>CM040125.1:319273623-320592675 GCA_022559845.1 Amorphophallus konjac
GTCATCATCAAAAAGGGGGAGAATGTTGTGCATCCCTTTAGTTTTGATGATGACAAAGGATATGTGTGATTAATCCATTTTAATAACACAACACTTGCAAGATTGATTGATTGCGTCTTCACATGATGGATGTGTCCAATTCAATGCCAATCTGATAGTTCAAGTTATTTCAGGTTTACTGAAGTACTAATGAGTCAACAGATCAGAGGAAGTTTTCAAACTTTGCCTGTCGACCGGTGAAGAGGTTAGTGTCGACCAACGAATCCAACAAGACACAGCTCCAGCTACTTTTCCTCTGTACAAGCTTCGGTGGTCAACCAAAGGCCTGCCCGTTGTCGACCACGAGCATCAGCCAGAATAAACAATCGTCTGGACATTTACCCCTTGTCGACCAGCGAGAAGGTCGTTGTCGACCACGGAACAGACAGAGCATCAGCCTGAACTACCAGTCATCTGGACATTGCTTCTTGTCGACCAGCGACAGGGTCATGGTCGACCACAGGCGAAGCAGCGTCCAGAACCGAACTCTAACCGAATTCAGTTTCTGTTGAGAGAAACCTGCAGGTTGTTGCTGAAGGTTGTTGGGCGGTTCAGATGATAAGATTCCGCACTGGATTTAAGGAGAGAATCTTGGAAAGAACCAGTCAAACTTATTCTAATCTTTCAGGTAAATCTTCTCCCTGTTTTCTAGCCGATAATCCAATAGATGTGCGCTCAATTACGAATCAGCGCGGGAAAAGCCTATGCTTTGAAAAGAACTGGTACAAAAGGAAAAGATGACAGAGGGCAGGGTGTGGAGCACAGAGTAGAAGCAAAAGAAAGGATACACCCACGAAGATACTCTGAAAGAGGAAAGAAGGAGTGGCTCTTCAGAAATCACAAAGACTGCACAAGACCGAAGGCATCTTCATTGCTGCAGAAGGAAGACTGACTCAAGACAAGCAAGACTCCAGCAGCATCGCAGCTGAAGGCAATCGTCTGGAAGTTCCACAGGGAGTCTATTCCTGTTATCTGCAGTCCCAGGCTGAACTCCTTTTCTCTGATTCAAACGCTCTTGTTCAGTCCTGTTGCTTCTTTTGTTCTTTTCATTACATCAAATGTCAAGCTGTGAGGCAGCGGGTACAAGCTGTGTGTCAGCAGGAAGAAGCTGTGTATCAGTGGTGTATTGGTTGAGATCAGGTGTTCTCATTTAGTGAAGCCTTGCTCAAGTTGAGCAAGGGGTGGACGTAAGTCTCAGGAAGAGACTGAACCACCTAAAAATCCTGTCTTGTGGTTTTGCTTGTGGTGTGTGCTCTTCCTATTGTTTGCTATCGCTATAGTTATCAGTTTTATCTTTGCAATCCATCGTTTGCTTAAGGTCTAGTTGATCCTTGGTTTATTAATTGAAAAAAAAAGGGGCTAGATCTATTCACCCCCCCTCTAGATCTATTCAGTCCGTACTCAACACCCAATGCCGCTCATGACCATTTCATTATGATCACTATCGTTGTTCTTTTGTTATGATCATTTTTTATTTTTTATTATTTTTTATTTTTTTGTTGTGATTTTATTACATTTTGTTATTTAGATTTTAACATGATTTTTTATTGTTTTGATTTATAATTTTATTTATTTTATTTATTTATTTTCTTGTTCTGATTTAGCTACATCATTCTTATACATATTTCTTTTATTGTCTTGATTTTATTGCACTATTTATTTTAATTTTTATTATTTTGTTCTTATTATGTTATCTTTTTTATTATTTTGGCTTTCTTATATATTATTTTTTTGCTTTGATGTTACTTTGTTATTATTATTATTATTATTATTATTTATTTATTTATTATGTTATTATTATTATTATTATATTTACAGTTTTAATTTTCTTACATATTATTTTTTGTTTTGATATATTTCTATTATTCTCTTATTATTATTTATTATTATTATTATTATTATTATTATTATTACTATTTTGCCATGACTCGAGTAATTAAAAAAAATTAAAATTTTGGTAGCATCTCTCCCTGTCCCGGAGTATGTCGGGGGGATGTAGCGGGTGCTCGCCTACAAAAGCATGAGACGGTCCCTTAATCGTCTAGGTGTGCATGAAATGGCAGCACCCAGTCCCATATCGAATGTAATATCTCCGAGGACTAGCCTATCAGGATGTTTAGATCATCTGAGAGGCTTTTCGATCAAATCTGTGCAAATCTTTAAACTCATCGTTGACACCGTCGCATACGCATGCATGTTGAAAGGTGAACCGACGTAGCCCAAGGCCATCGAGTCTGGGACTAAAAGCGTCGTAGAAAACTTATTCAAACATCAATCCGAGACTGATTTATGCTGACGATGAAGTAACGCCACGAGGAATCCACGGGACACATGTTCGCCTATGATCCGGCGTGATTTAATATTAAGAAAGCGGACGAAACCCAGCAGAGGTAGGTCCGACTCAAAAGGTTATCGGCCCCGAAGCGAGGTTAGATCATAGACACGGCGGGGAACACCCGCAGGCCCAAACCGTGCTCACAATAGGCCTTGTTTATATTCATTTTATTTTTGATTTAATGGTACCCGATCGGGCCAAACAACCGCAAAAGGGCTGACCCAGGAGTTCCGGTCTGGGCAGTACAACATAGAGTGAAGCCCGATAGTTGAGGGTTGCGTGAGCGGTGAAAAGAACTCGTTCCAGGACATAGAATCGCAACGGCGGAGAAAATAACAGAATTTAGCCCTTAATGGGCCCAAAATGAAGAGTTAAAGGTTACTATTCATTAACGCTCATTTTTTCACCAATATCTGGTAGTCCAGCAGTCCAGAGGATCTCCCTTTTGGATAAGGCTTAGGAGATCGTTGGCTCTACCCCATAGGATGAATGGGACGGCGATACTGTTGATTTATTTGCTTCCTTCTTTTTGTGGGTTTGTGATGTATGATAGAGATGATAAGCAAAAATCAATGATCTAAATCAACCCAAGGACATGTGAACCATGAACCTAGGCAATCAGAACAAGCTCTAGCATGGGCATGCTATCTCAATCAAACTAATCTAAAGAAAGTAAAGAAAAACACACGCCGGAGCGTGGAGCAAGTAGCAAATAAAATACACCGCGTGGGTGGAACAAGCAAAGGAATATGAAGATGGAAGAGAAATCAATGCCCAATACTAAGGAAAGAACGTGATCGCCACCAAAGTAAACACAAGCCAAAGACTTGAAAATACCTTGGAAATAGGTGGATGAAGCACCCGCCCACGGGAGAGAGAAACCAGTGAAATCTGCAGATCAGCTGAATGTAACGGTCCAGACCCTGTGCGTCACAGAGTGTGACGGTCGCACGATGCACCGTTATATGAACCTGACGCGTCTTCTCAAGACCGTCAGACAACCTGCAGAAATAGCTTATGAATTCTTTGAACTCCAAATCTTCCAGCCGGCCAGAAGACTTGGGCCTCGTTTGATGAACCTGTAAACCTGCCAAAGAACGTGAAACACAAGAAAACAAACCCAGATCAGCCCTTTAAACAAGCATAGTATCAATTCTTAAGGAAATTAAGATCATTCAAAAGGAAAGGGAAGTACCGGGAAAGTTTTGGTTTTTTAACCCCTCTGGGCGTTTTAAAAGATAGGGAAGATGTTTAGATGATGAAAATAGATGCAGAACATGGAATAAGGAAGAGGGACAATGCTTTGAGAAGGAGGAAGAACACAAGTATGACAACGATGGAAACTCAAACACAATGAAACAAATACTCCCTTCACTGAAGCAGATGGACTTGAGGAACAGTTCTCCTTGGTTGGATGTGGCTCCAGGATGCGGCAGCACTTCGACGTAAACTCCAGATCTTCCTCTCTCGGGCCATGAAGTTAAGGGTGCTATTTATAGGCCCTCAAAATCTCTGGTCGAACAGAGGATAATCCAGCAAGAAAAGAGGATAACTCTTAGCAAAATCTCGAAGATAATATCACCAAGAGTCCATAGAAACAAACAGAAGTTCTGAGGATCAGATTTGGAAGAGAAATCACAAGATCAAACTCTTATCTCGACCACGGAGTAGCAGAGAAAAGGCCTGAACTGCCAGGACTCTCTGTTGGATGTAACGGCTGCTCGACAGACCGTCAGAGGAAATAACGCGTTAGAGGGATACCGTCACATTCAACCTTATCTCAAAAGAGATAAGATCAACGGAAGAAGATCAAAACAATAGGACTCTTGAATGAAAGTAACGGCCAAGGATGAACGCGTTAGAGAAAAGTAACGGCTGCACGACAGACCGTTATACTCAATGGATAGGCAAAAGATAAGGATTGAACAAAGCCCTTAAGTCGTAGGACTCTTCAAGATGTAACGGCCAGGGACAATGCGTTAGAGGGAAGTAACGCCCATGGTGCAGACCGTTAGAAATAATGAGGATCAAAAATGAGATAGAGCTTGCTAAGCTTCATCAATCAAGAAATCGCGGAACCATACTCAACCAAGGAGAAGACCCATGAAATAAACTTCAAACTGATGAAGGAGACTCAACGAAGGAATGAATAACTTGGAGCATCACATAGAGTGAACAAGGAGATGACCCGACTTATCGGTCATAAAACGGGTGTCAACAGATGCCCCTCCTTAACGTCCTCTTTGCAGGGGAGCGAGCGGAGGTGAAGCGAAAGCGAAATGGAACATGGAGATGAAGCGGAAATGAAGCGGAGTGGACCAAAAAGTGGGCGTTAAGGTAAACGACACCCGTTCTTTACCAACAAGCGATAGGAATTTTCTGGAAAACTTCGAACTGATCACAAGGAAATAGCTAACCAAAGGATGCAAGTCTGGAGAAACTAACAACTAAGGAAAGGAAACACGGCTAGCCGCCGGAGGCAACGGAAAGGAAAGAGAACTGACTAAACTCCAGACAGGAATCTTCAGCCAACCAAATCAAGCAAAAGATTGAAGGAAACCTTCCAACTCAGAGTGGAATGTCTCTCCTTATTCGAGATCAAGAACACCGCTATTCACCATCATTGAGACACCTTGAACAGATGAAGATCATGAATGCTCAAATATGCGTATGATGCATGCTGGGCTAAAGAAAAAGAAATCGTTAAAACGAATGCAAAGAAAGATAAAATAACAAGATACTCGAGAATAATATTGCTAGACCGGAGAAATCAGGGTCAGGACACTATCTGCAACCACGGCGTGCAAGACAGAACCATCGTCCCCAAATTTTTTCAACCTAACGGCCTATCCAACGATTAAACATGTGAACTTAGATCATCATCATTTTTGTTTAAGGGGAACATCAGATCCCAGAACACATGAATGACCAGCCGGTTCTCGAGACAATATATCATAAATACCATATAGTAATGCATAAAAGGGATAAGGGAGCGAGATATAATACCTGACTTACCTGCCTGACGACCGGCAAAGCATGATGCAGTTCATAACTTCATTCATGAGGGAAAAGGTTAGCCAACAATAGATATGAGCATAAAACAAGGCATAACCATTCATACGCGTGAGAAGCATTAATAATATGCACCATGGAAGAAAATGTGATCTTTCAAGCATTAAATAGACCATTTTATTCATCAAGAAACTTGCAATCTGTAACGGTCTGTGGAGAGGGCGTCACACAAAGTAACGGACCAGGGCAGGGCCGTTAGAGACTAGGCGGTTCACATTCTTCAATAAAACAGTTCAAATCATGTAACGGTCTCAGGAGTACGCGTCAGAGACTGTAATGGTCGGACGATAGACCGTCATATTTCCTGAGCGTTCAAAAAAACAAACCGAACGGTCACAATCTTCATTCAACATTCATTCAAGCCTCAAACGCCAAAGCGCTCCCAAAAAAACCCCAACCGAGAGCAACGACCGGCGACCACCACCCAGATGGCCGGCGACGAGGGTTCCCAGCCACCGAAGAAGAGGGAGAGAGGGATGAAGAAGAAGGCGATTCGCCGCCTTCACCGCCGGATAGAGCGAGAGACCGTCCCGCCCGTGGAGGAAGAAACTAGGGCGAGGAGAGAGCCAAGGGTGGAGGAGGATGTTCCCACGGCCGAGGAGGATCAAGGGGAGGTTCCCCTGGACGAGGTAGAACCCAAGGAACAGGAGAAGAAGAGAAGAGGGGCCAAGACCGAGAGGTAGGCCGCCCACCCCATTTTCCAAAATTTTAATTTTTTTGTGTTTTTATGTGCATGCATGTGTGAATGGGGGGTAGAAAATGGGTCTATGAACCCATTAGGATCCATTGTAGGCCTTTTGGCCAAAGTGGGAAAGCCACGGAATGCGAGGGAAAAATGCCCTCTAGCAGAGAATGTGACGGTCCTTCCAGGGACCGTCACAAGCCTAACGCGCCACCCTTGATGCGTTAGAGACAAGTAACGCCCCACCCCAGGGCCGTTATAACCACCAGAGGCCAGAACTTATTTTTATGTTTTCAATTATTCAGTTTTTGTTTTGTTTTTCATTTTAAATGCTTATGCAATGATTTTATGATGCAATTGACTAACTTATGCTCTAAATGAATGCAGGGAAAGAGACGGACGAGGATCTCTTGGCTTCAGATCCGGGCGGTGTACTAGGCACTGCCCGATTACCAGAGAGAGAGGTTAGCCGGCATGGGGTTCGCCGAGGTGCTGAGCATCGAGGTGATCCGGATGGACACGCCACTGTTATATGCTTTACACGAGCGGTGGGATCCAGTCAGCAGGGCGTTCATCTTCCCGTGGGGTCACATGATCCCGACGTTGGAAGACATGGCGAGGATTGCCGGACTGCGAGTGCACGGAGCCGCAGTGACAGGATGGACTTACCGAGACTACCGAGAGATGGCCCAGGAGCTGCTGGGGCTAGACTTGATCAGACCGGGGCAGACGTCATCCCAGCTCTCGAGATCAGTACTGCAGGAGAGCCTAGGACTGAGGGGAGCAGCGATAGCCGTGGGAGAGCTACCAGAGGAGCATCTGGGCAGAGTGATTGACCAGGTGCGCCCACGAGTGGCGGCAGAGGCGGGACCAGAGGGAGATCGAGTCCTGAGACGATTCCTGATGCTACTGTTCGGGAAGCTCCTATTCGCGACTCGGGCAGATGTCATCAGCTGCAGGCTGCTACCGATGATCAGAGATTTGGGCAGAGTTGGGAAATACGCCTGGGGAGCGGCAGTCTTGGCCTTCTTGTTCGAGTCCCTCAGCACGACGGACCGACAGACGATGCTGGGCGGCTTCTCGCCTTTCCTACAGGTAAATGCAATTTAAATGCTTCTATATGATTATGATTATGCTTATGAAAATGATTATGCAGTTGACTGACTTGACTTCTAAATGCAGATCTGGAGCTATATGTACTTCCCGGGTATCGGGAGAGGCACACTACTCCACGCCGGTCGCATCCCGATCGCGAGGCGATGGGTGGTTGCGAGGGACCCGGGGTCGATCATCAGATTGACCCGGGCGATCCAGGATGACTTGGATTCCTTCCCGCATACGGCGGTAAGCCCGAACTCACAAATGCTTTCTAAATGCTCTATATGCTTTTATATGCTTCTAAATGTTGATTTGATGAATGGACTAATATGCTTTCAGGTGAGATGGACCCCGTACAGAGGTGAGAGTTACGAGGGTCAGCCATGGGTGGAGGCAGCCCTCTCGTACCGGGGACGAGACATATGGTTGCACTGCATCCATATCATCGAGCCACTCCACTACCGGTTGATCTGAGGACTCGGGGACTACACCAGCCCGAGGTGACCTTTCCACGCCGCAGTGACGAGCGCCCGGGCAAGTCAGCGAAGGGAATTAGCGGCGACATAGATTGGTGCACCCGGAAGGTGAAGTTCGTCCACGATTGGAACAAGCGGGGCAGAGCAGTGAAGGAGCGGGATGAGAGCGATGAGGCGTACTTGAAAGCCTTCGCTCGACTGTACGGGGACCGGGTGTACCGAGGTACCCGACAACCGGTATGCAACTTCTAAACCCTAAACTCTTTCTATATGACACAATGCTATATACTATATGCAATGACTCATGCTTCTAAATGCAGCTAGACCCCGAGGGAAGGATAGCCGAGCTCGAGGGGCTTCTCATGCCACCGTCCAGCAGCGGGACGAGTACCGGACCGCTTTGGAGCTTCTGGTAAGATTCCCAAAACCTTTAAAATGATTGTGCTTTATGATGCAAATGATGCAAATGCGATTAACTAATCATGATTTCCAAATGCAGTGGGCCGAGGGAGCCCAAAGAGCGGGACCGGATGCTCCGTCGTCATCCTCACAGCCTGTGGGAGGCAGGGCCGAGCGTGACGCCGAGTTCACCCGAGCGGTTGCCCGGGCCGAGGAGGCGGAGGCCACCCTCGCGGAGCGGGTAAGATGCTAAATGCGTTGATTTAAAATGCTTATGTTTATGCGAATTAAAATGCTTATGCAACTAACTATATGAAATGCAATCTATAGGCGAGAGAGCTAGCCACAGCAGCGGCCAGGTGAAATCGGCTCGGACGGAGGCAGAGCGACTCCGGGCAGAGCTGACTCGGTCACAAGCCGAGGTGGAGTGACTCCGGACTGGGACCGCGGACTTGGATCGCTACCAGACCGAGGCCCGGGACACGCGACGTCAGATCTTCGAGCTGAAGATCGAGCTACGGACGATGGAGCGCACGGTCAGGATGATGGGCCGGGGACCGGAGCGGAGTGCCTCCCAGAGTGGGGCACGGAGGAGCGTTGCCCCGAGCGGCTCGATAGGAGACTTCCTCGCTAGCTCCTCTGGCCAGCGGAGGAATGAGAGGGCTGAGAGGGGTCAGCAGGAGGAGAGCGCCTCCATAGCGCCACCGGCGAGGAAGCCGAGGGTGGAGATGACGATGGCGGCCCGGCGGATAAGCCGGCTGAGTGATGCATTTTTTTCAGTTTTCTTATTACTTGTACATAACTTATGATGAAAATGGAATAAGAATTTCTTTTTGGTCTTTTGTTTGTTCTTGTGAATGAATGGATGTGTGTATGTGATGAATGCAGGAACAAATGTGTGAATATGTGATTGGAATGTAGGAAATGCATGTGGACATGTATGGATGAAATGTGTGGATGAAATGATGGACAGGAGGAATAGAATGGAAAGCGTGTAAGACCGCCAGGTCTAAACAGAGGCAGAAAGGAATAGCGCAATCTCAGCAGCAGACAAAGTAACGGTCGAGGTCCGGACCGTCAGGAGCAAGTAACGCACTAGATGGAGGCCGTCAGAGAGGACAGAGCCCAAAATTTCAGAACTGAGCAGCAGGAAGAGTAACGGCCCAGAGCTGGTGCGTCATATATAAGTAACGGCCAAATGCTAGACCGTTAGAGATGGCAGAGTAGGATTGAACTATGAACGCACTGACTATACTCATGAGTGTATAGACCTTGCCAAAGTGATGTATAGACTTCAAGTGCAGACGACCAAACGAGGTATAGACTTCTTTTTAGCAAAGGGTGCTCAGACTTGAAGAACGTATGGACTTCGGACGAGGAATGTACAGACTTGGGGTTGTGCACACCTGGGCAATGTATGGACTTGGATCAAGAATGTACAGACTTGGAGAAGGTATGGACTTTAGATCAAGAATGTACAGACTTGGAGAATGTATGGACTTGAGGCTATGGAGTGTACAGACTTGGAGAATGTATGGACTTTAACAATGTATGGACCTTAACTTCAACATGATGTTCAGACTTCAAAAATGCTGTACAAACTTCAAAAATGATGTACAGACTTCAACATGCTGTATAGACATCAACAATGATGTGTAGACTTCAACATGATGTGTAGACTTCAACATGAAGAATGAATGTGCAGACTTCAAAATGATGTACATGCTTCAAAATGATGTATAGACTTCATCAATGATGTTCAAACTTCAAAATGCTGTACAGACTGGGATGATGAATGGGATGTATAGACTTAACAAAATGTGCAGGAAATGTGACGGTTCAAGCGCAGTGTGTCGGAGATAGATAACGGTCATGAGCAAGACCGTTGAGAATGATTGACCAAGAAGAAGCCAAAACTGATCAGCAGAGAATGTAACGGCTCAGAGAGAACGCGTCATAAGAATATAACGGTCTGACGCTAGACCGTTAAGCTTGACAGAACAAGGTTGGACCAAATTAAACCCACAGGAAATGTGACGGCCCAGAGCTGGCGTGTCAGAGGAAAGTGACAGTCCGATGATAGACCGTTAGAGAATGAATTATACTCCGAGACGGATTGAGCCGCAAGGGGCAAAATCCGAGATAAGAAGCCTCCAATCCGTGCTAGACTTCTCCCAAACTTAAGATAAAGCCTTCCAATCCGAATCTTATCTCTTTAAAGCCAAAATCAAGACTTTTAAAACTTGGAAACTTAGCCAAAATCGTATCTTTCTGAATTCTCTGCTAGAAGGGCTGAAAAACCTCTCCTAAAGGGCAGGAAACAAGATGAAGAGAAGCTTCGAGGTGATGGCTATGGAGGAGAAGATCTATACCGGACCCAAAGCTGCAAGAAAGGAGTATGGAGAGCTACAAAGGCTGACCTCATTCCCCAAGCACCTAAGCTTCAATGCTCAAAGAGTGGTAAACTTCCATGACCTAACCAAGTTCAGAAATTCCTGCACTTCATCTCTTTCTCATGACCTTCTTCTTCTTCTTAGCCTCTTCCTGGTCCAAGATGCTATTCTAATCTGAAGTGGATGGCTCCCATGGTAAAGGCACTCCCTTTAGAGGTTACATCAATTCTTAAAGCATGGCACCTTCAACCTTTCTTGGTTTTAGGCAAGAATTTCCAGAAATTGTCATTAGATTGGCCTAGTATTTCAGCCCTCATAGAATTGTGGCATCCACAAACGCATACCTTCATCTTCCCTTCCTTTGAAGCAACAGTCCTATTAGAGGAGGTAGAAACCTACCTAGCCCTTCCTAAGACTAAGGCGGGAGATGAAGACCTAGTTTGCTACATGGTTGAGCCTATTGACCCATCCTTGATCTTGAGTGATGTCATCCATAATCCAAAGGACGTGGGGACCATGATCAGCCTACACCACATTCACTTGATACCCTTGGCACAATGGATAGTGTCTCATTACAAAAACAAGTGGGAGAGACACGAAGCAATAGCCAAGGCGGTGGTGGTTTGCTTATGCGGAGTCTTCCTTTTCACTACAACCGACCACCTCTTAGATATCCAAAATCTCAGCATTATTAGTGGGTTGTGGAGGGGAAAGTCCATCTCTCAAGCGATCCTTTCATACCTCTATGAAGGACTAACCTCGGCTTGCCTAGGAGGACCTTTGTTCGGCTCCATGATACTCCTTGAGTGTTGGATGGGAGTGAGAATCAAATTCCAACCAAAGGAGGATATTACTTCTTCTAGCCGTATCTTCGGGAGCCACCCTCTCTTCTTCATTGGAGGGGTATTCGAATTTTCTTCACAGGTTAAATGCATGACTGCGGACAAGAAAACTCGGGATGAATGGCGCCTCTTCTTCAACACCTTGCCAATTGAGAAATTCATCATGCGACCAAGAATCCTTCGGAGCACTCTTCTTAGAATACCGCGGCGTCAAGGCCTGGACCTCCAGCTAGTGGGAAATACTACCATGGCGATCTACAACCCGCACCGGTGCCATCTTCAGATCGGACTACCTCAGACTGAAGTTGCTGCACTATCACACTACCCTCCCCTTCTACCTAGGAAGATGGGGACCGAGGAAGATGAAAGAACAGTCCGGAACGCGCTGACCGTGTGGGAGATCAGCAAGGTGCGCCCGTGGCAAGAGGTAGTGGAAGAGAACAACGAAGCGCGCCGTGGCTACCTCAAAGAGTTGAGGAAGATCCGCCCTCTTCCGGATAAGAAATTGAATGTAGCTTGATTTTGCTTTTATGAAAGATGTATTTGACAATCAGAGTTGGAATCTTATTAATCTTTTGTTTCGTTAAGTTTAATTGAATGAGATGGGATTTCCTTAATTGAATGAGCATGAGTTGTGGCTTGACTTGGCTTAGAACGGCCTGGAAAATAGAGCCTCTGGAGAGTGTAACGGATCTGAGAAGGGCCGTTAGAAGGATATAACGGGTAGGAGATAGGCCGTCGGGGTGAAAGACCTGAGGGTTTGGGTTTCTGGAGGAAGTAACGGTCCAACGATAGACCGTTAGGAAGAATAACGGTCGCGCCCCAGGCCGTTAGAGAGAGAGCTGCTGAGAGAATCAAAGCGAAGGCCTGAAGAGATGTAACGGTCTAGCATGGACCGTTAGATGAGTGTGACGGCCTGCACCTGGCGCGTCACAGTCTTGAACCTGCATAGTTGTGAGATTTGAGCTTTGGTCTTGATCCTGCATTCTGCACACACTTAAACATGGAACAAGTTAGATCTGTTATTAGACTCAACCCCTTGCCTTGAAGCAAGTTAGATAATGACCGTTTCTTGATATTTTGTCAAGGGGTGGAGCCTTATTAAATAGGCGGGAAACATAATAGAAATAATGCGATGCATGCGATGCATATGATGGTATTTTTTTGGATTTTGAAAAAATATATTTGAATTTTTGTGAAATTTTGGAAAATAGTTGATGTTTTTGGGTTTTGAAATATGTGATTTTTTTTATTTGTTTTTGGATTTTTGATGTTTTTTGGTGTTTTAAATATGTGTTATTTTTGGATTTTGAAATATATGTTGTTTTTGGATTTTGAAATATATGTTGTTTTTGGATTTTTGAAATATATGATTTTTTTTGGATTTTTGAAAATCAGTGCTTTCCCCTAGCAATGTGAGCCCTCTGTATCGTGTTGAGAGTCCCGAGGTTGGCGTGCAATGAGGTGACAAACACTGACCAAGGCCCAGATTTTCATGACGGTGTTTCTACCAGGGCCATACCCGGGGTACTAGTCTCAATCCTGAAAAGGAAACTAGAATGCAGGGGGTAAGCTTAGGCCAGATCTAGAAGCTCTTAGGACTTGGGTTCCCCTCCAGACAACCCATTAGAAATTTAGTCTGTTACGCAGGGGCTTTGTGTCCGTCATCGAACCTTAGTCCACTCTAGGCATGCGTGCGACCGGGCTCATTCGTCCCGCGGGGAACTGTACTGCCACTCTTGTCATGCCTAGATTCTTTTTCTTGCCTTTCTGGAGTTTTGGAATCATAATTCAATAGACTTCTTAGATGATGCTTTTTTGTTTTTTGTCATAGAGATTACTCTTTTTCTTTCTTTTTCTTTCTTTTTCTTGTGGCGTCAGGTCATAACGGACTGCCCCCATTTGAGACCTCCTCTTGTTAGGGTGCCTAGATTGGTCATCGCCTCCTTATTCACCTCTTGCCCCTGGATTCAGCCGAAGGAAGAAACGAACAGGGACTTCGACTTTCCCCCAAAGCATGGCCAAGAAGAAACAATGTCTTTTAAAGCGGAAAACCTGACCAGGGACGTCGTGTAGTGTGTGATTGCCTCACTCGGTGCTCTTTATCGTAAAAGGGAGGTACATCTTGCTACCGGGGTGGCACGGATTTAGACTCTAAGGAAAGAAACGCTTAAGATACAACCCATTCCAAGCGTGAGAGAGCTCCTCACCTTCTGCGTTCACTAAGCGATAAGCATTCCCTGGATAAGCCTCTTTTACAACAAACGGCCCTTCCCAGTTAGGTTGTAATTTAGACCTAGGACCTGCAGACCGAATGAATTTGCGTTTCAAAATCATATCACATGTTTGAAATTTCCGTTCGATTACCTTCTTTTGAAAATAACGCGAAACTCTCTTTTGATAAACAGATACGTGATCGGCCGCGTTCATCCTCTTCTCATCTAAGAGTTCCATCTGGACGAGCAACGCCTCTCGACGTTCATCGAGATTAAGTTCCTTATCGAGCTGCACTCTAAGGGAAGGGATCAAGATCTCATATGGGAGCACCGCCTCCATCCCGTAGGTAAGAGCATAGGGAGTTTGTCCGTAGGGGTACAGACGGAGGTGCGGTAAGCCCACAGAGCTTCCACTAATCTCTCTGGCCAATCGGAAAACTTATGAGATTCGCATGTTTTCTTGATGATTTTAAGAAGGATTTTATTAGTGGCTTCGGCTTGACCGTTGCCTTGAGGATAGTATGGAGATGAATGATGCAATACAATATTGAACTTCTTACATAGGTCCTTGAGCTCCTGAGAGACGAACTGGGGTCCGTTGTCGGTGATGATGCTGCTTGGCACTCCGAACCGTGAAATGATATTCTTCATGATGAAGCGGCACACCGTTGAAGCTTTGATCTCTGCGTACGCCTCGGCTTCGGCCCATTTGGTGATGTACTCAGTGGCGGTAAGGATAAAAGATTTCTGCTTGATCTGAGAATTAGGATCACCGAGGGGGCCGACAACGTCGAAAGCCCACATAGAGAATGGCCAAGGAGCAGAAAGAGGATGGAGGGACGAAGCTGGAGCATAGATTTTATCAGCGTGGAGTTGGCATTTAAGACACCTCTGGACATAGAGGGAGCAATCTTCCTCTAGAGTGGGCCAATAGTAGCCTTGCCTAAGGATTTTCTTCGCTAGAGCCTGGCCATTGACATGACCTCCACACTCACTAGAATGGGCTGCTTCAGCCACCTTCCAAGCTTCATTATCATCCAAGCATCTCATGAGCATTCCATTAGTAGCGCGCCTGTATAGTTCTCCTGCAACAATG
Source organism: Amorphophallus konjac (assembly GCA_022559845.1). NCBI lineage: Eukaryota > Viridiplantae > Streptophyta > Magnoliopsida > Alismatales > Araceae > Amorphophallus > Amorphophallus konjac. The sequence continues at coordinate 319,288,272 of CM040125.1, forward strand.
GTATACCTTGAGGCGGCTCTCCTTATTGATTTACGTTGCTCGGCGTTTGCCCCTTCTGGGAATGACCCTTCTTTGCAAAACAACTCAATTTCATGATACCAAGGCAATTCTTCTTCGTCCAGAATCTCTTCTAGCTCCATTAGAGATACTTCCTTGAGATCTTCCTTCTCAGCCCTCGCCTCTACAGCTTTCCTAAGGTTGATGTACCAAGGATCCTGAAGAGAGGGTGCATCTAATCTCTGAACGACGATAGTCTCAGTGCTCCGACTGAGAGGAAAAGATAAAGAGGAAGCAAGTGATGCTAGAGCATCAGCTAGAATGTTCTGAGAACGGGGGGTATGGATATAAATCAGCTTACGAAATTGCCTAGCAAGGAGCGTGACCAGATCTTGATATGGCTTCAGTTTGGGGTCACGAGTGCGGTAAGTAGACAGAACTTGCCGTAGGATGAGCTGAGAGTCTCCTATGATATTCAAATAGCGCGCGCCTAGGAGATAGGCATGCTTCAATCCATCCAGGAGAGCTTCATACTCGGCGATGTTGTTGGTAGCAGGAAATCAAAGTTGATAAGCAAAGGGAATAGTCACTCCCTCTGGAGTGAGCAGGACAGCGCCGATCCCTCAGCCTTGAGAATTGAGTGCCCATCGAAGTGCAGAGACCAAAAGGGATGATGAGAGACAGTAGAGAGATGCTCATCAGGGAAATCATCCTGAATAGAGTTGGTGTGAGGAATAGGAAGATGGGAAAGATGCTCAGCGATGGCGTGCCCTTTGACCGCCTTCTGAACGACAAAAGTGATATCGAATTGGGAGAGGAAGCTCTGCCAGCGAGCTAACCTACTAGAAAGGACAGGCTTTTCTAAGAGATAGCAGATCGGGTCCATTCTAGAGATCAACCTAACTAGGTGGGCAAGGAAGTAATGTTTAAGCTTCTGAGCTACCCATACTAAGGCGGCACAAGTCTTTTCCATAGCGGTGTATCTAGACTCAGCTGGGTTAAACAACCGAGAGAGGTAATAAGCGGCCCGCTCTTTCCCTTCATCGTCTACTTGTGCTAAGACCGCCCCTAGGGAGTCCTCAATAACCGACATGTATAGGATTAGGGGTTTCCCAGGGACAGGAGGTTGCAAAATCGGGGGATTGGATAGATATTCCTTTAAGTCCTCGTAGGCCTTCTGACAGTCTTGATTCCATTCAAACTTAACCCCCGCCTTAAGCAATTCATAAAACGGACGGCACCTTTGAGAATGTTGGGATATGAATCTTCTGATAAATTACAATCGACCAATCAATCCTCAAAGTTACGTGATGTTCTTTGGCGAAGGCATGTCCTATAACGGCCTGAGCTTTGTTAGGATCAATCTGGATCCCCCGTTTGCTCACTATGAAACCTAGCAGCTTCCCTGAAGAGACTCCGAATACACACTTCTTCGGATTCATCTTAAGTTTGTACTCCCTGGCTCTTTTCAGCACCTTAGCCAGAATAGAGGGGAGTTCTTCTTTAGTCCTTGACTTCACCAGAATGTCATCCACGTAGGCTTCCATATAGATATGCATCATGTCGTGGAAGATGGCCATCATCGCCCTTTGATAGGTGGCACCCGCGTTCTTCAGACCGAACGGAATAACCACGTAACAGTACGTACCCCAGGGCGTGGTGAAGGAGGTTTTCTCTTGATCTTCCGGAGTGAGACGTATCTGATTATAGCCTGAGTAACCATCCATGAATGATAAAGATTCGTACCCGGCGGGGATATCGACCAGGACGTCTATGTGAGGTAGTGGGAAATCATCTTTGGGACATGTTTTATTGAGATCCCTTAAATCGATGCAGATACGCATATTTCCATCTTTCTTGATAACAGGGACTATGTTTGCCACCCACTGAGGATATAGAACAACTCTAATGAATCTGGCCTTGTATAATTTGTCGACCTCTTCCTTAATCCTCAAGGCCATGTGGGGGTGAAATCTTCTTGACCGTTGTTTCACAGGTGTTGCCCCTGGTTTAAGCACAAGTCGATGTTCCACTAAAGAGGGGTCAAGACCTGGCATGTCCTCATAAGACCAGGCGAAGGAATCGCCATACTCCCTCAGAACCTTAATCAAATCCTCTTCTACTTGTGGAGGGAGGTTAGCGGCAATAATAATGGGCCTTGGGTCTTCTTCAGTTCCCAAATTAATTTCCTTCGTAGGTTCATCCACTGCCGACGATGGCTCGTCGAATTTCTTAAGTCCTTGTGCATACAAATCGGCAGTGTCATCTACATTGCTGTCCTCGTTGATCAGATCTTTCTCGTCCAAGATTTTATAGACACCGAGTCCATCATTGCTCCACACCTCCTCTATTTCCTTTTCATCTTCAATCATGATTGCCGTAGCAACAAATTCTGGACACTTTAAAAGAGCATGACAACGCTGAGCTAGATCTTGCAAGAACCTATCAGGGACGGATCTGGAAGGGCGCGCAAGCGAACGCGGCTTAGATGAGGAAGGGTTGGACGACCTAGAACAAGACCCTACTTCTCTAGACCTACCTGACTCTACTTCCCTAGACTCGATGGACCCTTATCCTAACCTAGGAGAAAGAAAACATAATGGAAGGGATGGAGCAGGGGACTCGTGCCCCTAGGAGGAGGATGGAGACAAGGTAGCATAATCTACCACTGAAATCTCCGTTTCGAATTTGACATTTTTTTTGGGGGATCAGTGGAGACCACACAACAGGATGGAGGAGGCGGAAGTTGCATGGGGAACAGCTCGGGGAAGATGCAATCGAAGAATGGATCGGAGGACGAGAACCACATCTCGTGGAGTTGGGCGTTGGGAGGAGGAGGAGTGAATAGAGTGGATAGATCAATGGGCGGGCAATGCCCGCAAGCACAAGGAACAAACAGAATTTCAGGCGGATCAATGAAGGATGGATTTATCATGATAGGAGGAGACGGGGTAAGAATTCCCATTGTTGGAGGAGAGATTGAAAGCGGGAGGGAGACCAAGATAAGACAATCGGTGAACTCCCCTTCTCCTGTAGATGCCGGTCTGGCTGCTTCTTCGGCCTCCACTAAACAAGCCGAACCTCTTGCTGTTTCTTGTAGTCTTCTTCATGAAATAGCTCCTGAAGGGATGGACCATAGTCAATCACATCATCAACTGGCCCCCTTAGCACTGGGGGTGGGCTGGCAATCGGACAGACTGTATCTTCCCTTGGCGGAGCTAGCTGCGAAGCTAATGTGTCGGGTTGGAGAGGCCCTCGAACAAAGTGTTGACGGTAGTCCCAGGTGAGTGGCCCGGAATCACCCATCATGGACAATACAGTCTCTCGGTAGCCGAGACCTCTTCTGTTCATTTTCCTGCCCTTGGGGATGGGCTTGGTTCTTCCCTGCAATTGAGCACTGAGGCCTCTCCCCGGTTGATAGCCTAGCTTCAGTATAATGTCCCAGCCCTTGGGATCTCGGATCTGGGGCTTCACCTTGATGTCAACTGCTGCAGTGACGGGCTTGCGAGGTGCTTAAGCCCAAGGAAAGTCGAGATCTAGCACTGACATAACGGGCCGACTGCTTGGCCATAATGTGGGAAGAACTTTCTCTGAAATAGCCTTCACTGATTGGACCGTGGATAAGCTTTTTACTTTGACGACCCTCCCTTGGAAAGGGAATTTAATGCATTGATGTGCAGTGGAGGGTACGGCGCTGAGGGTATCGATCCACGGACGACCCAAGATAGCCTTGAACATAGGGTCAATATCCAGCACGTAAAACACAATGGGTATAGTAAGAGGACCAAGCTCAGCTTGAATGGTGACAATCCCGTGACATGCCCGTCGAGAGTTGTCATAAGCAGCTATAGTAGTGGGAGTTGGGCGTAGTAGTTCTTCTGACAGATTACAAGCCCTTAGAGTGTTGAGCGGGCATACGTTGATAGATGCCCCTGTGTCAACCAATGCTGCGTCAATGCTGACTTTGTTTAGAATGATAGTAATGCACAGCGGCATTTGCCGAGCTTCTGGTGGTGCTAGCTCGGTTTCGGAGAAAGTAATGGCTGGCCCCTCAGAGATTGTTGCCAGTGCGGTAGGTAAGCTATCAACTGCCATATCTTCAATAACCATCACCTTTTGAAGAAAGTCTCTTAATGCATCTTGGTGAAGGGTAGATCTCTTAATCAGTTCCAGCACAGATATCTTGGCGGGCACCCTATCCAAATGATGTAACAAATAATATTGGGTCCCAGGTAGTGGCTCGGCCTCTTCTTGTTCAGCCGCCGGTTGGGAGGACTGGGGATTGGAAGTAGAAGGATAGTTTTGGTGGAACATGCGCCCGCTCCGTAGAGCGAAATTATAAGCTGCCATGGCCTCAGATGGGCTCAGAATAAGTGATTTAGTAGGCCCAGTGGGATGGATAAGCGGTGCAGAAGAGGGTGTGGTGGAAAGGATAATAGGCGAGGGGTTAGTGGCAGTGGGCGCGAGCGGAAGTGGGGATATAAAAGTGGACAGAGGCATGATGAGTGGAGGGTTAGATGGAGGTATGGCGATAGTGGGTGCAAGCGTGAGTGGGGAAGGGGTGATGGTAGCGGACGTAGGTAATGGTGAGTGCGACGGAGGCGCGGGTGATGGTGCGTGTGATAGAATAGGGGTAAATGGGAGGACGAGTGGAGGAGGGGTTTGGTGTGTAGGTATGAGGATGGGGGAAGCGGGAGTATTATGGTAGTTGTGGTGAAGGGCCATGACCTACGGCGTGGAGTTATCGTCGTCGAAGGACCACTCAGGGTTGGGAGCCGGGGGTTGGACGACATTGACCTGAGCTGGTGCCGACGGCGGAGGCTGTGGAGCAGGAGGATGGTTTGGCATTGGGTTTTGATGAATACCCAGGTCTTGAACCGGTTGCTGTTGCTGCTGCGGCTGCTGCTGTGGATGCGGTACCTGTTGCTGCTGCACTTGCTGCCTCGGCGGCTACCTTCTCTTCTCTTTGATTTCTGTGATGGCCAAGTGCATCTCGGCCCAATCAATTCTTTGCCTTTCATGGAGGTCATAGACTAGGTCCCGGAATTGAAAACACCCTTCAATGGTATGCCTCGGCTTCCTGTGGAACATACAATACTTCGTCTGATCAATGGCGGATTCCAGTTGGGTCGTTCCGGAGGAAGCTGTATGGCATTCACCGACATAAGAGCTGAGAAGATGTCTGTGAGTGTTTCTGGCAAGGGTGGGTACTGAGCTCTTTTAGGAGCCGGGCGCCTGTTGTTAGGGTTGTTGTTGTAGCCGTCTGGTGGAGGGACGTTGTGGTATTGCGGAGGTGGTGGTGGTTGTTGCGGTGCGGTGAAGGTGTTTTGTGGAATGGCGAAGGTGGGCGGAGGGTTTTGCGGAGTGGACTGGTAGTTTTGGGGAGCGGGATTCTGTGGAGTGCGGGGATTTTGAGGGAAGCGGAAAGGTGCGGCTTGGAATGGGAAAGCAACGGCTTGAACTTGCTCGTTTCTTTAGACCCCCTCGGTGACCGGCCCTTGATGTTTCTTGTGGTACTTGGGCTTTTGGTTTTCAAATAGCGAGTGAATGGGGGAGTCCTTGAACTGTGTTTGGATGAACCGCGCTCGACTGTAGAGTTGGTGCATGTTGGCTATGTCATTCATGGCCAGAATGTTTCGGAAGGTCGGAGTAGCATTGGAAATAAGTAACTTGACTTTCTCTTCCTCCGGGATATGGCCGGGCACTCTAGCGGCCATTTGCCTCCATCTATCTGCATTAGTAGAAAACTCCTCATCTGGTTTCATCTTTTCGGCCACCAAATCTGTAAATGAGTACTCCAGGCCGACCCTGTCTTGAAACCGCTGGATAAACTTATCTTTCACTACCTTGAAGCTTTCGGAGTCTTCCAATGGCAGAGAGTAGAACCATTCCAATGCAACGCCGTCCAATGATCGGTGGAATAAGTACGCCATGAGGCGATCATCATATTGGAATTGGGCCGATTCATATAAGAAGTCCCTTACATGAATAAAGGGATTGCTGTTCCCATCATATTTGCGATAATTGGGGAGCTCGGACTGCGGAGGGAACCGGATGTTCTGAAACCTAGGAACTGGAACGTCTGCCAAGGATTGTGGGCCAACCCGCTTCTGGAGGAAATCGAGTTGCTGTTGCATGGTGGCCCATTTATCAAGTAATTCCTGCTCTCTAGAGGGAGCAGGGGTAGTGAGAGGTGATGATTGAAGTTGAGGAGCGGAAGGGTGAGCCGCAGCAGAACGTGGGAGCCCATAAGAAGGAGTAGAAGGATAAACGGCCAAAGCAGGGGGCCCATAAGAAGGATATTGGGTCGGAGACTGACCCAGATTAGAGTGGGCTTGAACAACCCCTGGCTGAGGGTGCAAGAAATCGAAGGGGCCCATGAGGACTTGTGGAACCATAGGGCTGGACATATGATGATCCAACTGAATGAAAGAAGGGACGGCAGACTTCCCTTTGTCAAAAGATTGCTGGGCCGAAGTAGAAGATTGGCCCGTCTCCATGCCAGCAAAGGTGATGGTCCGGGGTTGGACCGGAGTAAGATCGATCGGAGTGGGCTGGATGGAAGGATTAGGTTGACCCTGCATAATCGTGGGAGGGGAGATATTGGATCCTTGCATGGCCTGATAGATAGCTTGGAGTTGGGCCAGATCCAATTGGGCCATCATTTGGAGAATGGAGTCTGCCGAAGGAGAAGAGAAAGAAGGGGTGGCTTGACCACCCTCCATGGGGGTGGAGGACGGAAGAGGGGCGGTCCCCACTCCAGTAGGGAATGAGGTAACCCTAGCAGGGTTTTCCAGAAGTCCTTTAGGAAGGGAATCCTCTTGGGAACGGGGAGGGTTGAAAGAAGCCATGGTGGATTCAAAAAGCGGATTTGAGTAGAACTTGGAGAAGGAATTGACTCTAGGAAGTGTTTCCAACAGACGAAAACAACTCCACATGCAACTGACAACCTTGACAAGATGCAAACAACACAAACAACCACACAATGAGCAACCAAACTTAGATGATTTCTAACAAAGATGTAAGTGACAAGAGATGAAAACACTCCAAGTCAACCAAGTTGTTTAATATGATGCTTCAATATTCTTATGATTTCTCCTTTGGAACTTTAGTGGATTGATTGATGTGAGCTCTCAACAATAGGTTCCTGATAGGAGAGGGTGTAAAGCTTGATTTGACTCTAAGTGTGATCACTCCTTCACTTATGCAACCCTTGACACGGGGTGGGAAAGGTACAACCGGCCCAGCGTCCGTGTGGGAATCCACAGCTCGCGGGGACTTATGGAGGTCCCTGGTGCGATTTTCTAGTCGGCCCCAAGGAATATGGAGACGAGAGGTCCGCACACCAACGTAGGAAAATGCAATCTAATGTATGATAATATGCATGAACCTATGTGCACCGGGGTGCATGCAAATTCTAATCTAGAATTTAGCAAACAATTATGCACACAATGATGTAGATATGTAAACCAACCAAGGAGAAAGTCAGATAGCACCCAAGCAAGAATATCACAGCAGAAACTGTGGAAAGAAAATGCACCTCGGGATGCGTACCTATCTGGAGTATATAACGGTCTATGAGACCCGCGTCAGAAGTATGTAACGGTCGAAGACTAGACCGCCAGAATCAATGTAACGTAGGGAACCAGGACCGTCAGATGAGCCAGAGAACCAAAAATAGCCAGAAAAATAGAAGGGAAATCCGGGGAAAACCAGACAAGGAGATGATGGCAGGTTTAATAGAGATCAAAAAGCACGATTGGCACAAGTTGTCCCACCGTGATCGCCAAAAAATTATCTGTTTATTTATTTGCTTCCTTCTTTTTGTGGGTTTGTGATGTATGATAGAGATGATAAGTAAAAATCAATGATCTCAATCAACCCAAGGACATGTGAACCATGAACCTAGATAATCAGAACAAGCTCTAGCATGGGCATGCTATCTCAATCAAACTAATCTAAAGAAAGTAAAGAAAAACAGACGCCGGAGCGTGGAGCAAGTAGCAAATAAAACACACCGTGTGGGTGGAACAAGCAAAGGAATATGAAGTGGGAAAGAGAAATCAATGCCCAATACTAAGGAAAGAACGTGATCGCCACCAAAATAAACACAAGCCAAAGACTTGAAAATACCTTGGAAATAGGTGGATGAAGCACCCGCCCACGGGAGAGAAACCAGTGAAATCTACAGATGAGCTGAATGTAACGGTCCAGACCCTGTGCGTCACAAGATTATGACGGTCGCACAATGGGGCCATTATATAAACCTGACGCGTCTTCTCAAGACCGTCAGACAACCTGCAGAAATAGCTTATGAATTCTTTGAACTCCACATCTTCCAGCCGGCCAGAAGACTTGGGCCTCGTTTGATGAACCTGTAAACCTGCCAAAGAACGTGAAACACAAGAAAACAAACCCAGATCAGCCCTTTAAACAAGCATAGTATCAATTCTTAAGGAAATTAAGATCATTCAAAAGGAAAGGGAAGTACCGGGAAAGTTTTGGTTTTTTAACCCCTCTGGGCGTTTTAAAAGATAGGGAAGATGTTTAGATGATGAAAATAGATGCAGAACATGGAATAAGGAAGAGGGACAATGCTTTGAGAAGGAGGAAGAACACAAGTATGACAACGATGGAAACTCAAACACAATGAAACAAATACTCCCTTCACTGAAGCAGATGGACTTGAGGAACAGTTCTCCTTGGTTGGATGTGGCTCCAGGATGCGACAACACTTCGACGTAAACTCCAGATCTTCCTCTCTCGGGCCATGAAGTTAAGGGTGCTATTTATAAGCCCTCAAAATCTCTGATCGAACAGAGGATAATCCAGCAAGAAAAAAGGATAACTCTTAGCAAACTCTCGAAGATAATATCACCAAGAGTCCATAGAAATAAACAAAAAGTTCTGAGGATCAGATTTGGAAGAGAAATCACAAGATCAAACTCCTATCTCGACCACGGAGTAGCAGAGAAAATGCCTGAACTGCTAGGACTCTCTGTTGGATTTAACGGCTGCTCGACAGACCGTCACAGGTAAATAACGCGCCCGGGAGATACCGTCACATTCAACCTTATCTTAAAAGAGATAAGATCAACCGAAGAAGATCAAAATAATAGGACTCTTGAACGAAAGTAACGGCCAAGGATGAACGCGTTAGAGGGAAGTAACGGCTGTACGACAAACCGTTAGACTTAATGGATAGGCAAAGGATAAGGATTAAAACAAAGCCTTTAAGTCGTAGGACTCTTCAAGATGTAACGGCCATGGGCACATGCGTTATAAGAGAAGTAACGCCCATGGTGTGGACCGTTAGAAATAATAAGGATTGAAAAATGAGATAGGAGCTTGCTAAGCTTCATCCAATCAAGAAATCGTGGAACCATACTCAACCAAGGAGCTAAGACCCATGAAATAAACTTCAAACTGATGAAGGAGACTCAACAAAGGAATGAATAACTTGGAGCATCACATAGAGTGAACAAGGAGATGACCCGATTTATCGGTCATAAAACGGGTGTCAACAGATGCCCCTCCTTAACGTCCTCTTTGCAGGGGAGCGAGCGGAGGTGAAGCGAAAGCGAAATGGAACATGGAGATGAAGCGGAAATGAAGTGGAGTGGACCAAAAAGTGGGCGTTAAGGTAAACGACACCCGTTCTTTACCAACAAGCGATAGGAATTTTCTGAAAACTTCGAACTGATCACAAGAAATAGCTAACCAAAGGATGCAAGTCTGGAGAAACTAACAATTAAGGAAAGAAACACGGCTAGCCGCCGGAGGCAACGGAAAGGAAAGAGAACTGACTAAACTCCAGACAGGAATCTTCAGCCAACGAAATCAAGCAAAAGATTGAAGGAAACCTTCCAACTCAGAGTGGAATGTCTCTCCTTATTCAAGATCAAGAACACAGCTATTCACCATCATTGAGACACCTTGAACAGATGAAGATCATGAATGCTCAAATATGCGTATGATGCATGCTGGGATAAAGAAAAAGAAATCGTTAAAAAGAATGCAAAGAAAGATAAAATAACAAGATACTCGAGAATAATATTGCTAGACCGGAGAAATCAGGGTCAGGACACTATCAGTAACCTCGGCGTGCAAGACAGAACCATCGTCCCCAAATTTTTCCAACCTAACGGCCTATCCAACGATTAAACATGTGAACTTAGATCATCATGATATTTGTTTAAGGGGAATATCAGATCCCAGAACACATGAATGACCAGCCGGTTCTCGAGGTAATATACCATAGATACCATATAGTAATGCATAAAAGGGATAAGGGAGCGAGATATAATACCTGACTTACTTGCCTGACGACCGGCAAAGCATGATGCTGTTCATAACTTCATTCATGAGGGAAAAGGTTAGCCAACAATAGATATGAGCATAAAACAAGGCATAACCATTCATACGCGTGAGAAGCATTAATAATATGCACCATGGAAGAAAATGTGATCTTTCAAGCATTAAATAGACCATTTTATTCATCAAGAAACTTGCAATCTGTAACGGTCTATGGAGAGGGCGTTACATAAAGTTACGGACCAGGGAAGGGCCGTTATAGACTAGGCGGTTCACATTCTTCAATAAAACAGTTCAAATCCATGTAACGGTCTCAGGAGTACGCATCAGAGACTGTAACGGTCGGACGACAGACCGTTGCATTTCCTGAGCGTTCAAAAAAACAAACCGAACGGTCACAATTTTCATTCAACATTCATTCACAACCTCAAACGCCAATGCACTCCCAAAAAAACCCCAACCGAGAGCAACGACCGGCGACCACCACCCAGATGGCCGGCGACGAGGGTTCCCAGCCACCGAAGAAGAGGGAGAGAGGGATGAAGAAGAAGGCGATTCGCCGCCTTCACCGCCGGATAGAGCGAGAGACCGTCCCGCCCGTGGAGGAAGAAACTAGGGTGAGGAGAGAGCCAAGGGTGGAGGAGGATGTTCCCACGGCCGAGGAGGATCAAGGGGACGTTCCCCTGGACGAGGTAGAACCCAAGGAACATGAGAAGAAGAGGAAGAGGGGCCAAGACCGAGAGGTAGGCCGCCCACCCCATTTTCCAAAATTTTATTTTTTTTGTGTTTTTATGTGCATGCATGTATGAATGGGGGGTAAAAAATGGGTCTATGAACCCATTAGGATCCATTGTAGGCCTTTTGGCCAAAGTGGGAAAGCCACGGAATGCGAGGGAAAAACGCCCTCTAGCAGAGAATGTGACGGTCCTTCCAGGGACCGTCACAAGCCTAACGCGCCACCCTTGATGCGTTAGAGACAAGTAACGCCCCACCCCAGGGCCGTTATAACCACCAGAGGCCAGAACTTATTTTTTATGTTTTCAATTATTCAGTTTTTGTTTTGTTTTTCATTTTAAATGCTTATGCAATGATTTTATGATGCAATTGACTAACTTATGCTCTAAAATGAATGCACGGAAAGAGACAGACGAGGATCTCTTGGCTTCAAATCCGGGTGGTGTACCAGGCACTGCCCGATTACCAGAGAGAGAGGTTAGCCGGCATGGGGTTCGCCGAGGTGCTGAGCATCGAGGTGATCCGGATGGACACGCCACTGCTATACGCTTTACACGAGCGGTGGGATCCAGTCAGCAGGGCGTTCATCTTCCCGTGGGGTCACATGATCCCGACGTTGGAAGACATGGCGAGGATTGCCGGACTGCGGGTGCACGGAGCCGCAGTGACAGGATGGACTTACTGAGACTACCGAGAGATGGCCCAGGAGCTGCTGGGGCTAGACTTGATCAGACCGGGACAGACATAATCTCAGCTCTCGAGATCAGTCTGCAGGAGAGCTAGGACTGAGGGGAGCAGCGATAGCCGTGGGAGAGCTACTAGAGGAGCATCTGGGTAGAGTGATTGACCAGGTGCGCCCACGAGTGGCGGTAGAGGCGGGACCAGAGGGAGATTGAGTCTGAGATGATTCTTGATGCTTTTGTTCGGGAAGCTCCTATTCGCGACTCGGGTAGATGTCATCAGTTGCAGGCTGCTACCGATGATCCAGGATTTGGGCAGAGTTGGGAAATACGCCTGGGGAGCGATAGTCTTGGCCTTCTTGTTCGAGTCCCTCAGCACGACAGACCGACAGACTATGCTGGGCGGCTTCTCGCCTTTCCTACAGGTAAATGCAATTTAAATGCCTTCTATATGATTATGATTATGCTTATGAAAATGATTATGCAGTTGACTGACATTAGACTTCTAAATGCAGATCTGGAGCTACATGTACCTCCCGGGTATCGGGAGAGGCACACTACTCCACGCCGGCCGCATCCCGATCGCGAGGCGATGGGTGGTTGCAAGAGACCCGGGGTCGATCATCAGATTGACCCGGGTGATCCAGGATGATTTGGATTCCTTCCCGCATACGGCGGTAAGCCCGAACTCACAAATCCTTTCTAAATGCTCTATATGCTTTTATATGCTTCTAAATGTTGATTTGATGAATGGACTAATATGCTTTCAGGTGAGATGGACCCCGTACAGAGGTGAGAGTTACGAGGGTCAGCCATGGGTGGAGGCAGCCCTCTCGTACCGGGGACGAGACATATGGTTGCACTGCATCCATATCATCGAGCCACTCACTACCGGTTGATTCTGAGGACTCGGGGACTACACCAGCCCGAGGTGACCTTTCCACGCCGCAGTGACGAGCACCCGGGCAAGTCAGCGAAGGGAATTAGCGGCGACATAGATTGGTGCGCCCGGAAGGTGAAGTTCATCCACGATTGGAACAAGCGGGGCAGAGCAGTGAAGGAGCGGGATGAGAGCGATGAGGCGTACTTGAAAGCCTTCGCTCGACTGTACGGGGACCGGGTGTACCGAGGTACCCGACAACCGGTATGCAACTTCTAAACCCTAAACTCTTTCTATATGACACAATGCTATATACTATATGCAATGACTCATGCTTCTAAATGCAGCTAGACCCCGAGGGAAGGATAGCCGAGCTCGAGGGGCTACTCCATGCCACCGTCCAGCAGCGGGATGAGTACCGGACCGCTTTGGAGCTTCTGGTAAGATTCCCAAAACCTTTAAAATGATTGTGCTTTATGATGCAAATGATGCAAATGCGATTGACTAATCATGATTTCCAAATGCAGCGGGCCGAGGGAGCCCAAAGAGCGGGACCGGATGCTCCGTCGTCATCCTCACAGCCTGCGGGAGGCAAGGCCGAGCGTGACGCCGAGTTCACCCGAGCGGTTGCCCGGGCCGAGGAGGCGGAGGCCACCCTCGCGGAGCAGGTAAGATGCTAAATGCGTTGATTTAAAATGCTTATGTTTATGCGAATTAAAATGCTTATGCAACTAACTATATGAAATGCAATCTATAGGCGAGAGAGCTAGCCACAGCAGCGGCCAAGGTGAAATCGGCTCGGACGGAGGCAGAGCGACTCCGGGCAGAGCTGACTCGGTCACAAGCCGAGGTGGAGTGACTCCGGACTGGGACCGCGGACTTGGATCGCTACCAGACCGAGGCCCGGGACACGCGACGTCAGATCTTCGAGCTGAAGATCGAGCTACGGACGATGGAGCGCACGGTCAGGATGATGGGCCGGGGACCGGAGCGGAGTGCCTCCCAGAGTGGGGCACGGAGGAGCATTGCCCCGAGCGGCTCTATAGGAGACTTCCTCGCTAGCTCCTCTAGCCAGCGGAGGAATGAGAGGGTGGAGAGGGGTCAGCAGGAGGAGAGTGCCTCCATAGCACCACCGGCGAGGAAGCCGGAGGGTGGAGATGACGATGGCGGCCCGGCGGATAAGCCGGCCGAGTGATGCATTTTTTTCCAGTTTTCTTATTACTTGTACATAACTTATAATGAAAATGGAATAAGAATTTCTTTTTGGTCTTTTGTTTGTTCTTGTGAATGAATGGATGTGTGTATGTGATGAATGCAGGAACAAATGTGTGAATATGTGATTGGGAATGTAGGAAATGCATGTGGACATGTATGGATGAAATGTGTGGATGAAATGATGGACAGGAGGAATAGAATGGATAGCGTATAAGACCGCCAGGTCTAAAACAGAGGCAGAAAGGAATAGCGCAATCTCAGCAGCAGACAAAGTAACGGTCGAGGTCCGGACCGTCAGGAGCAAGTAACGCACTAGATGGAGGCCGTCAGAGAGGACAGAGACCAAAATTTTAGAACTGAGCAGCATGAAGAGTAACGGCCCAGAGCTGGTGCGTCATATATAAGTAACGGCCAAATGCTAGACCGTTAGAGATGGCAGAGCAGGATTGAACTATGAACGCACTGACTATACTCATGAGTGTCTAGACCTTGCCAAAGTGATGTATAGACTTCGAGTGCAGACGACCAAACGAGGTATAGACTTCTTTTTAGCAAAGGGTGCTCAGACTTGAAGAACGTATGGACTTCGGACAAGGAATGTACAGACTTGGGGTTGTGCACACCTGGGCAATGTATGGACTTGGATCAAGAATGTACAGACTTGGAGAAGGTATGGACTTTAGATCAAGAATGTACAGATTTGGAGAATGTATGGACTTGAGGCTGTGGAGTGTACAGACTTGGAGAATGTAGGGACTTTAACAATGTATGGACCTTAAACTTCAACATGATGTTCAGACTTCAAAAATACTGTACAAACTTCAAAAATGATGTACAGACTTCAACATGCTGTATAGACTTCAACAATGATGTGTAGACTTCAACATGATGTGTAGACTTCAACATGAAGAATGAATGTGCAGACTTCAAAATGATGTGCAGACTTCAAAATGATGTATAGACTTCATCAATGATGTTCAAACTTCAAAATGCTGTACAGACTGGGATGATGAATGGGATGTATAGACTTAAGAAAATGTGCAGGAAATGTGACGGTTCAAGCGCAGTGCGTCGGAGATAGATAACGATCATGAGCAAGACCGTTGAGAATGATTTACCAAGAAGAAGCCAAAGCTGATCAGCAGAGAATGTAACGGCTCAGAGAGAACGCGTCATAAGAATATAACGGTCTGACGCTAGACCGTTAAGCTTGACAGAACAAGGTTGGACCAAATTAAACCCACAGGAAATGTGACGGCCAGAGCTGGCGCGTCAGAGGAAAGTGACAGTTCGATGATAGACCGTTAGAGAATGAATTATACTCCGAGACGGATTGAGCCGCAAAGGGCAAAATCCGAGATAAGAAGCCTCCAATCCGTGCTAGACTTCTCCCAAACTTAAGATAAAGCCTTCCAATCCGAATCTTATCTCTTTAAAGCCAAAATCAAGACTTTTAAAACTTAGAAACTTAGCCAAAATCGTATCTTTCTAAATTCTCTGCTAGAAGGGCTGAAAAACCTCTCCTAAAGGGTAGGAAACAAGATGAAGAGAAGCTTCGAGGTGATGGCTATGGAGGAGAAGATCTATACCGGACCCAAAGCTGCAAGAAAGGAGTATGGAGAGCTACAAAGGCTGACCTCATTCCCCAAGCACCTAAGCTCCAATGCTCAAAGAGTGGTAAGCTTCCATGACCTAACCAAGTTCAGAAATTCCTGCACTTCATCTCTTTCTCATGACCTTCTTCTTCTTCTTAGCCTCTTCCTGGTCCAAGATGCTATTCTAATCTGAAGTGGATGGCTCCCATGGTAAAGGCACTCCCTTTAGAGGTTACATCAATTCTTAAAGCATGGCACCTTCAACCTTTCTTGGTTTTAGGCAAGAATTTCTAGAAATTGTCATTAGATTGGCCTAGTATTTCAGCCCTCATAGAATTGTGGCATCCACAAACGCATACCTTCATCTTCCCTTCCTTTGAAGCAATAGTCCTATTAGAGGAGGTAGAAACCTACCTAGCCCTTCCTAAGACTAAGGCGGGAGATGAAGACCTAGTTTGCTACACGGTTGAGCCTATTGACCCGTCCTTGATCTTGAGTGATTTCATCCATAATCCAAAGGACATGAGGACCATGATCAACCTACACCACATTCACTTGATACCCTTGGCACAATGGATAGTGTCTCATTGCAAAAACAAGTGGGAGAGACACGAAGCAATGGCCAAGGCGGTGGTGGTTTGCTTATGCGGAGTCTTCCTTTTCACTACAACCGACCACCTCTTAGATATCCAAAATCTCAGCATTATTAGTGGGTTGTGGAGGGGAAAGTCCATCTCTCAAGCGATCCTTTCATACCTCTATGAAGGACTAAGCTCGGCTTGCCTAGGAGGACCTTTGTTCGGCTCCATGATACTCCTTGAGTGTTGGATGTGAGTGAGAATCAAATTCTAACCAAAGGAGGACATTACTTCTTCTAGCCGTATCTTCGGGAGCCACCCTCTCTTCATCATTGGAGGGGTATTCGGATTTTCTTCACAGGTTAAATGCATGACGGCGGACAAGAAAACTCGGGATGAATGGCATCTCTTCTTCAACACCTTGCCAATTGAGAAATTCATCATGCGACCAAGAATCCTTCGGAGCACTCTTCTTAGAATACCGCGGCGTCAAGGCCTGGACCTCCAGCTAGTGGGAAATACTACCATGGCGATCTACAACCCGCACCGGTGCCATCTTCAGATCGGACTACCTCGGACTGAAGTTGCTGCACTATCACACTACCCTCCCCTTCTACCTAGGAAGATGGGGACCGAGGAAGATGAAAGAACAATCCGAAACGCGCTGACCATGTAGAAGATCAGCAAGGTGCGCCCGTGGCAAGAGGTAGTGGAAGAGAATGATGAAGCGCACCGTGGCTACCTCAAAGAGTTGAGGAAGATCCGCCCTCTTCCGGATAAGAAATTGAATGTAGCTTGATTTTGCTTTTATGAAAGATGTATTTGACAATCAGAGTTGGAATCTTATTAATCTTTTGTTTCGTTAAGTTTAATTGAATGAGATTGGATTTCCTTAATTGAATGAGCATGAGTTGTGGCTTGACTTGGCATAGAACGGCCTGGAAAATAGAGCCTCTGGAGAGTGTAACGGATCTGAGAAGGGCCGTTAGAAGGATATAACGGGTAGGAGATAGGCCGTCGGGGTGAAAGACCTGAGGGTTTGGGTTTCTGGAGGAAGTAACGGTCCAACGATAGACCGTTAGGAAGAATAACGGTCGCGCCCCAGGCCGTTAGAGAGAGAGCTGCTGAGAGAATCAAAGCGAAGGCCTGAAGAGATGTAACGGTCTAGCATGGACCGTTAGATGAGTGTGACGGCCTGCACCTGGCGCGTCACAGTCTTGAACCTGCATAGTTGTGAGATTTGAGCTTTGGTCTTGATCCTGCATTCTGCACACACTTAAACATGGAACAAGTTAGATCTGTTATTAGACTCAACCCCTTGCCTTGTAGCAAGTTAGATAACGACTGTTTCTTGATATTTGGTCAAGGGGTGGAGCCTTATTAAATAGGCGGGAAACATAATAGAAATAATGCGATGCATGCGATGCATATGATGGTATTTTTTTGGATTTTGGAAAATATATTTGAATTTTTGTAAAATTTTAGAAAATAGTTGATGTTTTTTGGTTTTGAAATATGTGATTTTTTTTGTTTGTTTTTGGATTTTTGATGTTTTTTGGTGTTTTAAATATGTGTTGTTTTTGGATTTTGAAATATATGTTATTTTTGGATTTTGAAATATATGTTGTTTTTGGATTTTTGAAATATATGTTGTTTTTGGATTTTGAAAATATATGTTGTTTTTGGATTTTGAAAATATATGTTGTTTTTGGATTTTGAAATATATGTTGTTTTTGGATTTTTGAAATATATGATTTTTTTTGGATTTTTGAAAATCAATGCTTTCCCCTAGCAATGTGAGCCCTCCGTATCGTGTTGAGAGTCTCGAGGTTGGCGTGCTATGAGGTGACAAACACTAGCCAAGGCCCAGATTTTCATGACGGTGTTTCTACCAGGGCCATACCCGGGGTACTAGTCTCAATCCTGAAAAGGAAACTAGAATGCGGGGTAAGTTTAGGCCAGATCTAGAAGCTCTTAGGACTTGGGTTCCTCTCCAGACAACCCATTAGAAATTTAGTCTGTTACGCCGGGGCTTTGTGTCCGTCATCGTACCTTAGTCCACTCTAGGCATACCGGGCTCATTCGTCCCGCGGGGAACTGTACTGCCACTCTTGTCATGCCTAGATTCTTTTTCTTACCTTTCTGGAGTTTTGGAATCATAATTCAATAGACTTCTGAGATGATGCTTTTTTGATTTTTGTCATAGAGATTACTCTTTTTCTTTCTTTTTCTTATGGCGTCAGGTCACAACGGACTGCCCCTATTTGAGACCTCCTCTTGTTAGGGTGCCTAGATTGGTCATCGCCTCCTTATTCACCTCTTGCCCCTGGATTCAGCCGAAGGAAGAAACGAACAGGGACTTCGACTTTCCCCCAAAGCATGGCCAAGGAGAAACGGTGTCTTTTAAAGCGGAAAACCTGACCAGGGACGTCGTGTAGTGTGTGATTGCCTCACTCGTTGCTCTTTATCGTAAAAGGGAGGAACATCTTACTGCTGGGGTGGCACGGATTTAGACTCTAAGGAAAGAAACGCTTAAGATACAACCCATTCCAAGCGTGAGAGAGCTCCTCACCTTCTGCGTTCACTAAGCGATAAGCATTCCCTGGATAAGCCTCTTTTACAACAAACGGCCCTTCCCAGTTAGGTTGTAATTTAGACCTAGGACCTGCAAACCGAATGAATTTGCGTTTCAAAACCATATCACATGTTTGAAATTTCCGTTCGATTACCTTCTTTTGAAAATAACGTGAAACTCTCTTTTGATAAACAGATACGTGATCGGCCGCGTTCATCCTCTTCTCATCTAAGAGTTCCATCTAGACGAGCAACGCCTCTCGACGTTCATCGAGATTAAGTTCCTTATCGAGCTGCACTCTAAGGGAAGGGATCAAGATCTCATATGGGAGCACCGCCTCCATCCCGTAGGTAAGAGCATAGGGAGTTTGTCCCGTAGGGGTACGGACGGAGGTGCGGCAAGCCCACAGAGCTTCCACTAATCTCTCTGGCCAATCGGAAAACTTATGAGATTCGCATATTTTCTTGATGATTTTAAGAAGGGTTTTATTAGTGGCTTCGGCTTGACCGTTGCCTTGAGGATAGTATGGAGATGAATGATGCAATGCAATATTGAACTTCTTACATAGGTCCTTGAGCTCCTGAGAGATGAACTGGGTCCGTTGTCGGTGATGATGCTGCTTGGCACTCCGAACCGCGAAATGATATTCTTCATGATGAAGCGGCACACCGTTGAAGCTTTGATCTCTGCGTACGCCTCGGCTTCAGCTCATTTGGTGAAGTACTCAGTGGCGGTAAGGATAAAGGATTTCTGCTTGATCTGAGAATTAGGATCACCGAGGGGGCCGACAACGTCGAAAGCCCACATAGAGAATGGCCAAGGAGCAGAAAGAGGATGGAGGGACGAAGCTGGAGCATGGATTTTATCAGCGTGGAGTTAGCATTTAAGACACCTCCGGACATAGAGGGAGCAATCTTCCTCTAGAGTGGGCCAATAGTAGCCCTGCCTAAGGATTTTCTTCGCTAGAGCCTGGCCATTGACATGACCTCCACACTCACTAGAATGGGCTGCTTCAGCCACCTTCCAAGCTTCATTATCATCCAAGCATCTCATGAGCATTCCATTAGTAGCGCGCCTGTATAGTTCTCCTGCAACAATGGTATACCTTGAGGCGGCTCTCCTTATTGATTTACGTTGCTCGGCGTTTGCCCCTTCTGGGAATGACCCTTCTTTGCAAAACAACTCAATTTCGTGATACCAAGGCAATTCTTCTTCGTCCAGAATCTCTTCTAGCTCCATTAGAGATACTTCCTTGAGATCTTCCTTCTCAGCCCTCGCCTCTACAGCTTTCCTAAGGTTGATGTACCAAGGATCCTGAAGAGAGGGTGCGTCCAATCTCTGAACGACGATAGTCTCAGTGCTCCGACTGAGAGGAAAAGATAGAGAGGAAGCAAGTGATGCTAGAGCATCAGCTAGAATGTTCTGAGAATGGGGGGTATGGATATAAATTAGCTTACGAAATTGCCTAGCAAGGAGAGTGACCAGATCTTGATATGGCTTGAGTTTGGGGTCACGAGTGCGGTAAGTAGATAGAACTTGCCGTAGGACGAGCTGAGAGTCTCCTATGATATTCAAATAGCGCGCGCCTAGGAGATAGGCATGCTTCAATCCAGCCAGGAGAGCTTCATACTCAGCGATGTTGTTGGTAGCAGGAAATCGAAGTTGATAAGCAAAGGGAATAGTCACTCCCTCTGGAGTGAGCAGGACAGCGCCGATCCCTCGGCCTTGAGAATTGAGTGCACCATCGAAGTGTAGAGACCAAAAGGGATGATGAGAGACAGCAGAGAGATGCTCATCAGGGAAATCGTCCTGAATAGAGTTGGTGTGAGGAATAGGAAGATGGGCAAGATGCTCAGCGATGGCGTGCCCTTTGACCACCTTCTGAACGACAAAAGTGATATCGAATTGGGAGAGGAAGCTCTGCCAGCGAGCTAACCTACTAGAAAGGACAGGCTTTTCTAAGAGATAGCGGATCGGGTTCATTCTAGAGATCAACCTAACTGGGTGGGCAAGGAAGTAATGTTTAAGCTTATGAGCTACCCATACTAAGGCGGCACAAGTCTTTTCCATAGCGGTGTATCTAGACTCAGCTGGGTTAAACAACCGAGAGAGGTAATAAGCGGCCCGCTCTTTCCCTTCATCGTCTACTTGTGCTAAGACCGCCCCTAGGGAGTCCTCAATAACCGACATGTATAGGATTAGGGGTTTCCCAGGGACAGGAGGTTGCAAAATCGGGGGATTGGATAGATATTCCTTTAAGTCCTCGTAGGCCTTCTGACAGTCTTGATTCCATTCAAACTTAACCCCCGCCATAAGCAATTCATAAAACGGACGGCACCTTTGAGAATGTTGGGATATGAATCTTCTGATAAATTACAATCGACCAATCAATCCTCAAAGTTACGTGATGTTCTTTGGCGAAGGCATGTCCATAACGGCCTGAGTTTTGTTAGGATCAATCTGGATCCCCCGTTTGCTCACTATGAAACATAGCAGCTTTCCTGAAGAGACTCCGAATACACACTTCTTCGGATTTATCTTAAGTTTGGACTCCCTGGCTCTTTGCAGCACCTTAGCCAGAATAGAGGGGTGTTCTTCTTTAGTCCTTGACTTCACCAGAATGTCATCCACGTAGGCTTCCATATAGATATGCATCATGTCGTGGAAGATGGCCATCATCGCCCTTTGATAGGTGGCACCCGCGTTCTTCAGACCGAACGGAATAACCACATAACAGTACGTACCCCAGGGCGTGGTGAAGGAGGTTTTCTCTTGATCTTCCGGAGCGAGACGTATCTGATTATAGCCTGAGTAACCATCCATGAACGATAAAGATTCGTACCCGGTGGTGATATCGACCAGGACGTCTATGTGAGGCAGTGGGAAATCATCTTTGGGACATGCTTTATTGAGATCCGTGAAATCGATGCAGATACGCACCTTTCCATCTTTCTTGATAACAGGGACTATGTTTGCCACCCACTGAGGATATAGAACAACTCTAATGAATCTGGCCTTGCATAATTTGTCGACCTCTTCCTTAATCCTCAAGGCCATGTGGGGGTGAAATCTTCTTGACCGTTGTTTCACAGGTGTTGCCCCTGGTTTAAGCACAAGTCGATGTTCCACTAAAGAGGGGTCAAGACCTGGCATGTCCTCATAAGACCAGGCGAAGGAATCGCCATACTCCCTCAGAACCTTAATCAAATCCTCTTCTACTTGTGGAGGGAGGTTAGCGGCAATAATAATGGGCCTTGGGTCTTCTTCAGTTCCCAAATTAATTTCCTTCGTAGGTTCATCCACTGCCGACGATGGCTCATCGAATTTCTTAAGTCCTTGTGCATACAAATCGGCAGTGTCATCTACGTTGCTGTCCTCGTTGATCAGATCTTTCTCGTCCAAGATTTCATAGACACCGAGTCCGTCATCGCTCCACACCTCCTCTATTTCCTTTTCATCTTCAATCATGATTGCCGTAGCAACAAATTCTGGACACTTTAAAAGAGCATGACAACGCTGAGCTAGATCTTGCAAGAACCTATCAGGGATGGATCTGGAAGGGTGCGCAAGCGAACGCGGCTTAGATGAGGAAGGGTTGGACAACCTAGAACAAGACCCTACTTCTCTAGACCTACCTGACTCTACTTCCCTAGACTCGATGGACCCTTATCCTAACCTAGGAGAAAGAAAACCTAGTGGAAGGGAAGGAGTAGGGGACCCGTGCCCCTGGGAGGAGGATGGAGACAAGGTAGCATAATCTACCACTGAAATCTCCGTTTCGAATTTGACCTTTTTTTTGGGGATCAGTGGAGACCACACAACAAGATGGAGGAGGCAAAAGTTGCATGGGGAACAGCTCGGGGAAGATGCAATCGAAGAATGGATCGGAGGACGAGAACCACATCTCGTGGAGTTGGGCGTTGGGAGGAGGAGGAGTGAATAGAGTGGATAGATCAATGGGCGGGCAATGCCCGTAAGCACAAGGAACAAACAGAATTTCAGGCGGATCAATGAAGGATGGATTTATCATGATAGGAGGAAGACGGGGTAAGAATTCCCATTGTTGGAGGAGAGATTGAAAGCGGGAGGGAGACCAAGATAAGACAATCGGTGAACTCCCCTTCTCCTGTAGATGCCGGTCTGGCTACTTCTTCGGCCTCCACTGAACAAGCTGAACCTCTTGCTATTTCTTGTAGTCTTCTTCATGAAATAGCCCCTGAAGGGCTGGACCATAGTCAATCACATCATCAACTGGCCCCCTTAGTACTGGGGGTGGACTGGCAATCGGACAGACTGTATCTTCCCTTGGCGGAGCTGGCTGCGAAGCTAATGTGCCGGGTTGGAGAGGCCCTCGAACAAAGTGTTGACGGTAGTCCCAGGTGAGTGGCTCGGAATCACCCATCATGGACAATGCAGTCTCTCGGTAGCCGAGACCTCTTCTGTTCATTTTCCTGCCCTTGGGGATGGGCTTGGTTCTTCCCTGCAATTGAGCACTGAGGCCTCTCCCCGGTTGATAGCCTAGCATCAGTATAATGTCCCAGCCCTTGGAATCTCGGATCTGGGGCTTCACCTTGATGTCAACTGCTGCAGTGACGGGCTTGCGAGGTGCGTAAGCCCAAGGAAAGTCGAGATCTAGCACTGACATAAGGGGCCGACTGCTTGGCCATAATGTGGGAAGAACTTTCTCTGAAATAGCCTTCACTGATTGGACCGTGGATAAGCTTTTTACTTTGACGACCCTCCTTTGGAAAGGGAATTTAATGCATTGATGTGCAATGGAGGGTACGGCGTTGAGG
Organism: Amorphophallus konjac; assembly: GCA_022559845.1. Lineage (NCBI taxonomy): Eukaryota > Viridiplantae > Streptophyta > Magnoliopsida > Alismatales > Araceae > Amorphophallus > Amorphophallus konjac. The sequence goes on from CM040125.1 coordinate 319,311,637, forward strand.
GTATCGATCCACGGACGACCCAAGATAGCCTTGAACATAGGGTCAATATCCAGCACGTAAAACTCAATGGGCATAGTAAAAGGACCAAGCTCAGCTTGAATGGTGACAATCCCGTGACATGCCCGTCGAGAGTTGTCATAAGCAGCTATAGTAGTGGGAGTTGGGCGTAGAAGTTCTTCTGATAGATTACAATCCCTTAGAGTGCTGAGCGGGCATACGTTGATAGATGCCCCTGTGTCAACCAATGCTGCGTCAATGCTGACTTTGTTTAGAATGATAGTAATGTACAGCGGCATTTGCCGAGCTTCTGGTGGTGCTAGCTCGGTTTCGGAGAAAGTAATGGCTGGCCCCTCGGAGATTGTTTCCAGTGCGGTAGGTAAGCTATCAACTGCCATATCTTCACTAACCATCACCTTTTGAAGAAAGTCTCTTAATGCATCTTGGTGAAGGGTAGATCTCTTAATCAGTTCCAGCACAGATATCTTGGCGGGCACCCTATCCAAATGATGTAACAAATCATATTGGGTCCCAGGTAGTGGCTCGGCCTCTTCATGATCAGCCGCCGGTTGGGAGGACTGGGGATTGGAAGTAGAAGGATAGTTTCGGTGGAACATGCGCCCGCTCCGTAGAGCGAAATTATAAGCTGCCGCGGCCTCAGATGGGCTCAGGATAAGTGATTTAGTAGGCCCAGTGGGATGGATAAGCGGTACAGAAGAGGGTGTGGTGGAAAGGATAATAGGCGAGGGGTTAGTGGCAGTGGGCGCGAGCGGAAGTGGGGATATAAAAGTGGACAGAGGCATGATGAGTGGAGGGTTAGATGGAGGTATGGCGATAGTGGGTGCAAGCGTGAGTGGGGAAGGGGTGATGGTAGCAGACGTAGGTAATGGTGAGTGCGACGGAGGCGCGAGTGATGGTGCGTGTGATAGAATAGGGGTAAATGGGAGGACGAGTGGAGGAGGGGTTTGGTGTGTAGGTATGAGGATGGGGGAAGCGGGAGGATTATGGTAGTTGTGGTGAAGGGCCATGAGCTGCGGCGTGGAGTTATCATCGTCGAAGGACCACTCAGGGTTGGGAGCCGGGGGTTGGACGACATTGACCTGAGCTGGTGCCGACGGTGGAGGCTGTGGAGCAGGAGGATGGTTTGGCATTGGGTTTACCCAGGTCTTGAACCGGTTGCTGTTGCTGCTGCGGCTGCTGCTATGGATGTGGTACCTGTTGCTGCTGCACTTGCTGCCTCGGCGACTGCCTTCTCTTCTCTTTGATTTCTGTGATGGCCCTGTGCATCTCGGCCCAATCAATTCTTTGCCCTTCATGGAGGTTATAGACTAGGTCCCGGAATTGAAAACACCCTTCAATGGTATGCCTCGGCTTCCTGTGGAACATACAATACTTCGTCTGATCAACGGCCAGATTCCAGTTGGGCCGTTCCGGAGGAAGTTGTATGGCATTCACCGACATAAGAGCTGAGAAGATGTCTGTGAGTGTTTCTGGAAAGGGTGGGTACTGAGCTCTTTTAGGAGCTGGGCGCCTGTTGTTAGGGTTGTTGTTGTAGCCGTTGGGTGGAGGGACGTTGTGGTATTACGGAGGTGGTGGTGGTTGTTGCGGTGCGGTGAAGGTGTTTTGTGGAATGGCGAAGGTGGGAGGAGGGTTTTACGGAGTGGCCTGGTAGTTTTGGGGAGCGGGATTCTGTGGAGTGCGGGGATTTTGAGGGAAGCGTAAAGGTGCGGCTTGGAATGGGAAAGCAACGGCTTGAACTTGCTCATTTGTTTGGACCCCCTCGGTGACCGGCCCTTGAGGTTTCTTGTGGTACTTGGGCTTTTGGTTTTCAAATAGCGAGTGAATGGGGGAGTCCTTGAACTGTGTTTGGATGAACCGCGCCCGACTGTAGAGTTGGTGCATGTTGGCTATGTCATTCATGGCCAGAATGTTTCGGAAGGTCGGAGTAGCATTGGAAATAAGTAACTTGACTTTCTCTTCCTCCGGGATATGGCCGGGCACTCTAGCGGCCATTTGCCTCCATCTATCTGCATTAGTAGATAACTCCTCATCTGGTTTCATCTTTTCGGCCACCAAATCTGTAAATGAGTACTCCGGGCCGACCCTGTCTTGAAACCGCTGGATAAACTTATCTTTCACTACCTTGAAGCTTTCGGCGTCTTCCAATGGCAGAGAGTAGAACCATTCCAACGCAACGCCGTCCAATGATCGCGGAATAAGTACGCCATGAGGCGATCATCATATTGGAATTGGGCCGATTCAAACAAGAAGTCCCTTACATGAATAAAGGGATTGCTGTTCCCATCATATTTGCAATAATTGGGGAGCTCGGACTGCGGAGGGAACCGGATGTTCTGAAAGCTAGGAACTGGAACATCTGCCAAGGATTGTGGGCCAACCTGCTTCTGGAGGAAATCGAGTTGCTGTTGCATGGTGGCCCATTTATCAAGTAATTCTTGCTCTCTAGAGGGAGCAGGGGTAGTGAGAGGTGATGATTGAAGTTGAGGAGCGGAAGGGTGAACCGCAGCAGAAGGTGGGAGCCCATAAGAAGGAGCAGAAGGATAAACGGCCAAAGCAGGGGGCCCATAAGAAGGATATTGGGTCGGAGACTGACCCAGATTAGAGTGGGCTTGAACAACCCCTGGCTGAGGGTGCAAGAAATCGAAGGGGCCCATGAGGACTTGTGGAACCATAGGGCTGGACATATGATGATCCAACTGAATGAAAGAAGGGACGGCAGACTTCCCTTTGTCAAAAGATTGCTGGGCCGAAGTAGAAGATTGGCCCGTCTCCATGCCAGCAAAGGTGATGGTCCGGGGTTGGACCGGAGTAAGATCGATCGGAGTGGGCTGGATGGAAGGATTAGGTTGACCCTGCATAATCGTGGGAGGGGAGATATTGGATCCTTGCATGGCCTGATAGATAGCTTGGAGTTGGGCCAGATCCAATTGGGCCATCATTTGGAGAATGGAGTCTGCCGAAGGAGAAGAGAAAGAAGGGGTGGCTTGACCACCCTCCATGGGGGTGGAGGACGGAAGAGGGGCGGTCCCCTCTCCAGTAGGGAATGAGGTAGCCCTAGCAGGGTTTTCCAGAAGTCCTTGAGGAAGGGAATCCTCTTGGGAACGGGGAGGGTTGAAAGAAGCCATGGTGGATTCAAAAAGTGGATTTGAGTAGAACTTGGAGAAGGAATTGACTCTAGGAAGTGTTTCCAACAGACGAAAATAACTCCACATGCAACTGACAACCTTGACAAGATGCAAACAACACAAACAACCACACAATGAGCAACCAAACTTAGATGATTTCTAACAAAGATAAAAGTGACAAGAGATGAAAACACTCCAAGTCAACCAAGTTGTTTAATATGATGCTTCAAGATTCTTATGATTTCTCCTTTGGAACTTTAGTGGATTGATTAATGTGAGCTCTCAACAATAGGTTCCTGATAGGAGAGGGTGTAAAGCTTGATTTGACTCTAAGTGTGATCACTACTTCACTTATGCAACCCTAGACACGGGGTAGGAAAGGTACAACCAGCCCGCCGTCCGTGTGGGAATCCACGGCTCGTGGGGACTTATGGAGGTCCCTGGTGCGATTTTCTAGTCGGCCCCAAGGAATATGGAGACGAGAGGTCCGCACACCAAGGTAGGAAAATGTAATCTAATGTATGATAATATGCATGAACCTATGTGCACCGGGGTGCATGCAAATTCTAATCTAGAATTTAGCAAACAATTATGCACACAATGATGTAGATATGTAAACCAACCAAGGAGGAAGTCAGATAGCACCCAAGCAAGAATATCACAGCAGAAACCGCGGAAAGAAAATGCACCTCGGGATGCATACCTATCTGGAGTATATAACGGTCTATGAGACCCGCGTCAGAAGTATGTAACGGTCGAAGACCAGACCGCCAGAATCAATGTAACGCAGGGAACCAGGACCGTCAGATGAGCCAGAGAACCAAAAACAACCAAAAAAATAGAAGGGAAATCCGGGGAAAACCAGACAAGGAGATGATGGCAGGTTTAACAGAGATCAAAAAGCACGATTGGCACAAGTTGTCCCACCGTGATCGCCAAAAAATTATCTGTTGATTTATTTGCTTCCTTCTTTTTGTGGGTTTGTGATGTATGATAGAGATGATAAGCAAAAATCATTGATCTCAATCAACCCAAGGACATGTGAACCATGAACCTAGGCAATCAGAACAAGCTCTAGCATGGGCATGCTATCTCAATCAAACTAATCTAAAGAAAGTAAAGAAAAACACACGCCGGAGCGTGGAGCAAGTAGCAAATAAAACACACTGCGTGGGTGGAACAAGCAAAGGAATATGAAGTGGGAAAGAGAAATAAATGCCCAATACTAAGGAAAGAACATGATCACCACCAAAGTAAACTCAAGCCAAAGACTTGAAAATACCTTGGAAATAGGTGGATGAAGCACCCGCCCACGGGAGTGAAATCTACAGATGAGCTGAATGTAACGGTCCAGACCCTGTGCGTCACAAGATTGTGATGGTCGCACAATGCACCGTTATATAAACCTGACGCGTCTTCTCAAGACCGTCAGACAACCTGCAGAAATAGCTTATGAATTCTTTGAACTCCACATCTTCCAGCCGGCCAGAAGACTTGGGCCTCGTTTGATGAACCTGTAAACCTGCCAAAGAACGTGAAACACAAGAAAACAAACCCAGATCAGCCCTTTAAACAAGCATAGTATCAATTCTTAAGGAAATTAAGATCATTCAAAAGGAAAGGGAAGTACCGGGAAAGTTTTGGTTTTTTAACCCCTCTGGGCGTTTTAAAAGATAGGGAAGATGTTTAGATGATGAAAATAGATGCAGAACGTAGAATAAGGAAGAGGGACAATGCTTTGAGTAGGAGGAAGAACACAAGTATGACAACGATGGAAACTCAAACATAATGAAACGAATACTCCCTTCACCGTGAACCAGATGGACTTGAGGAACAGTTCTCCTTGGTTGGATGTGGCCCCAGGATGCGGCAGCACTTCGACGTAAACTCCAGATCTTCCTCTCTCGGGCCATGAAGTTAAGGGTGCTATTTATAAGCCCTCAAAATCTCTGGTCGAACAGAGGATAATCTAGCAAGAAAAAATTATAACTCTTAGCAAACTCTCGAAGATAATATCACCAAGAGTCCATAGAAACAAACAGAAAGTTCTGAGGATCAGATTTGGAAGAGAAATCACAAGATCAAACTCTTATCTCGACCACGGAGTAGTAGAGAAAAGGCCTGAACTGCCAGGACTCTCTGTTGGATGTAACGGCTGCTCGACAGACCGTCACAGGTAAATAACGCGCCCGGGAGATACCGTCACATTCAACCTTATCTCAAAAGAGATAAGATCAATGGAAGAAGATCAAAACAATAGGACTCTTGAACGAAAGTAACGGCCAAGGATGAACGCGTTAGAGGGAAGTAACGGCTGTACGACAAACCGTTAGACTTAATGGATAGGCAAAGGATAAGGATTAAAACAAAGCCTTTAAGTCGTAGGACTCTTCAAGATGTAATGGCCATGGGCACATGCGTTATAAGGGAAGTAACGCCCATGGTGTGGACCGTTAGAAATAATAAGGATTGAAAAATGAGATAGGAGCTTGCTAAGCTTCATCCAATCAAGAAATCGCGGAACCATACTCAACCAAGGAGCTATGACCCATGAAATATACTTCAAACTGATGAAGGAGACTCAACGAAGGAATGAATAACTTGGAGCATCACATAGAGTGAACAAGGAGATGACCCGACTTATCGGTCATAAAACGGGTGTCAACAGATACGAGATCAAATGGACACCCGATGAGGCAAAAATGGCAAAAGGTAAATAGTGACCTGAATAAAATTTTTTTTGAGTGCATTAAATGCACATGCTCCTACCGGATGAAATGCATAGTGCTTTGTCAGATAACTCGCTTTCGTCATTTTTTTGGTTGTGTTTTGTTTTATTTTTATTTGTATTTGGGAGAGGGGGATGCTGTATCATGGCACCCCGTGGGGTGCCATGATCTGGCACCCTCACTTGCATGTTTTTTTTTTTTTTAAGAAGGGAGGGGGGACCTGTCATACTATGGCACCCCGTGGGGTGCCATGGTCCGGCACCCTCACCAGCGTCTGCTTCTATCTTTTTTTTAAGAAGGGGAGGACCTGCCGGTCCGAGGGATGAAGAGTTGTCGGATCACACATTTTTGTTGTTGTGCTTTGTCTCTTTTTTTATTTTTTTTATAATATGGGAAAGGACCTGTTGGTCCGAGGCACCCATGGGCGTCAGATCAAGGCACCCATGGGCGTCGGATCAAGGCCAACTTTTTTAAGACTTGAATGCATTACATGCAGAGGACTTGAATAGTGCCCCTATCGATTCGTAGCACCCATAGGCGCCGGATTGCCTGTTTTTTTAATTATCTTTTTTCATCTTTTCTTTTATTTCCACTCTTTTATTTTTTTGTTTTAACTTTATTCTGGTCACATATTTTATTTTGATCTCCCCTAATATATTTATTTTATTTTGTTATTCATCTATTTGTTTCTTTCTTGTTATTTTGATTCTTGTCTTTTGTATTATTATTGGCTTAAGGCCTGGTGAGATTTCGGTAGCACCTGTAATACCCTGGATTTTCGGATCGCATTTCCACGGGTTGCGGATTGTGTCCGAGCGGGTTTCAGACTTTTATATCGAATTGTTGGACTCTTTGGCGGTGTGTCTGTGAATCATTTTCGGTCCGTGGCGCCACGCAGTGTGGCCAACGTTTTTATGGAATTTTTCGGAGTCAGAATGTATTTTTAGGGTTTTTTTAGAATTACTGAATTTTTTCAAAAAAAGGAAAAATAAATAAAAATTTATATTTAACCCCCTCCCTCACCTTTCTCTCCCTCACTCTCGTAACCCTCTCTCCCTCTCTCCCGTTCTTCCTCTCTCACTCTCACGCCTCTCCCGCTTCTTCTCCGGCGACCGAGGGGGAGGACATGGGCGAGGGGGAGGGCGGCGCGGGCGACGAGTGGCGAGGACCGATGCTCCGAGCGAGAGACGGTGGCGTGGCGAGGCGGCTTTCGCGTTTTCGGAAAACACCGGCAGTGAAACAAGGCGTTTCGGGTGTGGATCGGCGTCCCCTCTTCGCAATTTCTTCATAAGAGGTCGGGGGATGGATCTTTACCCTCCGCGTGTTATTTTTCAGTATTTTCATGTCGATCGGAGCAACATCGAGCGGGTTTCTTTCTTGCTAGGGTTTTATGCATGTTTCGAGACGAGTGATGATTTTGTCGTTTCAGGCAATGATTCTTAGCGGTTTAGTAGAATGGATGTTGGGGAATGTTTCCCCCTTGTTTCTCCCATTTTCCCCTATGGTTTCGGGCCGTGGTGAGGCCGAGAGCAGGTTTTGTTCTTGTTTTGGGGAAATTTAAGCATGATTCAGGGTGAGCGATGATTCCATGGTTTTGATCGCCGATTAGTAATCCATTGGGTCCTAATGGATGTATTTGAGGTCGGGGATTGATTTCCCAAGCTTCCCACTCGCTATGGGGGCGAGTCGAGCGTGGAACGGGGCCCAAGGGGAGTTTCCGTGTGTTGGTTGCCGGAATCGGTCGACCATTCCAATGGAACGGTCGACCAGCTTTGGAAGGGCTCACAGTTGGGTTCGATTCACCGAACCCCTGGTTTTGGTCGACCGACCCAGGGTAGGTAGACCTACCCTAGTGGGGCAGATCGACCTATTTCAGTGGTTTTCACCCCTGGGAGGTTCGGTCGACCGACCAGCCTTGGCTGGTCGACCAAACTCATCTGACCCCATGTGAATGGTGGCCTTTTCGGCCCCGCGAACATGGTTTTTTCGCCACAAATCCAAAACTTAATGTTTTGCTCACCTAAACCCATGGGAATTGGGCCATTTCGGCCTTGTGAGGGTGGCGATTGCCCGAGGATAAATTCTCGTAGTTTGACGGTTCATGGGTTCCCCTTGGTGGGTTTTGGCTGTGTAATTGCAGCATGGTTTGCACGTGGCATGTGTGCCCGTAGCGAGTCTATTACCATGTGAGTTCAATGACCGTGGAGGGTCATATCCGCGTGAGTTCCATGATCGCGGTGCGGTGGTTTTTATGTGAGTTAGTGGACCGGTGTCCACTAGTTTTGCCATCCGGTTGGGGTTGTTTCCTTAGCACCCCTTAGTGTCATACCGTGGTTCATAGTGGGTTGCATGCGTGTGTACGCCTTTCTCGAGGGTTCTGTGAGATCTTGATCGATCGTCTTTTGTGGTAGTTTTCCGTGGGACCGTGGATGTTAGAGTTCGGCGGGACTCCGCGATACCATGGAGCATCCCAGTGGCCGATCGAGTTGGACCGAGCGAGACCGCCTAGTGTGTACGACGCTCCTTGTGCAGAGGCGGGACCGCTTGAGCATATGTACCTTGGTTGGGATAAGAGTACGCTGTTGATGGATGCAGTGGCGCATACCCCGTGTCGGGTAGCTACACACGGCCGTGCTGACGAACACATAGGTGCAGATCCCAACCAATCTGAGGGTGTGGTGTGTGTGAGTATCTCCTCTGCTCCTCCCGGGATCGGGTGTGAGTATTGTACGCACATATGAGGCCTTGGCGTAGTATAAGATGTCAGTGGACGCATCTGGCCATGTTGTGTATGCTTGAGTAGCGGACCCTATGCCGGTGAAGGTTGAGTTACCGATAGTGTTGTCGTGACCCTTTCGGCAGACGGGCGTGTGTGTTGCCCTATGTGGGTAGGGTCCTTCCACTGGCCTTAGCTTGGGACCGAGGCTGCCAGTATGTAGTTGTTCTTCCCTGGGTGGAGGTTGTGTTTGTGGTCGTGTGGCCTTGTCGGTGTTTTCTGTCGGATTGTTACTACCTTGTCATTGTGAGGTTCTCTCTCAGTAGTAGGGCTACGGGTTCGCTGTGGGTCGGTGATCCCGGCTAAGGTTGAGGTTCCCTTGTTGGGGACCGAGCTAGTGTAGAGGTTCTGTGTTTCCTTAGCTCATCGTTCTTGCCGCCCCGACCACTGTTATTTACTGTTGTTATTGCTGCTATTGTTGTTGTTATTGTTATTGTCGCTTACCGCTTTCATTGTGGTGGGGATTCGCGGGACCCCTACTGAGCCAATGAGATGAGACTCTCTCCCTACTTTTCATGTGTAGCCCTCTCCTAGAGGTGGAGCTTTCCTGGTCGGAGGACCAATAGTGCACCAGCTTGCCAGTGCCGGGGTGTGCCCCGCAGCGGAGCACGTTTTCTTTTCGTTGACTGTACTTGTGGACTGGACTCTCTAAAATTATTAATTGTTATAAAATGTTAATTTTATTTTTGTCAGTTAATTATTAATCTATGTAGTTTATTTCCTGCTCGTTTAGAATTTCAATGTATGACCACACCATCCTTTTCACCATTCCAAGCCCTCCGGCTCGTGGGTGGCTGGCCAATATTCGAATGGTATCTGGTTATTCCCGGTATCTAGATCTTGGGTAGTTATAGATGGTATCAGAGCTATATCCCAGTTGGAAGTGTGGGAACTAAGTGCCATACAGGGCAAAGTACTACACTATGAGAACCACCTCTTGAACCCGCAATGAGATAAAGTGCTACATAGTGGGAGCCACCTCTTGAGTCTATAGGGGCCACCTCTAGAGTCCTACCTGTTTGGGGGTTTGATTGCGTGCTATATGTGTCCAGCGACGAAAACGTTGCCTATATGAGAGGGGTAGATTGTAACACCCTCAAATATAGCTAAGTTATACTCTATATCATCGAGACGTCTTCTGAAGTATCGGCTCAGTTCTTGAAAAGAACTCTGAACTTAAGCGTGCTTAATGGGGAGTAGTATTGGGATGCGTGACCTCCCTAGAAGTCTCCCATTCTAGAGCCGATCATTGTTAGAAAGGGACAAAACTGTGAGGCCGGTAGGTCAAAGCGGACAATATCTCGATGTTATAGAGTACGGGGCATGACCGAATGTCAGAGCGTGGTTTTGGAAATGCATGGGAATTCGAAATGATTGTAGTGCCTAAGAGTCCAGAGAGTCCAGGTCAGCAGCTGGCATAGGATGTTTTATTTTGTTCACCCTCCCCCTTGTTTTCCGTGTTGTATTAAGGGTTTGATGGCGTCAAGGAGGTGGACTAGATTATTGCCTGAGGTACCAGCGGGGGCCCAAGAAGAGTTGAGTAGAGAGGAATTGGGTAGAGAGTTGTCTCCCCCAGTGGTAGCGGCCCCGGGTGAGCCAAGTCAGGCCGAGTTTTATGCTGGTATGTATCGACTTTTTGCGCAGCAGTTGAGTCAGTAGCGTTATGGTCAGGAGGTTGGTGAGGGCAATTCGTTGCATGGTGGTCATGGGCATGTTTTGCAGGAGTTTCTACAGTTTCACCCATCGACAATTGGAGGCTACCTGGATCCTGATGCCGCGAGATCATGGATTGATGCCATGGAACGTGTGTTCCAATCGATGGAGTGTGCGGATGATGAGAAGGTTCTGCTGGCGAGTTATCAGTTGCAAGGATCAGCTCTGTCATGGTGGTCTATAGAGTGGGAATCACCATTCCAATCTCGTGCTCTACGGTAGATTTCATGGCAGGAGTTTCTAACAACATTTGAGCAAGTTTTTAGCCTGGAGTACGTCAGGACGAGAAGGATGTATCAGTTCATGGAGCTGTCTCAAGGAGATATGACAATGAAGCAGTATCGATCCAGATTTGTGGAGTTGGGTCGCTATGCTCCCCATATCATGGCCGACGAGAAGCTGAGGACACAGTAGTTTGTCAGAGGATTGAGGCCAGAGCTTAGGCATCTAGTGATTGCGACTCGTGTGGCAGACATGGAATCGGCCTATCAAGCCGTGACAGATGTAGAGGAAGATTGGCTGAGGACCCAGGAGCAGGCCCATGTAGGGCTGTCCCAATTAAGTCAGAGTCAGCAGAGGACCCTTCAGTAGCAGCATGTTCCCCAGTAGTCTTCGAGGCAGAAAGAATCGACATCTTTTCCACCTCCGGGCATGAGTTCTTCCCCTCCAGGATCGAGTTTTAATCAAGTGTTAAGGTTGTTCAGGAGAAGCAGATCAGGTAGGAGGCGCTAGGAGTAGGATGAGCAGGTTTTGGCAGTGTTAGATCAGCAATTGGAGGTTCAACTATCACGGCATCGTGATATGATCGAGCAGCTAGGACAGTGTCTGAGTTGTGGTGGGTTTTAGGAGGGCAGGCCATGCACTATGAATGAAACAGAGCTGGAGTGCTTCAGGTGTGGTCAGATCGATCATATTGCACACGAGCGTCCGTGGTGGCCGCCCCAGTCCCAGCCATCTCTGCAACATTCCACTAGCCTGGCGAGTCATGGATCCCGGCGTGCGCGAGGCACTTGACCGGGCGGAGTTGTCGTGCCCATCTCTTGGGAGGTGCACGTGAATTTTTGATTATTGTATGCTATGCTTGTGTTTAATTCTGCTATTTCTTTGTCATAAATGTGCCTCCTTGTGTTCATGTTTTTCCGATGTGTGTTCGGAAGTTCTCGGAAGCGTTCGTGTGAGGGCAGTGGTGCTACTTGTAAAGGTTGTGTGCTCATCCCTCCTTGTGTCTTGGTGCTTAGGTGATGTCGACGTCATGTAGAAGCGGGCATTGAGTTACCAGCTGAGATGGTGTGTCGTGTTATAGGGCTGGTGTTGAGCTTTCTTGTTGTGCCCTGATATTAAGACCTGCGTGTGTAGGTGGTTTGCCAGGTAAGGAAGGGAGTTTGTGTTCCAGAACCGAGGGGTGTGGGTCCCTCCACCTCCATTTCTAGATTCGATTAGTTTGGATGGAGGCCATGTCATGGCGGATGGCAATTTTTCCTCCGTCTCTGTGGTGTTTTCAGTGTAGAGTGTGCAGCGGAAGCGTGGTGGGCCCATAACCCACATGCTCTAGGATCGGATTGGTTGCACCGTATAGCGTGCGTTTCTATGTAAGTGTGCATCCTGGAGGCTCTAGAGTCGGTTGTGGAGGACTGCTCTCGGGTAAAGAGCTATATTGGCCGTATGAGTGGCCTTGGTTGCCGTGCATTGGCTGTGGTATTGTGCTGAATGGCGCTAGTGGATTTGGGAATCGGGGAGCTAAGTGGTGAGAATGATCAGATGAGGATGAGTATTTTGCCAGTTTACCCCATGTATTATGTTTTATGGCTCAGGGTGGAGTCACTTAGCAATTGGTGTTGAGGTAGGTCATGGCCGTTTGGGCCAATAGTATGGCGCAAGTCTGCGGTGCTCAGAGTTGAGATTATGTGTTGACCGACCTCGGTCGGTGTAGTTGTTTCGGGGGTGGATCCGAGGAACAAGAAGTGTTGGTGTTGGCAATGAGATCCTGTGTGAATGCCATGTTGAGTAGTCGAGGAGCTGTTGGAATTGTCAAGCACCCTGATGATATGTGGTTTAGCGTGCAGGTGGTCCGGCGGGCATGGTACCCAAGATCAGTTAAGTAATGTGATGGTTATGGATGGAGTGCTTGTCTATGACAAGACTCGAGAGAGTTTGGAGCTTGGTGCATGTTGTGGTGCCATTGTCTGGATGATGGTGTTCCTTTGGCTTGGAGGGAGCTGTGTAAGGGGACTTGGTGTGTGGGCGGTGGATGTTGGTTTCTTTTTGGGCAACCGTTCAGGTGGAACTGTAGTGTTGGTTGTGTGGTTTGGACCGTTGTAATATGGAACTGTTGTCTTCTTGACAAAAGAATCCCCCGAAGTGTGAATGTGAGTTGGGAGCCCTCCTTTGGAAAGGAGTTTGGGACGTCATGCTCGAAATTATTGTGGTTGAGGAGTTTGAGGCACGCGAGGGTGACCTCGTTGTTCTTTCTCCTCTCTAGAAGTTGGATTGGCCGGATGGCCAGGGAGGACCTAGATGGTGCCGGAGGATCGGTTTGGTGGCCCTGCTGCAGAGCAGAAGAGGTTGTAGCCATGGACTTCTAGTCGTTGTATGACCGGAAATTATCAGAGGATGTTCTGCAGCCGGTGTCAGATCGATGAGCTGGTCAGTCTGTGCTATGAGTTTTGGACTATGAAGTCCCAGGCGATTGTTTGTAATGTGTCCCACGGGTGTTGGCGGTGGCCAGTGAGACCTTGGTTTTGGACCGATGTTGTAACGAACCGAGAATCCGATTATCGGGAAAGACCCGATAACCCGAGACTCGAACCGCCGCCCACGAGCCGGGAGGGCTCCGAAGGGCTAAAAGGAGTGTGGAGGCACAAAGAAATAGGAAATAAAGTAGGACAATCCAACAATTAACAGAAATAAATAAATAACTACTACTACAACAGAGTCCAGTCCAACAAAAAGTACAATCTAAAGTAATAAAGCGTACCACATGCCGAGTGAACACTCGGCCCGGCGAGTTGACAACTGAGAACCTCCGTATTGCACCCTCGAACCTCGAGGAAGAACTGCCACGCCTGAAAAGCAGGGAATGAGTCTCCAAAACAGAGATTCAGCAGGGATCCCGCGGAACCCCAACCGGAAATAATGACGGTAGCGAAAAGGAAAGCTACAACGACAGTAGGAACAGCGAACCGGTGGCCGGTCAAAGCTTGACACTACAACTACTCCTACTCTACCAGAAATACCCCCAGATCTCACGGTCGGGGCTATCGAACCACACTAGTACTGCTTACCGAAGTAAAACCTACGGCAACCCCACCGTAAGGGCTTGTCTCCCAGGACACGGCCAATTTGGACACGCTGTCCAAGGTGCAACCCCGACCATCCGATCGTGGACACCGCACCAACAAGACGCAACCTCGATAAAGCTACTAGCACCAGTCTCACGGCATAAAAATCGACACGTGCCACGGCGAAATAATCAGAACTCAACGATCAACACGACCAAAAACTCGAAGGTCGAAGTCACTGAAACTGACAGTCTGTCACTCCCGACTCGACATGAGTACCTCTCACTAGAAGCACAGTCGGTAGCGTCCCCTGACATCTTACACCGCACCGCAGGTGAACTGCCTGACGTGGTAGCACCTACCAGAGGCACGGACATCGAACAAGTAACCACAAAGCAAGTGACTAGCTGGGGTCACGCCTGTCAGCGTGGATCCAACCGCCCCCAACCACGTGTGCACACACAGACCGTCCGTCCTTGGTCTGGCCCTCTGACCGGTTTTCCCCTCAGCCGAACTCTGGTTGCTAGACGCGGGGCCCGACGGAATCTAGTCTAAAACCATCCTCAGGGAAAGCCCATACACCTACTCCCAGGTGAGACCAGCACACACGTACTGGTAGGCTACGACTAGTGGAGGGTCACTGAAGGAGTAGACTCTCAAGCCAACGGAACACGACGTCCAAACCCGATGAAGTACGGGGACCGTCCCACGTACCAGCATCGTCGCACGATGACCACAGTCGGAGAAGAAACGGGACTCACAGTCCACAAGGAAATGTAGAAGTACGATTCCCAAGGTAGCTCACGGGCCGCCAAACCGAATCCCACTTTCAGGGAAAAGCGAGAACCCTCCAGCACTAGGCTGGACAACTGGACTCGTAGTCCAAGGCCACACATATGGCCCACGCAGAAAGCACAGAAGCATGATTCCCAGGGCAACGCACAAGCTGCCACGCCGATAACTGGACTTGCAGTCCAAGGCCAAACACATGGCCCACTCGGGAATCATCTTCTAGGAAAACTCACGGCATGCGGGGGAGACCCCACCGCACACACACCGATACACGGTGACTCGATTAAGCGTAACACGGAAGCCCAGAACACGTGGGGTCACCCGGACCCACCACACCTATGGGCACGCTAATAGAGGTAACACGGTCCTCCCGACACCCTCAAAACACGGACACAGAATACCACGGGTGTCTGGGGCATTCACACGACCGCAAGTCGACCACTGGGTCGCAACCGGGTCGACCAGGGATCCACACATCACGGAACGCACGCGGAGAACATGAAAACTCACCTCGGCGCAACACCGCACCTGACGGTCTAACCTTGGGCCATCACACGCTGTAACGTTCCAAGCCTTGACCGTCACAACAACTCTGACGCTCCAACACAGGGCCGTCAGAAGGTGAGTAAAAACTGAACGTAACGTGCTCCCCCAGGGGCGTTACGTCACCTAATGGACCAACGCCGGTGCATTAGGCCAGAGAGCTACACAAACCGTGACACAGATCGCTCTGTGCGTCACGCACTCTAACGCACCTACCCAGGCGCGCTAGGGTATAGGGTGGATACGTTATCTCTAACGCTCCTGCCCAGGGGCGTCACGCTACCCTGACGCCCCACTCTGGGTGTGTTAGGTGTCTATGACCCCCAACGGTCATAAACCATGGTCGGGGCCGTCAGGCCCACGAAAGCCAACACCCAAAACAAAGGGAACGTAACGGACCTGCCCAAGCGCGTTACACACTGTGGCGGTCACTGGAACGACCGCCACAGTGTCCCGGCGGTGAAACGGCGAACTACACCCAAAAATGCCGTTCCACTCCCCGATCATCCACGGATGATGGGGAAAACAACGATGAAGCTCCCCTATGGGCCCTAGCATGCATCTAGACCCTAGAATCAGTCCAAAATGCTGCAGAATGGTAGATCGACCCACAAGCCCTAAAACATGGATTTTTTCCAAATCGCCCCGATTAGCGCACTCGGCTCACCACGGCCTGTGAAACTCGCGGGAAAGGGAATGCACGAGCTGGAGGTCCATCTCCCTACCTCCACCGAAGAAACGACGCGCCGTGGATGCCGATCCACGAAGAAAACGCCGTGAAACCCTCGCCGGCTCGTGATCCCACGAATCGCCTCCACCATCACGATCCTCATCCCGAGCCCATCGCTCCACGTCCCAAGAGCCACGCTGCCCCGCCCTCGCCGCCTCCGTCGGCCGCCCGGAGTGAGAGTGATGAGGACATCTCACGACACTCCCTTTGGCTCGGGTCGCCTGCACACTCTTGATGTGGATTGACTATGATCTACACTTGTTATCTTCATTTCCTAAGTTTCATGTTTTGTATTTTCCCTTTTATTGAGTCTTATCTTATGTACTTTCTTTTATTGAGTCATGTTGTTCTAGTCTATTTCTCTTATTTTGTTTAATTGGGCCGTAGTACCTTAGTTTGGGCCTAATGGATTGAGTCTAGGACTTGTTGGGTCTTTTGTCTTAATGTCAGGGTCATTTTGGTCATGTAAAGAGTGGTTGCTTATAAATAGGCCCCATCTCTCTCCATGTAATCACTTTTGATAAATATTGAAGAAAGCATTCCAAATCCCTCTATATCTCTCATTATTTCTCTCTCTCTCTCTCCTTCTCTCTCCCACAAGGGGGCTGCACCCCATTCTCTCTCTCCCCTCTCCCACCTACCTCTTAACTCCCCTCCCCTCATTCAATCCCCTTCCCAACCACCCACCACCCCATTAACTCCCCCTTATTCCCAAGAAAGCCTCCACCAATCTCTACTCCACCCTCCAACCACCACCTACCCCATTCCCTTCCCCAAGCACCTTTTCCACCCCCCCAAGGCTGAAGGGGCCCTTTCCTAGGCCAAATTTAAACTTCCCTCCATTAGGGCGGTGCCCCCTCACCTCCCCCACCTCCCCCATCACCCTAGGTCGCCCTCCCCTTCCCCTACCCAAGCCACATTCGCCCCCCTCTCCCCTTGCTCTCCCATTGCACACCTAGAAGCTCCACCTTCCCCTCCACTCATCTCACTACCTCTCCAGCCCATTTCGCCCCCCCCCCACCTTCATCTACATAGCCTTCACAACCCCTAAACACCTCCCATCTCCTTCCGACAGCCAATATTCAACCCTTCCACCCCATACCCTCTTGGCCACCCCCTCCCCCACACCCTCTTCTTCACCATATTCTATATCTGTTGCAGGCAGCAGAGTTGCAGTGACTTTCAGAAGCCACCACGACCTCCCCTCAAGGATTCAAGTGCCAAGGCTTACATTTCTGGAATCGTCTACGAGTCATCTTTCCAACGGTGGTGGTCTCGCCAGCTTCCGAGGTCGGAGCTGTTCGGAGGAGCAGATCTTGTCTGACTGCAATTGCGGTCCCTGTCTGAAGACCTGAAGCTGAAAGCGGAAGCCACCACGACCAGCTCGGGACAGGTTTGGGCGCCATTTTCAGAGGGCAGGAATTACGTCCAGTTAGCTTTCATCTCCAAGAAGAAGGACCTCAATCGGCCACCGGAGCTCCCAGTTACGATTTTCTTCGCCGGAGTGTGCAGTCTGCCCCCTGTGGGTCCAGGTTTGACCTGTCCCCACTAATCCGGCCACCATTCTCTTCTCCGACCTCCGATTGGGGCCCTGTCAACTCCTTCTAGAAGCTACTCCGACCACGATCGCGTCACCGCTAGTTTCGTGTCAATTGGAGTTCGGGGGAATCCGCCGTGCCTTCTGCAACAGACTGCACTAGTTCTGCACAAGCCAGAGACAGAACGTTGCTGTCCTGTTCCAGTCGCCGGCCCGATCAGCCCCGAGTTCCAGAGCCTTCCCAAAAATTCAGACATCATCCTTGGTCCGTTGGGAAACTTTTGGCACAAGTTTGATAAAGATCTAAGTTCCGTGGAGTCCATGGTGGCATCATCACCGACACCCTATCCAGAGAATCTGAAGATTGGCAGAACCGGTGGAGCTTGGAAGTCGGGCTTTTCTTTCATAATTCTCCCACCCCGCTTGGCCGGCTGAAGGCCCCTCCCTGCGTGGAGGTAGGTTTGATTGTAATAAGTTTAATCTCCACCCCAAGATCACCCCTCCTGGGAGAGGCGTAGTGCTGTACTTCTTTACTTTTCAGGTCAAGCGACACCGCCGCAGCGATCGGGTGTATACCCTCGCTTCCCGACGCGCCCTCATCTCCGATCGGGATCGGTGTTTTCACACCGATCAGGTGAGCACCTGATACCATCCTTGATTGCTGCTATTCTGCAAATTTAGTATTGCTTTGTATGCCCGTCGGACGGTGAGAAGAGAGCCCGATCTTGTTTGCTACTTTGAAGGTGTCCACCGCGGACCGGGAGTGAGTGCCACCCAAACCCCGCCCTGCGGGCCAGCCGCCCACGAAGTTGGGAATCCCAGTCCCTTTGGGGGTCAGCCTAAGCCAACTAAGTCACTTAGAATCACTGGGTCTCACCTAGGACCCTCACCATCATCCCCCGGCCCCACCGGGTGATCGCGTGTGCCGTGTGAGTGAGCCGCTATCGTGAGAATCATTGGAGTGCTTGTATGCTTGCGGGTCTTGGTCCTAGGGTCATCAACTCATACTTAGTCAACCTTGGGCTGTGCCACATCAGAGAGGGGGAGAGGAGAGAGCATGAGAGAAGAGAGAGGGAGGGAAGAGAGAAATGATAGATGGGGAGAGAGAAAAGGGAGGGGGGTTTATATAGAAAATCCAGAAATTCTAGAAAATACCAAAAAATAGAAAAATATACCCCCGCGATCCTCGGAATGCGCTGATCGCCGTGGTAACGTCCTGGCGTTGGAGAACGCAACGGTTCACCCTGTATGGGGTTCCGAAGGTCCGACAGACGGAAAACACACGTAAAACCCAAAACGCAAGCCGGGACCCACAAAGGTGCTCCGAAAATTATAGAAAATTACCTACGTGCTTCTCACAACACCACGGACCCAAGGAAACACACGGGCACACCACCATTGGGTCCGATAACCCGATAAAAATAGTCCTAAGCCTGATCGGACACAATCCAAAATCTGCAGAAAGACGATCCGAAACCCACGGATCCAGATCCGAAAAACCCGGGGCATTACGGCCCTCCCCCCTAAAGGAATTTCATCCTCGAAATTCAGGACCTAGCACGAAGTCACAGAGGAAGAACACTGAACCAACTGACAACATTGTCAGAGCCCCAGCATAAAAAATCTTGATTCTCACGAAAGCACGAATCTGGAGGGACACAGCCAGACTACACTCACGAACGACACCTCGCTCCACATGCCCACACACCGGCCATCGGAGCAGGCGCAGCAAAAGACACTGTCCGGCATCACCTTAGACAAAGCGAGAACCAATCGCGACACTACTTCCACAATCTCACCTACCGAGGAGACACAGTCCTCGTCACGAGAAATAGCTACCGATCCATCCCATGGTCGGCAGACAAACCACATATTAGCCTCACAACCAGCTGATCGGTCGCACACCCTTCTCAAGGGAACAACCAACACAGAGCCTCCATCAGCTCATGCAGCCCTCTCAACAGACCGCAACCAGCTCATCGGCTCAGCATCAAGAATCACCTCACACATGTCAAGCTGAAAGCCAGACATTTCACTGTGCCAACTCTGCCAGAAGACAACTTCGACAAAGCCCAGATCCCGTCCGGAAAGGCACATCTCAAAATCAGCCACCCAAGGCCTCGCTGGCACACGGCTCTCGCCACGCTCGAGCCCCAACAACCAACATCTCCTGTCTGTGAAAAGACCATCCACTGGTCGCCAGCTACACGTCAACGGGAAACCTCCGCTTGCTCAGGTTCTTCCTTCTTTCCTGGTCCTCCGCCAGATTCGAAGGGAGCATTCCAAAGCTCGGCAAGCCATCTGTTGACTCACACACAGACCGATACCACATCTCGAGCTGAACTCCTCTCGAACTCTGCATCCGACCTCGATCATCGCGGCAACTCGACCCTCTCAGGGGAGCACGATGAAACCAAATGACAAGATCATGGTGTCTTCAGTCATCATATCACTAGACTCAGACTTACAGGGGAACCATCCCACGCTGGTCAGCAAACCAGGGATAACCATTGCGACACCAACGTCTTGTCAAGGATCACCCTTCTGATGTCAATCTCACTAAAAGGCCTCCGCCCACAGGCATCACTCTTCCGTCTGGTCTCATCAAATCCTTCGTCTCAATTAATCCAAGTGGACACCTATCAATCCCGATTTTGCCCCTACCATAGAGCCATGGGACATCACTTGAACAATGCATGACACACTTCTCAAGGGGAGGAAAGTGCCAACTAAAATTACGGCAACCAGGTCACCAGCACCACGACCAATGCACACGGGTCCCCAAGCAAAACACATCTTACCATGGTCGACTATGAGACTAGCCTTACCAGTCACTCGCAGCTACCAACATGAACCCATAATCTGACAGAGATCACTTCTTCAAGGACGATCTCAACCGAGGACACAACTTCCAACACAAGTCGGGGACCAAGCCACCAACTCTGTCCATCACTTCCTTGACCACCGTCAGGCGACGTCCTCAACAACCCCATCCGGGTCTAACACCGACACCTGACACGGCTTCCATCACATAAACAGGGTACTCATGCGGCGCACTAGCCAGCACATTCCCCAACACTCCATCCTGCCAGTGCCAAGAACCCCAATACCTCAAGCAACGGCACGGCAACAACACGTTTAACACAGAGGAACCAATCCTCCAATGCTCAACGCAAACTCAGGAATCCACCCGTAGCAACCGACGCTACGATCCTGAACCAGTGGGTCACAAGCCCTCCAGGCTTCCGCTGAGCACTCTGATCCACGTGCGCACAGCCAAGAATGTGAACACCGCCCAACCAACACTCGTCCTTCCGGAACAATGCCAGCACCCTTACACGACAAGGGAATGGGTACAACTTCTCACAGGCAACCACCTTGCCAAAACACGGATCACGTCTCGCACGGACTTCGTGGCACACGAAGGCCAACCAATCTGAACACACAATTCAAGACGACGAACCTTGGCCAAATGCAATCTCTCCAACCAAAGGAGAAACCAATCGCACCTCCGACCAACGGAAGAACTCCACGCCCGACTTGATCTCGAATCTCGCACACGCTGGAAACAGCACCATCCAGCAACAAGGAAAACCATCGCTTCCATCAGGTCAGCGCCTCCGACACAATCGACGAGTGTCACGTCGGACAACAACCACAACATTTATCGATGCACGACCACTGCAATTCCTCAAACTGCAACGTGCCACTCCAAGAGCCGCAACACGAGCCACAATTGACAACCGCCAATGCTCATCCTCGAGTCCTGTGGATGCACTTTTTATCATCGTCATTGTTGTTATTATGTACTCATCGTTTATTGGTTTATTAAGTGCGTGGGCGTGCCAGTCACCGGAGTGACAATTTTTTCGGGCTCCGAGGAGCCCATGGTGCGCTCGACCTGACCTCGTCAGATGATTGTGTGGTTCGTGTCGGGACCAGATCCCGTCGTGCCATGAAGGCCACGACGTCATTTACATCCCCCGTCCGAGGGAACACCCTTGATTAATTTCGAAATTAGGGGCCCTGCGGCCGAAAGGATTAATACTAACTACGTGAGAAAGAAGCAGGAATGAATCACATTGAGATCCGTGTCGAGACATGGGCCATGGACTATATTGGTCACTCGCGAACCTTTTCATGTTCGGACGAAGGTCCGTGACAGAAGCGTGGTGGAAGACGGGGCGAATCCGTTCAAATGTCTACCGAGTTCACGGCAATTTTAGTGGCGGCTTGGAAGGGATCCGGCCTGAGAAACGAGTCCGGCTCAATCGAAATGTCCGCCCAAAGCGAGGTCAGGTCATGGCCATTCTGGGGTAATTCCCAGGGCTCAGATCCAACTAAGAAGGGCGGCGTTGTTGTTCCTTGAGCACCAGGTCACGAGATAGACGGGGCTGCGATATAGATTTTTACCATTTTTTTTATCTGGGTTTCAAATTATATATACATATATTTTATTACTTATTTCCCTTTTTTATATATTTATTCTGAATGATTTCTCTATTTTATTTATTATCCTTACTATCATATTTTCTCTTTTTGTTTACTATTATTACTATTATTTCACATTTTTTGTTTATTTCATATATATATATCTAGGTTTATTTATTTATCAGAATTTTTATTAATTTATTATATATATATATATATATATTTCTGGAGAGAGAGTGGGCCATCGAAGGGCCAAAAAGGGAACTGAAGGAGCGTGCCGGCGAAGGCCTTCGCCGGCATGGGGCGTGTCGGGGAAGCCCACGGGTAGTGTACCGGCGAAGGAAGAAGGGTGGTGTGCCGGTGAAGACATTCCAAGACACGTCGGCGAAGGGAGAAGAGGAGCGTGCCGGGGAAGGCACCAAGGCAGGTGTGCCGACGAAGGGCTAGCCAGGTGTGCCGGCGAAGGAAGAAAGGAGTGTGCCGGGGAAGGCACCAAGGCACGTGTACCGACAAAGGGCTAGCCAGGGGTGTACCATTGAAGGGCTCACTCCTCCTCCGTTTCCTTTAAGGCTTTTCTTTTCTTCTTTTCTTTGATTCTTTTATGTAGTTTTATACAAATCTCTTCTCCTTCTTCCCCCCAACCTTTTCTTTACAGATTGAGCATTTAATTCACCACATAGCCGTTTAATCCAATCATGTTGCCCGTAGTGCCTTATTTCGGTTGGAGTGTTTTATCGCCGATCGTTCCACTCGTTTGTTGCTTCCTTTGCCCTTTAATATGTTGTTGTCCCGTTTGTTTGTTGCATCCTTTTGTCTTTTGATGTGTATTATTATTTTCTAACAAAAAAATTTCGGCAGCATCTCCCCTTGACCCGAGCGTAAGGGAGATAAAGGGAACGCGCCCACATGGAGTGGCGGAACCCGACAATTGGAGGTGGGCACCCGAAGGCAGTAACACCTCTGATAAAACCTCGAAAAATCCGAAAGCAGCGATGGGTAAAGGGGAGAAACCCTGTAGAGCCACTCAGGGGCGTGCCGGGGAAGGGAAGGCCGAAGGCGTGCCGGTGAAGGCCTAATGGGGTTGTGCCGGCGAAGGGAGGCCAAAGGCGTACCGGTGAAAGCCTAACGGGGTTGTGCTGGCGAAGGGAGGCCAAAGGCGTGCCAGTGAAGAGCTCAATGGGGGTGCCCCTGAATGCCCGATGGCTGCATTGGGGTACTCGTAGGCTGGTAGGGGGGCTGAGCAGAGGGTGAAGGCTGAGGGTTAGCTAGGTGGGACAAAGCCAAAGGGGAAAGGGCTATAGACTTAGTTTGATTTACCCAAATGGGAAGCTTTGGTCGGAAACTGGGGAAGCTGGGCTAGGAGAAAGACATGGTGGCGTTGGTGGTTAGCTGTCCCGAGAGAAAAAAAAAGAGCGTTACAGAGGAGAAGAAGGTCTGAACTGGGGACCAAAACGTCGAAGGACGGGGGGGGGGGGGGGGGGGCAGAAGCTTTCGAACACACCCACACACACCCATAGATCCAGACAAACAGAGACGGTAAAAAGACAGGACTCGCAAGAGGGAGATTTCTATTCATGCACAACAAGGGCCACGATTGGCCATATACACCTCAGAGCGCCGAGGCAGGAAGTACAGCGGCCGAAAAATAGAAGAAAACAAAGTGGGGAAGAGAAATAGGAGGAGCTGGAGTCAAGCAGGGGCGACGGCTCCCTGCCCTTCCCCGGTCCTCCGTAATACATCACACACACTCTATCTCTCTTTTCTCCCTTACTCTCTCTTCTGGGTGGCTGTCGGAGAGTAACCCCACGGCCGAGCTCTCCCTTCTTCCTCTTCTTCTTCTCTTCTTCTTCTTCCTTCGGAGACGATGGCCCTCTCCAGCCGCGTCTGTGTGGTGTTTTTTTTTTTTTTCCATCTCCTCCCTCTTTTTGTTATCGTCCCTCCTTTTATTTGTTAGAAGAGGAGGGTTTTGTACTTCTCCTGACGGAAGTCTTCGAACACGGCAGTCGGGGGCTGGAAGTGGCCGGTCATGATGGGTTTGACCTTCTTCGTACTCGGTGTCAAGGGAGTAGCCTGCGTGGCCCAACCCCCGTCTGACACCTCGGACAGCCCACTGCGCGCCGAAGATCTGTAGGGCATGGGCCCAAGATTTGGTCTGCCGGACGTGCCGTTGAAATGCCTGAATGCTGTGCCGGTGGCGGGTTCAACAAGCGTGCCGCGGGAGGGCCAAAAGGGCGTGCCGTTGGAAGACACAGCAAGCGTGCCGCTGAAGAGCCCAAAGGGCGTGCCGCTGAAGGGGCCTCAGGGCGTGCCGTTGAAGGGCCCAAGGGGGCGTGCCGCTGAAGGGCCACTAGAGGCGTGCCGCTGAAGGGGCCTCAGGGCGTGCCGTTGAAGGGCCAAAGGGGGCGTGCCGCTGAAGGCCACTAGGGGCATGCCGCTGAAGGGGCCTCAGGGCGTGCCGCTGAAGGGGCCTTAGGGCGTGCCGTTGAAGGGCCAAAGGGGGCGTGCCGCTGAAGGGCCCAAGGGGGCGTGCCGCTGAAGGGCGTCAGGAGCGTGCCGCTGAAGGGCGTGCCGTTGAAGGGCTAAATGGGCGGTTTTGAGCCCGTTGCGAGCACGAGTTGTGACCCATCTGATTTTCTTCGAGGCCCATGAATTGTGGGGCTCTTGGTGATTGATTTCTCTTCACCGTCGTGACTCTTGAGACAGCTTTACGGCAGGGTGTGCGTGTTCGGGGGGGTCAAGATGGCCCTCCCTTCTTCACAGTTTCTTCAGTTGACGTGGTTGTTGATGCTGGACTAGTTGGGACATGCGGGAGTGTAATTTTGCATGTCCACAAATGCCCCCCACCCGCGGGTAGCGCATGCGAAGGATGAGCCGGGCGGTGCCCGTGGGTGTGCTTGTCTCTTCTTCCCTTCGTTGGTGTCGATGGGGTGTCAGGGTCTGACGTGGTTTATTTGTCTCTTCTTCTCTTCATCAGTGCCGACGGGGTGTCGGGGACTGACGTAGCGTGTTGGTCTCTTTGTCTCTTCGTTAGTGCCGACGGGGTGCCAGGGACTGACATAGTATGTTGGCCTCTTCTTCTCTTCGTCAGTGCCGACGGGGTGTCGGGAACTGACGTAGTAGGTTGGTCTCTTTGTCTCTTCATCAGTGACGACGGGGTGCCGGGGACTGACATAGTATGTCGGTCTCTTTGTCTCTTCATCAGTGCCGACGGGATGCCGGGAACTGAAGCAGTATGTTGATCTCTTTGTCTCTTCATTAGTGCCGACGGGGTGCCAGGGACTGACGTAGTATGTTGGCCTCTTCTTTTCTTTTCTTTCTTTTTAAACCACATTACCGGTACGAGCGCCCTTTCGGGTTTTCGCCAGCACCGGCCCCCTCTTGCTTTTGCCCACGCGCCCTCTCAGGTTTTCACGTGGCGGGGTACCCGATTTTGCCTGTAGCGCCCTTTCGGGTTTTCGCCGCAGCTGGGTTGTTGCCATTTTTTACCCTTGTCCCCGTGTAGGGGCAAGGCCGGCGGGGCACCTCTATTTTAAACCCCTTTCTTTTCTTATTTTATCTCTTTTTTTTTGATGAGTAGATAATACGTAACTGTTGGCTAGGGCCCGAAGCCTTGCGCTGAAAGATAAGGTTCATTCGTCGGCAAGAAGATAATGCCAACGCAACATGGGATTTTCTGCCGATTCGGACGTAAGGTGCGTAATGGCAATATTGTGTGAGAGCGGGCGGCTGGGGTACGAAGCCTTGCACCGGAAAGGGACTTGTTCGTTGGCAAGGGACTAATGCCAGCGTAAGGATAAAGATTCTACCGATTCAGGCGTAAGGCCCGTAATGGCGATTTTGGGTGGGGGAAGATGGCCAGGGCACGAAGCCTTGCGCTGGCAAAGGACTTATTTGCTGGCATGGAACTAATGCCAACGCGGGAGGCGGAGCCGTCTTTGCCTGTGTGGATGCCCGTCGATACATAGGGGTGTGCGGACAGGATGTTTTCGCAGAGACATCTATCATCATGCATTATTTAAATACCTATATATATCTATGTATGTATATATATACTTATATTTATTTATTATTGCTATCATTTCTTCTTCCCTTTTTTTTTCCTTTATTCTTTTTCTTTTACCCCTCCTTATTCATCATTTTTTTCCTTCTATTCCCCCTTTTTCTTTCTTTCCCCCTTCCTTTTTTTCCCTTTTTTTCTTTTCTCTCTTCTTCTCTTTTTTCTTTCCTTTCCTTTTTTTGCTCGCCCTATAAAAGGGGCGGGGTGGCTCGAACGGGTCACCCCCTTTCAAACTCCTCCTTTTCCCACTCCCTTTCTCTCTCTTCGGTGACAGAGCGGACGAAGCCCCCCGTCCTTCTTCTTCTTCTCCGAGCGCGACCGCCGTCGTGAGCACCACCGCCGTCGTCGCCCTTTCTTCGCCAGGGTGAGGGGAACACCACGGGGAGGCTCTCCTCCTCCCTCTTTCCCTCCTCCTCTCATTCTCTTTTCCTCTTCTCTCCCTCCCATTCTTCTTTTTCCCCCTCGGTTTGGGGAATAGCGGAGCCCTAAGCCCCGTCTTCCTCTTCTCCTTCCTCCAGTCCTCTTCTCCCTTCTTCTCTCCCTTGTCCTCTTTCTTCTTCTCCATCTCTTCTCCTTCCTTTCCTCTGGTGTCGTGATAGGGGAGGCCATCGGGCGCCGGTTGTGCCGATGGGGGAGGCGTGAAGGCGTGCCAGAGAGAGGGCATCGGAGCGTGCTGGCGGAGGACCCCTGGAGGTGTGCCGGCGGAGAGCCCTGAGGGCGTACCGGGGAAACCCCCACAGAGTGTACCGGGGAAGCGACATCAGGCCGTGCCGGGGAGTGTGTATAGGTGTGTGCCGGGGAAGGCCCCCTCTGGGCGTGCCGGGGAAGGTTTCCCCATGGGCGTGCCAGGGAAGGGTTGTAGGAGCGTGCCAGCGAAGACAGCCCAGGGTGTGCCGGGGAAGTGCCATAGGGGGCATGCCGGCGAAGGACGCTCCGAAGCGTGCCGGGGAAGGGCCACTTGGCTGTGCCGGTGAGTGTGTATAGGTGTGTGCCGGGGAAGGCCACCTTAGGGCGTGCCGGCGAAGGGGCTTTAGGCAGCGAGCCAGTGCAGGGGAGAAGGGAGGACTTCTTTGAATGGAGGACTTCCAGTGTTGTCCCTCGAGGCGCACCGTGACTTTGTTGGGGCCGTCACTCCTTGTGGACGCGCACCCGTGTTTTCCCTTACGCATCTGGCCTAAGGGAAACTCTGCCGAAATTTCGTCAGAAAATAGCAGTCTTCTATTCACTTTACTTGTAGTAGAGCCCCTTTGCAGTTTTCATTTGAGTTTTCGTTTCTCTTTGCCCGTGACTTGTCCTGACCTTTTATTTGTTATATCTTGCAGATAGATGGCTGCCCCAAGCGGTTCCTCTACCCCTGTCGCTGCCGATGCCGACCTTGTTCCCCAGCCTCCGGTGCCAACCGTCACATGGCTAAATGTGGAGGAGCTGGATAGGGAGCATGCTGAAATAGCCGTGCTAGCCGAGTCCTCGGGTTCCGAGGGCAAGACAATGGACTATAACAGGCTCTCTCGGGTTGAGAATCGCTTCACCTTCGACCGGACCGGTGAATATCGGAAGGACTTCCCGAAGGACAAGCATCTGATCCGTTTTTTGAAGTACTTCCATTCTCAGGAGAGGCGGGAGCTACGAGCTGTGCGGGAGGTCGAGCGAGTGATCCTGCAGGCTCGTGACAGTTTACTGTACAGCGTCCCTAGGAGCATCCCGATGTATTTGGTGGGGAGGCCCGGGAGTGGAATCCTGTCCTGGGGATCGAAGGAGTGCTACCAGCCGAGGACAGATTGGTGCGAGCACCCCAATTCACTCCGGCAAAATGGGACATGTCCGCCGGGCGGGTGCAAGGCGAGCCGCCTCGCTTTGGTTTGTTCTTGGCTCCCTTGAAATGGGGCTACAGGGAGGAGCCCTTCACACTAGATTGCCTGGCCGTCCGATTCAAGTACGAGTTGGCGCTAGGCTGGTTCGGGGAGCTGAAGCTCCAGGATGCTCATACCTTCAGGGAAGGGGCAGTAGAATTCACCGAGTACGTGCTGTTCAACTACGCCCCATTGCTGGTCCGGGTTGGCATTTATCATAGCGTCTACGCCTCTCGGTACGGCTACCCCATCTCCAAGGGTCTCTGCTGCGGCATGATAGAAGTATTCAGCACGGAGACCAATACTTTCTATACGGCGGAGGGCGAGACTTCACTTGATTTGTGGAGCCTCAGTCAGCTCAGCGGCTTGCCCATTGACGGGGAGCCTTATGAAGAGGTATGCCTCCCGACCTGATCAAGGACGAGACCAATGGGGACGGCTACTATTCTCTTGGCTACTCGTACCGGTATCTTATGAAGGCATACCGGGAACTATACCAGATGGCACACGGCGGGAGGCAGCCTCCTCGTGGGGATAGAAAGAGGGTGCGCCTGACCCTGTGGCTGCAATATTTTTACGACGGGCTGAAGCAATATGAAGAATTTCCATGCGTCAGCACCGCCGTCGCTCGCAAGAAGCGCGCCAAGCCCAAAACTGATGTGAAGATCCCTTCCAGAGGACGCCGGAGTGGCCCCAATCTGATGGGGGTTGACCCATTAACACACTGCGCCGCCTATCTGACATATTGGCTGTGCTCATTTGCCATGCCATACGGGGATGAGACAGTCATTCGACCGGACGCCATCTACCCGGCCTGTCAACTGGCGTGGGGAGTCAAGCTGTTCTTGTGCCCGGCCACTCTCTGCCTAATATATAAGGCGCTGGGGGACATCAGCACTCACCAATTCCCGAGGTAGGCCCGATATGTGTGCCCGCTGCATTTCTTCAATGCGTGGGTCTGCTCGTTATTTCGGAGTTCGCCCCTCGCGCTCTTCAAGACTGGGGGCTGGTGCCGAGGATGCTGGAGTTTGCCAGCGTAGAGCCAGGCTCTATTTCCCTACGGCTATATGATATTCGGGGCTGGCTGACGATGCTTCCACGGGACGCGGCTGCCACCATCCACTTCTGGACGTTGGCCGCACATTCTAGCCCTCTGGTGAACAACAAGAGGGAATGCAAAGATGATCAGGTGGAGAAGTATATCCACCCCATCAGCCAGGAGACTGTGGTCCACCCGTTGCTGGAGCCCGAGCTCAGGGACTGGGCGTTATCCATATGCCCGAGCGTGCTGGCGTTCAGGAAGGGAGAGAATTTGCTGCTGGAACCATATTACCCTTTCCGGTTTGGCTGAAATTTCAGATATGACCAGCATATCCCTGTCTATCATGCACAGTTCGGCTTGCCTTCCCGAAATCTCCGAGGGAGCTCCACTGTCGAGCATGCCAGAAGCTGGTGGGACTTCTTCCACCGAGCAGACTCTGCGACCTTCAGGGTGCCAGCCCCCGGTCGTATTCCTCGGGTGACCCCGGAGTATATAAAGTGGTGGAACGCCCGGATGGCCTTTTATCGATTGCACAAGACCGATTGCTGGGACGGAGCAGAGAGGAAATTCCTGAGCAAGCAGCCGGTACCGGTGCTCGATATTGACCCGGAGCATCTCCTCCGACTCAAGAACAGGCAGGAGAAGGAGGTGGTGGCATATCTGGCCGCTCGCCCGGAAGCTTGGGAAGCGAGGCCGACACCAAGAGTGGAGCTACCCCCAGTGACGAAGGATAACTACAAGAAGACCCTAAGGGACCTTTGCCGGATAGGGAGTGACCGCCTGGAGCTCATCAATTATCCGCTCCCCATGGAAGAGGAGGGCACTCCCGCAAAGAGCTGGCGTACGGAGAGAGACCCGATCTGCCCATACCGCACGTTCATGAGGCGGGAGGAGAGGAAGCCAAAAAATTACAAGGACACCACGTGGTTGTATATCCTCCTCCGAGTGAATGGGCTGAAGATCGAGGATCAGACGGCCGTCATTCTGGGCAAGGGCCTGCAGGTCTCATATTATTATGCCGACGGGTGGGGCATGGACCACTTCAATCTTTTCTGCCACCTCTCGTCGAAGAAGCATGCGGACTTGGCTACCCTCACTGATTGTTGCCAGAAGATCGAGGACGTGTGCTGGTTGGTCCGAGAGGCGGCGCGTCGGGACAAGGAGCCGTCCCTGAGCTATTGGCCGATAACGCTTCGGTTGTATACCGGTCCTCACGGTATTTAATCTTTCCAGTTCTTTTTATTCTTATTGCTGCGACCTTAGCAGATTATCAGGTGCCAATCATATGCGTGTGTCTATTTTGACAGACCATCCCGACAGCGTGCAAATGGCGACGTACCGGAATCTCCTTCGGCTCGTCCAGAAGCCCGCATACTTCGAGGCCGCACTGCCAGCTCCGACTACGGCTCCCTTGCCCAAGGCTGCGAAGAGGTCCCAGGCGAAGTCACCTGTGAAGAAGGCAGTGGATGCCGCCAAGGTGGCCGGGCGGCGAGAGGCGAAGCGCAGGAAAACGGAGGCTGCTAAGGCTTCGGTGACTATTCCTCCGACGCCGAGAATTCCCTCCTTCGAGGAGTTCGAAGCCGCCCGGACCGAACCGGGTTAGCCCACCGGTTAGAATCTTCCGCCCTTCGTATCCTTCAGGCTCCGGCTTCACTTCGGAGCAAGGACTTAACACATGAGCGTTTCTTACTTTTTTGTTTCAGCTACCGTGGAAGAGCCTGTACCCGCGCCCCTTCCTGACGTAGGGGAGCTAGCATTTGTGCCTATCCCCGATGTGGGTGAGACTGCGGCCGCAGCCGAGGTGACTCCGGCGCCAACTCCGACTCCCCCGCCGCAAGCCAAGGGGAGGTCCCGGGCGAAGTCACCCATTAAGAAGGCATTGGCTGCTGCCAAAGCGGCCGAGCGATAAGCGACGAAGCGGAGGCGGGCCGAGGGGTCCCCGGCTCCGGCGGCCGTCTCTCCGGTGGCTCCCCTTTTATCTTTCGAGGAGTTTGAAGTCACCTGGACTGAGCCGAGTCACCATGTTGGTGAGGTTCACCGGCCGCCGACGTCCTTCGGGATTTATTTGGCTCCCGGGATGGGCCTTTTATGCGCATGTGACAAGTGTATTTCTTTCTTTCAGGCGGCACGGAGGAGCTGACACCTATACTGATCCCGGGTGAGAGCGAGGCTGCGGCCCCTGGGGCGACATTGCCCGTCGAGGAGACCACCCATGAGCCGCCCCGTGTTATAGAAGCCGAAGGGGGTATTTATCTTTGTCCGCT
Organism: Amorphophallus konjac; assembly: GCA_022559845.1. Lineage (NCBI taxonomy): Eukaryota > Viridiplantae > Streptophyta > Magnoliopsida > Alismatales > Araceae > Amorphophallus > Amorphophallus konjac. The sequence continues at coordinate 319,342,522 of CM040125.1, forward strand.
TGCTTGACTTCCTTCATTGTTTGGGAACCCATTGGCTTTGATATGACCGGCCTTTTCTTCTATGTGACAGACACTGACGCGGACATCATTGGGCTATTAGGGCCTCGTCTACATCTCCCAGCGACACATATGTACATAAGGAAGAGGTTGAGGTCTAGCATACCACACTCGCCCAGCCCGCGGGAGGATGCGCCGATCATCGACCTCGAGCTGAGGCCCCCTTGCCAGCGAGGGAAGAACCCGTAGCGGTTGACTCATCGTCGAGCGAAGAGGTAGATTATGACTACTCCTCCGACGAAGTGGCCTCCGGCGAGGGCGTGTTTGAAGTGTCTGAGCCGCCCGCGCCACTCTTTACGGCCCCCTTACTTGCTAGCTCCTCAAGCCTAATGGGGAAGGCTGCTGTAAGTGTGAGCTTATTTGCACGGGACCTCCCTCGTGATCATCCAGCGACTTTCCTCATGTCATCCCTTGATTTTCAGGCACCAACCGAGCCGGAGGCTGTGGAGAGAGCTGCTCCAACCGCGCCGGTCGACCACCCGGTAGGAGCCGATGCGGGCCTGGGCAAGCTAGCCCTTTTGTTCGAGGCCCTTCAGCAGGAGTCGGCCGTAGAGACTTCTAGTGCTCCTGGGTCGGCGGGCGAGTCTTTGGAGGAGGGGGAGATCGCGCCCGAAGGCAACATCATCCCGATGGCCGAGGTAAGTACGCGGGCCTTGTGGTTCCTTTCTGCCTCTTGCCCCCCGCATGATTTATTCCAGATAGCGAGTAGCTCTCTTCTCTTCACATGGTTAGGTAATGCTGACGCCCGGAAGGACGTCTGGCCGTGTCCGGAAGGCTGTCGCCAAACGGAGGCCGACCATCGGTCCGATAGCGGTGGAGGGGCTGGGTCCGGTCTCGGGCCCAGGGGTGGAGAGCCTCGCAGCACTTGTGCAAGCGGGAGGCATACCCCGGCTGATGGTTTCGCTTCCGCCTTCCCCGAAGCTCCCGGCCCAGATAGAGGACCCGCTTTTGAAGATGATATTCGCGGGGCTCCGCGCGCATCTGGAGGGGTCCCAGGCGCAGGAGAGAGGTCGACCAGCGATGGCTTCGGGCCCGGCCTTGCTCGAAGCCCCTCCTTTGCTACAGCAGCGGCACCTGCATCACCGTCCAGGGAGATGGCGACGAAGCCAAGCGATTCGGCGATGGCCTTATCCATTCCCCTGGCAGTGACCCGCCAGGGGTCCTCTGTTGAGCTGCGCCAGCCAGGGGACTTGGCCCTTGCTCTTCCATCTTCTTCAGTCGCCATGGATGCTAATTTGTGGGCCGAGGTGGACATCTCTGTAGATTTTGTCCCTCCGACTGTGCCCTCGGTCAGCCACACCTCGTCAGGCGCACCGGTCCGACAGATGTTGGTAACATTGCGGATGATGCTCTTTGCCGATCTTTCTTTGTCATACCGGGAGGTGAAGAGTATAGTGACGTAGCTGACCGGGGCACTGCAAGTGTTGGGCTGCCCACTCTAGGAATGGTCGCGGCGGTTTCTATTGCTGCTGAAGTATATTAAGCATCGTGAGTTCCTCGAGACCCAAGTCCCCGCTGAGCGCGCTGCTCTCGATGCCTAGGCGGATGAATATTTGCAAATTCTGGAGGCACGGTGTGACGACGCAGAGCAGCATGGGAAGGCCATGGAGGAAGGGTAGGGCGACGTTTGCTCCCTCAGGAATCGAATCGCGAAGCTGGAGGGCTACCTTTCCGCCGCCAGGTCCGACCTTGCCCGAGCTGAGGAGATAGTCGAGAAAGAAGGCGAGGCACTTGCCGTGCCCCAGGCTGAGATGGCGTCCGTGGAGACCGAGCTCGCTCGACTCGAGGAACAGAGGGGCCGATTGCGCGACATGACAAACTTTCATTGCATCGGAATCCTCCCTCTTGAAGACATCTTCAGGGGCATCGATTGAGCGTTGCCCCCCCCCCCCTTAGTTCTCTTTTTCCCTCTTCTTTTGAAATGTAACACAGGGGTATGCCCCGAAGCGCATGTAGTTTGATCCTTCTTTGAATAGAACAGGACACCTATTGTTTCATATGTCCCTTCAGTGTGAGGGGAATCTCTTTACTTCTCTCTTCTCCTTTGTATATATATTATTTTCTTCTTCCTCCCACCTCTCTTTTCCCCTTTCTTTTTTTTTCCTTTTCTCAGTGCCGGAACACGTTGGCCGAGGATAAGTCTTTGCGGCGATCCGCTCTGGAAAAACCAGGCAGGAACCCATGTCGGGGCACGGGAGAGTGCTCATCCTCCCAGGGGAAGGATGAGGGGACCACTCCACCACGCCTAATGGGTGGATTACCGGTTTTGCCACGACATTGGAACTGCGCACCAGCCTTAGGCGGGGAACCTTGGTCAGGGATTGGGTCTCCCGTCGCTCGAAGGGGTGGCAGAAGAAAATTTTGCTTAACCCATGACCTAGATGGGAGGCCCAAATCAACGGGACTATTCGCCGCCCGGAGGAGACGGAGAACAGAGCTTGTCTAGTCAGTGGCTTGGATGAGAGGTCCAAGTCAAAGGGGTACTCGCCGCCCGAAGGGACGGAGAGAAGAGTTTGTTTAGTCAATGATCGGGACGAGAGGTCCAAGTCAAAGGGAATATTCACCGCCCGGAGAGGACGGAGAGAGGAGTTTGTTCAGTCGATGACCTGGACGAGAGGTCCAAGTCAAATGGGTACTCGCCGCCCGAAGGGACGGAGAGAAGAGTTTGTTTAGTCAATGACCTGGACGAGAGGTCCAAGTCAAAGGGAATATTCACCGCCCGAAGGGACGGAGAGAAGGGTTTGTTTAGTCAATGACCTGGATAAGAGGTCCAAGTCAAAGGGGTACTCGCCGCCCGAAGGGACGGAGAGAAGAGTTTGTTTAGTCAATGACCTGGACGAGAGGTCCAAGTCAGAGGGGTATTTATTGGTGTCAGCGAGGCGGCGGGACCAACGTGGTCCATTCACCTTTGGGTATTTTTACCTACGTGGGGCGGTGGTCTAGGATGGGGGGAACCGCCTCCCCTTTTCCTTGTTCTTCCTTTTCCCTCTTACTTTTCTCTCTTCCTCCCCCTTTTTTTACCCCCCTTTTCTTTTATTTCTAATTCTCTCTACTTTCTCTTCTCTTTTCTCTCTCTTTTTTGCTCTCTCTTTTTTTTCCTTTTTTTTAATTCTCTCTTTTTTTCTTTTCTCTCCTTCTTCTCTTTTCTTTCTTGCTTTTTTTTCTTCCTCTTTTTCCTTTCCCCTTTTTTTTCTTTCTTTTTCCCTTTCTTTTTCCTTCTTCTTTTCCCCCCATTTTTGAGAAAATGAATAGCAATCAAGTAATTTAGACAGCAATCATGCTAACTCGCCCAAAATAGGGCGAAGGATATTATTATTGATTGAATGGGGGCGCTGGAGCGTGGTACAGTCTCAAGTGTCTTCCATTAAGAGGCGGGAATTGAACTTCCCCGCGGTGGTTGACAATTACATAGGCTCCGCCTTCGTAGACTTTCTGGACTACGTAGGGCCCGAGCCAGTTCTCATTCAGTTTGCCCTTGGGGTTGGCGACCATGACGTCTCTCCTTTTGACCATGACGAGGTCGCCTTTTTTGAATTCGCATCCCTTGACAAGCTTGTCAAAGGCACGCGCTATTCGGGACTGGTAGACTTGAATGTTCTGTTGGGCCTGAAGTCACTTTCCTTCCAGACTGGAAAGCTCTTCGAGCCTTTGCCCGACGTTGGTTTGCCCTTCAAGGACAAGCCCGTGCTGAATGGCGACCTTGAGGGAAGGTATCTCCAATTCAACAAGGACGATTGCCTCCGAGCCGTATACCAGAGAAAAGGGTGAGCAGCCTGTTGGGGTCTTGTATACGGTTCGGTACGCCCATAGCGCCTCATACATCTTCTCCTCCCAGTCCCTTTTGTTAGAACTAACAATCTTGGCCAGGAGAGTGCAGAGTGTCTTATTAAAAGCTTCGGCCAGCCCATTAGCCTGTGGATTGTAAGGAGTCGATGTCCTCCAATCAATATTGTTTTTTTCTGCCAGCCGGTAGACCTTCTGGTTGCGGAAGTGGCTGCCGTTGTCTGAGACAATCCGGTCGGGCATGCCAAACAGGAATATAATGTTACGGCGGACAAACCTGGCCACGATCTCTCCCGTGACCTCCCTTAAGGCGACAGCCTCTGCCCAACGAGAGAAATAGTCGGTTGCCGCCAAAATGTACTTGCAACCAGTGGATGACGCAGGCAAGGGACCCACGACGTCTGTTCCCCACTGGGCAAATGGCCAACTGGGCACCGTTGGATGCAGCTGCTCGGGCGGCCTTCTGGGTATGGTGGCATGTTCCTGACACTTCTGACACGACTTAGCGTATTTGCAGCAGTCGTCATATATTACCGGCCAGTAGTAGCCAAGCTTCTTTATTTCAATCTTCATTTTTGGTCCCGCCTGGTGTGCGCCGGCCTTCCCCGCATGGACTTCTTTCATTACCCCCCAGGCCTCTTCACTGGAGAGGCATCGAAGGAGTAGCTTCTGTTTGGCGTCCGTCACAATTCGGAATAATATTCCGTTTCGGAGCTCATAGGAGTCCTTGGTTCTGATTAGCTTGATCTTCTCTTCTCTTCGTTCGGGTAGTTGCCGGTATTTGAACCACTGCATCAGAAGGTCTCTCCAGTCAGGTAGGCCGACGGCTTCTGCTGTAGTGACTTCTAGCTCTTCTTCTTCTGGTTCTTCTTCTATCATGCTGGCACTTAGCGTTGATTTATTTCTTGGATATTGAGAGATCCATCTGGCGACACTGCTAGTGAGCTTGCCAATTTTGCCAGGGCGTCGGCTTGTGCATTCTTCCCCCTGGCAACATGGCCTATCTCGAGGAGGTAGAACCGCTCCATGAGCCCCTTCGCCTTAGTGTGATAAGGGAGCAACTCAGCTTTCCGGACGTCGAACTGCCCCTGGACCTGCTTGACGACTAGCAGCGAGTCGCCGAATACCTGGAGCATTTTGATCTCCATTTGGAGGGCCACCTGGAGGCTGATAATTAGAGCTTCATACTCCGATTCATTATTCGTGCAGGGCCTGCTAATGCATCAGGAAGTGTGCAACACTTCCCCGTCCGGCGATTTAAGGACGATGCCGGCTCTGGCCCGTACCTTGGTGCACCTAGACGGGGTCGCTTCCGTTCTCGAGGCCCCGTCGAAGTACAACTGCCAGATAGCTTGTTGGACCTGATCCACCTCTAGTGTTTCATCTTCGGGTAGCTCTGTGGCCAACGGGGAGTCTTCGGGCACAGGGTGTGCTACGAAGAAATCCGCGACGGCTTGTCCCTTAATGGCCTTCTACGGCACGTAGGTGATGTCAAACTCCATGAGCAGCATGGCCCATTTGCCAAGGCGCCCCTTCGGGACTGGCTGGGAGAGAATGTGCTTGATGGGATCGGCTCTGGATATTAAACTTACTTCATGGGACAACAAATAGTGTCTCAGCTTCTTGACTGCGAAGACCAAGGCAAGGCAGACCTTTTTAATTGGGGTGTACTTGGCCTCCGTTCCCACCAATCTTCGACTGAGGTAGTAGAGAGCCTGCTCCTTCCCCTCATCATTATTCTGGGCAAGCATTACCCCCAGTGAATATTCAGTGGCCGCTACATAGAGAACAAGTGGTCTGCCCCTGATAGGTGCCCCCAGGACCGGCGGGGTCTTCAGGTACTCCTTTAGCTGGTCGAACGCGCACTGGCATTCGTGACCCCAGCTGAAGGGTGCATTCTTCATCATTAGTATGTGAAAGGGTTGGCAACGCCCCGACAGGTTGGAGATGAACCTGCGGATGTAAGCTAAATGGCCCTGTAGAGACCTCAGCTCCTCCAGATTCTTCGGAGGGGGCAGTTCCTGGATGGCTTTTATCTTGAAGGGGTCAATCTCGATCCCTCTGTGTCAGACAATAAAGCCAAGGAACTTCCCGCTGGACACACCGAAGGCGCACTTTATGGGGTTCATTTTCAGCCCGTACAGCCGGAGCCTTTGGAAGATGACCCTAAGGTCACTCAGATGCTCATCTCTTTTCTTAGTCTTGACAACTAGATCGTCAATGTAGCATTCGACCTTGCTATACAGCAGCTCGTCGAAGATCTTGGTCATCACCCGTTGATATGTGGCACCGGCATTCTTGAGGCCGAAGGGCATCCTCTTGTAGTGGAATATCCCCTTGGGCGATCTGAAGGCCGTGTGAATCCGATCGTGATCGGCTATCCAAATTTGGTTATAGCCGGACGATCCGTCCATAAAAGACAGGGCCTCGTGGCCAGTGGTTGCATCAATCATAACTTCGGTGATAGGTACCAGGAAGTCATCTTTCGGGTAGGCTTTATTAAGGTCGCGAAAATCCACGTAAATCCTGATCTGTCTATTCTTCTTCTTCACCGGTACGATGTTGGCCAACCAAGTAGTGCACTGGTTTTCCCCCACGAAGTCAATGTTTATGAGCTTGTCAACCTCCTTGCAGATCTGGTTGATCAATTCCAGCCTCATGCGCCGGGGAGATTGCTTCACTGGCTCCACCTTGGGGTCAATGGCCAAAATGTGTTGAGTCACTTCGGGGCTAAGCCCGGGCATTTCTTTGTAGTTCCAGGCAAAGCAATCCCAGAATTCTTGCAGCAGCTTTGTGTATTGTTCCCTCTCCTGTGGGGGCATAAGAGCACTCAGAAAGGTCGGCCTGGGGTCACCTTCTGTGCCTAGGTTGATCTCAATCAATTCGTCAACGGTGGCCTGGCCGCCATTTTCAATTTCCGACGGGGCTGGCGACAAATCGACAAAGTCTTGGTCTTCATTGTCCTCGGGCTCGAGGACACCATCCCCCTCTTCTTGTTCCTCGTGACTGGGCACGGAGGCTGCGTTCACCGCGCATTCCTCCTGGGCCGTAGCCGCTGGGTCTGCGGGGTCCGCTGGCGCGAAAAGGCACAGGGCCACCTCGGGGTCTTCTATGTACTCATCATAGACAACTCCGGCGAGGGCCGGGGCCGCCGCATCTTCAGGTGCCTGGTACTGGATAGATACTGTATAGGCTCCTCTTCTGGGGATGTCCGTCACGTGGGGGCATGGCGGGGCTACCACATAGTCTCCCATTCTGAGCTCATCCCTGTCAATGAGGTCTTGAGCAATGTCTTTGAAGACATAGCAGTCTTCGATGGCGTGGCCCAATATCTGGTGATAGGGACAAAACAGTGGGTCCCCACTTCTTCGGGCGTCCTACGGCCTCTTGGACCCTGGGAGGGAGACCTTGCCGTAGTGGCAGGCCCAGTCAAAGATACCCCGAGTTTTCTCTCTTGGGAAGGAGTAGGGCTTCTGCAGCTTCTCTTGGAGGGTCAGGCCTTGCCTGGCTGGCCGCCCGGTTAATGGGCTTGCCGTATCTCTTGTTTCCCTCCTCAACCAGACGGAGGCGTCAGGACTGGTGTCTCGGGGCCGAGACACATGGCCACCCCACGGGCGGAGAGAGCCTTAGATCAGGTCGGTCAGTAGCGAGGTCAACTCAGCCAGCCGTGCCTTTAACACCTCGATCTCCCGTTGCTACCTATGGTACAAGGCATACATGACGGGGTCGTATCGAGGAGAATCCGGAGCATGGCCCATGCTACTGCTCCTTGCTTCGACAGCAGGCCGGAGTGAGGGCGCCTCGGTGGTGTGACCCTTCGAGGTTAGTCCCTCAGAAAAGGAGGAGGTCTTCTCCACACAGCGGCGGCGGAGAGGGTTCCAAAGGAACACTTCTTCGTTTTGCGCCTCCTCAGTCGGAGGCGTGAAATATACGTCTTGGTGGGCTTCCCGCAAGTCTACAGCTTCCGCGGGGTCATCGCCGGACAGGGCCGAAACTGACATAACATCAGTTTCGTAATAATCTTCTAGTGAAAAGCCCAGATCGGGGTGCTTGGTGATTTACAGCAGCCGTCGATCCAGGTTTGGTGGGTTCCACATCCTGTCAAACATTTTCTTCCGGCTGGACGGTTGATAGGGGGGAATCTTTTGCTTTCTGACCACTCTGGCTGCCCGGTCAGTCATGTGGGGAAGTCCCATGATGGGGACGTGCGGGTCATGCAACTCGTCAGAGAACCGGTAATCATCGTCTTCCCTGACTAACTTTTCCCTGGCAACATAAAAGATAATGGGTGACCCCTCAGGGTTAGGCACCTCAAAAGTTCTCAGCTGCTCAGCTACTTGACAGTCAGCTTCTGTAATGGGCTTGACGATCCCTGGCGGGACTCTGACATCCTCCAGCAGGTCTTCGAGGCAGGGCGTCCCCGGTGTGGGATAGATGGCGTGAGGAGTTGCCTTGAATACCCCCCCTTCTTGTGCGATGAATGGTACATGTGGGGGAGCCACATAGCCGGGGGCGATGGAGGAAACCAACCGCCCGACTCCACTTTCTTCTTTCCCCTGCCTTGGGCAACCTGGGGAGCTTGCTTCACCTTTTCTAAGTACAGATTGGCATCCGATAAATGACACTCGAACACCTCGAACGGGTGGAGATCGGCGAAGATTCTGACTTCCTTTCCCTCGCAAGGGTACTTGATACATTGGTGCAGGGTGGAGGGCACCACTCTGTTGTTGTGTAACCAGGGCCGGCCAAGCAACGCCTTATAGGAGGTGTTGGAGTTGATGACGTGGAATTGGACCCTGGTGGTGAAATCATCAAAGGTCAAGTTGAATTCTGCGACCCCCATGGGCACCTCGCATTTCTGGTTAAAACCAGCAATCTTGACATTCTTGACCTCAACCAGGTGTATGCCAAAGTAGTGTTTTTGGTACACCCGGTAGGGGAGTATATTCACTGTCGCCCCTGGGTCGATCAGGACCCTGTTGATAGGCTGGCCATTCAGCTGCCCTTTCATGTAGAGGGGTCTGTTATGAATGCAGGTGGGCAGGAGCATGTCATCTTCTGTGAAAGCCATAGCCACTTCAGGTGATATTTCTGCCAGACAGGCTTTAAGGTATGTTGGCGTCTGGAGTGCGGCAATGATGGCCTGCCGTGTTTCTTCGTCCAGAGACATCATCTCTCATACGGTGAATCGGGTCGGGATCTTCTTGAGGTGTCTGACTATTCGATCGGCAGCCCGCACCTTGAGTAACTTCATCTCTTCAACCTAGCCACGCCTGCCCCCACCTTGGAGCCGGGGTGTCAGATCAGGGGATGCCTCCTTTGTGGGTTCTGTCAGAGCCTATTGAGCCTATGGGGCCTGCTGGGCTTCCTCCGATTCTTGCATGAATTCGGCAAGGTTTGGGATGCCGTTAAATTCTTTTTCTGGTTGAGGAGGAGTCGCTACCAGTGGAGCTTGGGGACTGCTTGCTTCTCGGGTCGAAGGAGACCCTTGGGAGCATGCCTGTCCCCCTGCTCAGGCTAACAGGAATTCGGCGAATGAAGGGGTGCCTCGGCTCTGGCTTCTCCGGGATAAAGACCCGACAGAGGAGGGATCTCGGTGCCTCGGACCTCTGGCTCGGGGACCTGGTATGGCTGTTCTTTCCTGAGCATGATGTTGAGGTTATCCTGAGGAGGGCGCCCCCACTTCCTTCTCGACCTGGTGGCGTGTTGGGAAGTGGACGCTTCAGCCTGGCTCACCTCCATCGACTCATGGGGTAACTCTTCTTCTTTTTCTTCCAAGGAGAGGGCAGTGTCGAACAACGCCGAGAGGGTGTTGCAGGCGACGATGACCTCCTTTTTCTTCTTGCTCCTGGGTCTTCTCTTCTTCTTCTTCTTTTCTGGTGTAGCCAGTTGCTGCTCTTGGGGAAGTTCACCCCACAGGGGAGGCTCTTTCTCTGCTTCAGCTTCTGTTCCTGGAGCCAGTTCGAGTGATTCAAACTCCTCCCAGGGGACATACTCCTTCAGCTCCACGGGCTGGATTTCGGGCTGTTCATAATCTTCAAGCCCATCAATAATAGCCTGGAGTCTTTCAACCACCGGGCTGGTCTTCTTATGGATCCGCATCGGGACGTAGTTCTTTTTGTGGTGAGTAGGCCGCCTCATGACCAACCGAGGGTCCGTGTCGTGCCAGGCCGAGCTCACCGGGGGTGGTGCAGGCAGGGGTGTCACACCCCTCAGATGAACTCCTGGGGTGGTCCGAGGGATACGTGCTCTTCTACTCTTCCTGGGTACAGTCTACCAACCCCCTTGGTCTCGAGCCGGGTCCGTGATAAAAGTCTCATAAGTGGCGCGGGTGCTGGCCTCCGCCCACTCCTCAGGCAACTTCTGGTATAACGAAACCATGTTGACGGTGGAGGTTATATTGGGCAACTCATGTGGTTACGGGGGGTCTACCTTATGCTCCCCATATCCAACTCCCCATTCTTGATTAAGGACTCAATAACATCCTTGAAGATGTAGCAGTCCTCAATGGTATGCCCGAGCATCCGGTGGTACAGGCAGAAGCGTGGGTCGTCTCTCTTCTTCAGGTCACCGGGCCTCTTCGGCTCTGGTAGTGTGATTTTATTGTAACTGGTTGCCCACTCAAACAGGAGCTTGGACTTGTCTCGGGAGAAGGAATATAGCTTGTTTCTCATTTTCTCCCTCAGTGAGAGGCCCTCCCGCCGTTCTGTAGTTCTGGGCGGAGGAGGGTTGGCAGCCCCTTTAGCCTTTTCCTTTTGTTTCTCAAAGGTCTGGAAGTCCAGCGCATGTACTTCCGGGGGAACTGGCTTCTTCTCGACCTGTCTAGCTCTCTAGCTTGATGCGGCCGGGGTGGAAGAATATCGGGCAAGAAATGCCTCAATCTCGGCTACCACATTATTCAGGCGATCAAATGTCTTCACTTCGGTGCCGATCATCCTTTCCAGGATTTCTTTCTTCAGGTTCTGCTTGCAGATCTGCACCGCATCCTCCTGGTGCGGGGGACGCCTGCACCTCATGCTGAGGTTCCTCCATCTTTTGATGTAGTCGAGGGCCGACTCATCATTCTTCTACCTTGTGGCATAAAGCTCTGCCACAGTGCCTTCCCGTTCAGCAACGTAGAATCTTTCTTTGAACTTCTTCTGCATGTCGGGCCAGTCAGCAACAGACCCGGGTGGCAAGCTGGAGTACCACTCGAAGGCAAGCCCGGTAAGTGTCGAGCCAAAAAACTTCAAGAGGTAGGGCTCATCAGCAGCCAGATCCCCCATGACATTCACATAATAGGCAATGTGCTCCCTAGGAGACCCTTGCCCATTGAACTTTTCAAACTTTGGCGGCTTGGTGACGCCAACCGGCAGCTTCTTTGCGGCATAATGAGCCGGGTAGGGCACCCGGTAGACATCAAACGGCATCTGATCCCCGTCGCCTCTCTCTGCCAATTTCATGTCTATCATTTGTTCGAGCATCAACCGGCTAACTGCTGCCGGGTCGACCGGGATTGGATAGAAATGAGCGGGCTGCGCACTCGGGGTATCCAGCACGGTTGCCTTGGGGGCCATGGGGGACCCTTGGGAAAGTAAGGCCTGTGGTGGGGCCGGTGCTGTGTATTGTGCCTGCTACGGGGGCATGCCCCCGAGAGGGTTGAGGGTTACTGGAAGAGCCACAGCTTGCGGAGTTGCATCTGAAGATTGCCCATTGTCCCTGGGCACTTCGAGTAAAACCTCGGTTTGTGCGGACGTCGAGGGTTGAGCATTCCGCTCATTCAGTTGCTTCTTTAGCAACTCAATCTCTTGCTGGAATCGTTGTATCATGAGCAACATTGCCGGGTCGGTCGCGGGGGGATTGGGCATGCCCCCTGCCTCCTCGGCCGGGACGTCCTCAGATGATGTGGAGGGTCCACTGCCCGTGCCCCCAGTGGTGACCACATTGGCCGTCAGGGCCGCAAAGGGCTCCTCAGGGAAGGTCCCTTCGGCGCCTGTCTGTGCTGCGTGGCCTGCCGCTCTTCCTCTTCTAGTGAGGGGCCCTAGCCTGGCGGCGAGTCTGGCAATCTCTTCAGGGTCGGTGGGTAGGCCCCCATACGGACAGAAGACTCCTGCCATGTTGTAGGCGAAGACTTTCCAGCTTCTGTCCCTCTTCGTCATTATCTTGGCTGACCTTCCCGGGAAGACCAACCTGTCGAAGACCGAGCGTCGGGGTGGCGCTTCCTCCCGAGAAGGGGACTGGCGCGGCTCCTCCGACCGATTCCTCGACTCCGCGCTAGGCACGGGCTGGGCTTCTTCTTCTTCTTGGAAGGCGGCGGCCACCGCCCCCAGCAATCTCTGGCGACCCAAGGGAGTGCTACCCGGGCCGCGAAGGTAATTTCTCATGGCCTACTCGATCCCTTCCCACTCCTGGTCGGGGAGGGCAGCCGGTGGTTGTGTGCCGATGGCAGTGACAGGAGGGGAGTAAACCCTAGGTGCCGGGCGGGTAGCACTATGTCGGCGTCCACGGCGATGGCGGTGGGCATTCTCGGGCGGCACCGGCATGGCAGGTGCTGGTTGGCAGGCTGGGGTCGTCACCTCGACCCTTTCATCTCTTCAGGCCCTTGTCGGGCGAAAAGTGTTGGGTCTCGTCTGGGCATATGCGGCGGGCTGGGCCTCCTTGGGAACCCAGATTTGTTTCAGTTTGGCCGGCTTGTGAGCTGGCGCAGTCTTCGGTGGCGCGGCCGGGCCAGCGGGCGTCACCTTCTCCTTCAGCTTCTCCAGCCCCTGGAAAGAGTTCTAGACTGGGAAAGTCGGGACGACGCGATCCGGTGTCACCTGGGACCTCTGCCCGTCCAGGCGAACTCGGAGGGTCCCGACGGTCATGGATTTCCCGGAGTTAGACATACGGCGCCCCGAGATGACGCCAGTATTATTCCTCCGGAGCCTCCTCTGGTGAGATGCCGATCCTTGGTGGGACGGACCGGCTGTTTGGTGCAAGTGGTGCATGTTGCAGGCCAGCGTCGTTGTAGGGACGCCATCGTTGTCCTCGGCCACAGCTCGGCCGGCAGCAGCTTTAGTGGCCCCCTGGGTGGGAGCGTTGGTCTGGGGCTCCTCATGCGATTTCAAGTCGAGTATGTTGACGAAGGCCACCCCCAAGAAGTTGGGGAAGCCCACCGTGGGAGGGAAGCTCCCAAAGTTAAGGGGGACCGCTAGGTAGCCGTCCCGAACATGGTTGCCGACGACCTGAGGGCCGGAAGTAACCGCCATCGTTGGCAGCATAGTGTGACTCTCCTGCATTCACAAAGGTAGCGCAATTAGTCTTACAAGAAGGGGGCCACAGGCCCCCCTAATTCCGACAAAGAGATGAAGGGTGGATCGGGTCCCACCGGGCGTGCCAGACTTGTGGACGCACTTTTTATCATCGTCATTGTTGTTATTATGCACTCATCATTTATTGGCTTATTAAGTGCGTGGGCGTGCCAGTCACCACAGTGACAATTTATTCGGGCTCCGAGGAGCCCATGGTGCGCTCGACCTGACCTCGTCAAACGATTGTGTGGTTCGTGTCGGGACCAGATCCCGTCGTGCCATGAAGGCCACAACATCATTTACATCCCCCGTATGAGGGAACACCCTTGATTAATTGCCGAAATTAGGGGCCCTGCGGCCGAAAGGATTAATACTAACTGTGCGAGAAAGAAGCAGGAATGAATCACATTGAGATCCGTGTCGGGACATGGGCCACGGACTATATTGGTCACTCGCGAACCTTTTCATGTTCGGACGAAGGTCCGTGACAGAAGCGCGGTGGAAGACGGGGCGAATCCGTTCAAATGTCTGCCGATTTCACGGCAATTTTAGTGGCGGCTCGGAAGGGATCCGGCCGGAGAAACGAGTCCGGCTCAATCGGAATGTCGGCCCAAAGCGAGGTCAGGTCATGGCCATTCCGGGGTAATTCCAAGGGCTCAGATCCAACTTAGAAGGGCGGCGTTGTTGTTCCTTGAGCACCGGGTCACGAGATAGACGGGGCTGCGATATAGATTTTTACCATTTTTTATCTGGGTTTCAAATTATATATACATATATTTTATTACTTATTTCCCTTTTTTTATATATTTATTCTGAATGATTTCGCTATTTTGTTTATTATCATTACTATCATATTTTCTCTTTTTGTTTACTATTATCACTATTATTTCACATTTTTGTTTATTTCATATATATATCCAGGTTTATTTATTTATCAGAATTTTTATTAATTTATTATTATTATCATTATTATTATTTATATATATATATATATATATATTTCTGGAGAGAGAGTGGGCCATCGAAGGGCCAAAAAGGGAACTGAAGGAGTGTGCCGACGAAGGGAGAAGAGGAGCGTGCCGGGGAAGGCACCAAGGCAGGTGTGCCGGCAAAGGGCTAGCCAGGTGTGCCGGCGAAGGAAGAAAGGAGTGTGCCGGGGAAGGCACCAAGGCACGTGTACCGACAAAGGGCTAGCCAGGGGTGTACCATTGAAGGGCTCACTCCTCCTCCGTTTCCTTTAAGGCTTTTCTTTTCTTCTTTTCTTTGATTCTTTTATGTAGTTTTATACAAATCTCTTCTCCTTCTTCCCCCCCCCAACCTTTTCTTTACAGATTGAGCATTTAATTCACCACATAGCCATTTAATCCAATCATGTTGCCCGCATGGCCTTATTTCGGTTGGAGTGTTTTATCGCCGATCGTTCCACTCGTTTGTTGCTTCCTTTGCCCTTTAATATGTTGTTGTCCCGTTTGTTTGTTGCATCCTTTTGTCTTTTGATGTGTATTATTATTTTCTAACAAAAAAAATTTGGCAGCATCTCCCCTTGACCCGAGCGTAAGGGAGATAAAGGGAACGCGCCCACATGGAGTGGCGGAACCCGACAATTGGAGGTGGGCACCCGAAGGCAGCAACACCTTTGATAAAACCTCAAAAAATCTGAAAGCAGCGATGGGTAAAGGGGAGAAACCCTGTAGAGCCACTCAGGGGCGTGCCGGGGAAGGGAAGGCCGAAGGCGTGCCGCTGAAGGCCTAATGGGGTTGTGTCGGCAAAGGGAGGCCAAAGGCGTGCCGGTGAAAGCCTAACGGGGTTGTGCCGGCGAAGGGAGGCCAAAGGCGTGCCGGTGAAGAGCTCAATGGGGGTGCCGCTGAAGGCCCGATGGCTGCATTGGGGTACCCGCAGGCCGATAGGGGGGCTGAGCAGAGGGTGAAGGCTGAGGGTTAGCTAGGTGGGACAAAGCCAAAGGGGAAAGGGCTATAGACTTAGTTTGATTTACCCAAATGGGAAGCTTTGATCAGAAACAGGGGAAGCTGGGCTAGGAGAAAGACATGGTGGCGTTGGTGGTTAGCTATCCCGAGAGAAAAAAAAAGAGCATTACAGAGGAGAAGAAGGTCTGAACTGGGGACCAAAACGTCGAAGGACGGGGGGGGGGGGGGGGCAGAAGCGTTCGAACACACACACACACCCATAGATCCAGGCAAACAGAGACGGTAAAAAGACAGGACTCGCAAGAGGGAGATTTCTATTCATGCACAACAAGGGCCACGATTGGTCATATACTCCTCAGAGCGCCGAGGCAGGAAGTACAGCGACGAAAAAATAGAAGAAAAGAAAGTGGGGAAGAGAAATAGGAGGAGCTGGAGTCAAGCAGGGGCGACGGCTCCCTGCCCTTCCCCGGTCCTCCGTAATACATCACACACACTCTATCTCTCTTTTCTCCCTTACTCTCTCTTCTAGGTGGCTGTCAGAGAGTAACCCCACGGCCGAGCTCTCCCTTCTTCCTCTTCTTCTTCTCTTCTTCTTCTTCCTTCGGAGACGATGGCCCTCTCCAGCCGCGTTTGTGTGGTATTTCCTTTTTTTTTTCCGTCTCCTCCCTCTTTTTGTTCTCGTCCCTCCTTTTATTTGCCAGAAGAGGAGGGTTTTATACTTCTCTTGGCGGAAGTCTTCGAACACGGCAGTCGGGGGCTGGAAGCGGCCGGTCATGATGGGTTTGACCTTCTTCGTACTCGGTGTTAGGGGAGTAGCCTGCGTGGCCCAACCCCCGTCCGACACCTCGGACAGCCCACTGCGCGCCGAAGATCTGTAAGGCATGGGCCCGAGATTTGGTCTGCCGGACGTGCCGTTGAAATGCCTGAACGTTGTGCCGCTGGCGGACCAAACAGGCGTATCGCTGAGAGGGCCAAACGGGCGTGCCGCTGGAAGACACGGCAAGTGTGCCGCTGAAGAGCCCAAAGGGCGTGCCGTTGAGCGGCCAGGAGGGCGTGCCGTTGAAGACCATTAGGGGCGTGCCGCTGGAGGGGGCCTCAGGGCGTGCCGTTGAACGGCTGCCAGGGCGTGCCGCTGAAGAGCCCAAGGCTGTGCCACTGAACAGGGCAGAGGGTGTGCCGCTGAAGAGCCCAAGGGCGTGCCGCTGAACAGGGAAGAGGGTGTGCCGTTGAAGGGCCCGAGAGGGGCGTGCCGCTGAACAGGGCAAAGGGTGTGCCGTTGAAGGGCCCGAGAGGGGCGTGCCGCTGAATGGTAAATGGTCAGTTTTGAGCCCGTTGTGAGCACGAGTTGTGACCCATTTGATTTTCTCCGAGGCCCATGGATTGTGGGGCTCTTAGTAGTCGATTTCTCTTCATTGCCGGGACTCCGGAGGCGGCTTCACGGCAGTGCGTGCGTGTTCGAGGAGTCCGGATGGCCCTCCCTTCTTCACAGTTTCTTCAATTGACGTTGTTGTTGATGCTGGACTAGTTGGGACATACGAGAGTGCAATTTTGCATGTCCACAAGTCCCGAAACTCACCATGGAACCTTCATATCTCAAACCAACTCCAGGCGAATACAACCCATTCGCACACAAGAGCGTAGGAGCAGGACTTACTGGGACACCACAGCCAAATCTTGCCTTGAAATCCGTGAAACAACCGGGACCGACACGTCATTTCTGACGCCACAGAGCACGATAAGAACATCTGGCTCGACGAAATAGTAGCTTACTGAGAAGATCCTCCGCTCACCTGAGCACACTTCTCGATCAGAACGCCCGCTCTGCCACCTCAAACCATGACTTTAACACCTCAGGGGCTGGACAAACCTCAAGCTGGAGTGGCCAAAACTGACATCAGCTTCCTCAGAGCATGCTCACGACCACTTAACCACGAACTATCCTCTCCACCCACCTGACCACGCTATAAATACCTCGAACGGAGCACCGTAGCAACGCACCTGCCGACAACCTCTACCCAACGTAGCACAACCAGGGCCACCACCGATGAGGGAGAAGGCTCTCGACCTCGATCCTTAGACCCCATGCTGGCATGAAAGCTGCGGAAAGCAACCACCTTCACCGCGCCGCACAACGCACTCAAGCTCTCAAGCGAAAAACTAGGCAGAAAGCGAACACAAAACCCTAAGCTAGCTGCCGACTTTACTGGACCTTATGAACTCTGATCACTGTAATATTTTGAATTCCCATGTACGTCCACAAGCACCACTCTGATACCAGCTGTAACGACCTGAGAATCTGATTACCGGGAAAGACCCGATAACCCGAGACTCGAACCGCCTTCCATGAGCCGAGAGGGCTCGGAAGGGCGAAAATGAGTGTGGAGGCACAAAGAAATAGGGAATAAAGCCGGACAATTTAACAATTAACAGAAAGAAATAAACAACTACTGCAACAATAGAGTCCAGTCCAACAGAAAGTACAGTCTAAAGCAGTAAAGCGTACCACATGCCGAGTGAACACCCGGCCCGGCGAGCTGATAACTGAGAACCTCCGTACCGCACCCTCGAACCTTGAGGAAGAACCGCCACACCTGAAAAGCAGGGAATGAGTCTCCAAAACAGAGACTCAACAGGGATCCCGCGGAACCCCAACCGGAAACAACGGTGGTAGCAAAAAGGAAAGCTACAACGACAGCAGGAACAACGAACCAGTGGCCGGTCAAAACTCGGCACTACAGCTACTCCTACTGTACCAGAAACACCCCCCGATCTCACGGTCGGAGCTACCGAACCACACTAGTATCACTTACTGAAGTAAAAACTATGGCAACCCCGCCGTAGAGGCCTGTCTCCCGGGACACGGCCAATCTGGACACGTTGTCCTAGGTGCAACCCCGACCATCCTACCGCGGACACCGCACCAACAAGACGCAACCTCGGTAAAGCTACTAGCACCAGTCTCACGGCACGAAAATTGACACGTGCCACGGAGAAGCAATCAGAACTCAATGGTCAACACGACCAAAAACCCGATGGTCGAAGTCACTGAAACTGACAGTCTGTCACTCCCGACTCGACAGGAGTACCTCGCACTAGAAGCACAGTCGGTAGTGTCCCCTGACGTCTTACACCACACCGCAGGTGAACTGCCTGACGTGGTAGCGCCTACCAGAGACACAGATACCGAACAAGTAACCACAAAGCAAGTGACTAGCTGGGGTCACGCCCGTCAGCGTGAGTCCAACCGCCCCCAACCACGTGTGCACATACAGACCGTCCATCCCTGGTCTGGCCCTCTGAACGGTTTTTCCCTCAGCCGGACTCTGGCTACTAGACGCGGGGCACAACGAAAACCAGTCTAAAATTGTCCTCAGGGTAAGCCCGTACACCTACTCCCAAGTGAGACCAGCACACGCGTACTGGTAGGCTACGACTAGTGGAGGGTCACTGAAGGAGTAGACTCTCAAGCCAACGGAACACGACGTCCGAAGCCGACGAAGTACGGGGACCGTCCCACGTACCAGCACCGTTGCACGGTGACCACAGTTGAAGAAGAAACGGGACTCACAGTCCACAAGGAAACACAGAAGTACTGTTCCCAAGGCAGCTCACGGGCCGACAAACCGGATCGCACTCTCAGGGAAAAGTGGGAACCCTCTAGCCTTAGGCTGGACAACTTGACTCGCAGTCCAAGGCCATACATATGGCCCACGTGGAAAGCACAGAAGCACGATTCCCAGGGCAACGCACAAGCTGCCACGTTGATAACTGGACTCGCAGTCCAAGGCCAAACACATGGCCCACTCGGGAATCATCTTCCAGGAAAACTCACGGCATGCGGGGGAGACCCCACCGCACACACATCGATACATGGTGACTCGATTAAGCGTAAAACGAAAGCCCGGAACACGTGGGGTCACCCGGACCCACCACACCTATGGGCACGTTAATCAAGGTAGCACGGTTCTCACGACACCCTCAAAACACGGACACAGAATACCATGGGTGTCTGGGGCATTCACATTACCGTAAGTCGACCACTGGGTGGCAACCGGGTCGACCAGGGATCCACACATCGCGGAATGCACGCGGAGAACACGAAAACTCACCTCGACGCAACACCGTGCCTGACGGTCTAACCTTGGGCCGTCACATGCTGTAACGGTCCAAGCCTCGACCGTCACAACAACTCTGATGCTCCAACACAGGGCCGTCAGAAGGAGAGTAAAAACTGAACGTAATGCGCTCCCCCAAGGGCGTTACGTTACCTAACGGACCAACGCCGGTGCGTTAGGCCAGAGAGCTACACAAACCGTGATGCAGACCGCTCGGTGCGTCACGCAGTCTAACGCACCTACCTAGGCGTGCTAGGGTGGAGGGTGGATATGTTAGCTCTAACGCTCCTGCCCAGGGGCGTCACGCTACCCTGACGCCCCACTCTGGGTGCGTTAGGTGTCTATGACGCCCAACGGTCATAAACCACGGTCGGAACAACCGTAACGGTCCAGCATGAGGGCATCACAGCCCTGTGGCGGTCTATTGTGGGGCCGTCAGGCCCACGAACGCCAACACCCAAAATAAAGGGAATGTAACGCACCTGCCCAGGCGCGTTACACACTGTGGCGGTCACTGGAACGACCGCCACAGCGTCCCGGCGGCGAAACGATGAACTACACCCAAAAATTCCATTCCGCGCCCCGATCATCCACGGATGATGGGGAAAACAATAGGGAAGCTCCCATATGGGCCCTAGCATGCATCTAGATCCTCAAATCAGTCTGAAATGCGGTAGAACGGTAGATCGGCCCACAAGCCCTAAAACATGGATTTTTCCCAAATCGCCCCGATTAGCCTGCTCACCACGGCCTGCGGAACTTGCGGGAAAGGGAATGCACGAGCTAAGGGTCCATCTCCCTACCTCCACCGAAGAAACGACGCGCCGTGGACGCCGATCATCGAAGAAAACACCGTGAAACCCTCCCCCGGCTCGTGATCCCACGAACCGCCTCCACCATCGCGATCCTCGTCTCAAACCCGTCGCTCCACGTCCCACGAGCCACGCCGCCCCGCCCTCGCCGCCTCTGTCGGCCCCCCGAGTGAGAGGGGGAGAGGAGAGAGCGTTAGAGAAGAGAGAGGGAGGGAAGAGAGAAATGAGAGTTGGGGAGAGAGAAAATGGAGGGGGGTTTATATAGAAAATCCAGAAATTCCAGAAAATACCAAAAAATAGAAAAATATACCCCCGTAATCCTCGGAACGCGCTGATCACCGTGGTAACGTCCCGGTGTCGGAGAACGCAACGGTTCACCCTGTACGGGGTTCCGAAGGTCCGACAGATGGAAAACACGTGTAAAACCCAAAACGTAACCCGGGACCCACAAAGGTGCTCCGAAAATTACAGAAAATTACCGGCGTGCTTCTCACAACACCACGGACCCAAGGAAACACACGGGCACACCACCATTCAATCTGATAACCCGGTAAAAATAGTCCGAAGCCCGATCGGACATAATCCGAAATCCACGGAAAGACGATCCGAAACCCACGGATCCAGATCCAAAAAATCCGGGGCATTACAGGTGTGGCCGGCAAGCCTTGAGGTGTTCGGCTCTGGATCGCGTGTCATCGTGCGGAGGAGTCGATTGTGTGTTGTTTGCGAGATCTTTCCGTTGGGTGTGTCCTTCCCCGCGAGTTTCGTGCATGTCCTAAATTTCGAGGATGAAATTTCTATAAGGGGGGGGGGAGGACTATAATACCCTAGATTTTTGGATCACATTTTCGCAGCTTACAGATTGTGTCCGAGCAGGTTTCAGACTTTTATATCAGATTATTGGACTATTTGGCGGTGTATCTGTGAATTATTTTGGGTCCGTGGCACCACGCGGAGTGGCCCAGCATTTTTCTGAAATTTTTTGAAGTTAGAATGTATTTTTGGGGTTTTTGTGGAATTACTAGAATTTTTCTAAAAAATGGAAAAAGAAATAAAAATTTCTATTTTACCCCCCTCCCCTCACCTTTCTCTCCCTCACTCTCATAACCTCTCTCCCTCTCCCCCGTTCTCCCTCTCACACTCTCACGCCTCTCTCCCTCTCCCTCTTCTTCTCTGGCGACCGACAGGGAGGACGTGCTGCGAGGCGGAGGGCTGCGTAGGCGACGAGTGGCGAGGACCAGAGCTCGGAGCGAGAGATGGTGGCGTAGCGAGGTGGATTTCATGTTTTTGGGAAGAACTAGCCATGCAACGAGGCGTTTCGGGTGTGGATCGGCGTCCCCTCTTCGCGGTTTCTTCGTAAGAGGTAGGGGGATGGATCCTTACCCTCCTCGTGTTATTTTCTCGCATTTTCATGTCGATCGGTGCGAGATCGAGTGGGTTTCTTTCTTGTTGGGGTTTTATGCATGTTTTGGGATGAGTGACGACTTCGTCGTTTCGGGTGACGATTCTTAGCGGTTTAGTAGACTGGATGTTGGGGAATGTTTCCCTCTGGTTTCTCCCGTTTTCCCCGTGGTTTCAGGCCGTGGTGAGGCCGAGAGTGGGTTTTGTTCTTGTTTTGGAGAAATTTAAGCATGATTCGGGGTGAGCGATGATTCCGTGGTTTTGATCACCGATTCACGACCCATTGGGTCCTAATGGATGTATTTTAGGTCGAGGATTGATTCCCCAAGCTTCCAGCTTGCTATGGGAATGGGGCCCCAAGGGGCGTTTTCGTGTGTTCGTCGTTGGAATCAGTCGACCATTCCAGTGGAACGATCAACCGGTTCTGGTAGGGCTTAAAGCTCATTCGCAGTTGGGTTCGGTCGACCGAACCCCTTGTTTCGGTCGACTGACCCAGGGTAGGAAGACCTAACCAGGGTAGGTTGACCTACCCCAGTGGGGCAGGTCAACCTGTTTTAGGGGTTTTCACCCCTGGGAGGTTCGGTCGACCGACCAGCCTTGGCTGGTCGACTGAACTCCCCAGACCCCATGTGAATGGTGGCCTTTTCGGTCCTGAGAACATGGTTTTTTTAACCCCGAATCCAAAACTTAATGTTTCACTCACCTAAACCCATGGGAATTGGGTAATTTTGGCCTTGTGAGGGCGACGGTCGCCCGAGGATAAATTCTTGTAGTTCGAGGGTTCATGGGTTCCCCTTGGTGGGTTTTGGCCATGTAATTGTGGCATGGATTCTACGTGGCTTGTGTGCCCATGGCGAGTCTGTTACCGCGTGAGTTCAGTGACTGTGGAGGGTCATATATGCGTGAGTTCCATGATCGCGGCGCGGTAGTTTTTATGTGAGTTAGTTGATCGATGTCCACTAGTTTTGCCATCCAGTCGGGGTAGTTTCCTTAGCACCCCTTAGTGTCATACCGTGGTTCACGGTGGGTTGCGTGTGTGTGTACGCCTTTCTCGAGGATTCTGTGAGACCGTGACCGACCATGTTTTGTGGTAGTTTCCCATGGGACCGCGGATGTTAGAGTTCGGCGGGACTCTGTGAGGCCGTGGAGCATCCCTGTGGCCAATCGAGTTGGATCGGGAAGGACCGCCCAGTGTGTACGATGCTCCTTGTTTAGAGGTGGGACCGCCTGAGCGTATGTACCTTGGTTGGGATAAGAGTATGCTACTGTTGGAGGAAGTGGCGCGTACCCCGTGTCAGGTAGCTGGACACGGTCGTGCTGACGGACGTAGAACTTGTGTTAATTTTATTTTTTTTTCAGTTAATTATTAATATCTATAGTTTATTTTCTGCTCATTTAGAATTTCAATGCATGACCACACCATCCTTTTCACCCTTCCGAGCCATCCGGCTCGTGGGTGGCGGGCCAAGATTCGAATGGTATCGGGTTATTCCCAGTATCCGGATCTTGGGTCGTTACCGCACCTCCCCCGGACTCGAGACATTTTGAGGGGGGGGGGGGGTGAAGCTGGTATACATCCATGAAAATCCATGATGACCCCTTAATTATTAGAGTGCGCCTAGAGCGGCAACACCTATGTTAGCAATGCGAAATTCATTGAGACAGGGATGGAGAGTCAATGGACCGGTCGACAGAAACAAGGCCGGTTTACTCCAAAAGGGGGCTCCGATATCATATTTAAAAGGGCAAGAAGGGGGCTACCGATTTATGTGCATTAAATGCCACAAGAGGGCTGCCGTATCACATTTAAAAGGGCAAGGAGGGGGCTGCCGGTTTATGTGCATTAAATGCCACAAGAGGGCTCCCATATCACATTTAAAAGGGTAAAAAGGGGGCTGCCGGTTTATGTGCATTAAATGCCACAAGCGGGCTACCGTATCACCCATATCGGGGCTACAGTGTCATTGTAGTTGGGGAAAAAATAGAGTGCCACAAAAATCTCAATAACTCACGTGATGAACGGTTGGTGCAGGGGCGAGTTTGTGAATTGCAAGGCTTAGATTCTTGGCAACTTCCTCCTTCCCATTGATGGGTTGTAGAGGGGAGATAAGGGTCCTGTGCCCATTTCGTAAGCGATTCTCAAACTGAGCCCGAACAGAAGGAGAAAACAGCATACATGGTTCCCAGGCTCGGGATAGATAGGAAGGAGTGAAGATTTGATGTTCTGTAGTTTAGGGCCATGCTCATCATTCGGAACAAGCTCTAAACACAGAAGTTGAAGGGAGACTTCATGCTCGTCCGAACGCATCCACCTAAAACATCATGAAGGGGAAACTCAATATACGCAATAGGGAGATGGGAGAGGAGAGCCATTCATCATAATAATAAAAATATGCGCACGAATGAAATAACTTTTGATTGTACAAAAGTCTCATAGCAGAAATGTAAGATACAAAATATAGCCCCTATCGGGCGTGAATCGTGATCAAACTCACTACAATGAATTGCTCGAGTACTACATCTCCCTTTATCCTCTCCCTCCCTTTCTTTCCACTCTTCTCCTTCTTCGGATCCCTGGGCGCTCTCTTCCTTTGTGGCTCCCTTTTTTTGTCTGCTCACTCATCCCCTTTCTCTGCTGGCCTGCTACGGGGTAGACTCTCTAGACTATGGCTTCTCCCTCTTTTTTTTTTGCCTAGGGTTCCTTCCTATTTCTGTCCTTTTCTTCTGCTCTTCAGGTTGCTATTCTTCTACTCTAGGGGAGTGTGAGAGCCAGGCCTCTCTCCTGCAACCCTTTATATAGGGGTGCAGGGAGGATGAGGCGGCCATTCGATGCTCCAACGTGCTGCAGATCCAAGCATAAATGAGCAGCCGAATGGCTCAAATGAGGTATGCTGATAGAGCACTTAATGCGCTGCCTGTTGAGTGAGTGAAGGCTGCCATTTGCACATTTAATGCGCTACCAGTTCTAGCTTCATGGCGGTGCCGTATGTGCTCCAAAAGGTTGTTGGGTGGGGTGTTAAGATGGCTGCCATTTGCAGCATTAAATGCGCAAAAGGGGGGCTTCCGGATGGGTGTTTAGGGCTGCCGGATGGGGTGTTAAGAGGGCTGCCATTTGCAGCATTAAATGCGCAAAAAGGGGCTACCAGATGGGTGTTGAGGGCTGCCAGATGGGGTGTTAAGAGGGCAGCCGGATAGGGTGTTAAGAGGGCTGCCATTTGTAGCATTAAATGCGCAAAAAAGGGGCTGCTAGATGGGTGTGGAGGGCTGCTGGATGGGGTGTGAAGAGGGCTGCCGTTACACTCCCATGCCCCTTGTTCTTTCCCCCCCTTTATTCTTCTTTTCCCATTTGTCTTTTTATGCTGCCGATACACCACCCCCCTCCATTCTTCTTCTTCTTCCTTCTACTTTTTCTCCCTTCACCTTTTCTCTTCTACTGTCGATACAAACCCCCCTTTCATCTCATTATTTTTTCTTCTTTTATCCTTCTTCTTTTATTCTTCTCATGTCATTTTTCTCGTTTCTTCTTCTTTCCACTGTCTCTTCCTCTTTTCGAAGTCCGTGCTTCCACAGTCCGGCTCACGGTGGTACCTCTTAAGGGGCACCTGGGCCTTTTTAATTTTGGGTTCAATTTTTTAGTCGGGGCACAAATTTATGCTGACAGAGTGTCACATATACGATACGGCACCGCCATCATTGTGTTGAACTTTGGCCGTTCCGACCTCTTCTTCTGTTTCTTCATTGTCGGGTTCTTACAGTCGAACCCGTGGCAGTGTACCTTAGGAACACCTTAACTTGCAACAATTTTTGTCATATTGTGGTATATTATGGTGTTCAAATTTCTAGACGTCAACGAAGACTCGAGCAGGGGTACTAGATGGGGCTTCCACCTATCTCCTCTTCTTTTTTCATTCTTGTTCTTTTTCTTCTTCTCTGTCGGTGCTTGATGAGTGATGAGTGTCCATCCTTCTATGATAACTTAGGTCAAACACACCATTTCACATGCACATAATTAGATAATTATGCATATTTTACAGCTAACCTCAATCTCACACAAATCAGGCCTTTCACGCAAATTAACTTAATTTGTGGATAATTGTTCAATGAAAAAGGGGTTGAGGGTCATGAGAATTAATTTCTCATTGCATAATTGTAAGCATTCATGTTTTTTATGTACAAAGCAATAATTTTTAATGGGCTTAATCTAAATTGTGTGTGTGCAGGACGTCCAAGACATTTGCTAGAAGGGCTAGGGGCAAGACTATCACGAGACCCAACCAGGGGTTGCCCTAGGGTGCCCCCTCCTTTCACTCCACCTTTGACCAAGTCAAGGAGCAGCCACCATCTATTTTTGTGGGAAGGAAAAGATTAAGAAAGGTTTTAATTTGAAGAGAAATTCTTGGAGAGAAAATAGGAGGATATCCTCCCCTCATTAGGAAATCCAAAGGGGGCGCCCCCTCCTTTCCTCTTCTCAGTCCATAGGGTGCCCAAAACCTAGCCACAATGGGGGGCGACCCTCTCTCCTCTCCCCATCCTCCGTCTTGTTCTCATCAAATCTCAGCCCTCCATCTCGAGTCAGTTCAATCTCCAACATTTATGTGGCCCGACTCCTCTATAAATAGCCCACATCAAGGAGAAGAAAGGGATTCTGGCCTTTTTCTCCCCTTTCTGCTTCTCTACTTCTTTTGCTCTAGTTACAAAAGTTGTTCATTTTTTTATGCTCTACAATTTCTTTTTCTTCCTCGTTAGCTAGTTCTGCTCCATTTTTATGTTATTTGTGATTTTTCGATGGTCTACACTGTTCCTCCGTGAACGAGCATTTCCTCCGTTCTTTGCCCTATTACTCCTTCTTCTGCTCTTTTTCTCATCCTGATCTTTCTATCAAAGTTGTTCATTTTTTTATTCTCTACAATTTCTTCTTACTCACCATCCTCTAATTCTTCCTTATTTTTAAGTTATTCTCAACTTTTCAACGTTCTATTTTCTTCTTTTACTATTCACCCTCATCCAAACCACACCCTCTGTTCTTCCTCTATTTTCTCCTATCTACGTTTCTTTTCTCCCTCTACTCCTTTTAACAAAGTTCTTCTTATTCTCATGCTCTTCAAAATCTTCTTCTTTCTCATCTTCCAAATCTTGTTGATTTTTAAGTTATTCTAGATTTAATCACGTGCAATTTTTAACTTTAATCTTTACTGTTTTTAACCTTCTTCTTCCATCATCTTCTCCCTCCTCTTATTTCCTCTCAACTCCCCAAGACGGAGACTCTCCTTCAATCCTCTCAAGATGGTGCTCACCAAGGCAGGGCGAACTTCCAAGACTCGGCACAAATTGGGCGGCGTCACTCTTCTACATCCCGGCTCTACTTTCTTCCCTTTTCTTTAGCTTATTTTGAGTTATAATTTCATTTTCATAGCATTGTAATCTTCTTCTTTAGCAATAAAATCTCAATTTTGCAAGTTCTCTCTCTCTTCTTCCCCTATCTCTTTTCAATTTTCTCTTCTTCAACCCTCCAATATTGTTTAGATAGATTTAATTTCATGCAATCTTAATTTTCTTTCTTTTTCAAACTCACTCATAATTTTGCTCTAAAAATACAAGGATTTCTCAACTTAATAAAAGAATCTTATTCCTCGTGGGATCGACTCGTGTTCATCGCTCTACTTTGATTCAAAATCTTTTTAGTGAGAGCGGTATTTATTTTTAAATTGTGTGCGCGACATTTTCAACGATGAGTGTTTATGAACATCAATTTTTGGCGCCGTTACCTGGGATGATAGATTTCTTTGTAGTTGGAATTTCTTTTTCATGTGTATATGTGAATATTAACTCCTTTTCTTTTTATTTTACAGAAAAAAGAGTAAAAATTCGGACATGGAAATCTCAGAAAATCATGTGTTGCAGAAAGCGTCGCTGAAGGGGCTGAAATCTGCCACCAAAAGGAGTAGAAATCAGAAAATCCAGAAAAAAGATTTGTCAAAAAATCCGTCACAGAAGATAGAAACATAGGTGTAAAGGAGCAGAAATCTGATAATCAGGAAAGTCCAGAAAAATAGAAGCGTCACTATAGGTCCAAATCTAAAGGTAAAGGTTCTATTATGAAAATTACTAAAAAAATTAGAAAAATTACTGAAAAATTATATATAAAAAAGAAAATCAAAAATCCTGAAAAAAATAGTTTAGGCCTTATTTTCTACTTAGCATAAATGTTGATTAGCCATTTTTGTGGCTAGTTTCTTTGTTTAAAGAGCATTCATACCCATCTTATCTTGAAACAAAGAAAAACATTCTCATATTGTCATCATGCTAGTTACATCATGTTCATGCATTCATCCATCTAGTTAGTGCTCATTTACTTGCATCATTTGAAAAAAAAATTCATTCTCTTCTTCTATCTCTCCCTTCTTAAGGGCAATTAGGCACACCCCTCTTGGAATTGGAAGGACCCTCCAATTGAGCACTCAGTCTCATCGGATCGAAATCTCATTTTCCAAGACCTCCGTAAGTCCCCGCACCCGTGGATTCCCTCACGGACGCCGGGCAGGTTGTAGCAAGAAGATCCCAAGTGGTAGTTTGCCCTTAGAAGTCTAAAAAAAAACACACACACAAAACAAAAAAAAGAAGAAGAAAACCATCATTTTGCATGAATTATTCATATAGTTGGTAATTTATTGATTGCATTTCTTTGAAATAAAAACATAAAAAATAAAAGAAATTCTACAAAAAAATGGGTGAGAAAATTCCAATCCTTGAGTGGACTCGCAAATTCAATGAGGTGGACTTGTTGCCCCATTTTTCTTGATCCATTTTTTGGGCATTAAATCCAAACTCCTACATGCCACCTTATACTCACATACGGGCCGAGCCAGCCCATTATGTTAATAATGGTCCAACTCAACCTTTATCATTCACCCACAATGGTCTGACCCATTATGACAGCCAACCTTCTTGGTCAGCTTATAATGGAAGCCCCCCTTTTAATAAAAATCCATTCATGGGGGGCCAATTTCATTCTTCTACTCAATGCCATCTTCAAAATACTCAATTCTTTTTTGGGCCTTATGATTTTACTCAAATCCAAGAGCAGGCTTACATAACTCAAAATCGCTCCTTATCTTCGTATGATTTTTGTTCACATTCCTCACACTCAGATAGAAGAGGGCAATCTAATTCTTCTTGGAATTCTATGCATAATTTGGCCCAACATCCCTTACATCAAACTTCTCCAAATTATGCTCCATATTCTAATAATTATTATGATCAAGCCCAGCATAAAGGAGGATGGCCCATACCCTCTTCACCATCTTCAACGGATCACTCTTCTCATTGTTATTCATTTGAATCTCGGCCTCACTTTTCATCTTGTCCGTCCTCAAATCCCAATCTAAAGGAGCAATTCAACCAATTCTATCAACCAATCGTGCTTCAAAATCAATCTCTCTAAGTGCGAATCGATAGAATAACTGAGGAAATCAAATGATAGAGGAAGATCAATTACTTGGCTACTATGGTTCCAATTCTACTAAGCAAATTCCTGATGTTGACTATGATCAATCTATGATTCTCCAAGATCATAACACTCAGATCAGTCTTGATTTAGAAGATGAAGGGATTATGGAGAGATCTTATCAGGAGACTTTAAAGGGCGCTAGCAATCATTGGGATGATAATCAAGAAGTGGAGCCCAAGGAATTTGAGGGGTTCGAGGAATTTGTTGATATTAAGTTGGGAGAAGGAGAAAGGGAAGGTAATGCATTAATTAATGATCATATTCCACTTATGTCCCTTCCTGAATTTGAGGAGATTATGTTCCAAGAAGAAGAAGAGGTGACTCTGGGGAAGGAGTTGAGTGAAGTTGTGAAACATTTGTCTTGGGTAGATGAAGAGGTGGGTAACTTTCATGATCTCACTCTCGATTGGGTATCTTTAAATCACGGGGAGGACATTGATTTTTTATCTATTCCTGACATCGGCAACTCTCACTTTGTGGTGGATACTTACATGTTGACCGATTTGTTTGAATCTATTGAGCCTTCCAAGCTTTATGGTGTTGAGGAGTATGCTTCTTTCACTTTTGATTTTCCTTATCTCCTCGACACTGATCCTTTGATTAAAAACCCTCTCCCTTCTCACCTCACAAATATTCATGAAATCCCTAAAATTGAGGTAGAACAAGACATTTTGCTTAATAATAAGGTCTGCATTAATATATTCAACACATACAAAGACCACAAGTTTGAAGAAAACTTTCTACTCATTAATCAGGGGGGCCCTTTTGGCCTAACTGATCCATCATCTCCGGCCACCCCATTAAAAGAAAGGCTGTTAACCCATGATCAGAAGCATGTTCAACCTAATTTTACTAACAACCAATCTAGCCCCTACGCAATCATGATCAATCTCGCCCTGTTGTGGTATAATGCTTGGATTTTCAATGAAGACGAGATAACATGGTGGCTCATTCTCAAATCCATATGTTGGTTATGGAGCTTACATGCGTCTAGCTGAAGACGGAAAATTTAGCGCTTCTGAGAGACAACCCAATGCTTTTGTTATTTGATGTTTTATTTTTAGTTTATTTTCAATAGACAGGTCAAATCCAGGAGATGAAGCTGTCGTCGTCCATATCAATGATGGAATTTCGCCCCACATATCAGGTTGTTTCTTTCCTTCTCAACAATATTTCGTATTACATTATTTTGGTATTTCTATTGCTTACATATGCCATTGAGGACAATGTCACTCAAGTTGGGGGGGAGAGAAAATTCATGCTGCATTTAGTACAACCTGCATATCATTTTGTCTACATATCATCTTATCCATTTTGCCTTAAAAAAATTGAAAAATGAAATCCCCAATTAAGTTTCATGATTCATGCTTGAATTGAAAGTGATTCTACAATAGAAAAGACTAGGGAGAAAGATGATGAAAAATTTATTTGACCTAGTCATGAAAAACTAATTTAAGGATCTCTTTAAAATTCATTAGCACTTTAGAAAAGAAAAAGAAAAAAAATCACTTTGTACGCTAATAAAATAAGCAGGACAAGCCTTCTATTATTTTAGAGTGGTGTCTGATACTCGGCACTTCTTGACGAAGAAATATTTTTTGAAAAACTTTTGGCCAAGTTCTATCAATCAAATAAGTGAAAAAGCACAATGTTGAAAAAAAATACCATGAAAAATGCCATTGATCCTAGTAACCGGGCCTGCTTCTCCTATGGTAAGAGTTGAGATTTGTTGTGGGGAGATTATGTGGGATAATGTGTGTCTCATGTTTATGGCTCCTTTGATTTTACTCTATGTACTTAATCCCTTTTTTCAGTTTTGATGATTGGCAACAATACATTTTTGTTGACTAGTTTTGATGATTTGCAATAGTAAGTTTGACCATGGTTTGATCATCTGTTGACTTTGGCAACACTGTCCTTTAAATAAGTCAGAATAATTTTTCTGGTGCATATAGGTAACTACACAGTCATACAGTGCATATAAGGTCGATGCACATCACTAATCATAGCCATAAAGGTCGATGCACATTACTGTACATAGCAACTAAGGTCGATGCTAGTTCTGCTTCCAAGCAACTAAGGTCGACGCTAGTTGTGACCTCGAGCATCCAAGGTCGATGCTAGTCTGGATCTACAGTAACTAAGGTCGATGCACATTTTACCTTAGTCTTACTAAGTTCGATGCACATCGTGCCTCAGT
Source organism: Amorphophallus konjac (assembly GCA_022559845.1). Classification (NCBI taxonomy): domain Eukaryota; kingdom Viridiplantae; phylum Streptophyta; class Magnoliopsida; order Alismatales; family Araceae; genus Amorphophallus; species Amorphophallus konjac. Next base: position 319,373,591 of record CM040125.1, read on the forward strand.
TACACTAAGGTCGATGCACATCATGCCTTAGTTATTCTAAGGTCTTCGCACATTTTTGCATCCATCATATAAGGTCTGTGCACATTCATGCATGATGTCAAACCAAGTCTGTGCATATTGTCATGTGCATACACTAAGGTCGGTGCACATTAGGATTGATCGCTTAGAAGGTTTATGCACTCTCCAGTCTGTGCTTCTCCAAGGTCGATGCATGTTTCTTATACTACATATCAAGGTCAGTGCTCATTCAAACTAGCATACTCAAGTCAGTACACATGTGCTAGCTATAGCACATGAGGTCTGTGCACTTTGTGCTTGTGCATGACCAAGTCTGTGCACAAGCATAGTCAAGGTCAGTGCACATGTGTTGGGCGTGTCAAAGCCCATGTACATATAAGGTCTGATCATCTCTATGTCTGTGCACACTATACGTTTGACTATCTTACTGCATTCAACACTATTCAGACGTTCTATCAAATGATTATAAAGTGTTTAATGAAATTGCTTCTATTTTGCTGACAAGGACTTAATTATGAAAAGGCCTAGGCAACCAGGATCGAACGCCTGGTTAGCATAAGGGCAAAGTTCATCTCCTGCTCGTGAATGTCAAGTGAAGCACGTGGTCCAAGATTCCACTAAGCTTATGATTGGGCACGTGATCCTAGGCAAGGCTCAAAAGGTGATTCAGTCACGTGGACAACACGCCTTCAGATCCTGACACGTGGACTTCCAGCGGAGCACCTCGTTTCGAATTTCCATGGGCGGGAATGTGTTTCCCACGCGCTCTAGAGGCTATGAATAGGAGACAAATCTCCTGTGTTCTACATATAGATTGAGCAGAAGAGAAGAGCATAGCCTGAAATTCTGAGAGAATATTTTGCTGAAAGTGCCAGAGAGGAGAGCCATCGAGGAAGAATGGAGTTAGAGAGGAGTTCGAGAGTCATCGAGTTGCAGTGAGTTGAAGAAAACAGAGTGTCGTAAAAAGAGTCAGATGAAGATCTTGTTGAGCGAGGCGACGTCATCCTGACTTCTGGATTAGATCCAGAGTCAGACTGCTCTAATCGAAGAGCTACATTTCTATCTTCTATCTTTGTTTATTTCATTCCTTTTTTCTTTTGAAACCTATTGTATGCTATGTATTAGCGGGCGAGGTTGAATCCTCGGACAACGAAGCTGTAAGGCACAGTGGTAGCAAGCTGTGAGGCTCAGCGGTCTAGGATCAATTCCCCAAAGCTGTGGATCAGCGGTCTGTAGGGATCTAATCCCCGAAGCTGTGGATCAGTGGATTGAAGCTGTGAATCAACAGTAAGCCATACTCAGTCTGAGTGTGGGGTGGATGTAGATGAAAATCGAACCACCTAAAATTCCTTTGTGTTCTGTGTGTTTGCTTATTTGATCTACTTTGCGAATAGATGAATGATGAGGATCACTATTTGATATCATCGAATTCAATTCATCTACTACTATTAATCTATCTGTGAATCCATTCGCACATATATTCTTCAGATCTTAGTGATTTCCTTATATCTAATATTGCTGCGAATTGCTAGTAGATCTATCAGAACTATCTTCATAATTAGTGTGTCTTCGATTTCAGTCTTATGCCTATTTGAGCGAACTGTAAAGATCTTCGATAATCAAGTATATGAAAGGTAATGCTGGAAAGTTTGACTATGTCAATATGGAATGCCTTGTCTTGCGTAGAGGGATCATAGATCATACCTCCGCCTGGTGCTTGATCGTTGACATTATAACGTTGCTCAAATAATACTTGCTGAAATCCTTTGCACACTGATTACTTGATTGTTTGACAATGTGTTAATCATGTGTTTACAATATTTGATAGATTTAGAGCAGTGCTTCTTTATTCCGCATTGTTTTTTTTTCTGCTATAGATTTTTATTAGGGGTAGATCTATTCACCCCCCTCTAGATCTTAGTGTCCATCCATTCCAACAAGGTTTGCGTCAAACAGTGAAGGGTTATGCAGCATCATGTGTGTATCAAGAAAAAGAAAGGAAAAAAAATAAGAAGAAAGGAGGCAAACAAAACTATTGTACTTAATGCTCTGATCTAGGAGGTGTAGAGTTGAAGGACACCTATTTAGAATGGCAAATTGTTGTGGCCCCTGGTTTTGATGATAACAAACCATAATCCATAGTTAAATCTTTATTGTATGACTAACTGTTTTGTTTAAGTTCTTGTCTGGACAAGTACAGGTAATGTACTCTGAAAGTGTCGACCTGTCACTTGGACGTGTCGACACGCCAAGAAGAAACTTGTCCTTGAAGCTGTTTCTGTTTGAGCCCAGGCGTGAGCAGAATGTCGACATGTAACGCCTCAAGATCCGGATACCGGGAAAGAACCCGATACCATTCAAATCCTGGCTCGCCGCCCACGAGCCAAGGCTCTGAAGGGCTAAAAAGGAGTGTTGAGGTACAAAGAAGTAGGAAATAAAGCAGGACAATTCAACAATTGACAAAAATAAATAAATAACTACAACATAGTCTAGTCCAACAGAAAGTACAATATAAGGCAGAAGAACGTACCCAACGCCAAGTGAACACTCGGCCCGACAAGCTGACAACTAAGAACGTTCGCACATCACCCTCGAACCTCGAGGAAGAACCACTACACCTGAAAAGTAGGGGTGAGCCTCCGGTCACGGGCTCAATGGGGGTCCCGCGGAATCCCAACCGTAAACAATGACGGTACGAAAAGTAGCAACAACAGCAGGAACAGCAAACCGGTGGCCGGTAAAAACTTGGCACTATAGCTACTCCTACTATACAGGAAAACACGCCCCGATCTCATAGTCAGGGGACCACCGAACTAACTAGGAAACCTCTGGCTACGCCACCAGAAGAAACAGCACGAAAACACTGTTGTGGACCTAACACCATCTAAGGAGAACCCTCGGTGATGCTCACCGGAACCCTAGACCTCTATCTCGGGAACACACCGGGAACTGCACGTAAAATCACATCTCGTAGACGGGAAGTGGAAACTCAAGTCACAAGAAACTCACGCCACGTGACGGGAGCACTGCCCATCAGAAGCAAAGTCGGATGCATCCACTGACGTCTGAAACCGCACCTCAGGTGTCTCGCTATGACGCCCCAGGTGGAGACTGAGACACACAGTGACCAGTACCGCGAACAAGGACTAGCTGGGGTCATGCTTGTCAGCGCGGGTCCGATAGCCCCCAACTAAGTGTGCAAACACAGACCATGCATCCCAGGTCAGATCCTCTAGCTGGTTCTTCCCTCGGAGCCCAGACTCAGGTTGCCCGTGGGGGCCCTACGGTAACCAACCTAAAAATCGTCTCTCTCGGGTAAGCCGCTTCACCACTCCCGGGTGGGTCAGCACACGCGTGCCGTAAGAAGGCTACGACTAGTGGAAGGTCACTAAACGTGAACACGGAAAACACGCACGCACCCATCGCGAGTAACGTGGAGTAACAGGTGGCACGACGCCACCATACTCTGGACGGCCCACTAGACCTACTAAATCCGATGGTTCTTCAGTCATGAGACTCGGGTTGAGACCGTCGCACGTGATGACACAACGCCGTCAAGCTGGCCTAATCCTTAGGTTTGAAACCACGGTAGCATGAATACCGAGGTAGCTTACGGGCCACCGAGTTGATCCCTGATCCAAGGGACACACGGGAAACCTCCAGCCCCAGGCTGATTGACTAGACTCACAGCCCAAAGCCATACACGTGGCCCACTCAGAAAACACCTATCGTAGAAACCCACGACGTGCGGGGAAGCCCTACCGCACTCATACCGATGCACAGTGACTCGATCTAGCGAGAACACGGAAGCCCGGAACACATGGTGTCACCCGGACCCTCTAAACCTATGGGCATGCTAATCAAGATAACACGGTACCTCCAGACACCCCCAAAACCTCGAACACAAAACCCACAGGGTGTCTGGGACATCCACGAGACCGAAGGTTGACCACTGGGTCACAACCTGGTCGACTGGAGACCAATACAACGTAAAACAAACATGGCGAGCATGAAGAACCGCCTGGCGATCCTCTCTGGACCGTTAGGGAGCCTAGCGGTCGCCTCCGGACCGCAATGGCTGGCCTAGCGGTCCAGCCAGGACCGCAAGGAACCCAAAACATGGAAACCTCAAGTGGTCACCTCGGGACCGCCAAGGAGGGTGGCAGTCGTCCCCCTGACTGCTAGGCGTAGCCTAGCGATCAGTCGCGAGGCCGCTACCCCACCGATCTCAACTGACCAAAACACGGACAAATGGTCATGCCTTGATCGCAAAATAGAGCCTAGCGGTCATAACATAACCGCTAAGGCACCCTGGCGGTTCATCGCGCGACCGTAAGGCCCGAATAAACATACGGGACCCCTAGCGGTCTCCACATGACCGCTTAACACCCTAGCGGTCACTGGAATGACCGCTAGGTCGTCCCGATCCTGAAAATGGCGAAAACAACGGGAAACCCCATTCCACGCCCCGTTCACACCCATGTGAAGAGAAAAATAAGGGGAAACTAGTCTCCAACCTCTCTAGCACCGAGAGGACCCATTTGAACCCCAAAAACGTGATTAAAACACTAGATCGGGCTCACCCCCCAAAACATGCTCTTTTCCCCAAAACGCTCAAATAAGCCCGGTCGGCTCACCACGGCCTACCAAAATCACGAGAATGGAACTACAAGGGTTAAGGATCTGTCCCCTACCTCCACCGAAGATTCCGTGTACCGTGGACGCCGATCCATGAAGAAAACGCCACACGAATGCCGCGGCACCCCGAACTCATAGCCGAGCTTCACCGCGCCTCCGTACCTCGATCCTCAACCCATCCTCGCCGTCCTCCTCACCCGCGTCACCCCGCATCGCCCCTGCCTCGCTCCGTCGGCCGCCAGAGAAGAGAGGGTGAGAAGAGAGGGCGTGAGAGAAGAGAGAGGGAGAGAGTGAGTAAATGAGAGGAGAGATAGGGAGGGGGTTAAACATATAGAAAATTCAGAAATTTTAGAAAATACCAAAAATAGGGAAGAATACTCTTCATGATCCTCAAAAAATGCACAACATAGTGGTAACGTCCTAGAGTTGGAGAACGCAACGGTTCGCCCTACACGGGGTTCCGAAGGTCCGACAGGCAAAAACACGCGTAAATTGCCAAACTCAATCTGGGACCCACAAAAGCGATCCGAAACTCACGGATCATGACCCGAACAATAATCGAAAAAACCCGGGGCGTTACAGCTCTCCCGCCTTAAAGGAATTTCATCCTCGAAATTAAGGACTAGCACCAAGCCACAGGGGGAGAACGCCTTAACCCACTGACAACGCTGTCAGAGCCCCAATACAGAAAACCTCGATTCTCATGAAAGCACCAAACCTGAGGGATATGACCAAACCTTGATCACGAACGGCGCCTCGCTCATGACCCAACACACATCGATCATTAGAGCAGGCATACAACAAAAACACAAGTCTGGTATCACCTCAGCTGCATGGAAACCAACTCTGCCAGAACTCAAACTTCGACAAAGCCCAGATCCCATCTGGAAAAAGGCACCTCACGGAAACGGCCACCAAAAGGCCTCACATGAACACGGTTCTCACCATTATTGAAGTGCAACCACCAGCATCTTCTATCTGCGAAAGACCAATCACCGGTCACCAGACACTCGTCAACAGGGAACCCTTATCGGCCCAGTAGTCACGCTCCCCACCAAGGGACATGCCATCCGCTGACTTTCGCACAAACCAACATTGCATCCAGACATATCCTCACACCAACTCTACCCGCTCAGTGGAGTACGGCGAAACCATGCAAAAAGATTCCACAATCCTCGATCCTCACATCACTCGACTTAGGCTTACAGGGAAATCCTCCCATGCTGGTCACCAGACCAAGGACCACCATCCAACGTCAACGTCTCTTCAGAGACCACCACCATACGCAGGCATCGTCCAACACCATGTCTCATCAAATTCTATCTCATCTCAATTACCCCAAATGGACGCCTGCCGATCCCGATTCCGCTCTTACCACAAAGCCACGAGACACAACCTGCATAATTCATGGCACACAACTCCAAATCAACCAAGTGCCACATGCTATCACAGTAACCTGGTTGACGACGCCGCGACCAAAGCACATGGGTCCCCAAACAATACACATCTCACCATGGTCGACCACTCGGTCAACCTAACTAGCCGGTCGCAGCTACCAACTGGGACCCATAATCTGTCAGAGATCACTTCTCCAAAACATAACCTCACCCGCAGACACAGCTTCCAACACACGAATAGGGTACTCATGCTGTAGTGCCCCAGAATTTATATAAGTTATTTCTAGATTATTTTATAATTTATTTGTAATTTATAAGTGCTAAATAAATTTATAAAAAGATTATTGAGTTTATTAGCCATTAAAAGGCCCAATTGTGTTAATCAATTAACCTAATCTACTAAACAAATCAAAAAGGTTTAAAGACCATGCCCATTTAATTTGGCCCATATTCTAGAAGGTTATTAAGCCTATTCACGGATTTTAAAGGATAAACACCACTTAATAGGATAACTAGATGATAAATAAATAAAAGAGTTTGATTAATGTTGAACTCTGGGAACATTGAATGTAACGGTCTATCGTGAGACCTTCACATGCTTGTAACGCAGGGGTCTACAACCGTTACACTCTGTTAGTTTCGTGAAGGAAAGAACGAGTAGAAAGATCAGAACCTTGAGATCTTATCTACTAGGGATCGACTTGGGAGAGTTCATAACACTACTAAGGACTCTTAGGGATTAGATTCTGGCAGATTAAGGACTCTAGAATCGATCTAATCCTCAAACCCTGGCTAGAACTCTATAAATAGGACCTAGTTCTGAACTGCGCGACCCTTACTTTTACTCGCGTGGAATCAAGGTAAGGAGTCATAATCTCAGGTAAATTCTTTAGAGGAATTTGTTTACAATACTTTAGACTAACTCCTCTCCAAATTTCACGTCTTTAGGTCAAGAAGTCGTGGAGTTAGAGCCCAAGGATGTTCCTGAAAAGTCACAGGAAGAGGAGAGCTAGGGCACGTTTTTCAAACCCTAAATTGGAAGTTTAAAGCCAAGTAAAGAGGTAGGTCATCTCATGAACGGCAAAAACATCTTGATAGGACTAAAAGCCCTCTGATTTGATTGAATTCAGTGCATGATAGATCATGAATTTTATGTTTTAATAGTTCTATGCATGCATACATCTCTTAGCCCTAAGTAGAAGATTAAATGATATTATCTATCTATTTCACTGAGACCTATGCATGTAGTTGGCTTACACTTCATTAACATGTCTCAAACTACATGATGTTTGATTTACAGACATGATGTAAGTTGATCTATTGGATTTCATACTATTTTCTGTTAGTAGATTCTCTGAAGGATCATAGTAGGACCGTCACATTGATATAACGGCCGTACGACAGACCGTCACACACTCTGTTATATTTTTATTTCACTGTTGTCTCTAACGCACCTGGACAGGAGCGTTACATACTGTAACGGCCCCTCGATAGACCATCACAGACACTGTGCCGCACCCATGTTAGACCGTTAGACGCCGTGTTCTGTCAACTCATGACAGAATAGTAATCAGTTAAGTTTACTTATAATTAAACCTAGATAGCTAAGTTTTAACATGTTATGTGACTCTTCATGATGAGGGCATCCCTTGCCCCTCCATATTTTCTCCGGACTCGGATTGTTCGTCGGCAAGCGCCATTATGTTAGTCATGTATTTTTGAGTCTAGTCATGTAATCTTCACATTTTCTTTGAGTCAATATCATGTAATTTTCCCTTTATTTGAGTCATGTACCTAGGTTAGTGAGTCATTTTCCTAAGTATTGTGTCATTAGGTTGGTTTGTTAGGCTATTGGGCCCAATTCATTGGGCTTGGCCCAAGGGCACCCCTATCCCTTCGGTTATTTGTCATTGAGTCAAATGTCAGGGACTTTTGTAGAAATGTGGGTTGCCTATATATAGGACCCCATTCCCCTCATTTTTAAGTAATGAACAATTGAATAAAAATTGAAATCCACTTCCAAATCCCACTAGATCTCCCTCTCTCTCACTCTCTCTCTCTAAGGGGTCCCCCCCTCTCTCTCTCTCCCTCCACCCCAATTTTCGGAATTTTCTCTCTCCTCCCCATTCACCCCTCATTAAGACCCCTCCCCTTCCCCATACACTCATTTAACTCCCCCCCCAACCCCAAGGTGGCATCCTCCAATCCACACCCCACCTCCCAACCCCCAACTACCCCACTCTCCTTCCCAAAGCATCCCACCACCTTCCCAATGCTAAATTAGCTTCTCCCAAAGCCCAATTTCGAATTTCCCTCCCATCTCCCACCCCCTTAGCTCCCTTGGTCGCCCAAATCCAACCCCAAACCCAGCCAAGGTCGCCCCCCCCCACCACCACCCCTCCATTCATACCCATTTCTTTTGCAGGTCAAGCTCTGGTTGCAGGCAGCAGGTTGGCCGTAGCTTGAAGCGGCCACCACGTCCTCCTCCCTGCGAATCTGAAGGCCCAAGAGGTACCGTTGGAAGCGTCTTCGAGTCATCTTCGCAACGGTGGTGGTTTCGTCTGGATCCAAGCTCCGAGCTGGCCGTGAGAGCATTTCTCCCCCGACTGTGCGCAGCTTCCCTAGCAGAGCACCTGAGCCGGAGTTGAAGCTCTACAGCGGCCAACCTCCTGGGAATCAGGGTAGGAGTTCTTCATCAAAAATATTCTCCTCTGAGTCCTCTTTCATCTCCAAAAGTTAGGGCATCAATCGGCTTCCAGAACCCCTAGTTCCCATTTTCCTCGTCCAAGTGCGCAGACTGCTCCTGCAGATCCAGGTTCGACCTGCACCCACTCATCCGATGACTGCTCTCTTCTCCAACCTCCGATTGCAACTCCGTCAGCTCCTGCTCAAAGCTACTCCGACCACGGAAGCGTCACTGCCAGTCTCGCCTCAATCGGAGTTCAGGAGAGCCTACAGCACCTTCTGCAACCAACTGCATCTTTTCTATTTTCATCGGAGGCAGACAGAGGGGTCCTGTTCCAGGCTCTGCCACGATCAGCACAGAATTCCAGAGATCCTCCAAAAATTCAGGCGTCTTCCTCCGGCAGCTAGGAAACTTTTGGGACCAGTATCATCAGGATCGGAGTCCCTGGAGCCCGTGGCGGCGTCAACACCGACCCCCTATCCAGTGAATCTGCAGACTGGCAGAACCGGCGGAACTCGGAAGTTGGGATTTCTTGCCCAATTCCCCCACCCCGCCTGGCCGGCTTACAGCCCCTCCCTGCGAGGAGGTAGTGTTTGGTTGTAATACATTAACCCCCACCCCGAGATCCCCCCCTCCTGCGAGAGGAGTAGTGGTGTAATCTTTCAATTTCAGGTTGAAGCTCCCTCGACGCGGCGTGGGGGTGCATACCCTCGCCTCCCCGCTCGCCCCCGTCTCCGGCCGGAGTCGGCGTCTTCACGCCGGCTAGGTGAGCCTCGGTCCCTCTCTTGACTGGTTTAATCACTTGCTTAGCTTAGTATTATTGCTATTGCTTCGTCGGATGGAGAGTGAGAGCTCGGCCCAAATTGCTAGTACCGTGAGTGACCACCGCGGGCAAGTTGAGAGTGAATCCACTTAACCCACACCCTTGGTGTGTTGGCCGCCCATGATTTGGGCATCCTAGGCCCATTTGGGGTTCTCCCCAAGCTAGCCAACCTTTAGAGCCTCAAGGTCCCGCCTCGGACCCTCTCCAACATCGCCTAGTCGCCATCGGGCACTAGTGTGCGCCATACGGGTGAGCTCGCTAGTGTGAGTCCGCCGCTCAACTTGAATGCTTGCAAAATAGGTCCATAGGTGGTGTCACATCAAGTGGTATCAGAGCAAGTTCACAACTTGTCTCTATCAAGTTGGTCCTAGGACGCTCATATGCATTTAGAGTCTTCGGTTGCATCTCTTTTGTCCACTAGCATGGCTACTTCATGTAAGTCACATCTATCTCACTCGGCCCTCCGCAAAGGTCCGATTGACACCCCTTTGGACAAAGTCCTATTTGAGGACCTTATCTTTAACGGATACCACCCTAGTGCATATTTAGAGTGGGAGGAAAACATGGACAAATACTTTAAGAGGAATCCAATGACTGAACCCATGAAAATCTACCTTGCCAAGAGTCGACTTGTGTACCATGCCGAGGATAGGTGGAAGTTCATTGAACAATTTAGGAGGGTTATGAGGCTAGAGCCTATTAACACATGGGAGAACATGAGAGCCGAACTTAGGAAAGTCTACACTCCCCGACCTCCTCCCTCCTACCCGGGTTACCAAAACTCAAGGAGCACTCCCACTCCTCCAACCCCACCCGTCCAAACCCTTACCACTAGAACCCAAGTGTCCAAGGCCTCCACCTCCCCACCTAACCCCATGAGGGCCCCCACACCCCAACCAAAACCCCCTTCCCTAACCTACACTAGTCAAGCCCCTTTAGCCCCCACTTCCACCCCAAACGATCCCAAGGGCAAGAGACCCCTAACCGACCCAATTCCCTCCATGGTGACCACCACTCATCCAACCCTCACCATTAAAAACCAAGTGGACACCGTGTCCACCCCTCCACCTAGGCCCATGACGGCCACCACCCTCCAATCTAAAAGCTCCCACCAAACCCATACCCCACAAGCCCCCTTGGTCCCCACCACTACCCCTCCCTTGTCCCCTAAAAGGGACACTCCCCCCAAGACCAACCAACCCAAGCCACCCCAACCAACCCATCTCCCACTCCCTACCCCAAAAGTCCCAAGTCCTAGGCTTCCACTACTTCCCTCCCTATCCAAAACCAAGTTTCCCATTACCCACCACCCCGGGTACACCATGCACCAACCATCATCACCCCACCCTCAATAGACCTTCCCATTCCCTTGAGAAAGGAGACCACAACCATCCACATGGGAGTAGATGCCATTCCGGAACCCATCCCCATCCTTGAGGAAACCCAAGTTCATACCTATGGTGAGGAAGAATCACAAATGTCCCCTCCACATAGCTTGGACCCCCAAGAGCCACAAGCCTTCACAAATAGCACCATAATCATAGATGGGCCCCTAGCTAGATGGCTAAAGGAGAGACCAATTCACCCTACCATGTCCTATGTTTACCCTCCCATGGAGCAAACCCTTCCTATTGTACCCTTCTCCTCCTATCACACCATAATCCAAACATCCTACCAAGTGGAAATCTTAGAAGATCTTCTTAAGGGCTTAGCATGGCAAATTGAGTTCACTAGCATGTTGACCCCTATGGCCGAACAACCTAAGAGCCTTGACCTCCTACACCTATGCATAGGGTCTATCACCTCGGTTTGCACCATTGGTTGCTACACTAGCGACCTCCTTCTATTCCTCCCCACAGCCGATGAGCCCGACCTTCTCCTCAATTTGGAGCTTCTTACAGCGTGTAGAAAGCCAAGCCCTCCCCTTGTGGCCGACCCACTCACCAAGAACATTGGCCCAATTATCATGGAGAGGAATGACTTAGCACCTTTGGAGGACCTTGAAGACATGGAGCTCCTCTCCCTTGGTAACCCATTTTATGATCCCTATGATCCATTCCAATGGGAGTCAAGAACCCGTGTGACCCAACCACCTTAACCACCACCTACCTTTCCCTACCCCAACCCACCATGTTTGATCCAATCCACCCCATCCCAGACCCGGGTTATACCATGGGAGCCATGACTTTGGGTGGTATACACCCAGGGATCGAGGAAGTGCCCCATTTCATGATATCCACCTTCCTAGACCCCTTTGACCCATTCCAATGGAAGTCAAAAAGCCCACACCTAGGAGACATCTTTGTCACAAGAGTGCATAAGTCTTGGCATACAATACCACTTGGCATGATTCATAAGTCGGGTACATTCATTTACATCACCCACATGTCAAGTAGGAAGCATAAGTGGACCGTATTTGGATGTATTGGCCCACCTTCATTCATCATGAGTCTTAAGCATGAGAGGAGCATACATGGATGTCCAGGTCCCCCGCCATTTGTCATACCCATGCATAAAAGGTTCATCTATGGATGTCTCGGCCCCCCTGAGTCTGTCACAGTGTTCATGGCATCAAAGCATGATCGATCTACATGTGGCTGCCCCGGACCACCTTTGCATATCATACATTGTCCACTCACATCGCATCATAAAGCATGGCATATGCATCCAAGCAAATATCAAGCAACAAGCGGTGAGATTCACAATATGTGAGTAAAAACTCGTGAGCGCCACTTGAAATTCCAAGTTGGTAACATGACGATGATGACTTTGGAGTGACTCTACCCGGGGGTCACCTCCAAATTGAGGGCACGAGGACTTGGACCTTGCCAAGTTTCGAGTGGCTTTGGCAACCCGGCTTATGGGTTGAACTTTCAAAAGGGTTTTCGGATTCTCCCCATGTCTCATGTGGCGGATCCAGCACCCTCTAAGGACACCGCGGTGGATCCTAGTGAGTGCCTTGAGCTTACACCTATCCTTGCGAGAGACACCTTCGGAGTGCCACCACAAAATAGCCTGAGAGCCCGACGTGAGCACACGGCGGCAATACTAGGCAAGCAAGATCCCATCGCCAGCATGAGGCTATGACCGAGCCACTTTGTCGAGCTGAAGCGTCGTTCCCCGACTATGGTCACGGGTTGAGTATGGAGATCATGGATCGCCCAGAGCCGCAGTTCGATGTACTACTTCCCTGGTGGACCCATACTCGACGGGGTCGAGTTTTCCCCACCCCTGGGGTATGATGAGGGCATCCCTTGCCCCTCCACATTTTCTCCGGACTCGGATTGTTCGTCGGCAAGCGCCATTATGTTAGTCATGTATTTTTGAGTCTAGTCATGTAATCTTCACATTTTCTTTGAGTCAATATCATGTAATTTTCACTTTATTCGAGTCATGTACCTAGGTTAGTGAGTCATTTTCCTAAGTATTGTGTCATTAGGTTGGTTTGTTAGGCTATTGGGCCCAATTCATTAGGCTTGGCCCAAGGGCACCCCTATCCCTTCGGTTATTTGTCATTGAGTCAAATGTCAGGGACTTTTGTAGAAATGTGGGTTGCCTATATATAGGACCCCATTCCCCTCATTTTTAAGTAATGAACAATTTAATGAAAATTGAAATTCACTTCCAAATCCCACTAGATCTCCCTCTCTCTCACTCTCTCTCTAAGGGGTCCCCCCTCTCTCTCTCTCTCCCTCCACCCCAATTTTCGGAATTTTCTCTCTCCTCCCCATTCACCCCTCATTAAGACCCCTCCCCTTCCCCATACACTCATTTAACTCCCCCCCCAACCCCAAGGTGGTATCCTCCAATCCACACCCCACCTCCCAACCCCCAACTACCCCACTCTCCTTCCGAAAGCATCCCACCACCTTCCCAATGCTAAATTAGCTTCTCCCAAAGCCCAATTTCGAATTTCCCTCCCATCTCCCACCCCCTTAGCTCCCTTGGTCGCCCAAATCCAACCCCAAACCCAGCCAAGGTCGCCCCCCCACCACCACCCCTCCATTCATACCCATTTCTTTTGCAGGTCAAGCTCTGGTTGCAGGCAGCAGGTTGGCCGTAGCTTGAAGCGGCCACCACGTCCACTTCCCTGCGAATCTGAAGGCCCAAGAGGTACCGTTGGAAGCGTCTTCGCGTCATCTTCACAACGGTGGTGGTTTCGTCTGGATCCAAGCTTCGAGCTGGCCGTGAGAGCATTTCTCCCCCGACTGTGCGCAGCTTCCCTAGCAGAGCACCTGAGCCGGAGTTGAAGCTCTACAGCGGACAACCTCCTAGGAATCAGGGCAGGAGTTCTTCATCAAAAATCTTCTCCTCTGAGTCCTCTTTCATCTCCAAAAGGCAGGGCATCAATCAGCTTCCATAACCCCTAGTTCCCATTTTCCTCGTCCAAGTGCGCAGACTGCTCCTGCGGATCCAAGTTCGACCTGCACCCACTCATCCGACGACTGCTCTCTTCTCCGACCTCCGATTGCAACTCCGTCAGCTCTTGCTCAAAGCTACTCCGACCATGGAAACGTCACCGCCAGTCTCGCCTCAATCAGAGTTCAGGAGAGCCCACAGCACCTTCTGCAACCAACTGCATCTTTTCTATTTTCATCCGAGGCAGATAGAGGGGTCCTGTTCCAGGCTCTGCCACGATCAGCACAGAATTCCAGAGATCCTCCAAATATTCAAGCGTCTTCCTCTGGCAGCTAGGAAACTTTTGGGACCAGTATCATCGGGATCGGAGTCCCCTGGAGCCCGTGGCGGAGTCAACACCGACCCCCTATCCAGTGAATCTGCAGACTGGCAGAACCGGCGAAACTCGAAAGTTGGGATTTCTTGCCAAATTCCCCCACCCCGCCTGGCCGGCTTACAGCCCCTCCCTGCGAGGAGGTAGTGTTTGGTTGTAATATATTAACCCCCACCCCGAGATCCCCCCCTCCTGCGAGAGGAGTAGTGGTGTAATCTTTCAATTTCAGGTTGAAGCTCCCTCGACGCGGCGTGGGGGTGCATACCCTTGCCTCCCCGCTCGCCCCCGTCTCCGGACGGAGTCGACGTCTTCACGCCGGATAGGTGAGCCTCGGTCCCTCTCTTGACTGGTTTAATCACTTGCTTAGCTTAGTATTATTGCTATTACTTTGTCAGATGGAGAGTGAGAGCTCGGCCCAAATTGCTAGTACCGTGAGTGACCACCGCGGGCAAGTTGAGAGTGAATCCACTTAACCCACACCCTTGGTGTGTTGGCCGCCCATGATTTGGGCAACCTAGGCCCATTTGTGGTTCTCCCCAAGCTAGCCAACCTTTAGAGCCTCAAGGTCCCGCATCGGACCCTCTCCAACATCGCCTAGTCACCATCGGGCACTAGTGTGCGCCATACGGGTGAGCTCGCTAGTGTGAGTCCGCCGCTCAAACTTGAATGCTTGCAAAATAGGTCCATAGGTGGTGTCACATCAAGTGGTATCAGAGCAAGTTCACAACTTGTCTCTATCAAGTTGGTCCTTGGACGCTCATATGCATTTAGAGTCTTCGGTTGCATCTCTTTTGTCCACTAGCATGGCTACTTCATGTAAGTCACATCTATCTCACTTGGCCCTCCGCAAAGGTCCGATTGACACCCCTTTGGACAAAGTCCTATTTGAGGACCTTATCTTTAACGGATACCACCCTAGTGCATATTTAGAGTGGGAGGAAAACATTGACAAATACTTTAAGAGGAATCCAATGATTGAACCCATGAAAATCTACCTTGCCAAGAGTCGACTTGTGTACCATGTCGAGGATAGGTGGAAGTTCATTGAACAATTTAGGAGGGTTATGAGGCTAGAGCCTATTAACACATGGGAGAACATGAGAGCCGAACTTAGGAAAGTCTACACTCCCCGACCTCCTCCCTCCTACCCGGGTTACCAAAACTCGAGGAGCACTCCCACTCCTCCAACCCCACCCGTCCAAACCCTTACCACTAGAACCCAAGTGTCCAAGGCCTCCACCTCCCCACCTAACCCCATGAGGGCCCCCACACCCCAACGAAAACCCCCTTCCCTAACCTACACTAGTCAAGCCCCTTTACCCCCCACTTCCACCCCAAACGATCCCAAGGGCAAGAGACCCCTAACCGACCCAATTCCCTCCATGGTGACCACCACTCATCCAACCCTCACCATTAAAAACCAAGTGGACACCGTGTCCACCCCTCCACCTAGGCCCATGACGGCCACCACCCTCCAATCTAAAAGCTCCCACCAAACCCATACCCCACAAGCCCCCTTGGTCCCCACCACTACCCCTCCCTTGTCCCCTAAAAGGGACACTCCCCCCAAGACCAACCAACCCAAGCCACCCCAACCAACCCATCTCTCACTCCCTACCCCAAAAGTCCCAAGTCCTAGGCTTCCACTACTTCCCTTCCCTATCCAAAACCAAGTTTCCCATTACCCACCACCCCGGGTACACCATGCACCAACCATCATCACCCCACCCTCAATAGACCTTCCCATTCCCTTGAGAAAGGAGACCACAACCATCCACATGGGAGTAGATGCCATTCCGGAACCCATCCCCATCCTTGAGGAAACCCAAGTTCATACCTATGGTGAGGAAGAATCACAAATGTCCCCTCCACATAGCTTGGACCCCCAAGAGCCACAAGCCTTCACAAATAGCACCATAATCACAGATGGGCCCCTAGCTAGATGGCTAAAGGAGAGACCAATTCACCCTACCATGTCCTATGTTTACCCTCCCATGGAGCAAAACCATCCCATTGAACCCTTCTCCTCCTATCACACCATAATCCAAACATCCTACCAAGTGGAAACCTTAGAAGATCTTCTTAAGGGCTTAGCATGGCAAATTGAGTTCACTAGCATGTTGACCCCTATGGCCGAACAACCTAAGAGCCTTGACCTCCTACACCTATGCATAGGGTCTATCACCTCGGTTTGCACCATTGGTTGCTACACTAGCGACCTCCTTCTATTCCTCCCCACAGCCGATGAGCCCGACCTTCTCCTCAATTTGGAGCTTCTTACAGCGTGTAGAAAGCCAAGCCCTCCCCTTGTGGCAGACCCACTCACCAAGAACATTGGCCCAACTATCATGGAGAGGAATGACTTAGCACCTTTGGAGGACCTTGAAGACATGGAGCTCCTCTCCCTTGGTAACCCATTTTATGATCCCTATGATCCATTCCAATGGGAGTCAAGGAACCCGTGTGACCCAACCACCTTAACCACCACCTACCTTTCCCTACCCCAACCCATCATGTTTGATCCAATCCACCCCATCCCAGACCCGGGTTATACCATGGGAGCTATGAATTTGGGTGGTATACACCCAGGGATCGAGGAAGTGCCCCATTTCATGATATCCAACTTCCTAGACCCCTTTGACCCATTCCAATGGAAGTCAAAAAGCCTACACCTAGGAGACATCTTTGTCACAAGAGTGCATAAGTCTTGGCATACAATACCACTTGGCATGATTCATAAGTCGGGTACATTCATTTACATCACCCACATGTCAAGTAGGAAGCATAAGTGGACCGTATTTGGATGTATTGGCCCACCTTCATTCATCATGAGTCTTAAGCATGAGAGGAGCATACATGGATGTCCGGGTCCCCCGCCATTTGTCATACCCATGCATAAAAGGTTCATCTATGGATGTCCCGGCCCCCCTGAGTCTGTCACAGTGTTCATGGCATCAAAGCATGATCGATCTACATGTGGTTGCCCCGGACCACCTTTGCATACCATACATTGTCCACTCACACCACATCATAAAGCATGGCATATGCATCCAAGCAAATATCAAGCAACAAGCGGTGAGATTCACAATAAGTGAGCAAAAACTCGTGAGCGCCACTTGAAATTCCAAGTTGGTAACTTGACGATGATGACATTGGAGTGGCTCTACCCTGGGGTCACCTCCAAATTGAGGGCACGAGGACTTGGACCTTGCCAAGTTTCGAGTGGCTTTGACAACCCGGCTTATGGGTTGAACTTTCAAAAGGATTTTCGGATTCTCCCCATGTCTCATGTGGCGAATCCAGCACCCTCTAAGGACACCGCGGTGGATCCTAGTGACTGCCTTGAGCTTACACCTATCCTTGCGAGAGACACCTTCGGAGTGCCACCACAAAATAGCCTGAGAGCCCGACGTGAGTACACGGCGGCAATACTAGGCAAGCAAGATCCCATCGCCAGCATGAGGCTATGACCGAGCCACTTTGTCGAGCTGAAGCGTCGTTCCCCGACTATGGTCCCGGGTTGAGTATGTAGATCATGGATCGCCTAGAGCCGCAGTTCGATGTACTACTTCCCTGGTGGACCCATACTCGACGGGGTCAAGTTTTCCCCACCCCGGGGGTATGATGAGGGCATCCCTTGCCCCTCCACATTTTCTCTGGACTCGGATTGTTCGTCGGCAAGCGCCATTATGTTAGTCATGTTTTTTTGAGTCTAGTCATGTAATCTTCACATTTTCTTTGAGTTAATATCATGTAATTTTCCCTTTATTTGAGTCATGTACCTAGGTTAGTGAGTCATTTTCCTAAGTATTGTGTCATTAGGTTGGTTTGTGAGGCTATTGGGCCCAATTCATTGGGCTTGGCCCAATGGCACCACTATCCCTTCGATTATTTGTCATTGAGTCAAATGTCAGGGACTTTTGTAGAAATGTGGGTTGCCTATATATAGGACCCCATTCCCCTCATTTTGAAGTAATGAACAATTGAATGAAAATTGAAATCCACTTCCAAATCCCACTAGATCTTCCTCTCTCTCACTCTCTCTCTCTCTAAGGGGTCCCCCCTCTCTCTCTCTCTCTCCCTCCACCCCAATTTTCAGAATTTTCTCTCTCCTCCCCATTCACCCCTCATTAAGACCCCTCCCCTTCCCCATACACTCATTTAACTCCCCCCCCCCCCCCCAACCCCAAGGTGGCATCCTCCAATCCACACCCCACCTCCCAACCCCCAACTACCCCACTCTCCTTCCCAAAGCATCCCACCACCTTCCCAATGCTAAATTAGCTTCTCCCAAAGCCCACTTTCGAATTTCCCTCCCATCTCCCTCCCCCTTAGCTCCCTTGGTCGCCCAAATCCAACCCCAAACCCAGCCAAGGTCGCCCCCCCACCACCACCCCTCCATTCATACCCATTTCTTTTGCAGGTCAAGCTCTGGTTGCAGGCAGCAGGTTGGCCGTAGCTTGAAGCGGCCACCACGTCCTCCTCCCTGCGAATCTGAAAACCCAAGAGGTACCGTTGGAAGCGTCTTCGAGTCATCTTCGTAACGGTGGTGGTTTTGTCTGGATCCAAGCTCCGAGCTGGCCGTGAGAGCATTTCTCCCCTGACTGTGCGCAGCCTCCCAAGCAGAGCACCTGAGCCGGAGTTGAAGCTCTACAGCGACCATCCTCCTGGGAATCAGGGCAGGAGTTCTTCATCAAAAATCTTCTCCTCTGAGTCCTATTTCATCTCCAAAAGGCAGGGCATCAATCGGCTTCCATAACCCCTAGTTCCCATTTTCCTCGTCCCAGTGCGCAGACTGCTCCTGCGGATCCAGGTTCAACCTGCACCCACTCATCCGATGACTGCTCTCTTCTCCGACCTCCGATTGCAACTCCGTCAGCTCTTGCTCAAAGCTACTCCGACCATGGAAGCGTCACCGCCAGTCTTGCCTCAATCGGAGTTCAGGAGAGCCCACAGCACCTTCTGCAACCAACTGCATCTTTTCTGTTTCCATCCGAGGCAGACAGAGGGGTTCTGTTCCAGGCTCTGCCACGATCAGCACAGAATTCCAGAGATCCTCCAAAAATTCAGGCGTCTTCCTCCGGCAGCTAGGAAACTTTTGGGACCAGTATCATCGGGATCGGAGTCCCCTGGAGCCCGTGGCGGCGTCAACACCGACCCCCTATCCAGTGAATCTGTAGACTGGCAGAACCGGCGGAACTCGGAAGTTGGGATTTCTTGCCCAATTCCCCCACCCCGCCTGGCCGGCTTACAGCCCCTCCCTGCGAGGATGTAGTGTTTGGTTGTAATACAGTAACCCCCACCCCGAGATCCCCCCCCTCCTGCGAGAGGAGTAGTGGTGTAATCTTTCAATTTCAGGTTGAAGCTCCCTCGACGCGGCGTGGGGGTGCATACCCTTGCCTCCCCGCTCGCCCCCGTCTCTGGCCGGAGTCGACGTCTTCACGCCGGCTAGGTGAGCCTCGGTCCCTCTCTTGACTGGTTTAATCACTTGCTTAGCTTAGTATTATTGCTATTGCTTTGTCGGATGGAGAGTGAGAGCTCGGCCCAAATTGCTAGTACCGTGAGTGACCACCGCGGGTAAGTTGAGAGTGAATCCACTTAACCCACACCCTTGGTGTGTTGGCCGCCCATGATTTGGGCATACTAGGCCCATTTTGGGTTCTCCCCAAGCTAGCCAACCTTTAGAGCCTCAAGGTCCCGCCTCGGACCCTCTCCAACATCGCCTAGTCGCCATCGGGCACTAGTGTGCGCCATACGGGTGAGCTCGCTAGTGTGAGTCCGCCGCTCAAACTTGAATGCTTGCAAAATAGGTCTATAGGTGGTGTCACATCACTTCAGTTATCTAATTGTTCATGATCGGTATTGCATGTTATTTTAAGTTATACTAGTTTCATGTACCAAAAATTCTATAGTTTGTATTTAAAGCATGATTTTTCCAAAATTGTATTAATGGAGTTTTATCATGGTTTCACATCATTACACCTTCACTCTTTATCAATAGAGTCATTTCTATAAGTACATGGCACATATTCCAGTATGTTGTCCATTAGTTCACTTTGCACTATAAGAACATTATTCTTGGACTTGAGGACCTCTCTATTTGATATTCCTTCCAATGGATTAGGAAATCTTGTTTCAAGGCCTCTGTAATTCTCCGCGAGCCTGGGATTCCCACTAGGATGCTGAGTTGGTTGTACCCTTAAAGCCCATTGATTAGAGTACACTATCGATGCTTTCTGGTTATCAGTAGTGTAACAGCTCTATATTGGACCGTCAGGCAATGTAACGGCCCAATATAAGACCGTCACATTCACCTGAGTTCGATTGCTTGATTCTGGTCTCAGACTACTGTAACGGCCTAATCATGGACCGTCACACAACGTAACGACCCAATGAATGACCGTCACACTTCTCTGAATCTATTTGATCGTTCTGAATTCGGATCATTGTAACGGCCCACTACTGGAGCGATACATTATGTAACGGCCCAGTAAACGACCACCACATTGCTTAAGTATTTAACCCAAGGTTTGACCCAAGGGTTGATATTCCAAAGGATCTAGATGAACTAATGATAGTCTAGAACTTATAATATTGATAAAGAAACTTAATATAATGATTGGAAAGAGAAAAGAATGTACCGTTATGCTGTCGATTTGTTTCCGTGAGCATGACATTGTTTAAATCTTTTTCTTGATCTCTCATACTCTAAATTGAAGCATTCATTAATTGATTGTTGTTATCATGAGTTATTGATCTTATTACATTCTTGGCCATACTTTATTGTTACACTCATGGAAGTAGCTTGATTTATACGTGAAGATGCAGTTTGGGCGCTGATTGTGTCCAAGGGCTCTATGCTAGTCCCCACGGCTGATTGCCGGAAACATACTATTTTATAAACCATGGGGTATGATGCTCCTGGCATCGCATTACACTGGGACTACTTTCTTTATAAATAAGTGAAATCTATGAGCACTCGTGAAAATCTAGTGAATTGCTATGTGATTGACATTCTCGTGCGTAACCTTTATGGTTATGAAAGTGGAAGTGAAAGTGCATTCTTGTTACATTCTTATTCATGAAAAGTCAAATATCATGTTCTTGTTACATTCATCCTTGTTCATTCTTGTTCGCTCTATCTTACATGATTATCGTGTTACTTTGGTTTAATCGCATGATATTCGCATTCACATGATTTTGCCTTACTTCTTTAGAACTAAATTATTAATTACTTTAATAGTGCCTTCATGTTGATGCGAAGATACCTACTTGACAAGTGTGCTCATTACCTATTTTCAATCTTTTCAGGAGATGGAAGTGATTCGAGTTCGGATTCAGAATGTTTAAGTAGCGGATCCGAGAGTGAATAAAGGTGAGCGAAGACTTAGGAAGTCTATATTGTTTAGATGGAGTGAATGTAATTTTCCTATTTCTTGAGTCTAGTAGAGTGAAAGATGGTGGAAAAGTTATTGTATTTTGAATATTTGATTGATAATGGAATGAAGTTGGATTTTTAGTAAATATTGTGCAATTGCATTCATTTTGTGTGATTATCTTGCGCTCTGATCGTTCTTGCTTGCAAGAGGCTTACCATGCCAGCTGTTCGCGCTCCCGAGTTAGTCTTCCGCTATAAAAAAGGCTCGGGGCGTGACACATGCGACACACTTGCCAACACATTTCCCCAATTCTCCATCCTGCCAGTGCCATGGACCACAATATCTCAAGCAACGGCATGGCAACAAAACGTCTCACACCGTTAGAGACAATCTCATATCGAGGAACCAATCCGTCGCCGCTCTGCACAATCTCAGCAATCCGCCTATAGCAACCAACGCTACAATCCGCGCACTCTGATCCACACGCACAGTCACCACAACGACAACTCGGGATCCTCCATCCCGACAATCCTCTGCAACTCCGCAGGCTCCGATCCTCGGTACATCAAGAACCACAACAACAGCCGCAACTTCTCACGAACACCACACAACTGGCACTCATCCTTCCGAAACAGTGCCAACACCCTCACACTCCAGGGAAATGGGCATGACTTCTCACAGGCAGCCACCTTGCCAAAACATAGGACATGTCTCGCACGAACTTGATGGCACACGAAGGCCAACCAATCCGAGCATACGATGCAAGACAACGAACCTTAGCCAAACACAATCTCCTCCAACCAAAGGAAAAGCTTAATACACTTCCGAACAACGAAAGGAAAACTCCACGCTTGACCTGACCTCAAACCTTGCACACGATGGAAACAACACCTTCCAGCATCAAGAAACCCATCACTTCCGTCAGGTCAGCTCCTCCGACAACACTCGCCAAGCATCTCGTCGGACCACATTCACAGCATCTCTTGATGCACCACTGCTGTAATTCCTCGAACTGCAACACGCCACGCCAAGAGCCGCAACATGAGCCATAATCGACAACCACCAATGCTCATCCTCGAGTCCCGAACTCACTGCGGAATCTTCACATCTCAAGCCAATTCTAGGGCGAACACAACCCATTCACACGTAAAAGCGTAGGAGCAAGAACTTACTGGGACAACTCTCTCCTATCCTGCCTCGAAATCCATAAAAAATAGGACCGACACGTCATTTCTGATGCCACAGAGCATGACAAGAACATCGGGCTCGATAATCAACAGCTCAATAGAAGATCCTCCGCTCGCTCGAGCACACCTCTTGATCAAAGCACCTGCTCCGACACCTCAAACTACAACCTTAACACCTCAGGGGCTGGACAAAACCTTAACTTGGAGTGGCTAAACACAATAACAGCTCCTTCAGAGCAAGCTCACATCCACTTAATCACAAACAATCTGTACCAACCACCTGACCTCGCTGTAGATTCCTCGAACGCCGCATCGCAACAATACATCCGCTGGCAACCTCTCCCCATCACTGCACCACTGGGGCCACCACCCATCGGGAAAAAATCTCTCTATCACGTCCCTCAGGCCCCACACCAGCACTCCATGAAATAGCAACCACCTTCACAACGCCAACGCCACGCACTCAAGCTCTTACGCGAGAAATCAAACGAAAAATATGCATAAAACCCTATGCCAGCTGTCGACTGTACTGGAACTTACGGACTCAGATCACTGCAATATCTCAAATTCTCATGTACATCCACAACCACGATCTGATACCAATTGTAACGACCCAAGATCTGGATACCGGGAAAGGAACCCGATACCATTCGAATCTTGACCCGCCGCCCACGAGCCGAGGCTCGGAAGGGTTAAAAAGGAGTGTGGAGGTAAAAAGAAATAGGAAATAAAGTAGGACAATTCAAAAATTAATAGAAATAAATAAACAACTACAACATAGTCTAATCCAACAGAAAGTACAGTCTAAGGCAGAAGAACGTACCCAACGCCAAGTGAACACTCGACCCGGCAAGCTGACAACTAAGAACCTCCACACAGCACCCTCGAAGCTTGAGGAAGAACCGTCGCACCTGAAAAGTAGGGGTGAGCCTCTTGTCACTGGCTCAATAAAGGTCCTGCGGAACCCCAACCATAAACAACGGCGGCACGGAAAGCAGCAACAACAACAGGAACAGCAAACCGGTGGCCGGTAAAAACTCGGCGCTACAGCTACTCCTACTGTACCAGAAAACACGCCCCGATCTCACAATCAGGGGACCACCGAACTAACGGGGAAACCTCTAGCTGTGCCACTAGAGGAAACATCACGACAACGCTGTCGTGGACCTAACACCATCTAAGGAGAACCCTCGATGATGCTCACCGGAACCATAGACCTCTATCTCGGGAACACACCCAGAACTGAACACAAAATCACGTCTAGCAGACGGGAAGCGAAAACTCAAGTCACAAGAAACTCACGTCACGTGACGGGAGCACTGCCCACCAGAAGCAAAGCCGGATGCATCCACTGACGTCTTAAACTGCACCTCTGGTGTCTTGCTACGACGCCCCATGTGGAGACTAAGACACACAGTAACCAGTACCACGAACAAGGACTAGCTGGGGTCACGCTCGTAAGCGTGGGTCCGATAGCCCCCAACTAAGCGTGCACACACTGATCATGCGCCCTAGGTCAGATCCTCTAGCTAGTTCTTCCCCCGAAGCCTGGACTCAGGCTGCGCGTGGGGACCCTATGTTAACCAACCTAAAAATCATCTCTCTTGGGTAAGCCACTCCACCACTCCCGGGTGGGTCAGCACACGCGTGCCATAAGAAGGCTACGACCAGTGAGAGGTCACTAAAAGTGAACACGGAAAGTCACGCACGCACCCATCGTGAGTAACGCAGAGTAACAGGTGGCACGATGCCACCAGACTCTGGACGGCCCACTAGACCTACTAAATTTGACGGTCCTTGAGTCACGAGACTCGGGTCGAGATCGTCGCATGTGACGGCACAACGCGATCAATCTGGCCTAATCCCTAGGTTTGAAATCACGGTAGCATGAATACCGAGGCAGCTTACGAGCCACCGAGTTGATCCCTCATGCGAGGGACACATGGGAAACCGCCAGCCCCAGGCTAATTGACTAGACTCACAGTCCAAGGCCATACACGTTGCCCACTCGGAAACCAACTTCCGGAGAAACCCACGGTGTGCGGTGAAGCCCTGTCCCACTCATAGCGATACACAGTGACTCGATCTAGTGAGAACAAAGAAGCCCGGAACACATGGTGATACGGGATGGGACGTGACTCGAGATAACAAGGGACTCTAGCTCCTGGACGTCCCTAAGCGAGGGAAGCGTGCGGATGTGCGCGGTTGAGAAAACGACAATGAGTCACGGGTATCGGCTTTTCCGCGTGCTCGGATTGAGTCACAGGATGGGTTACACTCACTCTCGCGCAGCGGTGATTGACATAATATAACGAGCTAATTAACCTATCACTCATGCGGTGGCATATAAAAATATATACGAGTAAAGCAAATGCCAAAGAGGGGAGCGGAAACGATACCTCCACGCTCCGCGCGTGGGGAAGACGACCCCGGCCGAAACTCGTACTCCCGGTACACAGTAAATAAATAATTACATCAGTGAATTTAATTGCCCACTCCACGTAGGGAGGTAAAGGGCTACAATGGGACCCGGGAGTAGCGAACTCGGGTTGACGAGCAGAAAGCCGAAAGGGCTTTTGGGCGGGAGACGGGCTGCTGGTCCGACTCGGTACTATTCCAACTCGGTTCAGCAACTTAGTTCAGCCCGCTGGACAGCAAGTGAACTTGGCTGCTGTGACGAGGGCTTCCTATCACCTTCTGGTCATGGTGGATGTCTGGGACGTCGATGGAAGACTCCTCTTCGATCCCCGAGATCAGCGGTGGCTGAATCGACGCTGAAGTAATTTTGCAAGAATTAACTTACTACTGCCTTTGCTGGCCTGTTCTCGGGACAAGAATGCGCGCCTCCACGAAAAGAATTTTTGCGCCCAGATCTAGTGTTGGATAGTGGCAAAATTGGTACCGATGGATAGAGGACTCATAGGGCTACAACATATAATTATTTCAGATCCATCGAGTAAATGGATTAGAAATGAAAATGAAAGTTCCCAAGGTTTTTTTACCGACTCGGATTACAGACTATCAGGACATAATAGGTTCTGCCTGAAAATGAATTTTGACTGACAGGGGAATGGCAGATCTAGACTCTGGGAAAATTATGAGTTGAAAGGGGGATGTGAGGAACACGTGTGATTTTTTTGGGAATTTTTGGAGGTGGCTAATGGGGCGGGAAAAATACCAAAATAGGACACTATCCCGCAGATCTGCAAACTGGCAGATTGCTGGGGGGAAAAACTTAATTATGAAAAAAATAGCAAATGAAGGCGGAATGACACGAAATTTGAACTAGGGATGGAGGATGATAAGAGGAACAAACCCTCAAAATTAGAGCTCGAACAGATCTCATGATTTAGAGATACAATTCGGGCTTCAAGCTTCTGTATAGAGGTGGACAGAACTCCGACGTGCTGGCGGTGGTGGTGCGACGGCGGCTCGATGGCGGCGACAGCGGCGGTGCTGAGCTTCTCACTCAGAGAGGGGGTGATTGAGAGGCTTCACACTTTTGAAGATCAGAGCTATCATATCTCCAAGGGGGAAGAGAGAAGGGGGTGCGCCCTTAGGCCTTCTTGAGCAAAAAAATGGGATTTTCTTCATTAATTGCTAAGGAATTCACAAAATACATGGGTTATATAGAAATGGAAAAAAGACATAAACTATCCCTAAATCTAGGGTTAGGGAGGGGCAAATAAGGGATATCATTTTCTTCCCCCATGTGGTAAAAAAAAAGAAAAATAAAAAAATTACAAGAGAGGACAAAGGAGGGGGCGCCCCCTTGACTATGGGGTAGTCAATTTAGAATTTTCTTTTATCTTGTCCCCCCCTTGGTCCAAGTCCAATCTTGGACTTTGAAGTAGTCCCACATGGGACCTAAATCCTAGGTGGACTAATGGGAAAAATGTGGGGGCCCCTACTGGACCTAGTGGCATTTTACATAGAAACCCAAAGGCCTTTTGCAAAGAAACTCAAAGATTCCTAATGACTAACCCTTTGTCTTATAATGCCTTAAAATTGCAAACCCAATTAGCCAAAGGTTTAAATGTAAACAAAAGGACACAAATGTAAAAATAAAATGTTAGTGCTCGGTGTTGATTAACATCAATTCTCCCCAGGTGGGAAGAACTCGACCCCGTCGAGTAAGGGGTGCGGCTGCTCGTGTTGCCCCGACGGATCTGTCACCGACCAGGTAGCGCGGAGTATGCTTCACTCCAAGTAATCGTCACCTGCTCATCCCGTATATATTCGATATGCACATGCTGCTGTGGGAATGAGGCTTAGTGGTGGACACTCCGGGGTGGGGTCACTCTCAAAGGAAGGAGACAGCTCAATGACTCACTAGGAATCACCACTAGGTCCCTTTATGCGACTAGATGTGAGACATAGAATGGTAGAGCCGATCCCAAATTCTGGTAAGTCTACAACGTATGCATTAGACCCGACTTGCGTCACACTCGAAGGGACTGACATCGCGAGCTGACATGAGACTGACTATGCGACTCCTAATATGCTTGACACATGTATGTATAGACTCTTGACAAACTGGACCAATAAAGAAAAACACGGACTCACACATGACACTAAATAAACCTACCGTTAGACCGACCCATACATATGCAATGGTGGACCAGGACATCCGAATGTGTGCCATGCATACACAAGACGCAAATAAATGTCAGTAGAATCACGGACTCCTAGACATCCCAAAATGCACCATGCATGCAAGGACTTCCTATTGAACTGGGGAGGTTTTGGTGGGCCAAGAGAGTTGAATGCACCTTTCTCATCACCCCTATATGTATGTATATCTCGCCAGTGAACGGGGTTGATGGGTGTAGATGGCCCGACCCTTGGGGAAGGGATGTGATAGTGGACTCCCTCGAAGAAGTGGAGTAGATGTGGTGAGTCAAGGGGTTCACTAGGGAAAGGGTCGAAGGGATCAAAGAATGTGTGACCCCTCGATATGGGTTCCCCCATAACACGGTCCCAAGTTTGAAATTCTGGAAGGTATAAATAATCATATTCATGCATTGTGATCGGTGGGACGACGGTCATGTGTGAAAGGTATGGTTCCTCCCTCGGATAAGTGGAATGAAGCTAGGCTTGGTCAGCATGGGAAGGAATAAGAGAACCTCCGTAGTGACATGACCCACGGTGCACACAGAGGTAATGGACCCTAAGGCTGGATGTGTGAAGCTACGACTATTGGGTTGGTCGAAGCCTCGGGCCAATAAGTGCGTCAATAGCAACTGCGAATCTAATCCCTTAATGAGGTCTTCCGATGTATCAACATGGTGACTAGACCAGAATGTGGTATGGAATGAGTTGACGGGCACTAATGGTAGTGTAGGGTCCATGGATGGGTTGCAAGGCGGTCTAGGGACCAAGCCTATCTTGAGCCAACTAAGTAGTGGCTCGGCGATGAATAGCTTTCCCGTTAGAAACATGGGTAGCTCTGGCTGAGGTGGCTCCAAATGAGGTGGCTCCGAATAAAGATCGGAAGGTGAGGGTGGTAAAGGAGCTCTAGGGAAAGGGTTCCCCGACTGTGGTGGGTGAGGTCATGGGGCAGGAGCATCCTGCCTCGTGGGCTCATGTGGAGAGATAGATGTTCACCGAAGGGCAACATCAAACCTTGACTCGAATGGCTCAGCCTCTAGAGCGACCTGATAAGAATGCTCTAGAGTGGTCACGTCGCGGCAAAGTAATTCAAACTAAAAGTGAATCCGTAAACCTCTCCGGAACTGAAATGCAGTCATGGTGCACTTCTCTCCAACTCCATATCCCAACCGGTACTCATCAAAGTCCCTAATGTACTCTGACACGGACTTGTTCCCTTGGACGGGCCTGATCGGGACTTTCTCTTGCATTGGGACTTGGGCGTAGGGGTTGGCCATAGTTGCCAAGAGATGGGGAATTGGTTCCCCAAGGAGTGGGCATGCATTGGAACACTTTTTTATATTTTTTATGTAAAACTTATATGCAAGACTAATGCAAGCACCTAGACACGACTCTAAATAGTAAAAGGGGTAAAATGCGGGCTCAAATAGAAACTTAGACTCAACCCATATCCGATACGTGGGGGAGGTTTGATCCAAAGATCGCACTCACGCAAGTGTGCGACCTTCCCGATAGGCGTAACCTATCATTCTGGGAACACCTTTTGATATACCGGGTATAGGAATACAATGTACCGACTAACCGACTACCCTAGACTCGACTTAGCTCTGATACCAATTTGATGCGGGATGGGACACGACTCGAGACAACAAGGGACTCTAGCTCCTAGACGTCCCTAAGCGAGAGAAGCGTGCGGATGTGCGCGGTTGAGAAACCGGCAATGAGTCGCGGGTATCGGCTTTTCTGCGTGCTCGGACTGAGTCACGGGATGGGTCACACTCACTCTCTCACAGCGGTGATTGAAATAATATAACGAGCTAATTAACCTATGACACATGCAGCGGCATATAAAAATATATACGAGTAAAGCAAATGTCAAAGAAAGGAGCAGAAAAGATGCCTCCACGCTCCGGGTGTGGGGAAGACCCCGACCGAAACTCGTACTCCCGGTACACAGTAAATAAATAAGTGTAACAGTGAATTTAATTACCCACTCCACGCAGGGAGGTAAAGGGCTACAATGGGACCCGAGAGTAGCGAACTCGGGTTGACGGGCAGCAAGCTGGAAGGGCTTTCGAGCCGGAGACGGGCTACTGGTCCGACTCGGTACTATTCAAACTCGGTTCAGTAACTCAGTTCAGCCCGCTGGACAGCAAGCGAACTCGACTGCTGTGACGGCGGCTTCCGGTCACCTTCTAGTCACGGCAGCTGGCTGGGACGTCGGTGGAAGACTCCTCTTCGATCCTCGAGATCGGCGGCGGCTGAATCGACGTTGAAGTAATTTTGCAAGAATTAACTTGATGCTGCCTTTGCTGGCCTGTTCTCGGGACAGAAATGCACGCCTCCATGAAAAGAAGTTTTGCGCCCAGATCCGGTGTCGGATTGAGGCAAAATTGGTACCGATGGATAGAGGACTCAAAGGGCTACAGCATATATTTATTTCAGATCCATCTAGTAGATGGATTAGAAATGAAAATGACTGTTCCCATGGTTTTTTTACTGACTTGGATTATAGACTGTCAGGACAGAACAGGTTCTGCCTGAAAATGAATTTTGACCGACGAGGGAATGGTAGATCTAGACTCTGGGAAAATTATGAGTGGAAAGGGGGGATGTGAGGAACACGTATGATTTTTTTGGGAATTTTCGGAGGTGGCTAAGGGGGCGGGAAAAATACCAAAACAGGACACTGTCCCGCAGATCTGCAAACTGGCAGATTGCTGGGGGAAAAACTTAATTACGGGAAAAATAGCAAATGAAGGCGGAATGACGCGAAATTTAAAATGGGGATGGGGGATGATAAGAGGAACAAACACTAAAAATTGGAGCTCGAACAGATCTTTTGATTTAGAGATAAAATTCGAGCTTCAAGCTTCTATCCAGAGTTGGACAGAACTCCGACGTGGTGGCGGTGGTGGTGCGACGGCGGCTCGATGGCAGCGGCGGTGCTGAGCTTCTCACTCAACGAGGGGGTGATTGAGAGGCTTCACACCTCTGAAGATAAGAGCTATCACAGCTCCAAGGGGGAAGAGAGAGAGGGGGTGCGCCCGTAGGCCTTCTTGAGCAAAAAAATGGGATTTTCTTCATTAATTGCTAAAGAATTCAGAAAATACATGGGTTATATAGAAATGAAAAAAAGACATAAACTATCCCTAGATCTAGGGTTAGGGAGGGGCAAATAAGGGATATCATTTTCTTCCCCGATGTGGTCAAAAGAAAGAAAAAAAAATTACAAGAGAGGACAAAGGAGGGGGCGCCCCCTTGACTAAGGGGTAGTCAATTTAGAATTTTCTTCCATCTTGTCCCCCCCTTGGTCCAAGTCTAATCTTGGACTTTGAACTAGCCCCACATTTGCTGTAGATCCTAGGTGGACCAATGGGAAATAAGGTGGGGACCCCTGCTGAACCTACTGGCATTTTACATAGAAACCTAAAGGCCTTTTGCAAAGAAACCCAAAGATTCCTAATGACTAACCCTTTGGCCTATAATGCCTTACAATTGCAAACCCAATTATCCAAGGGTATAAATGTAAACAAAAGGAAACAAATGCAAAAATAAAATGTTAGTGCTCGGTGTTGATTCCCATCACATAGGGATACCCAGACCCTCTAAACCCACGGGCATGTTAATCAAGGTAACACGGTACCTCTAGACACCCCCAGAACCGCGAACACAAAACGCACAGGGTGTCCAAGACATCCATGAGACCGAAGGTCGACCACTAGGTCACAACCGGGTTGACCGGAGACCAATACAACGTGAAATAGACACGGCGAGCATGAAGAACCACCTGGCGGTCCTCTCTGGACCTTCAGGGAGCCTAGCGGTCGCCTCTGGACCGCAAGGACTGGCCTGGCGGTCCAGCCAAGACCGCAAGGAACCCAAAACATGGAAACCTCAAGCGGTAACCCCGGGACCGTAAAAAAGGGTGGCGGTCATCCCCCTGATCGCTAGGCGTATCCAAGCGGGCAGTCGCGAGGTTGCGACCCCACCGATCTCGACTGACCAAAACACGGACAAACGGTCATGCCCTGACCGCAAAACAGAGCCTAGCGGTCATCACCAGACCCTAAGGCACCCTAGCGGTCCATCGCGCGACTGCAAGGCCCGAACTGACAAACGAGACCCCTAGCGATCTCCACATGACTGCTTAACACCCTAGCAGTCGCTGGAATGACCGCTAGGTCGTCCTGAGCCCGAAAATGAAAAAAATGGCGGAAAACCCAATTCCACGCCCCGTTCACACCCATGTGAAGGGAAAAACTAGGGGAAACTAGTCCCCAACCTCTCTAGCACCGAGAGGACCCATTTGAACACCAAAAATGCGATCAAAACACTAGATCTGGCTCACACCCCAAAGCATGCTCTTTTCCCCAAAATGCTCAAATAAGCCCCCTCTGCTCACCACAGCCTACCAAAATCACGGGAATGGAAGTACAAGGGTTAAGGATCCGTCCCCCTACCTCCACCGAAGATTCCGCGCACAGTGGACGCCGATCCACGAAGAAAATGCCACACGAACCCCAAACTCGCGGTCGATCTTCACCGCACCTCTGTTCCTCGATCCTCGACCCATCCTCACCATCCTCCTCACCCGCGTCACCCCGCATCGCCCTTGCCTTGCTCCGTCAGCCACCGGAGTAGAGAGGGTGAGAAGAGAGGGCGTGAGAGAAGAGAGAGAGAGAGGGAGAAAATGAGAGGAGAGAGAGGGAGGGTTGAACATATAGAAAATCTAGAAATTCTAAAAAATATCAAAAATAGGAAAAAATACTCCCCACGATCCTCGAAAAATGCACAACATAGTGGTAATGTCCCAGAGTTGGAGAACGCAACTGTTCGCCCTACACGGGATTCCGAAGGTCCGACAGGTAAAAACACGCGTAAACCGTAAAACTCAATCTGGGACCCACAAAAGCGATCCAAAACCCACAGATCCTGATCCGAACAATAATCAAAAAAACCCTGGGCATTACACGACACCTCCTACAACATGTCGACACGTCTAGAAGAAATTTATGATTGAACCGTTTCTATTTGGGTTCTGTCTAGCACCATGTGTCGACACCCTGTGGAAAATGTGTCAACACCCTTGGCTCAGCGCAACGGACTTCATCTCTGTGTGGCGCACATGCCCCAACACTTCCAAGTGAAGCCTCGACACGTAGGCTCGAGCTGCACGCGAGTGTGGCGCATGTGTCGACACACGGCAATCGATGTGTTGACCTGTTTAACTTGTCAGAAGATCTGATTGGTTGCCAGAGGAATCCTCCAGATGCAGGTACCTTTGCAGATTTGGTTCCCTACCTACCCACGAATGTGGCACGCACAGGAGAAAAGGACAAGAACCTGATGAAGCAAAAAGGGAAACGAGGAATGCGACGTCCTGTGCATGGGGCTCCAAAAAGGATAAGGCTGGCGAGATCGTGAGCTACAGATATACAAGGGAGAGCAAGCTCCAGTCTCCTGAACATAGAAGCAGAGAGAAGAAGGAGAAGAACAAGAGAAGGGGAGAAGAGCAGCGAAGAAGCTTGCTCCGGGAGATATCTTCTTCCCTGTGCTACTGGCATGACTACAACGTAGCAAACCATCTTCTTCAACTTAGGAGCTCTCACAGCAAGGGAGATATCATATGTTTGAAGCATCATTAGGTGCCCTTGAAAGCTGGGAAGCAAGCTCATCGGTTCCTCCGGTGGTCGTGGTGAAGAACCAGGAAGAAGAAGAAGAGAACCCAGGCGTCATCCAATTCTCTCCCAGATAGGAGTTTTCTCTTCCATAAAACTTCATAGCCATACTCTGTCTGGTTGCTCTTTTACAATTTTATTTTTCTCAAAAATAGATACTCTTACTATTACTCCGTACCTGTGAGTAGGAAGACAAACGATGTGTTTACCGGTCTGTAGGATTCGGGTTGTGTACCCTCAAGCTGTTTGGCAGCGTAGTTGAGAGAGTTTGTCTCTCTATTAGAAGCTGTGAATCAGCGGTAGTGCCTTTGAACTAGTGAAGCCTCACTTGGTTGAAGTGAGGGGTGGACGTAGGTCTCTAGATAGAGGCCGAACCACCTTAAAATCTTGCGTTCTTGTGGTTTGCCTGCTATCATGTCTTGCAGCTAGATGCTTGCTTAGGAACGCTTTGATCATTTTCATTGCATTTAGCTCGGTAGCTTGTGTGTGTTCCTGCTTTACTGGCCATTAGTTTTTATCTTGTTGTTATTTCCGCAAAGAAGGGGCTGATCTATTCACCCCTCCCCTCTAGATCTGCCTATCACTATGCATCATGTGGTATCAGAGCTAGTCTCTCTGTATGTGGTCTAACGACCTTAAGAGAACTGGTGATATGGCGACTAAGAGTCCAATACCCCAATGGCATTCTATAAATAGACCTCCCTTTTTCACTGGGACAAACTATCCTTACTGGAAAAATCGTATGCAGGTTTTTATCAGAGCCCAGGATCATGAGATTT
The DNA here is from genome assembly GCA_022559845.1 of Amorphophallus konjac. Taxonomy (NCBI): domain Eukaryota; kingdom Viridiplantae; phylum Streptophyta; class Magnoliopsida; order Alismatales; family Araceae; genus Amorphophallus; species Amorphophallus konjac. The sequence goes on from CM040125.1 coordinate 319,407,522, forward strand.
GGCGAGTAATGAGCAAAGGTCCGTTTGAGTTGCCTGAGATGAAGACACTTGGACCAAGAGCAGATTAGAAGATCAACACTGAACTGGGGTGCCAAGCACATACTCCCTTCACCCAATAGAATTCTCAAGAGTGTCTACATACGCCACTACAAAAGAGATGTGGGATCATCTTGAGGTAATATATGAAGGGACAACATAGGTACGTTCGACCAAGGCCAATATGCTAGTTTCTGAATATGAAAAATTCAGAATGAAACCTGAAGAGTCTATTTCTGATATGTATGCTAGGCTAACCATGCTCACTAATGGCTTAACCGAGCTAGGTAAGACCTATTCCGAGCAGGAGATTGTGAGAAAGATATTAAGATCCCTAACTCCTGCATGGCATACAAAGGCAACAATGGTCGAAGAATCAAAGGACTTGGCTACCATCAAGGTAGAAGAACTCATAGGGTCCCTGATGACCTATGAGATGAATTTGAAGAACAAAGAGGCTGAGGTAAGTAAAAAGAAGCCTCTGGCTCTCAAAGCTGGGCCAAGTACCAAGAACATCTCTGAAGATGAAGAGTCTTCAAGTAGCAACTCTGAAAAGGACGAGGTTGCTAATGAATGAAAGGTAAAGGCTTCACAAAGAGGAAGCCTCAGGTAAAAAGAAGTTTCAGGCCAAGACCTAAAAATGTTAAGAAGTTTGACAAACTTGTTTGCTATTCTTGCAGGAAACCAGGACACATCAAGTCTCAGTGTCCAGAAGGAGTTAAGAAAACAATGCCCAGGTGGAAGGGCAAGAAGAAACAGGCCATGGTGTGTACATGGAGTGATGAAGAAGAGGAAGAAAATGAAGATAGCTCCTCCGAAGAGGAGAAAGATGATATCTGCTTGATGGCAAATAGAGAAAAGAATAGTGAGGTAAGCTCTCCTTTTGAACATTTTTCTACTGATGGTTGGGAAGATGCTTACTTTGAATTAATGGATAAATATGAAGTGTATAGAAAATAAAATAAAACCCTAAAGAAGAAAATCTACTCTATTGTGCATGATCAAACCCTTAATGAAAAGATTACTTCCCTGGAAACTAAAATTGAGGATCTAAGGAAAATGAATGAAAACCTAGAAGAGGGAAGAAAAGAAATGAGGGATTTGAAAGATGAAAATGAAAACCTAAGAGATGAAATTGATGTGTTGAAACTAAAGATGCAAAGCTATGTAAAAGAAAACAATCTATGCAATAAAAATCTGATGCATTTAAAGAAGTCAACTCTCAACTGTTGAAAGAAAATGAAAAGCTTCAAAAAGACCTAGCAGATAAACAAACTGCCCTTGAAAAATTTGTTGATGGAAGTGAGAACTTGAATGCTCTGCTAGGGACTAAAATGAACTTCAACAGGGAAGGGCTAGGATATGAGCCAACAAAGAAAAAGGCTTTTGGCTTAAAAACTACAACTTTTGTCTTATCTTCTGAAGCATCAACTTTTAAAACAACACCTAGCCCAAACCAAGAAAAAGCTAGAAACAAAAGAAAAGAAAAAATGGGAGAGCCTATAAAGAACAACCCTGAAAAACACAAAAAGGCTCACCAACAACACCAAGCAGGCCGACACCAACCCAAGTCTAGGTCTGCACATCCTAAAGGTAGAAAGAATCTCAACAATGGCATAGGTCGGTACTGCCCTAAGGACAGGTCGACAGCCTCAGGGTCAACCACCCGTCAGTCCCCTAGGTTTGCACTGACAGGTCGACACACAAGTTACAGGGACCCGACACATCTCTCAAACAGAGACCGTTATAATTGGGTTGAACGAGAGACTGGTCAACACTTTCATGATAGAAGGTTGACACATCCCTTATCCAGAGACCATTATAGATGGTCAGAACAGGGGACATGTCGACACTTCACTTCCTACAGGTCGACACCTTCATGGGTCTGGGGTAGTTATGAACCTTATTGTGATAGGTTTACCCAACCTCAACACCCTAGGTACTATGACTCCTCCTACCCCTCTAGACCAACCAACTGGAACATATGGTCTAAAAAATAATCCTCTTCTAACATTCCTAAAACCCATAAAGCCCAAGAAGCTAAAAGAGAGAAAAGGAGTGTAAATGAAGAAAATAAAAACCAGAACCTCCAACCAAGCAAGAAAAAAAAAATACTAAGAAAGTCTGGATTTTAAAACCTATGTTATCTTGCTTTACTGAGATGAGAAGACTATTGGGACCCAATTGTCCTTGGGTTCCAAACATTGTCACTTAATTCCTTGTGTAGGAGTGTCTTGCAGCCGTGCACAATCACTGGTATCTTGATAGTGGCTGCTCAAGACACATGATAGGGGACAGAACCAAATTCTGTCTCTTAGTAGAAAAGGAAGCTTGTCATGTTACGTTTGGAGAGAACAACAAGGGAAAAATCATTGGTACAGGTAAAGTTGGTAAGAATCCCTCGAACTTATTTAAAAATTTATTGCTTGTTGATGGTCTGGAATATAATTTGTTGAGCATTAGTCAGCTTTGTGATAAAGGTCTTACTGTAGTCTTCGACTCTAATCAATGTAGGATCTTGCACCCTAGCTAATTCAAAAGAAACCAAGTTTTCTGGTAAAAGAGTCAGCAATGTGTATATGATTGACTTAGATGACCCTGCTCACATAAATCTTTATCTTGTTGCACCTAAATCTGAATTAGCATGCTTGTGGCGTCGTAGACTAGGTCATGCTAGTTACAATGCACTTCATAAATTGGTGAAGCATTCTATTATTAAAGGATTGCCTAAAATTAAATTCAAACTGAACTCTAAAATTTGTAATGCATGTGCACAAGGAAAATAAACTAGGAAGTCATTTAAAAGCAGAACTGAAAGCTTATCATCCAAACCACTTGAACTAATTCAGATAGACTTGTTTGGTCCAACCAAAATAACTAGCTTAAGTGGTAAAAGATATGGCTATGTTTTAGTAGATAACTTTTGAAGTCCTGCGATCAATGACACCCAAGAGGGGGGGGGGTGAATTGGGTGATTACATATTTTAATAAACTTTTACCTGATTTAAAACACGTATTAAGAACAAGCAACAAACAAGTAGAGATCTGATGGATAACAAAAAGAATCTGGCTAAATCAACCCCTATAGTAGTTCTTTGGTACCAGGCGGAGTCTAGGAATCCGAAGATACTCTCACACAAGATATTTTCCTCCCGACAGGACTAACCTTGTCGATCAGAAGCTACCTTTTGACATACCAGAGATCTCCCGTAAAAGGTTAATAAAACTAGATTTAAACAAGGAAACTAGATGATGATACAATATGCAAAAGAGCTAGAGCAGAATGGAGGTAGAAGATAAGGACCAAACCATACAGAAGACCACGATTTTTAGGTGGCTCGGATGCAACAACTGTAACCTACGTCCACCCCTCACCGACTATGAGGATTCACACACTATCTTGTAGAAGGTTACAAGATCAAAGCACACACACACACTCGTGTGAGTTGAGAACTCCCACGAAGGTGCACAAGCACCGAATCACAAAGAACCGTGAAGAACAAAGAGATCACTTACACACACACATGGATCTACGTAGATCCATACACACACATGTGTTTTAATATTACAAGAGCACACAAGTAAAGCTTAGCAAGAGTGGAATGAAAAGATAGAAAATGAAGACACAGATTCAAGCTCCCCCTTAGTGGATGAAGATGGTATTGGATGAAGCTAGCTCCCAGCTCGATCTTCACTTGAATGGCCTGCAAATCAGCTTGAGAAGCTTGCACTTGAATGAAGAACTTCTTGCACGAAGTACTGTTCACGGAGCTACAGTGCACCCCTCCTTCTCCTTTGTTGGCCTCCCTTGTTCTTGCTTCAATCACTTAGGTTTTTTACCCCAATGAGATTATTTATAGAACTTGGGTGGTCAAGAAACATGCCACAGACCAGATCCACAAATCATGGTGAAACTGGTGACTTTTAGATTAAACAAACCCAATGAAGAGGGCTTCCCACATTGTAGAAAACAAAGTCAAAAAGGCCTGCATCGAGACTGGCGGTCGACTGGTAGGAGTTGGCGGTCGACCAGAATTTTTTCAAAAATTGGTCGTTCACGTCTGGGAAAACCGCTCGACCGGTCCTGACTGGCGGTCCACCGCTGGCTGGGATTCCTGCAAAAATCAAAGAGGTTAGCCAATGCAATATAATACATGAACGAAATAGTTTATGGCTACCTTGTTCCAATCAAGGTGAGTGGGTTTAAGCTTAGCCTGGGTGGTTTAGAAACTAAGATTGATTTATGTATTTGGAAGAGATTGAGCATTTAAATATTGCATGATGACATTAGGCTTTAAATGCGTATGAAGGTCGAACTTGATTGTTAATAGATAGCACGTGAGAAAACACATAACCTGGGTTGTGTTATCATCAAAATCACCTAGATATACTCAACAATCTCCCCCTTTTTGATTATGACAAAACTGAAGGGGTTTTGAAATACATGAACGTGCCTTTGAGCAATGTTTGAAAATTGAGATCAAAGTTCGAAATCACAACATTTCACTCACATCCCATCAAGCTAGAGAACGCAAACCATTTAACACTTTATTTACCGAGTAGAAAAGAAATGAGATACAAGAGCCAACCATTTGAGGTCAAACACCAGTTGCATTCAATTCATCATTTCATTACAAGGTACATTAATGCGAGAGTGAATGCACGACTCTAGACTCAAGAGACTAAACAAATGCATAAAAATTGAACAGACTCATGATCCTCACATGATCATATATGTAAACATACAACCACACACTGACATACATAAATATATTGAGCCTACACTACTACTACTTCTCCCCCTTTGGCATCATCAAAAGGGGTAGGATAGACGAAGGGGGACCCAAAATGACACAAGACCAAAGTTCATCAATCTAGAGGGAGAAAAAAAAGGAAAAATCCTTAAGGTTCATCTGCAAGAGGCTGATCCTCGGGAGGAGGGGGCTGGTAACCAAGGCGATGATGGATGCCTTCAAGAGAATGAACTTGAGGGTGAAGAGTATCCCGAATACGACCAATGGAGAGGTCACGAGCCGCATCACGGCGAGCCATGCCAAGAAGTGTCATGTTCATGATGTGGAAGCACTAGCTGGAATCAGCAACACTGTTGGTGAGGCTTGTCATATGAGTGGAGAGTGTGGCCATTTGAGTGGAGAGGGAATCCAGAGCAGTGGAGAAGGAATCTATGTGACCTGACATGGTGTCAATCACATTGCCCATAGTGTCAACACGATCCCCGAGAGTAGAAAGTCGATCCCCAAAAGTATCCACACGTGTCTCTACCCCAGTAAACCGCCTGTCAAAAATCTCATAGTCTACCCAAGAAGGCTGTGTGGCTCCCTGAGTGGAAGATTCTCCATGATGGAATTGAGGTGGAGGAGGTATCTCCGGATCCATATGATGAGACGAGGGTGGAGGAGGCTGCTCCTTGACCTGAACTGGAGGGGGAACATCGCCTTGAACCTGCCACTGTTCCTGTTTCTGCTCTTCCTCACTATCAATTTCTTCTCCATAAGTAGGCACATCCTGACATAGCTCACCATCGGGACCATAGTAATATCCCATATCAGTGAAGATCTTATGCTTGTTATAGATATCATCCCGGCGAACATAAATAAACTATTCTTTTGCTAAATTGATCCCGGCCTAAATGAATACCCCGGTTAACTGTGAAGCATACGGTAAAAATCACCGCAGATTTGTTCGGCAAGCTCCAATTAGAGTCGTCATGAGGCGACCCATGTTGATTTGAATACCATTCATCACATTGTAAAATAGAAATTTATGAACTTCTGTCACTTCATTTCTACAGTCACTCTTTGGATAAATGAGGGAGGTAAACATATGATGCAAAATATGCTGCAGTGGTGGAAAATGATTCGCATTCAATTCAATCAAATTGCTGACACCACGCACGTAATAATAGCCATTCATAGCAAGAAATGTGTCCTCAACCTCCCCATGACCAAAAACCAAGTTGGCTCCTCTAACCGCAACTCCTAAGCATCTCTCAAATAGATCTGGAGTAATGCGAATCTCAACCCCTTGAACAACAGAAAATAACTATTCATTTTTTGCAACCAAGTTCCCATAGAACTGCTGCACTAGACTAGGGTAATAGAGAGTGTATCTAGTGATGAAATCAGTCCAACCCGGATGAATCTCAAAGACTACACATATATCGGGCAAGAGCTCATTCATCTCGTTGAAATCGACCAGTCTAGGGTCGATAATAGGACGAGGAGGAAATCTAGGCGCTCGACGCGGTGCAGGTGCCTGCTGTGGTGGAGGAGTCGATGCCTCGCGTCTCTGGCCACTCCCTTCCCCTTGGGCAGAACGCCGAGAGCTTTGTCTAGGCGGCATCCCGAACTAGAAACCCAATGAAAACCCATGAAGAGATGACCCTCGACCTGGGGAATGAAGATAGATCTACGGACACTCCAGGGGCTTACAAAAGCCTTCTCCACAGACTAGAACCTAGGAAGTAGTTCCTCGAACGTACGAACGGCCGAATGGAGTTCATCCCGAAACTGTGACGAACACGCCGGATCTTGTGCGGATGAAGGAATGATGGGTTTTAGAGGCTTGAGAGGTGGAGAAAGTGGGTTCTAGGGTTAGGAACTGAGGTATGAGGGTGAATGGGGGTGATAGAATGAGAGAATGGGGTATTACACCCCCTTATAGGATGGCTCGGTTGGGGCCCGGTCGGGCCGGTTCACCGCCACCGGTCGACCGGTGCGATGCTAGCGGTCGACCGCTAGGGCCAAAAACTCCCCATTTTGTAAAAAATTTGTTTGTTTCTTTTTATTTTCATCCTTTATATATATATATATATGGGGAGACCGTCAACCGACCTTCTGATTGGAGCCATCAACAGGAAGTCGAGGGAGGGAGAAGAGATGGAACTTTGAGGAGAGTTCTCTAACTCCCCCTCAGAAGTTTCCTTAGGTCTGACATCACTGAGTCCACAGTTATTTAACCAAAGAGTATTTGGCCTTAGAAATATTTTTCAAGGAGTGCTATAAATATATAAGTACATTCAAGCATGCATGATGCGGGACAGAAGTGGGGGGTCTTCTTCTTTCTGCCCATAGTCGCGCTATAGCCTCCTAGCGCGTTCATAGACGTTGGCAGAACGATGAACCTCGATGTTGGGGCTCCCGTGGATGACTCCGGGGGTTCATAACACAAGGGGAAAGCACACAGGATGATGGACAACACACGGGGAACACTAAAATTGAAATCAAACAAACCTAATACTATCTAGGATAACTTTGGTGAAGGTGGATGTGGGGGTGAGCGGCGGGGAAGGAAGGTGGGTGTAGATGATGCTAGGGTCGTGAGAAAGCTTGGCTGGGGCCTCTCACCAGAACCTTTCGTAGGGACGGTGCAGCCGAGCTCCATCCTAACCTTAGCAACATCCTTGGCGGTGGTGAGGGGAGGTGAACGTTGATGGAAGAAGAATGAAGCTCCGAATGGAGCCTCACACTCGACCCCGTCTCAGAGCCGGTACATCCAGGGCTTCGATCATCATCTATTGAAGGGGAAAGGGAGAGGATCAGGAGAAGAAGGTTGGGCATCACACCCAGAGAGGGGAGGAGGAAGGAGGTTTCCAAAGATTGGGGGAGATAGCCATTGCTACAGTCATAAACTATTTCATAGATTCATTGCTTGTTTTTTTAATCAAATGAGATGGGATACATATATAGGGGAAGGGGTAGACAAAACGACGCTAGAACGTTGATTACAACCATGGAAAATAGCAAACATTGAAGACTTTGGAGTTCCAAGCGCTGAAAAGTTGGACCGTCAGCAACTACGTTTCTGGCTAAGATCGCACTAGGGACACCTAGCGCCTTCTTCTAGGTCGCGCTACCCAAAGGTAGCGCGTTCATCTTCGGCCCCGCAGCTTCCACGATCAACTTTGGCCTGGCAGCTTGCTTGATTCCCATCAAAGCCCTCCACTTTGGAAGGTTCATCCTCGAACCTCGTAGCTCAAGATCCCAGTCTGTGAGAACAGCCTGGTTCCCTAAGCTCTGATACCATTTGATGCGGGACAGAAGTGTGGGGTCTTCTTCTTTCTGCCCATAGTCACGCTATAGCCTCCTAGTGCCTTCTTAAAGAACGCGCTATATCATCCTAGCGCGTTCACAAACGTTGGTAGAACGATGAACCTCGACGTTGGGGCTCCCGTGGATGACTCCGGGGGTTCATAACACAAGGGAAAAGCACACGGGATGATGGACAACACACGGGGAACACTAAAATTGAAATTAAACCAACATAATACTATCTTAGATAACTTTGGTGAAGGTGGATGTGGGGGTGAGCGGCGGGGAAGGAAGGTGGGTGTAGATGATGCTAGGGTCGTGAGGAAGCTTGGCTGGGGCCTCTCGATGGTGCAGCCGAGCTCCATCCTAACCTTAGCAACATCCTTGGCGGTGGTGAGGGGAGGTGAACGTTGGTGGAAGAAGAACAAAGCTCTGAATGGAGCCTCACACTTGACCCCGTCTCCGAACCGGTACATCCGGGGCTTCGATCATCCTCCATTGAAGGGGAAAGGGAGAGGATCAGGAGAAGAAGGTTGGGCATCGCACCCGGACAGGGGAGGAGGAAGGAGGTTTCCAAAGATTGGAGGAGATAGCCATTGCTACACTCATAAACTCTTTCATAGATTCATTGCTTGTTTTTTTAATCAAACGAGATGGGATACATATATAGGGGAATGGGAAGATAAAACGACGCTAGAACATTGATTACAATCACGGAAAATAGCAAACATTGAAGATTTTGGAGTTCCAAGCGCCGAAAAGTTGGACCGTCAGCAACTGCGTTTCTGGCTAAGATCGAGCTAGGGACACCTAGCACCTTCTTCCAGGTCACGCTACCCAAAGGTAGCGCGTTCATCTTCGGCCCAGCAGCTTCCACGATCAGCTTTGGCCTGGCAGCTTACTTGATTCCCATCAATGCAGGAGTGTATGTGAACACACAAGGTATTGAAAGTAAATAAAGACAATATGCATGTTTTCTTACCCTTCATGCATATGAATTTCTATAAATGCAAATCTTAACCCAAGTGTAGACCTATGCATGTATGCTCTCACCCTTGCACATCCCAAGTTCTCTTCTTATCTTATTAAATTGATCATGGTTTAGGGGTTTGGTGAAAATGTCAGCTAGCTGATTGTGTATGTCAATGAAGTTCAATTCAAAGACCCCTTTTCGTACACAATCTCTCAGAAAATGATGACGAATGTCAATATGCTTGGTCCTAGAATGTTGAACAAGGTTTTTAGACAAACTGATTACACTGGTATTATCACACAAGATTGGCACACATTTCATTTCAATATCTAAATCAAGCAATTGATTTTTGATCCAAAGTACTTGGGCTCCACAACTACCGGCGGCTACATATTCAGCCTCGGCCGTTGAGAGAGCTACTGAATGTTGTTTCTTGGAGGCCCATGAGACTAGGCACCCACCAAAAAACTGACAGTACCCACTAGTACTTTTACGATCTACAATACATCCGGCATAATATGCATCGGTGTATGCAATCAAATCAAAAGAACTACCGATGGGAAACCACAAGCCAAAATCTATTGTGCCAAGTAAGTATCTAAAAATGAGTTTAACAGTCGATAAATGAGATTCTTTGGGGCATTACTGAAAATGGGCACAAAGACATACACTGAATTGAATGTCAGGGTGGCATGCTATAAGATACAGTAGTGATCCGATCATACCTCGAAATAGTGTAGGATCTACTGTTTTACCATTTTCATCTTTATCTAACTTCAAGGTTGTGGCCATTGGAGTTGACAAAGGTTTTGCTTCAACTATCCCATATTTCTTCAACAGCTCCATTGTGTACTTGGCTTGACTTATGAAAATACCCTCAGATGTTTGCTTCACCTGCAGTCCAAGAAATAATGTTAATTCACCCATTAAGCTCATCTCAAATTCTCCTTGCATAATTTCTGCAAATTCATCACATGGCGCATTATTAGTAGCTCCAAAAATTATGTCATCGACATGTACTTGAACTACTAATATATCTTTACCTGATTTCTTTGTGAAAAGTGTTTGATCAACCTTACTTCTATTGAAATCATTTTCAATCAGAAATGAGGTGAGCCGTTCATACCATGCCCTTGGTGCTTGCTTTAGTCCGTACGAGACCTTCTGGAGCTTGTACACATGTTGTGGATGTTTGGGGTCTTCAAAACCTGGAGGTTGTTCTACAAAAACATCATCTTTGATATACCCATTTAGAAAAGTAGATTTAACATCCATTTGAAATAATTTGAAGTTAGATGAGCAAGCATAAGATAATAAAATTCGGACTGCTTCTAGACGAGCAACCGGTGCAAATGACTCATCAAAATCAATACCCATCTTCTGGCTATACCCTTTGGCCACAAGCCGGGCCTTGTTCCTAACAACCAATCTCGTATCATTTAACTTATTTCTGAAAAGCCATCGGGTTCTAATTATGGATTGATTCTTAGGTCGTGGCATTAGAGTCCACACCTGGTTTCTTTCAAACTGGTGCAACTCTTTAGGCATAGCCTGGATCCAGGAGTCATTTTGAAGAGCTTCATGGATATCCTTAGGCTCTTTCTGTGAGATTAAGGCTATCAAATCCTCTTCTTCTACTTGCCTTAGAGATGCTCTGGTTCTTACCCCATCTTGAGGATTACCAATTATGTTTTCAGCTAGATGATCCTTCAAGAATGTGGAGGTGCTTGGCAAGTCGGGGTGCTGCACTTGCTGCTCTTGCAGTGTTTCAATTGAAGGATCTTCATCTTCTTCACTCTTGTTGGGTATTCCTTCCCTTGGTTCATCCTTGGCTTTAGATGTTCCAGTATTAGTTGAATCTTTGGGGGCTTCTCCTGCATTCATAATTTGCATAGTCAGTTTTAGTTCAGATTCATCAAAAATCACATGAGGACATTATTCAACAACCAAAGTCCGTTTATTAAACACTCGATAAGCTCTAGAGTTAAGTGCATATCCTAGGAAAGTTCCCTTGTCACTTTTCTCATCAAACTTACCTAGGTTGGACTTACCATTGTTCAGGATGAAACATGAACATCCAAAGGGTTTAAGATGGGAAATATTCGATTTCTCACCCTTGTAGAGCTCATAGGGAGTTTTCTTCAAAATGGGCCTTACCATTGCCCTGTTGATGATGTAACACGCTGTGCTTACTGCCTCAGCCCAAAAATATTTTGGTAGAGAATTTTCACTTAACATGGTCTGTGCCATGTCTATCAATGTTCTATTTTTCCTCTCCACTACTCCATTTTGTTGGGGCATCCTTGGTGATGAGAAGTTGTGCGTATACCCGTGCTCTTCACAGAAATTACTGAATTCATGATTTTTAAATTCACCACCATGATCACTCTGAATGGTAGTGATAAGGTAGCCTCTATCATTTTGAACTTTCCTGCAAAACACTTGAAACTCCATCAATGCATCATTTTTATTGGATAGAAATAACACCCATATAAATCTGGAGTAATCATCAACAATCACAAATCCATAGGATTTCCCTCCTAGGCTTGATGTCCTAGTTGAGCCAAACAAATCTAGATGCAGCAATTCCAAAGGTCGAGAGGTAGAAACAATGTTCTTATTTTTGAAAGATATGCGTGTTTGCTTGCCTTTTGTGTAAGCCTCACAGATTTTATCACTTTCAGATTTTAATTTTGGCAAACCATTTACTAAGTCATGTTTAGACAATTTGGAGATTACTTCAAAACTAGCATGACCTAGTCTTTGGTGCCATAGCCATGCATTATCATGATTGTTTGCTACCAAGTACACATCATCACGGGAAACATCATCCAGATCAATAGTATAGACATTGTTGCTTCTCTTGCCGATGAATCTGATTTCATTAAAGGTTTTATTTATGACAAGGCAGTGGATTTCATCAAAAATAATTTTAAAACCCTTGTCACACAATTGGCTTATGCTCAGGATATTATGATTTAAGCCTTTCACCAAAAGGACATTCTCGATAAAAATTTCAGAATTCTTACCTATATTGCCGATTCCAATGATTTTACCTTTGTCCTTGTCTCCAAATGCAACTGAACCTCTATCCTTGTCTTGCAGTGTAGAGAACACCTTCCTATCCCCTGTCATATACCTTGAGCTGCCGCTATCCAAGTGCCATTTGCTCCCCTGGCTTCAAGACATATCTGCAAGAAATAACATTCTCATGGAAATGATTTTGGTACCCAAGCTAGTTTGGGTCCATAGGAGTTAGTCCAATTCTGTGCATATCTTTTCTTGATCCAGAAAGCATGCTTTCTTGGTGAATTTTGTTTGAACCAACAATTTACGACAACATGACCAAATCTACCACAATGATAATAATTAACAGGTGCAAACTTTCTTTGAAGTTATCGTGGTTTGGGTTGGACATGTTTTGGCTTAGAGTTGGAACATGAAGCATGGTTGTTTTATTTTTCATGAACATAGGATGTAGTGATTTTATGCTCAAAGGGTTTTTTATTTTGGGGAGTGTATCCTAATCCTTCCTTCTAGAAATTGACTCTTACTCCCAACAAGTTATCTAGATTTTGTTTGCCCTTGACAAACCTTGACAAGGTGGACTGAAGTTCAGCCACTTCTTTATCAATACTCACAGTTTTCTTTTCAAGTTTTGAATTTGTGAATTTCAGAATTTTTTCTTCAGTTTTCATTTTTTCACACACTTTTTCTATTTCAGACATCTTGCAAGATAACTCCTCTTTGATTTTTTTCAAGATCTGAAATTGTTTGAAGCATGGTTTCTTTTTTCTCTGTTAACTCAAACCATTCTTGTTCCAGTTTCTCAAATTTAACAAAGATATCCTCATGTGATGAATCATCAATTTTTTTTTAGAGTTTTATTTTCAGATCTGATTTTTTTATATTTTGTATATAATTTTTTATATTCCGACTCCCATTGTTCATTTGAAATAAAATCAGGGTCAGAATTTACCTCCATCGAATCATCTTCATGTGCCATGAGGTACAGGCACTCCATGAGCTCTCCGAGCTCTTCTTCGGACAGCTCTTCCTCTTCGTCGCTCCACGTAGCGACCATTGCTTTTGACTTTCTGAATTTCTCTTTCTTGAACTTCTTCTTCAGATCTAGACACTCTCCTCTCATGTGTCCGAACTTCTTGCATTCATAGCAAATGACATTATTGGACTTGTTTGACTCTCCCTTGGTTTGAATGGACTTCATTTACCCCTTTTTGAAGTTACCTTGGAAATTCCTCTTCTTTCTCAAAATCCTCCTTACATGGTGAGTTATCATGGCCAAGTCTTCTTCTTCATTGCTTCCCTCGCTGGATTCTTTTTCCTAAAAGTCTTCATCAGATTGATGAGTTTTTAATCCAATCACTTTCTTCTTTTTCGTGTCTTCCTTAGCTGTTCTCTTCATGTTTATCTCATAGGTCATTGTAGACACGCCAAAATTGACATTATTTTGAGTATATTTCATATCGCTCTGCGATGCCCCATTTGGCCCTCAAATCAGCTTATTTGAGTGGTTTTCCCACTTTTCTTGAATTTCTCCTATTTTTCCCCATTTTATCTCATTTTCCTATTTTTTCGGATTTCTTGGGCATTTATCTCTATTTTCTGAATTCACGCCCTCATCAGGGGCGTGTTTTTGAAACACGCCCTGGTCTAGGGCGTTTCTTTCCCATTTTATCTATTTCTCCCCATTCTATCTATTTTATGAATTTTACGAATTCACGACCTGGGTAAGGGCGTGTTTTTATTAAAACACGACTTGTGCTAGGGCGTTTCTTAAGAAAGGACGACCTCACCTGAGGGCGTTAATTCTTTTGGTTTTGACCGACTTCCCGAATTGAGCTCTTGAAATTAACGCCCTTCTCGGGGGCGTGTTTTTAAACGTGGCTTTAATTAGGGCGTGTTTATATTTTTCAAATATGGGGAGTTTTTATTTCTAAATTTGGTTTTTTGAGAAACGCCCTTGTGCAGGGCGTGTTTTTTTAGAAACGCCGTAGTGTAGGTCGTCAATTTTGAAATAAACGCCCTTACCTAAGGCGTGTTTCTTCTTCCGGCTTCGCAGCCCTTTCCCCAGAGAGTCCTTGCTTCGTTAAACACCTGCTTTGAACGGGGCTCTTGCCCATTCTTATCATTCCCCTTATTGGACTCTTGCCCATGTTTATCCCCTCTTCTCCTATTTAATAGAGCCATTGGCTCTGTTATTTGGTTGGACTCCTCCTCTTCGGATCCCTCCTGTTCGACCCTTTTCTTTCCCCTTCCGTTTTCTTTTTTCTTTGTTCTTCTCTTTGTTTTACAGGTTGAAGGTGCTGCTGCTGTTTTGGTTGAAGGAGAAGACTCCCGTGCGCATCTTCATCTCTTCATTTTTTGAAGATTTCTCCCCGTCAAGAATATAAAGCCATCAGCACAGGCCTTTCTTCTTCTGTTTTCTTTTATTTTATGGTTTATTGCATCATATGTATATGCATGCATGCTCTTCCCCCCTTTGATTTTTATTCTCAACGTGTTGAGACTTTCCCCATAGTGCAACTCTTGCACTCTTTCCCCTTTGTTTATATTTTTTATTTTTTATGCATCCATCACATCATTCATTTCCCCATACCCTTTTGCATAGGGGTTTAAGGGCCAACACCCACAAGGTGTGTTTTTAATCATGTTATTCATGCTCATATATTTTTATTGAATTTGATGCTACACTCACCATGTTCTAATCCATATTTTTATTGGTGTTTGTCTTTTCTTTGCAAGGGTAATTAATTGAAGAACTCTCTTCGTCGGCCGGCCGATTTGAAGAGAAAGGAAGCACTCACATCCCCGCGTTTTAAGAGGTATTTTACGATCATCTCCCCATATTATTTTCCACTTGAGACCCTCGTGTCTCTGGCGATCACACACACTCCCCTTGTGCACCTCGTGCATGTTTTTCTCCACATTATTGATTATTGCTTATTCTTAATATTTTCCTTAAGTGGATTTTAAAGGAATCTACAAATTGGCGATCACGGTGGGACCCTTTCTTGTTTTTATTTTGATTACCCCTTTCCCTTTGGCACCCACGTGTGCCCTTTCCCATTGGTACCCTCGGTACCCTTTCCTTTGTGCCCCTCGGGCACCCTCCATTGTGCTTTGCACTCTCCCCTAAGTGATTTGTCAATTGAATAGATTTGTTTTAAAATTTTCACTTATTTAAAATTTTGATGAGCATGATTCTTTTAATCTGTTGATTGCCTTGCTGCTGTGAGTGCTTCTGTCATTTCTGGCCGGGAAGGAGTTTCTGAAGGAGGCTGATTCACGCCCCCGTCAGAGGCGTGTTTTCGTTTAATGCCCTCCTCCAAGGGCGTCTCTTTCATGAGTAACGCCTTCTGGCAGGGCGTTTTTATTCATATCTCCTACACTGAGAATTCACGCCCTAGAGCAGGGCGTTTCTTTGTTGCGTAGCGCCCCACATCCAGGTGCGTTTTATAAATTGACGCCCTGCCCCAAGGGCGTCCTTTCCTTTGTAACGCCTCACCCCAGGGCGTTTCTTTGACTTGGTTGGCATCTATTGCATTTTAACGTCCTCTTCAGAGGCGTTTCTTTTAGTTTTAGCGCCTTGATCCAGGGCGCGTTTTACCTTGCCTGTGGGCACCCCACAGTGTTTCACGCCCTGCCCAAGGGCGTGTTTTCCATTGGTAGCGCCCTGCCCCAGGGCGTCTTTTGATTTATAGCGCCCTTCCCCAGGGCGTCTTTTGATTGGTAGCGCCCTGCCCCAGGGCGTCTTATTCCTGTGTTTTCACCGAACCCCTTTGTTTATCACTGTATCATATTTTTGCTTATATCTTGCATTCATTCATTCATTCATTTTGCATTGGTTTGGGAGCCCCCCTCCTCTTCATTAGGATCCACACACCCTCTTGGAATCGGGACGACCCTCCATTGAGCATTCCGTCTCTTTGGACTGGAAATCCCTTTTCCAAGCCTCCGTAAGTCCCCGCACCCGTGGATTCCCTCACGGACGCCGGGCAGGTTGTACCCTTTTGAAGTCCCGAGTTAGTGGCCTATACGGTGAGAAAGTGTTCCTAGTTGGCATTGAAGTTCAAATCATATTGAAACTAGGTTCCCCCCTTGTGTGAATCATTCCAAACTTTGCTAAAATCTTTAATTCACCAAGGTTCAAACAAATCAAAATCACGGTAATCATTCCAACTGGTGTGCTTATTTGCATAATCATTGAGAATTTTGAATATATAATGGCTTACCATGATAGAAACATGTTCAATTCAATTCATGAGGATGCACAACCTAGCACTTCATATCCTCAATTTCAACATGTTAATCAGCATTCTCACCATTCTTTCAAGGGACCACGTCCTTATTCTCATGGTCATGCCCGACCCATGGGCAATGTCCATTCTCATGGTCCACCTACTCAATTTCAGGCCACTATTCCCTCGGGACCGTCTCCTCCCAATGACGAGAAGGTCTCTCGAATCATCCATGCATTAGATCATCTTACCCCTCAACAGATCCAAGCCCTTAAGGCTGCCGTTGAGGGTACATCTCGTGCATCTCCCCCTCTTTCCAATTCTATACGGGTGGCCCATCACCTACTTCCTTCCAATTCTATTCGGGTGACCCATCACCCATCTCCCTCCAATTCTACACGGGTGGCCCGTCACCCACCTCCTCCTTCCAATCATATTCGGGTAGCCCATTACCCATCTCCCCCTATTCATTCTACTCGGGTGGTCCGACACCCGCCTCCTTCTATTCCTCCTCACTCACGGCCCCGAGGCCCATTTATTCATTGCAACCCGGCCCTTCCGGGTTCTTTTACGGGTCATACCGTCAACTCCCCTCCACGGCCTTTTTATGCGGCCCCTCCTCCTTCAAGGCCCTGCCAGCCCTCTATTGTTCAAGTCACACCCCTCCAACAATCTCTTTTTGATAAGATTACTTCCATGGAGGAACAATTAAAGAGGGTCACGGTTCCTCCTACTCCGGTCAATCCTCTCTATGCGGCTTTGGATGACATTACAAGAATGGAGAGAGAATGGAAGGATAGGATGGACGACTACGGCGTTGATATTCCAAGCGAGCAAGAACCGGCAATTGAAGAATCCGAGCCGGTGTATGATGATGAAGCTCCGCAGGCACCCCTTTCGAGTTTCCTTAACTTTCCACTTCCCCCACTTTCATTCGATGAACCTCCTGCTCAGGATGAAATCATCCCCGATCCAATCCCTATTTATGAGACTAATTGGTGTTACGATGATGGGTCGATACTTCAATCACCCACACCGGCACATTGTAAGTCTCCTCCTATCCTTGACGCCGCATACATCACACCTCCCCCTATTACACCATTAACCCCCGCAACACTGGCCTCCCCCAAGCCTTCCACCATTAAACCTCCACCCGTTAAGCCATCTACCTCCACACCATTAGCCTCCGTCGAACCCATCATTAAACCTTCCCTAATCAGCCTCCCACTAGCCTCCACCTCGGCCTCCACTTACCCAATTTCACCACCATTACCCTCCATTATGCCTTTAACCCCAAAACCCATACCTCCACCACATAGCCTTTCGCCTTTACCTATGGTTAATTCTGAGCAGGATCCACCACTTTTTGCACCCGAGCCAATCCCGACTGCTTCCGAGCAAAGGGAGAAACTCGACGTGTTTGAACCCCCGCTTACGCTCACCCATTTGCCAACGCCTTCCATTATACCTCCACCATCCACGGAGCCTTCCGCCTCCGCCTCACCTCCCTTTGTTACTCGGAAGGGGCGTGCTTCTGCAGCTACTTGCGCCAAGGATAAGCAAGAGCCGGGTAAGAAAACTTTGGCCACGGCCGTGCCATTCAAGATACAGGAATTCATTTGCCGGATGCCAATCCGGGTTATTGTGCCAATCACGGCCGAAGAAGTCAAGTCGCCGCCATGCCGGGCATTGATGCCGTTTGAAGGCCGGGCAGGGCACCCTTTGTTCAAACCTTCGAATTCCGAATTCATTTACAAGGGGCGAATGCCCATTTTATTCAACATTCCATATTCATCACCATCAATGGGCATGGCAACGCTTCATTTTCCAACTCTACGACTCCCTCACCTTATTGATCTTCGCTTTCCAAGGGGGTTGTCATTTATTGAAGCTTCCTTTATTGGGCCACTTGGTCGTACATGTTCATTGCCGTGGAGAGGCAATTGCCTTAAGAGGCCGTCCCCGATTTCTTCCACTCTTATTCATTCAAATTCATCCATATCCATTTCAATCACTTTTTCTTCATGGGTCACTCTAAGGGAAAAGAGGAGGATCTCACCTTCTCACCCTTCACATTCTTCTTCTTCTTCGAATTTCATGCATTTTTCATTCATTCATTCATTCCATTCTTTGCATTCATTACATCCATCATTTTGCATACATTTGCACCTCCTGCTTCCCGGGTTTCCAAACCCGTATCTTCCCCGCCTTCCGGCACCGCCGGATATTCCGCATTTCCCATCTGATTCATATTCATCTTTTATCCACTCTCCTTGGGGCATCGCGTCCCCCTTCCTGCCATTTCCCTGGAACTTCCAGGAATTTTATCCCTCCTCTTTGGGCATCTCGCCCTTTCTGATTCTATTTCTCCGGAACCTCCGGACCTTTCTCTCGGGCACGACGCCCCTTTCCATCTTCTCCTTACTGATTTCATCCCTCCGGAACCTCCGGATTCTCCACCTTATTGTCTCCATCTTTTCCCCGGGCATCGCGCCCCTTTCTATTTGCTTCCTCCGGAACCTCCGGACTTTCCCCTCGGGCATCACGCCCCTTTTCATTCTCCTCCTCCAGAACCTCCGGACTTTTCCCTCGGGCACGACGCCCCTTTCCACCTTCTCCTTCCTGATTTTATTCCTCCGGAACCTCCGGATTCTCCGTCTCATTCTCTCTATCATCTCCCAGGGCATCGCGACCCTCCTGATTTCATTCCTCCGGAACCTCCGGACCTTCCATATTTCCTTCAATTCATCTTTTTGCTCCTCCAGGACTCCATATCTTTTATTCTCTTCTTTCTTTTCCGTCATCTTTTTCATCATCTTTTTCCCTATTTCTCCCCAGGGCATCGCGTCCCTTCTTTCGTTATCCCTCCGGAGCCCCCGGATGATTCCTCCTATCACGATTCTCCTCCTTTACCTCCGGACCCTCCGGATCCACCTCTTTCCATCTACCAATTTCTTCTTCTGATTCCTCCTAATTCTGGGTCTGACCCAACTTCTTCCACATCCACTGCCTTGGGCATCTGCCCTTTCTCCCACTGCTTCCGAGGCTCTAGTCCTCACCCCTCTTCTAATTCTCCGCTTCTTCTGTAGACTGTTCCATGTGATCAGGGTCTCCGCGCCTTAGTGAGGGAGTTCTAGCCCTCGCCTCTCTTCTTTTCTCCTTATTCGTCTGAGTCTGGTCTTGGCACCACTCCTTCTTGTTAAGCCACTTTCAATCCTTTGCTTCCAATCTTTTTAACTGCCAAAGAGGACAAATCTCACGATGATCAAGATCGCTTCTCGCGGCAGCTGCTTCTACAAAGGTTGCAAGGTAACATATTGGCGTAAGTACGCATTTTAATGATATCATTTTCTCATTACTTCACGCATGATTTTCAAAATCAAGTGCTTCTTAACGAGATTAAGAGTGGTGTTTCAGATCTTTATCTTAGGCTTTTGTTAAATTAAATCATTCTCAAAAGAGTCTTTAGACTTGCTTTGGCAGCACTTTGGGTGATAAAGAACCCGCACTGGGAATGCAACATTCTCTCCCCGCTTGTTAAGAGCAACCCTTAGCTGGGCATTCCACACACTTCACGGCGTCCTTAGTCGGCTCCTTTGGTTAAACATCGTTGCTACCTTGGCCATGCCATGAGTTTCCGAAAGTCTTTTCTCTTCTTCACTCGGCCGCATGCAGGGGCAAGAGGTTGACGGATAAGATAACCAACTTTGGTAAATCCCAATACGAGAGGAGTCTCAAATAGGGGCAGTCTTGACCCAAAATCAATATGAATTTCATGATACATCTCGCCACAAAGGGCAATTAAGAATTAAGTCGAACTTTCGATAATTGAATTATGAACCATGGCATGACAAGAGTGGCAAAGTCCCCGCAGGGAAAACCCTGGTCGTATGCATGTCAAGGGTCTGAAAAGCAAAGGCACAAAGCCCCGGCGCAACAGATTACCTCTTTGAGGGTTAAACCTTGGAAGAAATTCAAGTCTTGATATCTCCCATCCTGCATAAAGCTTATCTCCAATTATTCTTCTCTTCTCCCTCCAAGACCGAATGTTTCTCGGGTATGGCCTTGGTAGGGGCACCGTTGATTAAAGGCGGTCGGTTATAGGGCGCCACCTTGCAATGCACGCCCAGCTTTGGACATTTTTAAGCAAAAAGGGAAGGAACGAGGACCCCTAGCCAGTGGTTCAAAAAACTCTTTGATGCTGCTTTAGCAATGTCTAGCCAAAATCAAACAAAAAATTGAATATTTCTTGTCCAAAATCCATAAAAATTTGAATACCTTTCTCAAAACTTCATAAAAATTTGGATATTTTCCAAAACCCACAAAAATTTGCATATTGATCAAAACTCATAAAAATTTGAATATCTTTTTCAAAACTCATAAAAATTTGCATATTTCAAAACTCCAAAAATTTTGCATTGTATTTTCTGATGGTGCCTTTTGCAGGAACAACAACTTTGCAAGGACCAGGAGCACGGGATGAGTCCCCTTTCACTCATTGTTATCAATCCATTGATTCTTCCCGACATTTTTCATGACTTGCCGCTGGGCATTTGATTATCAATTCCTCATATCTCCCTGGGCATTTTGATTGTTACATCTCCCGGGTATCATCTTGATTATTCATCTCATTATCATTTCAATCAACTCCTGCTAATTTTCCTGATCATTTGCGACTAGGCATTTTCTTGATTTTCAATCATTCAGCTCCAATTTTGATTAGCCAGATTGTCTCCTCATGACAACATAACAAATAATGATGCTTTGCAATGCCTTGCTATTCATGTTATCCATGCTTTGCCCTACTATGTGTTATTCATGGCTATTGATGCTTTGCTTTGATGTTATGTTTGCTATGCTATGCTTAAAGGCCTTATTCATTGCTTGTTATATCTTTTATATCTTGGCTAATGAAATTTTGAGCGCAGGATAAGAAGCTCATGGTCCCGCCGACTGGGCATCATCATTATCCAAGCCCCACGGTGCTGACACCTCATTTCTCAGTTCCCCCATGTGCCCATTGCTATCACCATCTCTCCTTGTATGCATTTTACTATATGTTAATACGCTGTTAGATTATATCAAGGACCTTACGGCTTTGGTAAATCTGGGATTTGAGTTCCCCTTCATCAAAAACAATGATGATTCCAGAGAAGTCTTAGTCATACGGATAGGCCGTTGAGCCGTCCAAGGCTGGGGACGATGGTTCCCTTTTGCGAGTTGGTGCGCGGATAAACGGGCTTCGGCTTAGTATCAGTTCGCAGAATTGGTTTCTTGACCCAGTCTGGGCAGTTTAACAATATTATCCTTGATTATTCTATATTTTCATTTGATTTATTTTTTCCCTTTAAACCCAGCATGCATTCATGTAGGACTTTGAATTAACGTTGGAAAATCATTCTGATAAGTTGATATTGAGAGTTGAATTGATCTTAATCTTTCTCGATATGAGATTTTCCTTGCCGAATTGAGTCCTCAGTGCGTTTTGTCGCTATTTTGGGTCATTTTCTCGAAAGCTCCTTGTTTGGATTTTTATCATCTTATTTTATCTCCTTTCCCTTTGATCCACCTTGGCTGCAGCACGTCCACTGGCTGGTAATCGCTCACCAATGGTGAAATCTACAGGTTTGTGACCTGAGGTACTTCCACCGCGCTGGAAGTTGATCATTTTATTTTATCTCCTTCGTGCACCGCGTGCACATCTCCCCTTTTATCCAAACATTGTTGGTTTCGTTGGATTTCCCGAGATTTGCTTCATCTCGTGCTTTTGATTTAATTCTCATCAAGTGATGTTGATTGCGTGTCTCATCACACCTTGGTATCTACTTTTCAGTTTGCTACGCTCCCTTGCAAAGCAGACGCCAAGGCGGGGCAGCTGTAGACACGCCAAAATTGACATTATTTTGAGTATATTTCATATCGCTCTGCGATGCCCCATTTGGCCCTCAAATCAGCTTATTTGAGTGGTTTTCCCACTTTTCTTGAATTTCTCCTATTTTTCCCCATTTTATCTCATTTTCCTATTTTTTCGGATTTCTTGGGCATTTATCTCTATTTTCTGAATTCACGCCCTCATCAGGGGCGTGTTTTTGAAACACGCCCTGGTCTAGGGCGTTTCTTTCCCATTTTATCTATTTCTCCCCATTCTATCTATTTTATGAATTTTACGAATTCACGACCTGGGTAAGGGCGTGTTTTTATTAAAACACGACTTGTGCTAGGGCGTTTCTTAAGAAAGGACGACCTCACCTGAGGGCGTTAATTCTTTTGGTTTTGACCGACTTCCCGAATTGAGCTCTTGAAATTAACGCCCTTCTCGGGGGCGTGTTTTTAAACGTGGCTTTAATTAGGGCGTGTTTATATTTTTCAAATATGGGGAGTTTTTATTTCTAAATTTGGTTTTTTGAGAAACGCCCTTGTGCAGGGCGTGTTTTTTTAGAAACGCCGTAGTGTAGGTCGTCAATTTTGAAATAAACGCCCTTACCTAAGGCGTGTTTCTTCTTCCGGCTTCGCAGCCCTTTCCCCAGAGAGTCCTTGCTTCGTTAAACACCTGCTTTGAACGGGGCTCTTGCCCATTCTTATCATTCCCCTTATTGGACTCTTGCCCATGTTTATCCCCTCTTCTCCTATTTAATAGAGCCATTGGCTCTGTTATTTGGTTGGACTCCTCCTCTTCGGATCCCTCCTGTTCGACCCTTTTCTTTCCCCTTCCGTTTTCTTTTTTCTTTGTTCTTCTCTTTGTTTTACAGGTTGAAGGTGCTGCTGCTGTTTTGGTTGAAGGAGAAGACTCCCGTGCGCATCTTCATCTCTTCATTTTTTGAAGATTTCTCCCCGTCAAGAATATAAAGCCATCAGCACAGGCCTTTCTTCTTCTGTTTTCTTTTATTTTATGGTTTATTGCATCATATGTATATGCATGCATGCTCTTCCCCCCTTTGATTTTTATTCTCAACGTGTTGAGACTTTCCCCATAGTGCAACTCTTGCACTCTTTCCCCTTTGTTTATATTTTTTTATTTTTTATGCATCCATCACATCATTCATTTCCCCATACCCTTTTGCATAGGGGTTTAAGGGCCAACACCCACAAGGTGTGTTTTTAATCATGTTATTCATGCTCATATATTTTTATTGAATTTGATGCTACACTCACCATGTTCTAATCCATATTTTTATTGGTGTTTGTCTTTTCTTTGCAAGGGTAATTAATTGAAGAACTCTCTTCGTCGGCCGGCCGATTTGAAGAGAAAGGAAGCACTCACATCCCCGCGTTTTAAGAGGTATTTTGCGATCATCTCCCCATATTATTTTCCACTTGAGACCCTCGTGTCTCTGGCGATCACACACACTCCCCTTGTGCACCTCGTGCATGTTTTTCTCCACATTATTGATTATTGCTTATTCTTAATATTTTCCTTAAGTGGATTTTAAAGGAATCTACAGTCATGAGCGACCCTATGAGCTCGTCCAAAGTGAGTGTGGACAGATTTTTTGAATCCTCAATTACTGTGGCTTTTGTATGCCACGCCGATGGAAGTGATCTCAGCACTTTCCTTACGAGCTCAGAATTGGTGTATTCTTTTCTGAGACTCTTGAGACCATTGGTAATCTCAGTTAACCTTGCAAACATTTCAGAGATAGATTCTTCAGATTTCATCTTGAATAGCTCGTAGTCTTTGACGAGTAGCTTGGCCTTGGTCTCCTTGACCTTGGATGTTCCCTCATATATGAGACGCAACTTGTCCCACATTTCCTTCGCTGAGCTGCACATGGATACATGAGAAAATTCATTAGGATGTATAGCACACTGCATCATATTCATAGCATTAAAATTGACAGTGCATTTTTTAATTTCCTCGGGTGTCCATTTCTCTTCATCGTTAGAGAGTTTGTAAGGACCCTTGTCCACAACTCTCCAGATCTCATACTCCTGGGCTCTCAAGAAAATATGCATTCTATTTTTCCAATAGGAGTAATTTGAGCCATCGAAGTATGGAGGACGATGAATGGAGCGACCCTCAGGCATCATACCCTTGTTTGCCATTGATCTGGATCTTACTCTAGATCATTAGATCTGCAAAAAAATAGAGCCTTAGCTCTAATACCAATTGAAGTCCCGCGATCAATGACACCCAAGAAGGGGGTTGAATTAGGTGATTACAGATTTTAATAAACTTTTACCTGATTTAAAACACGTATTAAGAACAAGCAACAAACAAGTAGATATCTGATGGATAACAAAAAGAATCTGGCTAAATCAACCTCTACAGCAGTTCTTTGGTACCAGGCGGAGTCCAGGAATCCGAAGATTCTCTCACATAAGGTATTTTCCTCCCGATAGGACTAACCTTGTCGATCAGAAGCTACCTTTTGATATACCAGAGATCTCCCGTAAAAGGTTAATAAAACAAGATCTAAACAAGGAAACTAGATGATGATACAATATGCAAAAGAGCTAGAGCAGAATGGAGGTAGAAGATAAGGAGCAAACCACACAGAAGATCATGATTTTTAGGTGGTTCAGATGCAACAACTACAACCTACGTCCACCCCTCACCGACTGTGAGGATTCACACACTATCTTGTAGAAGGTTACAAGATCAAAGCATACACACACACACACTCGTGTGAGTTGATAACTCCCACGAAGGTGCACAAACACCGAATCACAAAGAACCGTGAAGACCAAAGAGATCACTTACACAGACACACATGGATCTGCGTAGATCCACATACACACATGTGTTTTAATATTACGAGAACACACAAGTAAAGCTCAGCAAGAGTGGAATGAAAAGACAAAAAATGAAGACATAGATTCAATCTCCCCCTTAGTGGATGAAGATGGTATTGGATGAAGCTAGCTCCCAGCTCGATCTTCACTTGAATGGCCTGTAAATCAGCTTGAGAAGCTTACACTTGGATGAAGAACTTCTTGCACAAAGTACTGTTCACGGAGCTACATTGCACCCCTCCTTCTCCTTTGTTGGCCTCCCTTGTTCTTGCTCCAATCACTTAGGTTTTTTACCCCAATGAGATTATTTTTAGAACTTGGGTGGTCAAGAAACATGCCACAGACCAGATCCACAAATCATGGTGAAACTGGTGACTTTTAGATTAAACAAACCCAATGAAGAGGGCTTCCCACGTTGTAGAAAACAAAGTCAAAAAGGGTTGCATCGAGACTGGCGGTCGACCTGTAGGAGCTGGCGATCGATCGGAATTTTTTCAGAAATTGGCCGTTCACTTCTGGGAAAACCGGTCGACCGCTCCTGACTGGCGGTCCACCGCTGGCTGGGATTCCTGTAAAAATCAAAGAGGTTAGCCAATGCAATATAATACATGAATGAAACAGTTTATGCCTACCTTGTTCCAATCAAGTTGAGTGGGTTTAAGCTTAGCCTGGGTGGTTTAGAAACTAAGATTGATTTATGTATTTGGAAGAGATTAAGCATTTAAACATTGCATGATGACATTAGGCTTTAAATGCGTATGAAGGTCGAACTTGATTGTTAATAGATAGCACGTGAGAAAACACATAACCTGGGTTTTGTTATCACCAAAATCACCTGGATATACTCAACAACTTTACTAGATTCACATGGGTGTTTTACCTTGCACATAAAAATGACGTATTTGATGAGTTTCAGGCACTCTTCATGCAAGTAAAGCAAGACGGTAAGTTCAAAATTTCCAATATACTTTCAGACCATGGTGGTGAATTCGACAATGCTAATTTTGATAATCTTTGCAGGACTGAAGGAATGAATCATAGGTTTTCATCACCAAGAGCCCCTGAACAAAATGGGTTGGTCGAGAGGAGGAACAAAACTCTCATAGAGATGGCACGCACAATGGTTGCTGAAAAGCAACTACCAAGGTTATATCATCAACCACTCAATGGTAAGACCATTCACTAAAATGATTCCTTATGAGTTGCTCAAAGGTAAAAAGTCATCTCTCTATCGCATGAAAGTATTTGGTTCAAAGTGTTTTGTCCATAACAATGATAAGAGAGTTTTAGACAAGTTTGAGCCCAAGAGTGAAGAAAGCATATTTCTTGCATATTCAGATAGGTCTAGAGCTTATAGAGTCTATAATCTTAAGACCCTATGTGTGCAAGAGTCACCTCACATCACTTTTAATGAGAGTAATCATGACAATACTTGCAGGGAAGATGATGATGGGGAATTTCTGAATGTAAAAGGAAAAGAAGAACTTCTACACGAGGAGACACAAGGAAATGAAGACCAAGGAGAGTCAAGCAATGCTCCGGTCACTGATGTAGATAAAGGTAACACTCAAACTGATATAAGAGTGTTAAAAGATCATCCTTTAGAAAACATCTTAGGTAATCTGCATGACCCAACTAGAACTAGGTCTCATTTTAGAATTATGTATGAAATTGAACAATTAGCACTTGTGTCTTAAACTGAACCTAAAAACATTGTAGAGGCTTTAAAAGATGAAAAGTAGATAAATTCCATGCATGATGAACTAAACCAGTTTGAAAGAAACAATGTGTGGCATCTAGTTCCTAGGCCCTAAGAGAAATCTGTCATAGATACTAAATGGGTCTTTAGGAACAAACTTAGTGAAGATGGTAAGATAATCAAAAATAAAGCCAGAATAGTGGCTCAGGGGTATAATCAAGAGTTTGGCATAGATTTTGAAGAGTCTTTTGCCCCTGTAGCCAGATTAGAGGCCATTAGAATTTTACTTGTATTTGCATGTTCTCATAAAATCAAATTGCAGCAAATGGATGTTAAGAGTGCTTTTCTGAATGGTTTAATAAAAGAAGAAGTATATGTAGAGCAACCCCCTAGTTTTGAATGTTCACATTTTATAGACCATGTTAATAAGTTGGACAGGGCTCTATATGGCTTGAAGCAGGCACCCGAAGCTTGGTATGATGGACTAAGCTCATTCCTCACCGAACAAGGCTACACAAGAGGTAATGTAGACTAGACACTATTCACTAAGAGACAAGGTAAGGACATCTTGTTAGTTCAGATTTATGTAGTTGATATAGTGTTTGGGTCCACAAAATCTCAAATGTGTGAGGATTTTTCCAAACTCATGACTAATGAGTTTGAAATAAGTCTTATGGGTGAGCTTCAATTCTTTCTTGGCTTACAGATAAATCAAAGCAACGAAGGTTGTTTCATTAATCAAGCCAAATTTGTGAAAGAGTTGCTAAAAAGATTTGATCTGACCAACTGCAAACTATTAGGAACTCCAATGGTACCACTTCACTGGATGTAGATGAACAAGGTACACTTATGGATGCAAAGAAGTATAGAAGTATGATCGGTTCATTACTCTATTTAACTGCATCTAGAGTAGACATTCAGTTTAGTGTTTATCTTTGTGCTAGATTTCAGTCTAGTTCTAGAGAGTCCCAGTTGACTGCTGTCCAGCGTATCTTTAGATACCTTGCTGGAACTCAAGATCTGGGATTGTGGTATCCTACATCTGGTGAGCTTTCACTCATTTCATATTCAGATGCAGACTATGCAGGATGTAAACTGGATTGCAAGAGCATTAGTGGCTATTGCCAATTTTTGAGTGGGTGTTTGGTTTCTTGGGCCTCCAAGAAACATCACTCGGTTGCCCTCTCCACTGTAGAGGCAGAATATGTTGCTGCAAGGAGTTGTGGCACCCAAGTGCTGTGAATCAAACACCAACTCCAAGATAATCTAATAGATCTCATATGTGTTCCCATTTTGTGTGATAACACAAGTGCTATAAACCTTGGAAAAAATTCAGTCCTTCACTCTAGGACTAAACATATAGAAAGTAGGCATCATTTCATTAAGGATGAAGTCCTTAAAAATCATTTTGAGCTCTATTTTGTTGACTCAGAAAATTAGATTGCAGATATTTTCACAAAACCTTTAAGCAATGATAGGTTTTCAACCTTAAGGAGAGAGCTAGGTCTATGCAGACCTCAATCATCTCTGGTTTGAGCTCTTGTATTTTTCTTGCTTAAAATACTTGTCATAGCTATGTTGGTTGTTAATATATCTGATTTGTCTTGAAATGGTCTGTTGTTTGAATGAACTGTTTCATGAATGATGGTCACATTAAGGGGGAGCTTGTGTGCATATAACTTCATGTCTTCAATTTGAATGTTTTGCATTACAAATCATCTTTTGACCTCATGGTATATCAAATGTCGAGTTGCGGAAAGACATGTTATGCTTGTTTGGAAACTCTCCCTATGCATGAGGACTGACCATTGCCAAGTACCATGATTTAATGATGCATTTTAGGTATTACATGATAAATTTAATTGCATGAGCATGTTTAAAGCTTTAGCATCAAATAAAGCACTTCTAACTGGTAGCAAGAAGGTAAATTTTTGGATGACTGACTGAAATTAGAAAGTCAAAAAGATTGGTATCAGAAATTGATAGAAGTGTTCCAGAAATGAAGCAATCATAGAAGGATAAGAATCAGATACACTGGATAAGAACATGGTATTGAACTGGTCGATGCATTCTGGTGATGTGTCGACACTTGCATTGAAATGCTCAAAGTACAGGCTTCGTGAAGGTCGATGCACATACACTTGGTGCATTAGAAGGTCGATGCATAATTGAATGAAGGCCGATTCTCATTTGAATGTAGGTCGATGCACATCTTCATGAAGGTCAATGCATATAAGAAGTGTCTACACTGTCGCTCAGTCACTGTAGGTTGACACCTTCATAGGAAGTGTCGACACTGTTGCTCTGCCACTCATGGGTGTGTTATCCAATGGAGAGTCATTCTGTCTAGTCACCCGTTTTTATCATTGCCTTCTTCATTTCTTCATCACATCTTTTGCTTCTGAACCATTGCTTAGTCACCGATCATTAATTTAGGAGGAGTTAAGAAAGTTTTAATTCTTTCATACAACCTTGGCTAAGTTATTCTGTTCTACCTCTATTAAAGAAATGGTTTAATGTTTATAACCCTCAATTTGGTTGATAATTGTGTTAAGTTGCACCAACGTTGCACTCATAATAGGGTTAAAATATTCATCAAGTTTTTGATAATCACCAGGGCCTAAGCGTCTGAAAGTTAATTGTAAAAGGGCTTCTTTGGTTAAAGAAATGTTAGCTTGTATTGTCCTTAAACAAGTCACCTAAATTGAAACCATCTAGAGAATACACCTCCTATAACCATATTGCAATAATTTCAGAGCAATAGCATCATCTTTAGAGAAACTAGATCCTGCATCAATGAAATGCAGCAAATCTAGTCATGATGAAGACTACTATCTCTATTCAAAAGAAAACAGAAAGATAAGCTACACTGAGTAACCAGGGACTCTGGCGTCTGAACAACGTGTTTCCTTGAGTCAAAAAGTGAATGTTATATCAGACTGTTTAATCAAAAAGGGGGGGGGCTGTCTCTAGGTCTTACTTCAAAAAAAGGGTATTTTGTTTATTTTCAATACTTGATTAATTTTCCCCC
The DNA here is from genome assembly GCA_022559845.1 of Amorphophallus konjac. Lineage (NCBI taxonomy): Eukaryota > Viridiplantae > Streptophyta > Magnoliopsida > Alismatales > Araceae > Amorphophallus > Amorphophallus konjac. The sequence continues at coordinate 319,437,307 of CM040125.1, forward strand.
AATCTTGCCTAATGAACTAAATGAGTAGGATTAATAGGCTTGGTTAAAACATTTGACTTCATCTAAATATTTTAATCTTATTATTTGTTGCAAAAATGGTTTTTTCATAAACCTTTATTATTCAAAATTGAGCTTATAGGCGTTAAATCGTTTAAAAATAAAAATAGGGATATTTCAGCAATTTCTTATCTAAACGGTGTTCTTTTAAAAGGAAAAATCTCAACTTTACCTTTTTAACTGGCCGGTGACCACCGTGCTTCACTTTACCATTCTTAACCCTTTCTCTGTCGCAACCCCTTTCTCCGGCGCGTCTGCACTTCCCTACGCGGAGGTCGACACTTTCCTCCATCTCCCTTCGCAAGTTGATCCTAGCACTCCAGCTAGCTCCATTTCTCTGCTGCGGCGCTCCAGCAACCCAAGCTACACTCTTTTCCTTCTTTCTGCCATCGCCATGACTCCTCCGGTCACCCGTGCCAAGAAAAAGGATGCGGCAACATCAAAGAAGGCTCCTGTTCAAGCTCCTGCAACTAAAAAAACACAAAAGGAAAGACGCTCCAAAAGCATCCATGACAGACCAACTGCAGCTGCCTCCGCTAAAAGAAAAGTAGATGAAGCCCATGGTTCTATCAGCTATAAGGGCACGCAGCAAGAAAGATCGGCCAAGAGGAAACGCTTGTCGGCAGCTGAAAAGGGGAAACAAAAAGCACAGCCTACTCCTCCTCAGCGAAGTGCTACTCAAACTGTCAGGGAAGAGGAGAGTGACCCTACCAGAATACTATTTCCTAGGTATGTGGATTTCGGTGACCACCAGATGCTTGATAATTTTCCTGAACTACTTCCCCTCATTGAATTCCAAGGATGGAAAAAGTTTATGTCAGCTCAACGGGTGTACTATCCCTTCCTGGTTCAACAGTTCTATAAGAACTTAGTTTATGACCAGAATCAAAAAGCCCTTAGGACTGACATCAAGGGAGTGCAGATTAAACTGTCTACAAAGCTTCTTCACAAAGCTTTTCGTATACCCGGGATGGGTTACTAGAATCTGAATTTGAAATTGATTTGTTTGAGGCATAAACCATACTGACGGGAAAACCCAGCAACCCTGCGGATGAAGCCCAACTGCTTGTGAAATATTTTGACACAAACATGTTTCCCCCCTTGCAGCATCTACTGCACCACATGCGCACCACTATGATTACCCCACAAGGGGGTGGCAGAAGTAGACTTATAGAAACCCAGAGATTCATATTTCACTACATGTTCAATAATTTATAGATCTATCTTCCCGAGATCATTCTTCAAATTATGGTGAGTTGTATAGGGCACATGAGAAGTCTACCCTATGCTGTACACTTGACAACCATATTTCAGAGAGTTGGAATTTCTCTGGAAAATGAAAAAATGAAAGAAATCCCACAGAGTAATATGTACTGCATGAGATTCATTGAGAAGTGCATGCACTTCAAGAAGAAATGAGATAAAGTTGTAAGGGACTTGCCTGGTCACCAGACTGCACCTGCGCAGCAACAACAGGCAGACCAGATAGTACAAGCTCAGTAAGCTGTAGAAGAATAATATGAAGAATAGTTTCAAATGGATACACACTTTGAACAACATCAGCAACAGTAGGATGTACCAGAGGATACATATTTTGGTCCCATAATACCATTTGGGACTCTTCCACCTCAGACTCCTCCATATGACCCTACAGTTCATACTGAAGAAGAGGCGCCTCCTGAATTCCACTGAAGCCTCATCATCAAGAGGACATTAGTCTGCTGCCACAGAAGGTCCGATGGGTATTCAATCCACATTGATTAGGTTTCTTACTGCTCAATTTGCCAATGTGAATTCTTCCATCATGTAGCTTGACATGAAAGTTGAAAGACTAGATGCAAGGTTTGTTCACGGTGAACAAGTTCAGAACAACATATGGGAGAAGTTTGTCAGAGACAAACACAAGTTCGATGGTAAACAATTTGCCTTTATGAACTCCCTGATACATGTGTGTGAAAAAGTAGGGACAACAATGAAAAGACTGAGAGAGGTTCATATTGAAACACAAGAAAAGACTCTAGAGATGCTTATGCATGCATATGACATCAGGGAAGATCAAAGCAACATGAATCTTAGATGTGCAACCCTCATTGATTCCACTCACAGGATTGAAGAAAGAGTAGCAGTTGAGTCCCTCACAATCAGAGAACAGGTGTCTACTGAGGCTTCCAGGATTGTAGATGTCACCTCTTGTCTGGAAGCAGCCATTAATGCCAACTATGCACGGCTACTTGATGCATCCAACAGGCTGAAAGGAAAGGTTAATTCTGACTCTAACAAGCTCCTTGATGCCTCGTCAAAGCTTGTAGAACAAGTCCATACCGACACAGCAATAATGGTGAACAGCTCCACCAAAGCTGAAGCAAAGATGAATGTTGTCTATAATAAACTTGATATGGTTGGAACTGAAATTCTGGAATTGATACGTCTACATAAAGCTCAACTCCAACCAATTTTTGAAGACACATGTGATGAATGGTGTCCTCTTCCCATTGAAGCTACATCCTCTCATGTCTTACCAAAAGGGACCCAACAGAAAGCATAGACAGAGTATATATGTGACATGTTACACGACTGGCTGGATGCAATCAATGACAATATCAAGTCACTTCACAAGTTCGTCAAACAAAGAGATGAGTAGCTCACTCTGAAGGTTGATTCTCTAGCTGCCACAGTTATGCAACTGCAACAACAATTCTCCGAGGCCCGGAATCTTAAATTTCTAGGAAGCTTAAGCTCCATGCCTCCTCCACAACAACCACCTCCTTCACCCCCTCCTTGCTGATGCCAAAGGGGGAGACAAGTCAAGTCTGCTACAAGCTTGGAAAGCCTGTTGTGATCCTTTCATATAGCATTAGGCATATAGATTCAGGCATCTAGTTAGGTCATGCATAGTTGTTGATGAATGTATATGGAAACTTTTTTTGGGAAAAACCTCTCTGGTTTGGTTTATCAATGGAAACTTTTTGATTGATTAATGAACTTGTATGGAACTCCTTATCCTTGTGAATGAAAAGTTTTCTGCCTAATGGAATGCCATAAATGCCATATGAATGCTTGTAAACAATGACTCAAGGTTGTCATCATCAAAAAGGGGGAGAATATTGTGTCCCCTAATTTTGATGATAACAAACCATAATACATTGTTAAATCTTTATGGTATGACTAAGTGTTTTGTTTAAGTTCTTGTCTAGACAAGTATAGGTAATGTACTCTCAAAGTGTCTACCTGTCACTTGGATGTGTCGACACGCCAAGAAGAAACTTGTCCTTGAAGCTATTTCTATTTGAGCTCTGGCATGAGCAGACTGTCGACACCTCCTACAATGTGTCGACACGTCTAGAAGAAATTTGTGATTGAACCTTTTTTGTTTGGGTTCTGTCTGGCACCATGTGTCGACACCCTGTGGAAAACGTGTCGACACCCTCGGCTCAGCGCAACAGACTTCATCTCTATCTGGCACACATGCCCCGGCACTTCCAAGTGAAGCCTCGACACGGAGGCTCGAGCCGCACGCGAGTGTGGCACATGTGTCGACACATGGCAATCAATGTGTCGACCTGTTTAGCTTGGAAGTCATATTTCTTCAAGATTCTAACGAGATGTGCCGACACCATGTCTGAAAGTGTCGACACCTTCAAGCTGGCCCAGAACGGATCTGGATCCCGTTGCGTCCACTTTTCAAGATCAGCAACCGGTCGTGGAGGATCCGATCACACTTGAAAAAGCTTCTGGAAGCCCACCTTGTCAGAAGATCTGATTGGCTGCCAGAGGAATCCTCTAGATGCAGGTACCCTTGTAGATTTGGTTCCCTACCTACCCACGAATGTGGCATGCACGGGAGAAAAGGACAAGAACCTGATGAAGCAAAACGGGAAATGAGGAATGTGACGTCCTGTGCTGGGGTTCCAAAAATGATAAGGTTGGAGTGATTGTGAGCTACAGATATACAAGGGAGAGCAAGCTCCAGTTTCCTGAATCGAGAAGTAGAGAGAAGAAGGAGAAGAACAAGAGAAGGAGAGAAGAGCAGCGAAGAAGCTTGCTCTGGGAGATATCTTCTTCCTTGTGTTGTTGGCGTGATTGCAACGCAACAGACCATCTTCTTCACCTCAGGAGCTCTCGCAGCAAGGGGTATAGCATCTGTTCAAAGCATCATCAGGTTCCGTTGAAAGCTGGGAAGCAAGCTCATCGGTTCCTCTGGTGGTCGTGGTGAAGAACTAGGAAGAAGAAGAAGAGAACCCAGGCATCATCTAGTTCTCTCCTAGACAGGAGTTTTCTCTCCCATAGAACATCATTGCCATACTCTATCTGGTTGCTCTTTTACAATTTTTTTTTTCTCAAAAACACACACTCTTACTATTGCTCCTACCTGCGAGTAGGATAGACGGTATGTTTACCGGTCTGTAGGATTCAGGTTGTGTACCCTCAAGCTGTTTAGCAGTGGAGTTGAGAGAGTTTGTCTCTTTGTTAGAAGCTGTGAATCAGCGGCAGTGCCTTTGCACTAGTGAAGCCTCACTTGGTTGAAGTGAGGGGTGCACGTAGGTCTATGGATCGAGATCGAACCACCTTAAAATTGTGCGTTCTTGTGGTTTGCCTTCTATCGTGTCTTGCATCTAGATGCTTGCTTAGGAACTCTTTGATCATTTTCATTGCATTTAGCTCGCTAGCTTGTGTGTGTTCCTGCTTTACTGGTCATTAGTTTTTATCTTCTTGTTATTTCCGCAAAGAAGGGGCTGATCTATTCACCCCTCCCCTCTAGATCTGCCTATCACTATACATCACAAATGAGGGATACAATTGTCTTCGCTGTGGATTTAGTATTACACTTGCACAGGTGCTATTGAACTTTGGGTTATAATCTTAGTCATGTACTTTAATTTCCAATCTAAGGCTATTGTGCATCAATGTTTCTAGATTCCTAATCTTTGGTTGATTCTATGAAGAAGGATCTGGATATGAAGGTATGAACTTTCTAAACCCTTGTTGGTCCTAAATTTCAATCTAATTACATTGCTAAGGGACTAGCAATGAGTAAGTTTGGGGATGTGATGAGTATCCATCTTTCTATGATAATTTAGGTCAAACACACCATTTCACATGCACATAATTAGACAATTATTCATATTTTATAGCTAACCTCAATCTCACACAAATCGGGCCTTTTACACAAATTAACTTAATTTGTAGATACTTGTTCAATGAAAAAGGGGTTGAGGGTCATGAGAATTAATTTTGCATTGCATAATTGTAAGCATTCATGATTTTTATGTACAAAGCAATAATTTTTAATGGGCTTAATCCAAATTGTGTGTGTGCAGGACGTCCAAGACATTTGCTAGAAGGGCCAGAGGCAACACTGTCATGAGACCTGTAGTGCCCCAGAATTTATATATATAATTTTTAAAATTTAAAATAATTTTCTGGAAATTATAAAGGCTTAAATAAATTATTCAAAGGGGTATTAGATTAATAAGTCATTATAAGGCTCAATTAGGCTAATTAGTTAACCTAGCCTATCTAATTATTATCCAAAAGATTAATGGACCAAGCCCATCAAATTTGGCCCATATTCTAGAAGGGTAATTAGCTTATTCCCGTATTTTACAGATAAATACTATTTATATAAGATAATTATGTGGATAAATGAATAAAAGAGTTTTATTAAATTAAAACTCTATATACGTTGAATGTAACGGCCTATCGGGCGACCGCTACAGCCCTGTAACGCACCTAGGCTGATGCGTTACACTCTGTTAGTTCCGTGAAAGAAAGAACGAGCAAAAAGATTAGAACTTTGGGATCTTATCTATAAGAGATCGACTTGGGAAGAGTTATAACATTACTAAGGACTCTTAGGGATTAGGTTCTGGCAAATTAAGGACTCTAGAATCGATCTAATCTTCAAACCCTAGCCAAAACCGTATAAATAGGACCCAATTCTGAACTTAGCGACCCTTACTTTTGGCTCGTGAAGAATCAAGGTAAGGAGTCATAATTTCGGGTAAGTTCTTTAGAAGTTTTTATTTAGTATACTTTAAACTAATGGTTCTCCAAATTTCGTGCTAGGAGATCAAGCAACCAAGGAGATAGAAGCTTCCAAAGTTGCTGATTCAACATTAGCAACCTAGGAATCTGAACGCAAGTCCCCTCGGCTGATTGTCAGAAACATACTATTATAAATCATGGGGTATGATGCTACTGGCGTCGCATTGCGCTAGGAGTACTTTCTCTATAAATAAGTGAAAATCCACGGCACGACATGACATTCTTGTACATGACTTTCTTGATTGATATTCCACAAAAATTCATGAAGTACTTACTCATAAGCAAAAGATACTGGAGTGATGATTATGTGGCTTGCTAGTACATTCTCAATACATTCTTGTTGATAAACGGCCAATATCATGTCCTTGTTACATTCTTGCTAGTTCGTACTTGCTCTCATTCTAACTTACTTGATCATCTTGTTACTTTGGTTTAATCGCGTGATTGATCGCATTCGCATGATTTTTACCTCAGTCATTAGAGCTAAATTGTTAATTACTTAAATAGTGCCTTCATGTTGATGCGAAGATACCTACTGGGCAAGTGTGCTCATTACCCATTTCCAATCTTTTCAGGAGATGGAAGTGATTCGAGTTCGGATTCGGGTTATACAAGTAGCGGGTCCGAGAGCGAATGAAAGTATTGTCAAGATGAGAGTGAAGACTTAGGAAGTTTAAATTGTTTAGATTGAGTCTATGTAATTTTCCTATTTCTTGAGTCTAGTACATAATGGAAGTTGAATTAGTGATTGTACTTGATTATTTTGAAATAAAGTTGGAGTTTGAGTAATATTGTGCAATTGCATTTATGTGTATGATTATCTTGCGCTCTGATCGTTCTTGCTTGCAAGAGACTTACCATGCCGGCTGTTCGCCCTCCCCGAGTTAGTCTTCCGCTGTAATAAAGGCTCGGGGCGTGACAGTTAAGTTGGTATCAGACCTAAGTCTCAGGCCTTAGAAAGAAGAGTCATGTCATAGGAAAAGTCCAAGGTTTAAGGACCCCTACCTATGAACTAAGGAAGAACTTTCATACCCATGTGAGAATTGCGTAGAGCCGGGATAAGATAATTAATTAGCTTTAAGATTACTTCTTCCAATTTCATGAGAAATAACAAGTTATTATTTTTCTCTCAGGTACCTTATTTTACAATGGCTCATCGTGTAGATTGGGATGGCATGCAACAAACAGTTGCCGGCCTTACTCAGGCATTGCAAATTATAGCGCAAGGTGGCACAGGGACAAGGGCTGGTGACCTACATCGCAATTTTCGGAGTTTAAATCCTCCGCGATTCTATGGCTCGTCTAATCCCGATGAGGCAGAGAACTGGATAGATGAAATGAATCGTATATTTGATGTCATCCAATGCACCGATCAGGAGAAGGTGTGTCTCGCAACTTTTCAACTCAATAAAGATGCTCGCACATGGTGGAAGTAGGTTCTGGCACCTCCAGCCAATGCACCTCATACATGGAACGGTTTTCTCACCCTGTTCCATGCCAAGTACTTTTCTGAGCACGTAAAGGAACGAAAGGCTATGGAGTTCGCCGCTCTTCGGCAAGGAATGATGACGGTTGCCGAATATGAACTGTAATTCTCAAGGCTTGCACCTTACGCACTGCATCTTATCAGCACCGATCAAGGCAAATCGATTTATGGATGGGTTACGACTCGGTTTCATTCAGTAGCTCAGAACCCAAAACATCCGTACATATGCGGAGATGGTTCAGCGGGCGTACCTATGTGAAAGGACCTTAGAGAAGGTCAAAAAATTGAAAGGGAAAGGAGAAGAATCAAGCCGACGCTCAGATCGGCGTTATAAGAAAAAGAAATTCAACATCACGGAGCCTTACAAAAGCCGTGATAGTAAGAAGAGATCCAGGAATGGGAATGGTGGAAGTTCCCATAAGCAAAAGAAAGTCAAGGAGGAGAAGGAGCAGGTCGCCACGGCTTGCACATTTTGTGAAAAATTCAGCCATTCGGTTGAGGAGTGTTGGAAGCGTCTCGGCGCTTGTTTACGTTGTGGAAGCAGGGAGCATCGCATGTCGGAATGCCCCCTTATGAAGGACCAGTTATCTGGTGGAGGACGTAGGAGCCAGGCTCGCCTCAATGCCGTTCTGGAAGAAGTGGAAGCACCCAGGGATGATGGGCTTATGGAAGGTACTCTTCAAATTTGTTCTCGTCCTACATTTGTGCTATTTGATATGGGTGCCTCTCATTCTTTTATCTCCACTACTTTTGCTAAAACATTACCAATCGCATCAGTTCCCTTACCTTCAGATCTCGCTATTTCCACACCCTTAGGTTCTGGAACAAAGCTTACTAACTATTATCCTGATAGCGAAGTGATAGTAGAAGGTCACAATCTCCCCGCAAACTTAGTATGCCTTGACATGAAAGGTTATGATGCCATTTTAGGGGTAGATTGGCTTGTAGATCATGATGCTTATATCAATTGCCAAAATAGAATTATATCCTTTCGAAAGCCCGGTCTTCCAAGATTCTCTTTTCGTGGCATCAAGTACAAGAAACACCCCACTATCATATCTTCTCTTCACGCTTGCAAACTTATCTCGCGAGGATGTGAAGCTTTTCTTACTTCTGTCATTGTTACCGAATCCAAAGAAATTAACATAGCAGACATCCCAGTTGTAAATGAGTTCCTAGACGTGTTTTCGTCCGAATTACCCAGTTTATCACCCAAGAGAGAAGTGAACTTCACCATTGAACTCATTCCAGGAGTAGCACCTATTTCTATATCCCCTTATAGGATGTCCCCCACGGAGCTTAAGGAATTGAAAAGGTAGTTGCAAGAACTACTAGAAAAGGGCTTCATCAGACCTAGCACATCCCCTTAGGGTGCGCCGGTTCTATTTGTCAAGAAGAAGGATGGTTCTCTCAGGCTATGCATCGATTACCGGCGACTGAATCAACTCATAATTAAAAATAGGTATCCGTTGCCACGTATTGATGAGCTCTTCGATCAACTTTCAGGAGTAGAATATTTCTCTAAGATAGACCTCAGATCAAGTTATCATTAGCTTAGAGTTAAAGAAGATGACATTTATAAATCGGCTTTTCGAAGTCGTTATGGCCACTATGAATTCGTAGTGATGCCGTTTGGGTTAACTAATGCCCCAGCAGCATTCATGCAACTTATGAACAATATCTTCCAGCCATATCTGGACCATTTCATCGTCATCTTCATTGACGATATCTTGATATATTCCAAGATAAAAGAGAAACATGAACAACATTTGAAAATAGCTTTACAAACACTTAGAGAACACAAGCTTTATGCCAAACTCAATAAGTGTGAATTCTGGCTCGAGGAAGTCTCATTCCTAGGCCACATTATTTCAAAAGAAGGTATTGCTGTGGATCCTTCTAAGGTATAAGCTGTCAAGAATTGGAGTCGACCAACGACTGTATCTGAAGTAAGAAGCTTTCTGGGTCTAGCTGGTTATTATAGGAGATTTATTAAGGACTTCTAAAAAATTGCAGTTCCTTTAACTAGACTCACAAGAAAAGAAAATCCTTTTGTCTGGTCAGAGGAATGTGAGAAGAGTTTTCAAACTCTTAAAAATCATCTTACGACAGCTCCTATTCTATCACTACCGATGGAGGGTGGTGGATTCGAAATGTATACGGATGCGTCTGGCATTGACTTAGGATGCGTTCTCATGCAGAATGAAAAAGTAATATGTTATTCTTCAAGACAATTGAAACGTCACGAGGAAAACTATCCCGTACATGATTTGGAATTGGCAACGGTTATTTTCTCCTTGAAAATTTGGCATCATTATCTTTATGGAGAAAAGTTCACGGTCTACTCAGACCACAAAAGCTTGAAATATTTATCCTCAAAAGGAGCTTAACATGAGGCAGAGGAGGTGGTTAGAATATCTCAAAGACTTTGATTTTACTTTTCAATATCATCCTGGAAAGGCTAATGCTGTAGCAGATGCACTCAGCAGAAAACCAATGGGTATGCTATCAAGTCTTATGATAAGTGTAACTAACCTTGTTCCTCAATTTGCTCAGTTGAACTTAGATATTGACATAAAGGAAGAAGATTGTTTCATAGCTAATATCCGAGCTCAACCTACATTGATAGAAGATATGGTCAAGCTGCAAAATGATGATCCTATATTACTAGAAATTAAAGCCAATATGGAACAAAGGCCGGATTTTTCTATTTCCAATGACGGAAGATTATTATTTAAGGGCCGAATATGTGTACCAGATCATGAGGGTACGAAGAAACTAATCCTAGATGAAGCGCATAATTCCAAATACACAATTCATCTAGGAGGAATAAAGATGTATCAAGATCTCAAAAGAAATTTCTGGTGGCCCAATATGAAGAGAGAAATAGCTGATTTCGTGTCTCGATGTCTCACCTGCCAACAAGTAAAAGTAGAACATTTTAGACTCACAGGTAAATTACACCCCTTGAGTATTCCCGAATGGAAATAGGAAAGTATAGGGATGGACATTATTATGGGTTTACCTAAGACCAGAGGTGGACACGATGGAATATGGGTAATCATAGACCGATTGACTAAATCCGCACACTTCATACCAATAAAGAGTCGATGGTCTGTGGATATCCTGGCAGCATTGTACATAAAGGAGATTGTCAAACTACATGGTGTGCTAGTCACTATTATATCTGATAGAGATCCTCGATTCACATCACAATTCTGGAAGGGTCTACAACATTCACTAGGGACTAGATTAAATTTCAGCACAGCTTTTCATACACAAACAGATGGTCAAACAGAAAGAACGAATCAGGTAGTAGAAGATATGCCCAGGACTTGTACTATCGACTTTGGTGGTAGTTGGCATGATCACTTGCCTCTAGTAGAGTTTGTATATAATAATAGCTATCAGGCTAGCATACGAATGACACCTTTTGAAGCCTTATATGGAAAAAGCTGTCGATCACCAATATGTTGGAATGAAATGGGGGAAGAGCAATTTCTAGGACCCGACCTTATAAGGGATTCTACAGAGAAGATCAATCTCATTCAAGAAAGAATGAAGATGGCACAAGATAGGCAAAAGTCTTATGCTGACAATCGAAGACGTGACTTGGAGTTTCAAGTAGGAGATCATGTATATTTAAAGGTTTCTCCAGGTCGTGGTATTCGAAGATTTGACATTAAAGGAAAGCTAACTCCAAGATTCATTGGTCCATTTGAAATTCTTGAACGGATTGGTGAAGTGGCTTACAAACTGGCTTTACCTCCATAATTAGCCAGAGTTCATGACGTATTTCACGTCTCCATGCTGAAGAAGTATGTATATGATTCTGACCATATTATCACGTATGACAATCTAGAGATTCAGAAGGATATGAAGTTCGAGCAAATGCCAATAAAGATTCTGGAACGAGAAGTGCGTCAACTGCGAAATAAAGTTATTCCTATGGTCAAGATTCAATGGAAGAAAATATGGCCATATGAAGCAACATGGGAAACCGAAGCAGCCATGCAGAAAAGATTTCCAGAATTATTTAACTGTAAGTACACTCTCCAAAATCCATATATTGAATTTGGGGATTAAATTCTTCTAAGTGGGGGAGGGTGTAGTGCCCCAGAATTTATATATATAATTTTTAAATTTTAAAATATTTTTTTAAAAATTATAAAGGCTTAAATAAATTAATAAAAGGGTTATTAGATTAATAAGTCATTATAAGGCTCAATTAGGCTAATTAGTTAACCTAGCCTATCTAATTATTATCCAAAAGGTTAATGGACCAAGCCCATCAAATTTGGCCCATATTCTAGAAGGGTAATTAGCTTATTCTCGTATTTTAAGGATAAATACTATTTATATAAGATAATTATGTGGATAAACGAATAAAAGAGTTTTATTAAATTAAAACTCTATATACGTTGAATGTAACGGTCTATCGGGCGACCGCCACAGCCCTGTAACGCACCTAGGCTGATGCATTACACTCTGTTAGTTCCGTGAAAGAAAGAACGAGCAAAAAGATTAGAACTTTGGGATCTTATCTATAAGAGATCAACTTGGGAAGAGTTATAACATTACTAAGGACTCTTAGGGATTAAGTTCTGGCAAATTAAGGACTCTAGAATCAATCTAATCTTCAAACCCTAGCCAAAACCCTATAAATAGGACCCAATTCTGAACTCAGCGACCCTTACTTTTGGCTCGTGAAGAATCAAGGTAAGGAGTCATGATTTCGAGTAAGTTCTTTAGAAGTTTTTGTTTAGTATACTTTAGACTAATGGTTCTCCAAATTTCGTGCTAGGAGATCAAGCAACCAAAAAGATAGAAGCTTCTAAAGTTGCTGATTCAACCTTAGCAACCCAGGAATCTAAACGCAAGTACCCTTGGCTGATTGTCGAAAACATACTATTATAAACCATGGGATATGATACTACTGGCGTCGCATTATGCTGGGAGTACTTTCTCTATAAATAAGTGAAAATTCACGGCACGACATGACATTCTTGTACATGACTTTCTTGATTGATATTCCACAGAAATTCACGAAGTACTTGCTCATAAGCAAAAGATACTGGAGTGATGATTATGTGGCTTGCTAGTACATTCTCGATACATTCTTGTTGATAAACGAACAATATCATGTCCTTGTTACATTCTTGCTAGTTCGTACTTGCTCTCGTTCTAACTTACTTGATCATCTTGTTACTTTGGTTTAATCGCGTGATTGATCGCATTCGCATGATTTTTACCTCATTCTTTAGAGCTAAATTGTTAATTACTTTAATAGTGCCTTCATGTTGATGCAAAGATACCTACTGGGCAAATGTGCTCATTACCTATTTCCAATCTTTTCAGGAGATGGAAGTGAGTCGAGTTTGGATTCGGGTTATACAAGTAGCGGGTCCGAGAGCGAATGAAAGTATTGTCAAGATGAGAGTGAAGACTTAGGAAGTCTAAATTGTTTAGATTACGTCTATGCAATTTTCTTATTTCTTGAGTCTAGTACATAATGGAAGTTAAATTAGTGGTTGTACTTGATTATTTTGAAATAAAGTTGGAGTTTTAGTAATATTATGCAATTACATTTATGTGTGTGATTGTCTTACGCTCTGATCATTCTTGCTTGTAAGAGGCTTACCATGCCGGCTGTTCGCGCTCCCCGAGTTAGTCTACCGCTGTAATAAAGGCTCGGGGCGTGACAAGACCCAATCAGGGGTTGCCCTAGGGCCCCCCCTCATTTCCTTCCACCTTTGGCCAAGTCAAGGAGCAGCCACTATCTATTTTTGCGGGAGAAAAAGATTAAGAAAGGTTTTAATTTGGGGAGAAATTCTTGGAGAGAAAATAGGAGATCCTCCCCTCATTAGGTAACCCAAAGGGGGCGCCCCCTCCTTTCCTCTTCTCAATCCATAGGGCACCCAAACCCTAGCCACAATGGGGGGCGGCCCTCTCTCCTCTCTCCATCCTCCATCTTGTTCTCATCAAATCTCAGCCCTCCATCTCCAGTCAATTCAATCTCCACCCTTTATGTGGCCCGACTCCTCTATAAATAGCCTACATCAAGGAGAAGAAAGGGATTCTAGCCTTTTTCTCCCCTTTCTGCTTCTCTAATTCTTTTGCTCTAGTCACAAAAGTTGTTCATTTTTTCATGCTCTACAATTTCTTCTTCTTCCTCATTAGCTAGTTATGCTCGATTTTTATGTTATTTGCGATTTTACGGTGGTCTGCACTGTTCATCCGCGAACCAATGTTTCCTCCGTTCTTTGCCCTATTACTCCTTCTTCTGCTCTTTTTCTCATCCTGATCCTTTTATCAAAGTTGTTCATTTTTTTATACTCTACAATTTCTTTTTATTCACATCCTCTAATTCATCCTTAGTTTTAAGTTATTCTCTACTTTTCAATGTTCTATTTTCTTCTTTTACTATTCACCCGCATCCAAACCACGTCCTCTGTTCTTCCTCTATTTTCTCCTATCTACGTTGATTTTCTCCCTCTGCTCCTTTTAACAAAGTTCTTCTTCTCATGCTCTTCAAAATCTTCTTCTTCCACATCTTCCAAATCTTCCTGATTTTCAAGTTATTCTAGATTTAATCACGTGCTATTTTCAACTTCAACCCTTACTGTTTTTAACCTTCTTCTTCCATCATCTTCTCCCTCCTCTTATTTCCTCTCAACTCCCCAAGGCGGAGACTCTCCTTCGGTCCTCTCAAGGCGGTGCTCACCAAGGTGGGGCGAGCTTCCAAGGCTTGGCACAGATTGGGCGGCGTCACTCTTCTACATCCCGGCTCTACATTCTTCCCTTTTCTTTAGCTTATTTTGAGTTGTAATTTCATTTTCATAGCATTGTAATTGACGAATGCTCATTTTACTATGGTAAATCCTGTCAAAGACACCATTTCATGTGCATTTAATAAGACAATTATGCATATTCTATGGCCAATCCCAACTTCACATAAATTGGGCTTTCCACGTAAATTAATTTAACTTATGGTTAATTATTCAATAAAAAAGGAGTTAAAGGCCATGAGCATTAATTTCTCATTGCATAATTATAAGCATTTATGGGTTGTATGCTTAATGCAAATTTTTTGGGGATTAATGTCACGCCCCGAGCGTGGAAGGAACCCGGAGATGGGCGACGAGTTTATATCAATCATGTCAATCAGAGCGTTAGTGTATTCGACACAAAGACAGAGTGCGTAAAAGTACAGATAACCCAATCCTTTATTCAATCACAATCTTAAAGTACTTCTATTACAACCACTTAATGAAAGTACTAGGACTCAATAAAAGGAAAGTACAATGGTTGACTCTATAAAGATAGAAAAGACAAGACTAGATAATTGCTTGGACGATGGGAATGGCTCTAAACTCTTCACTCATTATCATCCCCATCCGATTATGTCTCGTCATCGGAATTACCTGAAAAATAGGGAAAAACACTAGGTGAGCGAACGCTCAGTAGGAATTATATCTCAAGTGTTAGCTTGTTTTAAGTAAATTACATGTTACATGAATGCAACATAGCTATGCATGTTCGCGTAAAACAACAATAGAGAATATATATCAAGAGATAGTTGAGCGAACTAGCAAATCTTTCAAGAACTCATGTCAAATATATATCAAGATGATCAAGCACGTATATTTATCATGTCATGTCAAGAATTGGCTATCATGTTCAAGCAAGTAAATAAATACCCATTCTGGGTCACGCAAGTCATGTCATGTCAAGTCAAGTACTGGATTGTGGAATGTCATTTAACTAGAATGACAAGTGCTTCAGTGCAATGCCACACCGTGATCATTACAACTCCCATGGGCACAAGTACTTTCGAGTGCTCCTCCCAGGACCAGATCGGGCCCTATATGCGCAGGCATTGATCATGTATTTTTGACATCCACTATAGTTATAGCCAATATGGAATTCCAAAGGAATAATCTTGTAGGAACTTTAAGGTAGATCTTGTGGAATAGAATCACAAGGATTGAACATGATGAGTAAGGACGTATCACGATAATAACGGTATAACCACGATTCGCGTTGAAAACTAGGCAGAATCGGCTCCCTAATTGGGTGCCATGACATTAAGAATAAGCACTCATAGAGATATGGTCGCTCGTTCTTGTACATGATAAGGTAGATAGAATTAGTGTCCACAAGTGTGGCACATATTTCTTAAGAAATATTAATGGCATGGTTTCCCATTCTATTAATTCAAGGATATTCTCATGGCATCCAAATATCATGTCATGAGGGCCGGTATACCATGTTTCTTTAGAGTGACATGGCAATTAAGTAGTGTCATGGGTTTTAAGGGTACAACCAGCTCAATCGGCCTTGAGGGAATCCAAGGCTACGAGGAGTCTTACGGAGGTCTCTATGATAAAATCACCAGTCTAAAGGAAAGGAATGTCCCGCGGAGGGTCCATCTAACACCGAGAAATAGTGGGGTAATCGATAAAATATTGTGAAACGTGAGACTATACTCACGGAATGGAATATAGTACCTATACGTAAAATTGACACCATAGATCACATCTTCATTTCATGAAATAGCGCCCTGGGCAGGATCGCTAGTTTAATATATAACGATTGTTCACTCAGTCGTTATATCCAGGTTCCATATTTATTAAAATCTGCCAAAAATTCTCAATTCCAGATATTATGTAAATGACGACTTGGCTTAAGTCTTTAATTCAGTAATTAGCGCCCTAGTCTGGGGCGTCATATCTCAAATTGATGGCAGGGTGCATGTCGTTATTTCAAAATCCATGTAATTAGGTCATGTATAGATCACCGTTCACCAGTTATCACTAATTAGCGCCTGAGTGTGGGGGCGTTCATTCAATTGACAACTTGAAGGCGGTCATTATTTGTTTGTCATGTGATATGCACCAGGTAGGTACAATCATAGACACATGATTTTTGAAGTATGTCCAATCAAGAAACTAGAGACATGTTCAGATAGAGAAAAATAGTAGGAATCTAACAGTATACTCATGCATTAGGTTAGATGTCATGGTTCACAATTATTAAATTTTAAACATGTGTAATTATTAATTAACCAACTAATCTGACGCTTGTTTGCACGGTCGCTATATCAAATAGTGCCCTAGAGGGAGGCGTAATTTTACTGAAACTCCCAGAAACATATCAAGCTCTACGTAAATCAATCTAACAAGCCTATATGCATGCTTATGATCTTGTAGCTATTAGATTGGGCTAGTACTTGAGAACACCAACCTTGGTTTTGAGGTTTGGATGCTATAACGTGAAGAACGGTGATGAGATATCAAAATATCCGATACTCTATTTTGCAAGATGGCAGCGGCAGTAGGAAGAAGATGTATATATATAATAAGAGCAACTGCAGCAACGGCAATACTTGATCAACATCGGTGGCAGTAGTGAAGAAGCTGCGGCTCTTCACGTTCAGTAGTGAACAGGTTGGAGGAAGAAGACGTCGTCGGTGTAGGACCCATTCGTGCAAGAGGAAAGAAGAGGAAGCAGGGGTCTATCCTTCCCGTGCAGACAAAGGAGAAGCAGAAGAAGAGAGAATTCTTTTCTTCATGTACAACTGTCGGTGAGCAAATAATAGAGACGGCAGCAGGTCGTTGTTGAAGAAAAAGAGCCAACAAGTTGGCTCGACGGAGGGGGTTTGTATTTATAGGAAAAATGTTTTGATCGAAGCTTGGAGTTCGATCGGAATTAGTATTTCCTTAGAGGTTGAATCCTGCTAGAATTAGACTTCCTACGTATTAATCGTTCTAGATCAGGACCTTCCCTAATAGCATTCAACATCCTAGTTCGAACAAAATACTGCAACGGTTTTCATTTTTGATTCTGTAGGGAAATAGCACCTAGAATAGAGGCGCCCTTTAGGTAAATAGCGCCCATGATAGAGGCGCCATTCATGTAATTGGCGCCTGAAGTCCCGCGATCAATGACACCTAAGAGGGGGGTGAATTGGGTGTTTACCAATTTTAAGAAAACTTTTGGGCTTTTATAAAATATGTGATACAAAGCTAGTTAAGAGATTCAAAGGTATTTGAACACAAATTAGATTTATCAAACTTTATATGATAAGATATAGATTATGCAAGATATACGAAGATAAATCCAGAACAACAATTTAAACTAACGTTTATGTAGAATGGAGATAGAGGAAATGGAGCAAGCCACACAAAACAAGCACAATGCACAGCGGTTTTTAAGGTGGTTCGGATGCAACGACGGCAATCCTACGTCCACCCCTCACCAAACTCGGTGAGGCTTCACTTGGGGATAAATCCCCAAACGGAGACGACGCTCCAACCACACACGCAGGATGACGCCTGCCCACACAGACGGGGACGTACCCCAACACACACACACACACACACACACACACACACACACACACACGGAGACGAGGTCTCCAACACGATCCAACAAGCGGATCAACAAGACACACACACGCTGCGACAAGTGCAGCACTCCACACACACAAACACTAAGATCTGGATAAAATCACACACACACGCAGATCTAAGAAGTCCTACGCACAGACGAAAGGAACACGACGACCACACACGACCACGGATCTAACAACGATCCACACACACACAAGTTTGCAGTTTATACAAAACACAAATATGAAGTTGAAACATAATAAGGCACAGTTTAGAATGCTCCTGATTTAGGCTCCCCCTGAGTGTATGCTCCAGATGTTTGCGTTGATTCCTTCTTCACTTGAATGACTTGAGACTCAGCTTGAATGGCCTTGTATTTGATGTAGATCTTCTTGCACGGAGTACTGTTCACGGCTACAGTACTCTTCCTTCTTCACTTGAACAACCTTCCTTTGATCTCTTCTTGAAACTCTTGAATTGCTTCTTCTCTTGATCGGAAGTTCCTTGGCTTCAGATGGTGCTAGAATGACTCCAGTTGGATGAAGAACTTACTAGATGGAGTATGCTTATGAGAGTTGTAGTAGCCTTCTTATTGCCTTGATAGCCTCCCCCTTGATCTCTCTTGTTGGTTGCTTGCTTCTTCAATTCATTGGAGGATGAAGGCTTCAAAATGGACCTTGGATCTTCAGCTGTTGGATGGAGTTTTGATTCACGAACTACTGTTCATGCTACAGTAGCACTCCTCTTCTTCTTCTCCCTTGAGCCACCTTGATCTCCCTTGAAGCTCTCTTGGTTTATTAGGGTTTATGGCTCCAAATGATATGTTTTATAGCCCTTGAATGGTCCATAAACAAGCCCCAGACCAGATCCACAAAACATGGTGAGATTGGGGTCATTGGGATTAAACAAATGGGTAGAAAGACCTCTCCTCGAGCTTAAAACACGAAGTCAACAAAAGGGGGCTCAGGGATGGCGATCGACCGGAGTAAGCTGGCGGTCGACCTAGAAGTTTCTGACTGCAGCTCGGTTCATTCTGGCAGGGGCGGTCGACCGGACGCCCATGGGCGGTCGACCGCTAGAGGCAGAGCCTGTAGACTTTGGGGTGCTGTTATTTCAGGTCGACCGGGATTGGTCCGGAGGTCGACCGGACTTTGGTAAACCTGGAAAATGAGTAGTTAAGCCCAGAAAACTATGTCCATAAGTCAAGAGCTTCAAATCCATATCAAATCCATACATTTTGAGATTGAATTAAACTTAGTTTATGCATTAGACCATTTGAGCATTTCATGTTGAGTGTGCGCAAGTCGATCCGCGGGCGAGGGCGCACGATGGCCAGAATGGTTTCATGTTGAGAGTGCATGAATGAGGTGTATATTTGAGATACACAAGGTAAGATCGATGCTAAGACAAGGTGAGAGTCTCACCAATCATCCTTGATAGTAAATGACATATACCACCTATTTTGGGTTGTAGAGGAGCAAAGTTTTGGTTCACCAGGTGACTACCATGAGTTTGATCCTGCATGCAAGATAGTCAGAGTTAATTGTATGCTTGTTGATATTAAAGATGTTATGAAACCTCTTGCCTCTTGTAAAACCAGCATATGCAACCAGCATAAATAACAAGATGAATGAACACAATCATCAAGAACATGTGTAATCAACCATAAGTTTAGCTATCATCACGTAATCACACATTAAGCTTAGTTATCATATCATAACTTAAAAATTACAACAATCATCAAAACTATAACTCAACAATCTCCCCCTTTTTGATGATGACAAACTTAGTGATGATGACAAACTTAATGATAAACTTATGATGATATAACAGAATGGCACAAAATATTCTTCTCCCCTTGTTACACACAATCCCCTTGTCACACACAATCATCAATTTTTCTCCCCCTTTGACATAATCAAAAAATGGGATAATGCAAGTCTTTCTCCCCCTGTAACATGATCAACAATATCAATAAGCTGGAAGAAGCCAAATGAGGAAGAACAAACCTATCTCCCTTTGAAGCAACAAAAGCCCGTCTTATCAATTCAGAAGAAGCAAGGGCAGATCATGGGCGAATAAGGCAATATGATTCAAATCAGAGGAGACCAATGGGTAATTAGTCTCACCAATCAATATGATACAAACCAAAGTAAAAATAGTCACTTGAAGGTGGTGATTGGTCTCAGGGATATGAACCAGTGGAGCAAGATGTTTACAAGATGAGGTGTTCAGCATGATAGCATTCAAAATCTAGATCCCATGGCAGATTTTCACAACAAGCAACAGCAGGAGGACATACCAAAAGAATTGTCGTTGGTTTTCAAATTTCTGATTTTTATATTTTGGTTTGAAATGCATGAAATGTAACATATGCAAGGGATGACATGTGGGATGATTAAGAGCTATCAAACCAATACGTATATATACATGTAACACAGCTCCCCCGTACTTATATAAGAAGGGAATGGATATAAGAAAGATGCAAGAGAGTCATGACAACCAGAATGCACATGTGTAGCACATGGGAAGTTGTGCAATCATATAGGAGATTCATGCAATTACTAATGCATTCAATCAATTTTTTGAATACATATTAAATCAAATTTCCAGATGTGTAAGTGAGAAACATGAAGGATGATAGTTGCAATATGGATATTCAGATTTTCAGATTAACACAAGGAGACATTTTACAGACTGCACTTTTATTTGGAGAACAGCGTATTGGAGGCTACACTCTACCACAATGAGTTTTCACCATCATTTTTCAACTCAACCAATATCACATGACAGTTAGAATTTTTCAAGAGTGATCAGTTTCAAATAATCCCTTTTTACGCGAGTAGACGCGTGGAGCTCATGCCAGAATCCCCGGTTACTCAGAATACTGAACTATTTCACCTCATTTTGAACAGAGATACTAGTCAACACTTTTCAGATATGAACCACATCACGTCTCAGGTGACATGTGCCCAATTTACTCAGTGAGACTTAACATTGCTCTGTCGTTCATTTTCATTCGACATTTTTCAACAAAGATAGGTAGGCAGCTTTTTCCTCAACTGTCTCTTTAACATACTTGCAGTAAGTTTAACATCTCGAGAGTGTTAAAAAGGAATTCATATATCATTATTTTTAACACTCATTTTCCCCTTTTGTACATGAAGTGTGCGAATTTGATTCAGCATGTATACCGAAAATATCATGAATACATAACAGTGCAACTCCCCCTAAATAGATGCACCTATGAAATATAAACTCTCCCAAAGTGTACGACATGAAACACTCCAATAATAACTCAAATGCAGTATTATTTATCAAGAAGACATAATGCCATAGAAATGCCAAGGGATGGGGGTGAATAGCATATAATATCAAGCAAGCACACAGAGGGAATGTATGCAACATGCAATGCAAATGTGTAATTGATGCCAAACAAATGGATACCAATTGAATGAAGTGAATGCAGCTAATGCATGAGTACTGATGCAATGCAACTTGATCATATAGTAATGAAATGCAACATGCCAAGACAGAATGCAATATGGTGCAAAACTTCTGATACCAAATAAATGAACTAACTTCAGCTAATGCATGAATTCATCCTAATCCATGCAACCTATGCCTAGATGAGTATGTGATGCAAGATGCAAATGTAGTATAGGAGGGCTTGATCTTCAAACCTTGAGGCAAATTTGACATTGGAGCATTCACATTATATTAATGTGTCAACAATATTTTTCATGACATGGCCTTTATGAATAAGGGTGCATAAATGATCAAAATTAAGCAATGCAACCTAATTTACAGAATTATTCAAAATCAGATATTCAAGAGCGTTTCACAAGTTTTGAAATTAGAAATCATCAAAAAGCTACATGTTTGAATCATTTGATCAGAAACATATTATTAATTTAAAGAACTCAGCTCAAGGATTCATTCATAACTCCACCAATCACAAGCCAGTCACGATTTTCAAAATCTGGTACGAGATGGAGATTTTAGTCCGAAGACCTAGCTCAACGCATAGAGAATGCTTCCAAGTGGACACAATCCACTCTTTCACAAATGCCATTTGATATACCAGATATGCAGTTAAATTCAGGTGTGGTTGTGTAATTCAAAATGACAAATATTCAATACACACTTCTCAAGCCAGTTAGACAAGTTCATCACAGCAGACTAGTGAATGACAATTCAAGTTTTGAAACAATACCTGTCATCCTAAAGTGTCAACAAGTGACAAAATACCATTGCATGAATTGACGAGGTTGAATTACCTTAATTTAGATGACAAGATTGAAAGCCTTCATGCACTAAGATTGCTAACCCCACAACGGTTAGTACTTCAGATTTTACTTTTCATACCTTTGCCTTGAGAATCCATTTTGATCCAAGCCTTCCACCTGCAATCCAAAGATGAATAAAATTCAGTTCATTCACGAGGCTTATAGCAAAATCTCCTTGCAAAAAATCGCTACACATTATTCAGAAAAGGCATTATTAGTAGTTTAAAGAGTGATATCATCCACATATGCTTGAACCACTAAAGTGTCTTTTACCTGATTTGCCTCATGAGATGTGTTTAATCAACCTTACCCATTCAACTAATTGTCAGTCAAAAGAGATGTGCGCCTTTCATACCATGCCTTGGGTACTCATCAAAATCATTTCCTATCTCCGGGTGATGGTGGAGAAAATTTCTTAACATTTTTATCCTTGCAAGGTGTTCCTTAATTGATTCAAGCCTGGTCATGACTAGCCCATTATCATTTGACTTTTGGGAGTATGATCTGCATCCAAGGACAAGAAGATTTGATTTATCAGTTTTGATTCAAATTTATTTATAATGACATGACAAATAATTTTAACAACCAACACCCCTAGATAGTTCTAGATGCAATGCATGACTCATGTGTGAACCTAAATGTTAAGCCCATATGACGAATCTAATGACTCCCCCTCAATGTGTGCATGACTGTGATATGCTCATTAAAAAATCTAATGCCATGTGCAGCCTGTGACTGATTGACTCATAGTACCGGGCGGAGAACTTAGATCTGAAGATCACCTCACGCGTAGTGATAGCTTTCAGACAGGCATAACCTACCCCTCGACATGTCACCATTTGATATACTATGTAGTCAAGGGTGGTGAAGGTAGGAGGATTGCTATGTATTATGACATGAATTCACAATATTCAATTTATGCATGACAGTACGTGAAGGCTTATGCAAACTCAGTATATGCAGCGAGATTTATTGACGGTTTCAAAAACTCCACTTCAACAAGATGCTATATGAGGATGATATGCACAAGGGTATGCAACTATCTATGGATGGAATGCATGTACAGAGTCATGCATGATCACATAACTATACAGCACATGGTAAAACACGACATAACACTATTAGTGGAGAGAGTGTGAGGGATATCACCTGAGAAATCAAATTCAGTTTTTAATTTTTCTTCCAACCTTGCTTAAGTCACTTGACTCGTATGCCTTACTTTCTTGATGAAAATAGATGTCATACTTTCCATTTCCATGGTACTCCTGTAAAACAGATTTCTCAATTTGTATTCTTAGGTACCCAAATCATCTTGGGTCCTTGTGGGTTAGCAGCATTCTTGGCACGTGGCTTCCACTCCTTAACAACATTCAAATCATCATCTTTCACAAGAAAATAATCATGCTTAACATTTCCAAATTTTCCAAAGTGATGGTAGACGGCACGTGGCATCATCTTCTTTCTTCTCATGGGTTCTACTGATTTGTGTGTGTGAGCATGATGTGTTGAGTAGGAGTTCTTTCTCTTCAACAATAACCAGCAGTGTGAAGTTGTATGACTCCTTTTAGCACAGTGATTGTAATGCATGGAAGATTTTGTGGTAAAGGCTTTCTTTGCATTTTTTAAAACAGCTTGGTTTCTACATGCTCTCAAATCATCATTCTTCATAATGAAACAATCATGCATAGCATGTCCATGTTTTTCACAATAAAAACATGTGAGTTTCTTTCTAATTGGTTGTGTGTGTGTGAAAGAGGTATGTTCAACATGCATGGAGGTGCTAGGAACATTTTTAGATTTTTGATGCAAATTGATTTTCTTTATGGATGCATGTGTGTGTGCAACATGATTTTTCTTTTTCAGATTTTCATTTGATCTTTTTATTGTCTGTGAAGAAGATTGATTTGGGGACCCATTTGATGTACTGGCTATGTTTGAACTATGCACAAAAGATGTAAAAACTTTGTTTTCAAACTTCTTTTTGTTCACAGGATTAAAACTCAGCCCTTCCCTTTGAAAATTCACTTTCATCCTCAATAATTTGTCCAAATTTCCTTGACCATTCACAAATCTAGACAATGAAGCATTCAAGTCAATAATCTCTTTCTCAAGAGATGCAATGTGCAATTCATAGGAAGGAAGTTTATTTTCACAGGAGTTGTCTTGTTCATGTAAAGTAGTATTGGTGGTTTTGTGACTTTCAATTTCTTGCAACAAAGCATGTACTTTTTCAGATTGATCAATATTCATAGATTTTCCTTTTTCAAAAGTAAGCAATCTTTCAGAAATGGTTCTATTCAATTCCTTCAGTTTCTCATTTTCTATTTCAAGATTTTTATCATGAGCAAACTCATTTTGACCATTATTCATATGACTTACTCTCTCTCTCAACTCTTTGTTTTCATTTCTAAAAGAAGAAATTTGATCTTTATGAATTCTAATGTCAAACACATGACCATCAATCAATTCCTTCAAGTGCGAGCATTCTTTACATGGAGAATCACATTTATTTTGTCCAACATTCTTTTTTCAATTTTTTATTTTCAGACTTAACCTTCTCATATTTATCAGCAAGCTCATCATATGAAATCAATAACTCCTCATAGCTAAATTCATCTTCATTATCAGAATCAGAATTTACCTTTGAGCTTGAGTCAACTTGCTGATCACTCCCTTGATCACTCGTGCCTGCCACAAGATATTGATCTTCATGCCCTTCCCAGACTTTGGTTAAGCCAACCAAGATATCCTTCGCGGATCTGCAATGGGAGACAAAAGGGAAATGATTAGAATCAACTGCAGCAATAAGTAATTTTAGAACGAAACAATTTTGATCATGTTTAAGCTTGGAATCTGCGGTCCAGACAGATTTATCTTTAGCAACTCACAAGGACAATGTGAGATAAGCTTCCATAGCTTAGGATCATATGAGTTGACTAGACTGCACATCCTTCCTAACCACAAATCAAAATTACAACCATCAAACATCGGTGGAGAATTCAATATGTACATAATGGTAGTCATTGATCTGAATCACTCTAGATCGTTAGATCTATGAAATTAGAGCATTGGCTCTGATACCAATTGAAGTATCACGATCAATGACACCCAAGAGGGGGGTGAATTGGGTGTTTACCAATTTTAAGAAAACTTTTGGGCTTTTATAAAATATGTGATACAAAGCTAGTTAAGAGATTCAAAGGTATTTGAACACAAATTAGATTTATCAAATTTTATATGATAAGATATAGATTATGCAAGATATACGAAGATAAATCCAGAACAACAATTTAAACTAACGTTTATGTAGAATGGAGATAGAGGAAATGGAGCAAGTCATACAAAACAAGCACAATGCACAGCGGTTTTTAAGGTGGTTCGGATGCAACGACGGCAATCTTACGTCCACCCCTTACCAAATCCGGTGAGCCTTCACTTGGGGATAAATCCCCAAACGGAGACGACGCTCCAACCACACACGCAAGATGATGCCTGCCCACACACATGGGGACACACCCCAACACACACACACACACACGGAGACGAGGTCTCCAACACGATCCAACAAGCGGATCAACAAGACACACACACGCTGCGACAAGTGCAGCACTCCACACACTCAATGTCACGCCTCGAACCGATAGCAGCGGAACGTGTCGTTCGGAACGCGGCAGTGATACATTCATGAATAGTCAGAGCATACATAAGACACAAAAATTACAAACTGTACAATGTGGGCCAATTTAACCTTTATTGATATTCAAATATTCGAATTACATACCTTGACTCAACTTACATAAGTAAAGAAAAGACTCACTATTACATTTTAATAAAAAGAAAAGACTCAAATACTTTATAAAGGGAAAAGACTCAAGGATAAGATAAGACTCAAGAAAACTAAAGACACCGACACGATTCTCCATAACGCTCATCACTCTTGCCCTTCCCCATCTGATGGACTATCTTCAATGTCGTTACCTAAAAACGTTAAAGATAGGGAGGTGAGCGAAACGCTTAGTAGGAATTGCATCTCTCATCAAGCAGAATATAAGTGATTAACCAATTACTCATGTTCATGACAAATGAAATGCAGGAACTAGGAAATCATGATGATCAATCTAACAGGACAGATGAATATTAAAGTCAAAGGCAGTTACGAGCTTAAGAGAAATAGGGATGAATTCCCATGCGGAGTCAAGGACAAGCTATCAGAATATAACAAGGATTGATACGCGGATGAACATAACTTCAGAATTTGCCAGAATATACAGAGTTTCAATAAATATAGGCAGAATTAAACATTCAAGCAGAATAACTAAATTATCAGAATAACTGAACAGCAAAATATCAGAATAACAGAATTAACAGAATCTACAGAGTTTACAGAATAACAGATATAACAGAATAACAGAATATGACAGATGTATAGAGTTTGGTGCAATGCCACACCCAGAAGTTTACCATGGTTTACAGAATTGGACTTCCGTCCTACCTGGCACTAAAAGTCGCGGACCCAGAGCCCTTTTATATTTCAGAATCATATTTGGCCAAATACAGAGTCAAAGTGTTATGTTCTCAAATTGATGACAAGAAGATTCCAAAAGGGGTAGAGTGTCAAGACTAACGGAAAACTAAAGTAACACGGATCGGATCCAGGGTTTTTAGGGTACAACCAGCTCGGCTGCGTTTAGGGAATCCAAGGCTAGTGGAGACTTACAGAGGTCCCAATGACTAACTTGCTAGTCCGAAGGAACGGAATGTCCAACGGAGGGCTCGTATGTCACCGAGAGTTGAGGTATATAACGTGAACCAATAAAGAAACAAGGACTCCATCCACAGACGTGAGATGAGAGTGCCGAAAGACCCAAGGTAGGGGTCAAAATCGGAAGAAAACGGTGAGAACATGAATGTGTTAATTATAGAATTCATGTCAATCTAATTCTATAATTAACTATAATTAAATAAACCTATTTCAAATTGGCCTCCGTGAGTAGTGTCATTTATTAATTAGCGTCCACTTGGAGGGACGTTAATTCTATGATTTTTAACGTAATTTATTTAACAAGGATTTACATTTATATCTATTTTATTGAATAAATTCAAAAACATACATTAAAAGGCACATTGATTTATTTAAAATAATTTAAGAAAATAGAATACATGATAATTAGGAGAAAAATACAAGGATTCCAAATATATATTTTTCATAATTTTTGGTTATATATTTCAATAATAATAGATTTTCAAAGATATGCGTTCATGATATATATATATATATATATATATATATATATATATATATATATATATATATATATATACATATATATATATATATTAGTTAAATATGACGTCGATCAACAGTGGCGTCCATTTATATGGTAACGACCGTATGTGGGTCGTCCTTTGTACAAATAGTGCCCTACTGTGGGGCGTCTTTTACTGGAATCTTCTAAAACCTTCAAAGAACTATATGCATGCTCGACAGAGAAATTTCCACAGAAAACTAGAGGATATGAACTTGACATGAGCATGCTGTTTATGATAACACCTTTATTAATTAGGTTTAGCCATCAGAGAGAACACCTACCTCGGTTGTCGATTGGATTGACAGATGATGAAAAGGCTATAGAACTCCGATACTCTATTTTCAACAGAGACAGCAGCAGCAGAAAAGATCAGTTTGGACGAAATCAACAAGAAACGGCTTGGGTGAAACAATAAGAGCAACTGCTCTTATTAATAACAGCAGTAGCAATAGCCCTCCGGGAAAATTAGAGAAAATTGTTGCAGAACGAAGGTGCAGCCGGAGGAAACGAAGTTTCTGCTGCCTAAAACCCTATTGTAGTCGACGAGAGGAAAATTTCGTTTAATGGCTCGAAGGGTTGGTATTTATAGGGTTTTAGAG
This sequence comes from Amorphophallus konjac, assembly GCA_022559845.1. Taxonomy (NCBI): domain Eukaryota; kingdom Viridiplantae; phylum Streptophyta; class Magnoliopsida; order Alismatales; family Araceae; genus Amorphophallus; species Amorphophallus konjac. The sequence goes on from CM040125.1 coordinate 319,465,486, forward strand.
ACCTCAAAAGGTTGGAGTTCGATTGGGAAGAGCATTCCTAATATCAATCTATTCGCATTAAAATTTCCATTACAATTCTTTCCGAAACACAACACTTCCTAATTTCAGTGAAATGGAAAAGACGACGTAGGTTGGGTCGCCCTTTTATAAATTGACGCCTATATCTAAAGTCTTTAATTGTTTAAATAACGCCTTCCCACAGGGCGTTACTTCATTAATTAACGCATCTTATTATGCCTTTAATTTCATAAAACGCGCCTTCATCTGGGGCGTGTTTATACTTCTATTAATATTTGACGACTTAAACAAAGTCGTTTGTTTTAACCGATTACTTTTTTAACGTTAATTTAAAGAGTAACAATCTTTGGGATTTTTATCTTTTTTTATTTAATGGGATATCGACATGAAATTTTACGGGTATACATTTTCCATTTTTCTCTATTTTTCTATATAATTATTTTTATCAAATTCTTTTAATATAAAAAGTGGCACTATTCACTATTACTATTCCTTTAATAAAATAACGACTTGTGTTAAGTCGTTGGTTTTCAAAGAAACGCCCATGGATCAAGGCGTTAATTTCATTTGCACCTTTTAATACCACCTACAAAAGACAGAAATTGGTTATATACTCATTATTTTATCTTTTACGTATATTTAATGTATTAAATCTTATTAATACACCTTATTCCTTCAACTAAAAATATAATGTAATAGATATGAAATAATAGATTTTCTAAATTATTAATAAAAATCTAAATTAGCATGTTCTCCAAGATTTATTTATTATTAATTGAATAAAAATATGATATGACTTTAAATGCCTTCTTAAAATGACTCTATATTCATAATCCCTTAAAATTTTAGGGTAGGGTCTATAAGATCCTCTTGTAAGGCCCATTTGGAAATCTCGGGGGTGCTTACAAGGTCTGGCCCTGATTATCTATTGGTTTTAAATTTATTTAGATTTTCTAGTCCTTAAATTTACCAGGGTTGCTACACTCAAACACTAAGATCTGGATAAAATCACACACACACGCAGATCTAAGAAGACCTACGCACAGACGAAAGGAACACGACGACCACACACGACCACAGATCTAACAACGATCCACACACACACAAGTTCGCAGTTTATACAAAACACAAATATGAACTTGAAACATAATAAGGAATAGTTTAGAATGCTCCTGATTTAGGCTCCCCCTGAGTGTATGCTCCGGATGTTTGCGTTGATTCTTTCTTCACTTGAATGGCTTAAGACTCAGCTTGAGTGGCCTTGTATTTGATGTAGATCTTCTTGCACGGAGTTGTTGTGCCCCTTAGGTACAAGCTTATGATATTTTGTTTTGATGATAGCAATACAGTGAAACTTTCACAGTGAGCCATTCATTGTGTTTAGTGTACATGCATTACTGCTAGTTACTGCATATGCAAACACTTGGTCGATGCATTGCATTCTGTCAGATATCAAGTCTATACATCCATTGCTTCAGTTTAATATCTACTATGTGCATACATTACATCGGTGCATTGCTTCTTCTGTGCATATACTGCATCAGTGCAAACAGTTGCTGCATGCGTCTGTTAAGAAGTCTGTACATTCTTCAGGTGCATCATCTCAGCAAGTCCATACATTGGACTTGAACATATAGGAAGTCTGTACATCGGCTAGGCAGCAAGTCTGTACAGCCATTGCTTAAGGCAAGTCTGTACATCGCATCGGTTCATGCATCAATTAGCAAGGTCTGTACAACCTTCTTGGCACAGGCACGCGATCAAGTCTATACATTGCATGAGCATAGTCAGAGCACTCAACTCTGTACATTCGCCACCATGCATTAAGTCTCAAAGTCTGTACAGCCTTTTGCATTGGACTTAAAGTCTATTCATTGGCAAGTCTGTACATCAGCCTGTTCATGCATTCTTCAAGTCTGTACAGAGTCCATCGTCTTATGCATCGTCTTATGCATTATCTTCAAGTATGTACAACGTCTAGCATCTCTTGCAAAGTCTGTACATCGTCAATGTCTACACATTGCACTGTACATAGGACCAAGTCTGTACATCGCATTTGGTGCAGACACATGCAAGTAAAGTCTATACATCGTCATGCGTCTCATTCATCGTCTCATCATGCATATGCTTTGTTCATGCAAGTATGTACAAGTCTATACGTCCAGCATCTCACCTAGCATCTTAGTGTCTCGTGGCTAAGTCTATGCATCGGCTAGGCAAGTCTGTACATCACACGTCTCATGCATTGTCTCAATCAAAGTGTAGACATTGTCTGCCCTACAGTACACTAAGTCCATACATTAGCACTGTAGCTTGCACGAAGTAAAGTCTGTACATTGGACTATCAGGTAAAGTCTATACATCCTTTAGCTGGAACTGTGCAAGTCTGTACATTGCTGCTTTGCCAAAGTCTATATATTGTGCTTGCTCAAGTCTGTACAGCCTTTCTTCTGGCAAGTCCACACATCATGAAGTCTATACATTCGTTGCCTTGCATTGCATCAAGTCTGCACACTGTGTGCTGCATGCTCACCAAATCCATACACTGGCAAGTCTGCACATTGTGGCACGCAGAGTCTGCACAACGCTTTGTCAGCAAGTCTACACATTACTATAGCACGCATGTAGAGTCTAGACAGTCATGAGCAAGTCTAGACATCGTCTTGTTGCATAACGCATAGTCTGTACATGCTTTGTCTTCGCATTGCAAAGTCTGCATAGTGAACATGAAGTCTGTACACGCTTCAAGTGGTAAGTATGTACATTGTTCAGAACGCAAGTCCATACAACCATTGTGCATTCGTTCTTGATGTACATACTTTGCTCTGCATTCACAACGTGAAGTCTGTACATGCTTTGTCTTCGCATTGCAGAGTCTACACCCTCGTTTGGCATGCCTGAACATTCATCGTCAATGTACATACTTCACCATATGCATACTACAGCATAGTCTATACACTCATAACTCTAGCCAGTGGATTCTGTGATTCAAGCATTTCCAAGTCTGTACACGCTTTGTCTTCGCACTGCAAAGTCTATACTTTGTCTTCGCATTGCAAAGTCTATACATTCTGCATTCATTCTTGATGTTCATACTTCGCTTGATGCATTCTGCATAACACATTGCAAAGTCTATACATTGTCTTCGCATTGTAGAGTCTATACATTGCTTCGAACGAAGTCTGTACAAGGTGTCGACATTAAATTGATAAGTTTCTCTCTGTCTGACAGGTACTGTTCGTGAAGCTTATGAAGGGCACGTGTTCCGAGGCTGGAAGGGCTGACAGGAAGATGACACGTGGCCAAAACTTCTGGGCCGGAAATGTGGAAGACACGCGCCCAGGGCTGCTCCTGCTGTGACTGCTTATATAAGGAAGCCTTCTTCCATAGAAGAAGACAGATTGAATGCATAAGCCTTGAAGGAAAAGCAGAGAGCAGAGAGCCCTTCGATCCAGCAGAAGAGAAAAAGAAAGAGAGAAAAGAAAGAGAGTTGAGAGAGAGAAGTGTTGAGAGTTTTATTCCTCAGATCTTCGGTTCAAAACCAGATCTGAGGTTTGCTCACCTGTTTGAGCTATATTCCCTGCAGGGATACATTTCCTTTTCGTTTGTTTTCTGTTTTGTTTTTCGAACTCATTTCTTCAAGCCGTTAATCAGCGTTTGAAGAGATGCTGCCTCTGGACGGGTCAAGCTGTAATCCCCAGCGGTTGCAGTGGAGGATTCCACTGGACAGCAAGCTGTGAGGCTCAGCGGATTGTAGGCAAGCTGTGAGGCCCAGCAGTTCAAGCTGTGAGTCAGTAGTAATCCACACTCCGGTTGAGTGTGGGGTGGATGTAGGTCTGGTGGACCGAACCACCTAAAAACTCTTGTCTACTGTGTGATTGCCTTATGGTTTGCATCGCTCCTTTACTTCTGTACTTTGCGCAGTAGATGTTTGTTTAAGTGGGTTCTTCAACAATTCTGGTTGGTCGTTGATTAGTGCATTCTATCTGTTTAGCAGAATTACTCATTCCGCATTTGATTCTGCTGCAGTAATTTTTATCGGGTGTTTGATCTATTCACCCCCCTCTAGATCACCCTCTAGCGTCCCAACAATTGGTATCAGAGCTTAACTCTTTGTGCAGGACTAACATCCTAAAGAGGAACGACCATGGATGCTAGAGGGTTAAGAGCAGAGGGACAGTCCACTACGAAGCCACCATTCTTCGACGGATCCAACTTCCCATATTGGAAGAACCGGATGCAGGTCTTCCTCAGAGCCAAAGACTACGAGATCTGGAAGATCATAAGCAAAGGTCCCAATGAGCTACATGAGAATGAGGAATTGTGGACCAGAGAAGAAATCAGGAAATCTACTCTGAATTGGAGCGCCATCAATGCCATTCAGTGTGCACTCCATCCCACTGAATTTGATAGAGTGTCATCCTGCAAGACGGTGAAGGAGACGTGGGATACTCTTGAGGTCATTTATGAGGGAACGTCTCAAGTGAGAGAGACACGGGCTAATATGCTAGTGACAAAGTATGAAGCATTTAGGATGAAGCCCGGTGAGACAGTGACCGAAATGTATGCTCGTCTGACCATTATAACAAATGGTCTAAGAAATATGGGAAAAGGCTATACCGATCATGATGTTGTGAGGAAGATTCTTCGATCGCTGACTCCGATGTGGCATACCAAAGCAACTGTGATTGAGGAGTCAAAAGATCTTCAAAAGATGAAACCTAATGAGTTGATAGGATATTTGATGGCGTACGAGATGAATCTTCTACAAGCTGAAGAGCTCGAATACAAGAAGCTTATTGCTCTGAAGGTCAAGCATAGCTATTCAAAACAGTCCAGATGCAATGGATCATCCAGTGATCGGAGCCAATCGGTATCAGATTTTGAAAAGGATGAACTAGCTATGATTACAAAAGAGTTTAGAAGATTTCTTAGAACAGAAGGGAAAAATGTCTACAGAAAATACCACAGCAGGAAGCAAAACAGGTATAAATTTAACCCTGCTGAAAAATCTGACGATAATACTTGTTATCATTGCAGGAAGACTGGCCACATGAAGGCTGATTGTCCAGAGTTACAGAAAATCAAAGGAAGACCATGGAAGAAAGCGCCAAAGGGAAAGGCCATGGTCAGTACATGGAGTGATGAGGAAGAAGGCACGCTGAGCACTTCCTCAGATAGTGAGAAATCAGAAAAGGACATCTGCTTGATGGCCAGAATGGAAGAGAAGAAGAAGAAGAGTCTGATCAGGTATCATCCCCTTTCGAACATTATACTATTTCTGATTGGGAAGATGCTTATGGAGATCTGTTAGATAAAGCGAATGATATTAAGAAGGAAAACAGACACTTGAAGAAGAAAATGAATTCTCTGGTTAATGATAAAACACTTACTGATAAAGTTGCATGTTTACAATCAGAGAATGAAAAATTGAAAAGTGCATGTTCTGAGTTTGATGAATTAAAGTATGTTGTGATTGATTGTAGGAAAGAAAATGAGTTGCTGAAAAATGTCATTGACGAGCTAAAATTGTCAATTCAGAAATTTGAAAATCAAGTAAAGATTTCAACTGAAAAATATGAAGCTGTTTTGTTAGTGAATGATGAACCGAATAAAACTCTTGAAAATTTAGAAAATGAAAATTCTGACAAATAGAAAATCATTGAAAGCATGACCCAAGGAACAGAAAATCTTAATGCCTTGCTAGGGTCAAAAGTCAATTTCAGAAAAGTGGGTCTCGATTTTAATCCCTCAGCTAAAAAGAGTTTTGAACTGAAAACCATTTCATTTGTGGGAGAAAAGAATACAGGACCGCTCATAAAAATGGTCAATGAAAAATCTACTTTCAATAATGTAAAATCAAAAGTGTCCAGTGCTAAGGGCAAGGGAAAGCAAAGGTTGTAGAGCCTAGAGCTGCATGCTCTTCTTCTAAGGGTAAGTCCAAGGCTAGGGGTCAGCCAGCTAGCACATCAAAACCCCAGTCCAAGGCTGCTAAGTCTCCACCACCATCAACTGCTCAGAAAAAGACCCAATATAAGTCTATTCAAAAACCTAGAGGGTCAAAGGTGGCAGGGAGACCAAGTGCAGCCAGGAACCAGTTTGCTCATCCCTATTTCCTTAGAGCCCAAGTCTATCATCACATTCACTCACAACCACTTAATAGGTTTGGGTGGAATCCTGTGTACATGAGGTCTAGGTATCAGAATTTCCCCACTCAGCCCTATAGATCTCAGCCAGCTAGGAGATGGGATAGTCACTTTAGGACATGGAGTCCTAGTCAACAGGTGTGCTATGGTCAGCCTAGGACCAATTTGGGCCACAACTTCCAATATACTCATTGGCCAAGGCACTGGCAAAAAAACAACAATGCTTTTAATAAAATGAATGCCAGGACTACACAACAACCATCAAAGCACCAGAAAAAGAAAACAAAACCTGTTGGTGCTGAGAAAAAGAAAAATAACAAAAAGAACTCTCAAGCTGTAAAATCCACCAAACCTTCCACTTTCACACAAATGTGGATCCCTAAACAGCTTTTGTCATGTTTTCACTCTCATATGTCTATTTCTGTCTTGGGGCCCAAACTATCTTGGGTTCCAAAATCTGCTCCCTAAGTGTGTTTGCAGGTATGCCTGGTAGCCGGGAACAAAATGTTGAAACAGGAATAGCTACTTCAGGCATATGACAAGAGGCATGGCCAAAAGTTCTAAAAGCTAAAAGAGATTGGAAGCCTTGTCAACAATCTGATGCAACACTAAGGGTAAAAATAAATCAGTCAGGTAAAGCAGGTAAGTGATTTACCTTCATAATTGAATTGAGAAAGTCATGTTGATTCGGTTGCTTAATTTCTGATTTCCTCTTCTTGTCTAGCTGATCAGTCTGCATTCCATACTCAGCTACTGATTTAATTCTGCATAAATTTGATGCTCTTCTTCTGCCATCTATTGCACTGAGTTTGAATGGTTCATTTAATGCATATAGTTGATGCATGTGTCTAATGTCTGAATTTATCATTTGCATCAAGAAAATTGTTCAATACATATAGGACTGCTTTGCACTGCATATATCATTTGCATAACCTTGGTATATTAAATGGTAAGCTACTAAAAGGCAGGGAAATCTGCTTGGAGGTTCTTACTATGTGTGAGATGGTCCTTGAGACCAGGTTCTTCGCCAAGTACCAAGGGTCAAGTCCTCATGTAGAACAGTGTACTGCATCATATTTGAAAAAAAAATTTCTGAAAAGAAATGATCATTGCATAGCATATTTCTTGCATCATGGTGTTAGGGGGAGCTGAGAGTTCTGTTCAAAACATTGAATCCTTTTCACTTCTCATAGTCCCCATTCAATTCTGTCATTTTCTATGACATCAGATGTTCTTGAACCTTAATGCCTATTGCTATCATTTCCCTATCACTTTCACTGAACAACAGTACTGCTTCTGGTTTAGTTTATTGAGCTATGGTTATTGCAATTGTTCATTTATAAGAATCACATTTACAAATTGAAAGGAACTAAAGGTTTAACTTTTATAAATTGAAGAGTTCAGTGTCTGCACTTCAGAACTTTAGATAAAAGAAAATTTTTATAGCTCTTAATCTCTGTCTCATGGTTAGAATAGAAAAGGTTTTTTTTTAATGCCTGAATGTGTTAATCTGAAAATGTCTAGAAAAGGTAAATAAGAGTGTGTACTAATTTTTTTTAACAATCACTCTAAAAGAAATAAGGGCAGCAGTAAATAAGATCATCAATGCAAAGAGCTGAACACAGTGATAGAGTAATGGCTGAATTGCACTGAGAAACTGTGATCTCCTCCAAAGAAGCAGGAGAATTTATAAGTCATGAAGTGCTTCAGACTACCTCTGTTCATAGGGTCAACTCTATAGGGGGAGTTGTCACCAAGTAATTGTGGGTACTGGCCTCTGATCAAGGTGTACTCTTAATGTCAAAGGTGAAAACTGTTCCTTGTGGGTCTTGATCTGAAATAGATCTAGTAGTTTATGCCTAGTAACTGGGGGTACCTGCCTGTAATCAAGGTGTACACCTAATGTCAACAGCATAAATGCCACTGGTCTATTCACTTAGCTCAGTTTCTGAAAATTAAAAAAAAATGAAAAACAAACTGTTGTAACCCTTTGAAATCAAAAGTCATTGAGTGAAAATTATTTTTCTCAATACATATTCAAGTTGCCTTGCTTGATCTTCCATGTTTAATCACAAAAGGTATTATTTTCTGACTCATCTATTAAAATCATGTGCCTTAGATTCTTTGCTATAAATGGAGTCCATAACTCGTTTTCAGTGGTCAGCTGCTTTACACTATTTTTATCACTGTTAAACCTGATTTTTTTTTCTTTCAAGACTGCATATTGTTGACTCTTATACTTTAACAGTTGTTTATAATCATGCTCACCTTCTGAACCGTTGCTTCAGCTGTTGTGTAGTGACCCCTTCCTCATTCATGTTCTTTCCCTCCTATCTTCCTATTCCATTCTCAAAGGGGGAGAATCAATTCAGGGGGAGTTATTCATTCAGGGGGAGTTTGAGATGTTCTAAGGGAAATCTGCATGTTGCACTCATGTTTTTCTTTCTTTTTGATCATGTCAAACGGGGATAAATTTTTGGTTGGTGACTCACTGTCACTTTGTTGCCATCATCAAAAAGGGGGAGAATGTTGTGCCCCTTAGGCACAAGCTTATGATATTTTGTTTTGATGATAGCAACATAGTGAAACTTTCACAGTGAGCCATTGATTGTGTTTAGTGTACATGCATTACTGCTAGTTACTGCATATGCAAACACTTGGTTGATGCATTGCATTCTGTCAGATATCAAGTCTATACATCCATTGCTTCAGTTCAATATCTGCTATGTGCATACATTGCATCGGTGCATTGCTTCTTCTATGCATATACTGCATCAGTGCAAACAGTTGCTGCATGCGTCTGTTAAGAAGTCTGTACATTCTTCAGGTGCATCATCTCAGCAAGCCCATACATTGGACTTGAACATATCGCAAGTCTGTACATCGGCTAGGCAGCAAGTCTGTACAGCCCTTGCTTAAGGCAAGTCTGTACATCGCATCGGTTCATGCATCAATTAGCAAGGTCTGTACAACCTTCTTGGCACAGGCACGCGATCAAGTCTATACATTGCATGAGCATAGTCAGAGCACTCAACTCTGTACATTCGCCACCATGCATTAAGTCTCAAAGTCTGTACAGCCTTTTGCAGTGGACCTAAAGTCTATTCATTGGCAAGTCTGTACATCGGCCTGTTCATGCATTCTTCAAGTCTGTACAGAGTCCATCGTCTTATGCATCGTCTTATGCATTATCTTCAAGTATGTACAGCGTCTAGCGTCTCTTGCAAAGTCTGTACATTGTCAATGTCTAAACATTGCACTGTACATCGGACCAAGTCTGTACATCACATTTGGCGCAGGCACATGCAAGTAAAGTCTATACATCATCCTGCGTCTCATTCATCGTCTCATCATGCATATGATTTGTTTATACAAATATGTACAAGTCTATACGTCCAGCGTCTCACTTAGCGTCTCGTGGCTAAGTCTATGCATCGGCCAGGCAAGTCTGTACATCGCACGTCTCATGCATCGTCTCAATCAAAGTTTAGACATTGTCTGCCGTGTAGTACACTAAGTCCATACATTAGCACTGTAGCTTGCACAAAGTAAAGTATGTACATTGGACTATCAGGTAAAGTCTATACATCCTTTAGCTGGAACTGTGCAAGTCTGTACATCACTGCTTTGGCAAAGTCTATACATCGTGCTTGCTCAAGTCTGTACAGCCTTTCTTCTGGCAAGTCCACACATCATGAAGTCTATACATTCGTTGCCTTGCATTGCATCAAGTCTGCACACTGTGTGCTGCATGCTCACCAAATCCATACACTGGCAAGTCTGCACATTGTGGCACGCAGAGTCTGCACAACGCTTTGTCAGCAAGTCTGCACATTGCTATAGCACGCATGCAGAGTCTAGACCGTCATGAGTAAGTATAGACATCGTCTGGTTGCATAACGCATAGTCTGTACATGCTTTGTCTTCGCATTACAAAGTCTGCATAGTGAACATGAAGTCTGTACACGCTTCAAGTGGTAAGTATGTACATTGTTCAGAATGCAAGTCCATACAGCCATTGTGCATTCATTCTTGATGTACATACTTTGCTTTACATTCACAACATGAAGTCTGTACATGCTTTGTCTTCGCATTGCAGAGTCTACACCCTCGTTTGGCATGCCTGAACATTCATCGTCAATGTACATGCTTCACCATATGCATACTGCAGCATAGTCTATACACTCATAACTCTAGCCAGTGGATTCTGTGATTCAAGCATTTCCAAGTCTGTACACGCTTTGTCTTCGCACTGCAAAGTCTATACTTTGTCTTCGCATTGCAAAGTCTATACATTCTGCATTCATTCTTGATGTTCATACTTCGCTTGATGCATTTTGCATAACACACTGCAAAGTCTATACATTGTCTTCGCATTGCAGAGTCTATACATTGCTTCGAACGAAGTCTGTACAAGGTGTCGACATTAAACTGATAAGTTGTTCTCTGTCTGACAGGTACTGTTCGTGAAGCTTATGAAGGGCACGTGATCCGAGGTTGGAAGGGCTGACAGGAAGATGACACGTGGCCAAAACTTCTGGGCGGGAAATGTTGAAGACATGCGCCCAGGGTTGCTCCTGCTGTGACTGCTTATAAAAGGAAGCCTTCTTCCTATGGGAAGACTGATCGAATGCAGAAGCCTTGAAGGAAAAGTAGAGAGCAGAGAGCCCTTCGATCCAGCAGAAGAGAAAAAGAAAGAGAGTTGAGAGAGAGAAGTGTTGAGAGTTTTATTCCTCATATCTTTGGTTCAAAACCAGATCCGAGGTTTGATCACCTGCTTGAGCTATATTCCCTGCAGGGATACATTTCCTTTTCGTTTGTTTTCTATTTTGTTTTTCGAACTCATTTCTTCAAGCTGTTAGTCAGCGTTTGCAGAGGTGCTGCCTCTGGACGGGTCATGCTGTAATCCCCAGCGGTTGCAGTGGAGGATTCCACTGGACAGCAAGCTGTGAGGCTCAGCGGATTGTAGGCAAGCTGTGAGGCCCAGCGGTTCAAGCTGTGAGTCTGCAGTATTCCACACTCGGGTTGAGTGTGGGGTGGATGTAGGTCTGGAGGACCGAACCACCTAAAAACTCTTGTCTACTGTGTGATTGCCTTATGGTTTGCATCGCTCCTTTACTTCTGTACTTTGCGTAGTAGATGTTTGTTTAAGTGGGTTCTTCAGCAATTCTGGTTGGTCGTTGATTAGTGCATTCTATCTGTTTAGCAGAATTACTCATTCCACATTTGATTCTACTGCAGTAGTTTTTATCGGGTGTTTGATCTATTCACCCCCCTCTAGATCACCCTTTAGCGTCCCAACAGGAGTACTGTTCACGGCTACAGTACTCTTCCTTCTTCACTTGAACAACCTTCCTTTGATCTCTTCTTGAAACTCTTGAATTGCTTCTTCTCTTGATCGGAAGTTCCTTGGCTTCAGATGGTGCTAGAATGACTCCAGTTGGATGAAGAACTTACTAGATGGAGTATGCTTATGAGAGTTGTAGTAGCCTTCTTCTTGCCTTGATAGCCTCCCCCTTGATCTCTCTTGTTGGTTGCTTGCTTCTTCAATTCATTGGAGGATGAAGGCTTCAAAATGGACCTTGGATCTTCAGCTGTTGGATGGAGTTTTGATTCACGAACTACTGTTCATGCTACAGTAGCACTCCTCTTCTTCTTCTTCCTTGAGCCACCTTGATCTCCCTTGAAGCTCTCTTGGTTTCTTAGGGTTTATGGCTCCAAATGATATGTTTTATAGCCCTTGAATGGTCCATAAACAAGCCCCAGACCAGATCCACAAAACATGGTGAGATTGGGGTCATTGGGATTAAACAAATGGGTAGAAAGACCTCTCCTCGAGCTTAAAACACGAAGTCAACAAAAGGGGGCTCGGGGATGGCGATCGACCGGAGTAAGCTGGCGGTCGACCTAGAAGTTTCTGACTGCAGCTCGGTTCATTCTGGCAGGGGCGGTCGACCGGACGCCCATGGGCGGTCGACCGCTAGAGGCAGAGCCTGTAGACTTTGGGGTGCTGTTATTTCAGGTCGACCGGGATTGGTCCGGAGGTCGACCGGACTTTGGTAAACCTGAAAAATGAGTAGTTAAGCGCAGAAAACTATGTCCATAAGTCAAGAGCTTCAAGTCCATATCAAATCCATGCATTTTGAGATTGAATTCAACTTAGTTTATGCATTAGACCATTTGAGCATTTCATGTTGAGTGTGCGCAGGTCGATCTGTGGGCGAGGGCGCACGATGGCCAGAATGGTTTCATGTTGAGTGTGCATAAATGAGGTGTATATATGAGATACACAAGGTAAGATCGATGCTAAGACAAGGTGAGAGTCTCACCAATCGTCCTTGACAGTAAATGACATATACCACCTGTTTTGGGTTGTAGAGGAGCAAAGTTTTGGTTCACCAGGTGACTACCATGAGTTTGATCCTGCATGCAAGATAGTCAGGGTTAATTGTATGCTTGTTGATATTAAAGATGTTATGAAACCTCTTGCCTCTTGTAAAACCAGCATATGCAACCAACATAAATAACAAGATGAATGAACACAATCATCAAGAACATGTGTAATCAACCATAAGTTTAGTTATCATCACGTAATCATACATTAAGCTTAGTTATCATCAAAACCATAACTTAACAATTACAACAATCATCAAAACCATAACTCAACAGCGCCTTCATGAAGGGTCTTCAATTTATGAAATGGCGCCTTAAGAGGGGGCGCTATTCAATTTTTGGCCCATTTATTGTATGATGTAAGCCCCATTAATTATATATATATGTATATAAGTGTTTTAAATATATATATATATATATATATATATATATATATATGAGTTAGGCCTTGAACCTTGGTTTAAGTTTTCAATCTATTTACATTCCTTCAATTTATCAGGGTTGCTACACCCTCCCCCACTTAAAAGAATTTGGTCCCCAAATTCAATCATATATAGACCTGGAGGGTGCGGAGTACATACCATTTTCAAATAAGTCGGGAAATCTCTTCTTCATGGACTCGTCAGTCTCCCACGTGGCTTCTTGTTCTGAGCATTTGTTCCATTGAACCTTGGCCATGGGAATCGTCTTGTTCCTTAATGCACGTACCTCGCGATCAAGGATCTTCATGGGTTTTTGTTCATAAGTGAGATCCTTTTGTATCACTAGGTCTCCGTGATCTATGACATGTGACGGATCATGCACATACTTCTTCAAAATGGATACATGGAACACGTTATGAACTTCGGACAATTGAGGAGGCAAAGCGACGCGGTATGCAACCTCGCCAACTCTTTCTAGTACCTCAAAAGGTCCGATAAACCTTGGTGTAAGCTTGCCCTTAACAACAAATCTCCTAATTCCAGGTCCAGGTGATATCTTGAGAAATACATGATCTCCTTCTTGGAATTCGAGATCTTTTCTCCTTGTGTCAACATAAGCCTTCTGTCTAGACTGAGCCACTTGAAGTCTCTCCCTAATCAACTGAATCTTTTCGGTGGTATCCCTTACCATATCTGGGCCAAAGAGTTGTTTCTCACCAACTTCATCCCAGCACAAGGGTGATCGGCAACTCCTTCCGTACAAAGCTTCGAAAGGTGCCATATGTATGCTTGCCTGGTAACTATTGTTGTATGAAAACTCGACCAAAGGCAAATGATCTTGCCAACTTCCACCAAAATCGATGATACAAGCTCTAAGCATATCTTCTACCACCTGATTCATCCTTTCGGTCTGACCATCTGTTTGAGGATGAAAAGTAGTACTAAAATTGAGTCTCGTCCCCAATGAATGTTGTAGACCCTTCCAAAAGTGAGAAGTAAAGCGTGGGTCTCGGTCAGACACGATTGATAGAGGAACTCCATGTAATCTGACTATCTCTTTAATGTATAAACCAGTAAGAACATCAACTGACCATCGGCTCTTAATTGGCAAGAAGTGTGCTGATTTGGTCAAACAGTCGATGATGACCCATATTCCATCATATCCTCCTTTAGATTTAGATAATCCCATAATGAAGTGCATACCGATATCCTCCCACTCCCACTTGGGAATATCAAGAGGATGTAGCTTACCGGCAGGCTTTTGGTGTTCCGCCTTAACTTGTTGGCATGTGAGACAGCGAGACACGAAGTCCGCTACTTCTCTTTTCATGTTGGGCCACCAAAAGGTCCTTTTCAAATCTTGGTACATTTTGGTAGATCCTGGATGAATGGTGTACCTTGACCTGTGAGCTTCATCTAAGATCTTCTTCTTTAGCTCTGGACAATCTGGTATGCAAGTTCTATCTCTAAACAACAACCTTCCATCTGAGCCTATCTTGAAATCAGGTTGTTCTTCTATTTTACCCTTGATTTCTACTAATACGGGGTCATTATCTTGAAGTCCTTGTATTTCAGATAGTAGATCTGGCTGTATGTTCATATGTGATAGTGTAACACAACTGCTCTCCTTGTCCATACTTATATTAAGTCTAGTGAACAGTTCTAGCAACTTCCACTCCTGAATCTTACAATTGGCTAATATTACTCTGGGCTTCCGACTGAGGGCATCAGCTAAAGGATTACCCTCCCCAGGATGATATTGTATTGTGAAGTCGATGTCCTTGAGATATTCTAGCCAACGTCTCTGTCTCATATTCAATTCCTTTTGAGAGAAGAGATACTTGAGACTCTTGTGATCGGAGTATACAGTGAACTGCACTCCATATAGGTAATGTCTCCAGATTTTTAAAGCAAATACTACCACAGCCAACTCCAAGTCATGAACTGGGTAGTTTTCCTCATGCTTCTTCAATTGGCGAGAAGAGTAAGCTATAACTCTCCCTTGTTGCATTAAGACACATCCGAGGCCAATTCTAGATGCATCGATGTATACCTCGAATTTCTCTCCTTCAATTGGTAAAGATAAGACTGGGGCAGTAGTTAGGTAATCCTTGAGAGCTTTAAAGCTTGTTTCACCTTCCTCGCTCCATTCATAATGGATCTCCTTGCGAGTTAGCTTAGTGAGTGGTACGGCAATCTTGGAGAAATCCTTGATGAATGGCCGGTAATAGCCTGCAAGACCCAAGAAACTACGGATCTCGCTAGCATTGGTCGGTCTTTCCCAATTCTTTACAGCTTCAACTTTTGATGGATCTACGGATAGTCCATCCTTTGAAATCACATGACCTAAGAAAGATACTTCTTCCAGCTAAAATTCACATTTACTGAGCTTTGCATATAATTAATTTGTCCTCAATATCTGTAATGCAATCCTCAAATGCTCCTCATGCTCTTCCTTGGTCTTTGAATAAATCAATATATCATCAATGAAAACCACCACGAACTGATCTAGAAGAGGCCTAAATATACTATTCATCAACTGCATAAAGGCCGCAGGGCATTTGTTAGTCCGAAAGGTATAACAACAAATTCATAGTGCCCATACCTGCTTCTGAACGCGGTCTTATTAATGGCCTCATCTTTGATTCTTAGTTGGTGATATCCCGATCTGAGATCAATCTTCGAAAAATACTTGGATCCAGATATTTGATCGAATAACTCATCGATTCTCGGTAGTGGATACTTGTTCTTGATAGTGAGATGATTCAACTGTCGATAGATGATGCATAATCTCATGTATCCATCCTTCTTCCTTACAAATAACATGGGCGCTCCCCACGGGGAAGTACTCGGCCTAATAAATCCCTTCTTTAGAAGTTCCATCAATTGTTCCTTTAACTCCTTGAGCTCGGCAGGGGACATCCTATATGGTGCCTTACAAACTAGACCAGCACCAGGGACCAAGTCGATGGTGAAGGCCACTTCTCTTTGTGGGGGTAGTCCAAGCAATTCTTCCAGAAACACATCCGGAAATTCTTGTACAACTGGGATGTCCTCTATCTTAGACTCCCTGGTCTTCTTAATGGTGACAAAAGCAAGGAAAGATACACATCCTTTCCTTATTAGCTTGCTAGCTCAAAGATCCGATATAAGAGGTGACTTGCCTCGACTCTTAGGGCTAGTATAGACCAGTTTCGGGAAATCCTTGAAGGTAACCTTGCTGTTACGGCAATCAACAGTTGTCTGGTACTTGGATAACCAATCAACTCCTAGTATGATATCATAGTCCCTCATATCTAGACATATTAAGTCGATAGGTAGATTTCTTCATTTTACCAAGACTTCACAATTTTGGTAATGATGAGCAATATCAGCTTCGTTTCCGAGAGGAGTCGAAATAACTAATTTTATCCATTCCGGTTCCATAGGTAATGGGTCAGCAAACTTCTTGCAAATAAAAGAATGCAATGCACCAGTATCAAATAAGACATGTGTAGACTTGGAACAAACTTGCAGTGTACCTTCCACTAGTCCGCCCTTGTCTTGATCTGCCTCCTTAATAGCTTGGAGATGTGCACTCTTCGTCATCGGGTGCTTCCCGTCACCGGCTTGATCGTTGAGTAGGGGACAGTCGAGAATCCGATGATCACGGCTCCCACAATGAAGACAAGCTCTGATTTTTCTCCAACATTCGTCGGCCTTGTGTCCGGCCTTATCACAATATTTACACACCACTTTGGAAGGTGTGGTGGTGATGGAGAATGGCTTGTTGTTCTTCCTGACATTCTTTTCCTGAGAGGGCTCTCCTTCATTGTTTGGCATTTTCTTGTTGAAAGTGGTCTTGAAGGTACCGGAGCTAGTGACATGCTCCCTCTTATCTCTCCCATGAATCCTATCAGATAGTTCCGTGGCATCTTCTAGTAACTAGGCTCGGTGCACTATCTCCGAGTAGACTTGTATGTCCATCGGCGCCAGTTGTGTGATAGTCGAAGCCCATTTAGAAATTTTCTAGCTTTCATGTTCTCGGTACTTACTAAGTGTTTTGCGTACCTTGACAGCCTAGAGAATTGGGCCTCATATTCGGCCACTGACAGAGTTCTTTGTTTGAGTGAGGCGAATTCTGCGGCTTTCTTCTCTTGCACTCGGCCGAAAAAATATTTTTCGTTGAAGTACTCGGTGAATTCAGCCCATGTGATGGGTTCTTTGCCTAAGGTGGCTTCTATGGACTCCCACCAGGAACGAGCATCTCTTTCTAATTGGAACGTTGCTAGCAATACCTTCTCTTCATCCGTGCATTGCATAACACAGAATATCCTTTCCACTTCTCGGAGCCAATGCTCGGCATCATCGGGATCTGATGAGCCAATGAACCTTGGTGGGTTCATATTTCTAAAACTACGATGGAGATCACCAGCTCCACGGTTCACCGCTCCTTGCGCCACTTGCGGTAGTGCCTGGGTCATGCCTTAGATAGTGCGTTGCATCTTACGCTACTGGGCACGTTCGACAGCCATCATCCTACAAGAGTTTTAAATAAGTTATCAATATGAGATTGGCCAAGAGTTGGAGTATCGAAGTTACCTTAGCCTATAGTTCTACCCAATTCTCACTGGGTGAAGGTTTAAACCTATCCTTGGACTTGGGTTTCTTAGGAATTGAATATCCTAGGCTCTGATACCACAAAAACTGTCACGCCCCGAGCGCAGAAGGAATCCGGAGATGGGCGATGAGTTTATATCAATCATGTCAATCAGAGTGTTAGTGTATTCGACACAAAGACATAGTGCGCAAAAGTACAAATAACCCAATCCTTTATTCAATCACAATCTTAAAGTACTTCTATTACAACCACTTAATGAAAGTACTAGGACTCAATAAAAGGAAAGTACAATGGTTGACTCTATAAAGATAGAAAAGACAAGACTAGATAATTGCTTGGATGGTCGGAATGGCTCTAAACTCTTCACTCATTGTCATCCCCATCCGATTGTGTCTCGTCTTCGGACTTACCTGAAAAATAGGGAAAAACACTAGGTGAGCGAACGCTCAGTAGGAATTATATCTCAAGTGCTAGCTTGCTTTAAGTAAATTACATGTTACATGAATGCAACATAGCTATGCATGTTCGCGTAAAATGACAATAGAGAATGTATATCAAGAGATAGTTGAGCGAACTAGCAAGTCTTTCAAAAATTCATGTCAAATATATATCAAGATGATCAAGCACGTATATTTATCATGTCATGTCAAGAATTGCCTATCATGTTCAAGCAAGTAAATAAATACCCATTTCGGGTCACGCAAGTCATTTCATGTCAAGTCAAGCACTGGATTGTGGAATGTCATTTAACTAGAATGACAAGTACTTCGGTGCAATGCCACACCGTGATCATTACAACTCTCATGGGCACAAGTACTTTCGGGTGCTCCTCCCAGGACCAGATTGGGCCCTATATGCGTAAGCATTGATCATGTATTTTTGACATCCACTATAGTTATAGCCAATATGGAATTCCAAAGGAATAAGCTTGTAGGAACTTTAAGGTAGATCTTGTGGAATAGAATCACAAGGATTGAACATGATGAGTAAGGACGCACCACGATAATAACGGTATAATCACGATTCACGTTGAAAACTAGGCAGAATCGGCTCCCTAATTGGGTGCCATGACATTAAGAATAAGCGCTCATAGAGATATGGTCGTTCGTTCTTATACATGATAAGGTAGATAGAATTAGTGTCCACAAGTGTGGCACACATTTCTTAAGAAATATTAATGGCATGGTTTCCCATTCCATTAATTCAAGGATATTCTCATGGCATCCAAATAGTATGTCATGAGGGCCGGTATACCATGTTTCTTTAGAGTGACATGGCAATTAAGTAATGTCATGGGTTTTAAGGGTACAACTAGCTCAATCGGCCTTGAGAGAATCCAAGGCTACAAGGAGTCTTACGGAGGTCTCTATGATAAAATCACCAGTTCGAAGGAAAGGAATGTCCCGCAGAGGGTTCATCTAACACCGAGAAATAGTGGGGTAATCGATAAAATATTGTGAAACGTGGGACTATACTCACGGAATGGAATATAGTACCTATACGTAAAATTGACGCCTTAGATCACGTCTTCATTTCATGAAATAGTGCCCCGGGCAGGGTCGCTAGTTTATTATATAACGACTGTTCACTCAGTCGTTATATCTAGGTTCCATATTTATTAAAATCTATCAAAAATTCTCAATTCCAGATATTATGTAAATGACGAATTGGCTTAAGTCTTTAATTCAGTAATTAGCGCCCAAGTCAGGGGCGCCATATCTTAAATTGATGGCAGGGTGCATGTCGTTATTTCAAAATCCATGTAATTAGGTCATGCATAGATCACAGTTCACAGGTTATCACTAATTAGCGCCTGAGTGTGGGGGCGTTCATTCAATTGACGACCTGAAGATGGTCATTATTTGTTTGTCATATGATATGCACCGGGCAGGTACAATCATAGACAGATGATTTTTGAAGTATGTCCAATCAAGAAACTAGAGACATGTTCAGACAGAGAAAAATAGCAGGAATCTAACAGTATACTCATGCATTAGGTTAGATGTCATGGTTCACAGTTATTAAATTTTAAACATGTTTAATTATTAATTAACCAACTAATTTGATGACTGTTTGCACGGTCGCTATATCAAATAGCGCCCTAGAGGGAGGCACGATTTTACTGAAACTCCCAGAAACATATCAAGCTCTACGTAAATCAATCTAACAACCCTATATGCATGCTTATGAGCTTGTAGCTATTAGATTAGGCTTGTACTTGAGAATACCTACCTTTGTTTTGAGGTTTGGATGCTATAACGTGAAGAACGGTGATGAGATATCAAAATATCCGATGCTCTATTTTACAGGATGGCAGCGGCAGTAGGAAGAAGATGCATATATATAAAAGAGCAACTGTAGCAACGGCAGTACTTGATCAACAGCTATGGCAGCAGTGAAGAAGCTGCGGCTCTTCACGTTCAGTAGTGAACAGGTTGGAGGAAGAAGACGTCGTCGGTGCAGGACTCGTTCGTGCAAGAGGAAAGAAGAGGAAGCAGGGGGTCTATCCTTCCCGTGCAGCCGAAGGAGAAGCAAAAGAAGAGAGAATTCTTTTCTTCACATACAACTGTCGGTGAGCAAAGAACAGAGACGGCAGCAGGTCGTTGTTGAAGAAAAAGAGCCAGCAGGTTGGCTCAACGGAGGGGGTTGGTATTTATAGGAAAAAGGTTTTGATCAAAGCTTGGAGTTCGATCGGGATTAGTATTTCCTTAGAGGTTGAATCCTGCTAGAATTAGACTTCCTACGTATTAATCCTTCCAGATCAGGATCTTCCCTAACAGCATTCAACATCCTAGTTCGAACAAAATACTACAACGATTTTCATTTTTGATTCTACAGGGAAATAGCGCCTAGAATAGAGGCGCCCTTTAGGTAAGTAGCGCCCATGATAGAGGCGTCATTCATGTAATTAGCGCCTTCGTGAAGGATCTTCAATTTATGAAATGGCGCCTTAAGAGGGGGCGCTATTCAATTTTTGGCTCATTTATTGTATGATGTAAGCCCCATTAATTATATATATATATAAGTGGTTTAAAAATATATATATATATATATATATATATATATATATATATGAGTTAGGCCTTGAACCTTGGTTTAAATTTTAATCTATTTACATTCCTTCAATTTACCAGGGTTGCTACAATTAAAATCGAATTTTGCCTCTATAGGACACCCGCGGTAATTGCTAGAAGGGCCAGGGGCGAAATCGTCACAAGAGCAAGGCAAGGGTTGCCCTACGGCGCCCCTCTCTTCCCCTCTCCACCTTTGACCAAGTCAAGGTAGCCACCATCCTTTTTATGGGATAAAAAGATAAGGAAAGGGATTTATTTGTGAAAGAAATTGTGGAGAGAAAATAGGAGGAGATTCCCTCCCTTTTAGGAAACCAATGGGGGTGCCCCTCTCTCCACACAAACCCTAGCCTCCATCTTGTTCTCATCACATCTCAACCCTCCATCACCTTCTAAGTCAATCTCCACCCTCCGTGTGATCCAATTCCCCTATAAATAGCCAAGTTCTTCTTTCTTGCAAGAGGATTTTTTTTGGTCTAGTTATAGGTCGCATTTTTTCACCAATGTTTCTTCTTATTTTCGTCCTACTCTCCTCATGAACGTTCTTCAGTTTAAATGCTCTCCAACTTTATCTTCTTTGGCATTCTCAAATTCTTCTTAGGTTTCACGCTATCATCCAGTTTTCAAGGTTCTATCTTTCACATTTACTGTTCACCTGAACTTGCATCCCCCTGTTCTTCGCCCATTTTCTGCCCTTTCTGATTTATTTCTCCATATGATTTTTTCACAGAACTTGTAGATCATTAAAAGTTCTTCAAATATCTCTTCTTCCTCTTCCCCCAATTCTCCTCCGTTTTCACGTTATTCTCAATTTTCCAAGCATCTGTTCTGCACTTTTTACTGTTTCACGGCGCCGTGCACATCAAGGCGGGAGATGTTCCAAGGCTCGTGACGTGGACGACGTCGGCTTCATCATCCACCTCTTTCCATGACGATCTCCTTCAAGGCGGAGTGATCCTCTCCAAGG
This sequence comes from Amorphophallus konjac, assembly GCA_022559845.1. Taxonomy (NCBI): domain Eukaryota; kingdom Viridiplantae; phylum Streptophyta; class Magnoliopsida; order Alismatales; family Araceae; genus Amorphophallus; species Amorphophallus konjac. The sequence goes on from CM040125.1 coordinate 319,487,103, forward strand.
CTCGACGAGGAGGAGACGACGGCGTTCATCATCCTTTCATGGCTCTAGTTTCTTCACTTTTCTCTTAGTTTACATTAGTTGTATTATCTATTTTCATCGACATTGTACTTTTCAATTCATAGCAATACAAGTTTCATTTTATGCAATTTTATTTCTCTCTCTTTGTCTCCCTCTTCTAATTTTCTCTTCTTCAACCCTCCAACGGTCATTAGTTAGATTTTATTTCAAACAATTTTAAGTTTTTACTTTATCTTACTCACTCCACGATTTACAAAAAAAATACAAGAAGTTTTCCAACTTAACAAAAGTTTCTTCCTCCTCGTGGGATTGACCTGTACTCATCACATTACTTGGATTTCAAATATTTTTAGTGAGTGAGTGCGGTAACCTATTTTTAAAATTGGGGCACGACATTTTTAAACGACATTTATCGCATGCATCAATTTTTGGCGTCGTTACTATGGGAGGAAATAATTTTTAATGGTTGAAAATTCTTGTGTTTGACTTGTATATAGTTTTACTAATTTTTCTATTTTTTATTTTTCAAGAAAAATTAAAAAAAATCACTGAAATTCGGACCTGAAATTCTCAGAAAAATAAACTGTGACATGAAGTGTCGCTGAAAGCCTGAAACTATAGCAGAAAGCTGGATATCAGAAAATCCAAGAAAATTAAGCGTCGCTAAAGGTAAGTAAACGTAGGAAAATGTTGTGTTCTGTTTGAAAAATCAAAAAACTCAAAAAACATTAAAACTTGCTTTTTGACTTTATCTTACAGTAGATTGGCATATTGTTTCTTATTTTTAGTTAGTAGTTTCCTTTATTCATCTATTATTGAAAAATCTTGAAAAAATATCTCTGAAAAAAAAATCAAAAAATCAAAAATAAAAAAAATAAAAAAATAATTTTTTTCCATGATAGCATATCTTCATTTTAGTTGCATCTATTCTCATGTATTGTGTACTTAGTTGATTATTGGTCTTGCGTTTGTGTCATTTGTCTTTCATTTCTCATTTACCTACATCATCTTTTGAAAAAAAAACCCTTCCCTTCTTTTCAATTTCCCCTTCTTAAGGACATTAGGATCCTTACACCATTCTTGTATTTGGAAGGACCCTCCATTAAGCATTCCATCTCTTTGAATTGGAAATTCCATTTTCAAGACTTCCATAAGTCCCCGCACCCGTGGATTCCCTCACGGAAACCGGGCTGGTTGTATCAAGAAGTACCTCGGAGGTAGATTGCCCTTAGAGGGTTTCACCTAAAAAAGAGTGTTAAAATTTGTTATTATTATGAAAAATTGGTGTCTAAGGCTAGAGGTTAAAAGACAAACGCATAAGTGAGATTGCGGTTATTTAATTAGGACCCTACGAAAGTAGGGGGAGCCTCCCACAACTCCACCTCTTACCTGGCCAATTGACCAATTTGGTAGTGAGTAACAATCCCTCTTTTCATAAAAAATCTAAAAAAAATCATCATTTGTTCATAAATTATTCACATAGGAATTTTTGCATTGCATTTTTTTCGCTCTTCAAACAAATTTAAAAAAAAAATTCAAAAAATAAAACTTCTTTCTTTGGGCCCTTTGCATTGCATGTAGGGATGTCAACGGGTCGGATATGGTACGGATAGTGGACTATCAGTATCCGTATCCGATAAGGAAGAACTGTATCTATTTGCTGTTCGTTAAGTACTCGGAAAGTGGTGTATCCGAAAACCGTTATCGAGTATCCAAAAAATACGGTTAATGGATGGTTAGCGGATAGTTACCGGACATAAAAGTACATATAAGATTAAAATTTAAGGTGTAAATTAACTCAATTAGAAAAAAATTTAAATTGAAAAGAACAATCCATATGATAAACAAACTTATTTCAATTTAGTTATCATATCATCATTATTCATGAGTCAACATATAATGCAATTAAAAGTATACAAATATAAAATATTACAATATCCCCAAAGGTAATATGAAACATATAAAGTTTAAATAATAAAATAAATTAACTCTTTTGGACTTTAATCTCTATCGTATTCTCATTCTTTACATACCTTTCATGAAAATAAAGAATATATTAACTTGATAATTTAAAAAATTATAAAAATATCTTATAATTTAGAAATATTTTACCATCATAAAAATAGAAATGACTTAAATTATACACATATCTCATCTTAAATATCATTTTCTTCAAGACACTAAATTATTTGAGTCAAATACAAACTTGTTTAACGGTAACGGATAGATATAGATTCGGAATGAGGTGTATCCGTATCCGCTAAGAAACAGGATATATCCGTATTCGTATCCGTTAATTTATCGGAAAGAAAAATACTATCCATTTGCTATTCGTTAAGCTAATGAAACGGACGGTTATCAGATTATCGGTTACCATTGACATCCCTAATTGCATGTAAGGTAGGAGATCCCTACATCCACATTTTTTAGGACCCATTGAAGACATAGAGAGGTTAGTGCATTCTAGGTCGCACCCACAACCTAACCTCATGGCTGACCAAAATCAAAACCAAGCTCCGAAACAAATGAAAGACTATTTCATGCCAAACCAATACCAACCGTCCTTCTATGTCCAAGCACCTCAGAACTAGGCAGTACAATATGAAATCAAGTCAAGTACTATCCAAATGCTGTCATCTTTCTATGAAAATCCCAATGAAGACCCATACAAACATCTTGATGAGTTCCTTTAGATCTGTTCCACTGTTAAAATTCAGAACTTCTTAGATGATGCTCTTAGGCTTACTCTCTTCCCATTCTCCCTTAAGGACAAAGTCAAGTATTGGTTGGGAGCCTTCGGTAGGACAATTGACACTTGGGGAGAGATGCAAAAAGAATTTTTGAAGAAATTCTATCCCATAGGTTGGACAAACACAATGAGAAGAGCCATAACTGGATTTACACAAAATCCTGGGGAACATATACATGAGGCTTGGGATAGGTTGAAAGATCTATTGAGAAAATATCCCCATCACGGCGTGTCAAGATGGCAAATTATGTAAGCATTTTATGAGGGATTAAAGGAAAGGTATAAATACACAGATCTCATTTTTCCCTCTCATTTTAGTTTTTTTTTTTAGGTTTTAGTGAGCCTAAATATGAAGTTCTCATTTTGTGTTTCTCCTTCCATTTCTAATTGAGCTTTAAGTGTGTGTCCTTGTAATATCTAAACACTTGTGTGTATGGATCTACGCAGATCCGTGTGTGTGCGTGTGTGTGGTTCTTCTTCTTCACATTTCTGTGTGATTCGGTGCTTGTGCACCTTCATGGGAGTTCCGAACTCCTCATGAGTGTGTGTGTGTGTGGTTTGATCTTGTAATCCTTTACAAGATAGTGTGTGTATCCTCACAGTCTGTGAGGGGTGGATATAGTGATGGGAATCAACACCGGACACTAACATTTTTATTTTGCATTTGTGTCCTTTTATTTATATTTATACCCTTGTGTAATTGGGTATGCAATTGTATGGCAAGTATAAGCCAAAGTATGAGTCCTTAGGTTTTAGTGGGTTTATTTGTAAAAATCCAGTAGGTCCAGCAGGGTCCCCCACCCTCTCCCTCATTAGTCCACTTGGCTCTAGGGCCCATGTGGGGCTGGTTCAAAGTCCAAGATTGGACTTGGACCAAGGGGGGACAAAAAATGGAAAATTTAAAATTGATGGCCAGTCAAGGGGACACCCCCTTTTATTATTATTTATTCCATGTTGTAATTTTATTTTATTTGGTCATTTGACCACATGGGGGAAGAAAATGCTATCCCTTATTTATCCCTCCCTAACCTTAGATCTAGGGGGTAGTTAAGGTCATTTGTACATTTCTATATATCCCTTGTATTTCCATTTTTGATAGAATTAATGAGAAATATTACAAGAAATAATGCCAAGGGTGCCCCCCTCTCTCTCTAGCTCTCTTGTTCTTGCTTGTTCTTCCTCTTTCCCCTCTAGATCTAGGGTGTCAAGCCCTCAAAATTGGAGTGAATCCAATCTCTATCTTCTCTCTGGAGTGTGAAGATCCACCACTGCCGTTCGTGCCGCCATCGCAGTCGCCAGCAAGCCGCCACAAGCCGCCATCCCCCCAGCTGTCCTGAACTCCGAGTTCCAGAATAGTTAGCTAAAGAAGAGGTTGGTTTTCCCAGCTCCCCCCTCTGATCGAGCTGAGATTTTGAGAGCTCGTTCCTCTTTCAGTTAGCTTTCCAGCAATATAAATTTTGCACCATTCGGATCCCGTTTAGTATTTTTCCCGACTTTTATTCTTCACCCTGTGCAATCTGCCATTCTGCAGACCTACGTGATAGTATCCCGCCATTTTTCCCACCCTTCAACCCTCATCAGAAAAATCCCTAAAAATTCCTGCACGTCCCTCACATCCCCTTCGATCCCTCATAAAATCCCCAACTCCTAGATCTACCACCTCCCCTTGGTCAAAATCCATTTTCAGACAGATTAGATTCTGTCATGTGTGTCTGTAATTCCGAGCCAGCAACAGACTACAACCCACAAAGTTTTTCATTTCCAATCCACTTGTTGGATGGATCTGAAATAATTATATGTTGTAGACCTGTGAGTCCTCTATCCATTGGTACCAATTTTATCTCGATCCGACACCGGATCTGGGCGTAACAATTATTTTCGTGAAGGCGCACAAATCAGATCCGAGTCCAACCAGCAGAAGCAGTCCGGGAATTAATTCCTCAGAAAATACACGGGGTTAGATTCGGCCACCGCCGAGTTGAAAGATCGAAGAGGAGTCTTCCACCAGCGTCCCAGCCAATCGCCGCAGCAAGGATTCGACCGGGAGCCGCCGTCCTAGTTGCAGAGTTCCCTTGCTGTACCGAGTTGGAACAGTACCAAGTAGGAACCGAGCTGGACCAACAGCTCATCTCCGACCCGATAGCCCTTCCGACTCGCTGCCCGTCAACCTAAGATCGTTATTCCCGGGTCCCATTGTAGCCCTTTACTGTTAGCACAGCAAGAGTGATATAGAAGGGGGGGGATGAATAGATCACTCCCAATTTGTAAAAACTTAGGCGGAAAATTAATTCTACTGCTTACGCCCCTCCTGAACCCGCACACAGAGAAATGCAAATGCAATCACCAAACAAGGCAGTATAAGTAAATGAGAATGAAGAACTGATCACATGGAAGCAAAGAGACAAGCAGATGGAGAGCGCAGATAATAACAGCAAACCACAGAAGAGGCACTCGATTTTTAGGTGGTTCGATTGCAGTCCGTAATCTACATCCACCCCTCACTCCAACTAGAATGAGGATTCCACTAGATAATGCTAGAACACTGCAGACTCAGTCTGCGAACAACATGCTGGCACACAGCTTGAACAACCAAGGGAAACAAATCCCTCAACCAAGCTCTGCTACCCACAGAACTTGAAACCTGTTCCAGCTACCAGCTAGAACAGAACCGGAGACACCTCTCCCTTCCTCCACACACCGGAGGGAACCTGCTAATGACAACCTGTCACTAGCAACACCAGAGATCACCGATCTCTCTTCCTCTGTAATCCAGAGGGAAACCGGAGTAACACTCCCTTCCTCCACACACCGGAGGGGAACCAATTCGAATCAGAAGAATGAACAAAATAAAACGAAAACAAAATAGAAACAAAGACCAATGAAGAAGCAGTCGGTTCTGAAACCAATACAAATGTAGCTTCAAAGGAAGCAATTCATCAAACCACAGACACTGCTCTCTCTCTCTCGAACATACTCCTCTCGGATCTGGACAATATGGAACTCTCTTCTCTTTTTCCTTTCTGGATCGTGCAGTCTCACACAAATGGCTTCTGCTCTTTCTTTTTACGATCACTGTTCTACTGAAGGACGAAGCTTCATATTTATAGCAGATATTGGGCGTGTGGCTACCAGGTTCCCGCCCATGAACTTTTTGCCAGATCATTTGAATTTCTACCACATGGTAGCATCCTGACTGGGCTGCCATCCACGTGTCATGTTCCTGGTTTCTTGGATCACGTGCCAGGTGCCAACCTCGGATCACGTGCCCAATCATCAGCCTGAATCGCCTGCAGACAGAGACAAAAGGAATGTATATACTTAGTTAGTTCAGGCTATTAACAAAAGTGTATATACTTCAGAAACAGTAACTGAGTAAGTGTGTACAATGTGAGAGAGTGTATAGACTTAGGCCTTTTGTTCAAGAAAAAACCAATGTACAGACTTCATGCTGTACAGACTTGATGTTGATCAAAAGACCTTTGGACATCAGCCCAAGGCGTCAACGCTTCCATCGTGCAGTGTCGCCTCAGCTCCTCAATCGAGATGCTCACGCCCTTGGCAACTGGCCAATGCGTCAACGCATCCAGTGTCAGCGTCGACGCAGTGAACAAGACAGATGATGAACAATGCATGAACTAGCCTTACCAATGTGTAGACTTTACATTGCTCAGCCACTGTATAGACTTCACGAAGCCTAACCAATGTACAGACTTGGAACGAGTGTGCTGTGAGCACTGTATAGACTCAAGATATAACAACCGAATGTATAGAGTTGTGGTCGGACAACCCAATGTATAGACTTGAAGCAAGAGGCCAGTGTTCAGACTTTGATGCCCAACGGCGATGTCTAGACTTCGACAAGCTTGAGTCAGTGTATGGACTTTGCGAGAGTGAGACGATGCATGAGATGCTGAAGAACCGATGTACAGACTCTGAATATGAAGGCAGGCTGTACAGACTTGAATTGCTTGAAGCGATGTACAGACTTTGAATATGAAGGCAGACTGTACAGACTTGAATCGCTTGAAGCGATGTACAGACTTGGTGATTTGAAGCCACTGTACAGACTTTGAAGAACAGTTCAATGTATAGACTTGAAGCCCCTGAGCTAATGTTTAGACTTCACGCTGTACAGACTTTGAGGCTTTGAACGTGTAAGCTGAATGCAATGTAGAGACTTAGCGCTGTATAGACTTGACCAGGAAAGCGTAGGAAAAAGTATGAGTGTATGGACTTGGCTAAGCGTAGGAAAAGATGTGGAGTGTACACAGTTGGTAAAACAAAGTCCAGTGTATAGACTTGGTAAAATGAAGTCCAGTGTATAGACTTGCAGATGCGAAGATGATGTACAGACTTAGAAGGATTTGAATGGGAGAGTGTATGGACTTGGTTCCTGTAGCAGTGTATAGAGTTGAAGGTCTGACAATTGAGTGAATAGACTTAGGCCTAACACTTGAATGTATAGGGTTGAAGATTAGACAAACCAGTGTATAGACATGAAGCTTGACAATCCAGTGTATAGAGTTGAAGCTTGGAAGGATGTATAGAGTTGAGCTGTACTGACTTTGGCAATGTGCAGACTTAACTGGTCGGGCAGTGTACAGACTTAGAGTATTAAGACCAGTGTACAGACTTCAGTTAGAAGGAGCCCGATGTACAGCCTTGAAGATGATATGCCAATGTACAGACTTAATCGATCAAGCTGGTGTATAGACTTTAGTACCCAGACACTCAATGTTCTGATGCGTCGACCCACCCTTGCTGATGCGTCGACCCACTACTTGTTCATTCTAACTGAGCAGAGTGTAGATAGATGAACTTATGAAACATCATATCAACTGTACACACTTACATGATGAACCAGCATAAATCTAGAGATCGTAGATTGATTTATAGTGTGAGACATCATCAAAACCATAGGGATGTAACAATCTCCCCCTTTTTGATGATGGCAACACTATGAATCAAGCAATATCAAAGTTCAACAAGAAATTAATATCAGTTGCAACAAGCAGAGTAAATTCAAGGCATGCTCATGCAAGTGAATTAAACATTCCCTACCACACACTCTCATCTCCCCCACAACTCATAAACATATCTTCCCGGAAGCAACATGACTCCCCCAAAGCTCAAGACAAATCCAAGACTCACTGATATAGCAGAACTTCTCTCCCCCTTTGACATCAGCAAAAAGAGATACAGAATGTATGACAGTGCTGGAAACATGAAGAATAAGGGCAGTAACTTCTTAGTGCAGAAAGTCACTAGTAGGTCTTAAGAGAATAAGTGAGTTTCTAATCTCAAGAGAAGATTCTTTAAACTCCAGTACACAATAGAGACGTAGAATGATAGAAAAGTTTATCAGCATACATAGTGTATGATTTAGAGCAGGAGTTAACAAGTATGGCTAGATATAGCTGATCATTCAACTATCCCACAAGACAGCAAGAGACGAAATCAGAGAGGTGTTCTCAAGGTATTGAGGATAAGCAATCCATTAGTTGCATAACAACAAGGAATTTGTTCTTTTTGAGATGATTTTCAAGAAGATCAATGAGTAAGTTGGTAGTTCACTCCTTTGACATTAGGGAGACACCTTGATTAGAGGCCTGAATCCCTAGTTACTCAGAGTGAGTACCTCATTACTTCCTTCCATTTTTTTTATTAAGGAACAGAGTTAGTAACTGTGGCTTTTGACATGAGGAAACACCTTGATTAGAGGCCAGAGTCCCCAGTTACTCACCAGCAAGCCACCATTACTCTGTCATGTCTTTTCATTCATTTTAAGCATTTGACACCTCATGACATGGGAGAAATATTCATTTCATTGATGAAGCTCCCAGTTACTCAGTGATCAAAACAGAACATGTTTGTTCAGTTAAGCCCTTGAGTTAAAGAGATAGAATGATTGAAAACAATACCAGAAGGACTATTTCTTGAATTGAATCTTGAAGTCTAGATTTCAAGCTGATTGGGTCAGATATCAAGACATACAGGTTTTGGCCTGAACCAGAATCAATGACAATGTAGGAAGATATACTTTATGCAATTAGTCCAGATCTCTGAAGGAGTACCAAAGGAAAGAATCTAACTGGATTTTAGAGTCACTGACTTATAGACTTAAGAGATAAGTGACACTCTACTGTCTGAGAGAACCACACTAGATCAGTCATGCAAAAACCAGCAAAGTTACACATCTGGACAATCCTTTTGAATCTGTCAAAGAACTTCTCTTCTCACATTTCAACTCAGCTCCCCCTAAGACATAGCATTCCTCAATAAAACAATCCAGTATAATCTCAAAGCTTCCCCTTACTCAAAGCATTCCTGAAAGCTAACCAGCAGACATTCTGAACTCCCCCTTAAACCAGCATGACATAAGGCTCATCATCAGATAAACACAACTCCCCCTCACAACAAGAACAGGCTTCATAATTAAGACAATTTTAATAAGCCTAATTCTCTTCTCAATGTGGTGAATTTTTCATTATCCAGAGGTTTTGTGAATATGTCAGCAATTTGATTATCTGTGCCTACATGAATCAGTTCAAAATTATTCTTAGACACCTCATCTCTTATAAAATGATGTCTTATCTCTATGTGTTTGGTTCGTGAATGCAAAATAGGATTTTTAGCAATATTGATGGCACTAGTATTATCACAGTAGATTGGTGTGCACCCCAGGTCTACTTGGTAGTCCTGAAGCTGGTGTTTAATCCATATTACTTGTGTTCCACAACTCCCTGCAGCCACATATTCAGCTTCTGCAGTGGAGAGGGCCACGGAATGTTGTTTCTTGGAGCCCCAAGACACTAAACACCCACCCAAAAATCACAATGGCCACTAGTGCTTTTCCTGTCTAGTTTACAGCCTGCATAATCAGCATCTGTGTATGCTACTAAGTTAAGTGTGTGAGATGCAGGAAACTATAAACCAAGAGAATGAGTAGCTGACAAATATCTGAAGATTCTTTTAACTGCAGCTAAGTGTAATTCAGTAGGTCTAGACTGATACCTTGCACACATTCCTACACTGAATTGTATATCTGGTCTAGAGGCTGTCAAGTAAAGAAGTGATCCAATCTTACCTCGATAAAGTTTGGCATTTACTTCTTTACCTGTCTCATCTGCATCCAATGAGGTATTGGTGCCCATGGGTGTTGTAATGTGCTTTAAGTTTTCCATACCAAACCTCTTGAACAGTTCCATTGTGTATTTGGTTTGGTTGATGAAGCACCCATCCTCTAGCTGCTGTACCTGCAATCCAAGAAAGTATTTTAGTTCACCAACCAAGCTCATTTCGAATTCAACAGACATCATGGTAGAAAATTCATCACATAGTTCATGCTTAGTTGATCTAAATACAATGTCATCTACATATACCTAAACTATGATGAGATCTCTGTTTATGCCCTTGGTGGATAAAGTTTGATCAACTTTACCTCTTTTGTAGCCCTTGCTGATCAGAAATTCAGACAATCTTTCATACCATGCTCTTGGAGCCTGCTTTAGACCATACAAGGCTTTGTTTAACCTGAAAACTTGGTTAGGTTGAGGAGAGTATTGAAATCCAGGAGGTTGTTTAACAAAAACTTCTTCTTTAATGACTCCATTTAAAAAGGCACTTTTAACATCCATTTGTTGGAGTTTTATATTCTTTGAACAAGCAAAGGCAAGTAACAATCTTATAGCTTCCATCCTAGCAACAGGTGCATAGGATTCATCAAAGTCAACACCGAATTCCTGACAGTAGCCTTTGGCTACTAATCTGGCCTTATTCCTCGAGATGATTCCATCTTCATTCATCTTATTTTTGAACACCCACTTGGTTCCTATGATATTAATACCATCTGGTCTTGGGACAAGCTCCCAGACATTATTCCTTTCAAACTGACCTAATTCCTCACACATAGCATTGACCCAAGCTTGATCAGCCAAGGCCTCTTCTACTGTTTTGGGTTCAATTTGTGAGACTAAAGTAATTAAGTCATCATTATTCACATTTCTAAAATGAGACCTAGTCCGAAGAGGATCTTCAGGATTGCCTATGACTTTATCTAATGGATGGTCTTTAAGAAATCTAACGTTTGTTGAAGACTCACCTGTTTCTCTTGGCCCTTCCTGATTGGGGGAATTTGTTTCTCCACTCGGCTGAGTCTTCTCTTCTTCTTGTTGGTCTTCTAGAAAATCCCCATAATGATTGGAATCCCTGTCAAGATTTTCAACATTAGAAACATCTTTCTTTTCACTAAAAAGGATGTGTGGAGACTCTTCCACTTTCTGATCTGATATGTTAAATACCCTATATGCCCTTGACACTTCAAAGTAACCCAAGAATATTCCTGGGGAGCTTTTAGCTTCAAACTTGTCTAAATCTTTCTTATCATTGTTATGAATAAAACATTTTGCTCCAAAAATTCTGAAATGAAACAAGTTTGGTTTCTTACCTTCTAGAAGCTCATAGGGTGTTTTCTTGTGAATGGGTCTTACCATGGCCCTGTTGATTATGTAAGTTGCTATATTGGCCGCTTCTGCCCAAAACCTTCTAGGTAATTTACTTTCAATCAACATGGTTCGGGCCATCTCCACCACAGTTCTATTTCTTCTCTCCACAATCCCATTCTGTTCAGGTGTTCTCCATGGTCAGATTGAATAGAACAGACCTTGTATTTCCCTTCTTGTTTGACCTTATTGAAAAACAGATTAAACTTTTGAAATGCATCACTCTTATTTGCTAAGAAAAATATCCATGAATATCTAGAGAAGTCATCTATGATGACATAGCCAAACATGTTTCCATTAAGACTCTGAGTTCTAGTGGGACCGAAAAGGTCCATATGAAGAAGTTCCATTGGTCTAGAAGACAATGGCTCAGATCTTAATTTAAAGGAATTTCAGGTCTGTTCGCCTAGAGCACAGGCATCACATGCTTTTGATATCGAGTTGAATTTAATTCTAGGCATGCCTCTAACTAAATCATGCTTGACCAATTTATTTAATGTTGTAAAGCTAGCATGACCTAGACGTCTATGCCATTCAAAAGCATCATTTTCAGAGTTGGCAGATAAGCAAATAGTAGATTCAGATTCCTCATCTAAGTCTACAATGTAGACATTATTAATCCTGTTGGCTACAAATTTAACCACATCAGAATTTATTTCAAGGATTTTGCATGAACTATCATCAAATACAACCCTGTGACCCCTGTCACATAACTGACTAATGCTAATCAGGTTGTGTTGAAGCCCTTCCACAAGTAAGACTTTTTCAATGGAGTTTGTGGAAGACTTACCTATTGTACTAACTCCAATTATTTTACCTTTGTTCTTTCCTCCAAACTTGACCAGACCCCCCTGGCTTCATCTCTATCTTGCTAAACTTGGATCGGTCTCCTGTCATATCCTGGAGCAGCCACTGTCGAGGTACCACTTGTTGTCTTCAGCTGCCAGGCCAACCTACACAAATACATCAAGCAGAGTGATTTGGAACCCAAGATAAGTTGGGTCCAAGGACATTGTTCAAATCTCTGATCAATCGTTTAGGTATCTAGATTTGCTTCAGCATGGTTTTCTCTGGCACCTTCCTTTCTCGTTTATTAAAGTTGAATCCAGCTGGACTAGAGAAGTGAGTTCTATTCCATTCATTAGTCTTCCTATTCCTAGGAAATTTCCTGTTAGCTTGTTGATTAACATATTTTTTACCATGAAAATTATTTCTCCAGTAGGTCCTGTTTGGACTCATCTGGTTGTTGTAAGTCCAGCTCTTATTCTGATTCACTTTCTTGGTCCATCTATCATTTGTGTTCTGGTAAGTGGGCTTAGTGATATTCTTCATAAAATTCATTCCCATCTTAAATGGTTGTCCAGCACTGGTTTTTGTGTTTTCTTTAGGACTTTGAATTGCCTTAGTGCTGTTTGAGCTGGATGGTGTCTCCAGCTTCTCTTTTCCCTTCTCTGGGCAGAGGTGATGATCTTGAATTGCAAGGGTCTCTTGTTGGTTGGGTCATAGCCTAGACCCTCCTTATTGAAATTGACCCTAGTCCCTAGTATAGCATCTAAACTAGTTTTTTCCTTGGACAAACTTTTCTAATACTTTCTATTTGTCTTCCAGCTCCTTTTGAAGGGATTCAGAATTTTTTAGGAGTTCAGCATTTACTTTCTTCACAGCTTCATATTTCTCTGAGTTCACTCTAATTTCATTCATGCTTTCTTCAATTTTGGTTTTGAATTCATTGAGCTGATTTTGACTTTCTTGAATTTCTCCCTTGAGCTTATCATTTTCTTTCCTTAGTGAGGTCATTTCTTCTAGTTGTTCTTTTAGCTTCTCATTTTCCTCACAGACCTGAGTTTGTTCTTCAACATTTGTGTTAAATTTTCTTTTCAGAACTCTGTGCTCTTTACTAAGAGAATTAAATTTATCTAACAATTCACCATAAGCATCCTCCCAGTCATCAATTGAGAAATTTTCAAAAACATTTATTACCTCCTCTTCACTGTTTGCCGTAAGGCAAATTCCATCTTCATATTCTTTTGAGGAAGTGTCTTCGGGGTCTTCTTCTTCCTCGCTCCATGTGCAGACCATCGCCTGTGGCTTCTTCTTCTTCTACACCTTTATGTTTTTCTTCTGAAGATAGGGACCCTTCTTCTGGAGGTCTGGGCATTCGCCTCTCATGTGTCCCTATTTGTTACAATTAAAACAAGTCAGTCTCTTAGGATTTCTATCCCTGTAACTGGTAAATTCAGCATTCTTGTTAAAAGAGTGTGGCTTCTTCTTCCTAAAGGTCTTTCCCTTTTTCTTCAAAAACTTTCTGAACTGTCTAGTGAGCATTGCCTGCTCCTCCTGGTCGAGATTTGAAAAACCTTCAAGCTCAGACTCGGACTCGGGGCTACTGCTACTGCTCCCGCTGTTGCTACCCTTGTTGCGGGATGCCCTTAGAGCCACATTCTTAGCCTTCCTCTCACTTCCTTCTCCACCTCCTTGGAAATTCATCTCATAGGTCATAAGGGATCCTATGAGTTCATTCATAGTCAAGATAGTCAGATCTTTTGACTCCTCAATCACAATGGCCTTAGTGTGCCATGCCGGGGATAATGATCTAAGAATTTTCCTGACTATATCTGCCTCAGTAAGATCCTTCCCTAGCCCTTTAAGTGTGTTTGTGATCAAGGACAACCTGGCATACATTTCAGTTATATTCTCATCTGCATTCATCTTAAACATTTCATACTTAGAAGTGTAGAGGTTTACCTTCGAGGCTTTCACTTGAGCTGTACCTTCATAGATCAATTGCAGCTCATCCCACATTCGCTTGGCAGTCTTGTAGGCAGATATACGGGCATACTCCTCTGGATGGACAGCACACTGGATGATGTTCAGCGCCGTCCAGTTGAGTGAAGAGAGCTTGACATGGTCATCTGTCCAAGCATCCTTATTTGGTGGCAGATCATATGGCCCCACAGTAATTACTCTCCACAGTTTATGGCTCTGAGCCCTGATAAACACTTCCATCCTGTTCTTCCAAAACAAATAGTTACTACCATCAAAATACGGAGGGCGACTAATGGATTGACCTTCGGCCATGAAGGTTCTAGGACCACTGGCATTTCCTTGACCATTCGTCCACATGGCGTAAACCTGCTCTGATACCAAATGTTAGCGCAGCAAGAGTGATATAGAAGGGGGGGGATGAATAGATCACTCCCAATTTGTAAAAACTTAGGTGGAAAATTAATTCTACTGCTTACGCCCCTCCTGAACCCGCACACAGAGAAATGCAAACGCAGTCACCAAACAAGGCAATATAAGTAAATGAGAATGAAGAACTGATCACATGGAAGCAAAGAGACAAGCAGATGGAGAGCGCAGATAATAACAGCAAACCACAGAAGAGGCACTCAGTTTTTAGGTGGTTCGATTGCAGTCTGTAATCTACATCCACCCCTCACTCCAACTAGAATGAGGATTCCACTAGACAATGCTAGAACACTGCAGGCTCAGTCTGCGAACAACATGCTGCCACACAGCTTGAACAACCAAGAGAAACAAATCCCTCAACCAAGCTCTGCTACCCACAGAACTTGAAACCTGTTCCAGCTACCAGCTAGAACAGAACCGGAGACACCTCTCCCTTCCTCCACACACCGGAGGGAACCTGCTAATGACAACCTGTCACTAGCAACACCAGAGATCACCGATCTCTCTTCCTCTGCAATCCAGAGGGAAACCGGAGTAACACTCCCTTCCTCCACACACTAGAGGGGAACCAATTCGAATCAGAAGAATGAACAAAATAAAACGAAAACAAAATAGAAACAAAGACCAATGAAGAAGCAGTCGGTTCTGAAACCAATACAAATGTAGCTTCAAAGGAAGCAATTCATCAAACCACAGACACTGCTCTCTCTCTCTCGAACATACTCCTCTCGGATCTGGACAATATGGAACTCTCTTCTCTTTTTCCTTTCTGGATCGTGCAGTCTCACACAAATGGCTTCTGCTCTTTCTTTTTACGATCACTGTTCTACTGAAGGACGAAGCTTCATATTTATAGCAGATATTGGGCGTGTGGCTGCCAGGTTCCCGCCCATGAACTTTTTGCCAGATCATTTGAATTTCTACCACATGGTAGCATCCTGACTGGGCTGCCATCCACGTGTCATGTTCCTGGTTTCTTGGATCACGTGCCAGGTGCCAACCTCGGATCACGTGCCCAATCATCAGCCTAATCGCCTGCAGACAGAGATAAAAGGAATGTATATACTTAGTTAGTTCAGGCTATTAACAAAAGTGTATATACTTCAGAAACAGCAACTGAGTAAGTGTGAGAGAGTGTATAGACTTAGGCCTTTTGTTCAAGAAAAAACCAATGTACAGACTTCATGCTGTACAGACTTGATGTTGATCAAAAGACCTTTGGACATCAGCCCAAGGCATCAACGCTTCCATCGTGCAGCGTCGCCTCAGCTCCTCAAGCGAGATGCTCACGCCCTTGGCAACTGGCCAATGCGTCAACGTATCCAGTGTCAGCGTCGACGCAGTGAACAAGACAGATGATGAACAATGCATGAACTAGCCTTACCAATGTGTAGACTTTACATTGCTCAGCCACTGTATAGACTTCACGAAGCCTAACCAGTGTACAGACTTGGAATGAGTGTGCTGTGAGCACTGTATAGACTCAAGATATAACAACCGAATGTATAGAGTTGTGGTCGGACAACCCAATGTATAGACTTGAAGCAAAAGGCCAGTGTTCAGACTTTGATGCCCAACGGCGATGTCTAGACTTCGACAAGCTTGAGTCAGTGTATGGACTTTGCGAGAGTGAGACGATGCATGAGATGCTAAAGAACCGATGTACAGACTCTGAATATGAAGGCAGGCTGTGCAGACTTGAATCGCTTGAAGCGATGTACAGACTTTGAATATGAAGGCAGACTGTACAGACTTGAATCGCTTGAAGCGATGTACAGACTTGGTGATTCGAAGCCACTGTACAGACTTTGAAGAACAGTTCAATGTATAGACTTGAAGCCCCTGAGCTAATGTTTAGACTTCACGCTGTACAGACTTTGAGGCTTTGAACGTGTAAGCTGAATGCAATGTAGAGACTTAGCGATGTATAGACTTGACCAGGAAAGCGTAGGAAAAAGTATGAGTGTATGGACTTGGCTAAGCGTTGGAAAAGATGTGGAGTGTACACAGTTGGTAAAACAAAGTCCAGTGTATAGACTTGGTAAAATGAAGTCCAATGTATAGACTTGCAGATGTGAAGACGATGTACAGACTTAGAAGGATTTGAATGGGAGAGTGTATGGACTTGGTTCCTATAGCAGTGTATAGAGTTGAAGGTCTGACAATTGAGTGAATAGACTTAGGCCTAACACTTGAATGTATAGGGTTGAAGATTAGACAAACCAGTGTATAGACATGAAGCTTGACAATCCAGTGTATAGAGTTGAAGCTTGGAAGGATGTATAGAGTTGAGCTATACTGACTTTGGCAATGTGCAGACTTAACTGGTCGGGCAGTGTACAGACTTAGAGTATTAAGACCAGTGTACTAACTTCAGTTAGAAGGAGCCCGATGTACATACTTGAAGATGATATGCCAATGTACAGACTTAATCGATCAAGCTGGTGTATAGACTTTAGTACCCAGACACTCAATGTTCTGATGCGTCGACCCACCCTTGCTGATGCGTCGACCCACTACTTGTTCATTCTAACTGAGCAGAGTGTAGATAGATGAACTTATGAAACATCATATCAACTGTACACACTTACATGATGAACCAGCATAAATCTAGAGATCGTAGATTGATTTATAGTGTGAGACATCATCAAAACTATAGGGATGCATCATTTACCTCCCTGCGTAGAGTGGGCAATAAAATTCACTGCTGTAAATTATTGATAATTACTGTACCGAGAGTTGCGGTTCTTGGTCGGGGTCATCTTCCCCACGCCCAGAGCGTGGAGGTACACTCACCACCCTCCTCTTTTGGCATTTACTTTACTCGTATATTTTCATATGCCGCTGCTAGAGTGATAGTAACGTAGCTCCTTATACATTTATCACCGTTGCGAGAGTGAGTGAGTGGCACCTGTCCTATGACTCGATCCGAGTACTCGCAGAAAAGCCGACACCCTCGACTCATTGCCGATTTCTCAACCGCAGAGATCCTACGTTTCCCTCGCATAGGGACATCCACGAGCTAGTGTCCCAGGTTCGCGTGTCCGTCCCGCATCACGTAGGCTACCGTTGCTGCATCCGAACCACCGAAAAATCGCTGTCTCTTGTGTGGTTTGTTCTTTATCTTCTACCTCCAATTCTGTTCTAGCATGATCACATATTACATCAGCTGATTTCTTCGTTTAGATCTAGTTTAATCGACCACTCTCTAAAAGATCTCTGGTATATCAAAAGCTGGGTTCGGACTGACAAGGTTAGCCTTGTCGGGAAGATAACACCTTGCATGAGAGAATCTTCGGATTCGCAAACTCCGCCTAGTATCAAAGAGCTATTATAGTGGTGATCTTAATAAGATCTATTTTGCTCTGCATCAGATCTAATTTGTTGATTACTATTTCTTCATGCAAACTTCAAATCAGTTAAAGTTTTCTTAAAATTTGTTATCACCCAATTCACCCCCCCTCTTGGGTGTCATTGATCGCGGGACTTCAATTGGTATCAGAGCCAAGGCTCTATTTCCTTTAGATCTAATGATCTAGAGTCAGATCCAGATCAATGTCAAACAAAGGTTTGATGCCTGAGGGCCACTCCATTAATCGTCCTCCCTTCTTTGACGGTTCAAATTACTTTTACTGGAAAAATAGAATGCATGTTTTCCTAAGGGCTCAGGAGTAGGAAGTCTGGAGGGTTGTGGACAAGGGTCTGTATAAACTCTCGGATGATGAAGAAAAATGGACACCCGAGGAAATTAAGGAGTGCACTATAAATTTTAATGCTATGAATATTATGCAATGTGCCACACATCCTAATGAGTTTTCTCGTGTATCCATGTGCAGTTTAGCGAAGGAGATGTGGGACAAATTGCGGCTCATATACGCGGGAACCTCAGAGGTCAAGGAGACCAAGGCCAATCTACTTGTTAGAGACTATGAGCTATTCAAAATGAAATCTGAAGAAACCATCTCAGAGATGTTCGTGAGGCTAACTGAGATCATAAATGGTCTCAAAAGCCTTAGGAAGGAGTACACAAACTCTGATCTTGTGAGTGAGGTTTTGATATCACTTCCACCAGCATGGCATACTAAGGCCACTGTTATTGAAGACTCAAAAAACTTGTCCACACTCTCTCTGGATGAGCTCATAGGGTCACTTATGACCTATGAGATAAACATGAGGAGAACAACCGAGGAAGAAACGAAGAAGAGGAAAGTTGTGGGATTGAAAGTTCACCAATCTGATGATGACTTCCAAGAAGAAGAATCCAGCGAGGGAAGCAATGAAGAAGAAGACTTGGCCATGATAACTCGCCAAGTAAAGAGATTTTTGAGAAAGAAGAGAAACTTCCAAGGTAATTTCAGAAAGGGGCAAAGGAAGCCCGTTCAAACCAAGGGCGAGCTGAGCAAGCCCAATAATGTCATTTGTTATGACTGCAAGAAGCCCGAGCACATGAGAGGAGAGTGTCCAGATCTAAAGAGGAAATTCAAGAATGACAAGCTCAAGAAACCCCAAGCAATGGTCGCCACATAGAGCGACGAAGAGGACGAACCGTCCGATGAGGAGATCCAAGAGCTAGTGGAGAGCTTGTGTCTCATGGCACATGAAGATGATTCAACTGAGATAAATTCTGAGCCTGATTTTATTTCAAATGAACAATGGGAGTCAGAGTATGAAAAATTGTATACCAAATACAGAAAAATCAGATCTGAAAATAAAACTCTCAAAAAGAAGATTGACGATTTAACACATGATGATATTTATGTGAAGTTTGAGAAATTGGAACAGGCATGGTTCGAGTTAACTGAAGAAAAAGAAAGTTTGTTACAAATAATCTTAGCTAGTGAGAAAAATCAAGAAGAATTGATGTGCAAATTATCTGAAATTGAAAAAGGTTTTAAAAAATTGAAAAGTGAAGAATAAAATCTGAAATTCACAAATTCAGAACTTGAAAAGAAAAACGTGAGTTTGTTTGGAGAAGTGGCTGAACTTTAGACCACTCTGTCTAAGTTTGTCAAAGGCAAACAAAACTTAGACAATTTGTTGGGAGTCAAGGTTAACTTCCAAAAGGAAGGATTGTGATACATTCCCCAAAATAAAAAATCCTTTGAGCATAAGATCACTACATCCTATGTTCATTAAAAAGATAATAACTATGCTTCATGTTCTCACTCCAAGCCAAAACATGTTCAACCTAAACCACGTCAATTCCAAAGAAGGTTTTTAAATGTCAATTACTTTTATTGTGGTAGATTTGGACATGTTATTGCTAATTGTTGGCTCAAACAAAACAATCAAAGAAATCATGCCATTTGGACTAGAAAAAGATATGTACAGAACTAGACTAACTCCTATGGACCCAAATTGGTTTGGGTACCAAAAATAATTGGATGAGAATGTTGCTTCTTGCATATATGCCTTGAAGCCAGGGGGAGCAAATGGCACCTGGACAGTAGTTGTTCAAGGCATATGACAGGGGACAAGAAGGTGTTCTCAACACTGCAAGACAAGGATGGAGGTTCAGTTGCTTTTGGAGGTAAGGACAAAGGTAAAATCATTGGAATCGACAATATAGAATAGAATTCTGAAACTCTTATCGAGAATGTGCTTTTGGTAAAGGGCTTAAATCATAATCTTTTGAGCATAAGCCAGTTATGCGACAAAGGATTAAAGATTATTTTTGATGAAATGCATTGCATTGTCATGAATAAGAACACAAATGAGATCAAATTCATTGGAAAAAGAAATAACAATGTCTATACTATTGATATTGATGATGTCTCATGTGATGATGTGTGTTTGATTGCAAACAATCAAGAGAATGCACGGCTATGGCACCGAAGATTAGGTCATGCTAGTTTTGGAGTACTCTCCAAACTGTCTAGACATGAATTGGTGAATGGATTGCCTAAATTAAAATTTGAAAGTGATCAAATCTGTAAGGCTTGCACAAAAGGCAAGCAATTACACATATCTTTCAAAAATAAGAATATTGTTTCTACCTCCCGGCCTCTAGAATTGTTGCATCTTGATCTCTTTGGCCCTACTAGGACATCCAGCCTAGGAGGTAAATCTTTTGGATTTGTTATAGTTGATGATTACTCCAGATTTACATGGGTGTTATTTTTAGCTAATAAAAGTGATGCCTTGACGGAATTTCAAGTGTTTTGTAGAAAAATCCAAAATGATAGAGGGTACCTTATCACCACCATCCAAAGTGATCACGGTGGTGAGTTTGAGAATCATGAATTCAACAGTTTCTGTAAGGAGCAGGGATACACGCATAACTTCTCATCACCAAGGACGCCTCAACAAAATGGAGTGGTGGAGAGGAAAAACGAAACCCTGGTAGACATGGCACGGACCATGTTAAGTGAAAATTCTCTACCAAAATATTTTTGGGCTGAGACGGTAAGTACATCATGTTACATCATCAACAGGGCAATGGTAAGGCCCATTCTAATGAAAACCCCGTATAAGCTTTACAAGGATAAGAAATCAAATATTTCCCATGTTAAACCCTTTGGATGCCCATGCTTCATCCTAAACAATGGTAAGTCTAACCTAGGTAAGTTTGATAAGAAAAGTGATAAAAAAAAATTTCTAGGTTATGCACTGAATTCTAGAGCTTACAGATTGTTTAATAAGAGGACTTTGGTTGTTGAAGAAAGTCCTCATGTGATCTTTGATAAATCTGAATTAAAACTGACAAGTCAACTTGTTCCAATTGTGGATGCAGATGAAAATTCCAAACGTCCAAATAATGCTAAGGCCAAGGACGAACCAACTGAAGGGATATCTAGCAAAAGTAAAAAGGATGAAGATCCTTCAATTGAAACCTTTCAAGAGCAACAATTGCAACATCTCGACTTGCCCAGTTCTTCTAGATTCTTGAAGGATCATCCAGTTGAAAACATAATCAGTAATCCTCAAGATGGGGTCAGAACTAGGTCTTCACTAAGGCAAGTAGAAGAAGAGGATTTGGTAGCCTTAAGTTCACAAGAAGAGCCTAAGGATATTCATGAAGCTCTTTAAAATGAATCCTGAATTCAGACTATGCATGAAGAGTTACACCAGTTCGAAAGGAACAAAGTGTGGACTCTCGTGCTACGTCCTTAGAATCATCCCACAATTGGAACCCGTCGGGTTTTCAGAAACAAGTTAAATGATACGGGATTGGTTGTTAGGAATAAGGCCCGGCTTGTAGCCAAAGGGTATAGCTAGGAGATGGGTATTGATTTTGATGAGTCCTTTGCACCGGTTGCTAGACTAGAAGCAGTCCATATTTTATTGTCCTATGCTTGCTCCTTGAACTTCAAACTATTTCAAATGGATGTTAAATCTGTATTTCTTAATGGTTACATCAAGGAGGATGTTTTTGTATAGCAACCTCCAGGTTTTGAAGATTCAAAGCATCCAAAGCATGTGTACAAGTTACAAAAGGCCTTGTACAGGTTAAAGCAAGCACTAAGGGCATGGTATGAAAGGCTCACTTCATTTCTCATGGAAAATGGTTTCAAAAGAGGTAAGGTTGACCAAACACTCTTCACGAGGAAATCAGGTAAAGACATATTAGTAGTTCAAGTATATGTGGATGACATTATTTTTGGAGCTACTAACAATGTCTTATGTGAAGAATTTGCAGAAATCATGCAAGGAGAATTTGAGATGAGCTTAATGGGTGAACTGAACTTCTTTCTTGGATTGCAGGTGAAGCAAACACCCGAGGGAATTTTCATCAATCAAGCTAAGTACACATTGGAGCTGTTAAAGAAATTTGGGATGGCTGAAGCGAAACCTTTGTCAACTCCAATGGCCACAACCTCGAAGGTAGACAAAGATGAAAATGATAAAACAATAGATCCTACACTGTTTCGAGGTATGATCAGATCACTACTGTATCTCACAGCATGCCGCCCTGACATTCAATTCAGTGTATGTCTATGTGCTCAGTTTCAGTCATGCCCTAAAGAATCTCATCTAATGGCTATTAAACACATTTTTACATATTTAATTGGCACCATAGACTTTGGCTTATGATTTTCCATCGGTAGTTTATTTGATTTGATTGCATACATCGATGCGGATTATGCCGAATGTATTGTAGATCACAAAAGTACTAGTGGGTACTGTCAGTTTCTTGATGGGTGCCTAGTCTCATGGGCCTCCAAGAAACATCATTCAGTAGCTCTCTAAATGGCCGAGGCTGAATATGTAGTCGCCGGAAGTTGCGGAGCCCAAGTACTTTGGATCAAAAATCAATTACTTGATTTGGATGTAGAAATGAAATGTGTGCCAATCTTGTATGATAATACCAGTGTAATCAGTTTGTCTAAAAACCTTGTTCGACATTCTAGGACCAAGCATATTGACATTCGTCATCATTTTCTGAGAGATCGTGTAGGAAAAGGGGTCTTTGAATTTAACTTCATTGACATACACAATCAGCTAGCTGACATTTTCACCAAACCCCTAAACCATGATCAATTTAACAAGATAAGAAGAGAACTTGGGATGTGCAAGGGTGAGAGCATACATGCATATGTCTACACTTAGGTTAAGATTTGCATTTATAGAAATTCATATGCATCAAGAATAGGAAAACACGCATATTGTCTTTATTTACTTTGAATACCTTGTGTGTTCACATACACTCCTGCATTGATGGTGAACTTGAGACGAGATAGTAAGTTGTCGTTGCTCCGAATCTCTTCTTGGAGCTGCTTGAGATGAGAGAGTAAGTTGTCAAATGACTCTTGCATCAGATGGTGAACTTGAGACGACTGTTGAGTAGAGGAGCTGGTTGCAAGATAAGCTACAACATCTTTAAATTCTGCAGCTAATTTCTCCACAAGATATTGGACATGATCCATTTTCTCATAAGAATTTCCAACTTGAATCATACTTCCATGGACTTCACCAGAAATAGCATTTATTCTCTAGGAGAGTGCTTGCTGTTCTTGTCTGAATAATGTAGTCTGAATAGTCAACTTCTCTACTTCAATCTTGATGTCAAAACAATGAAGAAGATTATGAGTAATCTTCAAGTGAGACTCAGCCTGAGTGCGACAAATTTGTGCTAACAATTCTGCTACTTGCTGACAAGTTAAGACTAGTGAATTCAAGAAATCATTTAATCTTCTATCAGGCATATGTTTGTCGATAATGAATTTTTGCCAATGACTATTCATTGTCTGCTCCAAATGAAGAACCCTTGAATCAAGTCTGTCAATAGCTGCATGCAATTGTAGGCTCTGGTTCACAATATGACTTGACAAAGTAGTATATAATGCATCAAATATTGGTCCTAAGATAGGTTCAGCAGAGCTGAAATCTGGAGCTTCCTGAGAGGTGGATGGTTGGTCTTCTGGTGTATATAGAGCTCCAAAAACAACAACTGTACGGGGTTACTCCTCTGCTCCTTGTTGAGCCTGAGATAATTCTTGTTGAGTCTCTTCTTCATGATGTTCAGCATTCCGTTCTTCACCTCTCTCTTCCACCCCTTGCTTAGCTTGAGCTTCCTCAAATCTCTGCTGTTCAACATTTTGTTCAGCTTGGATCTCTATTCCTCTCTGCTGTTCCTGATGATAGTCTCTAAATCTGTTGAATATCTCATGAATGTTCTGATCAATTTCATCCAATATTTGATCATCAGTCACATTTACCACATCAATATCTTGATCTATCTAATTGTTTTGCTGCCCTTCTGCAGGATTCCCTTCATTAGCTGTTGTACTCACTACATCACCATGGACTTGCTCTTGCTCAGCTTGATGTTCAACAGGCTGATCTTCGTCAGGTTGGGCTTTCTCAATCTGTTCAACTTGTGGTTGATTTATTTCCTGTTCAGTTTCAATTTTGGTTCTTTTCTTTTTCCTCGAGTAGACAACATTCCCTGAGTCAGCTTTTCTCTTATGATCAATAGGAGTGATTTTTGTCTTGGACTCCTTTAACTTCATGAACTTTTCAATAAAATCCATGTTGCAGATATTTACCTTTCGAATTTCTTTCGAGGCCTCATCATCTAAAGAAATGTGCACCTTAAATATAGCAGTAAGATGAGCCGCATAAGGCAAATGTCTCCTAGATCCTTTACAAGATCTCATGATCTGAATCATTATTTTTGGCAGACAAACTCTGATTTTCTTCAGTAGACAGTACAGTACAAAACATTGGGTCTCAGTCAATCTCCCTCTTCCTCCAACTTGAGGAGTAATCATAGTAGTAAGTATGTGATGCAACAATCTCTTTAAAGGGGAAAATTTATTTGCATTAAAATGACCTACTTTTGTTTGTTCAAGGTCCTGCGGATTACTAGGCTCATCAGCAATCAGTGAGTATGCATCATGAAGATTATCTACACACACTCTTTCAATTTCTCCTTCATCTGGTATTCTGAGAGATTTATGAAGGAGATGCCTAGATATCTCAAATTTACTTCCCTTGACACCGGACAACAATTTTTCTTGGTCTGCATCATATCTCAAATTCTAATAAAACTCAGCTACGAGTCTCGGATAGTATATTCTATGTTTGCCCAAGAATTTCATCCATTTTTGAGCACTGAAAATTTCAATCAGCTCAGGAAATTTATCAATCATGTCTGAATCATGGAAATCCACGTACCGTGGAAAAGCAATCCATCCAGCCTCCAAAGTAATCTCACCTTGTCTTGAGGCTTCAACAGAAACAACTTTTTCTTTGAGAGCAGAATCTCCTACCATTTCTTTTCCTTTGCTTTGACCCCTTGCTGTCTTCTGCTTCTTTCCCGTCGGCAATGACGTATCGGCTTCCACTACTTCAGCAACTTCTGGTGGCTGTTCTACCACTACCTTCCTCTTTCCCTTGCTCTCAGCGGCTGGAGAGGACATGGTGGTTATGGTGAAGGAGACGCTGAATGAGAGGAGTGGAAGAAAGGAGCACTGGGATGGATAGCAAAAATGAAGAGTTCGCGGCAGAAGACGAACGCTTCGAAACGGGAGGGTAGAGAAATGAAAGACTCTATAAATAGGGTTTTCTTTTAAAACACTTGTCGACTTTACCCTATTTCAAAACACGGATACCCAGAATGCCCTTACTTTAAATAATAATGCCTTCTTTATACTTTTTCATGATATTCTGTCTATCGGGATTATATTGAAAATCGGAAACAATTTGCGATCATTCTTTGAATAAAAATTAATGAAGCTGAAATAATCTAAAAGAAGTATGTTGCCCAATCATTTAACCCAGAGATCTTACTAATAATTTTCACAAGAAATCTGATTTGAAACTTTCTTATATAGAACTTATACCCGACTAAGTTCATAGTACAAGAGCGCAGAGTCAACCATTTTTACCATTAACTTTATATTTTAGTAAAAGAACAATCTAGTAATACTTCACCTTTTTACTCAAGGAAACATGTTGATTAGACACCGGATTCCCTGGTTACTTAGTGAGGTATACTATCATGCTTCACTTTTGTGAACAGAGATACACATCCGTTATCATGACATAACTTCTATATTTCATTGATATAGATAGCCAGTTTCTCAAATGAAATGCCATTGCTCTGCCAACTTTGATTTTTCCCTTTTATGGCGTATTCTCTGGTCTTTTAACAGTTTTTCTTAGTTAAAGGCATAAGAGCCATATAATCAAGAGCCTCTTATCAGATTAACTCATTACTGAATATGTTAAGATTTCTGGAGAAACTTTTTGAACAAGACCAGCTTTTTAGATGATTTCAAAATCATTGAAGTTTATTCAAGAATAACTGCAAGCAATTTACATTTTAATTTAATCCATATAGATAGAGAATCATATTTCAGTAAAAGTTAGCACTTTTATTCTTGGTTCAGAACAATCTTTAGCACCCAACCAATTGAAACTAGGTAAAGTGACCCGTTTTAAATTTACTGCCCCTGAATCACAGTGTCTTCCATTCTAGTGAAGAGAAGTAAGTGGTAGACAAGAGTAGGGATAGATAGGGGTGTGAAAGATAAGAGATGAGGCGAGAGCAAGGATAAGATTGGGAAATGTTTTCCAACCACACAAAGTCCCAATATCACTGTATCTTGAACAATCACAAGCTGTCTCACCACTTATGCACAGTATAACTTATCAATGGCTTAAACAATCAAAAGCTAGCAGTTACCTTATAGAATCAAAACCAGCACCACTTCACTAGAAAAATAGTCAGCTCACAGCAAGTCCGGACACCTTAAGCTCTGCAGCTAGTGAAACACCAATTCTTATGCACTCTCTCTCAAAAGAGTATACCTCTAAGAATCCAACTGGCTCTTAACAGTTCAACTCCCCCTCACTTAGTGCAATGATACTTAGTCATACATTGATTACTTTCTTAGGAACACAAAATGTAGCAAAATGTATGCACATGACAAATTAAATCTATATGCAAGTTTAGAAGCATGCAAATGTGTGCAACTAATGTAAGCATGATAGACTGAGCATGAACATATTTTTAAGCATGAACAATTACATGTAATCAGACACGAAGCATTCACTACAAGATAGCATCAATCAAACATGGATTAATGAACTGAAATTTATCACAATCGTAAAGGAGTCTGATCATACATTTAAAACTAGTGGAGGAGAAGATAAAATAAAGAGGAGCACAGAGTGGGGTTAACTAACCTTTGTGTGCCTTGATTTTATTTACCCCTTTATTTGCTTCTTCAAGGCACATCTGCAAAATCAAATTAGTTTGCAAATTTGGGGACCCAAGAATTCTTGGATCCAGTAAGTTGAGTGACACCTCAAGTAGGTGTACTCCAATAATTCCAAGCATGTTTATCATCAAACTTCAGGAGATGGCCATTGTTCATGATATGTCCTACTCTCCCATAATAATGACAATGAATGAAAGCTTTCATATTTTTCTTTTCATGATCATTATGGAATTTTTGTGGGTGGATGTTGACACCTAGAAAATGAACAAGGGTGGAAGCAGATCATACCCACAGTGAAAGACCAATGATGAAGCTCGTCAACTATTTACCCGACTGAAGCCTTTGTCGGCCGAGCTGATGTCCGGTGCGGATGTCACTCAGATGGCAGCACTAACAAAGCAGTAGTCGCTTGACTAATGAGACTTCCTAGCACACTTTAATAGGAACTGTGTTGCTGCCTCATCCAAGAATCCACAGATGACATGTCATGGTAAGTCAGATGTCGGCTTATTAACAGATGTGATGTAAGATAAAGATGAAGCCGGTACCGGCAGATGAAGATTGCAAAGGCTTTTGCAAAGTCAAAACACAAGAAGAATCGTCTCCACAGATTATACACCCGGCTGAAGTCTTCCCAGACTAAAGCTGATGTCCGATCTCGTCACCATTC
The DNA here is from genome assembly GCA_022559845.1 of Amorphophallus konjac. Taxonomy (NCBI): domain Eukaryota; kingdom Viridiplantae; phylum Streptophyta; class Magnoliopsida; order Alismatales; family Araceae; genus Amorphophallus; species Amorphophallus konjac. The sequence continues at coordinate 319,514,904 of CM040125.1, forward strand.
AGGTGCCGATATCGATAAAATGATGCCCGGTTTTGTCATCATTCAGGTGGCAATACTGATGAAACCCCTATCTGCGGACTGATGAAAACCCTACTAATGATCTCAATACAAAATATATTACCAACGAGGGACCCTCTTGGGTACTGATGTACGTGAGGGGCCTATGAAAGGCCTGGTCAAAGAGACTAAATGGGCCTGTAATAGTGGCGCCGGGAGCCACCTTGTCAAAGCCCAATGGCTGCACCAAGAGGCTGGAGCCTGCGCGCCGGGAAGCCCTCAACAGAGGCGCGCCGTGAGGTGCCTGCCGAGAAGGCAAAAAAGGGATGGCTATAAAGCCCCTTCCCTTCGAAGTGGAAAGAAGACGAAAAGAGAGGAAGAACAGTAGAAACGAAAACCAGATAGAAAAAGCCAGAAGAGAGACAGAGAGGGAAAAAAAGAAGAAGCTGAGAGATGAAGAAGAAAGGGAGATTCAGGTGGGTAGCCGGGGAGGGAGAGGAGTCAATGCTCCGCCCTCCCCCATGCTTTCCTTTCTTTGTTTCTTTTTTTCTGATGTAATCTGGCGAGGCTTTCTCGATGTATCAATGTAGCCGGAGGATTCCGGTCTTGATTTCCATTTCTCTGTCTTTCATTTACCTTCTACGATCTGTATAGGTTTGGGATGATGCAATGAAATGAAGGATCAACATGGCTCGTTTGAGCATTCGATCGATTGGAATGTTTGCTGTCTTTCTCCCCTTCTTGCATCGGTTGTTCTTCTAAATATGGGTTTGCCCAGATGTTACAGCTTTCCGATTTATGTTTCGACCGCCCCTCCCTAGCCTGTTCTCTGATGAAGGATGAAGACGGAACCTCAACCCTCGTTCAATGGGTTATTAGGCACTGTCCCCCTTCTTCCTTCCCCTCAGATCATGATTTTCCCGGATATTATAGATGTCTGTCGAGCTCCCATCTCGTTCAGGGTTAGAGACATCAATCTCTTGACCGTCTGAGCAGCAGGTGAGTAGAGGAAATGCCATACGTCCCACGAGGATTCAATAATGGATGATCTGCCCTTCGACTGATGCTAACCCCCATGTAATCCCCTCTTGCAGCCTAGATCTTGCCTCAATCCGAGCCAGAAATCCCAGAAATCTCCTGAGCAGGGTATCGTAACTAAGCCATAAACCCTTTAGCCCCTTCCCGGCGTGGTCATTTCCCCACCGAGAACTACTCCGCCGAGAGATCCCCCTTGCTTTAGCCCCTTCAGCAAGCCAGACAAAGCTTCTTGCGATACAGCCTTCCCGGCCTGGGGGCCTCCCGGCGCCGGGTTCCCGGCGCGGTCATTACCGCGCCGAGAACCCCTGCGCCGAGAGCTTCCCCCCTTTTTGGCCAATGAAACCTACGCCGGGAACTACGCTTCCTGCCATCCTTTCTTTACGCTGTGAATCCTCCATTCTTTGAACCCTGGATGGAAGCCTTCCTGCTACAGGCCAAGGAACCACATCGATGCCCTTTGAAGTCCGATCAACCAAGCTTTGCATCCTGTCGAAGGATACCCCAGATCATCATATGTACCTAAGGGATAAACATCATTGGGGATAACTCCCCTATATAACCTTACGAGCCAGAGAAACTCTACCACTGCATAAGTTTCAATGGCCTCAAAGGGATATTAAGTTGGTGCTATGATCACATACACGGGCTAGGGGTCCCACACCCCCCTTATTTTGGCTTTCATCCCGGCACTCCGTGGGTGATCGTCTATCACTCCCTGGCATATGCTAGGTACGGGGGAGGTGCTGCTGAAATCCTCCCAGGCCGATGAAAGATAATACTGAAGCTGTCCTCTGGACTCCGCATGGTAATGGTGAAAAGGACCTCTGTGTGGGGCTCTTCCCCTCCAATTCCTCTCAGCTCTCGGCCTCCTTTGAAGCATATACAACTAAAGCCAGTTAAACCCCATCTCCAGTCCCCAGAGCCAATCTACTTCATATAATTCCCAGAAAACCCTCAAAATCCTAAAAACAGGGTACCGAAAAATCCTGGACTCCTCACGGCGCCCAAACATCCACCTTCTCGGCACCTGCCTCTCGGCGCCACCAGCTCCCGGCGCGGCCTTGAGCGCGCCGGGAACCCTCACGCCGAGAGCTCCTCTTCCCCTTTTAGCCTATGCCGAGAACCCCCTTTGAAAATCTTTAGCGCGCCGGGAAGTCGGCGCCGGGAGCTTCCTGAACTTTTCTCCTCGGCTACACCGGGAACCTTCATCTTCTCGCCACTCACGCCGGGAGCCTTAGCCTCCTCTCTGTGGTCATGCCGAGAGCCTAAGTTGCCACTCTGTGAGCCCAAATGCCCAGAGCTAACCCACACAGAGATATTCATGGATCACCAGATGTGTCCCGAGGATAAAGTTAAAGGGAGGTAGACCCCCTTATGTTCCATCGATTCGTGTCGAAGTCACAACGACGTGCCTCCCTCTTAGCTCGGTGAGCCATGCCAATGCATGAGTGCCACCAGCTCCTGTGAGGGAAGAATCAAACATTGCCCTAGGGCATACATGTGTAACGTGGAGAGGCCCGACCTCTCTCTTTCTTCCAGCTTTCACCCCGGCACTCCGTGGGTGATAGCCTATTTCCCCTCTGGGCATGATCCAGACCATGGGGAAGTGCCGTCGAAATGTTAACCGATGCTTTAAACCTCCGTCATGATCGCGGCTCATCCTGTCCGCGATTGATATCCTCTGTTTCACCTTTCCCCTGAGTCTGATTATTTTTGAACCGCCGATTCAGCGAGATAGTTTGTTTCTGTGGTTAATGTTATTCTCTTACTCACCTTCCGGGCCTGGTACGAAGTTCAAAGTTATGTATATGAATATCTGTTTGCCTTATGAGGCCTCCTATTTTGGCGTTTAATCAAGGGTTGTCCTTCCTTGGAAGGACGTAATTAACGTCATAGCCTTTATGGTATGACGGACTTCTGGTCCTGACTCGGACCTCACAATCGACTGACCAAGTCAGATCGAGCGCACAATGAAATTGTCACACACGTGACTGGCACGCCTAATAAACAAAACAAATAAATAAGTCAAATAAAAACAAATAAAAATCAAAATTAAAAATAAATACGGATAGACCCATCCCCACAAGCTGGCACGCCCGGTGGGACCTAGTCTCCCTTCATCTCTATGCCAAAATAGGAGGCCCAGCGGGCCCCCCTCAAATTTCTGATCCTGTGCGCTTTCCTTATTTTCAGGAAGATGACTACTGGACTTATGTCTGTACGCTTCGGCCAACAACCGATCGATATGCATGTGCGAGAGGGTTACCTGGCGGTACCCCTGTCATTCGGAGCAATGCCCCCTGCTGTCGGGCTGCCCAACTGTCTGGGCCTCGTCTTCACCGACCTTCTGCAGGTCAACAACGACGAGCAAGGCACCGCTGCAGGTGCCCCTGTGAAGACTACTGGTAAGAAGGCTGGCTTACCGGAGAAGACGACCTCGACGGCCGTCGCCTGCTATGTACACTAAGTTCAAAGGAGGGATACGGTTCCCGCTGCTGCCCAGAGGGGAAAGAGAAATAACCGGAGAAGCCGGTATGCTGCTGCTGAGCGTCATCTTTCCAATTCTGGGAAGACAATGATGATGGGAGATGTTAGGGTGAACCTCAACGGTCGCCCCAAAGAAGTCCGGCCAGACAGGATTGTCCCGACTGTCCAGACCGACAACAGGTTCCGCGTTCTGGCCGCTAGGAGGGCCAACTGGGAAGCTGATGAAAGGAAGCCGCTGGCGCCCAAGCCAGCAAAATATAAACAGGTCTGGCGACCAAAGAAGATTCAGAGCTGGGCCCCAGCTCGATATGAGAAGAAGGCTATTGAGGATGCTGTTACCCGCTTCAGGGCAGGAAGTAGAAGAGAAGAAAGAAACTACAGAAGAGATGATGTTGCTGCTTACCCCAAGGCTCGGGGGAGGAGAGATGAAAAAAATGATGAAGGAAGGAATCTGATTACTACTCGCCCCGTGATGAAGGGCAAAAGATATCAAAAGAATGAAGACCTTACTATCACCCATCCCAGGGCCAAAGGCAAAAGATGGCAAAGGAAGAACTATGATGACACTGCCAACTGCTGCCAAGATGGCGATATGGGAATGAGCGAACCAGCCACGGTTGCCATTCCAAGAAGACCAAGAGCCTGTGCCAGACAGGCTGACATATTCAAATATTCCAAAGTCGAGCATTTGAATGCTCAGATGACAAGACTGGCTCATCAGCAGAAATGCCAGGAAAGATTGATACTCCGACCAGAGCCGCGAAGGCACGATCTAGAGGAGATGAAACAAGTGGTCCAAGACTACTTCCATTACCTGGGGAACTCTGCCCTCGGTCAGCAAAGATTATCCCGTGCTCTGGGCACCGTGGATGAAGAAGAAGGAGAAGCCCTTCAAGAAGTGATGCTCGGAGTCTCCTCCTCCGATTCAAATGATTATGAAGAAGGCCGCAAGGCCGGATATGATAAAGAAGACTTGTGTAGGGAAGAAGCTGAAGAAAGAGTATCGGTCTTCGACCGACTCAAATACCCTGACCAGGCAAAAAGAAAAGTTTGCAGGCAGAGGGGAAGAATGCAAATCTTTGCCTGTAACATGGCTGGAATCGCCAGGGGGCAGGATATGCTACCAATTCAGCCAGATGAACTGCTCAGGCTAGCTACCAGACCAGGCCCCGTCACAAGAAGAGGTCAGGCTGCAAAAGATAAGATGAAAACTGATGATGAAACCCGCAAGATCACCACCATGACATTCAATGTGGTGACAACGGAAGAAGAAGATAATCCCTTCATTGATGATGCTGAAGGGACTTCGGGAGATATACAAATCCCGTCCACCCTGGATCCCATGATCCAGATGATGTTCAGGAGATACCAGCAGGAGATCAATGCTCTCAGAAGACAGCTCAATGAGTGACATGAAGCTACACCGGTCTCCAAGCAAGCCGAGCCTGTCGGGCATACTTCCAGCTCAACAGACACGGCTATCCCAGCTAATCCTCTCCTGGCTGATAAGGGCAAAGCACCGAGCCAACCTGTTCCATAGCAAACAGTAGCTCAGCCCTCTGCATCTCAGACACAACCTACCGCGCCCACCTTGCGCGCCACTGTGATGGCAACTCCTCACAGCCAACAACAAGCTCACTTCTTCCCAGAAGAGAGAGATCCAGCCCTAGCCCACAAGCTGATGATTGAAAGAATTGTGGAGATGAAGCTGTCTGAGAAGACCGGTGATAGTGTAAGTACCTATGATGTGTACAAAGTACCGTATCCTCCCCAGTATGCTGCTAAAAGACTACCCCCAGGCGTCAGTAAGCTGCCGAAATTTGAGAAATTCAACGGCCAGGGCTCTCCCAGGGAGCACATTGCTTACTATACCACAATTATGGGTGACCTGGCAGCTGATGAAGCCTATCTGCTTAAGTTCTTTGGCTCATCCCTCACTGGGATAGCCTTTGAATGGTATTCAAGCCTGCTCGCTGGATCAGTGATTGATTGGCCTGATATGCAAAGAAAGTTCCGCGACAGATTTCATGTCACGGAAAGAGAAATTACAATAGCGGAACTATATGCAACCAAGCAAAGGCAGGATGAAACAGCACTGGATTACATCAAAAGGTGGAGAAACTTAGTCATGAGATGTCGAAGACCTCCTCATCAGGAAGATGCAGTGCAGATATGTAAACAGAGCCTCAAGAGAGAGGTGCTAGAAAAGATGATCGGTGCAGATGTCAGAACATTTGACCGGCTGAACAATATAGTGGCGGAAGTCGAAACGTTCTTGTCCAAGCATCCGACCGCCAATGCCCCCACTATGCCGAAGGGTAAAACCAATGATCGACGGCCATCACATACTGAGGCTAACGCCGTCGATTTTAGAACCTTTGAGCAACAGAAAGGGAAAAAGGAGGCAGATGAAGCTCCCCCGCCCGAGGGTGCAACAGAAAGAAAAGATAAGGTCTCTCTGAGAGACAGAATGAGAAGGGCTTACTCTTTTCCCAAAGATAAGACATCAGCACTATTTAACTGGACATATAAGTTCAACAAGGTAACGTTGCCTGAACCGAAGAGACCTGCGGATGCAACAAAGAAAGATGATCTGTTGTTCTGTCCATTTCACCGTGCACTGGGGCACGCAATTGAAGATTGTTATGTCTTCAAGGATATTATGGAAGGAATGGTCAAAAAGGGTGAGCTACAGTTGGGTGATTACCAGGGGAAGCCACCTCATCCGCATGAGCCTCCGCCCTGGAGGATGGCCGCCAATGTGATTTCAGTCTATCAGCAGCTGCCTGAGGAAGCCGTTGAAGAATGTACCAGGCATACTTATGAAGCTTGCCTCCTCACCCCACTGAAAGATCAGGAAGGATGGCAGACGAAGCCCATAAAGAACAGGAAAAAGACTCTTGTAGCCAGCACCAGTGGGGCAACTATCCGGGGTGTCACCCCAAGGCCTGAGCCGCCTCCAGTAAAGCTAGTATGGCGTACAGCTGAGACCGGGCCAGTCATCCGGATCCCTACTCACAACCAGAGGAGACAAACTCCCCTACCTGCACATAAAGAAGTAAGTCCTGCAGCCAGGCGTCTACAGCAGTATATCAATGAGCTCGATGAATATGAGCAGAAAAAGCCCAAAAACCTGCTGGTAAAAGATTGTATACTCTGGGAGCAGCTCGAAGAATTGAAAATGAAAGAGCAACCAGAGGTAGAACAAGAAAAAGCTGAAAATGAGCCCTTCTGGGGGCAGGAGCCAGCAAAGCCAAATTCCCAGAAGAAGAAGAGACGGCCCAAGTCCGAAAGGGGAAAGAAAGTCACGACAGTACAATGCAACACCCTGTCGGTACTCTTTTCCTTGCCCGGGGAGAATGATGAGGATGAAGCATCAAATGCCCCGCTAGAAGCCAACCATGCTGAGGCCTCTACATCAGCCCATGCAACACGTTCTGGGAAAAGATGGGGGCGCCCGCCACCAGCCAATCATAATATTATATTCAGAGGGGAGCAACCCTATCAGATCCCCGAGCCAGAGGTACGAGGTGTCCAGGTTCCTCCCCCTGCCAGCTTGTACCAAGAAAAAGAAGAGGCTCCTTCATTCCTGGAATTCTTGTCCAGTTTGGAAAATGAGCAATTGGCTCACACTGCTTCAGCTGAAAACAATAAATGCCAGCAGACTGCAGTTAGGAAGCAGAAGCAGCATGAAGAAAATAAAGGAAGTAACCCTCTAGCAGAAACAGGGGTCGTTACTACAGAAGAAGCCTCCCGGGAAACCGATCAAGAAGGTAAAACCGGCACTGGGCAGCAAAGGCCACAGGCACCACATGAACCTCCAAGACCCCGTTGGGTGGAGGAGATGAGACTGTCTAACGTCCGGGTGGGCAGCCGGATCATGAAAATGCTAAAGAAGCTCCCTACCAGGTTCTCCATCTGGGAAATCCTCTCTCTGAGTGAAGAGGCTCGCCAAGCCATTATTGATGCCTTGCAGTCGCCGGCACAGTATGAAGCACTCTTCACAGAAGTGAATTCTAGTCCATCAGTCACATTCACAGAGGATGATATGCTAATCCCAAATTCCGGCCATAACAGACCGCTGTATATGAGGGGTTCCCTGAACTGTCAGCCGATAAGCAGAATACTGATAGATCCCGGGGCTGCTGTGAACATTCTCCCATACCGCATCTATCAGAAATATTACTTTGATCTGCAGCTCACCAAGGTCAGAGACATGAAGATTGCAGGATTCAACCAAAAGTGTGAGACACCTCTTGGGGTAGCTGATTTCAACCTCACATTGGGAGACCTCACTACAGTGGTACGATTCTATGTGATCGACTCCAACACCACGTATAAGGCCCTGCTGGGGAGACCGTGGCTGCATGAATATCAAATAGTGCCATCCACGCTACATCAGTGCATTAAATACTGCCATGAAGGAAAAGAAGAAAGGGTGTTTGCGGATCTGCATCCCTTCGAAGTGTTCGAGTGCCATATGCTCGATGCATCCTACTACACCGAGGTGTCGCAAAATTGCAAAAGGAAAGAGGCTGTGGTCAGCCAGAAAAAGCCTGAGACAGAGATAAGGAACTGGTCTCCACCGCCACCAAAGGGCTATGTTAAGAAGCATAATGTATCTCACATCTCTTATGCCGGTGACTTTGCTCGGATTACCCCTCCTAGCGTCCACCCGGATAATGCCGATGAAGAAAGGAAGCAAAAGTACACTCAGGTGGAGGTGCCGCAGAGTTTATTTAAACCCATCGTCAGCCTTGAGTACCAAACGGTGCTACCACTAAAGACTATGGAAATCCCTCGCTTCTGCGAACCTCCTATTATATTCTACACTGGGGAGCCAGTCGAAGAAGATGATCAAGACTGTATGGCCCCTGAAGAAGCTGCAAACCGGATGGTACCGATTACAGGCTTGGATTATACTACCCAACGGGTTTCACAAATGTTCTCCAAGATGCAAATGCCATCAATGCAGCCTGCTGCTCAGAAGAAGGCATTCAAGGAACTGTGGGATCCGCCTCGAGATAGTAAAGAAATGAGAAAGATCACTCAACACCCAGGATTGGGTTATACCCTCCAAGAATACTATGAGGCTGAGGTAGACGTCATATCTGTCTCCTACCAGCATGATGATCCTCCCGAGGTAGGATATGACAAATACCCCTCGGAAGATGAAGAAATCATTTATCAATCCATAATAAGCAATGAAGCCTCAGACAACCTGCCAGAAACAGAGACATCTGATGAGACAAAGAAAGCTTGGTACTGGGAGGACCTATCTTCCAAAGAGGATCTGTTCCAGGCTGAAGCAAAATTTGATACGGGAACCCCGGATGAAGATCAAATAGCCAGAGAGCTGGAGGAGTGTCTGGAGTTCGGGCGCATCCTAGAAGAATTCCGGGCTCTACAGAATGATGACCTTTCAGGGGAGCCCACATTAGAAGAGCCTCTAAGGATGGAGGGGTCCACTTCTGAATTTCCTGCTGAACCAGTCTCGCCCTCGGAGTAGACTGAACAGGATCCGGTAGTATTGGCCCTATATGATGCGCCAGCATCCGCTGATGACCAGTATGATGAAGCAGAGGAGCATGAAACTGAAGAAGATTATATCCCGGGAGGCTTTATTGATTTGCAAGAAGCCCCGCCCGAAGTCGAAGACGGAGGCCAAGCCACCGTCGATGAGCTGATAGAAATAAATTTGGGGTCCGCAGATGAGCAAAGGCCGACATTCCTCAGCGCACTGCTGGAGCCAAATGTCAGGGAACAATATATACAGTTCTTGACAGAATTCCAAGATTGTTTTGCATGGACATATGATGAAATGCCAGGACTGAGCTCTGATGTGGCACAGCACCGATTGGCAATAAACCCAGAGGCTAACCTTGTAAAGCAGCCTTCCAGGAGAATGCGTCCTGAACTGATAAATCAGATTAACAAAGAGGTTGACAAGCTGATTGACGTAGGCTTTGTCGAAGAAAACCAGTATACTACATGGCTGGCCAATATAGTGCCCGTAAAGAAGAAGAACGGGCAGATCAGAATATGTGTCGATTTCCGGGACCTTAATAAGGCCTGCCCGAAAGATGATTTCCCGGTGCCAATCACTGAGGTGATGATCGATGCAACTATTGGCCATGAGGCCCTATCATTTATGGATGGGTCATCCGGATACAATCAGATCTGGATTGCTGAAGAAGACAGAGTGCACACTGCATTCCGCACTCCGAAGGGGATATTTCACTACAAAAGGATGCCGTTCGGGCTCAAGAATGCCGGCGCTACTTACCAAAGAGCTATGACAAAGATCTTTGATGACCTGCTCTTCAAAAAGGTAGAGTGCTACATTGATGATCTGGTGGTAAAAACCAGCAAAAGAGAAGATCATTTGCAAGACCTAAGGATAGTATTCCAGAGGTTGCGCAAATATGAACTCAAGATGAATCCTATGAAATGCGCCTTTGGCGTGTCTAGTGGAAAATTCCTCGGATTTATTGTCCGACATAGGGGTATTGAAATTGATCCATCCAAGATTAAAGCTATCCAGGAGCTCCCTCCACCAAGGAATCTGCATGAGTTGAGATCCCTGCAAGGGCGTCCGGCCTACATCCGACGATTTATATCAAATCTATCGGGAAGATGCCACCCCTTTCACAAACTCATGATGAAAGATGTGCCGTTCCTCTGGGACGATGGCTGTCAGGAAGCCTTTGAGAAGCTGAAAGAATACCTCAAGACCCCTCCGGTGCTGGGGGCACCCATTAAGGGCAGGCCCTTGATACTGTATATCGCAGCCACATACTGTTCCCTGGGGGCAATGCTGGCACAGATAAATGAGGAAGGCAAAGAACAAGCCCTGTACTACCTAAGTAGGAGGCTGATGAGAACTGAAGAAAGCTACAGCTACATAGAGAAGACCTGCTTGGCACTAGTCTTTGCTGTCAAAAAGCTCCGACACTACATGTTGTCACATGAAATCAGATTGATATCTGCAGCAGATCCACTCAGATACATATTGACTCAGCCAGTACTGAAAGGCCGGTTGGGCAAATGGGCAGTAATTCTGATGGAATTCGATATCACATATATACCCCAGAGGGCAATAAAAGGACAGGCCGTGGCTGATTTCTTCGCGGAGCATCCTGTGCCGGAGAATGATATGTTGGGGACTGAATTACCCGATGATGAAACACTCGAGGCCTGTCAAGCTCAGCCAGTTATGTGGCAACTGTTCTTTGATGGAGCATCCAGAACGGAGACAGATTCCGATGGAAAGACAAGAATACGGGCTGGAGCCGGTATTGTGCTGAAATCACCAGAGGGGGAGGTTGTGCATACTTCCTGTTCTATAAACAAGCCATGCACCAATAATGAAGCCGAATATGAAGCTCTGATAATCGGACTCAATATCAGCCTCAACATGGGTATCCAAATACTTCAGGTATTCGGGGATTCGATGTTGATAATAAAGCAAGTCCAAGGGGAGTTCGAAGTGCGAAAGCCAGAACTAAATCCCTATCACCAGAAAGCTGTATGCCTCATGGCAAAGTTCTATCATATTGAACTCAAACATGTGGGCCGTGGACATAATGCCCAGGCTGATGCACTGGCAAAGCTGGCCAGCTCGCTAGTAGTCCCGCAAGATGAAACACTGAACATTGTTGTTATGAACCGGCGGCAAGTCCCCAGTATGCTAGAAGGGTGCCCCGAAGAGGAAGAAGTTGCCACTATCTGCGCAGTACAGGCGTCTGATTGGAGACAGCATTTGCTACAGTGGTTTCTGCACCAACAGCTGCCACAGAAAAGGTAGGAAAAGATGAAACTCCTGAGAATCAAAGATTCCTATGAATTCAGAAATGGAACTTTATTCCGAATAATGGCAGATGCACGCAAAAAGATTCTACTCCGCTGCCTGTCCACTGAGGAAGCTTGGCAAGCGATGAAAGAAATACACGCTGGGACAGCAGGCGCCCACCAGGCTGGCCCCAAAATGAAGATAGAAATCAAGAAGCTGGGCTACTATTGGCCTACCATGTTTGAAGACTGCTGTAAATTTGCAAAGTCATGCCAGAAGTGTCAGGAGCATGCTACCGTGCCTAGAAGGCCACCTACAACTCTGCACCCTACAGTTCCTAGCTGGCCATTTGCACAATGGGGAACTGATGTAGTCGGGCCACTGCCGACTTCCTCGGCCGGTCATAAGTACATATTGGCCATGACAGATTACTTCTCCCGATGGGCGGAAGCTGTAGCATTAAGAGAAGTGACTGGTGAACTGGTCGCCAGATTTATCAAGCAGAATATTATCTTCCGGTTCGGGATCCCCAACCGAATAATATCTGATAATGGAAGTCATTTCAGAAATTAGAAAATCTATCGACTTGCCGAGAAGTATAAGATTGAATGGAGAACCTCCACTCCCTACAATCCCCAGGCAAACGGATTGGCAGAAGCTTTTAACAAGACTTTGTGCACCTTGCTAGCCAAGGTTGTTAGTTCTAATAAAAAGGAATGGGAAGAAAAGATGTATGAAGCTCTGTGGGCATACCGCACCGTCTTTAAGACACCTACAGGGTGCTCACCATACTCATTGGTATACGGCTCGGAGGCAGTGGTTCCACTAGAGCTGGAAGTCATGTCGCTCAGAGTGTCAATCCAATATGGCCTGGCCCGTGGCGAACAAACAAATGCTAAAAGAAGGTTAGAAGAACTGACTGAATTGGAAGGGAAGCGCCTCCAAGCTCAGAAGAATATCCAAATGTATCAGGCCCGCATGGCCACTGCATTCAATAAACTCATAAGAGGACGAGAATTCAAGAAAGGTGACCTCGTCATGGTCAAGAAAAAATAAGTCATGGCGTCCAACCCAAAAGGAAAGCTGAATGCTAATTGGGAAGGTCCTTATGTGATACAAAGGGTCTACGAAGGAGGGGCCTACGTAGTTGTTAACCATCGAGGGGAAATTCAGTTCTCGCCACTCAACGGTAAACACCTCAAGCTGTATCATGCTGCACAACCAATATTCCCCGAGTAATCGGGCCAAAACTACCTTTCCTTGGCTTAGTGGCATCCAGCCCTAGCCGAGATACACCTTTCTTCGGCTTAGTGGCATCCAGCCCTAGACGAGATACACCTTTTCCTTGGTCTACCGGCATCCAGCCCTAGCCGAGATACACCCTTTCCTTGGCTTAGTGGCATCCCGCCCTAGCCGAGATACACCCTTTCTTCGGCTTAGTGGCATCCAGCCCTAACCGAGATACACCTTTTCCTTGGTCTAGCGGCATCCAGCCCTAGCCGAGATACACCCTTTCCTTGGCTTAGTGGCATCCCGCCCTAGCCGAGATACACCCTTTCCTTGGGTTAGTGGCACTCCACCCTAACCAAGCTACCTTTCCTTGGCTTAGTGGCACTCCGCCCTAACCAAGCTACCTTTCCCTTGGCCTAGTGGCACTCCGCCCTAGCCGAGCCACCTTTTCCTTCATCTAGCGGCATCCAGCCCTAGCCGAGATACACCCTTTCCTTGGCTTAGCGGCATCCAGCCCTAGCCGAGATACACCCTTTCCTTGGCTTAGTGGCATCCAGCCCTAGCTGAGATACACCTTTCTTCGGCTTAGTGGCATCCAGCCCTAGCCGAGATACACCTTTTCCTTGGTCTAGCGGCATCCAGCCCTAGCCGAGATACACCCTTTCCTTGGCTTAGTGGCATCCCGCCCTAGCCGAGATACACCCTTTCTTCGGCTTAGTGGCATCCAGCCCTAGCCGAGATACACCTTTTCCTTGGTCTAGCGGCATCCAGCCCTAGCCGAGATACACCCTTTCCTTGGCTTAGTGGCATCCCGCCCTAGCCGAGATACACCCTTTCCTTGGATTAGTGGCACTCCACCCTAACCAAGCTACCTTTTCTTGGCTTAGTGGCACTCCGCCCTAACAGAGCTACCTTTCCCTTGGCCTAGTGGCACTCCGCCCTAACCGAGCCAGCTCTCCTTGGTCTAGTGGCACTCCGCCCTAACCAAGCTACCTTTCCTTGGTCTAGTGGCACTCCGCCCTGATCGAGCTACCCTTCCTTGGTCTAGTGGCACTCCGCCCTAGCCAAGCCACCTTTTCCTTGGTCTAGCGGCATCCAGCCCTAGCCGAGATACACCCTTTCCTTGGCTTAGCGGCATCCAGCTCTAGCCGAGATACACCCTTTCCTTGGCTTAGCGGCATCCCGCCCTAGCCGAGATACACCCTTTCCTTGGATTAGTGGCACTCCGCCCTAACCAAGATACCTTTCTTCGGCTTAGTGGCATCCAGCCCTAGCCGAGATATACCCTTTCCTTGGTCTAGCAGCATCCCGCCCTAGCCGAGCTACACCCTTTCTTGGTATAGCGGCACTCCGCCCTAGCCAAGCCATCCCTCATCATGATCTAATGGCATTCCGACTTGTCACCCTCCCAAAAAAGAGGGGAAGAGATAATAAAAGAATGAAAATAAATAAATAAAAAAAGATAGGGTTAAAAATAGAGATACCCCGCCGGTCTTGTTCAGGTTTTCTGAGCAAGGGCAAAAATGGCTAGAACCCAGCTGTGGTGAAAACCCGAAAGGGCACTTCAGGCAAAATCGGGTACCCCGCCACGTGAAAACCCGAAAGGGCGCGTGGGCAAAAGCAAGAGGGGGCTAGCCCCAGTGAAAACCCGAAATGGCGCTTGAGTCAGTAACGTGGTGATCCTAAAGAAGCCTCACCTCCCGCGATAAACCTCTCGTCGATCGACCGGCACCTTGCCCGATCAACGATCAAACCCACCCAGTATAGACCCTACGTCTGTCCTGATAAAACCCTCATACCTTGTCCAAAGTCCCACCATGGTGAAGTTCACCGTTGATCGATCGGCATCCTGCCCGATCAATGATGAAACCTGTCCAGTTTAGACCTTACGTCTATCCTGATGAAACCTATGAAATCTTTACATTGGTATAAACCCAATACCGATGATGAAACCTGCTGTTGATCGATTGGCGCACTGCCCGATCAGCGATGAAACCTGTCCAGTTTAGACCCTACGTCTATCCTGATGAAACATATGAAATCTTTGCATTGGTATAAACCCAATACCGATGATGAAACCTGCTGTTGATCGATTGGCGCACTGCCCGATCAATGATAAAACCTGTCCGGGCTAGACCCTACGTCTATCCTGATGAAACATATGAAATCTTTGCATTGGTATAAACCCAATACCGATGATGAAACCTGCTGTTGATCGATTGGCGCACTGCCCGATCAATGATAAAACCTGTCCGATTTAGACCTTACATCTATCCTGATGAAACTTACGAAATCCTTGCATTGGTATAAACCCAATACCGATGATGAAACATGCTGTTGATCGATTGGCGCACTGCCCGATCAATGATGAAACCTATTCAGTTTAGACCTTACGTCTATCCTGATGAAGCCTATGAAATCCTTACATCGGTATATACCCAATACCGATGATAAGAGCAGCCACTGATGAAGCAGCACATCGCCTGATCCGTGCTAAAATCCCAATTCAATATATATATATATATATATAAAATAAATAAAAAAGGATGGGGTTAAAAATAGAGATACCCCGCCAGACTTGTTCGGACATTCTGAACAAGGGCAAAAATGGCTAAAACCCAGCTGTGGTGAAAACCCGAAAGGGCACTGCAGGCAAAATCGGGTACCCCGCCACGTGAAAACCCGAAAGGGCACGTGGGCAAAAGCAAGAGGGGGCTGGCTCCGGTGAAAACCTGAAAGGGCGCTTGGGTCAGTAATGTGGTAATTCGAAGTTCCATGCCAACCGGCACGCTGCCTTTACCTCCCCTTCACTGATGAAACCTTCCGTCGGTCAGTTGGCTCCATTCCCCACCGATGATAAAACCCTTCCGGGGCAGACCTTACGTTTACCCTGATGAAATCTACATACCCTCTTTCAAACGTCCCACCGACAATGAAACCCATCACCATTCTGATGAAGCCTGTCCAGCTCAGACCTCACGTCTGTCCTGATGAAGCCTACGCATTTCTTGGCAAGCCCCACCTGCGATAAAACCTGTTGGAATAGACCTTACGTCTGTCCTGACGAGACCTACACCGTCACGTACGTCCCACCGTTGATCGACCGGCACCTCGCCCGATCAATGATGAAATCCTCTGTCCGGTTTAGACCTTACGTCTATTCTGATGAAACTCATGAAATCCCTTTGCATCGATATAAACCCAATATCGATGATGAAACCAACTGTTGATCGATTGGCACCTTGCCCGATCAATGATAATACCCTATCCAGTTTAGACCTTACGTCTATTCTGATGAAACTCATGAAATCCCTTTACGTCGATATAAACCCAATATCGATGATGAAACCAACTGTTGATCGATTGGCACCTTGCCCGATCAATGATGAAACCCTATCCAGTTTAGACCTTACGTCTATTCTGATGAAACTCATGAAATCCCTTTGCGTCGATATAAACCCAATATCGATGATGAAACCCGCTATTGATCGACCGGCACCTTGCCCGATCAATGATGAAACCCTACCCAGTTTAGACCTTACGTCTATTCTAAAATTCCCCTTGCATCGATATAAGCTCAATATCGATGATGAAGTCAACCGTTGGCCGATCGGTGCATCGCCCGGCCAATGATACAATCTGTCCAGTTAGTACTTTATGTCCGTTCTGATGAGAACCACATATCCTTTTCAATGTCCCACCTGCAATAGTCTCTACCCAGCCTAGACCATACGTCTACTCTGATGAGACCCCCTCATTTGCATTCCGGCAAATCGTCTCCCTTATGGCACACATGGCCAATAGGACGTTTGCTGCCACCAACAAAATTCGGTTCAAGCACCTCCTCGGATGCCGTCACGCGGTGGAGCGAGTTCCCCATCCTTTCTCTGAAAGGGTGGACGCTCTCCCGCCAAGGTATGAGCCATTCGCATGAGGGATTGTCAAAACCGCTACCCCACCTTCCAAAGTGATAAAACCACATGCAGAATAAGATGGAGACGCATGAAGCCAAGAGATTCCTTTCCATTAAAAAGGGAGTACATAAAGGGCCCCGAGGGGACACCATATCACAAAAGAGAACAAAAAGAAAAAGAAGGGATAGACAATTTATGGCCACCGGAATATATCTTCGAAGGCCAGAAGACCCACATAAGGAGCGGCCCCCAGCTCATGAAGGCGCGCCTCCTCCTCCTGAAGTCCAATGGACATGTCCTAGAGAGACATCACTCGTCCCTCCAGCGAGGCTACCTCCTCTTCGGACTGCGGCCGGATAAAGGATAATTGCTGCAGTTCGGATCAAAGTCCAGAGAGCTCCATCTCCAGGATGGCCATCCGGTCCCGCACAGCTTCTTCCCGCTGAATAGCACCTTGTAGCTCGGCTCGGCGTCCATCAAGCATAAGCGTTAGCTTCCCCAGCTCAGATATATATTCTGACCTCTGCAGCTTCAACACCGTTAGCTTATCAACCATAGTCCGTGCTAGGAAGTCTCTCCGATGCATGAATTTCAGTAGAAGCAGCACCCGCTGAACCCATATGTCCAAAGGGAAGCCCATGGCCTGCAAGCCAGCGGTGAAGCGATTGGCGACTTCCTTCAGTTGCAGATACGTCAAGCCAGGCTGGGATTCTACCAGCTGACTTAGCATGTCCAGATGCTGCCAGACAAAGTTGTCAGAGGAAGCGAAGCCGAAGGAGGCAGAGGGGACGATGTCAAAGGTCACCTCGCCATCGATATCTTCCCACAATGCAACGTCCGGCTGAGAGGACGAAGACGGCAGATCTGCTGTAAGGGCTGGCCAGTCCTTCTCTGTGCTCTCCTGCTGAGCTGAAGATTCCTCCCCTATCGCTGTATCGGAAGCTATAGCTTGAACATCCACAGGGGGAGAATCGATGAAGGATGGAGCTGCCTCTTCATGAGTCTCTTGAATAGGGGCTTCATCTTCAGCTGCTCTTTCTGGTGACAGGGAAGGAGCTGCTATAGTCGGAAAAGGCAGAAGTCCAGTCTCTATAGCCACTATGGCAGGGACTGCTGACTCGGGCGCAATTGACATTACTGCAGCCGGTATAAAAGTGGAGCTTCTAGATGGATCAGCTTCGGCTCTGAAATCCGAAGCCCTGATAGGAATGCAACTCTCTCCTGAGGCCCCTAAGTCCAACGATGCTAAATCTGTCGAAGACTGTATCCGCACTGGCACAGGGCGAATGATCTCAGGAACTCCCATGGAAGTTAAAGGCAGAAAAGGGACAATAGCCCAGTTCGTAGAAGAAATGTCCGTGATAGCTGCGGTTGTGCCTGAGCTAGCAGTGACAATGCCCTAAGACCAAAGAAAAGTAACTTTCAGCACTAGATGAAAGAAACAGATGAAGCAACAAATATGAAAAGGAACCCACCTTTGAAGCAGGGTCCACACCCTCGAAGTGGGGTGAAAGAGAAGGAAGCTCCGTAGTCGGAGTAACAAATGGTGGAGTTATGTCAATCTCGGTGTCGAGCCCGGCAAACTCCTCATGCAACTCCTCCTCAGGAGATAGCGCCAGCAACTTGGAGGGGGTGAATAATGGGACAATGGCAGGGCATGCGGATGGGGCCTCTGATTTGGAAACACCCTCCGTCTCGCTCTCGCTGAAGCCTGCTTCTTCTCCATCTGCCTCAGAAGCGGTCGCGGAGCTACTTGAAGAAATTTCTACACTATCCACAGGCGGGACCGCCATTTCTAACGTCTGCCTGGACGAAGACCGGGTAACTATACGCCTCACAGGGACGAGGCCCCATTTCGTCTGGGTCTCATGACCCTCCTGTGGCTGAGTAATATCGCCAGCCTCTCCCGTAATTTCAGTCTCCTCACCGACCGTCACTATAGGGAAAAGCTTGTGAGAGGGACAATGAAAAGTAATTGAAATATGCAGGAAAAGATGAAAAAGGCATGCTTACCCTCCACCTCACTAGCCGGCGTGGGAGAAGGCAGCCTGGTCTCCACCACAGAAGATGCCACAGCTGGCTCTTGGGCTGTGCAAAAGGGAGGGGTCAGATTCAAGGACTTCTTTGAAATCCAGCAAAAGAGGATGAAGAATGCAATTGCAGGTTATTGATGTTACCCTGAACCGATGTCTGAGCAGCCTCCCTTTTAGATTCGAACTCATCAAATGAGGGAATATCAGGGAGAGGGGTCCCGGTGTCCATAGCTACCGAAGCCGATTGCTGAGCATAAGTCTTCTTGGCCTTCCTGGCCTTCCCAACTGCAGCCTTAAATACGGAAGCCTTTCTCTTCTTGCCGGGAGGTAGGGGAGTAGTAGTCGGTGCTGCTGCAGGGATTTCAAAATAAGTAGGCTTCTCAGCCTGCGCAATGATTTTTCTATAAAGCCCCTGTCGCTTTATATCAGGCCTGTCTGTTGAAGATGTCAGAGAAGTAATGTGATCAGTGGATGCAAAGTGTGAATACTGAGCAGAAATCACCGCAGTCAGAAAAGAAGAGATCATACCTGCTGGGCCGTCGTAAAAGACAGAGAGCGGCCAGTACAGATAAGCTACCTCCTTGGAGCGGGAAGCAGCCTCCTTGATAAGCCAGCATACATCACCAAGTACCTGGCACTTCTCCACTAAAGCTGCCAGGTCACTATGACCATGAAGGTCAAGACACCGAAATAAGTCGAGGTGGTCCATACCCCAGCCGTCGACATAATGAAAAGAGATAAACAACGGCTTGTTCAAAATGCCGGCTATCGGGCTTTCTGCAGATAACCCATGTAAATTCAGCAGAATAAACAGCCAAGACGTTTGCTTGTAGTACGTCGGGGTTCTATCTTCCCGGCGCACAAACGTCCTATAGGGATGAAATCTATCTGTTGGACCCCTCCAAGGGACTACTGCCGGGAGCGGCTCTTCGACAGAAATGGGTATTGTTGTGCCACCAAACGAGCGCCCCCCACATGGCTCAGATGTTTCAAGCTCTGCATGAAAGTGTCCTCGTTGATAGCAGCGAAAACAGGAGCAGGCGGTCGGAATTCTTTTCCTTCAAAGCCCGACGCTGGGCCAGATAGTTCTCCGCCTCCCTCTGGTGTTGTGAATAAAGCCTTTTCAGGTGGGCCTCGGGGATGTCAAACACTGGCCCGGGCTGTTGTTTCAGAAAGGAACGCTCGGCCACGTCCCAGAATGCACCTCTACTATCCCTGTAAAAGCTGGTTCGAATGTTCCACCATTTGATATATTCTAATGTTACCCGGGGAACACGGTTAGAAACTGTGGGAACTCTGAAAACTGCACCGTCCTGGCGATGGTAAAAATCCCACCACAACCGGCCATCGCCAACAATGGTGGACCCATGCTTAGCCCGGCTATCCAGGGAAAATTGAGCAACCGTTGTGGGGATATGCTGGTCGTAACCAAAGTTCCGCCCAAAGCAGAATGGATAGTATAGTTCCAGAAGGAGCAGGCCACCCTTTCTGAAAACTAAGACACTAGGCCGGATGGCCATGGCCCATCTGACCAGCTCCGGCTCCAGGATTGGCCGAGCAGTGTTAACCCCTGAGACAGGATGAATATAGGTCTCTACCTCTTCCAGCTTGCACTCTCTCTGAGAATGAATCAAAGGAGCTGAACCTGTCGCCAAGCTCCAGAAATGAATACTGCAAGGGGCATCCACCGGCACCTTTATCAGTCGACCCCTTATTTTGAACAGCTGATCATAGAAAGGACCAGGTTCAGCACTGGCAAACTCAATCATTCTGGGCAGTACTGTATCTTCCTGCAAAGTTCTGGGAGCCAACTCAAGAAATAAACTGCAGACCCAGGCGTTGAAGAAATGAAAAGGACCCACGGTCCTCAAAGAACGGGGAGTCCGATGCTTGTACAGATCCCCCAAAGACTTGTATATCAAACACAGGGCCACTGGGCAGAGCGACAGCCTCATTCCCCAGGCCATCTGACAGGCCGGATATATAGCTTCTGGCCGGATGATTGTCTCGTCCCCTTGAGGGAGAGCGAAAGTGCACAGCCAGAATGTGAAGTAAGCCGCACAATGTGTGATGGGGTCTACGCCTGTCGGGTTGGGACCACTGCTACCTACACGGCGCAATGAAGATGGCAGCGCCGACTTATAACGAGGAGCCCTTACCTGCTTGCTAGCAGTCGGACCCACGGAAGGGAAGTCGGCATATTTCAAGGGCCCGTCAAAGAAATATTGAATCCACTGCCCTATCCGGACCCTCAGCTTACTGCCTTTCTCCCGGGGATGATAACCTTTGGAGGACCCTCTACTGTACGCCAGACAGATGGAGCGATATGCCTTCATAAGGTACCGGTATGAGAAGCCAATGGAATATCTGCCTTCACCATCGGAGCTATCCTTCTCAGAATCTGCCAAGCAGACTTCTTCATATGGCTCGCCGTCAATAGGCAGTCCGAAAAGCTGTGACAGACTCCAGAGGCCAAGAGATGTCTCACCCTCTGCTGTATAAAATATGTTGAATAAGGGGCAGAAGACCTCGAACATCCCACAGCATAACCCTCGGGATATGGGATATCGAAATCTGGAAGCAAAGACACTATGGTATACCCCGGCTCTGATCAGCAGAGGGGCATATTCCTTCAGAACAAACTCAGTAAATTCCACGGCTCCTGCTGGAAATAGCTGGGCGTCAGTGATCTTGGTATCCCCAAACCAACCAGCGGCCAAATGATACTTGAACTGAATGGCCGAACAATTCAGCACAAAAGGCTCTTCGCGGTACCCCCACTTCACTGGCTCCAGGAAGAGACCATAGCCGGGCTTCTCCCTATTGACTCGGCCACTGGCATTATCCCACCGAGCAGGTGTGAACTCCGGGGCCCGGGTCAGCATTTTCTTTTCCGGCTCCAACTCCGATATGCCAAGGACTGCATCCCAGTCACGCTTCTCCCCGGGAAGATATATAGCCTTTCCGCGATATACTGAATCTTTCAGGCTGTCTCTCTCAACCAGAATTGCGGCTTCAACTGTACGAGCTATTCGGTAGTTCTGCATTCTACCCACGGTGAAGGTCCGGATAAATGGCACCAGGTGTTTGTCCTTCGGGAAATCCGGGCGATAATCAGTGCCCCGTCTGAAGCATGTTTCCATGGCAGTGGAGTATACCCGGGATGTTGACACCGTATAGGTATCAGAATCGGATGATTCATCAACGGAAGCGATCTTGTCGTATCCGAAGTCGAGGCTGTGCACATTCAGCCAGTTTACTGTGGCCCGTGATATATCTGGCTGGGCCGACGAACTGGCCTCGACACCTCCAGGGGATGCCGCAGCAGAGCCTGAAGCCATTGCAGTGTCTGCAATCAAAGAAGAAAAGTGAATTAAAAGTCCTAGAACAATGGGCAGTCTTTTAAAGATTGTAACATGAGACCCTATGAAAATTTCGGCAGCATCTCCCCTTATTTGGGGTCTGCCCAAGAAGAATAGGGAGTCACCAACCAAGAGGGGGTGATCCCGGAAACAAAAAGGATTAAATCCCAAAGATCGTCATACCCAGGCGAAATCAAAGAAGACGGGAAGAAGCCGGATGGTCGGAGGGGAGGAGCTCGCCGCCACCGCCGAGAGAGGAAAGAAAGTGAAGAGAGAGAAGGGGCTGTGAATAATGAGAAGCCATGAGGCTTTCGGCGCCTCAAATAGAAGCCCGAAGCGAAGGGTTCTCGGCGCGGTAAAACGCGCGCCGAGAACCCCCAGGCCGAGAGCCCCCCTTCGGCCAAAATGCGCGTCGAGAAGCCCTCCGCGTCGAGAAGCTTTCCGCGCCGAGAAGCCCTCCGCGCCGGGAAGCTAGGTGAGCCGAGACCCCTGTCTCCACGCCGAGAGGTCTTCATGCACCGAGAAGCCTATGGCCTCGTGCCGAGAAGCTCCAAAAAGCTGAAAATAAAGTCAAACAATATGAAGATAGAAAAGAAAGATACGTGTGCAGAATATTGTTGCAACGAGATGATCAGGTCTAAGGACCGGATTGAAAAGAAATTGAGGAAGATACCCTCGAATAATGAAAGTCACATGCAGGCCCCGTGCCGCTTATTCTGCGCTTACGCCGCCCGCAGGTGGGGGGCATTTGTTGACACCTTGAAAATGAACAAGTGTGGAAGCAGATCATACCCACAGTGAAAGACCAATGCTGAAGCTCGTCAACTATTTACCCGGCTGAAGCCTTTGTCTGCCGAGCTGATGTCCGGTGCCGATGTCACTCAGATGGCAGCACTAACAAAGTAGTAGTCGCTTGACTAATGAGACTTCCTAGCACACTTTAATAGGAACTGTGTTGCTGCCTCATCCAAGAATCCACAGATGACATGTCATGGTAAGTCAGATGTCGGCTTATTAACAGATGTGATGTAAGATAAAGATGAAGCCGGTACCGGCAGATGAAGATTGCAAAGGCTTTTGCAAAGTCAGAACACAAGAAGAATCGTCTCCACAGATTATACACCCGGCTGAAGTCTTCCCAGACTAAAGCTGATGTCCGATCTCGTCACCATTCAGGTGCCGATATCGATAAAATGATGCCCGATTTTGTCATCATTCAGGTGGCAATACTGATGAAACCCCTGTCTGCGGACTGATGAAAACCCTACTAATGATCTCAATACAAAATATATTACCAACGGGGGACCCTCTTGGGTACTGATGTACGTGAGGGGCCTATGAAAGGCCTGGTCAAAGAGACTAAATGGGCCTGTAATAGTGGCACCGGGAGCCACCTTGTCAAAGCCCAATGGCTGCACCAAGAGGCTGGAGCCTGCGCGCCGGGAAGCCCTCAACTAGAGGCGTGCCGTGAGGTGCCTGCCGAGAAGGCAAAAAAGGGACGGCTATAAAGCCCCTTCCCTTCGAAGCGGAAAGAAGACGAAAAGAGAGGAAGAACAGTAGAAACGAAAACCAGATAGAAAAAGCCAGAAGAGAGACCGAGAGGGAAAAAAAGAAGAAGCTGAGAGAGGAAGAAGAAAGGGAGATTCAGGTGGGTAGCCGGGGAGGGAGAGGAGTCAATGCTCCGCCCTCCTTCATGCTTTCCTTTCTTTGTTTCTTTTCTTCTGATGTAATCTGGCGTGGCTTTCTCGATGTATCAATGTAGCCGGAGGATTCCGGTCTTGATTTCCATTTCTCTGTCTTTCATTTACCTTCTACGATCTGTATAGGTTTGGGATGATGCAATGAAATGAAGGATCAACATGGCTCGTTTGAGCATTCGATCGATTGGAATGTTTGCTGTCTTTCTCCCCTTCTTGCATCGGTTGTTCTTCTAAATATGGGTTTGCCCAGATGTTACAGCTTTCCGATTTATGTTTCGACCGCCCCTCCCTAGCCTGTTCTCTGATGAAGGATGAAGACGGAACCTCAACCCTCGTTCAATGGGTTATTAGGCACTGTCCCCCTTCTTCCTTCCCCTCAGATCATGATTTTCCCGGATATTATAGATGTCTGTCGAGCTCCCATCTCGTTCAGGGTCAGAGACATCAATCTCTTGACCGTCTAAGCAGCAGGTGAGTAGAGGAAATGCCATACGTCCCACGAGGATTCAATAATGGATGATCTGCCCTTCGACTGATGCAAACCCCCATGTAATCCCCTCCCGCAGCCCAGATCGTGCCTCAATCCGAGCCAGAAATCCCAGAAATCTTCTGAGCAAGGTATCGCAACTAAGCCATAAACCCTTTAGCCCCTTCCCGGCGTGGTCATTTCCCCGCCGAGAACTACTCCGCCGAGAGATCCCCCTTGCTTTAGCCCCTTCAGCAAGCCAGACAAAGCTTATTGCGATACAGCCTTCCCGGCCTGGGGGCTCCCGACGTCGGGTTCCTGGCGCGGTCATTACCGCGCCGAGAACCCCTGCGCCGAGAGCTTCCCCCCTTTTTGGCCAATGAAACCTACGCCGGGAACTATGCTTGCCATCCTTTCTTTACGCTGTGAATCTTCCATTCTTTGAACCCCGGATGGAAGCCTTCCTGCTACAGGCCAAGGAACCACATAGATGCCCTTTGAAGTCCGATCAACCAAGCTTTGCATCCTGTCGAAGGATACCCCAGATCATCATATGTACCTAAGGGATAAACATCATTGGGGATAACTCCCCTACATAACCTTACGAGCCAGAGAAACTCTGCCACTGCATAAGTTTCAATGGTCTCAAAGGGATATTAAGTTGGTGCTATGATCACATACACAGGCTAGGGGTCCCACACCCCCCTTATTTTGGCTTTCATCCCGGCACTCCGTGGGTGATCGTCTATCACTCCCTGGCATACACTAGGTACGGGGGAGGTGCTGTTGAAATCCTCCCAGGCCGATGAAAGATAATACTGAAGCTGTCCTCTGGACTCCGCATGGTAATGGTGAAAAGGACCTCTGTGTGGGGCTCTTCCCCTCCAATCCCTCTCAGCTCTCGGCCTCCTTTGAAGCATATACAACTAAAGCCAGTTAAACCCCATCTCCAGTCCCCAGAGCCAATCTACTTCATATAATTCCCAGAAAACCCTCAAAATCCTAAAAATAGGGTACCGGAAAATCCTGGACTCCTCACGGTGCCCAAACATCCACCTTCTCGGCACCTGCCTCTCGACGCCACCAGCTCCCGGCGCGGCCTTGAGCGCGCCGGGAACCCTCACGCCGAGAGCTCCTCTTCCCCTTTTAGCCTATGCCGAGAACCCCCTTTGAAAATATTTAGCGCGCCGGGAAGTCGGCGCCGGGAGCTTCCTGGACTTTTCTCCTCGGCTACGCCGGGAACCTCCATCTTCTCGCCACTCACGCCGGGAGCCTTAGCCTCCTCTCTGTGGTCATGCCGAGAGCCTAAGTTGCCACTCTGTGAGCCCAAATGCCCAGAGCTAACCCACACAGAGATATTCGTGGATCACCAGATGTGCCCCGAGGATAAAGTTAAAGGGAGGTAGACCCCCTTATGTTCCATCGATTCGTGTCGAAGTCACAACGACGCGCCTCCCTCTTAGCTCCGGTGAGCCATCCCAATGCATGAGTGCCACCAGCTCCTGTGAGGGAAGAATCAAACATTGCCCTAGGGCATACATGTGTAACGTGGAGAGGCCCGACCTCTCTCTTTCTTCCGGCTTTCACCCCGGCACTCCGTGGGTGATAGCCTATTTCCCCTCTGGGCATGATCCAGACCATGGGGAAGTGCCGTCGAAATGTTAACTGATGCTTTAAACCTCCGTCATGATCGCGGCTCATCCTGTCCGCGATTGATATCCTCTGTTTCACCTTTCCCCTGAGTCTGATTGTTTTTGAACCGCCGATTCAGCGAGATAGTTTGTTTCTGTGGTTAATGTTATTCTCTTACTCGCCTTCCGGGCCTGGTACGAAGTTCAAAGTTATGTATATGAATATCTGTTTGCCTTATGAGGCCTCCTATTTTGGCGTTTAATCAAGGGTTGTCCTTCCTTGGAAGGACGTAATTAACGTCATAGCCTTTATGGTATGACGGACTTCTGGTCCTGACTCGGATCTCACAATCGACTGACCAAGTCAGATCGAGCGCACAATGAAATTGCACACACGTGACTGGCATGCCTAATAAACAAAACAAATAAATAAGTCAAATAAAAACAAATAAAAATCAAAATCAAAAATAAATACGGATAGACCCATCCCCACAGTGGACATGAGTTAAGTTGTTTCTGCCATAAAGATTATTGTGCCTTTTCACATGCCAACATTCAGAGGCACGGTGGCCAATTTTTCCACATTCAAAGCATGCAAAATTTTATTACCAAAAATATTTTTATTTGCAGAGAAATTTACTAGTTTTAAATTGACTTTCTTTCTCTGGGCATGCCAGCAATGAGCTGCAATATTGCCCAACTTTCCACAATGGAAACAATTAATTTTCTTCTTAAATGCAACATGATTTCTACCAGGAATTTTCTATGCAATAATAGCAGCTAGATTATCAAGTTCAAGTAACTTACACTCATGCATCATATGACCTATTTTATTGCAATAAAAGCACCGCACATTCTTCTTCTTTTCAAACTGACTTCTATGAGGAGATTTTTCACAACAATTTGTCGCTTGTTCAGATATGTGCTTGTGAGAATTATGTGACTTCTTAGGTGAAACAATTTTTGAAGAGCTCGCACATTCTGAACTTTTCACAAAGACAATTTGTTCTTTTCCTTTTAAACTCCTCTTATTATCTAGACTGTATCCTAGGCCTTCTTTCTGAATGTTAACTTTGTTTCCCAACAGCTTGTCTAGATTTTCCTTACCTTTAACAAAACTAGACAGAGATTTATTCAAATCAACAATTTCAGATTTGAGTGAAGAGATCTGCATTTCAGAGTTTGTTAGATCTTCTTCACAGGTGACAATTTGCATATGCATGGCATCATTCAGATTTTTCAGGATTTGGATTTCATGCAAAAGTTTTTGTTCCTTTTCATTGTTGATTTTAGTTTCAGTGCATTTCTCTCTCTCAGTAGTTAAGCATCTTTCTGTAGCAATAATATTAAGCACCATTAACTTTTTATTTTGTTCTTTCAACATTTTATTTTCTTCAATCAAATTATTTTGATTCACAGCTTTCATATTTTCAATCAGTTTCTATTCAGATAGCTCTAGTTCAGAATTCCTATTTCTCAAATCTTCTAACTCTTCTTTAAGAGGTTCAACTTGTTGTTCCTGCAACCTAAATTCAGACAAAAGATCATTATTCAAATTTTTCACAGACTCACAATGTTTGCATGAATTTTCACTTCTTTTCAAACTATCTTTTAGATTGGTGTTTTCACACTTCAACTCTCTTATTTCATACAGCATGCTCTTTTTCATCTTTTTCATTTCCCTTTTATCAGCCTTATAACTATCTAGCAGATTATCATACATCTCAATGAGTTCATCTAATGAATTTTGTTCTGAGTCAGAATTTACCTGTGATGGAGGGTCATCAGATTGATCACTGTAGTGATCCCTTGTCATAAGACACTTGAGGTTCTCTTCACCATATTTGACATTCAACTCGTCCATCACTTCCTTGGCACTCCTACACTCAGACATGTATGTAAAAACATTAGTTTTTATCACCCCTTTCACTAGCTCCAGGGCCTTTCTGTTCTTAGCGTTCATCAATTCATGACCAATATTCCAGTCAGATCTTTTAACTGGAATATCATATGGACCATGTTCAATTAAGGCTAACAAATTTGAATCGACAGAATTCACATACTCCCTAAACTGCCTGAGCCAATCAGAGAAACACATTCCGTCAAACATTCGAACTTCAGATATGGAATCCATGGCAAATAAGCGAGATATAGACACTCTACAAAATCAATCAGAGCACCAAAAATAGCAGGATCCACTGCAGATCGTTGGATCTGATGAATCAGTGACCCGGTCTGATACCAAGTGTTAGAACTGATGGTATGCTATGATACCAAGTGTTAGGTGCAGATATTGAGACAAACGTTGATCCAAAGGGGGTGAATGGATCTTTTAAAAACTTTTTGCTCAATTTAGATTGAACGAAATCAAACTGGCTATATCTATGAATAATTGCATGGACAAGAGAGATGCACACCCTGGTCGGTTACTAGGAAGCATAAAAATGAATGAGATCTGGATGATCAACAGGAATCACACATGGAAGAACAACCAATCACACGACATAGGAAATTTTAGGTGGTTTGATCTCAGACTCGAGATCTACGTCCACCCCACACTCCAACCAGAGTGTGGCTTCCACTAATACACAGCTTAATCAATTGGGCCTCACAGCTTGCCTACATCAGCTGGGCATCACAGCTTGCCTTCCGCTGGGCGACACAGCTTGCCATCCGCTGATACACAGCTTACGCTGGGCCTTACAGCTTCGCCAACCGCTGATACATAGCTTAAAAAGAGTATGAAAAATGAAAACAAAACACTATAACAATCAACATCGGAAAGATGGAAATGAAGCACGGTAAGAAAGCTCTCGTAGGAGCAGACTGGCGTGGATCTGATCCAACAGCTAGTAAAATAGGTCTTCAGGAAAAGCTTCAGCAATGGCTTCACACTCACGAACTCCTCACTCTCTTTTTCTTTCTCTGCTCACTTTCACTCTGTCTCTGATCTTCTCTCTTTTTCTCAGATATCTCCTTTTCATCCTCTTTCTTCTTCTTCTTCTAGCTCGTTAGGTTATCTTTGGTCTCAAAAAAGAGATCTTATATATCTCTTCAGTCAGAGACCCACGGGCTCATGCATTGGGCGTGTGGAGAGAATACTCCTGCCGAATGCTTCTAGAAAGCTCTGAGCCATGTGTCCAAATCTGGGCACTGAAGCTTCCACGTTGCAGTCATCTGTTAGGGACGGTCTACCAGGGATCACGTGCCCTTCTTAACAGTCACGAGCAGTTGGCCTGTTAAAATGTCAAGACATATAAACGTCAGGCAGTTATGAAGATTGCATAGACTGGCTAAGACATTCAAGTAAATGTGCATAGACTAAGCACACAAATGCATGGACTCGGGTTGATCTCATAGCAATGATGTGCATGGACGTAATCAGCATACAAGTAGCCATGTACAAACCTTGTAGAAACACATGATAAGAATGCACCGACTTATGCACACGCAACGGTAAGAGAAGCACATACTTGTATGTATGCAGCGATGAGAAATGCACCGAGTTCGGTCTTGCATACGTAAAGTATGCACCGACTAAATTCATGCACTGACAAACATTGCAATGACTTGGTCGCGTGCAGCCACAGAGGTTGCACCGACTCAATGGGACACTAACCAGACAATGCACCGAGTATGAGAATACAAGCCAAACTATGCACTGACATAATGCGAGAGATAGCAGAACCTGCACTGAGGGGATTGTGCAAAAAAGGATATTGCACAGACTCACTATCGTGTGACGCCAATGTTTGCACTAACTTGATCAGAGTGCAACACTAAGTTGCACCAACTCAATGCGTACGAAGGCTAGGAATGCACTGACTTTGAGAACACCTTAGACATGAACATGCACCAACCCAATGTGCCTTAGCCCAGAATGCATCCACTTCTATTCATGCATGACCAAAGGTTGCATAGACCTAATGAAGACAATGATAGAAAATTCAAGGACTATGCGACCCTTGGACTTATGAATGCATCGACATCGTGACACTTAGACTCATGTATGCACAGACTCACTCTACAGCAAGACTCCAGTGCACAGGCATTCTTTGCTAAGAATATAGCATATGCACGAACTTAATGAGGCCTAATAGACATATGCAAATGCACAGAAATATGCACAGACTCTACTCCAGGATGAACGTGCTTGCTATAAGCAAAATGCAATAGGAAAATACAGAATACATTTTTTATGCATTTTGATTTCAAAATGATTCATAGATTGTCAACATCAAAACTAGGGTCCAACAATTCGGTGCTTGTGCACCTTCGTGGGAGTTCCGAACTCCTCACGAGTGTGTGTGTGTGTGGTTTGATCTTGTAATCCTTTACAAGATAGTGTGTGAATCCTCACAGTCTGTGAGGGGTGGACTGATATGACACAACCCCTTGGACTTAAATTTGCAAGCAAGAGCGACCCGCTAATTTCACTCAAGCGGACTCACCCGCGTAGCGTGCACTTGGGTCCGTAGGTGGACCGGCGATGAGGATGAGGGTCCGGGGTTGGACCTTGGGGTTCTAGCGGTGTGGCTAGCTAGGGGAGGACCCCAATGGGCCAGGGATGCCCAAATCACGGGTGGCTGGCACCCCAAGGGCGTGGGATGTAAGGTTTCTCTCGCAACTCGCCCACGGAGGTTACTCACGTAATTTGTAGTATAGTCCGAGCACTCACTCACTGACCGACGGCACTAAGATTCAATACTAAGCACGCAAAATTAATCCAGTAGAGAAGTGTGGTCAAGAGCTCACCTGATCGGCCTGAGAACGCCGATCCCGTCTGGAGACGAGGGCGAGCGGGGAAGCGTGGACTGTTGCGCCCCTTAGGCACAAGCTTATGATATTTTATTTTGATGATATCAACACAGTGAAAGTTTCACAGTGAGCCATTCATTGTGTTTAGTATACATGCATTACTGCTAGTTACTGCATATGCAAACACTTGGTCGATGCATTGCATTCTTTCAGATATCAAGTCTATACATCTATTGCTTCAGTTCAATATCTGCTATGTGCATACCTTGTTTAAGTGCATTCAGTATAACAGACCAACATGCATTCAGTATAACAGACGAGCAAGTCTGTACATCGAACTAGTCTGCATCGGTTAAGTCTATACATCCATCGAAGTCAGTCTGCATAAAGTCTGTACATTCTTCAGGTGCATATCTCAACAAGTCTATACATTGGACTTGAACATATAGGCAAGTCTATACATTGCATGAGCATAGTCAGAGCACTCAAGTCTGTATAGCATCCATCGTCTCATGCATCGTCTTATGCATTGTCGTCAAGTCTGTACAAAGTCCATCATCATATGCATAGGCTAAGTCTACACATCGTCCGTCTTAATTAGCGTCTTATGCAGAGGCTAAGTCTACACATTGCAGCATGCATTGTCTTCAAGTATGTACAGCGTCTAGCGTCTCATCCATCGTCTCAGTTGAGAGTTGAAGTTTGTACATCGGGCGCCTCATTCGTAAAGTCTGTACATTGAGTGTCTCATGTTGCATCTCATTCGTCAAGTCTATACATCGGGCGTCTCATGCAAGTCTGTACATTGGGCTATCACTTAAAGTCTATACATCAGCCTGTTCGTGTTCAAGCTTTCAAAGTCTAGACATTGTTCTGTAGCACACATACGAAGTCTATACAGTGCTGCATAGACTAAGTCTATACATCAGTGTCTTGTGCATGCATCATTCAAGTCTGTACAGCCTGTGTTCACAACACAAGGTCTGTACATCGTTCTGCTTGCACAAACGCCAAGTCTATACATTGGCTTTGCTTGCACGAGCTGAAGTCTATACATCGTTCACTTGCAGCATTAGCCAATGTCTATATAGCCTGTGCATCCTTTTGATTCAAAGTCTACACATTGCATGTTAGCATGCTCGCACACACTAAGTCCATACATTATACAAAGTTTGCATAGTGAACATGAAGTCTGTACATGCTTCAAGTGGTAAGTATGTACATTGTTCAGAACGCAAGTCCATACAGCCATTGTGCATTCATTCTTGATGTACATACTTTGCTTTGCATAACGCATAGTCTGTACATGCTTTGTCTTCGCATTGCAAAGTCTATAAATTCTGCATTCATAGTTGATGTTCATACTTCGCTTGATGCATTCTACATAACACACTGCAAAGTCTATACATTATCTTCACATTGCAGAGTCTATATATTGCTTCGAACGAAGTCTGTACAAGGTGTCGACATTAAACTGATAAGTTTCTCTCTGTCTGACAGGTACTATTCGTGAAGCTTATAAAGGGCACGTGATCTGAGGCTGGAAGGGCTGACAGGAAGATGACACGTGGCCAAAACTTCTGGGCGGGAAATGTGGAAGACACACAACCAGGGCTGCTCCTGCTGTGACTGCTTATAAAAGGAAGCCTTCTTCCTGTGGAGAAGACTGATCGAATGCAGAAGCCTTGAAGGAAAAGCAGAGAGCAGAGAGCCCTTCGATCCAGCAGAAGAGAAAAAGAAAGAGAGTTGAGAGAGAGAAGTGTTGAGAGTTTTATTCCTCAGATCTTTGGTTCAAAACTAGATCCGAGGTTTGCTCACCTGTTTGAGCTATATTCCCTGCAGGGCTACATTTCCTTTTCCTTTGTTTTCTGTTTTATTTTTCGAACTCATTTCTTCAAGCTGTTAGTCAGCGTTTGCAGAGGTGCTGCCTCTGGACGGGTCAAGCTGTAATCCCCAGCGGCTGCAGTGGAGGATTCCACTGGACAGCAAGCTGTGAGGCTCAGCGGATTGTAGGCAAGCTGTGAGGCCCAGCGATTCAAGCTGTGAGTCAGCAGTAATCCACACTCGGGTTGAGTGTGGGGTGGATGTAGGTCTAGAGGACCGAACCACCTAAAAACTATTGTCTACTGTGTGATTGCCTTATGGTTTGCATCGCTCCTTTACTTCTGTACTTTGCGCAATGGATGTTTGTTTAAGTGGGTTCTTCAGCAATTCTGGTTGGTTGTTGATTAGTGCATTCTATCTGTTTAGCAGAATTACTCATTCCGCATTTGATTCTGCTGTAGTAGTTTTTATCGGGTGTTTGATCTATTCACCCCCCTCTAGATCACCCTTTAGCGTCCCAACAATTGGTATCAGAGCCTAAGTCTTTGTGCAGGACTAACATCCTAAAGAGGAACGGCCATGGATGCTAGAGGGTTAACAGCAGAGGGACATTCCACTACGAAGCCTCCATTCTTCGATGGTTCCAACTACTCATATTGGAAGAACCGGATGCAGGTCTTCCTCAGAGCCAAAGATTACAAGGTCTGGAAAATTGTGAGTAAAGGTCCTTATGAACTACAGGAGAATGAGGAATTGTGGACTAGAAAAGAAATCAGGAAGTCTACTCTGAATTAGAGCACTATCAACGCCATTCAGTGTGCACTCCATCCCACTGAATTTGACAGAGTGTCATCCTGCAAGACAGCGAAGGAGATGTGGGATACCCTTGAAGTTATCTATGAGGGAACATCTCAAGTGAGAGAGATGAGGGCTAATATGCTAGTATCAAAGTATGAAGCATTTCGGATGAAGCCTGGTGAAATAGTGACCGAAATGTATGCTCGTCTGACCATCATAACAAATGGTCTAAGAAATCTGGGAAAAAGTTATACTGATCATGAAGTTGTGAGGAAGACCCTTCGATCGTTGACTCCGATATGGCATACCAAAGCAACTGTGGTTGAGGAGTCAAAAGATCTACAAACGATGAAACCCAATGAGCTGATAGGCTCTTTGATGGCGTACGAGATGAATCTTCTACAAGCTGAAGAGCTCGAATACAAGAAGCCTATTGCTCTGAAGGCCAAGCATAGCTGTTCAAAACAATCCAGATGCAATGGATCATCCAGTGATAGGAGCCAATCTGGATCAGATTTTGAAAAGGATGAACTAGCTATGATTACAAGAGAGTTCAGAAGATTTCTTAGAACTGAAGGGAAAAATATCTACAGAAAATACCACAGCAGGAAGCAAAACAGGTATAAATTTAACCCTGCTGAAAAATCTGACGATAATACTTGTTATCATTGCAGGAAGACTGGCCACATGAAGGCTGATTGTCCAGAGTTACAGAAAATCAAAGGAAGACCATGGAAGAAAGCGCCAAAGGGAAAGGCCATGGTCAGTACATGGAGTGATGAGGAAGAAGGCACGCTGAGCACTTCCTCAGATAGTGAGAAATCAGAAAAGGACATCTGCTTGATGGCCAGGAATGGAAGAGAAGAAGAAGAAGAGTCTGATCAGGTATCATCCCCTTTCGAACATTATACTATTTCTGATTGGGAAGATGCTTATGGAGATCTGTTAGATAAAGCAAATGATATTAAGAAGGAAAACAGACACTTGAAGAAGAAAATGAATTCCTTGGTTAATGATAAAACACTTACTGATAAAGTTGCATGTTTACAATCAGAGAATGAAAAATTGAAAAGTGCATGTTCTGAGTTTGATGAATTAAAGCATGTTGTGATTGATTATAGGAAAGAAAATGAGTTGCTGAAAAATGTCATTGATGAGCTGAAATTGTCAATTTAGAAATTTGAAAATCAAGTAAAGATTTCAACTGAAAAATATGAAGCTGTTTTGTCAGTGAATGATGAACTGAAGAAAACTGTTGAAAATTTAGAAAATGAAAATTCTGACAAACAGAAAATCATTGAAAGCATGACCCAAGGAATAGAAAATCTTAATGTCTTGCTAGGGTCAAAAGTCAATTTCAGAAAAGAGGGTCTTGGTTTTAATCCCTCAGCTAAAAAGAGTTTTGAACTGAAAACCATTTCATTTGTGGGAGAAAAGAATACATGACCGCTCATAAAAATGGTCAATGAAAAATTTGCTTTCAATAATGTAAAATCAAAAGTGTCCAGTGCTAAGGACAAGGGAAAGCAGAAAGTTGTAGAGCCTAGAGCTGCATGCTCTTCTTCCAAGGGTAAGTCCAAGGCTAGGGGCCAGCCTGCTAGCACATCAAAACCCCAGTCCAAGGCTGCTAAGTCTCCACCACCATCAACTGCTCAGAAAAAGACCCAAAGTCTGTTCAGAAACCTAAAGGGTCAAAGGTGGCAGGGAGACCAAGTGCAGCCAGGAACTAGTTTGCTCACCCCTATTTCCCTCGAGCCCAAGTCTATCATCACATTCACTCACAACCACTTAATAGGTTTGGGTGGAATCCTGTGTACATGAGGTCTAGGTATCAGAATTTCCCCACTCAGCCTTATAGATCTCAGCCAGCTAGGAGATGGGATAGTCACTTTAGGACATGGAGTCCTAGTCAACAGGTGTTCTATGGTCAGCCTAGAACCAATTTGGGCCACAACTTCCAGTATACTCATTGGCCAAGGCACTGGTAGAAAAACAACAATGCTCTTAATAAAATGAATGCCAGGACTACACAAAAACCATCACAGCACCAGAAAAAGAAAGCTAAACCTGTTAGTGCTGAGAAAAAGGAAAATAACAAAAAGAATTCTCAAGCTGTAGAATCCACCAAACCATCCACTTTCACACAAATGTGGATCCCTAAACAGCTTTTGTCATGTTTTCACTCTCATATGTCTGTTTCTGTCTTGGGGCCCAAACTATCGTGGGTTCCAAAATCTGCTCCCTAAGTGTGTTTGCAGGTATGCCTAGTAGCCGGGAACAAAATGTTGAAACAAGAATAGCTACTCCAGGCATATGACAAGAGGTAGGGCCAAAAGTTCTAAAAGCTGAAAGAGATTGGAAACCTTGTCAACAATCTGATGCAACACTAAGGGTAAAAAAAAAAATCAGTCAGGTAAAGCAGGTAAGTGATTTACCTTCAGAATTGAATTGAGAAAGTCATGTTGATTCGGTTGCTTAATTTCTGATTTTCTCTTCTTGTCTAGCTGATCAGTCTGCATTCCAGACTCAGCTACTGATTTAATTCTGCATAAATTTGATGCTCTTCTTCTGCCATCTATTGCACTGAGTTTGAATGGTTCATTTAATGCATATAGTTGATGCATGTGTCTAATGTCTGCATTTATCATTTGCATCAAGAAAATTGTTCAATGCATATAGGACTACTTTGCACTGCATATATCATTTGCATAACCTTGGTATATTAAATGGTAAGCTACTAATAGGCAGGGAAATCTGCCTGGAGGTTCTTACTATGTGTGAGATGGTCCTTGAGACTAGGTTCTTCGCCAAGTACTAAGCGTCAAGTCCTCATGTAGAAAAGTGTACTGCATCATATTTAAAAAAAAAATTCTGAAAAGAAATGATCATTGCATAGCATATTTTTTACATCATGGTGTCAGGGGGAGCTGAGAGTTCTGTTCAAAACATTGAATCCTTTTCACTTCTCATAGTCCCCATTCAATTCTATCATTTTCTATGACATCAGATGTTCTTGAACCTTAATGCCTATTGCTATCATTTCCCTATCACTTTCACTGAACAACAGTACTGCTTCTGGTTTAGTTTATTGAGCTGTGGTTATTGCAATTGTTCATTTATAAGAATCACATTTACAAATTGAAAGGAACTAAAGGTTTAACTTTTATAAATTGAAGAGTTCAGTGTCTGCACTTCAGAACTTGAGATAAAAGAAAACTTTTATAGCTCTTAATCTCTGTCTCATGGTTAGAATAGAAAAAGTTTTTTTTTATGCTTGAATGTGTTAATCTGGAAATGTCTAGAAAAGGTAAATAAGAGTGTGTACTGATTTTTTAAACAATCACTCTAAAAGAAATAAGGGCAGCAGTAAATAAGATCATCAATGCAAAGAGCTGAACACAGTGACAGAGCAATGGCTGAATTGCACTGAGAAACTGTGATCTCCTCCAAAGAAGTAGGAGAATTCATAAGTCATGAAGTGCTTCAGACTACCTCTGTTCATAGGGTCAAATCTATAGGGGGAGTCCTCTCCAAGTAACTGGAGGTACTAGCCTCTGATCAAGGTGTACTCTTAATGTCAAAGGTGAAGATTGTTCCTTGTAGATCTTGATCTGAAATAGATCTAGTAGTTTATGCCTAGTAACTGGGGGTACCTGCCTCTGATCAAGGTGTACACCTAATGTCAACAGCATAAATGCCACTGGTCTATTCACTTAGCTCAGTTTCTGAAAATTAAAAAGTGAAAAACAAACTGCTGTAACCCTTTGAAATCAAAAGTCATTGAGTGAAAATTATTTTTCTCAATACATATTCAAGTTGCCTTTCTTGATCTTCTATGTTTAATCACAAAGGGTATTATTTTCTGACTCATCTATTAAAACCATGTGCCTTAGATTCATTGCTATAAATAGAGTTTATAACTCGTTTTCAGTGGTCAGCTGCTTTACTCTATTTTTATCACTGTTAAACCTGAATTTTTCTTTCTTTCAAGACTGCATATTGTTGACTCTTATACTTTAACAGTTATTTATAATCATGCTCACCTTCTGAACCATTGCTTCAGCTGTTGTGTAGTGACCCCTTCCTCATTCATGTTCTTTCCCTCCTATCTTCATATTCCTTTCTCAAAGGGGGAGAATCAATTCAGGGGGAGTTATTCATTCAGGGGGAGTTTGAGATGTTCTAAGAGAAATTTGCATGTTGCACTCATGTTTTTCTTTCTTTTTGATCATGTCAAAGGGGGAGAAATTTTTGGTTGGTGACTCACTGTCACTTTGTTGCCATCATCAAAAAGGGGGAGAATGTTGTGCCCCTTAGGCACAAGCTTATGATATTTTGTTTTGATGATAGCAACACAGTGAAAGTTTCACAGTGAGCCATTCATTGTGTTTAGTATACATGCATTACTGCTAGTTACTGCATATGCAAACACTTGGTCGATGCATTGCATTCTGTCAGATATCAAGTCTATACATCCATTGCTTCAGTTTAATATCTGCTATGTGCATACCTTGTTTAAGTGCATTCAGTATAACAAACCAGCATGCATTCAGTATAACAGACGAGCAAGTCTATACATCGGACTAGTCTGCATCGGTTAAGTCTATACATCCATCGAGGTCAGTCTGCATAAAGTATGTACATTCTTCAGGTGCATATCTCAGCAAGTCTATACATTGGACTTGAACATATAGGAAGTCTGTACATTAGCTAGGCAGCAAGTTTGTACAGCCCTTGCTTAAGGTAAGTCTATACATTGCATGAGCATAGTCAGAGCACTAAAGTCTGTATAGCGTCCATCGTCTCATGCATCGTCTTATGCATTATCGTCAAGTCTATACAGAGTCCATCGTCTTATGCATAGGCTAAGTCTACACATCGTCCGTCTCAATTAGCGTCTTATGCATAGGCTAAGTCTACACATTGCAGCATGCATTATCTTCAAGTATGTACAGCGTCTAGCGTCTCATCCACCGTCTCAATTGAGAGTTGAAGTCTGTACATCGGGCGCCTCATTCGTAAAGTCTGTACATTGAGCATCTCATGTTGCATCTCATTCGTCAAGTCTATACATCGGGCATCTCATGCAAGTCTGTACATTGGGCTATCACTTAAAGTCTATACATCAGCCTGTTCGTGTTGAAGCTTTCAAAGTCTAGACATTGTTCTGTAGCACACACACGAAGTCTATACAGTGCTGCATAAACTAAGTCTATACATCAGTGTCTTGTGCATGCATCATTCAAGTCTGTACAGCCTGTGTTCACAACACAAGGTCTGTACATCGTTCTGCTTGCACAAACGCCAAGTCTATACATTGGCTTTGCTTGCACGAGCTGAAGTCTATACATCGTTCACTTGCAGCATTAGTCAATGTATGTACAGTCTGTGCATCCTTTTGGTTCAAAGTCTACACATTGCATGTTAGCATGCTCGCACACACTAAGTCCATACATTATACAAAGTTTGCATAGTGAACATGAAGTCTGTACACGCTTCAAGTGGTAAGTATGTACATTGTTCAGAACGCAAGTCCATACAGCCATTGTGCATTCATTCTTGATGTACATACTTTGCTTTGCATAATGCATAGTCTGTACATGCTTTGTCTTCGCATTGCAAAGTCTATATATTCTGCATTCATTCTTGATGTTCATACTTCGCTTGATGCATTCTGCATAACACACTGCAAAGTCTATACATTGTCTTCGCATTGCAGAGTCTATACATTGCTTCGAACGAAGTCTGTACAAGGTGTCGACATTAAACTGATAAGTTTCTCTCTATCTGACTGGTACTGTTCGTGAAGCTTATGAAGGGCACGTGATCCGAGGTTGGAAGGGCTTACAAGAAGATGACACGTGGCCAAAACTTCTGGGCGGGAAATGTGGAAGACACGCACCCAGGGCTGCTCCTACTGTGACTGCTTATAAAAGGAAGCCTTCTTCATGTGGAGAAGACTGATCGAATGCAGAAGCCTTGAAGGAAAAGTAGAGAGCAGAGAGCCCTTCGATCCAGCGGAAGAGAAAAAGAAAGAGAGAAAAGAAAGAGAGTTGAGAGAGAGAAGTGTTGAGAGTTTTATTCCTCATATCTTTAGTTCAAAACCAGATCTGAGGTTTGCTCACCTATTTGAGCTATATTCCCTGCAGGGCTACATTTCCTTTTCCTTTGTTTTCTGTTTTGTTTTTCAAACTCATTTCTTCAAGCTGTTAGTCAGCGTTTGCAGAGGTGCTGCCTCTGGACGGGTCAAGTTGTAATCCCCAGCGGTTGCAGTAGAGGATTCCACTAGACAGCAAGCTGTGAGGCTCAGCGGACTGTAGGCAAGCTGTGAGGCCCAGCGGTTCAAGCTGTGAGTCAGCAGTAATCCACACTCGGGTTGAGTGTGGGGTGGATGTAGGTCTGGAGGACCGAACCACCTAAAAACTCTTGTCTACTGTGTGATTGCCTTATGGTTTGCATCGCTCCTTTACTTCTGTACTTTGCGCAGTAGATGTTTGTTTAAGTGGGTTCTTCAGCAATTCTGGTTGGTCGTTGATTAGTGCATTCTATCTGTTTAGCAGAATTACTCATTCCGCATTTGATTCTGCTGCAGTAGTTTTTATCGGGTGTTTGATCTATTCCCCCCCTCTAGATCACCCTTTAGCATCCCAACATGGACTACCCGCACGCCACGCCGATGAAGCTTCAGCCGAAGACCTGCTAGTACATGCACTACGCCATCGCACGGTAGGGATAATCGACTTACAACCAAAACTACCTCCACGCAAGGAGGGGCGGTCAGCTGGCCATGCAGGGGAGGGGAGAAGGGTCTGTCCGAAGGAGATCGAAACCCAGTCTGTGCAGACTGAGTTACTGCCCAGGCTGACTGCAACCAATGTCTTTTCGGTGGTAGAGCTCTTGATGGGATGTCCGACGGAGGCGGGGTTGGCGTCTCTGGAAAGCTGATCAAA
Organism: Amorphophallus konjac; assembly: GCA_022559845.1. Lineage (NCBI taxonomy): Eukaryota > Viridiplantae > Streptophyta > Magnoliopsida > Alismatales > Araceae > Amorphophallus > Amorphophallus konjac. The sequence goes on from CM040125.1 coordinate 319,554,884, forward strand.
TGGGTATTCACATGGAGGAAGTATCATCGAATTCCGAGCTCAGACGAAGACAGGCCACCGAAACTCGCAGAACTACGCAGGTGACAATTCTGGGTGACCAGTGAGCTCTTTGCCGGGGTCGTACTCTCAGCTGGGGCGTCGAATTGAGGCGGGACCAGCACCGACGTACTCGTAGGAGAGTCCTCTGCGCACTCCGGGGAGAAATGACAGAACGCAGTTCTCTGGTACTCAAATGACCTCCTTCTTGTTGGAGATGGTAGAGGACTTGCAGAAGACGTCCTCCTCCGAAGGGCGCACCAGATCCTCTCCGATCTGGTTGCTGGAGTATTTTCTTTCAGCTTCAGGTTGTCTGCCGGAGGTGTCTTGCGCAGACTGGCGAGATGGGCTCCCACGGGCTGCTCCGATGTCAGAATTTGATGAAACCACCTCGCCTGCGAAGCCGCTTTGAAGAGCTTTCCAGCAACATACAGTACTCCACATGAAGATGCGTGATGGATCCAGGGCAGGCTCTGCAACTTGGAGGTCCACTGCTACTGCTGCAGGCTGGGTAGTAGGGGTGATAAAAAGGAACAATAGAAGGATTAGGGGGGAAGGAAATGGTGGGAGATGGAGCCAGGGCCTTCCCTAGTGTGAGGGGGATGGGGGAGGAGGGTTGTGGCCAGGAGGATGGGGGTGGAGGTGGCTAGGGTCGCAGCTAGCAGGTGGAGGGGGAGAGAGGTGTGGCCAAGGGTGGAGGGAGAGAGAGGGGGGGGGGCGCAAGTGACTCTTGGGAAAGGGGGAAATGTTTTGAATTTGGTTTAATGGTGGGTGATCAATGGTGGTCTTGGGAAGGGGAAGGGGTGTTTTGGGAGATGGAGAGGTGTGTTGGGGAAGGGAAGGGGTGGCTTGGGAAAAGGAATGGTTGTGTTGGGAAGAGGAGGGGTTGCTTGGGAGAATGAAGAGGTGCCTAGAAGGTGGAGATTCTACCTTGGGGTTGGAGGGGAATTGAATAGATGTATGGGGAAGGGGGAGGGGTCTTAATGAGAAGTGAATGGGGGGAGGAGAGAGAGGAATTTTGACTTTGAGGGGGGAGGAGAGAGAAAGGGTCGCCCCTTTTAGAGAGAGAGAGAAGAGAGAGGGTATCTCACCCTAGAAGAAGAAATCACACAAATTCTTTTGTGGAAACTCAAACTCAATTTTTCATTCAATAGTTCTCAAGTGGGGGAATGGGGTCCTATTTATAGGAATCCCACATTTAAACATAAGTCCCTGACTTTTGGACTAATAACAAGAAACCAAGGGAAGGGGGGCGCCCATGGGCCTAGCCCATTGAATTGGGCCCATTAGCCTACTTAATTGACCCTATGACTCAAGACTTAGGTAAATGATCCTTATACCTAGGTACTGGACTCAAATAAAAGGAAAATTACATGATAAGAAAATGAAAAATTCATCATATGACTCGAAATAAAGTGGCGAACAAGATGTAGCACTGCTGGTGATCATCAGGAACCTTAAAAAAATATGGAGTGGTCGGAGATGTCCCCGTCATACCCCCGGGGTGCGGAGAACTCGACTCCGTCGAGTATGGGTCCACCGGGGAAGTGGTACATCCAAGTAGCTCCAAGCGAACCACGATCTCCTTGCTCGACCCCTCGTCCTGGCTAGGGGACGACGCCTTAGCTTCTCAAGGTGGCTTGGACACACCCTCTTGCTGACGATGATACCTTGCTTGCCCAGTATTACCTCCGTGTGCTCACGTCGGGCTCTCAAGCTGATTTGTGGTGGCTCTTCGGTGGTTTCCCTCTCGAAGGAAGGTATAGGCTCAAGGCACTCACTAGGATTCACCGCGGTGCCCATATAGGGTGCCGGACCCGCCACGTGGGAAATGGGGTGAATCCCCAAACCCATTAGTAAGTCTAACCCGTAAGTCAGGTTGCCAAAATTACTCAGAACTTGGCATGGTCCAAGTCATCGTGCCCTCGCTTTGGATGTGACCCAAAGGTAGAGCCACTCCAATATCATCATCACTAGACTGTCTACTAGGAAATCCAAGTGGCGCTCACAAGTTTTTGCCCACCTTTCATGAACCTCACCGCTCGTTGCTTGGTGCTTTCTTAGACGCTCATGCCATGCACTACGATGTAGTGTGGGGGTGAAATGTATGGTATGCAAGGGTGGACCAGGACAACCATATGTAGACCAATCATGCTTTGATGCCATGAAGACTTTGATGGAATTCGGAGGGCCGGGGCATCCGTAGGTGAGCCTAGTGTGCATGGACGTAGCCAATGTCGGGGGTCCTGGACATCCGTGGACTCCCCTAACATGCATATGACCGATGATGAATGTGGGAGGACCTTTATACCTGAATATGGACCACTCATGCTTCCTACTTGACATGTGGGTGATATGAATGAATGGACCCAACATACTAATCATGCCAAGTGGTGTGGTACGCCTAGGCACATGCATTCCTATCCGAGAGATGACTTCCATGTGCGTGGGTGTGGAGTGGCCCTTGAGCTTCCATTTGTATGGATCAAAGGGATCTAAGAAGGGGGTCATTATGGAGTGGGGCAATTACTCAATCCCTAGTTGTATGTTGCTTAAGGTCAATGCTCCCATGGTGTAACCCGGTTCTAGGAAGGGAGGGGTTTGGCCCAACATGGTGGGTGGGGGTAGGGTAAGGTGGGTGGTGAGTAAGGTGGGTGGGTAACATGGGGAACTAGACTCCCATAGGAAGGGATCAAAGGGGTCGTGGAAAGGTCTTCCTAGAGGGAGGCACTCTATGTCTTCAAGGTTCCCAAATGGTGAGTCATCCTCCTCCAAGGTAATTAGGCCACGGTCTCTAGTGGGTTGGCCAATCAAATCAATTAGAACCTCAATGGGTGGGGAGTGGGCCAAGATGGGTTTTTCCTCCTTGGGGAGAAAGAGGAGTATTTCACTCGTATAATGGCCACTAGTGTAGATGGAGGTGATGGAACCGGTGGTGGGGTATGCTAAGAATATGGTGCTAGACTCTGATGGTCCTATGGCTAGCATGTCGGTCAGGTGGACTTGCCATTGTAAGCAGTCCACTAGTTCCCCTAAGTCTTCCACAAGGTAGGAGGTTTGAAGTGTGACATGGGAAGACCGGGTGGGCACAATTTGGGCTTGATGTCCCAAGGGTGAGAGGTAGGGTGGTGAGCTAGGAACAGTGGGGCCCCGCTTGAGCCATTGGAGTATGGACTCATTCATGGTGAGAGTGTGCGGCTCATGAGGACCCGGACTAGGAGAGGTGGGTGGAAGTGGGGGGTCCAGGATAATGGGGTAGGAAAGTCTATGGTGGGTGGAGTGATAATGGTCGGTGCATGGTACTCTCGGGGTGGTAAACATGGGTGGACTTGGGTTGGAGTTGGGGTCGGGGGTGGAAGATCGGTTGGTTGAAGAGGTTTGGATTGGGGTGCGTAGATCTTTCTAAGATCGGCCCTCATTTCATCCCATGATTCAATGGGCGCTTCCCCTTTGTCTTCTCTCAAACCTACAATGTTCTCCCATTCTTTCCTAGCTTGGCGCCAGAGAAAACTCTTGGCATAGTTGACTTGCATAGGCCTTGATAGAGTGAACCTCCCAAAGTGTCGATCTATGGAGTCCTCCCACTCTAGATATATACTAGGGTGGGTTCCGTCAAACACAAAGGCTTCTAATGGGCCTAAGAGTGGCGAATATGCCAAGTATGAGGTAGTCATGATGGTGGACAAGGGTGATGCATGCAATGGCCCTAGGACAAGACTTAGTAGAGACAAGTCTAGAACTTGCTCTGATACCAAATTGATGTGACACAACCCCTTGGACCTAAATTTGCAAGCAAGAGTGACCCGGTGATTTCACTCAAGCGGACTCACCCGCGTAGCGTGCACTCGGGTCCGTAGGTGGACCGGCGATGGGGATGAGGGCCCGGGGTTGGACCTTGGGGTTCCCGCGGTGTGGCTAGCTAGGGGACGACCCCAATAGGCCAGGGATGCCCAAATCACGGGTGGCCGGCACGCCAAGGGCGTGATATGTAAGGTTTCTCTCGCAACTCACCCGCGGAGGTTACTCACGTAATTTGTAGTATAGTCCGAGCACTCACTCACTGACCGACGGCACTAAGATTCAATACTAAGCAAGCAAAAATAATCCAATAGAGAAGTGTCGTCAAGAGCTCACCTGATCGGCATGAGAACGCCGATCCCAGCCGGAGATGAGGGCGAGCGGGGAAGCATGGACTACCAGCACGCCGCGTCAATGAAGCTTCAGCCGAAGACCTGCTAGTACATGCACTACGCCCTCGCAGAGGGGGTGTACTAGGGGTAGGGATAATTGACTTACAACCAAAACTACCTCCACCCAGGGAGGGGCGGTCAGCCAGCCAGGCGGGGGAGGGGAGAAGGATGTGGCCGAAGGAGATCAAAACCCGGTCTGTGCAGACTAAGTTACTGCCCAGGCTGACTGCAACTAGCATCTTATCGGTGATAGAGCTCTCTGCTGGGACGTTCGACGGAGGCGGGGTTGGCGTCTCTGGAAAGCTGATCAAATGGGTATTCACATAGAGGAAGAATCGCCGAATTCTGAGCTCAGATTAAGCGAGGCCTCCGAAACTCGCAGAACTGTGCATGTGACAATTCTGGGCGACCAGTGAGCTCTTTGCCGGGGTCATACTCTCAGCTGGGGCATCGGATTGAGGCAGGACCAGTGCCGACGTACTCGTGGGAGAGTCCTCTGTGCACTTCGTGGAGAAATGACGGAACGCAGTGCTCTGGTACTCAAACAACCTCCTTCTTGTTGGAGATGGTAGAGGACTTGCAGAAGACGTCCTCCTCCGAAGGGCGCACCAAGATCCTCACCGATGTGGTCGCTGGAGTATTTTCTTTCAGCTTCAGGTTGTCTGCCGGAGGTGTCTTGCGCAGACTGGCGAGATGGGCTCCCACGGGCTGCTCCGATGTCGGAATTTGATGAAACCACCTCGCCTGCGAAGCCACTTTGAAGAGCTTTCCAGTAACATACAGTACTCCACATGAAGATGCGTGATGGATCTGGGGCGGGCTCTGCAACTTGGAGGTCCACTGCTACTGCTGCAGGCTGGGTAGTAGGGGTGATAGGAAGGAACAATGGAAGGATTAGGGGGGAAGGAAATGGTGGGAGATGGAGATGGGGCCTTCCCTAGTGTGAGGGGGATGGGGGGGGAGGGCTGTGGCCAGAAGGATAGGGGTGGAGGTGGCTGGGGTCGCAGCTAGCAGGTGTAGGGGGAGAGAGGTGTGGCCAAGGGTGGAGGGAGAGAGAGAGGGGGGGGGCGCAAGTGACTCTTGGGAAAGGGGGAAATGTTTTGAATTTGGATTAATGGTGGGTGATCAATGGTGGTCTTGGGAAGGGGAAGGGGTGTGTTGGGAGATGGAGAGGTGTGTTGGGGAAGGGAAGGGGTGGCTTCGGAAAAGGAATGGTTGTCTTAGGAAGAGGAGGGGTTGCTTGGGAGAATGAAGAGGTGCCTAGAAGGTGGAGATTCTACCTTGGGGTTGGAGGGGAATTGAATAGATGTATGGGGAAGGGGGAGGGGTCTTAATGAGAAGTGAATGGGGGGAGGAGAGAGAGGAATTTCGAATTTGGGGGGGTGGAGGAGAGAGAAAGGGTCGCCCCTTTTAGAGAGAGAGAAGAGAGAGGGTATCTCACCCTAGAAGAAAAAATCACACAAATTCTTTTGTGGAAACTCAAACTCAATTTTTCATTCAATAGTTCTCAAGTGGGGGAATGGGGTCCTATTTATAGGAATCCCACATTTAAACATAAGTCCCTGACTTTTGGACTAATAAAAGGAAACCAAGGGAAGGGGGGCGCATATGGGCCTAGCCCATTGAATTGGGCCCATTAGTCTACTTAATTGACCCTATGACTCAAGACTTAGGTAAATGATCCTTATACCTATGTACTGGACTCAAATAAAAGGAAACTTACGTGATAACAAAATGAAAAATACATCATATGACTCGAAATAAAGTGGCGAATAAGATGTAGCACTACTGGTGATCATCAGGAACCTCAAAAAAATATGGAGTGGTCGGAGATGTCCCCATCATGGACGTAGGCTACCGTTGCTGCATCCGGACCACCTAAAAATCCTAGTCTCTTGTGTGGTTTGTTCCTTATCTCCTACCTCTAATTCTGTTCTAGCATGTTCACATATTGCATCAACTGATTTCTTCGTTTAGATCTAGTTTAGTCGATCACTCTCTAATCGATCTCTGGTATATCAAAAGATGGGTTCAGACTGATAAGGTTAGTCTTGTCGGGAAGATAACACCTTACGTGTAAGAATCTTCCGATTTGCAAACTCCGCCTAGTACCAAAGAGCTATTATAGTGGTGATCTTAATAAGATCTATTTTACTCTGCATCAGATCTAATTTGTTGATTGCTATTTCTTCATACAAACTTCAAATCGGCTAAAGTTTTTTTAAAATTTGTTATCACCCAATTCACCCCCCTCTTGGGTGTGATTGATCGCGGGACTTCAATTGCCCAGTACCATCGCCCTGACACTATGGGTGAACCCCGACGTGCCACCCCAGGAGGCCGAACTCTGGAGGACGTGTTTGCTCTACTCATGGAGCGCATGGATAGATCCGATCAAACTAATAGGGAGAATATCGACGGCTTTGAGGGCCATCTCAAAGCCATGGAGGAGCGTGCCAAGGCTTCCGACCGATCTATCCAAGGCCTGGTTGGATGGATGGAGAGTGTGGAGTGAGTCCCCTCCCCGAGAGCTCTCTTGGGCTGTCCCGACCCCTTAGGTGCCTGCTGCCCAACCCTCCCCACTTAGGGCCGAGGCGCGAGAGTGACGTGCCTCCGATGTTGAGGACTACGAGTCGACAACGATTATGGGGGAACTGGCCGACGCCGTCATGGTCACCGACCATAGAGAGAAGATGAGGACTAGCGGATCCTCAGGACGGTACGAGCAAACCCTCCCACTTTTGAGGGGTCCTTGGACTCGAAGGTCTATCTCGATTAGGAGGCTGGCATGGACCGGTACTTCGAGTGGTTTGAGATGACAGACCACCGGAGAGTCAAGTTTTCCAAAATGAAGCTTCTAGGGCAGGCGCAGACTTATTGGAGGAACATGGAGAGCCTGTTGTTTCATCGTCAGGAGCCCCAGGTTGAGACGTGGGATGAGATGAGGACCAAACTTAGGAAGAAGTACCTTCCTGCCACATACCTCCAGCGTCTCATAGATAAATGGCAGAGTCTCACCCAAGGAGATCGGTCCGTCTCTGATTACATCGCTGAGTTCGATGAGTACTTTCTACAATGTGACGTCACGGAGGAAAGCCCCCTGACGGTTTCCCATTTTTGGCGTGGTCTGCGGCCACACCTTTAGTATGAGCTTTTCCGTTGCAAAGTGGCCAAGTTGGAAGACGCGTACCAGGTTGCCCTTGTTGGGTCCCGTAGTGCAGTAACATGGATCAAGAGGGGGGGTGAATAGATCCTACTGCTAAAAACTATGTCCAATTAAAAACACAAACTAGCACACAGCGAAATTTACAAGATTGATATGATTGAGGAAATTAATCTAAATAAGTTTAAACTTGATTCACTCAATCTCGCCGAGCTCACATGATAGCACAAACAGATAGGATAGTGAACACACAATCACAAGAATCAAACCACAAGACACGGAGATTTTTAAGGTGGTTCGGGACCACGACGGGCTCCCTACGTCCACCCCTCACCAAACCGGTGAGGCTTCACTACACACTACAAAATGTAGCAACACGGGGACGAACCCCAACAGACACACGCTGCTTTCGTAGCAAACCACACACACACGAGGCCTTGCCTCAACCTGCTGCCACAGCAGCACACACACACACACACACACACACTACTGGGGAACACACCCCGAACAAATTCCTCACATGGAGTCACAACTCCGTCCACACACACGTAGGACAATGCCTACTCAATCACACGGAGAAAACTCCCAACAAAAACACACACGCGGATATACTCCGCACAATCAGCACACATATAACAACACACACACTCGGAGATCCCCTTCTCCGAACACCCACACAAGGTATTATCTCAAATGTATATGAATCAAAACATATATATGCTATGACCTCCCAACGAATTCTATAGATGAAAACTAGAAGTATGCATCAAGTATAAGGCTCCCCCTTCTTCAGCACAAACTGATTCTCATTGCTTGTTGACAGATGATTATGATTTAGACATCATCTTCTTCGTCTCCTCGAGATGCACGTCTTTACCTTCTTCTAATTTCTTCTTCACCTGAAAGAACAGATAGAAATGATAAGCTCCAAATCAAGCCTGTTTACATCAGGATTTTCTTTTTTAAACTAAAGTTGATACTTGCAAGGGGGGAGATGGGAGAGGGGGTTCATCTCTTCATTGCGGAAGAAGATGAAAACACTATCCCGGCCACCAGGCAAGCGATTTTCATATATGAAAGCAGAAAAAGAAAGGGGTACAGTGGGGGGAGGGGAAACGCCCAAAGGGGGCAAGAGCCGTACAAGGCCAAAGGCCCAAGAAAGCAAAAGAAAAGGCAAAGAGGACCCAGGCGCGGGCAGAGACAAAAGCCCAAGAACCCACAAAAGAAACATAGCCCTACAAATAGGAATCTTCGTCGAAGACCCCTTCAGAGTCGGACGAGAACACAGAACGGACACCGCGTTGATGACCCGGAGAGCAAGGCCAATCAAGAGGATCAACCTCCAAACCGTCGGGATCGAGCACCTCCGTGTAGGAAGAGTCGGCCGACGGCGGGGCCGCCATCGAAGAAGACTGGATCCGAAGAGAACGACGGGGAGGAAGAGCAGCGTCCTCAAACATGCACTGACGATCACGCGAGGAGGAGGTGGAGTTGGACCACTGGAAGGAATGCCGAGGAGCTCCGCCATCCATCCTCGAGGGCGGCCGAGAGCGGTCCTGGCAAGAGGTGCCCACAAAAGCCGTGTGAGCTGCCGTAAGGTCACGGAACCCCAAAGCAGGCTCAAGCCCGGGGACATGGAGAGCCTGGATGAGCTTAGAGAACCTGAGAGGCATGCCAAGATCCGAGGGGGGCACAACACCCACGGGATGCACCGGAGCAGGAGACGGGGCGGATTCGACGAACGGCCCGGGCGGGGCCCGGTTAATTTTCTTCTTTAAAGCTTGGGCAAAGGAGAGGCGAGGGGCGGCCGTCGGAGAAGAGGAGGAAGCCAAGGACCCTTCAACGCAAGCCGCCTGGGAGGTGGGCTACGCCCCTGGGGACCAAGCTACCGCACCGGCATTAAGCCCAGAAGAAGGGCCGCCAAGGGGGTGAGCATCCGGCGCCGGGCGGCCGAGGACCAATGAAGCAGCGGCGGCACAACTGGCCACCTGGGCACATGAAGACGGGGCAGCCGGTAGAGAGATAGGCTCAGACAAAGCTGGGCATGGAGGAGGAGCACCATCCCCAATGACTCGCTTGGCCTGGAGAGAATGTAGAGGGGCTGCCACGGAAATAGCTTGGAGAGGCTCATCTACAGAGTCGGTGCAGTGGAGCACAACCGCCTACATCAGAAAATTGATTAGCCTCATGAACCCCTCTACTCTCATCCTTGTGGTACCACTCCTCCTTCTGCAAGAGAAAGGAAGGCATTAGTTCATCTTTGTTGCTTAGGATGAAAACGCAATACTAATAAGATAGCAATCAATGGATGAACAAATGAACATGTATATATATATATATATATATATATATATATATATATATATATATATATATATTGCACCTCATAGATAATCATTCAAGACATTGAGCAATCTCAAACAAAAACACAGAAGTGAAAGATCAAGACAACTCCCTCAGATTTTCGATGAAAAGCTTCTGCAGGATGAGGAACCGTTCTTGAAGAAAGATGATCGATTCTTGCATGGATGATGCTTGTATCTTGATTCTCCACGTTGTTTCCAGTAGTGGATCGATTAGAGACTTGAATCCACGTTCTTCCCTTCACATATAAGCTCAAAACAAGGTGGAAGAGGGCTGGGAGCTTCAACTCTGAACCTGCATACACAAGGGTTAGCAAAACACCCAAAAATCGGATCTCACCTCTCTCCTTAGGGTTTGTGACCCAAAGAGAAGTATATAAGTGTTTGGGATGGTCAAGAGACAGCCCTTGGACAAGACCCACAAGTTATGGAGTGATTAAGAGAAGTTGGACTCGGATTGGAAGACTTTTGGGGCAAGAAAACGGCGGTCAAAAATGGCGGCCGGGGGTCGGAACTGAAGGGGTCGACCCTCGGGCATACAAAAGCCAAACAGAATGGATTTTGTGTTCTGTTTTACATGGGTCGACCCCAGGGGTCGACCCTCGGGTTTCCAGAATTCAAGGGGTCGACCCCAGGGGTCAACCCTTGGGTTTCTAGAACCCAAACAGAACAACACTTTTGTTCTGGATTCAGGCAGCTTCAGGCAGCTTCACAAAAATGGTTCTGTTTTGATTCTGTTTGAACATAACCTGAGAGGGTCGACCCCATGGGTGGGGTCGACCCATTCTTATTTGGGTCTGAAAAACCACTAAAAACACCACCAAATCAATGGGAAATAATTGATTAAATATTACCATAATCCCATGAAGATCCACCATGATTTTTCATCCTGAAAAACATGATAAAGCAAGATGTTAGATCAAGATCAATATATATGGGTCATGCATTAACATATGAAGTTCGTTTTGAGGCCGAGACCCAAATGACATGAAGTATGAACATGAAAGCACTTGAGAACCCAATTTTCCAACTCCAAATTATAAGAATATCACCATAGATTCCAATATAAATTCTTATCATTGCATGATGAACAACTTGGGAATCAAGGCACACAAACCATTATTGAGTCATATTCCATTTGTTCAATCTCCAAGCTCATCAACCCACACATCACAAAGCAATCTCACCAAGTGTAGAGACAATGTATATGCAATGTTTGTGCTAACCTCAAAGCACGTATGAGCCTTATAGAATCACAATACACCCACATGATGATATCCCAATAGAAACAGTTTATGATCATTTCCTCAACCATTTCAACCTCCATACACATGACGACATGAACAACCATTATGCACATGGCCAAGCAACAAAGACATTTTGTAATCATCAAAATCACATGCACAACAATCTCCCCCATTTTGATGATGACAAAATATTTATGCTATAATGCTCTCTCATAAAGCTCTCTGTTCCCCTTTGACATAATCAGAAATGGGGATCATGATGGGGGATGTAAGATGGCATGAACTAATATGCGCAATATGCATGATATGCATGAACTAATTGCAAAACTGTGGGATACCAATTGTTGAAATTGGAAATGCAAATGTGGACAATATGGTCATGTAGTATGCAAGATGACAAAATGATATGCAAATGCTCACAAGTTGCAGCAATTGGAAATGGTGGATGATAGGAACTAGAATGAGCAAGCAAACAAGCACTCATACACCCATAGTAAGGTAGTGACTCATACAAGTCCTGATGACTGAAGCAGATAAGATCACATGCAAAGCTCCACCTTTGACATTGACATATTAGATGAATGACTTTGATTTTCAAGTTTTTCATTTTTTATTTTCTTGTGAAATGCATGAAACAGGATGTATGAAAATGATGAGACATGAAATGCATACAATGTAATCAAGCAGATATCTATAGATACATGCAACAAAACTCCTTCACAAGAAGTAATACCAATTGATTTACAGTGAGGGGATAGGTGTAGGAAAAGTGCAAGTGAGTCATTAAGTTCAGAATACTCATGATTACACCTAGAGGATTGTGCAGATAGATAGGAGAAGACGTACAGCAGGTCAAGCAGTTGATCAAATTTTCAAAATACATATCAAATCAAATTACCATGTACAAGTGAGTAACATGAGAATGAAGTTTAGCCATATGGATAACCAGATTTTCAAGTAAACACAATAGTAACGGCACAGACTGCATTTCAATCTAGAGAACAGCGTATTGGAGGCTTCGCTCTATCTCATCAAATTATCATCAGTAATTTTCACACTGACAATCTGAATTTTTCTAAGAAGGATCAAGTTCAAATAATTCTTTTTTACACGAGAAGACACATGGAGCTCATGCCAGAATCCCCGGTTACTCAGAATACTGAACCTTATCACCTCATTTGAACAGAGATACTTTAGTTAACACTTTTCAGAAATGAACCACATCACTTCTCAAGTGACATGTACCCAGTTTATTCAGTGAGACTTAGCATTGCTCTGCCTTTCATATCAACCATTTTTTTTGTATGGAGAGGCAGGCAGCTTTTTCCTCAACTGTCTCTTATCATCCATGCAGCAAGTTGAATTACTTTAGAGTGTTGAAATGAAATTCCTATATCTTTATGAACAACACTCAATTTCACATTAAAGTGCATGAAGTGTACGAATTTGATTTAACATGTATGGAGAAAATTTAACTGAGAACAGGATAGTGTAGCTCCCCCTATGTAAATGCAATAAGCATGAAATGCTCCACCTTAGAGTTTTACATGAAGCACACTTATTAAGACTCAGATGTAACATTATTTATCAATGAAGTATATTGTCTTAGAAGTTTCAAGGAAGGGGTTGAATAGCATATAATAACATGCAAGCATACGATGAAGATATGCATATGTAATGCAAAATGAAAAGGTATGCAATCACAATTCTTGAAATGTTGGCTCCAAGGATATGAGACCAATTGTTGGAAGTATTCATTTTGGCATTTATGCAACATGAAATGTGTAAAATGATGCATTTCAAAATATGCACTATATGTATGCTGAAAATGCGAACTATGCAACAAGACACACGATGAGCTTCATCTTCCAAAAGCACTATGTGAATTATGTGCAGAGAATGATATGCAAATATGCAATGTGATGCAAGATTTCAGATTTCACATGACACTCTATATGCACCTAATGCAACTAATGCATGACACGCATTACCAATTGTTAAAATTTGAGGACATAATTTTATTCTGAAAAGAGAATTCAGAAAATTCATTCAAAGCATCAAGATCATCACATGTAAACTTTTCTTGAAAACAGTTGTGCTTTTATCCAGAAAGGTAAGTGGCACATTGGTAAAGATCATGGAACATTGATCAACTTCAGTCCTCAAGCTGTTCAGCCACAAACACAATATCATCATGCTGAGAGAATGGAAAAACATCATTTTCAAAATTTTCAGCATGCAAAACTCCCCCATAATCAATGCATGATTTCAAAAAAATTCATTTAAGTTGCATGCCATATGCATAGATGATTCATGGTACTGGGCGGAGACATATTCTCACGCATGGTGATAGCTTTCAGACAGGCTTGACCTGTCATTCCACATGTCACCATTTTATATACCATGTAATCATTGAAATGATGATCAGAAACAAATGTATTCTCATTTGACATCGGGGGTTTAGCAAAAAGCATTCAATGGCTACACTCTCATATATACTGCTCAGATGTTTCAATACCATTCAGCCAAGCATTCATTATCCACATTGTCAAGAACAACCTTCAAAATCACTGTCTGTCAAGTTATGGCATTAACATCAAGACCAAGGAACTTCAGCCAAACACTTCATTTTCTCACCTTTGTCTTGAGTTACCTTTATTAACATTTTCAGGTTCTTTACTTTATTCCCCTTGTTGTCTTTTACATCAATAAGCTCCTTTCTTTCTCTCCTGCAAGAAATAGAATGATATTAGCCAGAAGAAATGGAAGTAGATCAAATCTGGCATTGAAGTCCTCTTGAGCTCCTTTCTTTCTCTCCATGATTTCAAGGGTTGATGGTCATTATCAAACCTGCACTGTAAAGAGCTTAATTCATGTCAATATTAAGCCAATGCATATGAAGAAACTAACTTCAAGGTTTTTTATCACATATGACTCTCTCTCTCTCAACCTGCAATATCAGAAACTCAATTTCATATCAATCTCAACTCAATACAAATGAGAAAGCCAATTTCAGTGCTTTTCTTCCACAAGACAATCTCCTATGAGCTGCAAGTGTGAATGATGAGCTTCAAGTATCAACTCAAGGACAAGCCCATGTTCACCAAGGCATCACACCAGAACTGGCCAAGTCAACGTAGCATCTTCCTCTTGGCCTCAAGGCAATCCTGCAACAAGAGTTCTCATTTGGTTGTTTTGGGTACCCAAACCTTCTTGGGTCCCGGATGGTTAGTTGCACCTCTAGAGGGTGTCTTCCACAGTTTTTGGGCATGCATATCATCAAAATACATTAAGGAGCAAACATGCATGGTATGCCCAAACTCACCACAATAATGACAACAACCAAGAGACTTCACAGAATTCTCATAAACATGATAATCAAATTTCTGTGATTTAGCATGAATGTTATCATTATAAGTATGGAAATTTCTCTTCTTCACATCAGGATGAGCATGAAATTTCTGTGGGTTTGTAGAGATGTTATCATTTTTCAACCTAAAGTAATTATTCATCCTGTGACCGAACCTTCCACAATGCAAACAGTTCAATGGACCAATTCTTTCAAATGGTCTTCTTGCATGAACATAGGAGTTATCAAAAGTTCTTTTTGTGTTCAAAAATTTTCTTAGCTTTGTGAAGCCATTCATTTTCTTGCTTGCATCTAGATCTTCATATTTCATCAAAAAGTAATCATGCATCATATGACCAAGTTCACCACAATAAAAACATGAGATTTTCTTTGTGGATGCATGTGTGTGTGCAACATGATTTTTCTTAGCATTCATCGTGACACCAACAACACTTTTAGCCTTTTGATGCAAGTTTTGTTTCTTTTCCAGATTTTCAGTTGTTCTCTTTATTGTTTGAGCAGTAGTTTGATTTGGAGACTCATTTGATGTGCTGGCTATGTTTGAACTATGGACAAATGAAGTATAGACTTTGTTTTCAAAATTCTTTTTGTTCACAGGATTATAGCCTAGTCCCTCTCTTTGGAAATTCACCTTAGTCCCCAATATCTTGTTTAGATTCTCTTCCCCATTCATAAACTTAGACAATGATGCATTCAAGTCACCAATTTCAGATTCAAGGGATGTAATGTGCAATTCATAGTTAGCTATTTCTTGTTCAAGCACATGCACCTTATCAGATTCATCAACTATCACAGATTTCCCTTTTTCAAGATTTTTCAATCTACTTTCAAGCAGGGAGATTTGAATTAGCATCGCACTGTTCTCCTTTTTGAGTTCTTCATTTTCATTTGCAAGTTTATCATTCATAATCAATTCATTGCAAATATCATGATCAATAGAGTTTGACTCCATTTTGTTTCTTAGATCTTTTTCAGTTTTCTCCAATTGATCAATTATGTTCATGAGGGCAGCATTTTCATTTCTCAAACATGCAATGGTTTTTTTGTGACATTCAACATCATGCTCTAAAAGTTCATTGAAGTTAACAAGCTCAGAACATTTATCACAAGAACCATTTTCATGGACCAAGTTTTCATATTTTTTTTTTAATTTTCTATTTTCTGACTTGACTTTCTTATATTATTTTTCCAACTCATCATAAGCTTCAACAAGATCATCAAGAGTAAATTCTTCAGAATCAGAATTTACCTCTTCTACATTTTCATCACTTTGTTGATCAGTATCATCGGCCATGAGACATTTTTGCCTTTCCTTTTCTTGAGCTTTGATCAACCGGTCCATAAGCTCCTTTGCCGTCCTACATGAAGGCACAAATGGATACTTGTTAGTACTTACATAAGCTTTCAATAAACTCAAAGCAGTAACATTGTCATGGTGCATCATTTTATCCTGATTAGACCACTTGGTCTCATCTAGAGGTAATGTGTGTGGACCATGATAAATCAATTTCCAAAGACTAGGATTAGTAGAATTGATCACCACACATAGTTTACCTAGCCATGAATCAAAATCCGAACCAGTGAAGATTGGCAGACAATTCATTGAGATGTGTTCAGAAAAATTCATGATTGTAGAATGCACTAGGATCACTCTGTAGATCGCAAGATCTAGGGACAACAGAGCCTCTCTCTGATACCAATTGTTGGGTCCCGTAGTGCAGGAACACAGATCTAGAGGGGGGGTTGAATAGATCCTACTGCTAAAAACTATGTCCAATTAAAAACACAAACTAGCACACAGCGGAATTTACAAGATTGATATGATTGAGGAAATTAATCTAAACAAGTTTAAACTTGATTCACTCAATCTCGCCGAGCTCACACGATAGCACAAACAGATAGGATAGTGAAGACACAATCACAAGAATCAAACCACAAGACACGGTGATTTTTAAGGTGGTTCGGGACCACGACGGGCTCCCTACGTCCACCCCTCACAAAACCGGTGAGGCTTCACTACACACTACAAAATGTAGCAACACGGGGATGAACCCCAACACACACACGCTGCTTTCGCAGCAAACCACACACACACGAGGCCTTGCCTCAACCTGCTGCCACAGCACACACACACACACACACACACACACACACACACACACTACTGGGGAACACACCCCGAACAAATTCCTCACACGGAGTTACAACTCCGTGCACACACACGTAGGACAATACCTACTCAACCACATGGGAGAAAACTCCCAACAACAACACACACGCGGATATACTCCGCACAATCAACACACATATAACAACACACACACTCGGAGATCCCCTTCTCCGAACACCCACACAAGGTATTATCTCAAATGTATATGAATCAAAACATATATATGCTATGACCTCCCAACGAATTCTATAGATGAAAACTAGAAGTATGCATCAAGTATAAGGCTCCCCCTTCTTCAGCACAAACTGATTCTCATTGCTTGTTGACGGATGATTGTGATTTAGACATCATCTTCTTCGTCTCCTCGAGATGCACATCTTTACCTTCTTCTAATTTCTTCTTCACCTGAAAGAATAGATAGAAATGATAAGCTCCAAACACTACAAGAAAAAGTGGCTATAGCGACCGAATTAGAGACCGATTTAATCGGTCGCTAGTCGGTCCCCAATAGAGACCAATTAGGCGACCGAAATAATCGGTCTCATATCTGAGACCATTTTGGCGACCGAATTTAGTTCGGTCTCCAATCGGTCTCTATAATTGCGACCGAAGTTATTTCGGTCTCGAGTCGGTCGCTGATCCCGTTATAGTCCCCACTGCGACCCCCGCCCGCCCGAGCCCCCCCTCCCGCCCGAGCCCTCCCGCCCGAGCCCCCTTCCCCTGCGGCCCCCTCCCCCTGCGGCCCCCTCTCCGCCCTAGCCCCCCCTCCCCCCTCCCGCCCGAGCCCCATTCCGCCGGAGCCCCCCCTTCCCCTGCGGCCTCCCGCCCGAGCCCCCCTCCGGCCGAGCCCCCCCTCCCCCTGCGGCCCCCTCCCGCCCGATCTCCGCCCTAGCCCCCCCTCCCCCTGCGGCCCAATCCTGCCGGAGCTCCTCTCCGCCCTAGCTCCCCCTCCCCCTGCCGCAGGGAATCACTCACGGAGGCGACGTCCGGGGCGGTGGGGGCGCTGGTGAGCACCACCGTTCTCTACCCGCTCGACACCTGCAAGACCAAGTACCAGGCCGAGGTCCGATCCCTCGACGCCGACGGCCACGATCGCCCCCCGAAGTACAGGTCCGTCGTCGGCACTGTTAGATACTCTCTCTCTCTCTCTCTCTCCGAATAATTGTAAATCTGCCATAATTACAAATCTTCCCCCTTCTCACTACAGGATGTCAACTTGCCATTACACCTATAGAAGTAAATCATCTAAAATAGACAAAAAGGGGAGCTTCTATCTGAAGGCGAGGAAGGCAAGTACCAAAGGTTGGTGCGGAAGCTTCTTTATCTAACACTTATAAGGCTGAACATTACCTATGTAGTGAACGTAGTCAGTCCATTTATGCATGCTCCAAGGCACCCACATTTGAAAGCTGTGGAGAGGATTCTAAGGTACAACAAATCTTGTCCAGGGAAAGATTTATTGTTCAACAAATCTGATAATTTGAATGTTGAAGGATATGCGGACATAGACTTGGCAGGATCTCTTGATGATGGGTGATCAACCACAGGATATTGCATTTACATTGGTGGAAACCTTGTAACTTGATGGAGTGACTGAGCTCTTGTGGCTAAAAAAATTCCTTCAAGATATTGGCTTGCAAATGGAGCTCCCAATTATTTTTTTCTCCGACAACAAAGCTGCCATCAATATTGCAAACAATCCAGTGCAACATGATAGGATCAAGCATATAGAAATGATTGACAATTCATCAAAGAAAAAATAGACATTGGGGAACTTTTCTTCCCTATATTCAGTCAGAAGATTAGGTAGCTGATATGTTTCTGAGGGACTTGCAAAGGAGCCATTTGTCATTATCATGTCCAAGTTGAACATGATTGATATCTGTGCTTAGCTTTGGGGGGGGGGCATTTTTTTTTCCCAAATTGAGAGTTGACAAGGATCATTCATATCTATAATCTATCTACCTATCTATTTATCCACACATCTATCTATCTACACTGTCCGGCTAACAGCCTGGATGAAGTGGCGACTTGAAAAGTGTAGAATAACTGCACTAATTTCTAGCATCCAAACCTTCTGGAAGCAATGCCACCCATCTGTTTACACGACTCATGTATGAACACAGGAACCTCCAAATGTAACACATGAGCAAAACAGCTAATTTACTTCATTTGTGATGGAGTACAACGTATTCAGGTAACAGCTGATGAGGAAGGGAACGGGGAGCACTAAACCCATCCCATCCTTATTCCTTTATTTGCTACTAATCTGTACATGTGGAGTACTCAGTAAGTGTAGGACTAGTCAGTAGACAAGCATTGAAGGGAAAAATCAATCACCTAGGGCCAAACAAAGTTGCCAAGCCTTGGTCGACAGTCATCTCAAGGGGAGGACCATACGCCATGAGATCCCCTTTCTCAGGGCACCGATATGCTCCTCTTCCTCTAGCAATGACTTCTCCATCCGAATCGATAATACCGCCTTTTGAAGGGTTGTTAACCCGCTGTCCCGGCTCCAGCCTAAATGCTTTGACCTGCAGAAGTGCATCAGATAAATATAGAATCATTGTGATATTCCACTATTATCAAAGGCTTTTCAGGGCTCTGACTTGGGGGGGGGGGGAGGTTCGCCTTGAATAGGTCTTGAATGTGGCATAGAATTTCAGTGCAAAGCAGCAAAGAGTCCTGCCAAGCATGAGAACTGGTCATAGAGTGTTCCATTTTGAACATCATCCTCGGGATAGCCTGATTGGTGGTCTCCTTTTGTCCTTGATAGGGTGATAGAGATAGCCTTTTCAGATTTTATTACGGATGGTAACAATTTCTAGGGTGGGGCAAATTTATATTTTACTTCCAAAACTCCGATCAGGTCTAGGTATGGGTACATCGGAACAATAGGCTTAGCAACATACTTCAAATACACTCATTCTACATCAATTTGTTTGTACATTTGTGAATGGCCAGGCTTTATTAATTCAGGGGGCCCTAAGAAATACCGATGAAAAGAATTTTGAATGTGAGAATGCCAAGTAGACATGTAGGAATATTCTTTTCATTTAAATGGACAGTATTACAAAGGCTTCAGAAAGAATAATATAAAGACTTTAAAACTGAAATGTCAATGTACGTGCGAGAGAGAGAGAGAGAGAGAGAGAGAGAGAGAACAAGGGATTTGGGCATATAAAAGGGAATCCCTATAGATGCCGGTGTAGGAAGATAGTGCAACCCAAAAAAGGATGGATATAAGTGATTAAGGTTCATTTTGAGAACTTGTCTGCAAGTGAGATAACTAAAAGAAAACTTATTGTAGTGATGTTCAACATAGTTTGGACAAAAATATCGTTAAGGAAGATTTCTTTGTTGCCTGGAGTTCATGGACAATGTATCTCTTCCACCTGACTCAATACTGCTACAATAGTCTAGACTTCCATTGGCCTGCCTGGCATGCTTTGCATTCACATGGTTATTCGGACTCTATAAACCTAGAGCAAACTCAATTACATTCACACCTTTATTATCACCATTTCGTTATAATTAAGATTGCTAGCTTTATGAAAACAGGACAGACATGAGTGATAACCCCTATTACCTAGCAACTGTGACTAGTATGTGACTTTGACAGTTTTGTCCAACACGAGGGATCACATCAAGCTGATAACCAGTTAATTCACTACTATGTTTATTGGACCCTCCATGGAACGCTAACAAGATAAGCTGATTACTAGTGCCCACCACAAGCTCTGCCAAAATCTAGATGTTAACCTTAGATCACGATCAGAGAGACGTTTGCCTTCTTGTGGCTTAGGCTACTGGTGATTTGGGCTTCATCTGGGAGGATGAGTTTACACTTGGCCTTCCAAAGAACAAAAAAAGGATCACGATCCAGTACAATAGAAATAGGAAGTTCACAAATTCTTGTTTCATCAATTGTTGGAAGAATTGGTCATTGACTGCTTTAGTAAAGTCCAGGCAATGACTTGGTGCTAAACATCTGAAATGAGCTCTTCTAGACATCTGCCACCATTTACTTGCTCTATCTGGCTACATAAAGATAGCCATCTTTATTCAAGTGGTTCCCAGACTGATTGAACGAGGGTTGTTATTACTTGGCTATTCAGATCCCTATGATACTTGTTAGTAATTGGGCTGGCCACTAAAAGGGTGGCCCACTTTCCTTGGGCACAAGGCCCTATCCTACTTGGAGTAGGATAGGCCCACTCCCTGTTGAAGTGGGAAAACTATGAGCCCACTGGTCCCAATGGGATTGGGACTGAACTTTCCAAGTCCAAGGAGGAAACAAGAAAGAAGTGGAAGCATCTTGCTCGCTTTGGTTCTCCACTTTGGATTAGGAGAACAACAAACCCAATTAGAGCAAGTTGTGGACTCCTCCAACTAGAAGTGGAAGTCCAACTTGCACTGGATGAAAGCCCCTATATATAGAGGCAGCCCATTGGCGTGTCACCTTTTGGTGAAGTCCAGGCTGCCCGCTTCCTCTCTCCTCTCCTCCTCTCAGCACTCTCTCTCCCCCCCTCCGGCGGCCGCACCCCCTTCGTTTAAGGTGGTCTCTACTATGTTCTCCGAGGACATCTCCACATTAACAAAGGTTTTTCAGGGCTCTGACTTGGGGGGGGGGGGAGGGAGGTTCGCCTTGAATAGGTCTTGAATGTGGCATAGAATTTTAGTGCAAAGCCACGAAGAGTCCTGCCAAGCATGAGAACTGGTCATAGAGTGTTCCATTTTGAACATCATCCTCAGGATAGTCTGATTGATGGAGTCTCCTTTTGTCCTTGATAGGGTGATAGAGATAGCCTTTTCAGATTATATTACGGATGGTAACAATTTCTAGGGTGGGGCAAATTTATATTTTACTTCCAAAACTCCGATCAGGTCTAGGTATGGGCACAACGGAACAATAGGCTTAGCAACATACTTCAAATACACTGATTCTACATCAATTTGTTTGTACATTTATGAATGGCCAGGCTTTATTAATTCAGGGGGCCCTAAGAAATACCGATGAAAAGAGTTTTGAATGTGAGAATGCCAAGTAGACATGTAGGAATATTCTTTTCATTTAAATGGACGGTATTACAAAGGCTTCAGAAAGAATAATATAAAGACTTTAAAACTGAAATGTCAATGTACGTGAGAGAGAGAGAGAGAGAGAACAAGGGATTTGGGCATATAAAAGGGAATCCCTATAGATGCCGGTGTAGGAAGATAGTGCAACCCAAAAAAGGATGGATATAAGTGATTAAGGTTCATTTTGAGAACTTGTCTGCAAGTGAGATAACTAAAAGAAAACTTATTGTAGTGATGTTCAACATAGTTTGGACAAAAATATCGTTAAGGAAGATTTCTTTGTTGCCTGGAGTTCATGGACAATGTATCTCTTCCACCTGACTCAATACTGCTACAATAGTCTAGACTTCCATTGGCCTGCCTGGCATGCTTTGCATTCACATGGTTATTCGGACTCTATAAACCTAGAGCAAACTCAATTACATTCACACCATTATTATCACCATTTCGTTATAATTAAGATTGCTAGCTTTATGAAAACAGGACAGACATGAGTGATAACCCCTATTACCTAGCAACTGTGACTAGTATGTGACTTTGACAGTTTTGTCCAACACGAGGGATCACATCAAGCTGATAACCAGTTAATTCACTACTATGTTTATTGGACTCTCCATGGAATGCCAACAAGATAAGCTGATAACTAGTGCCCACCACAAGCTCTACCAAAATCTAGATGTTAACCTTAGGTCATGATCAAAGAGACGTTTGCCTGCTTGTGGCTTAGGCTACTGGTGATTTGGGCTTCATCTGGGTGGATGAGTTTACACTTGGTCTTCCAAAGAACAAAAAAAGGATCACAATCCAGTACAATAGAAATAGGAAGTCCACAAATTCTTGTTTCATCAATTGTTGGAAGAATTGGTCATTGACTGCTTTAGTAAAGTCCAGGCAATGACTTGGTGCTAAACATCTGAAATGAGCTCTTCTAGACATCTGCCACCATTTACTTGATCTATCTGGCTACATAAAGATAGCCATCTTTATTCAAGTGGTTCCCAGACTGATTGACGAGGGTTGTTATTACTTGGCTATTCAGATCCCTATGATACTTGTTAGTAATTGGGCTGCCCACTAAGAGGGTGGCCCACTTTCCTTGAGCACAAGGCCCTATCCTACTTGGAGTAGGATAGGCCCACTCCCTGTTGAAGTGGGAAAACTATGAGCCACTGGTCCCAATGGGATTGGGACTGAACTTTCCAAGTCCAAGGAGGAAACAAGAAAGAAGTGGAAGCATCTTGCTCGCTTTGGTTCTCCACTTTGGATTAGGAGAACAACAAACCCAATTAGAGCAAGTTGTGGACATTATAATCTAGAATATGGGAGCTCGAGAGATTCGCCACCCCTAAAACACCATTGACTGTAACTTCAGGGAGTGCAGCAATGGGAGGTCCTGTGTCAGTTGTTACAATCGAATTGCTGCCAGAACAATTCTCACCGGACAACAGTGACTGATCACCACTAGAACCCCCAGCCAAAGAAGGTTCCTCAAGAGCAATATTAATATCAACGGGCTTAGTAGGCCTGAATTCCTGATGAACATTCCTGGGGAGCTTCTCCTGGCCTCGCCGGACTCTGTCCAACTGCCCCAATCGACGTTTACAATCCACCGCCAAGTGACTTGTCAGAACTGACGGAACCCAAATCGGATGCCCGGTTTGAGCTCGGCGCTCAAACTTCATTTTTAAAATACACTTAGTTCAAATGAACTGTTAGGACGGGTCCGGGGGTCTAAAATTGGAAATACCGATCGGATGGCCG
This sequence comes from Amorphophallus konjac, assembly GCA_022559845.1. Lineage (NCBI taxonomy): Eukaryota > Viridiplantae > Streptophyta > Magnoliopsida > Alismatales > Araceae > Amorphophallus > Amorphophallus konjac. The sequence goes on from CM040125.1 coordinate 319,578,266, forward strand.
TGCCGGTCATTCCAACACGACCGGGGAGATGAAAGTGACTTGTCAGAACTGACGGAACCCAAATCGGATGGCCGGTTTGAGCTCGGCGCTCAAACTTCATTTTTAAAATACACTTAGTTCAAATGAACTGTTAGGACGGGTCCGGGGGTCTAAAATTGGAAATACCGGTCGGATGGCCGTGCCGGTCATTCCAACACGACCGGGGAGATGAAAGTGACTTGTCAGAACTGACGGAACCCAAATCGGATGCCCGGTTTGAGCTCGGCGCTCAAACTTCATTTTTAAAATACAATTTGATTATTGAACTTATATATTGTGTGTGTGTGTGTATTTATATATATGAAAATGAGCTGGCTTAAACTATTGGCATATTCTTGTTAATGCTTGATTTCTTTATTAAGGATTTGATTATAATTTTTTTAAATGATATACAGGATCATCCGTCGCGAGATGTTGGACGAGACGACGACCAGGATGATGTTGGACGAGACGACGACCAGGATGAGACATATGTGGAGGATTTGTGATTTTATTTTAGTTGTGTGTATGTTGTCATTTTATTATTATGGATGTATGATTAATTTGTGATTTTATTTTAGTTGTGTGTAATTTGAGGTTCGTGGAGATTGTGATCCGTGTAGTTGATTTACTATTGTTTTATTAAATTGTTATTTATCAGGTGTTTGTATGTGATAAATTTGAGATTTGTCGATATTGTTGTCGATATTGTGATTTGTATAGTTGATTTTATATTTATGTTATGCATTTGTTATTTATCAGGTAATTTATTTATCAGTTTATATAAATTTTTAAAAAAAAATACTGCATAATTAGCGACCGAATAGAGACCGAATAGAGACCGAATAGCGACTAGAATTAATTATAGCGACCGAATAGCCACCGAATAGAGACCGAATTAATTCGATAAGTTATATTTATTTTATTAAAGAATTAAATATAGCGACTGAATACCCACCGAATAGGGACCGAATTAACTCGATAAGTTATATTCATTTTATTAAATAATTAAATATAGCGACCGAATAGCCACCGAATAGAGACTAAATAGCGACTAAAATTTAGCGACCGATAGTGCGACCGATTATGATCGGTCGCTATAGGAGACTGATATTGCGACCGATTATTATCGGTCGCTATCTGCGACTGATTCTGCGACCGACTGATATCGGCCGCTATTTTGCGACTAGTATACAGCGACCGACGTATTCGGTCGCTATATGGTGTCTATTCGGTCGCAATTAATATTTGCGACCGATCTACGACCGAATAGCGACCGGACATGTCGGTCGCTATTCGCGATTTTTCTTGTAGTGAAATCAAGCCTGTTTACATCAAAAAATTGATTAGCCTCATGAACCCCTCTACTCTCATCCTTGTGGTACCACTCCTCCTTCTTCTTCTGCAAGAGAAAGGAAGGCATTAGTTCATCTTTGTTGCTTAGGATGAAAACGCAGTACTAATAAGATAGCAATCAATGGATGAACAAATGAACATGTATAAATATATTGCACCTCATAGATAATCATTCAAGACATTGAGCAATCTCAAACAAAAACACAGAAGTGAAAGATCAAGACAACTCCCTCAGATTTTTGATGAAAAGCTTCTGCAGGATGAGGAACCGTTCTTGAAGAAAGATGATCGATTCTTGCATGGATGATGCTTGTATCTTGATTCTCCACGTTGTTTCCAGTAGAGGATCGATTACAGACTTGAATCCATGTTCTTCCCTTCACATAAAAGCTCAAAACAAGGTGGAAGAGGGCTGGGAGCTTCAACTCTGAACCTGTATACACAAGGGTTAGCAAAACACCCAAAAATCGGATCTCACCTCTCTCCTTAGGGTTTGTGACCCAAAGAGAAGTCTATAAGTGTTTGGGATGGTCAAGGGATAGCCCTTGGAGAAGACCCACAAGTTATGGAGTGATTAGGAGAAGTTGGACTCGGATTGGAAGACTTTTGGGGCAAGAAAACGGCGGTCAAAAACGGCGGCTGGAGGTCGGAACTGAAGGGGTCGACCCTTGGGGTAGACCCTCGGGCATACAGAAGCCAAACAGAATGGATTTTGTGTTCTGTTTTACATGGGTCGACCCCAGGGGTCGACCCTTGGGTTTCCAGAACCCAAACAGAACAACACTTTGGTTCTGGTTTACAGGGGTCGACCCTTTCAGGCAGCTTCACAAAAATGGTTCTGTTTTGATTCTGTTTGAACAGAACCTGAGAGGGTCGACCCCATGGGTCGCCCCATTCTTGTTTGGACCTGAAAAACCACTAAAAACACCATCAAATTAATGGGAAACAATTGATTAAATATTACCATAATCCCATGAAGATCCACCATAATTTTTCATCCTGAAAAACATGATAAAGCAAGATGTTAGATCAAGATCAATATATATGGGTCATGCATTAACATATGAAGTTCGTTTTGAGGCCGAGACCCAAATGACATAAAGTATGAACTTGAAAGCACTTGAGAACCCAATTTTCCAACTCAAGATTATAAGAATATCACCATAGATTCCAATATAAATTCTTACCATTGCATGATGAACAACTTGGGAATCAAGGCACGCAAACCATTATTGAGTCATATTCCATTTGTTCAATCTCCAAGCTCATCAACCCACACATCACAAAGCAATCTCACCAAGTGTAGAGACAATGTATATGCAATGTTTGTGCTAACCTCAAAGCACGTATGAGCCTTATAGAATCACAATACACCCACATGATGATATCCCAATTGAAACATTTTATGATCATTTCCTCAACCATTTCAACCTCCATACACATGACGACATGAACAACCATTCTGCACACGGCCAAGCAACAAAGGCATTTTGTAATCATCAAAATCACATGCACAACAGCCCTCGAGGTGGAGCAATTTGAGGCAGAGTTTGCTCCTATCCTGCGCTAGGGGGTCACATATCCGCGTGTGTCTGATCCTAGAACCACGCCTAGTTCCTACACTCGGTGGCCTATGGCCCACCCCCAGAAACCCCCTCGCTAGAACCTCGTTTCTCCTATGCGCTCCCTCCCTCCGAGGGACCCTCCCTTTCACCAACAGGCACCCGTCCCCACCCCTAGACCTCTCCAGCCCACCGTGCCGACTCGACCCTTGCTTCCTACACCCCTAGTCCATTTTTTGGACAAGGGTAAGGGGCCGATGGCTTGTGGAACATCCCCAGGGACTGGGACGCAGGGTAGTTGCTATAGGTGTGGTGGAGTTGGCCACTATTCGGCCAAGTGTCCCACTCGGGAGTAGCTTGTTATCTCTGATCCCTCTACCAGTGACCCCACACCTGAGCTTGTGCCGAACAGCTACGAGGGTGATTAGGACTTAGTGGAGGAATTCTTTGATGAACTAATGGAGGGAGAGCCAGTTGATGTCCCAGATACCTAGCATAAGGGTGATGTACAGTTGGGTGTAGTTAGGTACATCCTAACCCAGCCTCAGGTGAGCGACGACTGGCGTCGTACCACTATCTTCCATACATTTTGTAGGCTGGGAATTAAGGCCTGCAAGGTGATCATAGATAGCGGGAGTTGCATTAACGCTATCCCTACAGGCACTATTAGACGCCTGGGTTTGACGCCCGTAGATCACCCCGCCCCTTACAGGGTATCTTGGGTGGATACTACTTCCATCCCGGTCAGACTGTGATGTCTGGTGGCACTGCAGTTCCAGGCTTACCATGATGAGATATGGAGTGACGTGTTACCGATGGAGGTGGGTAGCATTATCCTTGGTAGGCCTTGGCTCTTTGATCGGAATGCCACCCTTCAAGGCCAGTCGAACACCTGCACATTCGACCACGGGGGTCATAGGATTACCCTCCACCCCACCCAGCCGAAGGACCCATCTATCCGAGGACCAGCCGGCCCTAGCACTTCGACCCCTCCTAGTCATGGGACAGTCGGTCCTCCCATCGCATCCTCGGCGCGGGATACTACCGCTTCGACTGCTCCCAGTACATGAGACCTCCCACCAAGGAGGTTGATGATGATTAGTCCCCAAGAGATGGAGTAGGAGTTTGTCAATGGTAGTCCCATCCTGGCTGTCCTTATTTGTGGGGTGAGCGAGGTAGCTCCAGGGTTAGAGGATGAACACCCCCCTGAGGTGGCTGTGATTTTGCGCGAGTTTTCAGATGTCTTCTTGGATGACGTCCCTGGAGGCCTTCCACCCATGCGCGATATCCAACATGAGATCAACCTTGTCCCAGGCTCATCTTTGCCCAACCTTCCCCACTACCAGATGAGTTCCACGGACCATGCCGAACTTCAAAGGCAAGTCGAGGAGTTGATGAGTCGGGGATCTCTTAGGGATAGCAAGAGCCCTTGTGCTGTTCCCGCATTATTGGCCCCAAAGAAGGATGGCACATGGAGGATGTGGGTTGATAGTCGTGCGATCAACAAGATCACGATGAAGTATCATTTTCCCATTCCCCGATTAGATGACTTGCCAGACATGATGTCAGGAGCCACTATCTTCTCAAAGATAGACCTTTGTAGTGGCTATCACCAGGTGCGGATCAGGCCTGCAGATGAATGGAAGATGGCATTCAAGACTAAGGATGGTCTTTATGAGTGGTTGGTTATGCCCTTCGGGCTTTTCAACGCCCCTAGTACCTTCATGCGGTGGATGACCTAGGTTTTACGCCCTATGATAGGGGTCTTCTTTGTCATCTACTTTGATGACATTCCTATTTACAGCCGCACAAGGGAGGACCACTTAGACCATCTCAGGCAGGTCTGCATTGTGTTGAGGCGAGATAGATTATTCGCCAACCCGAAGAAATGTGCCTTCATGACTGATCAGATTACCTTCCTCGGGTTCATTGTGTTTAGGGATGGAGTCTCCGTTGATATGGAGAAGATTAGGGCCATCAGGGAGTGGCCCGAGCCCCGCACACTCCACGATGTCTGGAGTGTTCATGGCTTAGCGATGTTCTATCGCTGCCTCATTCGTGGCTTTAGTTCTATCACTGCCCCGATCACAGATTGCATAAAGAATGGGGCATTCGTATGGACTAAGGCTGTAGCAACGGCCTTTCAGGACATTATGGAGCGTATGACCTAGGCACATGTCCTTACATTACCTGATTTTTCTACGGTGTTTGAGGTCACATGTGACGCTTCTGGAGTGGGTATTGGTGGAGTGTTGAGCCAGGAGTCCCACCCCATTGCATTCTTTAGTGAGAAGCTTAATGATGCCAAACTGCGTTATTCCACATATGATAAAGAATTTTACACTGTTGTCCAGGCATTGAGGTATTGGAGGCACTATCTTTTACACCAGGAGTTTATCCTCTTTTCTGATCATGAGGCCTTACGATTCCTCCATACCCTAAAGAAGCTGAACGCTCACCACAGTCGTTGGGTGGAGTATCTCCAGGAGTACACCTTTGTGCTCAAGCATAAGGTAGGGGCGGAGAATATGGTCGCCGATGCGCTGAGTCGGCAGATGATGATGTTTACCACCATGAGTGTAGAGGTGGTAGGTTTAGAGAGGCTGAAGGATGCTTATATTTATTGTCCGGATTTCAGTCTGATCTCTGCAGCCCTTCACGCTGGTCCCTCGCGTGACTACAGCGAGTTTGTGCTTCAGGAGGGACACCTATTCTTGGGTGACAAATTGTGCATGCCACGGACTTTTGTTTGTGACTTTCGTACGTGGGAGATGCACGCGGGAGGTCTTGCTAGCCACTTCGGCCGGAACAAGATCATAGAGGCGGTTGAGTATAGATTCTATTAGCCTAGCTTGAAGAGAGATGTTGCTTGCATCGTGGCCCAGTGCCGCACTTGCGTTATGGCCAAACAAAGGAAGTAGAATACCGGCCTCTATACTCCCCTCCCCATCCCAGATAGTCCATGGCAGGACATTAGCATGGACTTTGTGTTGGGATTGCCCCGCACCCTCCGAAAGCACGACTCTATCTTTGTGGTTGTAGACATGTTCTCCAAGATGGTATTATTCATCCCATGCTCCAAAACTTCGGATGCCTCTAGAGTTGCCCGTCTATTCTTTTCACACTGTGTCTCCAGGTTCGGACTCCCACGCACCATAGTGTCTGATAGGGATGTGCGATTCACTAGCTATTTTTGGAAAACCCAATGGCACATGATGGGCACCCAACTGAAATTCTCCACTGCATATCACCCCCAGACCGATGGGCAAACTAAGATTGTTAATAGGAGTTTGGGGGATCTTCTTAGGTGTCTGGTCCGAGATCGAGTCAGGGATTAGGATTTCGTCCTACCCTTAGCAGAGTTTTCCTGCAACGATTCGGTCAATAGGTCTACAGGCATGTGCCCCTTTGAGATTGTCACTGGTCATAGACCTAGGAAGCCCATAGACCTAGTTCCATCTCCCATCCAGTCCTGTGTGTCTAAGTCAGTCGAGTCCTTTACCGATCATATTAGACAGTTGCATGAGCATGTGCGTCATCACATTGAGTCCAACAACGCACGATACAAAGAATTGGCTGATGCCCACAGGCACCATCGTGAGTTTCAGGATGACGATTATGTCATGATCAGGGTCAGACCTGAACGATTTCCCTCGGGAGCCGTGAAGAAGTTGCACGCTCGTGGTGCCGGTGCCTTTCGGGTAGTGAGGCGAGTCGTATCAAATGCATATGTTGTGGACTTTCCAAAGGATTACGGGATCAGCTCCACTTTCAACATCTCGGATCTCGTCACTTGTAGGGACCCAGCGGTGATACCCAGTGAGCCCTTTGAGCCGTCTCCACCGATTGTGAGTGACACCACCCTAGAGCGTCCACCTCCAACCGTGTTACCTCAGCAGCGTGAGCAGATAGAGCATATCTGGGACGAGCAGGTAACGACTACTCGAGGTGGAGTGCATCAGCCCTACTTGGTGTGATGGAGGGGATGGCCCGCATCCGATGACACTTGGATCACTCGGGATGAGCTACAGAGGATAGATCTAGATCTGATGGATCGATACCAGAGTGACCTAGACCCCTACTCGACGGGGTCGAGCTTCTCCCACCCGGGGAGAATTGGAGAGGACACCAGTGCCAGAGTACGGCTCCACTCAGCGAGCCACCGGTACCGGACACGCAGCACAACTCGGTCGACACCCACCTCTTTGTGGCTGGGGGACAGTCTAGACTCTCCACCGGAGCTTTGATACTTTAGTACGTATTTTTGTATGTATTTGTATTTTGTATGTATTTGGTTGTATTTGGTGTGTATTTGACATGTATTTGGGTTGTATTTTGGTTTGTATTATTTTGGGTTTAATATTGGGTCAATGGGAGAATATTGACCATGTATTTTATATTTTTGTTTTATTATGGTCCAAGGGGGGATTAATATGGTCCAAGGGGGATTAAATAACCAAGCCCCTTATATTGACTTGGAGAGAGGGGCGTCCCCCTCTTTGTCCCCATGTGGGATTTATTTAAACACCTTGCCCCCCCCCATTTCCCCATTATACCCCCTTGACCAAGGGTATCTTAGGTCATTAGCCTAGGTCTAAGGTTTAGTATAAGATGTCTCTTGTTGCATTTTGATAAAAATTAATGAAGAATTTTATGTGACAAGGCCATGGGCGCACCCCCCTCTCTCTCTCTTCTTGCTAGTTCTTCTTCTTCCTCCGCCATGCTGCATCAGATCTAGGGCTGAAACCCTAATATTTTTGAATGATCTTCCTCTCCTTCTCTTCCTCTGTCTGCTACAATCGACCACCGCCACCACCGCCTCCGTTCGTGCCGCCATCATGCCACCATAACCCGGCTTCCACCCTGCTGTCCTGAATTTCAGGATTCCTGGACAGAAGCTCAGTAAAAAGGTTGGTACCAAAGATCCGACCCTCAGATCGTCTTCATCTTTTGAGGGCATCTTCCCCCAGTTCTCCTTCAATCCCAGTTCAAATTTCACACCGATCAGGTTTTGTTTGCCCCTCCTCACAGTCGTTTGTTTTCCCCTCTCACAGTCTGCCTGTGTGTAGATCTGTGAGGTAGTCTGTTAGTAGCCGAATTTTCCACCCCCTCAAACGTTGTCAGAAAAATACAAAACAATGATGGCATGATCACCTCCTTCCCCCCTCTCCACAAAAATCCCCAATCCCTAGATCCTCCATTTGATTTTCGATCAAACCCCATAAACAGGAAGATCTTGTTCTGCCTTGTCTTTTCTGTGTTCCGAGATAGAAACCACAGCCAGCTTGCAGAGGTTTTCATTTTTAACCCAACTGTTGGGCGGACCTGAGTTTCAAGTATGTTGAAGCCCTTTGAGTCCTCTTTCCAACGGCGCTAATCTCGCCCCGATCCGACATCGGATCTGGTTGTGCTGGCCATTCTCATGGAAGCGCGCCGTCCTACTCCGAACCAGGCCAGCGAGGAAGGCGACTGTAGAAATTCATCAAAAAATACATCGGAGAAGATTCAGTGACGGCCACTCCCAAAGGTCGACCAGGGACCCTCTTCCTTCGTCCTGGCAAACTGCCACTGTTAGAAGCTTACCGGAGGTCGCCATCCCTTTGGAGGCCCTTATCCGCTGTCCTGTCGGCCAGTAAATTGCAGAACCAGAGCCGCTGCCTGCAACCGCCCGGAACCCGCCACCTTGCTGCCCGCCAACCCAAGCTCGGTGCTCCCAGTGACATTGTGTAGCCCTTTACCTCCCTATGTGGAGTGGGCCGTAAAATCTTTATTATACCTGACTTTTTACCATTGTACCAGGAGTTACAGAACTTGGCCAGGACGTCTTCCCCAGGCCCCGAGCGTGGAGGTACATTCGCCTCTCTACTTTGTCTTACTTGCTTAGCTAGTATAAGTTCTTAATGCTACTACATGTGAGTTAGTAATTTCCTAGTTAGTTAAAATTTAGTCACCACTGTGAGTTGTGAGTGCGAGACCCGTCCCGTGACTCATTCCGAGCACGAGAGTGAGCTGACCACCCGAGATTCAAAGCCGATTTCTCAACCATGCAAATCGTCACGTTTCCCTCGCCGGGGATGACTGTGAGTTTAGTGCTTCTTGTTTGGGGCATGTTCGCCTCTTCTGGAGCTCTTTAGGTGCCGCGTTGTTGTGTTGTTGCTGGTCGCGTCATCTTTTTAGTTGTGTCGTCTAATATAGTCCAAGGTTCGCGTCTAGCCTGAGTCGAGTCCCATTGTCGTCCTGCATCACCAAAGCTATCTCAACCCTTAGGACCGAGAAGATTCTTAGTGATCCTTATCAGGCTAAGGGTGTTGGTTGTAGCTCAGGCTAAGAAGCCCACGTGGAGAGTGATAGTGAGGTCGAGGAGCCCGCAATTGTACAAGAGAAGAAGAAGCCAGGGGGGGGAAACAAGCTGGACAAAGGAAAGGTGAAGGTTGATGAAGGACCCTGAGATTATGTACCTAAAGTCCCTTTTCCTTATGCTTTAAATTTGAAAGCTCACAAGAAAAAGCTGATCTAACAAGAATAATTAGTGGAACTGTTTAAACAAGTGAATATCAATATTCCACTACTAGATGCAATCAAGCATGTGCCGGCGTATGCAAAGTTTCTAAAGGAGCTATGCACTCCAAAGAGGGAACCCAAGGCGACAAAGGTTCGCCTGTCTGAAGATGTCAGTGCTATTGTTACGAACCATTTGCCTAAGAAGTTGAAGGACCCTGGAGTCCTACTAATTTCACGTGATATACGAAGAATGACATTTTTTAGAGCATTACTGGACCTTAGAGCCAGTGTGAATTTGTTGCCCACCTTTATTTATGAACGTTTGAAGATGTGATTGTAAAAGTTCATGAGTGTTAGTTCCCAGTTGATTTTCTCATTCTGGATATGGCCTCGTCCTAGGAATTAAAGCACACACCAATTATTTTGGGATGACCGTTTCTAGCTACGGCAAAGGCCAATATAAATTGTGCCACGGGAATGATGGATATCTCATTTGGAGGCGACAAGGTGTCTTTGAATGTGTTTAAGGTATCTCAATACCTGGACCATGAAGAGGAATGCAATATTGTTGACATATTTGAGGAGCTGATTGATGAGAGTCCGGATGCTAACAAGGATTTGATAGAAGAGGGTAGTATGCTCCAAGGTTTGCCTATCTTTTGTGCATCCCACTCTAGAATTGAGCCACTCCGTCCATTGCAAGCTGAACCTATTCTACCATCTATGGATCAACCACCTGTTCTGGAATTGAAACCTCTGTCGGATTCTTGGAAGTATGCCTATCTAGGCCCTGACCAAACTCTGCCCATAATCATTGCTTCCAATCTCACCTCTGTCCAAGAATCTCAACTCCTAGATGTCAGTGGCAGATTTGAAAGGAATAAGTCCAGACGTGTGCATGCATTACATTTATTTGGAAGACAATGCCAAGTCGAGCAGAGAAATGCAACGCCGGTTGAATCCAAGTATGAAGGAGGTGATAAAGAAAGAAGTTGTTAAGTGGTTGGATGCCGGGATCATATATCCCATTTCTGACAGTAAGTGGGTTAGCCCAACCCAAGTAGTTCCCAAGAAGTTAGGGCTGACAGTTGTAACAAATGAGAAAGGAGAGAAAGTGCCCACACGATTGCAAACAACGTGGAGAGTCTGTATTGATTACAAAAAATTAAATTCAATCACAAAGAAAGATCATTTCCCACTCCCATTCATCGATTAGATCTTGGAAAGACTAGTTGGGCAGAAATATTACTGCATTTTGGATTGCTATTCCGGGTATAATCAAGTTGCAATTTTCCCAGAGGATCAAGAAAAAATGACATTCACATGCCCCTATGGCACGTTTGCATTTCGAAGAATGCCTTTTGCGTTGTGCAATGCCCCTGCCACATTTCAACGGTGTATGATGTCAATATTTTTAGAAATGGTGGGGGAATGCTTGGAAGTTTTTATGGACAATTTTTCTGTGTTTGGTGATTCATTTGAAAGCTGTTTGAAAATTTTGACTCAAATTTTGAAAAGGTGCATTGATTCAAATCCGATATTAAGTTGGGAGAAGAGCCACTTCATGGTGAGAGAAGGGATAGTTTTAGGCCACGTTTTTTCGGAAAGGGGAATAGAGGTTGACAAAGCCAAGGTTGACTTGATTTCCAATCTCCCTCCCCCTGTATCTATCAAGCAAATCCGATCCTTTCTTGGCCATGCCGGTTTCTACATAAGATTCATCTAAAACTTCTCCACAATTACTCGACCTCTCACACAATTGCTAGCAAAGGACACTCCCTTTCATTTTGATGATTCTGGTCTTGAGGCGTTTAGTTCTTTGAAAGCGGTCCTTACTCAAGCTCATATTCTTCAATCAACTGACTGGTCGCTTCCCTTTGACATAATGTGTGATGCTTCAGACTATGTTGTTGGAGCTGTCCTAGGTCAGAGAGTTGAAAAGAAGCCCGTGGTGATATATTATGCGAGCCGCACCTTCGCTGATGCACAGCTGAACTACACCACCACGGAGAAAGAACTGTTAGCTGTTGTGTTTACCCTGGGGAAATTTTGATCATATCTGTTAGAGGCAAAGCTCATTGTTTATTCTGATCACTCAGCATTAAAAATTTTGCTGCCCAAAAAGGAAGCCAAACCCCGTCTCATTCGGTGGATTTTACTATTGCCAGAGTTTGATTTAGAGATTAGAGGCAAGAAAAGGTTGGAGAATGTTGTTGCTGATCACTTGTCAAGAATTGTCATACCTGAAAGTGCCCCAATGTCCAATTCTTATTCTGATGAGTAAATTCTTTCCATCTCTCACACAACAACCCCCTGGTACGCTCACATGGTCAATTACCTGGTGGTAGGATAGATTTCGGGTGGGGCGTGTGGACGTAGAAAATCATACGTCCATATGTCCCGCCAAGCCCCCGCATTGATGTCAGAGTCAAAGAGAGAAGACCCGAGGAGACTGGCCATCCAGGACCCCAGAGAATACTACCGTCCGGTAGATCCCCGCATTTGCAAGGGCAAATTAAATGACAGAGAAAACACAGGATACCCCTCCTGAACTTATGCACTGCTATGGACCCACCTTCGAGTCCTTAATGGTGAAGAAATATCCCAAAGAGTACACAACTGTAAGTCCCTGAGGCAAAGGCAGAAGCCCCTTCCAAATGGCACACTGCCTGGCAGGCCTTTCAACGGCACACTGCCTGGTAGGCCCTTCAGCGGCACACCCCCCAGGTGCCTTCAACGGCACACCCCCTTAAGGGCCTTCAAAGGCACACTATCAAGGGGCCCCCAGTGGCACACCTCCTGAAGCGCCCCAGCGGCACACTGCCAGTTTCCCCAGCGGCACACTCCATGGGGGTGCTCCCAGCAGCACACCCTTTTTGGTGCCTTCCAGCGGCACACCCCTTGGAAGCCCCTTTCAACGGCACAATGCCCCAATGCCTTTCTAACGGCACAATAGTTGTGCCCCGTCAGCGGCACAATCGTCATGCCCTCCAGCGGCACAGGTGTTCTTGCCCCTTCAACTGCACAACCCCTCAGCCTCCAGCGGCACAGCGTTGAATCCCCCAGAACGGCACAAGCTGGCCAAGTGCATAACGGTCACTAGAGGAGCCCCTTGGCGCGCAGCGTGGCCATTTCAACGCCAGCTAGCGACCAGCCTTGGTGTCGCCCTCTGGTTGGATGAGGAAGATCCCCACCTGACAATGAGGAGACTAGAGTCAACCTCAGATGGCAGTGTCATCATACGGTTCCCCCGTCAACGACACACCTATAAAAGCTCTTCGAAGAGAAGGAAAAGGGCATGCGAAGGTGTGTGAAGACAGCAGCATACGAAGGAGAAGAAGAAAAGAGGAAGAAGGTAGAAAAGTGCAGAGGGAGAGAGAGAGAGAGAGAGAGAGAGAGAGAGAGAGAGAGAGAGAGAGAGAGAGCTGTGTAATGGAGGGGGAGGGGTTGCAGTGAAGATGATGATCAATCTTCCGTTCAAACCCTCTCCCAACCTCCTTTGGTTCTTTCTTTTCTTTTCTTCTAGTTTCTCCCCCCTCCCCTTTTCGTTTGGGAGGATTGTATCGTCATTGGCCTTGTGGCCGTGATATGTGGTTGTCTAGCTCCTCCATGAATAGAATGCTTTCTACTTGATTTTTGTTAGTTGTGCTAGCCTCTTCTTCGTCATGGGTTTATGGCTCATGGTCTCTCCCGATCTTCCAGCCCTTTTGTTCTTCGTTCCCCTCGAGGCAGTGGCTTGTTTAGCGCAACATATGACTTTCATGGCTTGTCAGCACACGGCTGCCTCCCCTCCTGTTCGATGGTTCTCCATAGCATAAGCATTACCCCTCCTCCTCTCAGTGATATTCTGCAAAGCAATCTCCCTCTTTTCCTTCCCATGCAGCTTCGTTAAAGTGTTATAGTCCTCTACTCGGTACACATCATCCGCCCAGTGACCAAAAATGTTCATTTGCTCCTTCCGCAGAGCCAGTGGTATACACACGCCCTTTCAAGCCCCTCAGTCATCACACTATTCAAGCCCTTCAATGGCACACCTATTTTCGTTCGCTCAACGGTACACCTCGTTGAGTCTGCCCAGCGGCACGCTCTTCCCTGGGTTTGCTCAGTGGTACATCCTTCCTGTTCTTCTGCTTAGGGGTACACTTTCCTTGGCTGTCTCAGCGGCACAGTTCCTCTATTGGCTGCCTCAGCGGCACACCCCCTCTATTGGCCTGCTCAGTGGCAGACTCTTAGACTGCCAGCCCGGCACACCTTGATTATCACCCCTCTGGTGCATTAATAGCTTGTATCAGTCTGAGGGTTTCTCATTCAGCATTTTCTCCAAGTTTTTCGACGTTTCCCCAAAGGTGGCTGCCTAGGCACACACCTCAGTTGTTGGTTCATGTCACTCCCCGTGGGCATGTTCCTTGTTATTCCCTTACCATCCTGGTCAAGGGGCGGTGCTGCCGAATTTTTGTAAGAAATAACAGTAAGTTAAAAGACAAAAGGAAACAACAAACAAATGAAACCAACAACAATAAAACATGCTAATCAACTAAGGGAACTATGCGAGGTTCCTGGAATCGGCTGAATAAGACTCAAAGAACTGCACCATTGAACATGACCTAGAATTCGATCACATGGCAGAGAAACTGAAAGCTTAACCATTTGGGACTCTCTATCAGACATGAACTGGACAAGGGACCCTCTCTTGAACCCTGGCCCACTCCTTGAGCGGCACACTTTGCTTGGTTTCATTCTCCACTCTTCCCAGCGGTACGCCTCAGTTCTTCCCCCTTTACCTTCAGCGGCACACTCCTAGATCCCCCAACGGTACACTCTCCTTTGCCTTCTGAGCAGTATACCTCCTTTACCCTTCAGCGGTACGCTCCCCTTTAATCTCCAGCGGTACGCTCTCCTCCTCCCCAACGGCACACTGCCCACTCCCTTAACTCTCCAGCGACACACTCTCAGCCCTCCAGCGACACACTCCTAATTCCACCTCCAGCGGTACACTCCATCATTCCCCAACAAATATATATATATGTTTAAAAATATATAATAAAAGGAACGACAAATAATAATAATAGTGGTAAAACAGGGGGGTAGTTCCAATCAAAATAATGAGCGAAGAGAAGATAACAAAAGGGAGCAATGCTAATAAATGAGTGATAATGATGAATGTCACTCGATGCAACCCACGAACATAACGGTATGGCCCTCGTCTCTCCTTCTTGGATTCTGAACCCAGGAATATTAATGATGCCCTTGTAAGCCGAGCGTCAGCCTCGAGAATCATCTCCCTCGTCATGGTGACCGCCCGGCCTTACCTCGGGCCAATATCTCATCAGGGTGCCCTCCCTCATCGGGATCTGACTTTCCCCCATGTATTAAAATTGCTGCCCCTTGGCAGACATTTGCATGGATTCGTCCCCCGTTACCGTCTTGATTTCCGTATGGACTTTTGTCCAAACATGGAATGGTCCATCGATGACCGACATAATCTGAGTGTTCGTGCCCTCACCACGGGCTTACTGCATAGCCCGACTACTATTTCCTTCCTGCATTAATTTATATTTCTTTCGGTCGTGGAGCCCTTATTTCTGATAATTTATCAAGGGTGTTCCCTCGTATGGGGGATGTAAATGACGCTGTGACCTTTATGGCACGGCGGGTCTTGGTCCCGACCCGAACCACATAATCGCCTGACTGAGTCAGATCGAGCGCACTATGGGCTTCCATGAATCCCGAACAAATCGTCACTTTGTGACTGGCATGCCCACACACTTAATAAACCAATAAATGAATAAATCATAATTTTAATGAAAATAAGTGTGTCCACAAGTCTGGCACGCCCGGTGGGACCTAGATCACCCTTCATCTCTTTGCCGGAACTAAGGGATCCACGGCCCCCTTCTTGTAATAATAATTCTGTGATTTGTAAATGCAGGTGGCATTCCGAGCGTCAAGATGGCCCTCGATTTCGGCCAGCAGGCCGTCGAAAGCCATGTTCGAAACCGCTACTTGGCCGTCCCTCTCACCTTCGGGAGCTTCCCTCCCTCAGTTGGCTTCCCCAACTTTTTGGGAGTTGCCTTCACAAACCTGCTGGACGTGGAGGCGCCTGACGGGATCGAAAGCAACGCCCCCATCTGGGAAGCCATTAAAGCTACTGCCGGTCGACCGATGGCCGAATCCCCCGAGACCGTCCCCACGAGGACGCTGAGCTGCAACGTGCACCATGTGCACCAAACTGCCAGCCCGTCTCGCCCGGGCTCAACTTCTCATCAGAGGAGGCTCCGGAGGAGCAATGCAACTACATCACCTCAAGGCCGGTTCTCCAGCACCGACAAGTCTACTATTATTGGGACCGTCTGAGTGCACCTCACCGAATCACGCTCCGAGATGATCCCGGAGCGTATTGTCCCCGCCCTACCAGTGCGCAACTCTTTCCAGCCACTGGAGAAGATGAAGGGCAGGATGACGCCCGCAGCTCCGGCCACAGCACCACAACACCAACCGGCCTCTAGGCCGACCAAGGGCAAGCAGGCATGGGTTCCCAAGGCAACCCGGTTCACTTCACCAATCCGGGCAGGGCCCAGCACCTTTCACCTGGCAAGGGCTCAACAGGCAGACCGGGTCAAGACATCGGCCCCCGTCTACCAACCGGCATTGGCCACACTGGCCCCATCGGAGAACACCCGCCGTCGACACCACCGACGTCACTATCAGGCTGCCCGTGTGGAGCCTGCAACCCACCTACCCGTTGCTGTCAACAGGGCAGTATCACCCGCCTCCCCTCCTGATCAAGACTGGGAAGGAGTGGAGTAGGCCATGAGAAACTACTTGCGGGGCCTGGGGAGCACTCCCCTGGGTCGCCAGAGACTACTGGGGGCAGTGGCCTCCGCATTTGAAGAAGAAGAAACCCGACCCGTGTCTAGTGCCGAGTCAAGGAAATGCTCTGAAGAGCATTATCAGTCCCCGCTAAGGGAGGAAGTGAGGCCACGAGGGTCGATCTTTGACAGACTGGTCTTCCCGGGGAGGACGTCGAGAAGAACGGCAAGAGGAGGCAGAGGCCTAAGGGTCTATACTTGTAACATGGCAGGAGTATTCGGCCGGTACGGGGCCTTACCGACCGAGCTTGAGAAAATGGCCAGACTTGCAGCAAGGCCAAGACCTCTCACCAGAAAAGGGAAAGCAGCAACTGAGAAGACGCAAGCTCACATCGGAGAAACTGACTATGGGGAACCGGCAATGGCCCTGGATGCCAATGTCATTACTGAAGGCACCACGGGAGGACCATCCACGTCGTCCGATGAGGCTCTAGCTGAAGAAAGAGGGGGCACCCCTACCCTCTCCATGAGTGACCCAGCTGTATTACTTATGATGCATCAATATCAAAGGGAGATCGAGTTGCTAAGGAAGCAATTGACCGAAAGAGCTGCTCAGCCCTCGACATCCGGGCAAACCGAAGCATTACCAGAGACCCCTGAAGGCAACGGTCAGGCCTCAGAAGCTTCTCCACAGGCGACGATGTCTCTACCGATCCGCACCTACACCGGGGGCATACCCCCGCATCAACCACAACATATAGCTTCGGCCCCGCCACAGAACCTGCCATTCCAGGGGTCCATCATTGCCCCTCATGCGACAGTGTTAACAACGCCGTTGGCACAACCGACCCATTTCTACCCGAACCCGGTGGACCCGGCGACGGTGAATAGACTGATGTTGGAGCAGATGATAGACATGAAGCTGGCAGAAAGGAGCGATGGTGATCACACGCCCTTCGATGTGTATCAGGTACCCTATCCGGCACACTATGCTGCTAGGAGGCTCCCGGCCGACATCACCAAGCCGCCGAAATTAGAGAAGTTTAATGGGCAAGGGTCTCCCAGGGAGCACATTGCCTACTATCTGAATGTTATGGGGGATCTAGCTGCAGATGAGGCCTACCTCTTCAAATTCTTTGGCTCGACACTTACCGGGCTTACTTTTGAGTGGTACTCGAGCCTGCCCGCCGGGTCCATTGCAGATTGGCCCGATATGCAGAACAAATTTAAAGAAAGATTCTACATAGCTGAACGGGAGGTCACCGTGGCAAAACTCTATGCCACGAGACAAAGAAATGATGAGTCAGCCCTCGACTACATAAAGAGGTGGAGGAATCTCAGCATGAGATGCAGACGTCCCCCGCATCAGGAGGACGCAGTGCAAATTTGTTAACAGAACCTAAAAAAGGAAATCCTTGATAGGATGATTGGCACCGAGGTGCGATCATTTGACCGTCTAAACAACATAGTGGCGGAGATCGAAGCAATCCTTGCTCGATACTCTTCTGCTCCAACTGCATCGAGCCAAGGGCCAGGCAGGCCGAGAAGAGGCCGATACCGCCAGAAGTCCACACACTGGACTTCGAAGCTTTTGAGAAATAGAATGAGAAAGCCAAGGAGACGTCCAATCCTCCTCCACCCAGATCTATCGAGCGGTGGGAGGGTCCTTCCCTGCGTGAGAAGATGAGAAAAAAGATGTACTCTTTTCCTCGAGAAAAGTCTCGGATCCTATTTGAATGGGCCACCAGATACAATAAAATCACGTTGCCGGAACCAAAGAGGCCTGGCGACATAAAGAAAAGGGATGATCCTTGCTTCTGCCCGTACCACCAGATGCTGGGGCATACTATCGAGGAGTGCTATATCTTCAAGGATGTCATTGAGTCTTTGATCAGGAAGGAAGAACTAGACATGGGGGAGCACAAGATGGATCCTCCGCAGCCACACGAGATGCCGAGCCTCGGTACCAGTGTTAACATGGTATCTTTATACCAATAGCTACCTGAAGAATGGGCGGAGGCCAGCATAAAGGCCACTTATGAAGCCTTCGTCATGGTGCCAGCTCAAGACCAAGGAGGTTGGCAGACTGTGCCGACAAGGAATAGAAGAAGAAGGCAAGCTCCCCGGCCCACATAAGGGGTGTCACACCCCGACCAGCACCGCCACCAGTGACGCCTATTTGGCATGACACAGCCCCCTGGCTAGTCATGAGGCGCCCCACTCACAATAAGAAAAAGCACATCCCGATGCGGGTGCACAAAGAGACTAGTCCTACGGTGGAAAGACTCCAGGCCATTATCGATGGGCTTGAAGATTATGAACAGCTCGAGATCCAGCTTGTGGAGTTGAAGGAGTATGTCCCTTGGAGGGAGTTCGAGTCACTTGAACTAGCTCCAGAGGCAGAAGTCGAGGCGAAGGAAGAACCTCTCTTGTGGGGTGAGCCTCCCCAAGGCTAGTTGCCAGCCAGTGAAGAAAAGAAGAGAAAGAAGCTGAGAAGGCTCAGAAATAAGAAGAAGAGCGGGGTTGTTCTTTCTTGCAACACCCTCTCAGCATTATTTGACACTGCCCTCTCAGAAATAAGAAGCCGAGCGGTCGGAAGTGAATCAGACCGAAGCATCCACCTCCCAGCATGCCACTAGGTCGGGAAGGAAGTGGGGGCGCCCTCCTCAGGCCAACCTTAACATCCTACTCAGGGGAGAACAACCATATCATATCCCGGAACCTAGGGTCCAAGGCATGGAGATTCCCCCTCCCTCGGGTCTCTACCCCGGAGAGCCGGTCGGCCAGAATATCCCTTCATTCATTGAGTTTCTCACGACTTAAGGGGGAAGGCAGTCATGCCCCCATGAGTCTCAGTAGATCAAAGAAGCAGGTGGCCTCTCGGCCCCGCTGGCAGTAATTCCTTCTCAGTCAAGGGAAGAACCGGACAACATCCCGAACCTTGCCGAGTTCATGCAAGAAAAGGAGGTGACTCAACAGACTCTGCAAGCTCAAGTGACAGCTGACCCGGTGGAGGAAGCACCTGCCGAGTCGAATTTTCAGGCCCAGACTGGGGGCAAGCACAGTAGAGCCGAAGAGATGAAGTTGCTCGAGGTCCGAGCTAGTAATAGAATAGTCAGGCACCTGAAGAAGATCCCAGCCAGGTTCACCGTTTGGGAGATTCTATCTCTAGATGAAGAGACACGGTAGGCCGTCATCGCGGCACTCCAGACGCCAGCATGTGTGGAAGCTTGCCTTGCAGAAATGACGCTCGAAGTTGCTGTGGCCTTTACAGAAGAAGACATGCTCCTACCCACTTGTAGTCACAACAGGCCACTCTACATGAAGGGGCAACTGAATGGTCATCCCATCAACAGGGTATTAATTGACCCTGGGGCAGCGGTGAACATACTCCCTTACCGGGTGTACCAGAAACATTACTTTGACGTACACTTGATTGAGGTCAAGAATGTTAAGATTGCTGGCTTCAACCATAAGTGCGAGGTCCCCATGGGAGTTGCAGAGTTTAACCTCTCCCTCGACGACTTCACAACCAAGGTCCAATTTCATGTGATCAACTCCAGCACTTCCTACAAGGCATTGCTCGGCCGACTTTGGCTACACCAAAACAGGGTAGTGCCATCTACTCTGCATCAATGCATCAAGTACCTCGGCAACAGGAAGGAAGAGAGAATCTTTGTGGACCTCCACCCATTTGAGGTATTCGAATGTCATCTCTCAGACGCCAATTTGTATCTAGAGAAGCCGAAGCAAACTTCCCAAGTCACCCTAGACAAGGGAAAGAAGAAGGTGGAGCCTGACAGCTGGTTCCCTCCACCACCGCGAGGCTATGTGGCTCCCCGTCAGGTGTCATTTGTCTCTGAGGCAGAAAGAGTGTTCAAAGCCACTCCCCTTTCCATATACCCTGCACCGGGGATGCCGTACCTCGAAGACTTGCTGGAAGACATCAGGGTCCCGCCTGGGATCATCAAGCCTCTCGCAGAAGCTGACTGCCAAGTGGTTGAACCATTGAGGACCTTTGAGGTGCCTAACCCCGGGGGACGGTCTACTATTTTCTATGTGGCTAATGAGCACCAGGTCAGAGGGGACGATGATTGTAAACTCCCCGGTGAATTGCATGACCCACTCGTCCCGATCACGGGGCTGCCTGACATAACTGACCGCGTAATTAGAATGACCAGAAAATAAGGGATCCCCTTTTGCCAGCTCTCCAGTCGGAAAGACATGTTCAAGAAGATGTGGAATCCACCAAACCTGGACCGGAGATTGCTGAAAATCACCCGTCATCCAGGACTGGGCTTTTCATTAGAAGACTCCTACGAAGCCGACGTGATATCAGTCTCGACTCCGAATGGCAGTAGCCTCACAAGCGCCGCAGGCCCATAAGAGGCTGAAGGCCGCCAGCACCTTAAGCCTTTGGCTAATGAAGAGCAGGATGAAGAAGTGTTCCTATGGAATCCACCTCCCTGCAGGAACAAGGGGAAGGCCCCGTCCTCCTCTGAGGGACCAACCCCGAGTAACCATAGCAACGGGGTGCCACTGCCCTCGTCTCACACTGATGTGAAAGATGAGGAAGCAAGTCAGACTCCGGGCCTCCCTCGGTGCGACTCTGCCCTATTTGCCTTATGCTATCAGCAGCAGCGGGAAATTGAAATGCTGAAGGCATGCTTGGCCGAAGTGACTGCACTCGTGTCTGACCTCATCGGGGGCATCCTCCACCAACAGAACGTTGGCATGCACCAGTCCTCGAGCACCGTCCTGAATGCTCTTGAGCACCTGAAAAGAGAGGCTAAGGGTGTAACTGCTTCCCCAGTCAGATGATTGACCGAGCAAAACCCTACATTGCAGGAGAGGATGCAGAGACCCTACTCTTTCTCGAGGAATAAAACTCGAGGAATCTTTGAGTGGGCTTGCTACTACGGCAAGAGGAATCTTCAGTAAAGCTACAGCAAACTCTATCAGAAATCTTCTCAAGGTGCTAAGACTTTATGAAAGATCTTCGGGTCAGCAAATTAATGTGGGGAAAAGTGGTTTCTTCACCCATTATAAAATTGATTCTTCCAAAATTAGACGTATTGCAGATATCACTGGTTTTTCTCATCACTCTTTCCCTCACAAATACTTAGGCTTCCCCTTAGTTCTTGGTAGGAGAAAGAAAGCCCATTTTGCTGGCCTCATCTCTGCTATTCAAAGTAGAATTCAAGGTTGGAATGCTAAGCTGCTATCTCAAGGAGCAAAACTCATTCTTATCAAACATGTTCTTTCTTCAATTCCAATTCACACATTGGCTTCCTCTCCCCTTCTTTATGGAACTCATCAGGCTATTGACAGATGTTTTGCAAATTTCTTCTGGGGTGAATCTTCTCATGGTAATAAACACCATTGGAAATCTTGGAAAGCCATATGCAGGCCAGTCAGTCAAGGTGGCCTGGGAATCATGTCCCTTCGGCAAATGGAAATAGCATTCAGAGTCAAAATGCTTTGGAGAGCCATGCACACTAACTCCCTGTGGGCAATTTACTTTAGAGCTAAATACTTCCGGGGCAACCATCTTATGGATGTAAAGTTCAGAAACATGAAAGGTCATAGCCGAAGATCCTGGTCTCTTGCCAAAAGCTTCATATTACAACATAAAAGAATTATCCTTGGGGATGACAGTTCTGCTAATTTCTGGTATGATACCTGGCTAGGTAATAAACCCCTGGTTTCCTTTGTTCCTGTTGAACTTATCAACAACACAAAGGCTTCTGTTAAAGACTGTATACTGCACCCAACTGCTGAAGTAAAACAGTTCATTGATAATTTCCTGCCATCTGAAGTAACTAAAGCAATCAGGAATACTACTCTTTCCTCATATGCCGACAAGGAAGCCTGGAGTTTGTCACACTCAGGTCAATATATGGTTTCCTCCCTCTATAAACATGCTTGCAACCTTAACCAGATTCTGTTAAACCTGCCTTGGAAACCACTCTGGTCCACCTGGCTGCCTACAAAGATTTCTATTTTTCTGTGGAAAATCATCAATAACTGCCTCCCCACGGACTCTAATGTACAGGTACATGGAATAAACTTATGCTCTAAATGTTATTGCTGCCAACAGCCTCAAGAGGAAACATTAAATCATCTATTCATCAGCAGTGACAATGCTGTATTTATTTGGTCATCTCTCCAAAGCTCAGGTTTGATGTTAGATGGTAATTCTGCAAAGTCAAGGATACTGAAATCTGTTTCACACAGCAGCTCTAAATCCCTGTATGGTCTCTTTTCATTGGCATCAATTGGCTACACTATGTGGGAACTGTGGTCTGCCAGAAATATGGCCAAGTATGAAGGCCGGACCATAACTAAGAATTGCATGCTACATAAGATTAAAGCTCAAACAAAGGAAATCTGTGATTTATCTGGTCTCAAAGAAACTCATTCCAGCAAGAGGGAAATTCTCACTCAATTTGGTATTCAGGTTGTCAACAAAAGAAATCCTCAACTTATGGTAGTTAAATGGTTATGTCCCCCATGGCCATCTCTCAAGCTTAACACTGATGGGGCATGTAAGCACTCAGGAATTTCTGGTGGGGGAGGAGTTATTAGGGATCCTAAAGGAAACATTCTTCTAGCTTTTTCTCACTACTATGGTCCCAGCTCAAGTATTATCGCTAAAGCTAGAGCTCTCCTGGATGGCCTTAAATACCTCTCCACCATCAATACACATCCTGCGTTGATTGAATGTGACTCCAAGGTTCTGGTGCAAGCTGTTAGTAAACAGATTAATTGTCCATGGGCCATTCTTTCCTATATCAGAGAAATTTGGGATATGCTCTCACATAGGGATTCCTTACTTCACATATACAGAGAAACCAATAATGTTGCAGATTCATTAGCTTCACTAGCATGCCTGAATAAATGTAATCTTTTCTTTTCTTATCATGAGCTCTCCAAAAATGTTCAGGGTGCTGCCCAACTGGATAAGCTAGGTTTGCCTAGCGTCCGAATCTTGTAATTTTCTTCATTTTTCGTTCTCTCATTAATAAAACTAACCTCCTAGTGGTATGTTGGGAATGCTCCTCTTTGGGCTCATTCTCCAAAATACTCCTAGGTAGGGTTTTCCAAAAAAAAAAAGGTCACCCTCCCAAGGTCCAAGAGGCCGCAAGATGCTCGCAGAAGTGGTGACCCTTTTTTCTGCCCTTACCACCAAATACTGGGCCACGCCATCGAGGACTGCTACGTCTTCAAGAATATTGCTCAGGATCTGATTGAGACAGATGAGCTCAGAATGGGGGACTATATAGTGGCCCCGCCACGCCCCCACATGACAGACAGCCATGACATACGCATCTACATGGTGTCAGTTCAGCACCAGATTTTTGAAGATGCAGCTCAGAACCAACCCCCGATGGGGCAATCAAACACTTCGGCCCCTGCTGGAGCCGTCTATGATAATTACCAAGAAGACCCCGGGGAGGTCCTTTGTTTCTTCACACAGGAAGACCCCTCGAAGCTGCAGCCCGTAAACAAGGAGGAGGGGAATACCAGCAAAGCCTCATTTCCCAACGAGGCGGAGCGGGGTGACACCTATGATGTTTTTGAAGCAGAAGATGGCGAAGATCAAGATTTCATCGACATATTGCCGGCACCACCGGAAATTGAAGATGGTGGCCAGGCCACAGTAGATGAGCTTATCGAAATTGACCTGGGCACGCGGGGCGACCCCAGGCCGACCTTCCTAAGTGCTCTTCTTCCTTTACAAGAGAGGGAACAATATATCAGGTTGCTGCAAGAGTTCCTGGACTATTTTGCCTGGAACTACAAGGAGATGCCCGGCCTAAGTTTCGGTGTGACCCAACATATTCTGGCCATCGATCCCAAGGTGGAACCAGTGAAGCTGCCTCCCCGGCGGATGAGGCCGGAGCTGATAAGCCAAATTTGCAAAGAAGTCGACAAGCTCATAGATGTCGATTTTGTAGCTGAAAACCAGTATACCACTTGGTTGGCCAACATTATGCCGGTGAAGAAGAAGAATGGACAGATCATGATTTGCGTGGACTTCCGCGACCTGAATAAAGCCTGCCCAAAAGATGATTTCCCGGTGCCCATCACTGGAGTTATGATTGATGCAACTACTGCCCATGAGGCCTTATCCTTCATGGACGGATCATCTGGCTATAACCAAATATGGATATCCAAGCATGACCGAATTCATGCGGCCTTCCGGTCGCTCAAAGGGATATTCCACTACAAAAGAATGCCCTTCGGCATCAAGAACACCCGCGCTACTTACCAGCGGGCGATGACCAGAATATTCGACGAGTTGCTATATAACAAAGTTGAATGCTATATTGATGATTTGGTCGTCAAGTCAAAGAAAAGAGAAGATCATCTGAAGGACCTCAGACTCATCTTTGAAAGACTCCGGCAGTACGAGCTGAAGATGAACCCGATGAAGTTCGCCTTCGGCGTCTCTAGCGAGAAGTTCCTCGGCTTCATTGTCCGATATAGAGGAATCGAGATCGACCCTTTTAAAATAAGAGCCATTCAGGAGCTACCTCCTCCGAAGGACCTGGGAGAGTTGAGATCCCAGCAAGGCCGGCTGGCTTACATCCGAAGATTTATTTTGAATCTGTCAGGGAGCTGTCAGCCGTTCCATAAATTGATGATGAAAAATGCACCTTTTGACTGGAACCAGGGATGCCAGAAGGCCTTCGATCAGCTGAAGGATTACTTGAAGACCCCACCCGTGCTGGGGGCACCTGTCAGGGGAAGGCCGCTTATTCTATATATAGCCGCCACTGAATGTTCACTGGGGGCAATGGTCGCCCAAAATAATGATGAGGGAAAAGAGCAAGCTCTCTATTATCTTAGCCGAAGACTGGTGGGTGCAGAAGAAAAATACACCCCGATTGAGAAGGTTTGTCTCGCCTTGGTCTTCGCAGTCAAGAAGCTGAGGCATTACATGCTCTCCCATGAAGTGAGCCTGAACTCCAAGGCCGACCCAGTTAAACACATTCTCTCCCAACCAGTCTTGAAGGGACGTCTCGGCAAATGGACCATACTGCTAAATGAATTTGATATCACCTACGTGCCACAGAAGGCCGTCAAGGGTCAAGCCGTAGCCGAATTCTTTGCGACACATCCTGTGCCTGAAGATTCCCCGTTGGCCACAGAGTTACCTGAAGATGAAATATTAGAAGCGGTTTAGGTCCAGCAGATCGCCTGGCAGCTCCACTTTGACGGGTCTTCAAGAACAGAAACAACCCCGTCCGGACACACCAAGGTACGGGAAGGGGCCGACATCGTCCTTAAATCCCCTGAAGGAGAAGTATTACACACATCCTATTCTATCAATAAACCCTGCACAAATAATGAAGCAGAGTATGAGGCCCTGATCATCGGTCTCCAAGTCGCTTTGCAAATGGAGATTAAAATGCTGCAAGTATTTGGCGATCCGTTACTAGTCGTCAAACAAGTCCAGGGGCAGTTTGATGTCCGAAAACCCGAGCTGCTCCCTTATCATGCTAAAGCGAAGCAGCTCATGGAGTAATTCTTCCTCATTGACATAGGCCATGTTGCCAGGGGAGAAAATTCACAAGCCGATGCACTGGCAAAATTGGCAAGTTCGCTGGCAGTCCCGCCCGACGGATCTCTTAGCATCCGGGTGGTGAATCAGTGCCAAGTACCTAGCATGATAGAAGAGCCAGAAGAAGAAGAACTGGAGGTCGCTGCAACAGAAGCCGGCGACCTACCTGACTGGAGGGATCCCCTTATGCAATGGTTTAAATATCAGCAATTACCCAGGCAGAGAGAAGAAAAGATCAGGCTGATCAGAACAAAGGACTCTTATGAGGTCCAGAACGGGATCCTATTCCGAATCATGGCAGATGCCAAATGGAAGGTGCTCCTACGGTGCCTGTCCACCAAAGAAGCTTGGAGAGTCATGAAAGAGGTCCACGCCGGCACAGCTGGTGCACACCAGGGGGGACCGAAGATGAAAATTGAAATAAAGAAGCTTGGCTACTACTGGCCGACAATGTTTGATGAATGCTGCAAGTACGCCAAGTCTTGTCAGAAATGCCAGGAGCATGCCACGGTGCCCAGGAGGCCACCCGCGCCGCTGCATCCGACACTACCCAGCTGGCCTTTTGCCCAATGGGGGACAGACGTCGTGGGCCCACTACCCGCCTCGTCCGCCGAGTGCAAATACATTTTGGCGGCAACTGATTACTTCTCCCATTGGGCGGAAGTTGTTGCTTTGGGAGAAGTGACAGGGGAGATCGTCGCCAGATTTGTCCGGCGCAATATCATATTCTGGTTTGGCACGCCAAACCGAATCATCTCAGATAATGGAAGCCACTTCCGCAACCAAAAAGTCTATCGGCTGGCAGAGAAGTACAAGATCGACTGGAGGACGTCAACCCTCTACAACCCGCAAGCCAATGGTTTGGCTGAAGCTTTCAACAAAACTCTTTGTACTCTCCTCTCCAAAATTGTTAATTCTAACAAAAGGGACTGGGAAGAAAGAATGTATGAGGCCCTGTGGGCATATCGAACTGTTTACAAAACTCCGACGGGTTGTTCACCCTTTTTCCTGGTATATGGCTCAGAGACGATTGTCCCCATCAAGCTGGAGATACCCTCCCTGCGGGTCGCAATCCAACACGGGTTGGTCCGAGAAGATCAAACAAATGTCGAGCGAAGGCTCGAAGAGCTCTCCGGCTTGGAAGGGAAGCGACTCAAGGCCCAACAGAATATCCAGGTCTACCAAGCCCGGATAGCTCGCGCCTTTGACAAGCTCATCAAGGAACGCGAGTTTAAGAAGGGTGACCTCGTCATGGTGAAGAGAAGAGAAGTCATGGTTTCCAATCCCAAGGGCAAGCTGAACGAGAATTGGCTTGGACCCTATGTGATCCAGAAGGTCTACGAGGGTGGAGCGTATGTGATAGTCGACCATCGGGGGGAGGTTCAATTTCCACCCCTTAATGGTAGACATCTGAGGTTGTATCACCCTCTAATTCCTCCATTCAATGACCCGCCCCACGGTGGGCGAATTTACTTTTCAAATTGCTTGAATGGTTTGGCTACTACCGGCTGCGCACTACAAGAGAGGCAACGAAGGAGGACAAAAACACACAAGAAGGAAAGGAGGAAAAGAGATAAAAAGAAAGAGAGACAAAAAGAAGAGAAAAAAAGAAGAAGAAAAAAGAGAGCGAAAGAAAAGGAAGAAAGAAAAAAAAGAGAAAGAAAGGAAAGAAAAGAGAAGAAAAGAAAAAAGAGGAAAAGAAATAAAAAGAGGAGAAAGAAGGAGGAGGAACCGGCCCTCCTTTATTTACCCTCACTCGAATCTTCGGAAATATTTCAATAGACAAATCAACCCTGTCAGCCCTTGACATTCTGTCGGCACTGAAGAAGAACACCCCACCCGAACCTTTCGTTCGAGATTGGGGAATCAACCCTTCTTCTTGCGTTGGCACCAGCCTGTACCAACAAATATTTCAATAAACGAATCAACCTTGTCAGCCCTTGACATTCTGTCGACACTGACGAAAAGTACCCCACCCGGACCTTCCGTTCGAGATCAGGGAATCAATCCTTCTTATTGCATTGGCGTCACCCCGTACCAATGAATATTTCAATAAACGAATCAACCCTGTCAGCCCTTGACATTCTGTCGGCACTGACGAAAAATACCCCACCCGGACCTTTCGTCCGAGATCGGGGAATCAACCATTCTCATTGCGTTGGAGCCACCCCGTACCAATGAATATTTCAATAAACGAATCAACCCTGTCAACTCTTGACATTCTGTCGGCACTGAGGAAAAATACCCCACCCGGACCTTTCGTCCGAGATCGGGGAATCAACCCTTCTCATTGCATTGGCACCACCCCGTACCAACGAAAATTTCAATAGACGAATCAACCGCGTCAGCCCTTGACATTCTGTCGGCACTGACGAATAACACCCCACCCGAACCTTTCGTCCGGGATTGGGGAATAAACCCTTCTTCTTGCATTGGCACCAGCCTGTACCAACGAATATTTCAATAAATGAATCAACCTTATTAGCCCTTGACATTCTGTCGGCACCGACGAAAAACTACCCCACCCAGACCTTTCGTCCGAGATCGGGGAATCAACCCTTCTCATTGCGTTGGCGCCAACCCGTACAAACGAACACATCAAGAGACAAATAAACCACACCTGTTCCTGGCACTCTAGCAGCATAGACAAACAACCCTCTTTTGACCAAGACCTCCCGTCTAGGTCATTGAATGAACAAACTCTTCTCTCCGTCCCTTCGGGTGACGAACGACCCCTTTTAACCAAGACCTCTTGTCTAGGTCGTTGAATGAGCAAACTCTTCTCTTCGCCCCTCCAAGGTCGGATCAACCTACTCGGGTCAAACATACCGGCGACATCATTCGGCCGAGTCACTTGATGGACATGGTGGAGTGGTCCCCTCGTCCCTCCTCTGGAAGGGGCGAGCACTCTCCTATGCTCCTGTGCGAGCCTCATCGGGTTCTCCCCGAATAAGCTGTTAGTATGAACTTGCGTTCCATCACATAGCAAGAAAAAGAAAAGAGAAAAGGGAGGAAGAGGTTGCCCAACACCACATACATACAAGAGGCACATGGAATAATTGTATTATATTCTTTTTGAGAGAAAATTACACTGGCCTCGGGGCATACCCCGGCGTTACATGCAGAAAAAAAAGGGATCGAAGGGAGACCGATAGTTAGTCTAGCCCCCGGAAGATGTCCTCGAAGGGAAGGATCCCAATGCAAGGGAAGCTCATCATCTCACGTAGGCGGTCTTCCTGCGCGTTGAGGCGCTCCAGCTCGGTCGCCACAGAGGCCACTACTGCTTCGGCGACGGCCAGCTCTTCAATTTCCCTGGCCTTGCTCGTCTCGGCCTTGAGCAGGTCAGACTCAACCTGGGCAAGCTAACCCCGGAGTTTCTCTATCTGATTCTCCAAGGCGTGGATGTTGGCATTGCACCCATCCAAGACTTTTCGGTGTTGCTCCCTACTGTCCCTTCGCACCGTCAGAGCCTCCAGATATTCATCCCTCTGAGCACCGATGGCTGCAAGCTCAGTTGGGGCCTGTGCCTCGAGGAATGCACGACGGTTTACGTATTTCAATAGTAACAAAACACGTCGTGACCATTCCTCCAACGGGCAGCCCATCATTTGCAGTGCTTTGGTCAGCTGCTCCACGATGGCCCTTATGCCTTGATATGTGAGCGTTGGGTCGGCAACGACCATAGAGTGCAATACCAACAAGGTCTGGCGGACTGGCAGGTCCAAACTTACGCAGCCGATAGAAGGGACGACTGGTGGGTCGAAGCTAACTTGGCTGTCCACAACCGCCCACAACTCCGCGTCAACCATGGCCGAGCTACATGGAAGAGTCAGGGCCGAAAGGAGGGGCCTCTCGGGCTCCAAGGACGACCCCTGGCCAGCCACCACCAACGGTGAAGGGGATACCGCAACAGAGGTGTCTGGCGCTGCCATGAGGAGGTGCTGCTCTAGCATCATCGACTGAGCGAATTCCAAGTCTGACGATGTCACCCCATCCGTTGAAACTAGAGCCACGACCTTGTCGGGAGAACGAACGGCCGCACAGGCCAGATCGGCTACTGCGGCAGAAGAAGGTTCTTCGGTCTCCGCTTCCTCAGCACGGTCTGAATCCAAGGGTGCCCCGCAGATCGGAAGCAAAAGAATGGCGACCTCGGCAGACGGGGTATCAGTGATAGGCGGGTCCGAGATCGTTCCTGAAAGGCCTTTATCTCCTCCCGCCTGGAATTCCCCCGAATGTTCATTGAGGATCGTCAATATCCTACCCAGGAGTCGGGCTTCCTGGTGCAGACACCAGAGCGAGAGAGTAGCACAAATCGGCGAACCGATGGTACCATACGCGGAGCACCAATCGGACTACATCGGCTTTCCTTTGAAATAGAGGCAATTTGGCTTGAGTTTGGGTACTTTTAGCCTTTGTTTGCATGAAATTTGGGCTTGTAATATGTCTTTTCATTTGGGTTTTCATTTTGGGCTGATTGTAAGGCTCTTAAAAGGCCATTTGGTTTAAAGCCCTTTAGAATCCATTAAGGAGGAGTGGCCATTAGGCTTCATGTTAGATCCATTAGCCACATAAGGCCCAATTGGGCCTCCTTCTTTCACGGGCCATCCAGATTGGCAAGACCATAAGCTATGCTTGATTGAATGGGCTTAAGGGTGGCTTTGGACCAAACTTGGCCCAATCTTGGCCCATGAAGGGGGTGCCCCCTTCTTTGGATGTATTAGGCTAGTTTTTTTTGTTTTCTTTTCTTCCCTCCCTCATTTACCACAAGGGAACATGGAGAAGGCTGCTGGTCCAAAAGAATGGCTGCCACCTACCCCCCTTCCCTTTGAAATTCAAAGGTAGGTGAAAGTAGGTGAGTCCATGTCCCCTTGTCTCCCCCTCTCTCCCTCTCATTGTCAAAGGGGCGTACCCCCCTCCATTCCCCTTGGTTCCATCGAACCTCCCAGCCCCCTCCCCTTGCCAAACCCCTATTTAAACACTTGTGTAATGTTAGTGCAAAGGTTAATGAAGTTTTGTGAAAGGATTTTGAGTTAAGAGAGTGATTCTCTTTCCCCCCCATGGGTGTGATGCCCTGCCCAATCCTGTGACAGGATTGATCTTGGGCGTGTGACTTGCCCCTCTACCCTCCCCATCCTCTTATCATCTGGTTCTATGAAAATTACCAGTGATACTTCATCAAGTCAGGAAGATTTCAGAGGTGGTTTTGCGTCGATCGGAGTTTTGGATCGCCGGCAGAAATTCTTTTCGTGATAGAGCCTAGATCTGCCCGAGCCTGCTGTCCAGATCTGGAATTTACTGATTAAGAATTTCCCCAAATCCCTCTCGAGCCATAAGGATCTGCCTTTTGGAGTGATTGTAGGATTTTGAGTCCTCTTCGCGCTGCCGCCAATCTCGTCTCGATCCGAGATCTGTGCTGATCGTGGCGATGATTCTCGTGGGATCGCGCGAGCTGATCTATGCAGACCCGACTCAGAACCAGAGCCGGCTTCCAGAGTCTGCTCTGCCTCATCCCGTCCAGATCTGTGTGAGATATTTGGACTTCGTCATCCTATGGACGTCGCCGATGAGTTCCCACAAACGGCGCCTTGATCCGACATCGGGAGCCAATTTTTCGATAATTATTTGTCTTCCTGTGCAGTTCTGAGTGCACAAAACCAGAAGCTCAGTTCAGTCACTGCTGCGCCCAGATCTGAAATGATCTGATGACGCCCTTTGGAGTAGACAAACTACGTCCTGGCGCCGACGTTCTCCAACAAACGGCACTCCGATCCGCCATCGGATATTGGCGTACCGGCCTTCGTAAGTTGTCTGCGCAGGGTGACCAGCGCTGGCAGAATCGAGTCGACTTCCATTCGGCTCACCCGATCGGCTCCGGCTCGCTTCCCTCGCCTCCTGCGAGTGCGGCCCGTCAACCCGGGTTCCAGCAACCCCAAATTTAGTGTTTGTAGCCCTTTGCCTCCCTGCGTGGAGTGGGCAAATATTTCTAAATTGTAATTTTAACGATTGTGTGTATTGGGGTTGTTTGAATTCGGCTGGGAATTCTTCCCCACGCCTAGTCATGGAGGTACGTGCTCGTTCCTATCTCACTTTGCTGAGTTAGTATATGTTCTATCATGCTACGTTTGTGAGATTAGGGCCGTTAGCCAGCTACAATTACCACGATTGTGTGTGAGTGAGAGCCGTTCCTTAGCTCCAGTCGAGCACCGAGCTCGGACTGCACCACCCTAGGCGACAGTGGTTCCTTAACCGCTGCGATCCCCACGTTTCCCTCGTAAGGGACGATCATCGGGCTAGTTAGAGTGCTGTTGAGAGACGTCTCCACCCGGAGAACACCACGGT
The DNA here is from genome assembly GCA_022559845.1 of Amorphophallus konjac. Lineage (NCBI taxonomy): Eukaryota > Viridiplantae > Streptophyta > Magnoliopsida > Alismatales > Araceae > Amorphophallus > Amorphophallus konjac. Next base: position 319,610,422 of record CM040125.1, read on the forward strand.
GGTCAGCCGCCCGGCTTGCCTTTAGCGTGTTAGTGCTGGCCGCACATCAAGTCCGTCACACATCTTAGCCCGGTCGTCATCCGTCCCGCATCAAATTGGTATCAGAGCATCGGTTCAAGTCTAGGGTCATCTAAGTCTAAGGTTGCATTTGCATTTCTCTACTCGGTATACCAAAAGGTGTTGTCCGAACGTTAGGCTACGCCTATCGGGAAGGCCGCACACTTGTGCGAGTGATCTTCAGATCGATTATCTCCGCCTAGTACCGAATAGTGGGTTAAGTCTAGGTCCCTAGTTAGTGCATTCCAACATAGTCGTGTCTCGGTGTTTAGTTGAGTCTCATTTCAACTTTACATCATATTTTTGGGTCGTGTCTAGTGTCGTGTCCAAGTGTCGGCATGGCCATCCATTAGCTCCCCGAGTCCCATGGGTTCCCAAATGCCTAGTTCATATGAATGGTGGCGACACCACCAAGGATGGGGAATCCAACCCCACCACATCCGTAGGCCCGAAGCCTCGGACTTCTATGGAACCAAGGTTCCGAGCGACTACCTCAAGTGGGACGCCGCCATGGACGCATATTTTGAGTGTTATACTATGTCCGAGGCAATGCAATTCTCTTTCGCCAAAGAGCGGCTTCTTCATGAGGCTGCCGAAAAGTGGGACTACATTGAACGTTTGAGAGAGGTTAGGAGGCAATGGCCCATCGAGTCATGGTGCGACATGAAGATAGAGCTTAGGAAGGTCTATGTTCCTCAACCTGTCACTTCCAACTGACCCCACCCACTCACTTCCAACCAAGTGGGTCCAAGTCGGAAGCAAAGACCCCCACACATAGATGAGCCTAGACCCAAGCCTAGGCCGATTGACTATGGGCGATTCCACCATGATCTCCCTACTCCAACCCACACCGTTGCCGAACTTGTGCAAATGATTTCAGATCAGGTGGATAGGAGATGTACTTATATTGAATCGCTGGTCTCCCTTTGCCCACCTCCGAGATCGGTTATAGCCATACCCGAGCCTAGGGAGGCCATAGCCCATAGCCCTTACCCAGCCCCATCTAAGGAGTCCCTAAGCCCTCTCCCCATCTTGGAGACCTCTCCTTCATCACCCGTGAGTGCTCCGTTGCCATCCTCTCCTTCCGAACTTCATCCGGAGCCATCATATTCGGAGCCACTTCAGCCAGAGCTACCCGTGTTTTTAACGGGAAAGCTACTCGTAGCCGAACCACTTCTTAGATGGCTTAGGACTGGCTTGGTCCCTACCCCACCTTACTCTCCACCCTGGGAGCCAATACTCCCAATAGTCCCCATTAACTCCTATCACACCACTTTCAAGTCCTTTTGCTTCATAGAAGGTGTAAAGGATCTATTAAAGAGTTTAGAATGTCAAAGGGAGCTGACATATACATTGGCCTTAGGGTCTAACCAACCCTATACCCATATCTTTATGCTCCCATCTTTGGGGTCTATTACCTCATTATACACCTTGGGTCCTATCACCACCGAGGTTCTGTTGCTCTTCCCCGTTCTCGATGAGCTTGCATTAGACACCTCTTACGGTATTGCCATCCTGAGGGAGGACCCATATCTACTCTATGAGACCACCGTCCCATCTACCATAACGGATGAAGGTGACAACCCACACCTTCAAGAATTTCACAATTGGGACCGTGACATCTGGGAGTCCATCTCATAGGGTCACACATTCTTTGACTCATTTTACCCCTTCTCTAGTGGGCCTCGTGATCCACCACTTCCCTTCTACTTTGTCAAGGAAGTCCCCTACCACTCTCTTCCCACTCGGGCCAATCAAACTCCACATAGCAATAGGTCTGATTATTGGGAAGCATGGCATGCCTTACCTACATATAGTGGTGATGAACCTCTTATCCCACCCACACTCACATCTGATAGGAAGTCCTTGCATGCATGGTGTCTTTTTGGGTGTCTAGGAGTCCATAATCCTACCTACCTTTGGTTGCATCTAGAGTATGCATGGCACACATTCGGGTGTCCTGGCCCACCTTGCATATGTTTGGGTTGCACTAACCATAGGTTTGTCTAAGGTCACGTGTGTGTCTGTTTGTTTCTACAGTTTATTTTCTTTCATGCATATGGTTTGCATTAAGTCGTGTCCCAATAAAAGGCCAGCCATGAACGAATAAGGAGTTAGCTGATGCATGCTACATGTCCGTGAGTTCAAAAGGGAGAGTACGTCATGATTAGGGTCATACCTGAACGGTCTCCTCTTGGGGCCGTAAAGCAACTCTAGGCCCGCGATACCCTCCCTTCCCGAGTCACGAGACAAGTGGGTTCAAATGCGTACGTTATTGAACTACCGGATGACTATGGTGTCAGCTCGACGTTCCATGTTTCTAATCTGGTAGCATATCAGAACCCGCGGTGATCCCTAGTGAGTTTCGGGCTTTATCCTTCTATTGTGAGTGACACACCACCCGAGAGTCCACCAATTCTAGCCTCAACGCAATCATATAGATTTTATACTGGATGAGCAGGTGATCATCACAAGGAATGGAGACTACCAACACTTCTTAGTGCGTTGGCGATGATGCCCCACGATGAGCAACGCCTTGATCACATGCGGAGAGTTCAAGCCCCAGGACCCTTACTCGACGGGGTCGAGTTCCTCCCACCTGGGGAGAATTGGTGCGGACACCAGAGCGAGCGAGTAGCACGAATCGGCGAATCGACGGTACCATACGCGGACTACATCGGCTTTCCTTTGAAATGGAGGCAATTTAGCTTGAGTTTAGATACTTTTAGCCTTTGTTTGCATGAAATTTGGGCTTGTAATATGTCTTTTCATTTGGGTTTTCATTTTGGGCTGATTGTAAGGCTCTTAAAAGGCCATTTGGTTTAAAGCCCTTTAGAATCCATTAAGGAGGAGTGGCCATTAGGCTTCATATTGGATCCATAAGCCACTTAAGGCCCAATTGGGCCTCCTTTCATGGGCCGTCTAGATTGGCAAGACCATAAGCTATGCTTGATTGAATGGGCTTAAGGGTGGCTTTGGACCAAACTTGGCCCAATCTTGGCCAATGAAGGGGGTGCCCCTTCTTTGGATGTATTAGGCTAGTTTTTTTTGTTTTCTTTTCTTCCCTCCCTCATTTACCACAAGGGAACATGGAGAAGGCTGCTGGTCTAAAAAAATGGCTGCCACCTACCCCCCTTCCCTTTGAAATTCAAAGGTAGATGAAAGTAGGTGAGTCCATGTCCCCTTGTCTCCCCCTCTCTCCCTCTCATTGTCAAAGGGGCGCACCCCCTCCATTCCCCTTGGTTCCATCGAACCTCCCAGCCCCCTCCCCCTGCCAAACCCCTATTTAAACACTTGTATAATGTTAGTACAAAGGTTAATGAAGTTTTGTGAAAGGATTTTGAGTTAAGAGAGTGATTCTCTTTCCCCCCCCCCATGGGTGTGATGCCCTGCCCAATCCTGTTACGGGATTGATCTTGGGTGTGTGACTCGCCCCTCTACACTCCCTATCCTCTTATCATCTGGTTCCACAAAAATTACCAGTGATGCTCCATCAAGTCAGGAAGATTTCAGAGGTGGTTTCGCGTCGATCGGAGTTCTGGATCGCCGGCAGCAATTCTTTTCGTGACGGCGCGCAGATCCGCCCGAGCCTGCTGTCCAGATCTAGAGTTTACTGATTACGAATTTCCTTAGATCTCCTCTCAAGACATCAGGAGCTGCCTTTCAGATTAATTGTAGGATTTTGAGTCCTCTTCGCGTTGCCGCTGATCTCGTCTCGATCCGAGATCTATGCTGATCGTGGCAACGATTCTCGTGGGATCTGTGCGGGATTGCACCCGCTGATCTGTGCAGACCCGACTCAGAAGCAGAGCTGACTTCCAGAGTCTACCCCGCCTCATCCCATCCAGATCTATGTGATATATTTAGACTACGTCATCCTATGGATGTCGCCGACGAGTTCCCATAAACAGCGCCTCGATCCAACATCGGGAGCCAATTTTTTGATAATTATTTATCTTCCTGTGCAGTTCTGAGTGCACAAAACCAGAAGCTCAGTTCAGTCGCTGCTGCGCCCAGATATGAAAAGATCTGATCACGCCCTTTGGAGTAGACAAACTACATTCTGTCACCAACGTTCTCCAACAAACGGCACTCAGATCCGCCATCGGATCTTGGCGTACCGGCCTTTGCAAGTTTGCTGCGCAGGGTGACCAGCGCGGGCAGAATCGAGTCGACTTCCATTCGGCTCACCCGATCGGCTCCGACTCGCTTCCCTCGCCTCCTGCGAGTGCGGCCCGTCAACCCGGGTTCCAGCAACCCCAAATTTAGTGTTTGTAGCCCTTTACCTCCCTCCGTGGAGTGGGTAAATATTTCTAAAATTGTAATTTTAATGATTGTGTGTATTGGGGTTGTTTGAATTCGGCCGGGAATTCTTCCCCACGCCTAGTCGTGGAGGTACGTGCTCGTTCCTATCTCACTTTGCTGATTTAGTATATGTTCTATCATGCTACGTTGGTGAGATTAGGGCCGTTAGCCAGCTACAATTACCACGATTGTGTGTGAGTGAGGGCTATTCCTTAGCTCCAGTCGAGCACCAAGCTCGGATTGCACCACCCTAGGCGACAGTGGTTCCTTAACCGCTGCAATCCCCACGTTTCCCTCGTAAGGGATGATTGTCGGGCTAGTTACTGTGCTATTGAGAGAAGTCTCCACCCGGAGAACATCACGGTGGTCAGCCGCCCGGCTTGCCTTTAGCGTGTTAGTGCTGGCCGCACATCAAGTCCGTCGTACGTCTTAGCCCGGTCGTCATCCGTCCCGCATCACTTCCTCGGGTACAACCGGCGTCGGGATTGGTGGCAGTGGGATCATCAGCTGTGGGACAACCACCATCCGCAGAAGACCGGCCATGAATCCCGTGTCCGGCCCCAGAAGTGTCTTTAGTCTTTTGGCCGCATGCAAGCGGAAGGATGAGCTCCACCTGGGGACGGTCTTACGAACCCGAGGTGCGCGCACTCCGCGGGACGTTGTTATTTCCTAACCATGTAAAGAAGGGTTAGCCACTGGCCAAGTTGAATAAATCGCTAAATTCTTAAGGAAGCCGAATGGATCCCCATGCTTACCTCGCTCGCCGGTACTACGCTGTTCTCCGGCGTTGTCTCTCCCCGGGTGTCAGCTTCAGGCATCATCTCCCTGCAGGTCTCGGTCACCGGCACCTCTTCCCCTTCTTCCAGAATCTCAGCTTCTGGTACTACCGGCTTTTGCACCTTGACCTCCGGCACTATCTCCCCCTCCTCCAAGACTTCGGTAGCTGGGATAGTGATCTCCACGGTTCCTTCGGTGGCATGATCCTGCATGATCTCAGATGAATCAGCAACCCCAAGGGAAGACTTAAGGACGAGAAAGGGGAAAGAGAGAGGAAGGCGTGTACTTACAACCACTACCACTTCTTCTCGGGGTGAGACCTCAGTTGTCGAGATGGTAGCATCCAATGTTACCCCGGCTTCTTCCTATCGTAAAACCTCGACCAGGGACGCCAGTTTATCCAAAGCGGCGGTGGTTGTCGCTTGTCTGGCGGCTTCTAAGCCCAGGATGTGGATTGCTGCATCTTTTGGCAGGGTCTATTCCTATTGGGAGCCAAAAACAATGATATTGAGGAGGTTAGTTGACGGCCTCAAGAAAGAAACCTGAATTAACAGGTTCGCACTTACAGGTGCCCGCTTCACCAGGCTAAGAGAAATAGGTAGTACCGGGGCTTTCCAAGTAGGAACTTCGAAGCTGGGCTCCTCGGGCATACCCTCAGTTGAAAGCACTTCATCAGAAGAGTAGCCGTAATCTACCTTCTCACCCGACGAAGACTTAGTTCTAGTGGGCACCTCTTTCACTGTCAAGGGAGCCCCCGCCTCAGCATCCAGGGTCGGCTCGTCGTCACGCCGGACAGGCAACCGCGACTTCCCTGACTGCCACCCCTTCTTCTGATATGTCTGCCCGAACCGAGATGTCTCGGGTTCCACCTCCGGTTGAAGGGCTGCCACATCAACTCCTGCCAGGCAAAGCAGGATCCGGGTTAAGTCAGGCCCGTAAAGCTTCAAGAAAAAATTTAATCAAAGCGACTAGTAAAGAAAGGGATATACCTCCATCAGCTTCGACGGCGGGAGTTGGGGTGAAGAAGGTCTCTTCGACAGATTCCACGGCCCCGTGGGTCACAACTTCACCCACACCTAGGATAGGTACGGGCGTGGGCCTCTCGGCGATAGCTGAAACAAAAACGTATGTGTTACAAGAAGCGTCCCTCTTAATGTCTAAATAAATCTCGAAGAGCCTCGAAGATCGGAAAAGACCCAACCTGTAGGCCGACTCAGCTCGGTTCGAGTAGCTTCGAACTCCTCGAATGAAGAGATCAAAGGCACCAGGGGAATGGTCAACGTAGCTTTGGCAGCCTCCGTCTTTCGTCACTTTACCACCCGTCGCCCGGCCGCCTTGGCAGCATCTACCGCCTTCTTCACGGGTGATTTCGCCCGGGGCCTCTTCGCAGGCGGAGGCAGGGGAGTCGTAGTCGGAGCCACTGGCGCCTCCTCGAAGTAAGCATGCTTTCCTGCTTACCAGAGGAGATTGCGATATGTCGCCGTTTGGATGTTGTCGGGGTGGTCTGTTTAAGAAAAGAGGAAGAAGAACGAGGGACCCGATCAGCGTCCGGCACCCGAGGAAGGGTAACATTGAAGAACACAAGTAAAAGAAGAAAACACTAAATACCATGGGGGCCAGTGTACAGCGGTAGCGATATCGGCCAATAGCTAAGGGGCGGCTCCTTGTCCCGGCGAGCCGCCTCCCGGACCAGCCAGGATACATCTTCAATTTTCTGGCAGCGGTCGGCAAGGGCGGCCAGGTCCGCATGATTCTTGGCTGCCAAGTGGCAGAAGAGGTTGAAGTGGTCCATCCCCCATCCCTCGGCATAATAATAGGTGATATGGAGGCGCTTGCCCAAGATGGCCACCCCTGGATCTTCAATCTTCAACCCATGCACTCGGAGGAGGACGTAGAGCCATGTGGTGTCCTTGTAGTTTTCTGGTTTCCGTTCCTCCCTCCTCACGAACGTGCGGTATGGACAGATGGGATCCCTCTCCGGATGCCAGCTCCTGGCGGGGGTGCCTTCTTCTTCCATGGGAAAAGGATAATTGGTCAGCCCCAAGTGGTCACTTCCAAAATGGCAAAGGTCCCGCAGGGTCTTCTTGAAATCATCCTTTGCCACCGGAGGCAGCTTAGCCTACGGTGATGGCTTGGCCTCTCGAGCCCTCTTGCGTGCGATCATGTACGCAGTCACTTCCTGTTCCTTACCCTGCCCAAACAGGAGGTGGTGCTCCAGGTCGATATCAAGTACTGGCACTGGCTGCCGACTCAGAAACCTCCTCTCTGCCCCATCCCAGCAGTCGGTCCGGGATAATCGGTAGAAGGCTGTCTGGGCATTCCACAACTTTACGTACTCCAGGGTCACCCGTGGAATCCGACCCGGGGCTGTTAGGGTGCTAGGCCCGGATACAGAGGGGGGTGAATGTATCCCCTTCAAGAATATTGCCCAAATTAAAAACAATTTGCCTGCTACTAGATACAGTTGCAGAATAAAGGCTATCGAGTTCAAATAGACATTTGATCGACCAGATGAGCTGCTGACTATACTAGTGGAACCTGATGAAGTCTAATGCCAAATGACAGTACAATGCAAGCTAGACTCACTTACCAAGATGTAGAGCTCAAGGCCACTGTAACTCGAAACAAGACTATTCAAACAACCTGTGAAATAGATACAAGGTATGGAAGAGCACACCACAAGCAAACCACAGAACAAGGGATTTTTAGGTGGTTTGGTCCTCCAGACCTACATCCACCCCTCACTCCCAACCGGGGTGAGGCTTCACTAGCCAATGCTAGAACCAAGCAGACTCAGTCTGCGAACAGTTGCTGCCACATAGCTTGACCAGGGGAACAACCTCCCCTCTTCCTCCCAACCGGAGGGACACCCAAGTGACTCCCAGCCACTTGGAAACCAGAGGTCGCAGACCTCTCTTCCTCCAGACTAGGAGGGACCCCTGGACTTGCAACCCGCAAGTCCAGAACCGGAGGACCAATCCTCCCTTCCTCCAAACCGGAGGGAACCCACAAGTAGCTCCCAGCTACTTGCAACCGGAGATCAGTTCTCCCTTCTCCTGACTCACCAAGAGGAACCCGATTCCCAGCAGGGCAATCGGAAGAACAAGAATAACCAAATGAAAAATAAAAAATAAGAAACGGAAAATACACAACAATCGGAAGGCTGTAAATGAAGAACAAGAATGTAGCTCTCAAAGGAGCATATCTGGCTTGGATTTAATCCAGACACCAGAGGACAGATCTTCAATAGCTTCTTCCTTCTTCTCCACGAACTCTCTCTCTCTCTCTCTCCTTCTTTCTCCTCTGCTCTCCTTTTCTCTCACGCTATTCTCTCCTTCTTCTCTACAACCCTTTTTTCTTCTGCCGGCTCACTCTTCTTCTATTTCTTCTTCTTCTCTTTTTCTTCCTCTTTTCTTTTTCTGGATCGAAGGGCTTTCTGCTCTCCAGGCTTCTTCTTCGATCAGTCTTCATCTGTTGGATGAAGGCTTCCTTTTATAAGCAGCAGCAGCTGGCACACTGGGCGCGTGTGGCTTCCAAATTTCCTGCCCTAGAAATTCAGACCACGTGGCGTTGACGCAGCCTTCAAAGATCTTCAACCTATGAAACTCAAGTCTGCTGCGTCGACGCTTCCAACCCATGGCGTTGACGCATTGATGCGTTCCAGTGAGCAGGTCTTCAGCAGATAGACATGCTGCGTTGACGCTCTCAGCATGCTGCATTGACGCATGGAGCTACAGCATCTGAACTTAGATGGCTTCAGCCCTCTCACGTTTCGTGTGGAGTGCGTTGACGCATTGTGCAACTGCGTTGGCTCAATCATCAGTCTGAATCGTCGTAAAGGACAATGCATGAGTGCAGTGTATAGACTTGGTGTAATGATGCCAATGTAAAGACTTGCAAGATGTGAGGCGATGTGTATTCTTTGCGTTCAACTTTATGTACAGGCTTGGAGGGTTCACTGATGGCTGTATAGACTTGGGTGTTGTATAGACTTGGAACGGCTTCAAGGTAACAATGTACAGACTTTGCAAAAGTGAACGAGCCAATGTATAGACTTCAAAAGAAGCAATCCGATGTACAGACTTGGTTGCAAGCTGAAACGCCAGATGTACAGACTTCAGGTGTGAAGACCATTGTGCAGACTTTGGAGAACAGTGGCCAATGTATAGACTTGATGCTCAAAGAGTGGCTGTACAGACTTAGAGTGTGGCTGAAGCCTTGAACGTAGAAATAGGCTGGACTGTATAGACTTTAGGCTTCAGAAATGAATGTACACACTTGACCAATTCAAAGGCGAATCAAGTGTACAGACTCCATTAATCAAAGCATGAATGAGACGCTGTACACACTTAGCCTAGGACAATGTATAGACTTGCGTTACTGTAGCAATGTGTAGACTTTGCCTTAGACGCTAAATGAGACTCTGAAGTCTGTATAGACTTGGAGAACCTGAATCAATGTGCATATTTGGAATGCCTGAAGATCAATGTATGGACTTGTATAAATCTGATGAATGAACTGAGGGGTCGACCCATCAGCACAAGGGGTTGACGCACCACAGACTAGACCAATGAATAAGTGAAGTTAAAGAGGCACCAGCGTCAACGCATTGCCCAAGCAGCGTGGACGCAGCAGTACAAAGATTTCTTACTGCTACCTCTGAAGTGCCTTGGCAGCGTCGACGCTGCAGTTCGATGGGTCGACGCTGTAGTATCAAACTTCAGTCTAAGGAGCAACAGTAACATGACTAAACATAATCAAATATGCAATGCCATATCAGAACTTATGAAGACTCACACAGCAAGATGACTCACAGTGAATAACTCACATCAAAAACCAATCATCAAAACCACCATTAAAACCATCATCAAAACCACAGGGGCACAACAATCTCCCCCTTTTTGATGATGGCAACACTACACAGTGAGTCAATCTGATGACTCAAACTATTCTCCCCCTTTGACTTCATCAAAAAGAAAATAGTTTGAGAAATTAAAGCATGTATAAGAAATCAGTCAATTTCTCCCCCTTGCAAGAACATGATTCTCCCCCTTTAAGAGTTTCAGCAAAAGCATGAGTTAGAGATGATCAAAAGGAGCTTGCATGCAAAGATTGAATGAAATTTTCCCTTTGGCAAACAATCAACATAAACAGATACCAGAATGCAAGATCTCCCCCTAGAAATATGAATGCATGAGCACAATTCTCCCCTTTTTAAGAGTTTCTATGCAGCATGATGCATATGATATGGAAGCTCTCCCTCAATAAGTGGAATCTTATGAGATGAATGAGAAGGAGACCACAGGGGCAAACAAGGAGAAGTTCAGGTCGTTGAACCAAGGACATGAGCAGAAGAGTTTCAATTAACAGATTTTTCAAGGATGCTCCAAACCCAAGAAGTTCAGCCAGATTTTCAAAGAGATATCAATCTCATAAATCCAAAACAAGTTTTCAAAGTCTTCCATTATAAGGGCTTATGAATGAGCTTTATTGAACAGCATGGTTTAAACATGATATATGTAGAGTTTATTAATAAAATTCTGTATTGATATCTAAAACCATAGTTTAATAAAAATGAACAAAGCCCTCATATTTATCTTGATAAAACTCCCTTTCTCTTACACAATCAAATTTATTGACTTCTTTCGGAATTACATGCATCAGTATTGAAATCAAGCAACTATGAAGTCATATGATTTTGTCTAGGGTTGTAGCAATTTGATTTTAGCATCAATATTCAGATATTTCAATTCGTACAACAATTTTTCATGCTACAAATTTTACGAGCACTCTAGTTCAGTGCACACCTTGTAACTAGAGGATATACCTTGATCAGAGGCCAATATCCCTAAGCACTTAGTGTGACTAACTGTCATGCTTTATATGAACAAAGATAGCATTTACACATCATGATACACTGCAAATCATTTCTTGATGAGTGAGTTGTATTTCTCAGTGTGCATGCCATTGCTCTGCCTGAAATTCAATTAATTCTTAATCAGAGTTAACTATGGTACCTCATGACACAGTCATTTGGACATGTGTTTCTCAGTGACCAAGGTCATTGTTCTGACAGAAAATAACCTTTAGACATTTTCAGAAAAATTCATTTGCTTCAAATCAATAACAATTTCATGTACTTAACCAAATAAAGTCATGTATTAAATAATGTAGATTTCAGAAGATTTTACAAGACACAGCATGAAACAGATGGTTAAAGTTTATTAAACATGCTTCAGATATTTTTAAGAGATTTTAAAGCCAAACTCATTGAATACATTAAACTTAAACCACATGAGTTATTTCAGTCATTCATAAAAATGTATAATAGAATATTTCTAGTTCAAGAATTTTTCATATTTATGATTGAGATTGTCCCATTGAAATCTTCATGACAGACTGATAGATTTCTGAAGCCAAATGATACAAATTGATAGGAGAGATTTTGAAGCTCAATGTTTAAAAAAAAAATGTTCAAGGTCTGTCAGCAAAATCAATAAGGAAGGATATGCAATGAATTCTTACATGAGTATGCATTTGACAACCTATATGCAATGCATTGACTCCCCCTGACAACATGCATTTAGGCAATCATTTTGGCATTTTCAATCTAAGGAAATGCAATGCACTTAATTACATGCAAGCAAAGACTCAACACTGAATGCTATGCAAAGACATACAATTAACTCCCCCTGAAAACATGCAATGTTTGCCATAAGAAACTGAACATGTGATTCCAAATGATATAGTGACTTGTGCACATTCAGACTGTCCTATTCAGCAAAGTGACCCATGGTACTAGGCGGAGCACTTGGTCTAAAAGACCACTTCACACATAGTAGGAACCTCCAGACAGATTTCCCTGTCTTTTGGTAGCTTACCATTTACATACCATAGTGGTCAATCATGATAATTCAATGTGCAGTCCTATGTATAAATCAGATTTTCAGTGAACTATGCAACATACAGTTTTCAAACAGCATTCAAATGCAGTTCAGATTTTTCAATGTACTATACATGCAAATGACATATATCCACTTCAGATGAGAAGAGTTCAGAGGCATCAATTCAGACAATGCAGATGAAGAATGAATATGCAAAAATAGATTTAGTATGTCATGCAGTAGAACTAAAAATAGGAAGTGCAAGAAATTTACCTGAAAGATTCAGGAAGGGGTTTTCATTCTTGAGTGCCTTGGTTTATTACCCCTTTTATTTCAGTCCCAAGGCACACCTGCATAGCAATGTTATTTTGCACAAATAGGTACCCAAGAAGTCTTGGGTCCTGACATGACAATATTACTCCTAGCAGCAGTTTTCAGATCTGATTTATGCACATTCTTGTTAGCATGAATTCTATGTGCATACACATGAGATTTTCTGTTAACAGAATAAAAATTCTATTTATCAAAACCAGTTTGGTTTTGATATCCTGCCAGCCAACAGGTTGCAACCCTGTGACCTGGCTTCCCACAATGATGGCATGAGAAAATAGAATTTAGGTTCTTTTTATGCACATCATCATGAACATGAATTGTATGTGCATTAGCATGGAAATTTCTGTTATTTGCATGACCAAACTATTTTCCATAATCAACACATTCAAAGTTTTTCTTTTTGAAAACAACTTTGTTCTTTCTGAGAGCATTTGTACTAGCAGGGAATTTAAACTTTCCATAAATGAAAATTTTCCCTTTAGCATGCCAACAGTCTTTGACTATGTGGCCATGCTTTCCACAGTGAGAGCAATAAGAGGCATTATTTTTAAAATTGAGTTCATTATTGCCATAGCCTCCTTGGGCATGCCAACAGTCCTTGACTGTGTGGCCATACTTCCCACAGTGATAGCATGCAGGAGACTTTCTGTTAATGGCAGGGAATTTAACAGTTTTAGAATTGAGTTTTCTACCCTGAGCATGCCAACAATTTTCAACCATGTGGCCCAATTTTCCACAGTGAGAGCATTTGAGAGAGTTTCTTTTAAAAGAGCCCAACCAGCATTCAGAGGTCTTGTGACCAATTTTGTTGCAGTTAAAACAGATGATGTACTGGTTCATTGAAACAGGTTTGTGTTTATTAAAAACATGTTAGTTTGCAGGAGATTTAGCATGATGTAAAAAAGACATTTTCTTACCATTTGCAAACCAGCATTGTGCAATGTTGTGTCCTAGTTTGCCACAGTGCAGACATTCAATTTTATTTTTCTGGAATGAAGACTTTTTATCATGAAGTTTCTTAGCATTCATTATCCCGGCCCTCATGTCATCCTTCTCCATCAATTTACACTCATGCATTAAATGTCCAAGTCTATGACAGTAATGGCATGACATTTTCCTTCTAGATGCATGTGAGTGTGTGTGAGGACTATGATCAACATGCACAGATGAACCCTTTTTATTCATTTTCTGTTCTCCAATCATTTTCTGATTTTTATCTTGTTTCTCTGTTTTCTTAGCCTTATACTGAGGTGGAGATGAAGTAGAAGGCTTTTCCTGTTCAGAAGATTTAACGAAAACAGTTTGTTTTTGGGTTCTCTGAACAGTGGACTGAGAAACAGGTGACTTCTGAGAAGTGTGAGAAGTAGAGCTAGCAACAAAAGATGTATGAATTTTATTTTCAAAATTCTTTTTATTTACAGGATTATAACCTAACCCCTCCATCTGAAAATTGACTTTTACTCCCAGCAGTTTGTTCAGATTATCTTGCACACTAACAAACTTTGACAGAGAGTTCTTTAAGTCTTGGATTTCATTTTCTAAAGAGGTGATTTGTAACTCATAACTGGCAATCTCTTGCTCACTGTAATTCATAGCTTCATTCAAAACTTTGTTAGCAGTTTTATATTTCTCAATTTCATTTTCCAGATTGCTCAGTTTATCAGAATCTTCAACACACACAGTTTTTCCTCTTTCTAAGGCTAGCAGTCTCTCAGACATAGTGGAGTTCAGCATTTTTAATTTCTCATTTTCTTCCTTAAGCTTGTCATTCTGAATTAACTCATTTATCAAAATCTGATCTTCTGAGTTAGTTTCAAGTTTTCTTCCAGCCTTGAATTCCTTCAAATCTTTTTCCTTCTTTTCAATGTTTTTCTGTAATTCCACATTCACAGATTTGATGGCTTCAAGTTTTTCAGCAAGCAAGTTTTTCTCCTGCTCAAGTTTCTCAAATTTTTTATCATTTTTATTAGCAGATGTTCTCAGAGAATCATTTTCAGATTTCAACTTGTTTAAATCTGAGTTCACACTTTCAAAGTTTTTCAGCAATTTTTCATACTGGTCATGATAGTTAACAAGAGTCTGATTATCATTATCTGAGTTGAATTTTTCTTTGAGTTCAGATATCACATTTATATGATTTTGATTTTCAATTTTCAATAATGAAACTTGTTTCTTCAATATTTGAAAATCAGACATATAGGCATCATGAATATTTTTCAATTCAACACAATTTCTATAAGGAGAGCTTGAACTATCTAAACCAGTACCCTTCTTCAATTTTTTATACTGTTTTCTTAACAGTTCATGAGATTCAAATAATTCAGCATATGCATTCTCCCAATCTTCTAGAGAAAAATTCTCGAAGACATTTACCTCATCATCATCATCTTCTTCAGTTTGATTGCTGCCTTGATCATTTCTGTCAGCCATCATGCAGCTGTCCACATCTCTCTTCTGAGTTCGCTTCAGCATATCCAGAATATCTTTAGCAGAACTGCAATCAAAGAAGCATGAGTGAAAGGCTCTATCAGTAGCTGCCTTCATTAGATTTATAGCTATCTGATTCTCTTCATGCATAGACTTGTGACTGTCAGTCCATTTGGACTTTTTCTTTGGCAGTTCATGAGGACCATGTGAAATTACTTTCCACAGGTCTGCATTCACAGATTTGACATAATTCTTCAGACTAGTGAACCATGCATTACAATGCGTACCACTGAAAATCGGTGGATGAGCCATGAGAACACAACAGATTAATGCAACAGGAATATTGATGCACTAAAAACAAATTAGCACCTAAGACTGCAAGATCGAATCTGCAGGTCGCTGGACCTTGTATGCAGACACCTGCTCTGATACCAATTGTTAGGGTGCTAGGCCCGGATACAGAGGGGGGGTGAATGTATCCCCTTCAAGAATATTGCCTAAATTAAAAATAATTTGCCTGCTACTAGATACAGTTGCAGAATAAAGGCTATCGAGTTCAAATAGACATTTGATCGACCAGATGAGCTGCTGACTATACTAGTGGAACCTGATGAAGTCTAATGCCAAATGACAGTACAATGCAAGCTAGACTCACTTACCAAGATGTAAAGCTCAAGGCCATTGTAACTCGAAACAAAACTATTCAAACAACCTGTGAAACAGATAGAAGATATGGAAGAGCACACCACAAGCAAACAACAGAACAAGGGATTTTAAGGTGGTTCGGTCCTCCAGACCTACATCCACCCCTCACTCCCAACCGGAGTGAGGCTTCACTAGCCAATGCTAGAACCAAGCAGACTCAGTCTGCGAACAGTTGCTGCCACACAGCTTGACCAGGGGAACAGCCTCCCCTCTTCCTCCCAACCGGAGGGACACCCAAGTGACTCCCAGCCACTTGGAAACCAGAGGTCGCAGACCTCTCTTCCTCCAGACCAGGAGGGACCCCTGGACTTGCAACCCGCAAGCCCAGAACCGGAGGACCAATCCTCCCTTCCTCCAAACCGGAGGGAACCCACAAGTAGCTCCCAGTTACTTGCAACCGGAGATCAGATCTCCCTTCTCCTGACTCACCAGGAGGAACCCGATTCCCAGCAGGGCAATCGGAAGAACAAGAATAACCAAATGAAAAAGAAAAAACAAGAAACGGAAAATACACAGCAATCAGAAGGCTGTAAATGAAGAACAAGAATGTAGCTCTCAAAGGAGCAGATATGGCTTGGATTTAATCCAGACACCAGAGGATAGATCTTCAATAGCTTCTTCCTTCTTCTCCACGAACTCTCTCTCTCTCTATCTCTTCTTCTTTCTCCTCTGCTCTCCTTTTCTCTCACGATATTCTCTCCTTCTTCTCTGCAACCCTTTTTTCTTCTGTCGGCTCACTCTTCTTCTATTTCTTCTTCTTCTCTTTTTCTTCCTCTTTTCTTTTTCTGGATCGAAGGGCTTTCTGCTCTCCAGGCTTCTTCTTCGATCAGTCTTCATCTGTTGGATGAAGGCTTCCTTTTATAAGCAGCAGCAGCTGGCACACTAGGCACGTGTGGCTTCCACATTTCCTGCCATAGAAATTCGGACCACGTGGCAGCATCCTGGTATCTCGTCCATCCTTGGATCACGAGCCAGGCACCTCGGATCACGTGCCCTTCATTAGCACGCTCAGCAACTGGAGTTGAGGTGGCGTCAACACACTTGCTCCAAAGGGTTGACGCAGCCTTCAAAGATCTTCAACCTATGAAACTCAAGTCTGCTGCGTCGACGCTTCCAACCCGTGGCATTGACGCATTGATGCGTTCCAGTGAGCAGGTCTTCAGCAGATAGACGTGCTGCGTTGACGCTCTCAGCATGCTGCGTTGACGCATGGAGCTGCAGCATCTGAACTTAGATGGCTTCAGCCCTCTCACGTTTCGTGTGGAGTGCGTTGACGCATTGTGCAACTGCGTTGGCTCAATCATCAGTCTGAATCATCGTAAAGGACAATGCATGAGTGCAGTGTATAGACTTGGTGTAATGACGCCAATGTACAGACTTGCAAGATGTGAGGCGATGTCTAGACTTTGCGTTCAACTGGATGTATAGGCTTGGAGGGTTCACTGATGGCTGTACAGACTTGGGCGTTGTATAGACTTGGAACGGCTTCAAGGTAACAATGTACAGACTTTGCAAAAGTGAACGAGCCAATGTATAGACTTCAAAAGAAGTAATCCGATGTACAGAGTTGGTTGCAAGCTGAAACGCCAGATGTACAGACTTCAGGTGTGAAGACCATTGTGCAGACTTTGGAGAACAACGGCCAATGTATAGACTTGATGCTCAAAGAGTGACTGTACAAACTTAGAGTGTAGCTGAAGCCTTGAACATAGAAATAGGCTGGACTGTATAGACTTCAGGCTTCAGAAACGAATGTACACACTTGGCCAATTCAAAGGCGAATCAAGTGTACAGACTCCATTAATCAAAGCATGAATGAGACGTTGTACACACTTAGCCTAGGACAATGTATAGACTTGCGTTACTGTAGCAACGTGTAGACTTTGCCTTAGACGCTAAATGAGACTCTGAAGTCTGTATAGACTTGGAGAACCTGAATCAATGTGCATACTTGGAACGCCTGAAGATCAATGTATGGACTTGTATAAATCTGATGAATGAACTGAGGGGTCGACCCATCAGCACAAGGGGTTGACGCACCACAGACCAGACCAATGAATAAGTGAAGTTAAAGAGGCACCAAGCGTCAACGCATTGCCCAAGCAGCGTGGACGCAGCAGTACAAAGATTTCTTACTGCTACCTCTGAAGTGCCTTGGCAGCGTCGGCGCTGCAGTTCGATGGGTCGACGCTGCAGTATCAAACTTCAGTCTAAGGAGCAACAGTAACATGACTGAACATAATCAAATATGCAATGCCATATCAGAACTTATGAAGACTCACACAGCAAGATGACTCACAGTGAATAACTCACATCAAAAACCAATCATCAAAACCACCATTAAAACCATCATCAAAACCACAGGGGCACAACAGGGGCTGGCACCCTGAAGGAGGCAGTGTCTGCCCGATGAAAGAAATCCCACCAGGTTCGGGTAGTCTCAGCATTGGGGCTCCCCCGGAGACTTCGCACCGGCAGATCAAAGCGAACACTGTACGTCGGGATATGTTGATCATACCCGAAATTCCTATCGAAGCGAAATGAATAGTATGGCTCCAACAACAGACTATCCCCCTTTCGGAAAGCCAGCACACTTGAATGAATGGACAGCGTCCAGGCTCTAACAACGGGCGAACCATGTTCTCCTGATTGATTGGGTTCACGTACTTTTCCACCTGGTCATCCCTGCATTCCCGGTTACTGTTTACCAATGGGCTTGAATGAGCAGCCAGGGTCCAAAAGTGAATAGTGCCGGTAGTATCAAGGGGCACCGTCGTCAGCCTGTCCCGGATGTCGTATAGCCGCATGGACGTCGAGGTTGACTCCACGCTCGCAAACTCCAACATCCGTGGAACTAACCCCCAGCCTTGAATGGTGCGTGGGGCGAACTCTGGGAATAGGGAACAAACCCACGTATTGAAAAAATGCAGTGGGCACACATACTCCACCTATCACGGGAACTGGTGAGCGCTAACATCCCCGAGCGCCTTGTATATCAGACACAGAGTAGCTGGACACAGAGACAGCTTGATACCCCAGGCCATCTAGCAGGCCGAGTAGATCGCATCCGGCCGAATGACGGTCTCGTCTCCATACGGCATGGCGAACGAGCACAACCAATAAGTCAAGAATGCTGCACAATGCGTCAGCGGGTCGACCCCTGCCGGATTGGGTCCACTTCGGTGCCCTCGGGAAGAAATCTTCACATCAGCCTTCGGCTTAGCACGCTTCTTGCTGGCGGCGGCAGTGCCTATGTGCGGGAAGTCTTTATATTGTTTCTGGCCGTCATAGAAGTACTGCAACCACAAGGTCATGCAGACTCTCTTCCGATCTCCACGAGGGGGTTACTTCCTGCCATGCGCCAACTGATACATGTCTCGGTATGCCTTCATAAAATACCGATATGAATAGCCGAGGGAGTAGTAGCCGTCCCCGTTGGTCTCGTCCTTGATTAGATCCGGGAGGCAAACTTTTTTGTAGGGCTCCCCATCAATGGGCAAGCCGCTGAGTTGACTAAGACTCTATAAATCCAATGAAGTCTCGCCCTCTGCCGTATAGAAGGTGTTCGTCTCTGCATTGAACACTTCAATCATCCCGCAGCAGAGACCCCTAGAAATAGGGTAGCTGTACCGGGAGGCATAGACACTGTGATAAATGCCAGCCCGGATAAGGAGCGGGGCGTAGTTGAACAACACGTACTCCGTGAATTCCACGCCTCCCTCCCGGAAGCTATGCGCGTCCTTAAGCCCTAGCGCCCCGAACTAGCCCAGCGCTAGTTCGTGCTTGAATCGGATGGTCAAACAATCCATCAGAAAGGGCTCTTCCCTGTATCCCCACTTCAATGGAGCCAAGAACAGACCAAACCGGGGGTGCTCACCCTGGACCCGCCCAGCAGCCGTGTCCCACCGAGCGGGGGTAAACTGAGGTGCCCGCACTAATTTGTCTTCTGCCGACAGCACGACTTCAAGCCCCAAGATGGGTTTTCATTCTCGAGCCTCTCCCACTAGATACATTGGGATGCTCCTCGGGACACTATATAGCATGCTGTTTCGGGACCGCAAGATTGCCCACTCGGCATCCCTGACAACGCAAAAATCCCGCCTCTCCTGGTCATTGAGATATTTCAGAAAACGGATGAGGTGCCTGTCCTTCGGGTAGTACTTCCAGTACTCCCCCGTAGCCCGGTCAAAAGCCAGGCTGCCCTCGACCCGAGTAAGCCTGCGAAAGTCCATCGTCTCGGTATCGGAGCCCGATGATCCAGCCAGTGTCGCTATCTCAGCATGCTCCCTGTCCAAGTCCTCCACATTAAACCATGTAACCGCCGGCACCGGAGGTGGGGGAACGCGCTCGGCACCGGAAGCAACAGAAGTAGCAGAATCTCTTGGGGCAGCCATCTTTCTGCAAGTTGCAAGATACCTCAAGTCAGAATAAGACAAAAATGGAGAAAAAGAAAGAAAATTATGAAGGGGCTACGCTACGATTGAACTAAACAGAATGCCAATAATTTCTCACGAAATTTTGGCAGAGTTTCCCCTAGGCCAGGGGCGTAAAGGGAAAACACGGGTGCACATCCATAAGGAGTGACGGCCCCAACAAAGTCACGGTGTGCCCAAGGGAGACACCGGAGATCCTCCGGTTGAAGAAGCCTTCCTCTCCCCTTCAGCGGCACACACCGTGCCTCCCTTCAGCGGCACACCCGGTGCCTCCTTCCAGCGGCACACCCCAAGCCATCGTCGGTAGCACACCCGTACCCCAGTCCCAGTGGCACACCCTTGTGCCCTTCTCCAGCGGCACACCCGTGCCCCAGTCCCAGCGGCACACTAGTGCCCTTCTCCAGCGGCACACCCGTGCCCCCTTCCTTCAGCGGCACACCCGTGCCCCCCCGACGGCACACCGTCGTGCCCCTTTCTCCAGCGGCACACCTGTGGCCCCCCAGCGGCACACCCTCGTGCCCTTTCTCCAGCGGCACACCCGCGCCCTCTCCCAGCGTCACACATGCGCCCTCGTCGGCGGTATGCTCCAATGCCCACCCCACGCCAAAAAAAAGAAGGGGAAGAAGAGACGAAGGAAAAGAAGAGAGGAAGAAGAAAAGAAGAAGAGAGGAAGAAGAACAAAAGAAGAGGAAGAAGAGAAAGGAGAAGAAGACAATGGCAGCCTTGGGCTCCGTCGTCCCCGAACGAAAAGGGACGAGAAAAAGAAGAAGAAGAAGAAGGGGTGGAGAAGATGGAAGAGAGAAGAGAAAGGGGAAAGGAAGGGGGAGCCCCTCCGTGGCGGCCTCCTCACCCCTGCAACAGCGGCGACGGCGAGCGGTGGTGGCGGTCGTCGGGGGAAACGAGAAGAGGAAGAGAGAAGAGGGAGACGGCGGTCGTGGTGACCGAAGAGAGAGAAAGAGGGAGAGGGGAGTTTGAAATCAAAAGGGGGGGAGTTCGAAAGCCACTCCCCCACCCCCCTTCTTATAGGGACTTTAAAAAGAAGAAGAAAAGGGAGAGAAAGAAGAGAAAGAAAAAAAAGGAGAAAAAAGGAGAAAAAAAGAAAAAAAGAATAGAAAAAAAGGGGGAAAAGAAAAAAAAGGGGAAATAAGATAGTATAATAAATAATAAATAAATATGTAATAGATATACTCATATCCATGTTATATACCTTACGCACGTTAATTCCATGAATGCACCCACGAGCACCGTATGGCTCATCCTTCGCCCGCGCTGCCCATGGGTGGAGGGCATTTATGGACGTATAAAATCGTATGTCCGTATGTCCCGCCAAGCCCCCACATTGATGTCAGAGTCAAAGAGAGAAGACCCGAGGAGACTGGCCATCCAGGACCCCGGAGAATACTACAATCCGGTAGATCCCCGCATTTGCACGGGCACATTAAATGACAGAGAAAACACAGGATACCCCTCCTGAGTTTATGCACTGCTATGGACCCACCTTCGAGTCCTTAACGGTGAAGAAATATCCCAAATAGTACACAACTGTAAGTCCCTGAAGCAAAGGCAGAAGCCCCTTCCAAATAGCACACTACCTGGCAGGCTTTCAGCGGCACACTGTCTGGCAGGCCCTTCAGCGGCACACCCCCCAGGTGCCTTCAACGGCACACCCGCAGGTGCCTTCAACGGCACACCCCATGAAGGGCCTTCAACGGCACACTATCCACGGGCCCCCAGCGGCACACCCCCTGAAGCGCCCCAACGGAACACTGCCAATTGCCCCAGCGGCACACTCTATGGGGGTGCTCCCAGCAACACACCCTTTTTGGTGCCTTCTAGCGACACACCCCTTGGAAGCCCCTTTCAACGGCACAATGCCCCAATGCCCTTCCAACGGCATAATAGTTGTGCCCCGTCAGCGGCACAATCGTCATGCCCTCCAGCGGCACAGGTGTTCTACCCCTTCAACGGCACAACCCCTCAGCCTCCAGCGGCACAGCAT
Organism: Amorphophallus konjac; assembly: GCA_022559845.1. Taxonomy (NCBI): domain Eukaryota; kingdom Viridiplantae; phylum Streptophyta; class Magnoliopsida; order Alismatales; family Araceae; genus Amorphophallus; species Amorphophallus konjac. Next base: position 319,632,342 of record CM040125.1, read on the forward strand.
TGAATCCCCCAGAACGGCACAAGCCGGCCAAGTGCACAACGGTTACTAGAGGAGCCCCTTGGCGCACAGCGTGGCCATTACAATGCCAGCAAGCGACCAGCCTTAGTGTCGCCCTCTGGTTGGATGAGGAAGATCCCCACCTGACAATGAGGAGATCGGAGTCAACCTCGGATGGCAGCGTCATCATACGGTTCCCCCGTCAACGACACACCTATAAAAGCCCTTCGAAGAGAAGGAAAAAGGCATGCGAAGGTCTGTGAAGACAGCAGCATACGAAGGAGAAGAAGAAAAGAGGAAGAAGGTAGAAAAGAGCAGAGGGAGAGAGAGAGAGAGAGAGCTGTGTAATGGAGGGGGAGGGGTTGCAGTGAAGATGATGATCAATCTTCTGTTCCAACCCTCTCCCAACCTCCTTTGGTTCTTTCTTTTCTTTTCTTCTTGTTTCTCCCCCCTCCCCTTTTCGTTTGGGAGCATTGTATCGATCGTTGGCCTTGTGGCCGTGATCTGCGGTTGTCTAGCTCCTCCATGAATAGAATGCTTTCTACTTGATTTTTGTTACTTGTGCTAGCCTCTTCTTCGTCATGGGTTTATGGCTCATGGTCTCTCCCGATCTTCCAGCCCTTTTGTTCTTCGTGCCCCTCGTGGCAGTGGCTTGTTTAGCTCAACATATGACTTTCATGGCTTGTCAGCACACGGCTGGCTCCCCTCCTTTTCGATGGTTCTCCATAGCATAAGCATTACCCCTCCTCCTCTCAGTGATATTTTGCAAAGCAATCTCCCTCTTTTCCATCCCATGCAGCTTCGTTAAAGTGTTATGGTCCTCTACTCGGTACACATCATCCACCCACTGACCAAAAATGTTCCTTTGCTCCTTCCGCAGAGCCAGTGGTATACACACGCCCTTTCAAGCCCCTCAGTCATCACACTGTTCAAGCCCTTCAACGTCACACCTATTTTCATTCTCCCAGCGGTACACCTCGTCGAGTCTGCCTAGCGGCACGCTCTTCCCTTGGTTTGCTCAGTGGTACACCCTTCCTATTCTTCTGCTTAGCGGTACACTTTCCTTGGCTGCCTCAGCGGCACACTTCCTCTATTGGCTGCCTCAGCGGCACACCCCCTCTATTGGCCTACTTAGCGGCACACTCTTAGATTGCCAGCCCGGCACACCTTGATTATCACCCCTCCGGTGCATTAATAGCTCGTATCAGTCTGAGGGTTTCTCGTTCGGCATTTTCTCTGAGCTTTCTGACGTTTCCCCAAAGGTGGCTACCTAGGCACACACCTCAGTTGTTGGTTCATGTCACTCCCCGTGGGCATGCTCCTTGTTATTCCCTTACCATCCGGGTCAAGGGGAGGTGCTGCCAAATTTTTGTCAGAAATAACAGTAAGTTAAAAGACAAAAGGAAGCAACAAACAAATCAAACCAACAACATTAAAACATGCTAATCAACTAAGGGAACTATGCGAGGTTCCAGGAATCGGCTGAATAAGACTCAAAGAACTGCACCATTGAACATGACCTGAAATTCGATCACATGGCAGGGAAACTGAAAGCTTAACCATTTGGGACTCTCTATCAGACATGAACTGGACAAGGGACCCTCTCTTGAACCCTAGCCCACTCCTTGAGCGGCACACTTTTCTTGGTTTCATTCTCCACTCTTCCCAGCGGTACACTCCCACCTGCCTCCAGCAGTACGCCTCAGTTCTTCCCCCTTTACCTTCTGCGGCACACTCCTGGATCCCCCAGCGATACACTCTCCTTTGCCTTTTGAGCAGTATACCTCTTTTACCCTTCAGCGGTACGCTCCCCTTTAACCTCCAGCGGTACGCTCTCCTCCTCCCCAGCGGCACACTGCCCACTCCCTTAACTCTCCAGCGACACACTCTCAGCCCTCCAGTGACACACTCCTAATTCCACCTCCAGCGGTACACTCCATCATTCCCCAACAAATATATATATATGTATAAAAATATATAATAAAAGGAATGACAAATAATAATAATAGTGGAAAAATAGGGGGGTAGTTCCAATCAAAATAATGAGCGAAGAGAAGATAACAAAAGGGAGCAATGCTAATAAATGAGCGATAATGATGAATGTCACTCGAGACAACCCACGAACATAACGATATGGCCCTCGTCTCTCCTTCTTGGATTCTGAACCCAGGAATATTAATGATGCCCTTGTAAGCCGAGCGTCACCCTTGGGAATCGTCTCCCTCGTCATGGTGACCGCCCGGCCTTACCTCGGGCCAATATCTCATCAGGGTCCCCTCCCTCACCGGGATCTGACTTTCCCCCCTGTATTAAAATTGCCGCCCCTTGGCAGACATTTGCATGGATTCGTCCCCCGTTACCGTCTTGATTTCCGAATGGGCTTTTGTCCAAACATGGAATGGTCCATTGGTGACCGACATAATCTGAGTGTTCATGCCCTCACCACGGGCTTACTGCATAGCCCGACTACTATTTCCTTCCTGCATTAATTAATATTTCTTTCGGTCGTGGAGCCCTTATTTCTGGCAATTAATCAAGGGTGTTCCCCCGCATGGGGGATGTAAATGACACTGTGACCTTTATGGCACGGCGGGTCTTGGTCTCGACCCGAACCACACAATCGCTTGACTGAGTCAGATCGAGCGCACTATGGGCTTCCATGAAGCCCGAACAAATCGTCATTTTATGACTGGCCCGCCCACGCACTTAATAAACCAATAAATGAATAAATCATGACTTTAATGAAAATAAGTGCGTCCACAGGTGGTCTAGGCAGGAGAAGGGTCGATTCTTTTTAAAAGTTTAGTACTACTTTTGGGAGGACCCAAAGCTGTTTCACATGGGTCCAGATCAAATAATTAGAAGATGTGTCCCCAAGGAGGAGCAACAGTCTGTTCTGAATTTCTGTCATAATCTCACTTGTGGGGGACACTTTTTGGGAAAGAAAACAACGGCTAAAGTATTACAAAGTGGATTTTATTGGCCCACATTGTTTAAAGATGCTTATGAATTTTCAAAAACATGTTTAGGGTGTCAAGCAATGGGTAACAATTCAAAAAGAGATATGATGCCACTCAGTCCCATTCTGGTAGTAGAGATTTTCGATGTTTGGGGAATAGACTTTATGGGACGGCCGTACCTGTTCCAGAGAAGGGGAAGCGAGGGGTTGCCTGCCGAAGAAGAAAGAGGAAAGAGAAGGAAGGGAGGCGGACGCCATGTCGGGGCGGGGGAAGGGCGGGAAGGGGCTGGGGAAGGGCGGGGCGAAGCGGCACCGCAAGGTCCTCCGGGACAACATCTAGGGCATCATGAAGCCGGCCATTCATCGACTGGCTCGTCGCGGCGGCGTCAAGCGCATCAGCGGTCTCATCTACGAGGAGACCCGGGGCGTCCTCAAGATCTTCCTGGAGAACGTCATCCGCGACGCCGTCACGTACACGGAGCACGCCCGCCGCAAGACCGTGACCGCCATGGACGTCGTCTACTGCCCTCAAGCGCTAGGCCCGCACTCTCTACGGCTTCGGCGGCTGAAGAATGGATGGCTAGGGGTGAGATCCGGAAGGCAAGAGTCCTTGTTCCGCCTTGTGATGTATAAATGGTGATAGAGGGGTTTCAAAATTTCTTCTACGCTTTTTGGGTGTTTTTTTTCTTTGCCTGGTATGTGGAAATTAGGCTTTAGGGGATTGGGTTTCTCTTGGTGAACGGAGTTGGAGGGAGATCGACGGCTTTGTTGCTTTCCTTTTGTTAGGGATAGGGGTCTGAGATGTCGAATATTCGTAAGGAATGCTAGCCACTTTATGGAAATGTTGTACTCATGTTTACCTTTTCCAAAAAAAAAATAGACTTTATTCCACCTTCATTTAGTAATGAATATATTTTGGTGGCGGTGGACTATGTTTCAAAATGGATTGAAGCTATTGCTACTAGGACAAATGATCACAAGGTCGTGATGAAGTTTGTGAAGAAACACATCTTTTCTAGATTTGGTTGTCTTAGAACTATCATTAGTCATGGGGGCTCTCACTTTATTCATTTTCAATTTCGAGCTCTGATTTGTAAATATGGCATCACTCACAAGCTCGCTACCCCCTACCATCCCCAAACCAGTGGTCAGGTAGAAGTGTCCAACTGGGAGATAAAAATCATTTTGCATAAGACAGTTCAGCCGGATAAAAAAGACTGGTCCGAGAGACTAGATGATGCACTCTGGGCCTATAGAACTGCATTTAAGACTCCCATTGGCATGTCACCTTACCACCTCATTTTTAGAAAAGCCTGCCAGTTGCCTGTAGAGCTTGAACATAGAGCATATTGGGCCATCAAACATGTCACGCCCCAACGCGGAATATCGGGTCGTACAGTTAGAAACTAGCTAGAGATAACAACAATAAGCTAAGCTAAACAATTACACAGGTGCTAAGAAAAGGAACAAATCTATTGATCAAGATGATTCCAATTTATTACAATAACCAACATTTGCTAACACACGATCAAACATGACTTCCAATCTGAATTCTAATATAATAACTGACTTCAAAAGTAACAAAGTGCTAACACAACTCTAAGGAATAACTAGAGGTAAACAACCATGCCCACACGGCATCTACTAACAGGTACACTCAAAAGATATCACTCCTGCCCTTCCCCATCGGTATGCGCATCATCACCTGAATAGCCTGGAAAGGGGGGAAAACAACAACTATGAGCTGACGCTCAGTAGGAAATAACAGGCAAGTGTACGTGATTAACAAGTTAATTACATTTTTCATATGCAATGCTAAGAAAAGAAATAAATGACGATAACGATAAAATGAAACAACGTAATATAAAGATCTTGCAAGGTCAAGAAATATAATGATGACAAGAGATAACAAGATAACAAGTACAAGAATTTACAACAGGAGATAGTAATAGAGAATTGGCCAACAAGCAAGTATTTTAAACATCATTCCAAGCACAATCAAGTAACAAGTAACAAGAGATTTTATGTCATAGACGTTACACAAGTCAAGTACTCGGTGCAATGCCTCACCATGTCATTAACATCCCATGGGCTCACTAACTTTCGGGCGCTCTCCCCAGGACCAGACCGGGCCCTTATGATGCGTTGGCATTGATTTATTGGATCCAAGATCCCACGTTGTCTAGACATTTAGTCAAGTTAAATGGCCAATTAATCAGAGGAATTTCTGTCACAAGCATGAGATTTAAGGACTAACTTGTCCTTGGATTTACTAAAACAAAAACTCGGTTATACGGTCACTTTAGGCCGCATTACAAGAATTGGACCAAAACTTAGTCCACGAGGTCAATAAAGAACGGCTGACAGTGTACCGTTCAGGTGTGTAAGCAATCCATTCTACTGGGGTAATAATGACTATCCAGCAACTAAGCAATCAATTTGATCCTAATTACCAAGTTAATATACCAAGGATTATCATTTACATTAAGCCAAATCGCCAAAAAGATGATTCAAGATAATAAGGTAAAGAACAAGCTCACACAGGAGTGAAAAAGCATGCATTAACAGAAATTTAGTTACACAATTAACCACTAATTATGTGGGTTTCTATTTAACCATTGTATGCGTTGCAATGGAGATGGTGAACGGCATGTTTTTACACTATGATTGAATGCAAGGACCATTGTCAATTGAAATCATAAGGTTACAAGTATGGGTCATTGGTTCCTCAAAAATATAGTTTTCAATTGGACTAAGTTGAATGGGTCGATCCCCTAATGATCCGGATCGATCCACGGGTCGAAAAACAACATTACCGGGTCATACAGCACATGGGTCGACCCCTGGAAAATTCCAAGGCATGGGTCGACCCATTGGGTCGGCCCCTGGAACTCCAGGAGTCTGCCTGGGTGATGGGTCGACCCATGGGGTCGACCCCTGCAAAAACTGCTGCATGGGTCGACCCCCGCACTGGGCAGCATGGGTCGACCCCATGGGTCGACCCCTGCACTTCCAGAAATGGCTGTCGCTTCCGGAAAACACAAAAACTCATCCATTTGGGGTCTAAATGGGTTGGGATCTTAACCACATGCTCTAGAGTTCTTAATAGACATACTAGGGTCATAATACAAGAGTTTTGAAACACGAATTTCAACAGAAATCAATTGAATCACAACCTATGTATGATGAACACATGAAAACCTAGTTCTTGACATGCTTCTACTAAATCGTAAGGTTCTCTCAATATATACAACGAAATTTGGGACTTCTTATATCAAAAGAAAGCTACTTCGATGCTGATTACATCCATGTATGATATGCTATATGGGGATCAAGATATACAACTCAAAATCAGCCCGAAATCATGCTTTGACTCAAAAGAACACAGCATAAATCAAGCCTAGATATGCTCTTACTTCGATCCCAAATTCTCTAAACATGCTCAATGAAATTTGGGGCTTTCTACCCCAAATGAAAACTAACATGCTGATGCTTACATCCATGTATATTAATTAGAGTTTGGCTGTTATAACCTACCTCAATCGAAGAGAGAACTTAAAGCCCTAGAATGAAGAACGAACTTGACAGCACCTTAGAAAAACTTTGATATCTCCTTGGATACCTAATCAAATTTAGGGCTTTTACTACCACTGGAAAGAGCTCATTGAGAGGAACAATTTCATGTATTCATATGCTGATTTTGGTTAAGGAAACCTACCTCAATCGAAGGAACAAAGAGGAGAGGAAGGAGGACGACGGCTGCCGACCCACCTCCACTAAACGACCAAAATCTTCCTAGGTCTGAATCCTCTGCGAACTCCACAGCCACCAAATGAAAGTAGACACGAAGAGCTTTATTTTGATAGCTCATAGAGCTTCTGGAGACTTTGGAGTTGGGAGAAATCGACCACGCAAGGTGGTGTTTGAAAACGGCACCGCCAAGGTTGACTTCAACAAAACTCGGCCGCCACCATGTGCTAGGGTTAGGTTTTGGTTCGATTTATAGAGGGCTATTGATCCTTAGATCGTGACCTTTCATTTGCCACCGATTTGAGCTCATTTGGTTGAGTATTAAGCTCTAATTTGATGTTTTAAGATGGGATTAGGTAAAGGTTAACTAAGTGTGCACTTTTAGGCTTAATCCACTAATTAGATCAAATTGTGGATTTTTGCTGGGTTGATCACAGAAGATAAAGTTGCTAACTACATGGTCCTTGACCCAATTAGCATTTTTCCAGATTTTTATAAGGTAGTCGAATTTCCACTATTATATTTTCTAAGGAATTAAATATCAAAAATCCGAAATTCAAGCATTAAATCATTAAAAATTCAATTTTTAGTTAATAAAAGCTTAATAAATACATTGGGCTCAATAAAATTTTTTGGGGTATTACACCCTCCCCTACTTAAGGAATTTGGTCCTCCAAATTCACTACACTATAACTGAGAGTAGGGAAAGAGATAGATCACCTAGAATAAGTCGGGATACCGCTTCCGCATAGTATCTTCAGATTCCCAAGTAGCTTCTTCAGTCCCACACCGACTCCACTGAATCTTGACCATTGGTATAGAACGATTCCGGAGTTGTTGTTGCTTCCAATCCAGAATCTTGATAGGTCTTTCTTCATAGGTCAAATCCTCCTTCAATTCAAAATCCACATGCTGAATGATGTGAGTGGGGTCATACACATATTTCCGTAACATAGACACATGGAAAACATTGTGTACGCCAGACAACGGCGGCGGTAATGCCAGTCTGTAAGCAACTTCCCTCACTCTATCTAGGATCTCGAATGGGCCAATATATCTCGGACTAAGCTTGCCATAAATGCCAAATCTTTGAATCCCTCTCGAAGGAGAGACTTTCAGAAATACATGCTCGCCAACTTGAAATTATAATGTTCTTCTCCTTGTGTCGGCATAACTCTTCTATCTTGATTGGGCTACTTGTAACCGGTCTCGGATAACACGGATGTTCTGTGACGATTTTGAAATAAGATCCGGTCCAAGCCATTGCTTCTCACCTATCTCATCCCAACATAACGGGGAACGACAGCTTCGCCCGTACAATGCTTCAAAAGGAGCCATCTGGATGCTGGATTGATAACTGTTGTTGTAGGCGAATTCAATCAAAGCCAAATGGTCACTCCAACTACCTCCGAAATCAATCATGCATGCTCTACACATATCTTCCACTATCTGATTGGTTCTTTCAGTCTGTCCATCTGTCTGCAGATGAAAAGTAGTACTGAAATTCAGACGAGTACCCAAAGATTCTTGCAGTCCCTTCCAGAAATGTGAAGTAAATCTGGAGTCTCTATCAGACACAATTCTGACTGGTATGCCATGGAGCCTTACCACTTCCTTCAAATACAAAGCAGCCAATACACCAACTGTCCACTTGGACTTAATGGGTAAGAAATGAGCTGACTTTGTCAATCGATCGACAATCACCCATATTGCATCAAATCCACCACGAGTCTTAGGTAGACCCATAATGAAATCCATGCCAATGCTCTCCCACTTCCATTGGGGTATGTCAAGTGGTTTCAACTTTCCTGCCGGTCCGAAATGTTCAGCCTTGACTTGCTGACAACCCAAGCATCTACTCACGAAGTCTGCAACTTCCCTTTTCATATTCGGCCACCAAAAAGATCTCTTCAAATCCTTGAACATTTTAGTGCCTCCAGGATGAATGGTATATCGGGATCTATGTGCTTCCTCCAGAATCTTGTTCTTTATTCCAGCTTCATCAGGTACACAAGTTCTACCCTGGAATAACAATCTTCCATCGTCAGCCATCATGAAGTCAGGTCTACTGCTCAAGCTTCCCTTGATCTCTACTAGCTCGGGATCATTATCTTGCAGAGATTTGATTTCCATCAACAATTCGGGCTTAAGTTGAATCTGTGCAATCATAATCCGATCATTATCAACATTCAGATCCAGGCTGGCTAATTGTTCTAATAGCTTCCACTCTTGTAACATGAGACTGGACAATCTAGCCACAGGCTTCCTGCTTAATGCATCTGCCACAACATTACCTTTGCCAGGATGATACTCGATCGAGAAGTCAAAGTCCTTCAAGTACTCCAACCATCTTCTCTGCCTCATATTGAGTTCCTTCTGAGAAAATAAATATTTCAGACTCTTATGATCTGAAAACACTGTGAATGTTTCTCCATACAAGTAGTGCCTCCATATCTTCAATGCGAACACCACTGCTGCTAGTTCCAAATCATGAACAGGATAATTCTCTTCATGCTTCCTCAACTGCCTAGAAGAATAGGCTATCACCTTCCCATGCTGCATGAGTACACAGCCTAAACCAATACCTGAAGCATCAGTGTATACCACAAAACCTCCTTCACCAGAAGGTAAAGCCAATACAGGTGCAGTAGTTAAACAATCTTTCAAAGTCTGAAAGCTTCGCTGACAATCATCTGACCAATCAAACTTGTTCTCCTTGCGGGTTAATCTTGTAAGAGGTACCGCAATCTTGGAGAAATCTTCAATGAATCTACGATAATAGCCTACCAGGCCTAAGAAGCTTCTGATTTCAGTCACACTAGTAGGCTGCTACCAATTCTTCACTGCCTCCACCTTTGAAGGATCCACAGAAATTCCTTCCTTGGTGATGATATGTCCGAGAAAGGACACCTCTTGCAGCCAAAATTCACACTTACTAAACTTGGCATATACCTGATGATCTCTCAACAGTTGCAATGCCATCCTCAGATGCTCGGCATGCTCCTCCTCATTCTTAGAATAAATCAGGATGTCATCAATGAATACCACGACCCATCGATCAAGATAGGGCCGAAATACATTGTTCATCAACTGCATGAAAGCTGCTGGTGCATTCGTTAGACCAAAAGGCATAACGACAAATTCAAAATGACCATTCCTGCTGCGGAAAGCTGTTTTATAGATATCCTCTTCCTTAATCCGCAACTGGTGATATCCAGATCGAAGATCGATCTTAGAAAAATACTGAGCTCCTGCTATTTGGTCAAATAATTCGTCGATTCTCGGCAATGGATATTTGTTCTTGACAGTCTGCTGGTTCAATTGCCGATAATCGATGCACAACCGCATCGAACCATCTTTCTTCTTGACGAATAATACAGGGGCTCCCCAAGGAGAAATACTAGGGCGAATGAAACCCTTCTCGAGCAATTCCATCAACTGTTGCTTTAACTCCCTCAGTTTCGTAGGAGATATACGATAAGGAGCCTTGGAAATAAGAGATGTGCCATGAATGAGATCAATAGAAAAGATAACTTCCCGCTCAGGCGGAAGTCCTGGTAGTTCCTCTGGAAAGACATCAGGAAAATCTCAGACAACATAAATGTCCTTAATCTCTATCTGCTGCTCAGGGGTTGCACAGACAAAGGCCAGAAAAGCCTCGCATCCTCGTCTCATCAGCTTATCAGCTCGAAGAGCCGAGATAAGTGATACGGAGTTATGGTGCTGAACTCCCACAAAAGAAAGTCTAGGGTGTCTAGTACAAGACACAGAGCTAGAACTGCAGTGAACATTAGTCTCATATCTAGCCAACCAATCTGCTCCTAAGATTACATCATAATCCTTCATGTCCATGTAGACTAAATCAGCTGGTAAATTCTGTTCACCAATCATAACCGTACTAGAAGGATAGAAGTATTGTATTGCTGATCTAGAACCAATAGGAGTTGATATTTCTAACGGAGAATTCATCAAAACATGTTCCACAGCTAAAGACTTAGAAAATCTTCGAGAAATAAAGGAATGTGTGGCACCAGTATCAAAAAGAACAAATGCTGGCTTGTCGAGTATAATAAGAGTACCTTCGACGAGTCCACCGTCCTCGGCGGTTCCTGCTTCATCTGCATGCAAAGCTTGATGCTTGCCTTGCGGTTTCTTGATGCCTTAAGGTTTTGCCGGTGTAGCTTGCTCCGATATAAGAGGATAATTAGGGATACGGTGCTCTTTACTCCCACATCGCAAACAGGCGCCTAGCTTGCGCCAGCATTCCTCCATCTTGTGACCAGGACGATCACAAAACTTGCACAAGCCCTTGAATGGAACAATAGGGCCAGGCTTCTTGTCTTCATGCCTCGGCATCTTGCCCTTCCACGATCCAGATCCAGTCCATGAACTAGATCCACTAATAGGCCTCCTCTTGCTATACCCGGGTTTGATATTCCCGGAACCCGTAGGTAGTTCCTTCTTTGTGCCCTTTCCACGGATTCTCTCCGTCATCTCAAGAGTATCTTCTAGAACTTGAGCTTTCCTCACCATCTCAGAATAGGTGGAGATTTCCATCGGTGCCAATTGATTGATATAATGCAGCTTCAGCCCATTAAGAAAGCGCTTAGCCTTCATCTTCTCGGTAGATATCAAGTGGGTAGCATATCGAGATAGCTGAGAAAATTGCGCTTCATACTCCTCCACGGACAGACCTCGCTGTTTCAGGGCTGCGAACTCCGCCGCTTTCTTCTCTTGTACTCTATAAGAAAAATACTTGCTGTTAAAGAATTCCTCGAACTCTTCCCATGTAACTTGCTGGTCACCAAGGGTAGCCTTCACGGAATCCCACCATGTTCTTGCATCACGTTCAAGTTGAAAGGTTGAGAGAAGGACACGTTCTTGATTGCTGCATTGCATCACTTCGAATATCCTTCCCATCTCATCTAGCCAGTGCTCGGCTTCATCGGGGTCAGTCGAGCCTCTAAATCTCGGCGGATTCATTCCTCGAAGTTCTGATATAGATCGCTGGTGCCATGGTGTGCAGCTCCTGCTTGAGCCACTTACTGTAAAGCCTACGTAAGGCCTTGAACCGTACGCTGCAAGTTCCTCCATTCCGCACGGTCAGCTGCCATTGCAATGGCCTACACGAGGAAGAGATTACTTAGGTTCAATAAGATAGATAATAACACGATTACGAAACGAACTTAACCCAAGTTTCTACCCAAATCTCACCAGGTCGGGTTCTTAGACTAAACAAGGTTAGGGGTCCTATGAGAACACTTAGAACCCTAAAACGTAGAAAACCTAGAACTTAGAGAACCTAGGAATGTGAAACCTAGGGCTCTGATACCAACTAAACTGTCACGCCCCGACGCGGAATATCGGGTCGTACAGTTAGAAACTAGCTAGAGATAACAATAATAAGCTAAGATAAACAATTACACAAGTGCTAAGAAAAGGAACAAATCTATTGATCAAGATGATTCCAATTTATTACAATAACCAACATTTGCTAACACACGATCAAACATGACTTCCAATCTGAATTCTAATATAATAACTGACTCCAAAAGTAACAAAGTGCTAACACAACTCTAAGGAATAACTAGAGGTAAACAACCATGCCCACACGGCATCTACTAATAGGTACACTCAAAAGATATCACTCCTGCCCTTCTCCATCGGTATGCGCATCATCACCTGAATAGCCTGGAAAGGGGGGAAAACAACAACTATGAGCTGACGCTCAGTAGGAAATAACAGGCAAGTGTACGTGATTAACAAGTTAATTACATTTTTCATATGCAATGCTAAGAAAAGAAATAAATGACGATAACGATAAAATGAAACAACATAATATAAAGATCTTGCAAGGTCAAGAAATATAATGATGACAAGAGATAACAAGATAACAAGTACAAGAATTTACAACAGGATATAGTAATAGAGAATTGGCCAACAAGCAAGTATTTTAAACATCATTCCAAGCACGATCAAGTAACAAGTAACAAGAGATTTTATGTCATAGACGTTACACAATTCAAGTACTCGGTGCAATGCCTCACCATGTCATTAACATCCCATGGGCTCACTAACTTTCGGGCGCTCTCCCCAGGACCAGACTGGGCCCTTATGATGCGTTGGCATTGATTTACTGGATCCAAGATCCCACGTTGTCTAGACATTCAGTCAAGTTAAATGGCCAATTAATCAGAGGAATTTCTGTCACAAGCATGAGATTTAAGGACTAACTTGTCCTTGGATTTACTAAAACAAAAACTCGGTTATACGGTCACTTTGGGCCGCATTACAAGAATTAGACCAAAACTTAGTCCACGAGGTCAATAAAGAACGGCTGACAGTGTACCGTTCAGGTGTGTAAGCAATCCATTCTACTGGGGTAATAATGACTATCCAGTAACTAAGCAATCAATTTGATCCTAATTACCAAGTTAATATACCAAGGATTATCATTTACATTAAGCCAAATCACCAAAAAGATGATTCAAGATAATAAGGTAAAGAACAAGCTCGCACATGAGTGAAAAAGCATGTATTAACAGAAATTTAGTTACACAATTAACCACTAATTATGTGGGTTTCTATTTAACCATTGTATGTGTTGCAATGGAGATGGTGAACGGCATGTTTTTACACTATGATTGAATGCAAGGACCATTGTCAATTGAAATCATAAGGTTACAAGTATGGGTCATTGGTTCCTCAAAAATATAGTTTTCAATTGGACTAAGTTGAATGGGTCGATCCCCTAATGATCCGGATCGATCCACGGGTCGAAAAACAACATTACCGGGTCATACAGCACATGGGTCGACCCATTGGGTCGACCCCTGGAACTCCAGGAGTCTGCCTGGGTGATGGGTCGACCCAAGGGGTCGACCCCTACAAAAACTGCTGCATGGGTCGACCCATTTGGTCGACCCCCGCACTGGGCAGCATGGGTCGACCCCATGGGTCGACCCCTGCACTTCCAGAAACGGCCGTGGCTTCCGAAAAACACAAAAACTCATCCATTTGGAGTCTAAATGGGTTGGGATCTTAACCACATACTCTAGGGTTCTTAATAGACATACTAGGGTCATAATACAAGAGTTTTGAAACACGAATTTCAACTGAAATAAATTGAATCACAACCTATCTATGATGAACACATGAAAACCTAGTTCTTGACATGCTTCTACTAAATCGTAAGGTTCTCTCAATATATACAACGAAATTTGGGGCTTCTTATATCAAAAGAAAGCTACTTCGATGCTGATTCCATCCATGTATGATATGCTATATGGAGATCAAGATATACAACTCAAAATTAGCCCGAAATCATGATTTGACTCAAAAGAACACATCATAAATCAAGCCTAGACATGCTCTTACTATGATCCCAAATTCTCTAAACATGCTCAATGAAATTTGGGACTTTCTACGCCAAATGAAAACTAACATGCTGATGCTTACATCCATGTATATTAATTAGAGTTTGGCTGTTATAACCTACCTCAATCGAAGAGAGAACTTAAAGCCCTATAATGAAGAACGAACTTGACAGCACCTTAGAAAAACCTTGATATCTCCTTGGATACCTAATGAAATTTAGGACTTTTACTACCACTGGAAAGAGCTCATTGAGAGGAACAATTTGATGTATTCATATGCTGATTTTGGTTAAGGAAACCTACCTCAATCGAAGGAACAAAGAGGAGAGGAAGGAGGACGACGGCTGCCGACCCACCTCCACTAAACGACCAAAATCTTCCCAGGTCTGAATCCTCTGTGAACTCCACAGCCACCAAATGAAAGTAGACACGAAGAGCTTTATTTTGATAGCTCATAGAGCTTCTGGAGACTTCGGAGTTGGGAGAAATCGACCACGCAAGGTGGTGTTTGAAAACGGCGCCGCCAAGGTTGACTTCAACAAAACTCGGCCGCCACCATGTGCTAGGGTTAGGTTTTGGTTCGATTGATAGAGGGATATTGATCCTTAGATCGTGACCTTTCATTTGCCACCGATTTGAGCTCATTTGGTTGAGTATTAAGCTCTAATTTGATGTTTTAAGATGGGGTTAGGTAAAGGTTAACTAAGTGTGCACTTTTAGGCTTAATCCACTAATTAGACCAAATTGCGGATTTTTGCTAGGTCGATCACAGAAGACAAATTTACTAACTACATGGTCCTTGACCCAATTAGCATTTTTCCAGATTTTTATAAGGTAGTCGAATTTCCACTATTCTATTTTCTAAGGAATTAAATATCAAAAATCTGAAATTCAAGCATTAAATCATTAAAAATTCAATTTTCAGTTAATAAAAGCTTAATAAATACATTGGGCTCAAAAAAAATTTCAGGGTATTACAAAACAAGTCAACTTCGATCTCACTCAAGCCGGGGCCCAAAGAGCCCTACAACTCCATGAATTGGAGGAACTAAGAAATGAAGCCTATGAAAATTCAAAGATTTATAAAGCTAAAACCAAGGCATTCCATGGCAAGCATATTCACAGGAAAACTTTTTATGAGAATCAAAAGGTTTGACTTTTTAATTCTAGGCTGCGCTTATTCCCTGGTAAGCTCAAATCCAGATGGGACAGACCGTTTGTAGTTGTTAAGGCTTTTGATCACGGTGCCGTCAAAATTTTGAATCTAAAAATGGTCACATTTTCACTATCAACGATCAAAGATTGAAACCTTATTTGGAAAATGATCAGTTGCAAAAAGAATTCATTGTTCTAAGTGATCTAGAATAAAATCTTCGTGAGCTATCATGTGTCTGGCTGAAGACAGAAAACTTAGCGCTTCTGAGAGGCAACCCAAGATTTTTTGTTGTTTGATATTTTTGTTCCAGTGTGTTTCAATAGGCATGTCAAGGAGAAAGAGCTGTCGCCGTTATTCTAAAGGAGTCTTTCGCATCGCATATCAGGTTGTCT
Source organism: Amorphophallus konjac (assembly GCA_022559845.1). Taxonomy (NCBI): domain Eukaryota; kingdom Viridiplantae; phylum Streptophyta; class Magnoliopsida; order Alismatales; family Araceae; genus Amorphophallus; species Amorphophallus konjac. The sequence continues at coordinate 319,647,972 of CM040125.1, forward strand.
CTTTCTTACTCAGTAGTATTTATTGCTACATTGTTCTTTTATTTTCAATTCTATATGCCATTGAGGACAATGTCATTCAAGTTGGGGGGGAGAGAAAATTTTCATGATGCATATAGTACAACATGATATGATTTTTTGCATGATGTCCTACAGGTCACTTTGTCCTACATTCCTACATGAAAGTGAAAATATGAAATCCCCGACTAAGTTTTCCTGATTCATGCTTTTATTGAAAGTGATTCTGGAATAGAAAAGACTGGGAAGAAGGATGATGGAAAATTTATTCAATCTAGCCATGAAAAATTGATGTAAGAATCTCTTTAAAGTTCTTTAGCACTTTAGAAAAATAAAAAACACTGTACACACTAATGAAACAAGTAGGGCAAGACCTCTGTTATTTTGGGTATAGTGTCTGATGCTATGCACTTCTTAAGAGATCTTTTATAAACTTTTTGTCAGGTTATTTATCAAATAAGTGCAAAAGCACAATGAAAAAAAATACCACGAAAAATGCCCCGAATCTTAGTAACCGGGCATGCTTCACCTAACAAGTGTTTAGATTCGCATCAAACGGAAAAGGGAACCTTGATCTGCGTAACCGAGCTTGCTTCTCCTAAGGCAAGAGTCGAGGTTCATGTGAAATAGTGAAGGGTAGTGCAGAATCATGTGTGTATTGAAGAAAAAAAATCCCAATAGGGATATTGCAATAAGGCAGCTAAAAAGCTACTGTGCTTAATGCTCTGAATTAGAAAGTGTAGGGTTGAAAGATACTTGCTTGAAACAGCAAATGGGGGACGCAATTGTCTATGTAGTGGATTTAGTATTACACATGCACAAGTGCTGTTGAACTTTGAGATGCATTCTTAAGTCATGTACTTTAATTTCCAATCTAAGACTAGAGCGCATTAATGCTTCCTGATTCCTAATCTTTGGTTGATTCTGTGAAGGAAGAGCCGGATATAGAGGTATGAATTTTGCAAACTCTTGTTGGTCCTAAATTTTAATTTAATTGCATTGCTAAGGGTCTAGCAATGAGTAAGTTGGGGGTGTGATGAATGCTCATTTTACTATGATAAATCATGTCAAACACACCATTTCATGTGCATTTAATAAGACAATTATGCATATTTTATGGCTAATCCCAACTTCACATAAATTGGGCCTTCCATGTAAATTAATTTAATTTATGGTTAATTATTCAATAAAAAAGGAGTTGAAGGCCATGAGTATTAATTTCTCATTGCATAATTATAAGCATTTATGGGCTGTATGTTTAATGCAATATTTTTTGTGGATTAAAATCAAAATTTTCCTCTACAGGACACCCGCGGTAATTGCTAGAAGAGCCAGGGGCAAAATCATCACAAGAGCAAGGCAAGGGTTGCCCTAGGGCTCCCCTCTCTTCCCCTCTCCATCTTTGACCAAGTCAAGGTAGCCACCATCCTTTTTATGGGATAAAAAGATAAGGAAAGGGATTTATTTGTGGAAGATATTCACATTGGATTTGGACGAACATTCTTCTTAAGTTTGATCTCCATAGAGACCCTCAAATTGGTATCCATCAGGAAAATTTTAAATTACAGCAGGAATTCAAAGGTTTAACTCCATTGGTCAAGCTAGTTAGGATCCTCCTTCGATTCACCATCTGGAAGATTTGGCGAGAGAGATGCTTAAGGCTATTTGAAGACACACCTTCCACATCAAGAATAAAGTTGTTCTTAGAAATAATTGAGGATTCTAGAAGCTGTTTAGAATTCTTTGGTCTGAATAACCTCACCAAGAGGCAGAAAGAAATTTTCAAGAAGTTTAATTTTTCAGTTTAATCAACCTTAGAGTCCACAGTCTGTGTGGTCCAAAGGTTTTTATTCACATTGCTAGCTAGTCTAGCAATTCTCTGATGTACAGTTGTTAGCTTCTTTAATACAATACACATTACTTACCAAAAAAAAATTGTGGAGAGAAAATAGGAGGAGATTCCCTCCCTTTTAGGAAACCAATGGGGGCACCCCTCTCTCCACACAAACCCTAGCCTCCATCTTGTTCTCATCACATCTCAGCCCTCCATCACCTTCTAAGTCGATCTCCACCCTCGTGTGATCCAATTCCCCTTTAAATAGCCAAGTTCTTCTTTCCTGTGGGAGGATTTTTTTTGGTCTAGTCATAGGTCGCATTTTTTCACCCATGCTTGTTCTTATGTTCGTCCTACTCTCTTCATGAACATTCTTTAGTTTTAAATGCTCTCCAACTTTCTATTCTTTGACATTCTCGAATTCTCTTTAATTTTCACGCTATCGTCCAGTTTTCAAGGTTCTGTCTTTCACATTTACTGTTCACCCGAACCTGCATCCCCCTGTTCTTCGCCTGTTTTCTCACCTTTATGATTTTTTTCTCCATCTGATTTCTTCACATAAGTTGTAGATATTTAAAGGTTCTTCAAATATCTCATCTTCCTCCAATTCTCCTCCATTTTCACGTTATTCTCAATTTTCCAAGCATTTGTTCTTCACTTTTTGCTGTTCATCTACATTTCTCCCACCGTCTCCTTCTTCCTCCGATTTCACCCTCTTCCTCACGTTTTCTCTTTCTACTCCCTTCATCAAATTTCTTCCTCTCTTCCTCATCTTCAACTTCTTCTTCGTCATCCTCTAATTCTTCTTGGTTTCCAAGTTATTTTAATTTCATTCTTACTCTATTTTTAGTATTTATGTTTCACTTGTTTAAAGCTCTCTCATCTTTTTCCTTCATCTCCACACAAACCCTTCCACAATCCTCTCTATATTTCTCTCCAAGGTTCATCCTCCACAACTCTTGTTTCACTGCGGCGTGCAAATCATGGCGGGCGATGTTCCAAGGCTCGTGACGTGGACGACGTCAGCTTCTTCATCCACCTCTTTCCACGACGATCTCCTTCATGGCGGAGCGATCGTCTCCAAGGCTCGGCTAGGAGGAGATGACGGTGTTCATCATCCTTTCATGGCTCTAATTTCTTCACTTTTCTCTTAGTTTACATTGGTTGTAATCTCTATTTTAATCGACATTGTACTTTTCAATTCATAGCAATACAAGTTTCATTTTGTGCAATTTTATTTCTTTCTCTTTGTCTCCCTCTCTTCCAATTTTCTCTTCTTCAACCCTCCAACGTTCTTTAGTTAGATTTTATTTCGAGTAATTTTAAGTTTTTACATTATCCTACTCACTCCACGATTTGCCAAAAAAAATACAAGAAGTTTTACAACTTAACAAAAGTTTCTTCCTCCTCGTGGGATCGACCCGTGCTCATCACATTACTTGGATTTCAAATCTTTTTCGTGAGTGAGTGCGGTAACTTATTTTTAAAATTGGGGCATGGCATTTTTAAACGACATTTGTTGCGTGCATCAATAATCTTCTTCCTTAGCAATAAAATCTCAATTTTGTAAGTTCTCTCTCTCTTCTTCCTCTATCTCCTTCCAATTTTCTCTTCTTCAACTCTCCAATATTCTTTAGATAGATTTAATCTCATGCAATCTTAATTTTCTTTCTTTTTCAAACTCACTCATAATTTTGCTCTAAAATACAAGGATTTCTCAACTTAATAGATGAATCTTCCTCCTAGTAGGGTCGACCCGTGCTCATCGCTCTACTTTGATTCAAAATCTTTTTAGTGAGTGAGTGCGGTATTTATTTTGAAATTGTGTGCGCGACATTTCAACAAGGAGTGTTTGTGAACATCAGTGCCGAGGTTGTTGGTCGGAGCTTTGACGAGGGTGCCGTTACGACACGCCGGGTGAAGGTGCAGATGCGACACCTCTCACTTTTTCTTCATTTTCTTCATTTTCTTCGTCATCTTCTTTCTTTAATTTTTTGTCCGATGCTGGGCTTGCTGTTGTAGATGACAATTTTTAGGTGTCAACAAATGCCCCTCACCCGCAGGTGTCGCTAATGATGGACGAATGAGTGGGGCCTGCGGGTGTAGCCTCCCCCTTTTTTGAAGGATGTCCAGACGGTTGGACCAAATATCTTTTCCCATGTTCTCACGGTAGTTGTCACTATAACACGCCATCTGAAGAAATAATTAGTGAAAATACAATTCATATTTTTAATATGCAATCTTTTTGAATTTTTTTAACTTTTTTTGGGAAATATTTGATTGACTTTTTTTATTTTTTTGGATTTTGAATGTGTTTGATATTTTTTTGTTGTTGTTTCTATTTTTTATATTCTTGTTTATTATTATTATTATTATTATTATTATTATTATTATTTTTAGTTCAATTCGTAGTTATTTCACCAAATTTCATCCAAGTATGTATGCATCCAACATGAATAAGCATAGAGTAGATATGTAGTATAACTCTCCCTTGTTGGGAGTGGGATAAGAACAGTGTTCATGACTCAGGCGGAGTGCAGTTCATGAGGCATAACTAAAGAAGACGTTCATTCATGAAGGGGATAGCGCATACTCCATCTATGTAGTTAAAATCACAATTTACACCCAAGACAATTTCTCCATGATGTGGAAGTGTAGGCATGTGAGCAATGAACCCTAAACATAGGGATATGTAGACTTTCTAAGTAACACTAGAGGATTACTCTATTGCCTACACTTGCATTTTGGGTTCTCGACTTTTTGTAGCTTCACACAACTCCCTTGTTTATTTTAAATTTTAGACTTCACCATTTGACGCGAGACTCATCATTTGTTCAATGAAGAGATCTGGTTACTAGGATCTGTCACTTTTTTTTTGATTGTGGAAATTTACTTCACCGTTATACGCGAGGCTCCTCACTTGTTCAATGGGGAGACCCTGTTACTAAGATCCATATTCCACTTATTCATCTTTTTTTTAACACAAGGGGGTAGGCAGTTTTTTTCTCATGATCACCCTTCATGTTCGTGTAAAAATTCGAGCATCAATAAAGTATTAGGAAGAATTTCTAAAATCCCTATGGCTGGAAGTCATTAATCACCTTATGTGCGAGGTGTGGGAGTTTTGTTTTGGGTGTACTTTGTGAGTTGCTCTAGAGACATAGATATGACTCTCCCTCTTAACGTATGCACTCACCAGAATTGGTTTCTCTCCCTTAGGATCTATCATGATGCAGACCTGTCCAGAACCAGGGCAACATTATTAGCAAGGAGGTATGGTCCTAGAAAGTCCAAATGAAGTGTATTAAACTATATTACTGGCAAGCATGCAAGTAGAATGAGCAAACATTCAAAACCAAGATCATGCAAGAGTTTTTTTTAATTTAAACTGTTTATTCACAAAGTATGATGTATGCATGGAATTTTATTCGTATTTACAAAGTACGCAACTTATCGATTATCTATTCTACAAATTTCATGTTTTCTCCTTATGTTGGAGAATTATTATTTTATCTTCTTTTTTATTTAAGGGTTTGATAAAAATATTTGCAAGTTGATTATTTGTAAGTATAGGATTAATACCGAAGCAAGGAAGGAAGGGTTTTATTCATTGACTCAGGTGGAAGTGTTGTGCCCCAGGTGCTTTTGATAATGACAAAACTTTATATGTGTACTCTTGATAATGACAAAACTTCATATGTGCAAATGGATCATGAATTACATGTGAACAAAACTATTTATGTGTGAATAAATTATGAATTGCATGTGATTATATTTTGATGAGCTTCATTGAATTGCAAGTAATTGTGATCATATTTTGTTGAGTTTCATTGAGTATGAGTTTCATTGTGAAATCATGCTGAGTTCTAAAGAGAAAATTTGTTAAATTTGATTTCCCTCATGGTGTGAGTGAACGAGTCATTTGAAAGTGGACAGTGAGAATTGGATGAAATTTGAATGAAATTTGATTGCCATGTGTGAATGCATTTCTTTTATACAAATGGTAGGAATGGACTTTGAATTGTAAAATGAAGTTCTAAATTGATTCTAAGTCCCAAATCTTGTATAGTTGTTAATTCTCCTCAAGATACAAGTTACCTTTTCTCTTGGTATGATGTTTAGAATCAAGTGTTCAAGTTATTGATTTTGTGAAACGAATAAATGAGCTCTTGCCTTTGTGCTTGATTGAACAAATTTATGATTAACCATTCTTCAAGTGCTTAACAAGTTCAAAAGGAGTCCAAAAATGTCAAAGATTTATATCTAAGGTATGTTGAACTTATTGGATTGAATACATGTTGATTTGGGGTTATTTATGTGTTTTACAGGTGAACTGGTCAACCTGGGTGAAGGGCTGGTTGACTTGGACTGGCTAGGGGCATCAAACCTACTGAAATCAAAGTGCAGGGTTAGGCCAGTCGACCGACGCCTTTGGACCGGTCGACTGAATTTCCTAGAGCGCACTGACTAAAACTATTACAGGTTTTGGTCGACTGACCTTGGCAATTCGGTCGACCGACCTTGGCAGTTCGGTTGAGCGATGGGCCGATCGACCGAACTCACCAGGCCAGTCAACCGAATGTGGCAGTGCCTTCGCCCAAGCAACTTCAAATCCGACGTGGCACTCACGTGGGACCTTATTCAAACCAGGTAAAATGTCCATTTTACCCCCAACTTGTTCCCTAACATGTGAGGAGACTTTGTGAAGGTTTTAGAAGGGATATAGGTGTCTTTTGGCCCCCATATTTCCCATATAGCCTTCCATTGCAAAATTGGCAGATATTATCCAAGGAAAAGAAGAAGAGGAGGCTTGAAGAGGAAGAAGGAGAAGAGGAACAAGAGGAGGAGCACCCCCTTGCTGCCAAGAGGAGTTCTACATCAAATTCAAGCGACTTCATCTATTCCGGATCGCCTTCAGGGAATGATCTACATCAAGGGTCATCATCCAGTCATCATCGCGGCTATTCGAGCATCGGGCGGAGCCATCTAAAGGGGGAATCTTATTTGCTTGATTTTCTACATCTTGATTTGAAAATCATGTGTTATTTGATCTTATGTTGAAAGAACATCTTTGCATTAAATGAATACTTGAAGTGTGTGGTCGGAGTGTGTGGTGTGCACATCCGAGCGTGTCTAGTTTGTTGCGATTTACAGCATGTGTGTGATTTGGGGTTGGTCCCCATCAGTTGCAACGATTTGTAACGTGTGTGTGTGTGTGTTGGAGTGTCGTCTCCATGTGTGTGTGTTACTGTCTTGTAAGGGTCTTCGAAAGATAGTGGAAGCCTCACCGATTTGGTGAGGGGTGGATGTAGGCACACAGATGTATGACCGAACCAGCTATAAAATTCTATGCCTTGTGGTATGCTTGTGATTTACACTTCCATTATTTAGTTTTTCATCATTTGAGGTTTCTGCACAGCTTCGCACACACTTACACACTCACATTATTATTTATCACACTCGAGTGAGTTTGAGAGTGTGTTCAACTTGTTATATCTGGTTCAATGTTCATCAAATCTAATAGGGGTTAATTGCTCAACTATCTATTGATCTTCAAAATGATCTTAGTCGTTGTGAAAATTAAATTTTAGTGGTCTAATCAATTCACCCCCCCTCTTGATTGTCGTTGTCCCACGAAGGTCTGAGCCAAAGAAGTGGGGTGAATCCTAGTCGAACTAGAGGTTGACGTTCACCAAGGGGAGTCATTTTGTTCATTGACCTAGTTGGGAAGTCTGGGCCAAAGGTAGGATAGTCGTCGGCTTAGACGAAGTGTCATGATGCCGAAGTACTTGGCTTAGATGGAAGGTCTTGCCGCCAAGGGTAGAATGTGTGTTGACTTCGACGGAATGTCGTGACGCCGAACTAAAGGGGTCATTTTGTTCAGTGGCCTGGACGGATGGTCCGGGCAAAAGGTAGGATGGTTGTCGGTTTGATGAAATGTCGTGACACTGAGATAAAGGGGTCATTTTGTTCGTTGGCCTGGACGGATGGTCCTGGCCCAAACAAGGGGGTCATTTTGTTTATTTGCTTGGATGGATGGTATGGGCCAATACAAAGAAATCATTTCTTTCATTGTCTTGGACGGATGGTCTGGGTGAAAGGTTAGATAGTTGGAGGCTTAGACAGAATGTCGTGACGCCGAGCTGCTTGGCTTAGACGGAAGGTCTTGACTCCAAGGGTAGAATATATGTCGGATTCGACAGAATGTCGTGACATCGAACTACTTGGCTTAGACGGAAGGTCTTGACGCCAAGGGCAAAATAATTGTCGGCTTCGATGGACTGTCGTGATGCCAAACTACTTGGCTTAGACGGAAAGTGTTCACGCCAAGGGCAGAATAATTGTCGGCTTTGACGGACTGTCGTGATGCCGAACTACTTGGCTTAGACGGAAAGTCTTGACGTCAACGGTAGAATAATTATCGGCTTCGACGGAATGTCATGACGCCAAACTACTTGGCTTAGACAGAAAGTCTTGACGCCAAGGGCAGAATAATTGTCGGCTTCGACGGAATGTTGTGACGCCGAACTACTTGGCTTAGACGGAAGGTCTTCACGCCAAGGGTAGACTAGTTTTTGGCTTCGACGGAATGTCATGACGCCAGACTACTTGGCTTAGACGGAAGGTCTGGACGCCAAGGGTAGAATAGTTGTTGGCTTCGATGGACTGTCGTGACCCCGAACTACTTGGCTTAGATAGAAAGTCATGACGCCAAGGGTAGAATAGTTGTCGACTTCGACGGACTGTCGTAATGCTGAAGATGGAATAAATGTTGACTCTGATGGAATGTCAAGGTCAACCTACTTGACTCAAACGGAAGGTCTGGGCCAAGGGCAGAATATATGTTGACTCTGACGGAATGTCAAGGTCAACCTATTTGGCTCAGACGAGAGGTCTAGGACAAGGGCAGAATAAATATTGAGTCTAACAGAATGTCAAGGTCAACCTACTTGACTCAGATGGAAGGTCTGGGCCAAGGGCAGAATAAATGTTGTCTCTGACAGAATGTCGAGGTCAACCTGCTTGACTCAGATAGAAGGTCTGCGCCAAGGGCAAAATAAATGTTGACTCCAATGGAATGTTGAGGTCAACCTACTTGACTCAGACGGGAGGTCTAGGCCAAGGGCAGAATAAATGTTGACTCTGACGGAATGTCAAGGTCAACCTACTTGACTCAGACAAAAGGTCTGGGCCAAGGGCAGAAGAAATGTGGACTCCGATGGAATGTCAAGGTCAACCTGCTTGACTCAGACAAAAGGTCTGCCCCAAGGGTAGAATAAATGTTGACTCCAATGGAATTACGAGGTCAACCTACTTGGCTCAGACGGGAGGTCTAGGCCAAGAGCAGAATAAATGTTGACTCTGACTGAATGTCAAGGTCAACGTACTTGACTCAGACAGAAGGTCTAGGCCAAGGGCAGAATAAATGTTGACTCTAACGGAATGTCAAGGTCAACCTACTTGACTCTGACGAAAGGTTTGGGCCAAGGGTAGAATAAATGTTGACTCCGATGGAATGTCAAGGTCAGCCTGCATGACTAAGACGGAAGGTCTAGGCCAAGGGCAGAATAAATGTTAACTCTGACGAAATAACGAGGTCAACCTACTTGACTCAGACGAGAGTTCTAGGCCAAGGGCATAATAAATGTTGACTTTGACGGAATGTCAAGGCCAACCTACATGACTCAGACGGAAGGTACGGGCCAAGGGCGGAATAAATGTTTACTGGTGGGGCCAGGGGTCAGTACCCGTCAATGGTGGTCATTTCTTCTTTTCTTGCTCATCATCATTTTCATTTGTTCTCATCATTTTCTTCTTCTTTTTTGTCATCATTCGTCATCATTTTCATTCGTTTTCTTTCATTATTCTTTTTTTTATTATTCATTTTCATTCATTTTTATTTTTTAATATTCATTTTCATTTATTTTTTCTATTCATTTTCATTCATTCTCATTTTTTCATTATTCATTTTCATTCATTTTCATTTTTTGTCATTATTTCATTCATTTTCATTTATTTTCATTCTTCCTTTTTGTAATTCATTTTCATTTTTTTTCTCTAAGAGCACCAAGGGGCGGACCGGAGAGTGCACCCTCTTCCAGGGAAGTGAATGTTCCCACTCAACCATCGCACACACCTAGGTGGAAATTTTATTGACATAAAAGGTCATTTTATAAACCAGCGGGGCATACCCCTAAAATAGATCCAAAGTGAATAATAATGTCGGGCCTAAGGCCAAACCACACACAAACCACATCATAAAGAATATTGTCTAAAGGCCGGCAGCCTGGCTGTACCCACCACCGCACATTCGTGCGCCGCAGTAGGCATGGACCGCCAGTCCCCAAACACCTCATTATGGGGGTTGTCGCAGGCATAGGTAGCGAGGGAATCAACAACCTGGTTGCACTCATAGAAACAGTGCTTGAAGTTGTAGCCCAATTGTTGATAGAGAAGGAGAATCGTGTTCCACCAAGGTAAGATACACCAAGGAGGTTGTCCTTGCGTCAAAACAAGATTAACTAAAACCTGAGAAATATATAGAATCAGAGACACCCCCAACCGATTAGCAACTCCTAGCCGTAATCCATCCAAAAGCGCCCTAGCTTCAGCAACCAAACTGCTCCCCCAACCATAGGCGAAGGCAAACGCTTTAAGAACCCTACCACTGCTATCTCTGATACAACCACCACCACCACAAGGGCCCGGATTACCCTTAGATGCTCCATCCACATTCAGCGTGAGAGACAGAGAAGAGGGCAGCAATCTGCAGATAATGAATGATGAACTCTTCCATTTGGATGCAAGGCCAAACACCTCCATGGACCGGACTTGAGCTGTAGAAGGGCATCTATTAAAAATAGTGTGATTCTGTAGAAACCCGATAAATTAAAATGATAAATAATTTTTTTATGAATTACATAATTAGAATCTTCACGAAATAATTAAATTATATTTTTACTATATGAAATAAACTAGGTAAATGCATTTACTTGAATTTACTTAAGGTAAATAGAAATTAAATACTCTAACCCTTAGAAAAATCATAGTAAGCCCAATAAAAGTCCATATAATGGATTAGAATTACAATTGGCCCATTGGATAATCTATAATGGGCTGAATTAATGGTTAAAGGATTCAATAAAGGTTAAATTAACCTTAAATTCGTAACATGTGTTTAATATGACATTTAATGGATTAAAATAACTCCATTTCTAGAAGATTGACTCAAGAATCAACCCTTACCTACCAGCCACCTTAGACCAGCCATTTTTACATTGGTTTCACACCGAATTAAGGCTAGATTAAGAGGAGAAGTTGAAATTTTCTTCTAATTCGGAGTTAATGGGTTTGGCATAGTTAGGCAAGGAATCTTGACCAAATTGGCCAAGTTTTGGCTATAAATAGATCCCTATTCGACCCTCAAATCATCCTTGGTGGCCTAGGCTATGCTGCTGCGGTGATTGGTGGAGATTTGAAGGAAGAATCAGGGGTTTTCTTATTCCGACCTATATTTCTACCTCTTCCTTAGATCTGCTCAAAGGTAGGTGTCTCTCAGGATAAACTTCAATTAAAGCATGCTATCTTGTGTATCTTTCAGTGCTCTTTCCATTGATAACTGTTTCCCTAAATTTTGTTAAGAAATGAGCAAGTTATGGTCATTTTATTGGAGGGGTATTCCCGTTTTTCGTCAGAACCAGAACGTGCTATACCACAGGAGCGCGTTCTGATCGCGCTGCCCCGACATAGCGCTTTCATTTAGACCCTATTTCTCCTGTCTAATTTTCAAAAAAAATAATATATTCCAGATCGCGCTAGCTTTAGATAGCGCGTTCTTCATATCGCGCTAGCCAGAGCCAGTGCCTTCTAAAAAAATTCCAGATTTCAAAAAAAAAATGTAAACATCCAGATCGTGCTACCCAAGGCTAGCGCATTCAAGAAAATTTTCACGGAATTCCCGGGGTTCAAAATAAATTATTTGGGTATATAAAGATATATAATTTATGAACGTGACAGTAAGATAATCAGAAGATTTCTTCAGAAAACCAACTAACCTCACCTCACCTCGGCTCGGATAAATATATAAATATATTAATAGTTTTGTAACCACACACAATTCGAGTCCACATCCTATGCCCCTTGCGTCCTGACCCAAGGGTGAGCTCTCCAACATATAAAGCCATGAAAGTTTTTCTAACTTCCAATGTGGGACTAAAGTTTAGTCACTATACAATAAGAATTATAAGCATTTAGAATCCACATTAATTGTAAGCATTCAGTCACCAAAAATTAGGTAAAGCAATATTAGCATGTTTGAATTTTTACATCATGTTAAAATTTATTTTTGTAGAATAAAAATTATTTTTAGCATGTAAAAACTCTATTTTTACCATATTATTAGTAAACTAATACATGAAAAATATTTCCAGCATGTTAAAAATTACTTCCAGCATGATAAAATTATTCTATTCATACTGAGATATGAAAACTATTTTTCAGCATGTTAAATCCATTTAAAACTATTTTTTTTGCATGCTAAACCTAATTTCTTATTAAATAATTAGTAAATTGATGCATGAAAATTACTTTCAGCATGTTAAAATTTCTTCCAGCATGATACAAATTATTTTCAGCATGGTAGAATTATTTTTAGCATGTTAGAAATATTGTCAGCATATTAAAGCTATTTAAAAACTATTTTTCAGCATGATAAATCTATTTTCCCATCAAATAATTAGTAAATAAATGTAAACAAATTATTTAAGCATGATAAAAAATTTATTTTGTTATCAGAGAATTTCTGAAATCAGCATGGTAAACTTCTTTTATCATCTCATCAGTAAGTTAATGTATGAGAATTATTTTAGCATGTTAAATATTAATTTTCAGCATGATAAAATTACTCTCAGTATGATAAAATTATTTCTAGCATGTTAAAATTACTTTAACATGTTAGAATTATTTTCAGCATGATGAAACTATTTTTAACATAAGAAATCTATTTTCTTAAGCATGAAAATCTATATTTATCATAATATCAGTAAATAAATATATGAAAATTGCCTACAGCATGAAAAAATCTGTCTTATCATGTTATCAGCAAATTGGTGTATAAAAATTACTTTTTAGCATGTTAAAATATTTTCTGTATAATAAATCTATTATTTAATCTTATTATTATTTATCCTATCTTATTATCATTAAAAATATCAATAATATGTGAAATCACGATTTTAATTCAAAAATATATACATCTTATCTAAAACTCAACATTTCTGAATTTTAACAGAATTAAGAATGAATTCTCAAATGCTTTCGTGAACATGGTGCTTACCTACACCACGTTCATAATAGAAATCTGGTTGGCTATAAAATCCGCGTTTTGGCTAAACTAAAATACCTCCAGAATATGAAAACTTCCTGAAAACATGCTTAGACACTTGTTAAATCAACACCCCCCGGGTTGGGTAGTTGCCGTAGCCGGGACTTCTCCTTCATCTCAAGACCTCGAACCGCTCCAGAACAGAGAGGGATGAGCTACCAACAGGCCCCCCAGGAAGCCTACCCTCCCCTAGGGTACGCACACCCCTATCCCCCACCACCGCCACCGGAGTACGGGCAGCCCTACCCTCCGCCGCCTCCTGGTCACCCTGGGCCTTACCCTCCCCCTGGCTACCAGGGCTACTTCAACCACGTGTACCCACCACCGCCACCCCCGCCGCCTCAGCACTACCACCACCACCAAAACTATGATGATGCCTCATGTTCTTCATTTCTGAGAGGATGTTTGGCCACTCTTTGTTGCTGCTGTATGCTGGAGGAGTGATGTTTCTAATGTTATGTGTTCAAGTGCCTTTAAAGTCAGGTTTCTAAGTGACCTTCAATTCTTCTCTGGATTGATATCTTCTATTGTCGTTGATCGATGTTCACTGTTGTCTGTTGTGTATTGGTGGTAGCTTGCAACTTTGATGAACAGGGGCTTGTAAAATGATATATATCGACTATCATAAAAAGGTCTATAAAAAGTAGTGCGAGGCATAATAATAATAATAATAATAATAATAATAATAATAATAATAATAATTATCTTTCCAAAAAAAACTTGTTAAATCAATTGAACACAAGATTAAATTATGGAATTAAAATAATTCTATTAGTTCTTTTTACTTAAATTTTTTTCCTAGTTACCGTTCGTTCTTGAATTCCACGACTTAATGTCGTTAAATATGATGCCTTAAAATTATTATTCACTTCTCTTACAACTTCTGAGATTTTTGCCAGATCTGTACTTTTTACAAATGAGCTTATTCTTGAAATTCATTGGCCATAGTGTTAAGTGGATGTCTAAACGTACTTGGGATCTTATGATCCACCGACCCAATGCCTGGCATTAATGGGGTCCGGTCTGGTCCTGGGAGGAGCGCCCGAAAGTACTTGTACCCATGGGAGTTGATTGACCACGGTGTGGCATTACACCGAAGTGCATGACTTGTTAGATTTTACGGCATTCCACTATTCGTACTTGTTACTTATTTATATGATTACTTGAAAATTACATGAATTACTTGACTTGTGTGAAATGGCCAATTACATGAAATTCTTTACTTGTTCAAAGTTATTACTTGAAAATCTCTCATGATATCTTGTTATCTCAATTACTTGAAAATTTCACTCATGTTATACACTTTTCGATGCAACTTGGAAAGATTACTTAAATTGTTAAACACTTAAAGATCGCCTGGTTTTTTAGAGATATAAAATCCTACTGAGCTTTTTGCTCACCCCACGTTTTGGTTAAATTGTTGCAGGAAATGACATTGAATAAGGGAATGGACAAGAGTGAAAGTGTGATATTCTTTTCCCTAGGATTTATGTAGATCATTAGTGTTTTACAAGAATCATGCACTTTGGGTTTGGAAGTTTGTAACTTACCTTTATGGCTTATGAATTAACAATGCAAACCTCTATTTTGATGGAATAAAAGTATCATTTTCTCATCAATCTTTGTCTTAGAATTAAATTTGTACATGCTCTGATCGACACGCTTGATTACGACTCGATCACGCCCTCTATATTCCGTGTCAGGACGTGATAGTCTTTATGGTATCAAAGCTTAGGTTACATAAAACCTAAGATTCTTAAACTTAGGTTAGGTTTTGGATCAATATCTAGAAATTGGATGGGTCTTAAAACCTTCTCGGTAAGATTGGGTAGAAACACGGGTTAAGTTTTAAGAAATAGGGAATTATCAGAAAATAAATAGCAAAACAAAAATAATAAACCTTAGAATTATGGTTTCAGGCTAATTCTCGCAAATGGCCGTCGAGAGAGCTCAATGGCGCGAGATGCAGCACACTGTTCAAGGCTTAACCCAAGCCCTCCAACAGGTTGCTCAGGGAGGAGCAAACCGAGGAGCTGGTGATTTGCATAGGAATTTCCGAAGTATGAACCCTCCCAAGTTCGCTTGATCTACGGATCTGGATGAAGTGGAACACTAGATTAAGGAGATCGAGAAGATATTCCGAGTCATGCAATGCGCTGACGAGGAGAAGGTCCTACTCGCTACCTTTCAACTAGAAAGGGATGCCCGTGCCTGGTGGGAATCGGTCCAAGCTACTTTACCGTACGACCAAATTCTATGGGTAGAGTTCGTGGAACACTTCAATAGTAAATATTTTTCCGACCGAGTGCAAGAAAGGAAGGCCTCCGAATTTGCCGCTTTGAAGTAAAGGGGTTTATCGGTAGCCGAATATGAAGCTCAATTCTCAAGATTATCTCGGTACGCTCCACATCTCGTGGGTACCGACAAAATGAAGGCAACGAGGTTCTTAAATGGCTTAAGGCCTCGATATATTACTCAACTCGCCCCGATGGATATCCAAATTTATTCTGATGCGGTACGGAGAGCACAACTTCTAGAAGATGCAACGGAGTTATCGGATCGCATCCGAGGAAGGGAAGCCAAGAGAGAGCAAGTTACTGGGTCCGGAAGTTTCAAACCTCCTTCGGGAAGAAAAGGCCCAGTGACGGGCGTAACTTCAACAAGGATGGGCAAAATTTCAACAAGGGTGGACGTAACTTTCAAGGGGACAAGAAGCCAAGAACCTTTGACAAGAAAATTGTTCCTTTCTTTACGTCATCAAAGGAATTATGTAAATTCTATGAGAAACCTGGACACAAAGCCGAGGAATGTTGGAGAAAGCTCAGTGCATGTCTTTGATGCGGGAGTCGGGAGCATAGGATCCCGAAATGTCCTCTTCTCAACGAGCAAGCTCCACCGGAGAAGCTTCCACCTATTGTCAAAAAGTAAGGAAGACTTCAAGCTCTTATGGATGCGGAACCAACCGAGGAAGGAGGCATCGTGGAAGGTACTCTTTCTGTGTACTCAAGGCATGCCTCTGTCTTATTTGACACCGGAGGTACGTATTCATTTATATCTAGAAGATTTGCTGATCTTTTACCTATGAAGCATGTTCCATTAGATTCTACACTCACTATTACTACCCCTATTGGAACGGGAACGGAGATTAAACATTTCTATCCTGCTAGTGAAGTTCTAATTAGCGGTTATAACTTACCCACTTATTTGGTATGCATGGAGATGGACGGATATGATGTTATATTGGGTGCCGATTGGCTATCTGCACATGGTAGTGTCAACTGCAAGTTGGGTACGGTAACTTTTATGGGTTACCCCAACCTCTTATTTTCTAGTATCAGGCATTCTAGACACATATCTCTCATTTCAGCCCTCAAAGCCGAGAAATTATTAAGGAAGGGTTGTGACGGTTTCTTAGTTTCTATCACTATGACCGAGCACACGGAACCCGTTCTAAAGGACATTCCTATCGTTCGGGATTATTCTGATATATTTTCGGACGAGTTGCCTGGTATTCCTCTAGAGAGAGAAGTTGTCTTCTCTATTGATTTAATTCTGGGAGCTGCACCAGTTTCTAAAGCTTCATATCGGATGTCTATCGTTGAAATGAAGGAGTTAAAGGAACAACTATTGGAGTTATTGGAAAAGGGGTTTATCCGACCAAGTACTTCACCTTGGAGAGCCCCGGTCCTCTTTGTTAAAAAGAAGGATGGTTCGATGAGACTATGTGTTGATTATCGACAATTGAATCGACTCACCATCAAGAATAAATATCCATTGCCGAGGATTGATGAATTATTCGACCACATTTCTGGAGCTCGATATTTCTCAAAGATCGATCTTCGATCTGGTTTTCATCAATTAAAGATCAAGGAAGGGGATATTCATAAGACTGCATTTTGGAGTAGGTATGGGCATTACGAGTTCACCGTTATACCTTTTGGCCTAACAAACGCACCTGCCGCATTTATGCAATTAATGAAAAACATATTCAGGCCATACCTCGATCAATTTGTGGTTGTCTTCATTGACGACATTTTGATCTACTCCAAGTCAAAGGAAGAACATGAAGAACATCTCAAGAAGGCCCTTCAATTATTAAGAGATCACAAGCTTTATGCCAAATTAAGCAAGTGTGATTTCTGGTTGGAGGAAGTTTCTTTTCCCGGTCACATAATTTCTTGAAACGGTATCGATGTCGATCCTTCAAAGGTCGAGGCCGTAAATAACTGGGAAAGACCTACTAGTGTGACGGAAATCTGAAGCTTCTTGGGATTGGCTAGATATTATCAAAGATTTATCAAGGACTTCTCCAAGATTTCGGTATCTTTGACAAGATTGACAAGAAAGGAGAATCCTTTTATATGGTCCAGGGAATGCGAGAAGAGCTTTCAAACTTTAAAGGATTGTCTGACGACTGCCCCTATTCTCACATTATCAACGGAAGGAGGAGGATTCGAAGTGTATTCTAATACATCTAGAATTAGCCTAGGTTGCGTATTAATGCAACATGGTAAGGTTATAGCCTATTCTTCAAGGCAATTAAAGAAACACGAGAAAAATTACCCCATGCATGACCTAGAGCTGGCAGCTGTGGTCTTTACTTTGAAGATCTGGCGACATTATCTCTATGGCGAAGCCTTTATTGTGTATTCCGATCACAAGAGTCTCAAATATTTATTCTCTCAAAAGGAGCTCAACATGAGACAAAGATGGTGGTTGGAATACTTAAAGGATTTCGATTTCTCTTTACAATACCACCCTGGGAAAGGCAATGTCGTAGCTGATGCTCTTAGCCGGAAGCCAATGGCCTTATTATCAAGTTTGATGGTTAAAGAATGGCATCTACTTGAAGAAATGGCAAATTTAAACCTCAATGTGGAGGAGAAGAAAGACAGAGTGTTTATTACAAATATTCGACTCCAACCCAAGTTACTCTCGGAAATCAAGGAACGGCAAGTTGATGAACCGATGATCGTTGAAATTAAAGAGAAACTAGATCAATGACCGGATTTCCTTCTGACTGGTGATGGAAGGTTATTATTCAAAGGAAGAACTTACATACCCGATTGTTCTACCATCAAGGGTAAAATCTTGGAGGAAGCACATCGGTCAAGGTACACTATTCACCCCAGTGCTACAAAAATGTACCAAGACCTCAAGAGAACTTTCTGGTGGCCTAACATGAAAAGAGAGGTAGCCGAGTTCGTAAGTCGATGCTTGGTATGTCAACAAGTCAAAGCCGAACACCTCAAACCGGCTGGTAAACTCAAGCCTCTCGAAATACCAGAATGGAAATGGGATAGTATCGGTATGGACTTCATAGTTGGATTACCGAAGACCCGAAGTGGTTTTGATGCTATATGGGTAATTGTGGACCGATTAACCAAGTCCCCTCACTTTATACCGATCAAGACTAAATGGACCGTGGATGTTCTAGCCGCCTTATATATCAAAGAGATCGTAAGGCTGCATGGTATTCCAAGTTCTATTATTTCGGATCGAGATCCGAGATTCACCTCTCACTTCTGGAAAGGTTTGCAAGCATCTATGGGTACTAGGCTAAGATTTAGCACTGCTTTTCACCCTTAGACTGATGGACAAACCAAGAGGACGAATCGGATTATTGAAGATATGTTGAGAGCATGCATGATAGACTTCGGCGGAAGTTGGCATGAACATTTACCATTGACTGAGTTAAGTTATAACAATAGCTTTCAGTAAAGTATACAAATGGCACCATTCGAAGCTCTTTATGGCCGAAGTTGTAGATCGCCTCTATGCTGGAGCGAGGTTGGAGAGAAGGGACTGCTTGGTGTAGACACGCCAAAATTGATACTATGTTGATAAAATTTCATGTCACCATGTGACGCCCCAGAGTGGGCTTAATATGAAGTTTTTCTAATTTCTCCATATTTAATTGTGATTTCTTGGCTTTTTAGTTTAATAATTAAAATTAACACCTGTGGGGAGGGCGTCATTTAATTAACGACTTAATTAAGGGTGTTTTCCATAAATGGACGACTGTTCAAACGGTCGTCGATTCTTGGATTTTACAAATTCTAACGAAAATAAAACTCAAAGAATTGACGTCCTCATGAGGGGCGTTGATTATTTAACGCCCGTTAAAACAGGCGTCATTTGACAATTTTAAATAAGGAAAGTTCTTTATTTCTATAATTAAATTCAGGAGCTGACGACGGTGTGACTGCCGTCATTTCAATTGACGCCCCTAGTCAGGTCGTCATTTTCACTTTCGTCTCCCTTTCGCCTGCTTCTTTCCAGTAATGATCCTTTCCCCATTTTACACCTTACGTTCGATTGGGAAGAAGGTTCCTTATTAGAGATTCATTACCTTGTCTTAATCCTATTAATGCAAGGATTTTTTGGCTATAAATACCCCCTTGAATCTCCCTCGCGCGAAAGAGAAGAAGAAGAGAGGAGAAAGAGAGAGAGAGAAAAAAAGAGAGAACGGAAGAGAACACAGATAGAGCTAATAGAGAGAAGAGTGTTTCGTTGTTTTGCAGGTTGTTTTCTCCCAAGCTCTTCCTCTGGCGAGCTCCCTTCCTCCCGTAGCAGCTGAAGCACTTGTCCTCCCCCTTTACTGCTGCCATACAGTAGAAGGGCGACTCACCCTCTCTTATTCATTGTTTCTTTTTTTGCTGTTATCATGTCAACACATACCACTCTCTAGTCACTTTGCTAGAGAAGGTCATATTATACTAGATTACGTTGCATTAGCATATTCATCCATATAATCCCATACCTTATTACTCCTCTTAGGGGTTTTAAAACCAAAACACACAAGGTGTGTTCATGTCTAATCTGTTTAATTCTATATTATTAGAGCATTGATACTACACACTTGGCTAATCCATATCTTTGTTTATTTTGTGTGTTTTCTTGCAAGGGTAATCAAGCTATAAACCCCCTTTATCGGCCGGCCGATAGAAGGAGGAAGGAAGAACTATCAATCTCACCCGTTCAATACAAGGTACATGCGATCATCTTTTTTCTTTGAGGTAACCCCTCTGGCGATCACCCTCCATAGAGCATCTCATGCTCATCTCCTTTTTCTTCATATCCCACATATTCTAGCATAATTATCCACCCTTAATTGCTATTTTCTTTCCTTTTAAAAATGTGTATGTGACACGTTCACAAATTGGCGATCACGGTGGGACTCTTTTTGTTTTAGTTTGATTACCCCTCCCTCGGCGCCCTCGCGTTCCCCTCCCTTTGGCGCCCTCGTGTGCCCCTCCTTTGTGCTCCACGTAGCACACTCCCTTTGTGCACCACGTGCACACCTCTCACTGGATTAGCCAATTTACGTAATATCCATATCATTTTTATTAGAAAAGAAATTGATTTCTGTTTGTCATCAGGGTTAACGGTTCTTTGGAACTGAATAACGCCCTTCATACCGCCGTCATTTCCACATACAACGACCGTTCAAATGGGCGCTGTTTCCTTTTTTATTGCGAGCATTTCCATCATTTTATAATTAACGCCCCTCTCAGAGGCGTCATTTATTAATATAACGCCTCGTACCAAGGCGTCATCTTTCTGATTATTACATTTTGACGCCCCTCCCAGAGGCATCTCTTACTGATACAGCGTCTTACTGAAAGGCGTTATTTTGATTATCTTTGCTTTTATTCATCATTTTAAGTTCAGTTACTGTTATCTGACGCCCCTGTACACAGGCGTCATTTCCACAGGCAGCGCCTCACTTTAAGGCGCTATTTCATCTTGATTGCTATCTGTTTGCACTGTTCACAGTGACTAGCGACTGACATTCAGTCATCTCTTGTTGATATAGCGACCTTATCCAGGTCGTCATTTTGTTCTGTGCCCACAGAACCCCTGTTTACTGCTTACTACTGTTCGTTTGACTGATTCTCATATCACCTGCTTGATATTGCCTGCATTAGGCTGCATTTAGGGCATTCAGTTTGGGAGTCCTCCTCTCCCCACACTTTTAGGAGTCACACCCCCTCTTGGTGAAGGAAGGACCCTCCTTTGAGCATTCAGTTTCATTGGACCGGAAATTCCTAAACCAAGCCTCCGTAAGTCCCCGCACCGGTGGATTCCCTCACGGATGCTGGGCAGGTTGTACCATTGAAGCACCCGGAGTATAGTTGACCCATACGTAGGTAAGGAGAGAGAAAGAACCTAGATACCCAGAGATTATACCCAAATTTTCAACCAGGACCCCACATTCAAAGGAGAGAACTTATTGTAAAATTCACTTTATTCTACAAAGAAAACCTTAAAACTTTAGGCTCATTACAACTTGAGTGTTTATTCTGTTTGATAAGGTGATATCTCTTGGGTATACTTGTTGTTGGAAACCTATTTCTTCTTCCTTAAACATGAAACTCCGTTCAGGTAAAATCATCAATATGGCCAACTACGGATATACTTATGATGGTTATGAGGAGGGTCACTCTGACCCGTTTTATGAGGTTACCTCTCAGGATCTTGTCTACTACGAGGGAAACTACATTTCTTCTCTCACTCAGGTCCACATGGTGGACACCACTTCTTTGGAGGTTGAGCCTTCTTCCCAAGCTCAACCTACCACTCAAAATACTTCAGGGGACGCTTCCCCTTTTTTCAACTTCAACGAAGTTCTCAAAATTCTTGCTCGCCTGGATGACTCCCAGCGCCAGGCGGCCCAAGCCGCTTTAAAGGGAAAGTCTGTCCTGTCATCTTCTAACCCTCCCCAGGCCATGGGAGGCCACTCTGCTAGTTCTCCCAACGACCAGGCGGTCGCACCTAGGGTGCCCTCGCGCCCATCAACTTCTGTTATGACTACGCCAGCCCAACCAGCAAGTCACTCCATTGCTAGGCCTCAACAACCTCATGTTGCTCAAATTTTGAGAAGGCCTATGACGAACCAATATTCTTTTCGTTCGGCCCCAGCCGAGTCCCATGACCACACTAAACTCCTCCAAAAGATGGCTAGTATAGAGGAGCAACTCAAGAAGGTCAATGCATCCAAGGTCACTCCCGAAATTATGCTTCCCACTCTTCGGTTTTTCACCTACCCCCGTCTAAAATGCCGAATTTACGACGGTACAATGGAACGGGTAATCCGCACATCCACTTGAAAGACTTCTTGTATGAGGCATCATTCTGGCAAGATAACAAGACTTCTCTGGCTTATCTCTTTAGACGGTCTTTAGATGGCCCGGCGCTAGAATGGTTTTATTCCCTGGAGCCGGCGGATGCCGGTGATTTTGATGTAGTTCAACGAAAGTTTCTGCAGAAGTACAAGGACCGTGTGGGTCCCTCTTTGTCTGTTACTGATCTGGTTGCCGAAAAGATGAGGCCCGAGGAGGACTTCATTTTATTTGCTGATAGGTGGAGAGCTATGGCAGAGAAGCTAAAGGACACACTGTCAGAAACAGAGCAAGTGAAGATGATTATATCAAACTTCACTCCGTAGTTCGTCATATCTTAGCCATGAACAAGTTGAGCACTATGGAAGAGCTATATGAAAGAGCTAGATACATACAAACTCAGATGAAAGATTCGCCTATTATGGGCATGTTTGAGCCAAGACCAAAGGTAATAAAGAGGAACGTTAATATCGGCAATACTGGTGCGACCACTGAAGGCACTGTTATTAATGAGCAGGCGAGCGCGTTCGGCAATTCCACACCCTTCCGCCACCCTAAGAACCAAGGGCCACCACCACAACAGCCCGCCTTCCAAAACCAAATCCACCAGCCAAATAATAATGCTCCTCAGACCTTACGGCCTCTTCCACATCCTCAACAACAACCCCATTTTGCTCCACAGAATCAACCCGCACAGTACCACCAAATGCCCCCGCCAGCCAATTATGCACCGCAACAACTGCAACAATCAAGAAGGCCATTGGGTCCCCGAAGAGCGCACTACCCTCCCTTGCCTGAAAGCCTATTAGACATTTTCAATGCCCTCATGGCCGCCAACCTGCTCACCCTGCCTAAAGAAAGAACAATATGGCCACAACATGTAGACACCTCCCGATATTGCGTCTTCCATCGGCAGCCGGGGCACAACATCGATCATTATTTTCACTTCAAGGATTACATACATGATATGAATGATCAAGGTGATATTAATTGGGATGATATGAGGAGGGTTATTGCTACTCTAAAGGCTTGACGGCCTCCTCGGCAACCATCGGCTCAGCAGCACCCACAGCAAGGTCAGCAACAACAAGTTCCCCAGCAACAACAAGCTCCAGCACCCCAGCCAAATATGGGGATTGTCACTAATCCACTACCGGAACACCTTGTTCAAAATCAACAAGTAAACCTTGTCACCTCAATCCATGAAGTAGAGAGAGGGCAGGATTGACATAAGGAAAATGCCTCTGTCGGGGCCATTAATCAAAACTCTAGTCAACCGCAACCACCACAATTGCTAAGAAGGCTTCAGCCTGTACCCCCTTCCCAAACGCCACGCCCCCTTATACGTTCCAGCACTCCAGGGCCGTTCAACCCTAACCCTACTCCTTCACGGCCCCTTCTCTTACGCCAACCCACGAATTCTCCTTCACCCCAAAATCCTCCACCAAATAGACCTCTCCTTATCCGCCCCACGCCGGCAGTCATCACCCCTCCTATTTCGCCACAATCTACCCCGTCCACCATCATGCTTCCAAGGCCCCTCCTTGTCACCCGATCCCCGTCACCGCATTCCGATAACCCCCAGCCGGTAAGGCCTCTTATAAGAACCCCTCCTCCTGCCAATCCTGCACCAGCACCCAACACGCCACACACCATTCCCTCTACCTCCTCTGCCCCTTCATCCACTCTAACCCCAACAGAGGCTCCAAAAACAATGGTGCTTCGTAGTGGACGGATGTTCCATCGAGTGTTTCCCCAGCGGGAGCAGGAGCCGATACAAGAACAAGGACAACAGGAACAAGAATCCACACCGGGCACGGAGTATGACTTACTAAAGCATTTGGACAGA
This sequence comes from Amorphophallus konjac, assembly GCA_022559845.1. Taxonomy (NCBI): domain Eukaryota; kingdom Viridiplantae; phylum Streptophyta; class Magnoliopsida; order Alismatales; family Araceae; genus Amorphophallus; species Amorphophallus konjac. The sequence goes on from CM040125.1 coordinate 319,672,178, forward strand.
ACGCCGGCCCGAATTTTCATTCTGGAATTGATCAAAAGATCTACTACACATCAACTGGCCTTGAAGCAATATCTGCAGAAAGTAATGGTAAACGAAGATATCCCAGTTGAACCGGTCACTACAGTCTTAAGTCCAGCCAGCAATCAACCAGCCATCACTTTTTATGAACATGAATTGGCTCCGCAGCTAGCCAGAAAATATGCACTGTGCATTACTATTGACATTAACAAGGTGGCAGTGAAACAATGTTTGGCCACCAAGTACCTTAAAAATGTGTGGCATTCCGAAGAGTCAAATCCGGCCATCTACAATCACTGTTACCGCCTATGACAACACCAGGAAGCCGCCTTTAGAAATGATCACTCTAAAAGTTGGTTTGGGTCCAGTCTCAGTCACAGCAGATTTCCATATTCTAGACATGGACCCGACATTCAATGGCATTTTGGGTCGCCCGTACATTCAAGAGCTTGATGCTGTGCCTTCAAAAAATCATCAATGCATAAAATTTCAGCACAAAGGGCGCATTATTAAAGTCACTAGTATGCCCATTCTGCCGACAGAAGATATACATTCCGCAACATCGGTGCCTTCTATGTGGCCTTCCAATAGGCCTTTGCTCTCAGTTTTGGATGTTGTCGATCTGCGGCAAGACTTGGTAAGGCCATCTTCTTCAACCCCTCCTACCACTCAAATGCCACCACAGCCATCCAAAGGCAAGAAGAAAAAAGGTTTGATGAACACGCCAGGATGGAACATTCTGATGAAAATGGGATATAGAATTGGTAATGGCCTGGGTATTAATCTTCAGGGGAGAGTCAAGCCTGCCAGGCATCAAAAGATGATTCCCCGAGATGGCCTAGGGTACAAAGTGCCAAGCAAAGATGAAAATGAGCCATGGGCCGTCATAACTTCCACTCTCAAGACAAATTGGCAGCCTCTCACCTGGACCCTACAAACACACTTTATGAAAGGAGGCACTCATAATGATGAGCGAACCACTCTAGTCACTTCCATGATGGATTGTCAAGATGTACATGCCCGGCAGTTTGTTCGTCACGTCGCACCACTGGTTACATACAAAGCTCTGGAGTCTTTACGGCCAGATAAAAGAAGAAAGATGGATGACCCCGAATGTGACTGGTATAGATGGTTCGACATGAATGATATCACTATTCCTCTAAGCCGATTGTTTATGCCAACTGATCGGGAATGGCCGCCATTGATTCATGAATTAATTGAAAAGCCAGTAGTGATCACCGACAAGAGGCAGCTTCTAAACAATTACATAGATATCGGTGAGCCTGATGTGCCGTTCGAGGAAGGCTACAACGTGGATAGGCTGTGGGCCAGCCTTTTCTCTATTAAATACATTCATCCAAAGATTGTTGTCCGTTTGTTTAATCAAATATTTTGCTCAGATTTCCCTAGACCGCCCGCGGTCTTGATACCTTTTCTCCAAATTCACTTCAAGTTTCTCCTCCGATTCCTCCCTTGCTCCTCGAGCAATTCTCTAAACTCTCCATCACACCCCCGCGTGGGTCATCATTTACTCCATCTTTCATCCATCTATCAACCTTAACATCACCTCCTATTCCTCCCTCTCATTGCCTTCTTCTTCTTGAAAATGAAAACGAAAAAAAAACACCAAAATTCAAACTTTCCAATCTTTCATCTCCATTGAGGAGACCTCCTATCTTCTTCATGAGTGTGTCCCGACCCAGGGGCCGCTCTACCAGGATTCATTAGGGGACCTTCCCTACCTCTCCGGTGAGGGGTCTTCATCTGTATTTCCTTCTGTACCCATCTTTTTCTCACCTCCTTCATCTTTGTCAAATTCTAGTGATCAGGCTAGTTGCTCTTACTCTTCTAATTTTAAGACTCATGGGGTAGCTTCGCATAAAAGATCCAAGGGTAAGCAGATTCCCCGTAGGTTCTTGTTAGAGTTAGCCATCAGATGCCGGGCATGTCTAGCCATTCCCGAGTTTGTGGAGAATCCAATTATCCTGCCGGTAGTAGAATATGAGGATACTTGTGTTTTTAATGAGGGTTTTGGTGTTTATGAGATAATGAATAATGAAGACCCTATTTAAGAGGGGGATGAAGGTTATGAAGAATATGAGGACGGGGCTGATGCTTTTGCCAGTGGCATGAGAAGATTTGATGAGCCATCAGCCTCAGTAGAAGAACCTACCAAAGAAATAAATCTGGGTACGGAGGAAGACCCTAGGATTGTCCTCATTAGTAAGAACTTGCCACCCTCCGAAGAGGAGGCACTCATTTTGATTCTTCAAAAATATAAGGACACATTCGCATGGAGTTATGAAGATATGCCGGGACTAGACCCTGCGCTCGTTGAACATCGACTTACGCTTAAGTCAGGGGCCATTCCGGTCAAACAACGGTTAAGACGTTTCCACCCTAATATGGCATTAAAAATGAAAGAAGAGGTCGATAAGCTTCATAAGGCTAGATTCATTAGAGTTGTCCTCTATCCCAATTGGGTGGCTAACATCATCCCAGTCATGAAGAAAGATAGAAAGGTGCGAATTTGTATAGACTTTCGAGACCTCAACCGCGCGTGTCCTAAAGATGACTTCCCCCTCCCTCACATTGATGTTTTAATTGACAATACGGCAGGATATGAGACTCTCTCCTTCATGGATGGCTTTTCAGGTTATAATCAGATTCGCCTGGCTGAGGAGGATCAAGAGAAAATATCGTTCACTACACCATAGGGAACTTATTGCTATGTGGTCATGCCCTTTGGACTTAAGAATGCTGGAGCCACCTATCAAAGGGCTATGATGGCAATTTTTCATGATATGATCCACATTTATATAGAGGTGTACGTTGACGATCTGGTAGTAAAATTAAGAACAAGGATTGAACATCCTGGTGTTCTAACTAAAGTCTTGCAAAGAGCGGGGGAGTATCAGCTAAAAATGAATCCCAAGAATTGCGTGTTTGGTGTTTCATCAGGGAAGTTGCTTGGATTCATCGTAAGTAAGAGGGGTATTGAGATTGATCCCAATAAGGCGAAGGCCATAAGGGAAATGCCTCCTCCTAGGAATTTGAAAGAAGTTCGAGGATTTATCGGGAGGTTACAATTTATTCGCCGATTTATTTCCCAGCATTCACAAAGATGTAGGCCGTTCTACGAGCTTACTAAGCTAGGAGTCAAGTTTATTTGGGATGACAAATGTCAAGCAGCTTTTGACGGATTGAAGGATTATCTCTCAAATCCTCCTGTCCTGAGGCCGCCAGTTCCAGGCAAACCGCTTGTTCTTTACATTTTCATCCTGGATGACACTGTAGGCGCTGTCCTAGCCCAAGTTGACGAAGAAGGAAAAGAAAGGGCAGCATACTACTTGTCAAAGCTTCTCAACCCCTGTGTGCAGAGGTACTCAGCTATAGAAAAGACTTGTGCTGCTTTAGTCTGGGTAGTTCAGAAACTCAAGCATTATTTCTTAGCTCACAAAATTCATCTCATTGCTCGTATGAATCCAATCAAATTCCTTCTTGAAAAATCCGTTCTCACCGACCGATTACCATGATGGCAAAGCTTCCTTTCTCAATTCGATATTATCTACATTCAGCAAAAAGCAATTAAAGGCTATGCCATAGCAGAACATCTTGCTCATCGCCCTCTCCCTAGATTTGACCCTGTTCGCTCAGAGTTTCCAGATGAGGAACTAATGTCCGTCAATCAATCCGATTCGATGTGGACATTACATTTTGATGGAGCTTTGAATTCAAAAGGAAAAGGGATTGGCATTGTTCTTCTATCACCGGAGGGTATCACTATTCCACTCGCCTCTCAGCTTGCATTTCCCATTACAAATAATATAGCTGAGTATGAGGCTCTTCTAGCCGGACTGGAGGCCGCTCATCAATTCGGTGTTACCCAATTGCGGATTGTAGGTGATAGTCAGCTTATTCTTCGCCAGGTGCTTGCCAAATGCCGTATGCTCAATCCTAAACTCAAACCCTATCAGGAATTGACTTCTGCTTATACCAAGCTCTTCACCAAATTAATCTTCGTTCACGTTCCTCATGATCATAACATTCTTGCTGATGCTCTTGCGTCCCTTGCATCTTCCCTGGTTTTCCTTCCCGAAAGGGATTCCCATTCTATCATTGTTCACAAGCGGCTCACTCCAGCTATTAAGGATCCAGCTTTCCTTAGTGTTAAGGAGGAGGTGCTTATGAAGGTTAAGTAAGGAGAAATCATTGAGAATAAAGAGGTCATGATATTGGATTTAGAGGAAAAATTGAATGATCAAGAAAAGCCGTGGTATTATGAGATTGCTAAGTATTGCCAGGATCAATCCTATCCCGAGGAGGCCACGACTGAAGAAAAGAAAGCAATTTGAAGAGTTGCTCAGCGATACACCCTGGTTGGAGGTGTGCTCTACAGAAGAGGTCTCACCGGAGTTTTATTAAGGTGCCTAGATGATGATGAATCTTGGAAGGTCGTGGAAGAGGCGCATTCAGGAGTGTGTGGTGGTCATGTCAATAGCCAGATGCTTGCTAAGAAAATCCTTAGGCTAGGTTTCTATTGGCCCACTCTAGAAGAGGATTGTTTCATCTATGTTCGAAGGTGTGTTAAGTGCCAACTGCACGCCGATAAAATTCACTCTCCTGCTTCTTCACTCCATCCTATGTCCTCCCCATGGCCTTTCTCCATGTGGGCTTTCGATGTCATTGGACCCCTTGGTGATCCGAACCTCCTCACAAAACCAAAGTCATTTATACTCACGGCCACGGAGTACTTCACCAAGTGGGCGGAAGCGGAAGCTTACGTGGAGATAAAAGCATCAACCGTCTGCAAATTTATAATGAAGAACATCATCGCAAGGTTCGGCATCCCAAGTACCATCATCACCGACAATGGGCCACAATTCATCTCTCAGGAGCTTCAGGACCTCTGCAACAGGTATAACAGTACATTACACCATTCATCTCCTTATTATCCGCAGGGCAATGGCCAAGCAGAGGCAACTAACAAAACTTTGATCAAGATTATTAAGAAAACATGTGAGGCCACTAAATTTACGGATTGGCCAGAAAAATTGGTTGAAGCTCTTTGGGCCTATCGCACTTCCATTCGTACCCCTATCGGGCAGACCCCTTTCGCCCTTACCTATGGAATGGAGGTAGTGGTCGCTTACGAGATTCTTATGCCTTCTCTACGAGTACAATTGGACAAGGAGCTCCCCATTGATGAGCGTCGCGAATCTCTCCTTACCCAGTTGGAACTCTTAGACGAGAAGCGTCTGGCCGCCGCCCGTATTTATCAAAACAGACTTTCAAGTTTTTACCAAAAGAAAGTAATTGAGAGAAAATTTAAAATCGGTGAAATGGTAATTAAAAGAATCTTCGTAAAACCCGGAGGGCCTCGTTCAAAACCTCAACCTAACTGGGAAGGGCCCTTCGTCATAAAAGATGTTTATCCTGGCAACGCTTACAAATTAACTAATGCTGAAGGTGAAGAGCTGGCTCACCCATGGAATGGTCTTTACTTGAAGAAATACTATCCCTAAACAAAAAGAAAAGAAAAAAATCAGGAAGAATCAAAAAAAAAGATCAAAAATCAAAAGTTTTGCAGTCTAGCACGGTACATAGACCGCGAGCCCGAAAAATCAAAATCCTTAATTCATTCTCCAGTCTTGATGGTTTAACTCTGGAGTCAACTCCCGCACACACTACACGCTTTACTTTTAAACTCGAGCTGCCCAAAATTCGAGGAAAGTACATGCCCAAACAAAAAGTATACAAACCTTACATATTCTCTCCTCTTCGGCTCACGAGAGGGAGTACGAGTAAGGGAATACTAACCAAACCTGTCCGCCGCCCTAGTAGGTGGAAGTCAGAGCCCAAAAGGGAACCAAATGTTTAAAGCCCAAGTACAATTAGGTTTCTATCTGTTAAAGAAGAAAAAAGAAAGAAAAGAAAGTTCCCAAAAAAGCATGTCAAGAGGGCAAAGTCCCCGCAGGGAAAACCCTGGTCGTAAGCATATATGAATAAGGGTAAAAAGAGCAACAAAATTTCCCTAAGCCGAAGACCGAATCCCAATGGGTATTAGAACAGGGAAGGAAAGTTTCCCTGTTCCCGGAAACCTCCCGTGAGCATCCTTAACTTATTCTTCTCTTCTCCCTCCATGGTGGGTTATGAGCTCAAAGCACGGCGAAGACCGACTAAGAAGGATGGGCCGTAAGAGAATACGAGTAAAAGCATAAGTATTTAAGCACGTTGACCCTTTGTTAAACCTTTAAAAAAAGATTAATGAATTCAAGATGGTGATTGTGTAAGGTTTAAGGCCATGCTGTATCTAGTCCCATTAAAAGGAAAAATGGTTTTTCTTAAAAATAACACCCCCTTGGAAGGCGTCTTTTTCATGATCCGCGACTTCTCTAAGGTCGTCATTTTAAAAAAAATAAAAATAAACATAAATAAAATTGATCTTTTAATTCACGCCCTTTATGGGGGCGTCATTTAACAAATTCATGGCTCTGCCTATGTCGTCATTTTTCATGATAAAAATAAAAAGAAATTTCTAAATAAACGCCTCCCACTTCGGCGTCAATTTCACGATCAGCGCCTGCTTGCGAGGGCGTCATTTTCAAAATATAAAATAAAAAAATTAAAGTAACAGAAAATCAAGCCTGCTGCTGCTCATCTCATATGCTTGATTGCATCTTCGCGTGGACATCTTTTATTTTAAAGTTGACATTTGCTTGCTTGCATGTTGCATTCCCTTATATATTTTCATTATCCGCCTTTATTAATTAGAGGCTTGGCCCCTTGACCCGTCAACAAGGTCAAAGAAGAGACAACCCCTTGCGTATTGAGCAAGGGGTCAAGCCAGATAGATGGATTAATCTATTTGTTTAAGTGTGAACTACAGACACAGGGCAAGAAGGAAGACAAAGAAAGGAAGAAACAAAACAAGTACACAAGTCCACAAGTGCTCAAGGTAACTCAGGTAACAAAAATTTCAATTATATATATATATATCCATGTATATCTGAGTACAGGTGTGAGAGTGGAGGGGTACAAGTAAGCCTCTCTCAACTCTCACCTCCACCCTCCTCTCTCCTACTCTCTACCTCACTATCGTCGTCCCGACGAGGCGCTCGTGGAGGGGGCATGGAACCCCGGGAAGTACTTGGAGCTCGAGCCTGCCCCTCTGCCTCACTCCTCTATCGAAGAGAGGAACCCACTACGAAGGTGGAACTGGTGAACGCATACCCCGCAGCTCTCGCTCGGTCTCGGCCTCGCTGGAAGCGCTCCTCTGTCGCTCGCAGCCGCTCTTGAGTGACGACTAGCTGAGCCCTCAAGTCTGTGAGCTCTCGCTCGCATGCTGCACGCTCCTCTCGCTCCGGAGCACGCTCCCTGCGCTCCATCTCAAGGGCGACTCTCAGCTCTGCCACGTCCTGAGGTAGCTCCTCTCGCCGCCTCAAGGCCCTCTCCATCTCCGTGACTCGCTGATCACGGATGGTCAGCTCCGTCCCAGCTAGTGCAGCCTGGGTAAGTGCCGCCTGTAACTCGGAGGTCTGCAATCAATTAAACGAATCATCAGTTACACATTTAATTCAATAATTCATGGAATAAGCAACTGAAATAAAATCTTTGTTAACTCACCCGGGTAGTCATCGCACCCTGTCCTGCCTCGATGCAGGCGAGCGAGGCTTGGAGCTCCTTAGTCTATAAAAACACAAATTTTCATCAACACATAATAACATGTAATTAAATGCAAAGCTAAAGTTTGAGTTTAAGTTTACCTGTGTGGCGAGGTCGCGCTCTGCCGCCTCAGCTCGTGCCACCGCTCCAGCCAGCTGCTCTGCTAGTGTAGTCGTCTCTGCACTAGGCCCCCTCGAGCTGGAGGCTCCTCCCGTCTCTCTCATCGCTGCTTCCTGCTGGGCACGCTGTATTCATTGAGATTGTCAATTGCTGATCATCAATAATTTAGGAAATCATTTGCATATAGATAATTTAAACACTCACCAGAGTCTTTAGGTCTGCCCGTGTTGTAGCCAGCTGGTCCTCTAGGCTGTGGTGATGGGCTTACATGTCCATCACCGCTATGTCCCGTGCATCCTACATTCATCATACATATCAGTCACATAATAGATATATAACATGATGCGGGACGGACTGAGGAGACGATGCTATATGAGACGGACACGACTTGACCAACAACGACACGACTACTAGAGCGACCTCAGCTAGACACTAAGAGCTCCTATGGGCTACACGTCGCTAACAGAAGTGAAAACTCACTCATCGTCCCAAGCGAGGGAAAGCGTGGATCATGCGCGGTTAAGGAACCGGCAGAGTTCAAGGTAGTCTGACTCAACTTCCGGACTCGGATCGAGTCGCGGGACGAGTCACTCTCGCTCTCACAACGGTGACATGGACACACGGGCTAGGAACCTACACTCTCGCAGTGGCATATGACCAAATACTAGCTAAGCAAATGAATGCCAAGAAGGTAAGATCGTTACCTAAATGCACCCGGCGTGGGGAAGACAACCCCCGGCCAATCACGGACTCCCGGTTAAACAATTTCACAGCAGTGTACAATAACTTGACCCACTCCACGCAGGGAGGTAAAAGGTCACATGCGGGGCCCGGGAATCACGCGAATTAGGTTGACGGGCAGCATCTTGATGTCGCCCGACGGTGCCAAACTCCGCATTTTCGTGCTGTCCGGACGGCACGATCTTCGGGCCCGTGGGGCCCACGGTTGGCGCTGTCCTCTCGGCCTGCTGGGGTGGGGCCCACTATGATGGAGACCCCTTGTGGCGTGCCTCCTCGGACGGCGGTCGGCCGGAAATGCCGATCGGTGGTCGATCGGCCCCGATCTCCAATTCTTGAACTAGCTGCCCACGGATTTCAGGTTCTATTTTCCGGCGCGCGCTCCGGCGAGAACGGCCGCTGCGATCAATCCCGATGTCGGATCGGGGCGCATGAGCTGTCGTTGGAAAGCTCTCTTGCAATACTTCAATATAGACCCAGAGAGATCTACTGGATCTGGCCAGATCTGGAATTTATTGAATTTTCAAGTTCCTATTATACAGTACCCGAATTCTCAGATCTGCAGGTGAGTTGTCTGAGAACTGCCATTGACCGCCAGGGAGACGTCCGATGCAGCCTTATCACTATTCACCAAAGTTGTAGGGATTTGAACTAGGAAGACAGCAATAATTTTTATGAAAGGTTTGGTGGAGGTTAAGAATTGTTATGATTATTACACTGGAAGGTGGTCAGATCTGGACAGAGGTGGACAGCACTGTAGCTAGCTCTGAAAATGATTTTTTAAAAATAGGTGAAGGGATGATCAAACTTTAAGAAAAATTTTGGAGGGAGGGGTTGATGGAAAGAACTCCCAGTAAAATTGGGAGCTCTAGAAAAAATCAAAAAGGGGTCCGAACACTGGAAACACAGGGCGGGTGGAAATCTAAACAGCAAGCAGACAGATCTTGGAAAAGAGGTTGGATGAAAATGGAAAATTATCAAATGGAAGATTCATGACCAACAAATTTTTGTGGATTGTGGGGAACACCTCTGGAACATCCCCTCAAAATTCCAGCTCAAGAACACTACGGGTGGAGAGCAGGAATTCTGAGAAGACACCTCTGTCCTGGATGGACAGAACACCGGTGGCGATGGTGGAGGTGCGATGGCGGCTCGTGGCGGCGGCGGCGGCGACCGGAACTGATAGGGGAGGCGTCACACCTCAGAATGGCAACCGTCACAGCTACAAGGGGGAGAGGGAGGAGAGAGGAAGAGTGCGCCCAAGGCTTCTCCAAGCAATTTTCAGATTTCAAATGGCATTAATTCTCCAAAATGGGAAAATACAAGGTTTTATAGGTCACATATCTAATCCATTATCTACCGTTGGATCTAGGGATGGGGAATGGATGGCTAGGATTAGATGTGACCAACACACAAAAATTAAATAAATATACAAGGGGGGGGGGCTATTGACCATGGGGGGACATGGTAGAATGGTAGGTAGCCTACCTTGGACTTTGAAGTCCAATTGTCTACCCATGTGTCATTTACCATTCAACCTTCTAGATGCCTTCATTTAAAATGTTGACTGACCCCACATGGGGCCCTAGGCTGAGGTGGATCAATGGGAGGGGTCTGGGGGGCCCGTGGGACCAGGGGGTCCCATTTTGCAAATAAACCCCTCTTACAATCAAAATTACAAACCGAATAAAATGAAACAAACACACATTACACACAAATAAAGTATAAACAAATATGATAAATGTCGGGACTCAAGGGGGAGTCTCCAGGCTGTCTCCGAGCCAGATGGATGCTGAAGTGGCTCGAGTGGTGCTCCGCGTACTGTGCTGGTGGCTCGCCGTCCCGTGCCGCTCGTGTGCTCTGGTGTCCGCACCAATTCTCCCCAGGTGGGAGAAACTCGACCCTGTCGAGTAAGGGTCTGCATCGCTCCGGTATCGCTCCAGAAGGTCCGAATCAATCCGCTGCAACTCTCCATGCGTGATCCAGGTGTCCTCGGTAGTGGGCTGTCCTCTCCATCGCACTAGGTAGCGCGGGTAAGATCCACTCCTGGTAATTGTCACCTGCTCATCCAGTATATGATCTATATGCTCTCGCTGCCGTGACAAAGGGGTTGGAGGTGGACACTCAGGTGTAGGATCACTCTCAAGGGGAGGAGATGGCTCGAAAGGCTCACTAGGGATCACTGCTGGGTCCCTATATGTAACTAGATCCGAAATATTAAAAGTAGAGCTTATACCGTATTCCTCAGGCAGATCCACAACATACGCATTGGATCCAACACGTTTTAACACTCGAAAGGGACCGCCTCCGCGAGCTTGCAACTTCTTAGCGGTTCCAGAGGGAAACCGTTCAGGTCTTACCCTGATCATGACATATTCACCCTCTTGGAACTCTCGGCGGTGTCGGTGGGCATCGGCTAGCTTTTTATACCGTACATTACTGGCCTCAATGTGACGATGGACGTCGTCATGCAGACTCCTAACATGCTTAGCAAAAGAAAAAAAACACACGGATGCACACACGACCCTCAACCCTACGGTTAGTCTGACTCATGCATATGCAAAGGTGGACCAGGACACCCGAATGTGTGCCATGCATACACTAGATGCAACTGATGGTTGGTGGAAAGTGGGACTCCTAGACATCCTACTTTGTCCCTAGCATGTGGCTGCCCATTGGATTTGGGAGGGCTAGGAGGGCCGGAAGTAGGTGTATCGGGCTTGGATGTGGGAGGTTTGGGTGGGACAGGAGGGTCGGGTGTCTCTCGCCCGCAAACGGACTCGGTGGGTGCCGATGGCCCGGCCCATGGGGGAGGGGTATAATGGTGACCTCCTCTAAAGAAGTGGAAATAAGATTGTGGACCAAGGGGCCCACTAAGAAAGGGATCGAAGGGATCAAAGAATGTGTGACCCCTTGATATGGATTCCCTCATCTCAAGATCCCATGTGTGGAAGTCTAGAAGGTGTTGTTGATCTCCTTCATCCATGAAGGGAGATGAGACGGTGGGGGTATGATGGTGGACTCTCTCGAAAAGGTGAAGTAAATATGGTGGGTCACGGGGTCCACAAGAGAATGGGTCGAAGGGATCAAAGAAGGTATGACCCCTCGGACTAGTCTTCCATAAATCATTGTCCCACATTTAGAAATCTTGGAGGTGCAAATGATCACCTTCATTCATTGTGAGAGATGGGACGACAGTCATAGGTAGAAAGTAAGATTACTCCCTTGGGCAAAGGGGAATGAAGTCAGACTCGGCCGGCATAGGGAGGAGTAGAAGAACCTCCGTGGTAACATGACCCACGGTGTACACGGAGGTGATGGACCCTAAAGCGGGATGAGTGAAACTACAACCTGTGGGTCGATCGAAGCCTGGAGCCAACAAGTGCATAAATGTCAATTGCCGGTCTATCCCTTTAAGAAGGTCATCCAATGTATCCACATAGTGACTAGACCGGAAAGTGGTGTGAAATGAATTGATTGGAACCAGAGGTAGGATAGGGTCCATAGATGGGAGGGGAGATGGGGCCAGGCCATTCTTAAGCCAGCTAAGGAGTGGCTCGACTATAAGTAGCTTTCCCGTTAGAAACACGGGTAGCTGTGGCTGAGGTGGCTCCGAATAAAGATCGGAGAGTGAGGCTTCTCCAACCCTTTTGTCCCCTAGGGCTAGAGATGTCCGAGTCGGACACTGTCCGGCAAAGTGGCCGAACCCCTGGCAGCGATAATACTGCTGTCGTGATCCACTACGCTCCTTGATAAGTGTGTCCTTACCCTTATCCTCCTGACGGACAGGGGGTGCATGCAATGGGGCTCTCGTGGGTGGGGGAAGAGGATCCACTATGATGGGGAGAGGACCTTGGGATGGCACCTTAGATGGCATCGGGTTGGGGCTACCAGTTGCTACCTCCTTAGGCTCGTGCTTGGTTCCATTCTATCTAGGGGGTAGGCAAGGGGAAACCAGGGACTCGATATCAGCACACCTCCTATCCACTCTATCCAAAATGATTTGGAAGAGTTCGGCAATGGTGGGGTTTGGAGTAGGAGCGATGTGATGGACTCTCCCATATGAATTCGGCTTAGTCATGGACCTAGGCTTTTCTACATGCGCGGCGCATTGCCTCCGATTATGGCCCACTTGGGTGGAGGTGATTGGGTGGGGTCGGTTGGAGGTGACCGGGCCGGGTAGGTAGACCTTCCTAAGTTCGCCCTTCATCTCATGCCACGACTCGATGGGCCTTTGCCTCCTAACCTCTCTCATGCGCTCAATGCTCTCCCATTTCCAGGCAGCTTTGTGGACAAGCCTCTCTTGGGCAAAACTGACTTGCATGGCATCGGACATGGTGTAACATTCAAAATATTTGTCCATGGCAGCCTCCCACTTGAGGTAGTCGCCCGGGTCATTTGCACCATAAAAATCTGAGGCTTCGGGCATACGGAAGGGGAGAGGGTGGTTGCCAAGCCCATGGGTGGACCAATGGCCATATTGCCCGGGTGATGGGGAATCCATGGGAAATTGGGGAACTACATGTTAGACATGCCGACACTTGGACAAGACCGACTGACTCTTATTGGAATACACACGAAGTAGGAGACACAAACTGATGCAAACACCAACTAATGCACCTAGACCTAAACCAATATCCAGTACGTGGCGGAGTTAATCGATCCGAAGATCACTCCCGCAAGTGTGCGTCCTTCTCGATAGGCATAGTCTAACGTTCGGGCAACACCTTTTAAGATACCGAATTATCGGGATGAAATGCAATTTTAAAACACCCTTTTTTTTGTTTTGAAAATAGTGATGATCCTAGACTTGACTTAGACTATGCAAGACTTATGCAACGACTACCCTAGACTCAACTCGCTCTGATACCAAACTGATGCGGGACGGACTGAGGAGACGATGCTATATGAGACGGACATGACTCGACCAGCAACGACACGACTACTAGAGCGACCTCAGCTCGACACTAAGAGCTCCTATGGGCTACACGTCGCTAACAGAAGTGCAAACTCACTCGTCGTCCCAAGCGAGGGAAAGCGTGGATCGTGCGCGGTTAAGGAACCGGTAGAGTTCAAGGTAGTCTGACTCAACTTCCGGACTCAGATCGAGTCGTGGGATGGGTCACTCTCGCTCTCACAGCGGTGACATGGACACACGGGCTAGGAACCTACACTCTCGCAGCGGCATATGACCAAATACTAGCTAAGAAAATGAATGCCAAGAAGGGAAGATCATTACCTCCACGCACCCGGCGTGGGGAAGACGACCCCGGCCAATCACGGACTCCCGGTTAAACAATTTCACAGCAGTGTACAATAACTTGACCCACTCCACGCATGGAGGTAAAAGGTCACATACGGGGCCCGGGAATCACGTGAATTGGGTTGACGGGCAGCATCTTGATGTCGCCCGGCGGTGCCGAACTCTGCATTTTCTTGCTGTCCGGACGGCGCGATCTACTGGTCCATGGGGCCCACGGGTGGCGCTGTCCTCTCGGCCTGCTGGGGTGGGGCCCACTGTGATGGAGACCCCTGGTGGCGCGCCTCCTCGGATGGCGGTCGGCCGGAAATGCCGATCGGTGGTCGATCGGCCCCGATCTCCAATTCTTGAACTAGCTGCCCACGGATTTCAGGTTCTATTTTCCGGCGTGCGCTCCGGCGAGAACGGCCGCTGTGATCAATCCCGATGTCGGATCGGGGCGCATGAGCTGTCGTTGGAAAGCTCTCTTGCAATCCTCCAATCTAGACCCAGAGAGATCTGCTGGATCTGGCCGGATCTGGACTTTATTGAATTTTCAAGTTCCTATTGTCCAGTACCCGAATTCTCATATCTGCAGGTGAGTTGTCTGAGAACTGCAGTTGACCGCTAGGGAGACGTCCGATTCAGCCTCTTCACTCTTCACAAAAGTTATAGGGATTTGAACTAAAAATTTGGCAATAATTTTTATAAAAGATTTGGTGGAGGCTACGAACTGTTATGAGTTTTGCACTGGAAGATGGTCGGATCTGGACAGAGGTGGACAGCACTATAGCTTGCTCTGAAAATGATTTTTTAAAAATAAGTGAATGGCTGATCAAAATGCAAGAAAAATCGTGGAGGGAGGGGTTGATGGAAAGAACTCCCAGTAAAATTGGGAGCTCTAGAAAAAATCAAAGAGGGGTCCGAACACTGGAAACACAGGGCGAGTGGAAATCTAAACAACAAGCAGACAGATCTGGGAAAAGAGGTTGGACGAAAATGGAAAATTATCAAATGAAAGATTCATGACCAACATATTTTTGTGGATCGTGGGGAACACCTCTGGAACATCCCCTCAAAATCCCAGCTCAAGAACACTACGGGGTGGAGAGCAGGAATTCGGAGAAGACACCTCTATCCTGGATGGACAGAACACCGGCGGCGATGGTGGAGGCGCGATGGCGGCTCGTGGCGGCAGCGGCGGCGACCGGAACTGATAGGGGAGGTGTCACACCTCAGAATGGCAACCGTCACAGCTGCAAGGGGGAGAGGGAGGAGAGAGGAAGGGTGCGCCCAAGGCTGCTCCAAGTAATTTTTAGATTTCAAATGGCATTAATTCTCCAAAATGGGAAAATACAAGGTTTTATAGGTCACATATCTAATCCATTATCCACCGTTGGATCTAGGGATGGGGAATGGATGGCTTGGATTAGATGTGACCAACACACAAAAATTAAATAAATATACAAGGGGGGGCCTATTGACCATGGGGGGACATGGTAGAATGGTAGGTAGCCTACCTTGGACTTTGAAGTCCAATTGTCTACCCATGTGTCATTTACCATTCAACCTTCTAGATGCCTCCATTTGAAATGTTGACTGACCCTACATGGGGCCCTAGGCTGAGGTGGATCAATGGGAGGGGTCTGGGGGGGCGGTGGGACCCGGGGGTCCCATTTTGCAAATAAACCTCTCTTACAATCAAAATTACAAACCGAATAAAATGAAACAAACACACATTACACACAAACAAAGTATAAACAAATATGATAAATGTCGGGACTCAAGGGGGAGTCTCCAAGCTGTCTCCGAGCCAGATGGATGCTGAAGTGGCTCGAGTGGTGCTCCGTGTACTGTGCCGGTGGCTCGCCGTTCCGTGCCGCTCGTGTGCTCTGGTGTCCGCACCATAACATTTGCATTAAAAAAAGAACTTCATTCATACATACCCCTAAGACCCTCATCTGGGGTCGGCCGGCGTAAACCTCCCAGTAGCGCCGGAGGTACTCGGAGCTGTCTGTCGCCTGTGAGGTGACTCGGGTCCCACCACGCTGCCAGTCAGCGTACGAGTCAGGGAACCGAGCTCTCTAGTCGATCGCCTTCGTGCGATCGCATGTCTTCTTGCCTATCCCCCGGGGCACTCCTACCTCGACCCACTCCTGGTGTAGGCCGAGGGTCCTCATCACCAGCCTAAGCCGTAACGGCTCAATCTCGTTCAGGCCATGAACCCAAAGCTCGTGCCCAAAGCGAGGTCGGCCCGCTACGACCCAAGGCTGGCCCTCGTCGGTCATCCCCTCATAGGGTCTCCACGCCACCTGCATTCACAAACATGCATCATCATATCCCATCATTTCATAGGTATTTCATTAAATAAAAAATTGCATCATGTTTAGCATGCATACCAGTGAGGTAGTGTAGTCACGGAACTTCCTCCGTAGAACTCGCAGCTCGTAGGCGAGTGGCGCTCCTGTCACGACAGTCAGCCAACGCTGTGCTAGAGGGAAGGATCCCTCATCTCTGGGTCGAGGGTCGACACGCCCCATCGGCATGTACAGGTGGCTCCATATCTGCATCCATGCATTGCATTATTAAAGCATTCACATACATTAAAAAAAGAGAGAGAAAAGATAAAAATGCATACCTGAAGAAAAGGTGAGAAGCCACTGACAATCGTCTCTCGACCTGTCCCTATGGACAAGTCAGCCATCAAGTGCGCCAGCAACGCTGCTCCCCAAGCGTATCTGCCGATGCCCTCTAAGTCCTCAAGAATCCCTAGGGATCGGCAATTGATAATGTCACCCTTCGTGCCGAGTAATAACCTCCCGAGCATCAGGAATAGAAACCTCCTCAAATCTCAATCTGCTCTCTCTGTGTCTGCTGGGTCCTGGCAATAGGCGGCCCTAGCCCCATCAATCAGCCTCTATGAGAACTGCTCTAGAGACTCCTTCGACCTCTGCCTAGAATCACCCAACCCCATAGCAATAGTAAGATCAGTGCGGTAGATGGTCCTACACTCACTCGGTGTCTCGTAGACTGTCTCTAACCCTAGCAACCTCTGGGTCAGCTCACTGTAGTCAGGTAGGGTGATCCTGCTCACAGCCTCGCTGTCCACCCTCAGCCCGGTGATCCTAGCAACATCCTCTAGGCTAGGAACAATATGACCCCATGGCATCAGGAATGCCCGGCTAGTCCTATCCCATCTCTCTCTAAGCACCTGGATCAGGGGTAGGTCAGGTCTCATAGGCTCTATGCGAAGAAAGGGTCCGAACCCCATGGCATCTACCCTGTCCCGCTGGAAGTCTGGAAGCCCGTAGTAAGCTGCTCGAACTTGGACCCAGGATATCCGAGTCCTCATCAATCCCTGCAAACAACAAAAGAACATTTTCACTTAATTTTTATATAAGTTTATCATGTGGACATTCATCGGTTGTTTCAATTTACCCTCTATTTTAATTGACGACCCATCCTAGGTCGGGACTTATTCAATTGACGCCCCTAAGGGAGGCGTTGCTTCAAAATGGTTTTTTTGTTATTTCATGCGTAATTTGAATTGACGACCACCCCTGGGTCGTTGTTTGTTTAAGTAACGCCCCTGTGGGGGGCGTTGTTTTGAAGTTAATTTTCAATTTTGAAATGATATTTGTGATAATTTTAAATTGACGACCAACCACTGGGTCGTTATTTGTTTAAGTGACGCCCCTGTAGGGGACGTTGTTTTACAAGTAAGTTTCTCTCCTATACCATGATCGTGAAAGTGTTTTAATTGACGACCACCCCTTGGTCGTCGTTTGATGAATTAACGTCCCGGTGGGGGGCATTGTTTTCTGTAGGTTTTAATCTATCGATGCACGAAATAAAAATGAAACAAAATTATAAATAAAAGAAATGGCATGAAAATTAATAGCAAATTAACAAATAAGCATGATAAATTTTTAAATGACGACATGCTGCAGGGCGTGGTTTCATGAATTATCATTTTCAGAAAATAAAAACAATTTAAATTGACGACCCAGGACGGGTCGTTGTTTTAATTGACGGCACCCACTGGGGCGTCATTTGACTGTGTCACTGGTTTTCCCTTCACCGAGGGCTATCGAAATTGACGGGAATAAAAAAAATCAAAATTTAATTGAAATGAGGACTTAGGGTAGGGCACCTACCTTGCTTCGTTCGGGCATTAGAAGCCCTCCCCGGAGAGGTCGTCATGGTTGCCGTGGCCGCCATGGTCGGCCGGGACGAGGAATCACCGCCGCCGCCGGTGGCTCACCTTCTACTTCTCCTCATTCCTCATCTCCTCCTTCTCCTTCTTCTTCTTCTTCTTCACCATCGTCATCTTCCTCGTCGTCTTCTTCATCATCGTCTTCGCCTTCATCTTCATCTTCACTATCTTCTTCTTCGGTTGCGCCGCCGTGCTCCACCACCGGCACTTCTTCGGCCAGTGGTACGTCTTCGGCCGCCGCGGCAGCCTCCTTACCGGCGTGTTCGTCGTCGCCGAGGTCCACGACGTCAGGGGCAGTGACCCTCTGCCGCTTGAGAGTGCCTCCAGCCATAGGTTCGAGAGTAGAGAGAGAAATGAGAGAGATGGGTTAGAAAGAGGGGGGGGGGGCTCGGTTAGGGTTTGTGAGGGAAAAGAAAGAAACAAGACGAAGGAAGGAGAAGAAGGAGGGAAAAGGGGTTTAACGGTCGAAAATAATTGACGCCCTAAGTGAGGTCGCCGTTATATTAATTGACGGTCTGAGATGAGGCGTGGTTTCATGATTTGACGACATAGAGCTTGGTGTCATTTCTTTGATTGATGATATTATCTGTGTCGTCATTTATTTAGCGCCTCTGTGCCATGCGTCAGTTTCAGTCCGATTCCAAGTGTAATGGTACTTTTAATTAACGCCCCAATGACCGTCATCATTTATAATTTTGACGCCTCCTCACAGGGTCGTCATTTCTTGAGCTTACAATTTTGAATTGCTTTACAGCATGATGATCCTTCATGAACTTAAGTGCTATTATATCTTGATGAAGTTTATTATGTCATGCACTTATGATCATACTTTGAGCTTATTGAGCTTATGATCTTTATTAAGTTGATGATTCTTTACTGAGCTAATAATTTTTGAGCATAGAAAAGCGCAGATTACGCGGATCTTGAAACGATTGGATTTCTTCCGCTGGTAACACCATTCCATCCTTGTATCTCTCCTGTATGCATTCTTACTATATGATATCTACGCTATTATAGCATATCAAGGACCTTGTGGTTCTGATAAACCTGGAATTTGAGTTCCCCTCCATAAAAAACAGTGATAATTCCAGGCGAGTCTTGATCACACGGATAGGCCGTTGGGTCATCTAAGGTTTGGGACGACGGTTCCACTTTCTAAAGTTGATGCGTGGATAAACGGGCTTCAGCTTAGTGTCAGCTTAGAGATCTGGATTCCTGACCGAATCTCGATGGTTTAGCAATATTATCCTTGATTATCTTCTATTGTTAGTTTGTTTTAATTTTTCTTTTAGCCCAGCATGCATCATGTAGGACTTTGAGCTTTAATAATGAAAATCCTCATATTACACCAATAATGAAGGCCACTCGCTCTTAATGAAGTTGACATGAGATATTCCATTCCAAATCAAGTACTTTATTCTTCTTGAAGCCGCTCAGGCTAGTTCTATGAAAGCATTCATTCGCTGGTTCGTTATCTCAATTCATTTTGTTTTTTACAAATCCACCTTGGTTGTAGTACGTCCACATTGGCTGGGAACCGCTCTCCAATGGTGTCTTTCCTTCCGTGCCCTCGTACACATTTGTTGTTTAGTTTAGTCCCCTCATCCAGCTAATCATTACTTTCTTGTAATCATCCAAAGTTGTTTCATTTAGAATTCTGGAAAGATTTCCAACGTTTAGTGTCGGAGGCGTGTCACATCACACCTTGGCATCTACTTATCAGTTCATTCTCACTTCATTCTGCTTGTTACGCTTTCGCTTCATTCCGTGTCACTCCCTTGCAAAGCAGACGCCAAGGTGGAGTAACTGTAGACATGCCAAAATCGATACTATGTTGATAAAATTTCATGTCACCATGGGACGCCCCAAAGTGGACTTCAATATTGGCTTAATATGAAGTTTTTCTAATTTCTCCATATTTAATTGTGATTTCTTGGCTTTTTAGTTTAATAATTGAAATTAACGCCTGTGGGGAGGGCGTCATTTAATTAACAACTTAATTAAGGGCGTTTTCCATAAATGGACGACTGTTCAAACGGTCGTCGATTCCTAGATTTTACAAATTCTAACAAAAATAAAACTCAAAGAATTGACGTCCTCATGAGGGGCGTTGATTATTTAACGCCCGTTAAAACATGCGTCATTTGATAATTTTAAATAAGGAAAGTTCTTTGTTTCTATAATTAAATTCAGGAATTGACGACGGTGTCATTGTCGTCATTTCAATTGACGCCCCTAGTCAGGTCGTCATTTTCACTTCCGTCTCCCTTTCGCCTGCTTCTTTCCAACAATGATCATTTCCCCATTTTACACCTTGTGTTCGATTGGGAAGAAGGTTCCTTATTAGAGATTCATTACCTTGTTTTAATCTTGTTAATGCAAGGATTTTTGGCTATAAATACCCCCTTGAATCTCCCTCGCGCGAAAGAGAAGAAGAAGAGAGGAGAAAGAGAGAGAGAAAAAAAAGAGAGAACGAAAGAGAACACAGATAGAGCTAACAGAGAGAAGAGTGTTTCGTTGTTTTGCAGGTTGTTTTCTCCCAAGCTCTTCCTCTGGCGAGCTCCCTTCCTCCCGTAGTAGCTGAAGCACTTGTCCTCCCCCTTTACTGCTGCCATACAGCAGAAGGGCGACTCACCCTCTCTTATTCATTGTTTCTTTTCTTGCTGTTATCATGTCAACACATACCACTCTCTAGTCACTTTCCTAGAGAAGGTCATATTATACTAGATTACGTTGCATTAGCATATTCATCCATATAATCCCATACCTTGTTACTCCTCTTAGGGGTTTTAAAACCAAAACACACAAGGTGTGTTCATGTCTAATCTGTTTGATTCTTTATTATTAGAGCATTGATACTACACACTTGGCTAATCCATATCTTTGTTTATTTTGTGTGTTTTCTTGCAAGGGTAATCAAGCTATAAACCCCCTTTGTCGGCCGGCCGATAGAAGGAGGAAGGAAGAACTCCCAATCTCACCCGTTCAATACAAGGTACATGCGATCATCTTTCTTCTTTGAGGTAACCCCTCTAGCGATCACCCTCCATAGAACATCTCATGCTCATCTCCTTTTTCTTCATATCCCACATATTCTAGCATAATTATCCACCCTTAATTGTTATTTTCTTTCCTTTTAAAAATGTGTATGTGACACGTTCACACTTGGTCCCGATATTGTCCAAGATACAATTGACAAAATCCAGTTGATTCAAGAAAGATTGAAGGTAGCTCAATCACGGCAAAAGAGTTATACCGACAATCGGAGGAGAGACCTCGAGTTCCAAGTGGGGGAGCACATCTTCTTAAAGATCTCACCCACTCGTGGAATTAAAAGATTCGGCATCAATGGAAGGTTGAGTCCAAGATTTATCGACCCTTTCGAGATTCTGGAGAGAATCGACGAGGTGGCGTACAAGCTGGCTTTGCCTCCTCAACTGGCCGGTGTACATGATGTCTTCCATGTATCAATGCTAAGGAAGTACGTGTACGATCCTTCGCATGTCATACAATTTAAAGATTTGAAGCTACAAAAGGACTTATCATATGAAGAAAGACCGATCAAGATACTGGATCGAAAATTACACCAATTGAGGAATCGGGCCATTCCGATGGTAAAAGTTCAATGGAGCAAGCGTGGATTCAAGGAAGTCACTTGGGAATTGGAAGAGTCCATCAAGAAGAAGTATCCGAACTTATTCTCAGGTTAGAAATTTGACTTGTCTATTCAAATTTTTAAATTTTAGTTATATAATGTAAATTTGGAAGACCAAATTCTTTTAAGTGAGGGAGGATGTAGAAACCCAATAAATTAAAATGACAAATAATTTTTTTATGAATTATATAATTAGAATCTTCACGAAATAATTAAATTATATTTTTACTATATGAAAGAAACTAGGTAAATGTATTTACTTGAATTTACTTAAGGTAAATAAAAATTAAATACTATAACCCTTAGAAAAATCATAGTAAGCCCAATAAAAGTCCATATAATGGATTAGGATTACAATTTGCCCATTGGATAATCTATAATGGGCTGGATTAATGGTTAATAGTTGGTCTTTTGAGCTTTCTTGTCTGTCGTAGCATCATTTCATTCTTTGCCAAGTTCTTCTTTCAGCTTGCTGGGCTCCCTGGTACAAATTCGTCCGTAATGCGGGTTGCTTTGTCCGGTGGGACTGCTAATGAATTTGACAGTTTTGCCAGGGCACCGGCCCAGGCATTTTAATCTAGACCAACATGGCTCATTTTATAGAGGAGAATCACCCCATGAGATGTATACCAGGGGAATCTGGCTCTCTGTACCGATGGCAATCCACTTCATCATTCGTTTAGGCCTCATTGACCAAGCGCGAGATGTGCGGAGCCTCGCCATTTGGGGGTTAGAGGACACCTGTCCATCTTAACCCAAGCTTTTGTTTGTGGTGACAGAGACATTTCTATTATTATTTTTTTGTTGGGGCCCCATCAAAGTGTACCCCCATACAATATTTTGGACTTGGTCCACTTCTAGACTTTCATCATTAGGCGGTTCTATGATCAGAGGCAAATCTTCAGGCACCAGATATGCTGCAAGGAAATCTATAATCGCTTGGCTTTTTTTTGACTTTTTTTTTGGTTGGAGTGCACCTCCCTCTATTCTCATTAGTCTTGGCAACAACAGTAGAGAACCTATTTTTTTTCATCATCATTATTTTGAGTTAGCATTGCCCCTAGGGGATATTTGGCAACAACCTTGTATAGAATCAGTGGTTGCCCTTTTTTTGTCATTAATTTGTGCAAGGGATAGCCGAAAAAGTTGTAGCTCCTGCAAGAATAGGCTCCCAACGCTTGTACAAAGTGCTAGCTTCTTGGTATTTTTTGTGTTGGTGGTTGCAGTTGCGGGGTCTTCTTAGGTCCGTAGACAACGCAGTCATTTCATGTCCTTTAGACATTCATCATGTAATGCTTCGAGGGAGTCTTTGCCTGTAGAAGCAGATGCAAAGAGGATGTCTGTCTCATAAATTTTCCTTTCTTTTCTTCCTTTATTCTTCTTTTTTTCTTTCTTTTTTTTTCGAGAGAAAACGCAAGCCTGGGTATTGAGCAATCTGCGGTAGCTCCCAGTCCATCTTTGGTGGATGTCCCAGCTTTAGGAGCATTTCATCTATTCATTTCATTCATTTGTCATTCATCATTTTTTTTGCTCTCAAGTGGGGAGAGCAAAGTTTACTGCTTTCTTGCTATTTTGACCACCTTGCTGACTTTATCAGGGAGTCCCATGGTCGAGATGATCGGACCACATATTTCTTTTAGGGATGCGGCAGTTGTAGTTCCCTTTTGCCAATTGTTCTTCTATCGCATAGAATATAGTAGGAGGGCCCTCTAGGCGAGGAGCTTCAAAAAAATCTTCAGTGGTTCAGTCATCTAGCAGTCAGCATTTATAATGGGTCTTGTGATTTCTGGTGGGACCTTGATGTGCCCAAGTAAACTTTTGGCTTCACACGCCCCCAAGTCCGGGTGAATAATTGGAGGAACTGTTCGGAGTGCATGTTTTGTTTTGGACAATTTTGTTTCTTCATGGTAAGTCAGGTAACCTGGTAGCGGCAGGGAGAACCAATCATTAGATTCTACTATCTTCTTTTCTTTATCTTTAGCCTTCTTGGCGGACTGTTCTTCGCCCTTTTTCATACATAGTCATGCTTCACGGAAGTGACATTCAAACACCCCAAGTCAGTGTAATTCAACGGATTTCTTCTCTTCTTCTCCACATTGGGGGTATTCGACGCATTGGCGGAGACTAGAGGGCACCATAACATTGCACCTTGGTGGTGAATTCCGCAAGCGAGGGGTGAAATTCTGTCGTACTTGAAGGCATTTGAAATTTATTTGCTGCCAGCTATCTTCATATTCCTGGCCCCCGTCAGGTGCATATTGAAACAATATTTCTGATGACTCTGGGAAAGGAGTATGCGGCTAGGTGTCCCTAGACAAATTAAAATTTTGCTCGACGATTGATCATTCAGTTGCCCCATCTTATGTGGAGTGGCCAGTTACGAGTTGCGGAGGGCGGGAGAACATCTTCTTCCAGAAAAATGATGGTTGTCCCTAACTGCGAAAAGCACCTTACACAATGTGCTGGGGTTTGTAGAGTTGCAATTGTATCTTGTTGGGTCTTTTCATTCGGGGAGAGTATTGTTGTGGCAGGTGACACACGGAAGTAGATCCAAAGGGGGGGGTGAATGGATCTTCTACAAAACTTGCCCCGCAATTAATTTTCGAATGAACTACCTCTGACTGATTGAGGAACACTACCTATTAACCCAATCGATAAAATCATCTGATGGACTAAAGATCAAACACACAGAGCTCACCTACGCATGCATCTAGTGAAGATAAAGGCATCAGACAAACCACTGCACGCACAAGATTTTTAGGTGGTTCGATCTCTATCCAGAGATCTACGTCCACCCCACACTCAACCTGAGTGTGGCTTCCCGCTGACTCACAGCTTGAACGGCTGGGCCTCACAGCTTGCCTACAAACAGCTGAGGATCACAGCTTGCTGTCCGAGGTATCCACCTCGCCCGCTGAGCAACACAGCTTCCTGTCTGAGGTATCCACCTCGCCTGTTGAGCAACACAGCTTGCTGTCCAGAGGAATCCTCCTCTGCAACGCTGAGCAATACAGCTTAGCTCTACTGACTAACAGCTTGAATAAAAGTTCAAAAGAAAACAAAATATGGTAAAACACAGCGACAGAAAGCTGTATACGATGATAGCACAAATGTGGCTCCCATGGAGCTGACTGGATTGGATATGATCCCGATTCCAATAGTGATAGATCTTCAGATGAAGCTTCTCTTCTTCTCCTTTGACTCTCTATCTCTCTATATCTTTCTTCTTCTTCTTCGTTTCTTTTCTTCTCTACTACTCTCTCTTTATCTTTCTTTTTCTCTTCTTCTGGATCGTGCAGGCTCTCTCTCTATCTTCTTCTCTTTCAGATAAGTTCCCCTGCTTCGATCACTCTGCCCACGATCACTCTTTTTCTTCTTCAATGTTCTTCTGGATGAAGAATTCTTCCTTTTATATCTCCAGAAGACAGGTGAGCGTGTGTTTTTCATTGGTTCTCGTGTTAGCATCTAGACCATGTGGCACCATCTCAGCTTGCTGCTTAACACGTGTCACGAACTTGGCACATCTTTCATTTTTGAGTCACGTGCCCTTCTTAGACTCATCGAAACAAAAATCCTGTCAGATCAGACTTGTTGTCATCTTGAATTAATCTGAAATAACAGAGAAGGATGTATAGTGTTAGTTCGAAAGTTGAACTGATCATGTACATACTTGATGGTGTGTAACGTAGTATTCATATGGGAAAGTATGCACATTGAAGATGAATGCACAAACATGCCACCAACGAGTGTACATACTTTGTGTGCGATGTACAAACGATGTGTAGACTTTATGTGCATGCGACAGGATGATGTATAGACTTGCCACCAGAGAGTGTACAGACTTTGGAAATACATGAGGCACACGATGCAACAAGACTCTGTTCAGACTTAACCTGTGCATGGGCAAAAGATACATCGACTATGTGTATGTATGAAGAACACGGGCTGTACAGACTTTGCTGCGAATACTTCTGAAGAATGTACATACTTTGTGTATTCATGGAATCAAAAGGAATGTACAGACTTTAAAGTGAAGGATGCACATGTGCATGTAGCAAGTGAGTGTACTAACTATGTATATGCATGAAGCACAAGAATGCCCTGACTTGGTGTATGCATGAGGCGAGACACTGCATTGACTATGTGTAAACATGAATCGAAACGATGTACGCATGTAGCAGACGAATGTACTGACATGTATAGACATGCTGAGTTATCAAGGCAACCATGTGCAGACTTGGTGTACGCATGAAGCATCTGATACATGAACTTAACCACGCATACTAGCTACGGTTGTACAAACTTGTGAAGCACTGCACTAACTATATATATATATACTGAAGGATGAAACAATGCATTGATCCATGGATGTAAGATTAAATGTAAAAACTTTTATTTATTTTAATCTCACATGACTCAGATTGTCATTATCAAAACCAGGGTTCCAACAATCTCCCGCTTTTTGATAATGACAACTATAAGTCATGTAAGATTAATTTTCTAGCATTTATAACTGAGTTCATTGACAAAATGAATCAAGCACTCAACAGACTCATGCTTCGACGCAACCATGCAACACAACATAGCATTTCTGTGTACTTTAAAAAGATACAAAGTAGTGTTTGAATGAAAAATCTCTTTCAAACGGTCTATCACGCAAGACCATCAGTAAACAAAAACTATAACATTCATTTTCTGTCCAAAATAAAACTCTGTAACATTTTCTGTCCAAAATAAAACAGTCTGTCCTTTACACATTCACATTCATTCTCCCCCTTTGTCATTATCAAAATTTGGGGAAATGATAGTAGCTAATAACCTCGGTAGCTCCCCCTGTCTCTAGGAGGATATACTGAACTTGAACCAGGGGTAGAAAGTCTATTCATCAGAGAAGTCTGAAGATCTCTAATGGAGTCTGCCAGCCTGTCAAGCTTTTGATGCACAGTGTTCCCCAGCCTTTCCACTAGAGAACTGACTGATTCCCGTTTGGTAAAAAATTGTTACACAGTCTCTGACAGTGTCTGCAGATTAGACTGAATAACTTCAAACTTTGTGATGAATTCTGGCTGAGTGGCTGCAATTTTGGTTAATGTGCCCTTTAACAATTCAAACTCAATCTTCAGATCAAATGTATGATTGAGGATTTTACCCATATTGGTAACTATGGACATTTGAGTATCTTGACTTTTACTTACCATGTCACCAATTCGATTTCTGATACCCATAAGAGATTGTAAAATTTCTCGTACAGCTTCATCTGTTCTCCTTTTAGCAGTTAAAAAATATATTCCTTGGCATTTTACAACTATTTCCAAATGTTTCAGCCGGCCCTCTATTCTGTCAATTTGAATAGTCTGAAACAAGAACTGCTTGTTAATCAAATCATTCTGATTTAGCACAATCTCTGTCAGGTTGGAAAACATCTGAGCGAGATTAGGTTCGGCATTTGTTCCATGTGTACTAGAGGTGGAAGCACTGGAATCTGGCAGCTAAGTGAAGTATGCATTATGTTGTTCAGGAAGTGGAGTAGGTGATGTACCAAGACTAATCATCTCTCCATGATGTGGACCATATTCAGGAGCAGGTCCCATAAAATAGTCTTGTGATTCTTCTTCAGCTACTCCTAGACCTTGATCAATTGGATGCTCGAGTGGAGCTTCTTCACCAGATGCTTGGGCTCCTTGTGGTACATCTTCCTCTTCATTTACCACAGACTCTGCAATTTCCTCGAAGATCTCTTCATCAATTTCTTTCATTTTCTGAGTGATCATATCAGTAAGAGACTCTTTTTCACTTTTCTTTTCTTGAGAGACTTCAGCTCTTTCATCTTCTTCAGGAATTTCATTTTTGTCCTCTTCTTCATCTGCCTCTTGTCCCTGTTGGACTTCATGTTGTTCCAGTTCAAATTGTACCCCAAAATTATCAAACAGCTGACTAATGTTTTGATCCAACTGCTGTGTCTGTTGAGCATCTGTTAGATTCAGCTCATGAACTTCTTGATGCAATAGAAGATCTTTGAGATTCTTCTGAGCAGGTTCAGCAGTGGTCTCCTCTTGTTGTACTGCAATTGATTTACTTCTTTTATGTGTTTTCTTCCTCTTCTTCAAAGGAGCCAAGCCTTGATCATCTGACTCTGTGAGATCCCTTTCATGACTGACCTGAAGCTTTTTACTTTCTTCAATGGCATCTTTCATTTCACTGCCTTTGGATGACTTTGGCCTGAAGTACTTGTTGACAAAATCCAAATTATAGATGTTCACCTTGGGAATGTCCTTTGATGATTCCCCTTCCAGTGGAATTTTTATCTTTTTGAAAATTGCTGTCAGATGAGCAGCATAGGGTAAATTTCTGTTGGACTCCTTGAAAGTGCTCATTGTCTGAAGGATTATGGCTGGAAGACATATCTTTATGCCTTTGAGTAGGCAGAAGAGAATAAATCTCTATGAATATGTTACTCTCCCTCTACTTCCGACTTGTGGAATTATCATAGTTATAAGAATGTGATGAATTAATCTCTTCAGAATGGAAAACTTGCATGCATTAAACTGGGAGAGATATGTCTGCTTCTTTGGGTCTCTGGGATCTCTCGGCTTCTCTAAAATGAGGGAGTAGGCCTCATGTAGGTCTATATTGAATTCACCTTCCACTTCACCTCCCTGTGGAATATGAAAGACTTTATGTAGAAAATGCCTAGATAGGTCAATCTTTACTCCTCTAACCATGGACTAAACCCTTGTCTTTTCAGAGAAACATTTCAAGTTATGGTAAAACTCAGCAACCAACTTAGGATAATAAATCCTATGCTTACTTAAGAATTTCTTCCATTTCTGAAATTTAAAAATTTCTAACACTTCAGGAAATTCTAGAATCATGGGTTCATCATTAAAATCTATGTAACGTGGGAGCATGACCTTTCCTATTTCCAGGACCACTTCAACCTGAGTAAGAGACACATCACCTTCTGAATGTTTAGCAGAAGCTCCTTCTTCATCAGAAACATACCTGTCGACTTCTGAACAAGCCTTCTTGTGCCGTTTGGAGAGAGTCCTTTCTACCTTCTCTTTCCCTTTTTGTTTCTTTTGTTGAGATACCTCTCTGGGTGACTCGGACGGCCGCTGCTCTATTGAGGTATCCTTTGGATGTTCTTCCATTTCCTTTCTCTTTCTATTGAGCGATTCCTCTTGAACCGACTCAGAAGTGACTTCCTTTGACTATGCTTCCTTTGGTCTCTGCTCAAACCAGCGAGTAACCTCAATCTTCTGGACCTGTGGAGGTGGCGGCTGTCGCTCTTCTGAGCCTGTCTTCTTTCCCTCATCCGTGGCTGACGGAGAAGACATGATGGAGACGATGAAGAGAGACGGAAGAAGCAAGAAGAAGAGATGTGTAGGATGAGAAGATGGAGGGTTGGAGAAGCAAGCTTGCTGGCTTACTTAGAGGAAGAGCGGGGGACTCGAGAGCGGGACAACGCCTCGACTTTAAAAGAACGTATTATAGAAAGGTGAGTAGGGTTTCATATAAATGAGATATTGCCACCTTTACCAATATTCAATGGTTAATACCCAAACCGCCCTTTACCTTTAAACCCGTAAGAGCCTTCCTATGCCGAAACAGGATATACGGAATATGCGACT
Source organism: Amorphophallus konjac (assembly GCA_022559845.1). NCBI lineage: Eukaryota > Viridiplantae > Streptophyta > Magnoliopsida > Alismatales > Araceae > Amorphophallus > Amorphophallus konjac. The sequence goes on from CM040125.1 coordinate 319,701,460, forward strand.
ATATCTTAAAATAGTTTTCTCCACAATTTATTCTTATGCGTCAACAGGGGAGAGATAGCTTTATCAAGGAGATATCTCAATCAACAACATCCTTAATTTTATCAGCGTCTTTCATAACCCAGTGACTGATTGAGAAACCCAATTTTTATATAGACTTTAAATCAATATAAATTTAATGAAGGAACCTTAGGGTCAACCATATTAGCCAAGAACTTTTGCACAATGTTGACTGAACATTCCGGTATACCAGCACCTTTTTACTCAAGGAAACATGTTTATCAGACACCAGAATCCCTGGTTACTCAGTGCGATATACCTTTATGTTTCATAAATTTTTGAACAGAGATAACATTAATTCTCATGAATTAGCCTCTGAATTTCTTTGAGACAGATGGCCAATTTCTCAAATAAAATGCCATTGCTCTGCCAAGATTTAATTTTGATTGATGGCGTATTCCTTGGTCCTTTACCAGAATTTTCTTTAGACATGAATTAAGGACTATATGGGCCTTAGATTTCCTATCAGATTGGGTTCTTACTAAAAGCTTTTGGATTTTAGATGCATTGCTAAGAGATTTCCAATTTTGAACTATTTCATTCCCATTAAGGAGACATTCAGATTGATTGTGAAGACTTTTCAATTAAGATATAATATTCATATACTGAGTATCACATCTCTGCACATGTTAGCAATTTAGTTCTCAGATCAGCGTGGTTTTAGTAGTTAATTATTAAAGATAAGTAAAGGTGACATCTATCTGATGTTACTCCCCCTGACTTGCACAATCTCCGATTTTATTAGAGGATAAAAGTGGAGAAGAGAGGAAGATATTTGACATGGAGATGTTAGAAAGAGAGCCACTCATAAACAAGGAGAAGACTGAGGCCAGAAAAGATGAGTTCAGCAGCACAACCTTAACCACCAAAGTCAAATGCTCACTCAGCTCTTATGAACTAGATATCCTCAGAATAGACCTTTCATCTCATGACAAACTACAAAAACTGTATCACCACAGCAGTATCATCCAGCCAGTCAGCATCAGAATACCAACAGTCTGAGCACCAAGACATCATAAACTCACATGAACAGTTGACCTCCGATGATCAGCTCCCCCTCAGACCGAGCAGAGATATCAAACAATCACTATTTAATCTTCTTAAGGTACACAGATATGTATGTGTTTGACACAGACACTCAGATGAGTGCATTTATTTATACTCATGAGTTCTAAATAATATGCATCAATTAAAAAAAAATCTATCGATATTGACCACAGCTATTTAGCAATCTAGTCATGCATGTACGCTAATAAAAGGGAAAAACAATACAGACAAGAGAAGAGATTGGGGTTGACTGACCTTTATGTGCCTTGATATTATTACCCCGTTTATTTCCTTCTTCAAGGCACACCTACAAACTGAAGTTACTATGTAGATTTGGGGACCCAAGAGCTCTTGAGTCCAGTCAGTTTAGCAACACTTTTAGCATGCGAACTCTAGGATTTCCATATTTTTCTGTTGTCGAAATCAATTGCATGGCAGTCATTCATGATATGTCCTATTCTCCCATGACGATGACTAGCATTATTCAGATTTCTTTTGAAAGTATAAACATGGACATTCTTTGGTTGAACATTTGTGAAAGTGTTTCTGCCATGAAAATTAGTGCTTCTTCTCACATGCCAGCACTCAAAGGCATGATGGCCAATTTTTCCGCACTCAAAACATGCATGAGTATATCTATTAAAGATAGCTTTATTCACAGAACAATTTTTAAAGTTTGAACTATCTTTTCTCCTCAGGGCATCCCAGCAATGGGCTGCAATATGGCCTAACTTCCCACAATTAAAACAATAAGTTTTCTTCTTCTGAAATGTATGGTGTTTGTCTTGAGTTTTTCTAACATGAGGTTGGTTAGCAGATAGCTCATCTAGATCCATTATCCTGCACTCATGCATCTTATGACCAAGTTTCCCACGATAATGACATGAAGTGATATTTGTGGGTGCATGTGAATGAATGGGGAAAATCTTTGTGGCATGCATTTGTTTTTGACAATTTTCAAGACCAGTCGAACTCTTAACAGCATCAGATGAAGCTTTAGCTTTCCTTTTACTTTCAACCCTCTTCAGTTTTCCTACATTTTTCAGAATTTCATCTTGATTCTCAGTCATTTTTCCAGTAAGCTGAAACATGGGTGTAGCAGAACAAGAAGGCACAGAATTTTGATTTCTAACAACATGATTCTTCTTATCTGCAGAAAGATATCCTAACCCTTCCTTTTGAAAGTTTGTTTTAATACCTAAGATCTTGTCAAGGTTATCTTTCCCTTGAACAAAGTTAGATAGTGAATTTTTCAGATCCTGAATTTCAGAATTCAAGGAGGTAATGCTCAACTCATAGCTCGCAATTTCAGTTTCACATGAAATAATCTGTTGATGTAGTGAATCATTTTAACTTTTCAGAGTTTCAATTTCCTGTTCAAGTTTTTGTTCCTTATCAGCATCAGCTTCCTTTACAGCACATTTCCCCTTTTCAATAGACATCCATCTCTCTGACAGGACAGTATTCAGAACCATTAGCCTTTTATTTTGATCTTTCAGTTTGTAATTTTCTTCAATCAAGCTATCTTGATTCATAGCTTTTAGATTTTCAATCAAGCGTTGTTCATGCAACTCAAGTTCTGAATTTCTATTCATCAGATCTTCTATCTCTCCTTGAAGAGACACAACATGTTGCTCTTGCAGCCTACGTTTAGATAAAAGATCATTATTTAATATTCCAACAGAGTCACATTTATTGCATGAATTTTTGCTTATTTTCAGACTGCTTTTAAGGTTGGCGTTTTCACATTTTAACTCTCTAATTTCATGCAACATGACCTTTTTCATCTCTTTCATTTTAAGTTTATAAGATTTACAACTCTCAAGTAAATCACCATGCATTTCAATCAATTCATCCAATGAATTTTGTTCAGATTCAGAACTTACCTTTGAGAAAGAGTCGTCAGATTGATCGCTGCTTTGATCCTTGGTCGTAATGCACCTATGATTCTCCTTGCCATACTTGAGGATCAATTCATCCATCAACTCCTTACCATTCCTGCACTTAGTCACGCATGAAAGCACATTAGTCTCTATAGCTCCCTTCAACATTTCTATGGCTTTTCTATTTTCAGCATTCATCAAATCATGACCACTATTCCAGTCTGACATATTTACAAGTATATCATAAGGACCATGTTCAATCAGTATCAGCAGATTTGGATCTACAAGACTCATGTAATCCCTAAACTCTTTGTGTTAGTTAGAGAAACACAATCTATTGAACATCAGAATTTCAGGCACAGAATCTATGACACACAAATGAAATACCAGACAATCTAAACAGTCAAATAAGTCACCGAAAATAGTAGGATCCACTGCAGATCGTTGGATCTGATGAATCAGTGACCCGCTCTGATACCAATTGTTGTGGCAGGTGACACACGGAAGTAGATCCAAAGAGGGGGGTGAATGGATCTTCTACAAAACTTGCCCCACAATTAATTTTCTAATGAACTACCTCTGACTGATTGAGGAACACTACCTATTAACCCAATCGATCAAATCATCTAATGGACTAAAGATCAAACACATAGAGCTCACCTACGCATGCATCTAGTGAAGATAAAGGCATCAGACAAACCACTGCACGCACAAGATTCTTAGGTGGTTCGATCTCTATCCAGAGATCTACATCCACCCCACACTCAACCTGAGTGTGGCTTCCCGCTGACTCACAGCTTGAACGGCTGGGCCTTACAGCTTGCCTACAAACAGCTGAGGATCACAGCTTGCTGTCCGAGGTATCCACCTTGCCCGCTAACCAACACAGCTTGCTGTCCAAGGTATCCACCTCGCCTGCTGAGCAACATAGCTTGCTGTCCAGAGGAATCCTCCTCTGTAACGCTGAGCAATACAGCTTAGCTCTGCTGACTAACAGCTTGAATAAAAGTTCAAAAGAAAACAAAATATGGTAAAACACAGCGATAGAAAGCTGTATACGATGATAGCACAAATGTGGCTCCCATGGAGCTGACTGGATTGGATATGATCCAGATTCCAATAGTGACAGATCTTCAGATGAAGCTTCTCTTCTTCTCCTCTGACTCTCTATCTCTCTCTCTATCTTTCTTCTTCTTCTTCGTTTCTTTTCTTCTCTGCTACTCTCTCTTTGTCTTTCTTTTTCTCTTCTTCTGGATCGTACAGGCTCTCTCTCTATCTTCTTCTCTTTCAAATAAGTTCCCCTGCTTCGATCACTCTGCTCACGATCACTCTTTTTCTTCTTCAATGTTCTTATGGATGAAGAATTCTTCCTTTTATATCTCCAGAAGACAGGTGAGCGTGTGTTTTTCATGGGTTCCCGCGTTAGCGTCTAGACCACGTGGCACCATCTCAGCTTGCTGCTTAACACGTGTCACGAACTTGGCACACCTTTCATTTTTGAGTCACGTGCCCTTCTTAGACTCATCGAAACAAAAATCCTGTCAGATCAGACTTGTTGTCATCTTGAATTAATCTGAAATAACAGAGAAGGATGTATAGTGTTAGTTCAAAAGTTGAACTGATCATGTATAGACTTGATGGTGTGTAACGTAGTATTCATGTGGGAAAGTATGCACATTGAAGATGAATGCACAAACATGCCACCAACGAGTGTACATACTTTGTGTGCGATGTACAAACGATGTGTAGACTTTATGTGCATGCGACATGATGATGTATAGACTTGCCACCAGAGAGTGTACAGACTTTGGAAATACATGAGGCACACGATGCAACAAGACTCTGTTCAGACTTAACCTGTGCATGGGCAAAAGATACATCGACTATGTGTATGTATGAAGAACACGGGCTGTACAGACTTCGCTGCGAATACTTCTGAAGAATGTACGTAGTTTGTGTATTCATGGAATCAAAAGGAATGTACATACTTTAAAGTGAAAGATGCACATGTGCATGTAGCAAGCGAGTGTACTAACTATGTATATGCATGAAGCACAAGAATGCCCTGACTTGGTGTATGCAGAGGCGAGACACTGCATTGACTATGTGTAAACATGAATCGAAACGATGTATGCATGTAGCAGACGAATGTATTGACATGTATAGACATGCTGAGTTATCAAGGCAACCGTGTGCAGACTTGGTGTACACATGAAGCATCTGATACATGAACTTAACTACGCATACTAGCTACGGTTGTACAAACTTGTGAAGCACTGCACTAACTATATATATATATACTGAAGGATGAAACAATGCATTGATCCATGGATGTAAGATTAAATGCAAAAACTTTTATTTATTTTAATCTCACATGACTCAGATTGTCATTATCAAAACCAGGGTTCCAACAAGTATCTCTTAGAGATTTTCTTCAATAATTTCATCATTATGTTGTTCCCCCTGGCATTGGTCGACTTTTCTTCTTCAGCTGTAACCTGCCTGACGTCATCCTGTACCAGCAAAAATGATTGACAATGTGACACATCCTTCTTCTCTTGTACTTGTTCGAGCTTATTATGTCTACTCAGCTAACTCTTTGCTTGTAGAAATTCAGCGAATGAGCAGATGCTTTTGCTGCTCCCCTTCACTATGTGAAGACTGGGTGGAGGTGGGATCTAAGCACCCCTAATTTTAGTCTCAGGAGTTTAGTATCACTTTCACCCCTGAATATTATGTTGTTACTGGTTTGTGGAGGACCCCCCCATTTCCTTCTAGACCTGATAGCATTGTTGAAAGTTGGAATTCGGCTTGGTCTGCCTCTACTGCTGCAAAGCATATTTCTTCTTCTTCTTCTGAATCTATCAACTGGAGCAACGCCGACAGCGAGTTGAAATGCAAAGTCGTAACTCTTCTTTCATCTTGGGGCTTTTCCTTCTTTTGCTTTCCTTGTTTTTTCTTTCTTTTCTTATTCTTTTTTGTTTCTTCTCTTTATTGGTATCTACCCCCAGAGCAGACCATCTTTTATGCCTTATATTGTTTTTTTAGCTTCCTACCAGAATTCAAGGAGCCCAAAATGCCCCTGGAGGACATAGTCTTTCAGCTACATGGGCTGCAATTTGAGTTGTTCATATTCATCTAACCCATCTATAATTGCTTGCAGTCGTGACTGTTGACACCCATTTTTTGTCGATAAGTTGAGTCATTTCTCTTACTCTCATTTATTGATGCCTCGAGTTGTCCATCACTCGCTAGGTAGTTTCCAGACAGCATCTTTGAGCCTATTTTATGGGTAGCCTCCCTCCCTGGCTAGGTCTGCTTCAATTCAGGATTTAATGGGCCTTGATTTTAGGGAATTGATCTTTTTTATGAAATTTCAAGCGCCCAATTCATGAACGGTCAAACCCTGGCCGCGCAACACTTGTGTGGTCATATTTGGGCTGTCCATACATTTATGGGGTATTTTAGTTGATTTTCTGAATTATCACCGACATGATCTCATACGGCCCATGATTAGCCGTTCAACTTGATGAGCGGGCTGACATTAGCCGTTCTTGTCCCAAAGTACTAAGCTCGGTTGATTGTTCAGATAATTATCTAATTATCTCATTTATTTTGATTTTCCACTGACAGGGATTGAACGGTTGTCTATTTGCCGCTCTTATGGATAAAAGGTTCACAAGTAGCCGCTCAACTCATGAGAGTCCAACGGCGAAGTTTTCGTCCAATTTAACGGATAATTTGGATTATTCTGTGAATTATGGAATTTCCACCGACGGGATTGGATGGCCCAGGACTGGCTGCTCATATAGATGAGTGGTCTATTGTGAGACCGTTTAACTGCTCGTTTTCTGAAGATTTAACAGATTTTCTCTCTTCACTCGTGGATTTATCCCCAATTTCCTCCAACCATTTCTCTGCGAATACGGAACCAAATTCGATGCTGTTTCTCCTGGTTGAGAGATAATTCCATTATCTATAACTTATCTTTGATAATTCTGACCTGAAACTGGCTGGAAACCCTAATTTTGAGCTAAGACTTTAGGTGCTCTATAAATAGACCCTAGAGGCCGGGCTTGAAAAGGGGGGAGATTTTGGTCGACGGTGAAGCCCTGCCGAATCTTTGAGTGACCTACCACCAGGGAGGGAGCCCTACTACGTCCACACAGGCCTCCGATTCAGGGAGTAGTTTTGTTTTAAGTCATTAGCTCATTTAGTCCCATTGTCTCCTTTTGTTTACATGCATCACTTTTTCTATATTTCTTCCATGTTTCTCACTCGCATACATCATTCACACACACCCTCCTGTGTTTTCGACGCCCCTAGGGGTTTAAAAACCTCCAGGTATCCCCCACTTCATTTAGTTATGTTTGTTTCCATCTCTTTCGACATTTAATACACGTTTTAGTTCTAATATCGGGTCCATTTTTGGGTTCTTCACGTTGTTTTGCAGGTCAGCAACCTTCCAGTGCGAGGCCCATCCTTTCTGGCCGGTCGGAAAGGGTGGAGGTTTGGATCTTACAAGCTAAGGCGTGGTGGCGCTGGGCGGCTTCCTACTGACCGTTCGTTGGGACGTGCGGCTTAGTACAAGCCGTACTTCTTCCTCCTGCGGTTATCTGAGAGCCGTTCGTCTTCCACAGCTTCTTCATCTCGCGTTCCACCCAGCACCGACGAGTGGTCTGTCATGCGGCCATACAACCTAAGGGCGGTTCTTTCAGGGCCGCGCATCCTTCCAGTGCTGGTTTCAAGGCGAGTGTCTCCCTCTTCTTTCCAAGGTACGGCGTGTTCATCACGTCCCGAGCCTTGGTGGCGATCACACAGGTTCACGTACTTCTATTCCCTCATGCTTCCAGATCATTTAGTTCTCACGTTGATTTAGTAGAGGGGATAGGAGAGATTTTCAAGCCGGTTAAAGAAGGAAAACATATCAACACACTCTTTGTTGGCGATCACGGTGGGACACCTAGTGCCTATCGTTTTAGTAGCTTGCTGACCCTCTTCTTGCTTTGTTAGTTCTTGTTCTTGAGTGGTTTCAGGTCGACCTTTGCTAGTTTCTATCCTCTGGAATTTACGCGGTTCCCCTAGATCCGTCCATCCATTCTGCGGCTGAAGGCACACCGCTCTTCGCTGCAAACAGCATCATCCCTTCTACCACCTTGCTGCTTCCAGCGGTCCTATACTACCCGCACAGCACTCCTGCGGTTTGTTACAAGCCGCTCAAGTTCCAGGCTCAGGTACGTCTCTGTCTTGACACTGTTAGTTTCATTGGCATTCTGCGATTTCTGCATGTCTCTCCAGGAGATTCCACGGTCTATGTTAGACCATTCAGCTAGGTACGTCCTACCTCCCTGCCTCTATTCATTTCATCATTTGGTTCATTTCGGCATTCTGCTAGTCGTACTACCCCTTGCTGTTGAACGGTCCTCACTGGACCGTCGCCCTCCCTGTACGGTCTCCCAAAGACCATTCTTCCCGTGCTATAGTGCACCCGAGCCTCATTTTCATTTCCATGTCATATTTTTTGTCATGATATTTGGTGCTAATTTTGGTCTCCCTTGACTGTTCCTTGTTGCTGCGTCATTGTGTGTTCTATTCATCATACTTGTTTGCCATTGCTTGCTAGTTTCTAGGCTAGACTCTTGCATGCACTCTGGTACACCTAGGATCATACACACTCTTCATTAGTAGTTGCATTCCTACCGAGGTAGGGTTTCCTCTCGTCTCTATATTCCTTGGAGCCGACTAGGGGACCTTGCTGAGGACCTCCGTAAGTCCCTGTGAGCCGTGGATTCCCACATGGACGTCGGGCATGTTGTACCCTACCACCCCCAGTCTAGGGTTTGCATCAGGGAGAGAGAGAGTCCCTTTAGAGTCAGCCAGTTCCCCATTTCTCACCCTGGTTAGGTACCTCGTGGTTGAGTGAACTCACATCATAATCAATCCGCTAAGGTCCTAAGAGGAAAGATTCATAAAATTTGTCACGCATCATTCATAATTTGGGTGTTTACTTGGTTCTCTCTTCTCATCCCTTTCCTCTCTCGTGTGCATTACTTGATTATTGTTTAGATCTTGGTTAGGATTGTTTGCTTCTTTTTTCCTAGGTGCTCTAGTGTATGTGGAGTTGCCTCACACCCTCAGGATCATCTCCTAGGGGCAGCTCGCATTTCCATTCTTATCTTAATCCCCTATTTGACTCATCACCCACCATGTCATCCTACAACTTCTCCCATTCCCATGAGGATTCTCTCCCTCAGGGACTTCTCGAGGACCCGCCTAGGGTCGCCCATGGGCAAGGGGGAAGGGGGGACTGCCCCTCCTCTCCCAACCATTGTCATCGAGGGCTCTCAGCCCTCCCTTTCTGGTTCCCCTTAACAGAATTCGACCAATCAGATTCTTAACATGATGGCCCAGCTTGATCCAACCCAACTTCACCTTATTCGACAAGCTCTGCGGGGGGTGGATGCTCCATCTTCAGTTCCTTCTCATGGTGTGACTACTGCCGCCACTACATTTCTGGCTGTCGGATTAGGGGCCACCTCTTCAGCCCCCATTGATCTCACTCCGATCCATCCTCAGGTTCTCCGGTTCCCCACTGCGGAAGCGGGCCAGGCTTCCACCTCGGCCCATCAGCCACTTGATAGGGGGAAGACTCAGATCCCCTCCAGTCCTTATGTTGATCCTTACACCACCATCTCTCCAGCGCCGCAGGCCCTTGTGGCCCCGACTGATTTCGTCCGTCTGTAACCAGGGGCCGCCCAATTGGCTCGTGCAGATATGGGCCCTTCCCTGGCCCATTATCCATCTTATGGGCTGCCCCCTCAGTCAGTTTATCCTTCGGCTCCATACTCTGGATCTGCCTTTCCTGTGGTATCTCCTCCTTCCCGGGAGCGGGAACTTCCTGACAAATGGGCTGCCATGCAGTAGCAGATTGACCTCCTCTACAAGCGGGTTAGCCCGTAGTCTCTAGCCGATGTCCCCATTCCTAACTTTAGGGACATTCACTTTCCTCCCTAGTCTGAGGTCCCAGTGTACCGGAAGTATGACGGGAATGACAACCCGTTTATTCATGTCAGGGAGTTCCTCTATGAATCGACGCAGTTCTAACACGACGACCGCTTGATGGCATATTTGTTTCACCGATCCTTGGACGGAGTCGCCCCTGAATGGTTCTACACATTGCCTCTAGAGGAGGCAGAAAGTTTCAAGACCGTGAAGGAGAAGTTTATCCAGAGATTTCAGGATCGGGTTGGCCCTGAGTATTCCTTTACAGACCTAGTTGCAGAGAAGATGAAGCCAGATGAGGACTTTGCCGCGTATGTAGACCGATGGAGGCAGATGGCCTCACGTGTGCCCGGGTAGATCCCAGAGGAAGAAAAAGTAAAGTTGCTGATTTTTAATGCTACTCTGACGTTCCGGAATATCTTGACAATGAATGACATTTCAAACATGCACCAGCTGTACAGCCGGGCCCAGTTCATACAAACCCAGTTCAAAGACTCCCCTATTCATTCATTGTTTGAGGCCCAGAAATCCAAAACCACTATAAAATCCCAAGGCCCAGTTACCGAGGGAGTCCAAATCAATGAGTATGTCCAGGCTGTTCAATTCCCTAACCAGCCCGCTTCACCCCGTTTCCAGCAGCCTCAACGCAACCCCCAGTTCTCCGCTCCACAAGCTCCACGACCCACCTTCCAAGCTCCTCAGCACCCACAACAACCACCACCACCACAACCGCCACAACAGCCACCCCAGTACCATAACGTTCCTCCTCCTGCTGGTTATGGGCCTGCTCGGTCGGGACCCAAGAGGGTTAACTATCCGCCACTTCCAGAAACCGTCCCTGACATCTTTTCGGCCTTGATGTACACTGGTGACATTCAATTGCCTCCAAAGCATCAGAATTGGAATCCGACGGCCGATCAGTCAAGGTATTGCATATACCATCGGTAGCCCGGGCACACCATAGAGAGATGCTACCAGTTTAGAGATTTGGTGTATGATCTACATGAGGGCCAGAGGATTGATTGGACCCAAATGCACAAATTGATTGAAGATATCAAGGAGAGACGAAGACAAGCCAAGCTGCAGCAGGCGGCGCCTCAGCAACAGCAGTTCCAGCAACCTTTCCAACAACAACAACCTCCGCAGCAGCAACAGCAGCACCAAGACCTTGGGATTCACCAAAATCCCATGCCAGAACATCCGCCCGCTCCCCAACAGCAACAACAACAACAGCCACCGGCACCAGCTCAAGTGAATGCAGTTCATTGCCCAGCCCCTAATGATGGGTGGTCTTTTGATGATGAGACCCCCGCTCACCTCTTAGCCTTTCACCACACCAATCCTCCCGCACCTTCTATTCTCTCTATCCTCCGGCCCACTACCTTCACTACCGCTCCGCCCACTATCCCTTCATGATCGCCTCTTGCACCCACCGCATTCCCCACCATTCTGCCAATCCTCTGACCATCACCCGCCATACCCTCCATCATTACCCCTCCACTTAACCCTTCACCCATTACCACTCCGCCAAGGCCTGTCAGGCCGACCTCTGCTATTCTCACCCCCATTTATACCCTTTCCACTTACCCCACTAGGCCAATCGGGGGTCCATCTAAAGCCGTGCCGGCACGACATTGCGCCCTCCGAAGCGGGCGTCCCTTCCACAGAGTTTACCCTTCCTCTAGTGCGTCTGCACCCAACCCTCAAGTCCCGTTCTCTACAGTTGAAGCAGAAGAAGTAGACCCCGTGCTGGGCACGAAATATGACCTACTACAGCGCTTGGACTAGATGCCGGCCAAGATATCAGTTCTAGAGTTGATCAAAATATCCACGCTACATCAAGATGCCCTGAGGCCTTTTTTGCAGAAAGTTATGGTCAACGAGGACGTGGCGGTAGACAGTTTGCCGTCAGTATTGGCAACTATTACAGGGGGGCCTTCCATTTCATTCTCTGAGTCAGAATTGGCACCCCCGAAGGCACGACAGATGCCACTCTGCATTACAATTTCCCTGAACAAAGTGGCAGTTGAGTCAGCCCTAGTGGACACGGGAGCATCAATAAATGTGTGTCCACTAAGTACACTGCGTGCCTGTAACATTTCAAAAGACATACTGAGGCCAACGCTAACTACAATAGCATCATATGATAAGTCCAGACGAGCTTGCCATGGGGTCGTGACAGTTCAGGCCGAGCTAGGGCCTTTAGTGATGGATGTGGACTTTTATGTACTGGACATAGACCCAATGTTCAAGGCAATTCTGGGTTATCCATGGATTGATAGTTTGAATGATGTGCCTTCAACTGCCTACCAATGCCTTAAGTTCCCATTCCAAGGCCGGGTAGTTAAGGTGAAAAGTATCTCCACCATCCATTCAGTTGATGCAATTGCAGATAAGATTCTTCCCACTTTGTGGCCAAGCGACAGGCCAGTCCTTTCAATTATGGACTTAAACTACCCATGGGCATATGCGTCACGCAAGCCTGCTACCGCGCCAGTGAATGTCAAAATTAAGTCCAAGATCAGAGATTCAAAAGGATGGCATATGATTTTAAAGTTGGGCTATCAGTCGGGCTTGGGCCTCGGTGCACAATTTTAGGGGCGAACTAAGCCCATCCCTAAAGGCAGAAAGATGGTCTGGAGAGGCCTTGGCTACCGGGAGTTAGCACTGTCCATACTGGGAGACTCCGGGCCACTGACGTGGGACTACCATCAACACTTTGTGAAAGGCCTGTTGTAGCCCGATACCTTGAAGAAGCCGCCGTCGTGTTCTGATGTGAAGGCCGACGCCACATGTAATGTTGCTGACCCACTGTCGCCACTGAAGGGGCTGGTGGGCGACATGGAAGACTTTCGCAATTGTTTTGAGAAGCCGTTCCAGGAAAAAGAAGCTTGCCCGAAGAAGATGGAGATGTAGCTGGTGAAGCATTCTCCGACTGAGCTAGTGCAATGGAGGCCGCGGGAGGTGGGGAGCTCCATCACTACCTTTTCTTTGTCCATGTCCCGTCTTGCCTCCTTGTTTCAACAATTGGGGTTTGTTCCCTATTCCCCTTCGATTATGGTCGACCCGTACTTCACAGAAAGACCACTAGAAATTCTATTTGTGCCATGTGCATGTAGGCGCTGCCCACCCATTGATTTATCAACCTTATTTACTCCTCCTTCCCCCACTGCCCAACTCCACGAAATGTGGTTTTCATCTTTCGACCCATTCTTTGATTGCATTTTCCCCGATCTGTTTCCCATGCAACTCCCTCCTCCCCCGTCTTCTTCCTCCTGTTGCGTGATCTCCTCCGACTTCTAAAAAAAGTGCCAATTTTAAAACAGAGGTTTCAATGGAGGATTCCGCTATGTTCTACCCGTCTTCCCATGGGCACGAGACCCCTGCTCCTTTCCCTGTAGACTTCTTGTCTCCTAGGGTAGATGTACATTCTGTAGAATCTCCTAGGTTGGTAGAGTTAGTTGGGGTAGAATCTAGTTCTAGTTTAGTCAGCCCATCCACGTCTGCGGCGCTCCCTGTGATGCGCCATTCTAAATCCATCCCATATAGGTTCCTCCAAGATTTAGCTCAGAGATGTCATGCCCTTCTCAAATGCCCTGAGTTTGTAGAGACCGCGATTGTTTTAGAAGATGATGAGGAATTAGAAGGGGTGTGGAGCAATGATGGGTTAGGTGTATATGAAGTCATATATGAGAAGGACCCATCTGATGATGAGGAAAGCGATGTGGATGACACTGTCGATCTGTACGCGCAAGGTTTAAAGAGATTTGATGAACCGTCGACGGCAGTGGATGAACCCACTAAAGAGATCAACCTTGGAACGGAAGAGGATCCCAGGCCCATAATTATTTCTGCTAATCTCCCTCCTCAGGTTGAAGAGGAGCTGATCAAGGTTTTGAGGTCGTACAACGATTCATTTGCCTAGTCCTATGAGGACATGCCGGGTCTTCACCCCACGTTGGTTGAACACCGACTCATTCTTAAACCAGGGGCAACACCCGTTAAACAAAAGGCAAGAAGGTTCCACCCGCAAATGGCCTTGAGAATCAAGGAAGAAGTCGATAAATTGCATAAGGCCAGATTTATTAGAGTTGTTTTATATCCGCAATGGGTGGCGAAAAATCCAGATTTGTATTGATTTCAGGGACTTGAATAAGGTATGTCCAAAAGATGATTTTCCGCTTCCTCACATTGACGTGTTGGTGGACAACACGGCTGGGTATGAGGCCCTCTCATTTATGGATGGGTATTATGGTTACAATCAAATCTGTCTTGCTCCCGAGCATCAAGAGAAGACCTCTTTCACCACGCCCTGGGGCACATACTGCTATGTCGTTATGCCGTTTGGATTGAAGAATGTAGGTGCCACGTACCAGCGGGCGATGATGGCCATCTTCCACGACATGATGCATGTGTACTTAGAAGCTTACGTGAATGATGTCCTGGTAAAGTCGAGGTCCAAAGAAGAGCACCCTGCCATTTTAGCCAAGGTGTTGCAAAGGGCTAGGGAATACAAGCTGAAAATGAATCCAAAGAAATGTGTGTTCGGAGTCGCATCAGAGAAACTGCTTGGGTTTATAGTTAGTAAACGGGGGATCCAGATTGATTCGAATAAAGCAAATGCCGTTATGGAAATGCCACCGCCTAAGAACATCATTGAACTCAGAGGTTTGGTTGGGAGCTTGCAATTCATCAGAAGATTTATATCTCAACATTCGCAAAGGTGCTGCCCATTTTATGAACTGTTGAAGGCGGGAGCTAAGTTTGAATGGAACGAACAATGTTAGAAGGCCTACGAGGATCTTAAGGTATATCTTTCCAATCCCCCGGTTCTACAACCACCCGTCCCTGGGAAACCCCTGATCTTATACATTTCTGTTATTGAGGACTCCTTAGGAGCTGTTCTGGCTTAGGTGGATGATAAGGGAAGGGAAAGGGCAGCATACTACCTTTCGAGGTTATTTAATCCTGCTGAATCCAAGTATACTGCAATGGAGAAGCCCTGCGCAGCATTAGTGTGGGTAGCTCAGAAACTCAAACACTATTTCCTTGCCCACGAGGTTAAGCTGATATCTAGAATGGACCCCATTCGTTACCTCTTAGAAAAGCCTGTCCTTTCTAGTCGATTAACTCACTGGCAGAGCTTTCTGTCCCAATTTGATATCACCTTCGTTGTCCAAAAAGTAATCAAGGGATACGTGATTGCTGAACACCTCGCTCATTCTCCTATCCCTCGCTCTGATTCAATCCAGGACGAGTTTCCTGATGAACACTTGGTTGTAATCACTCATCTTCCTTTTTGGTCTCTTCATTTCGACGGTGCTCTCAATTCTCAGGGCCGTGGAATCGGCGCCATTCTTTTCACTCCGAAGGAGTAACCATCCACATCGCTTATAAACTCTCTTTTCCTGCCACTAATAACATAGCCGAGTATGAGACTCTCCTTGTCAGTATGAAGCGCGCCTACCTCATGGGCGCGCGATACCTTAACATCATAGGAGACTCTCAATTGGTGCTGCGTCAAGTTTTGTCAACTTATCGCACCCGTGACCCCAAACTCAAGCATTATCAAGATTTGGTCACGCTCTTGGCTAGGCAATTCCAGAAGATCATCTACATTCATACCCCTCGTTATCAGAACATTCTGGCCGATGCACTTGCATCGCTTGCTTCTTCCCTTTCCTTCCCGCTTAGTCGTTCCACCGAGACCATTGTGGTTCAGCGGATGGACGCCCCATCTTTCCAGGATCATTGGTTCGATACCCTTAGGAAGGCTGTAGAGAAGAAAGCTGAGAAGGAAGATCTGAAAGAAGTTTCACTAACTGAGCTTGAGGAGATTATAGAAGAAGCGGAATTGCCGTGGTATCACGAGATAGAACGGTACTGCAGGGATGGTTCCTTTCCCGAGACGACGAATGCCGAGCAGCGCAAAGCCATTAGAAGAGTTGCCTCCAGATACATGATTATTGCTGGAGAATTGTATAGGCGGGCTCTCAATGGAGTTCTAATGAGGTGTTTGGATGACGATGAGACTTGGAAGATAGTAGAAGCCGCTCACTCCAGTGAGTGTGGAGGGCACGTAAATGGGCAGGCGTTGGCGAAGAAGATTCTTAGGCAGGGCTATTATTGGCCAACCTTAGAAGAAGACTGTTCCACCTATGTCCGTAGGTGTCTTCAATGCCAGCTTCATGCCGACTAAATCCATGCTCCGGCTTCTTCTCTTCATCCTCTTTATGCTCCTTGGCCATTCTCGATGTGGGCCTTTGATATTGTTGGACCACTTGGTGACCCTAATGCTCAGGTTAAAGAGAAATCCTTCATTCTGACTGCTACAGAGTACTTCACCAAGTGGGCGGAAGCTAAAGCTTATGCAGAAATCAAAGCCACCACAGTATGTCGCTTCATCCTCAAGAACATCATCTCGCGGTTTGGAGTGCCAAGTGATATCGTCACCGACAATGGGTCTCAATTTGTTTCTCAAGAACTTCGGGACCTCTGTAAGAAATTTAATATTTCATTGCATCACTCATCGCCATACTACCCTCAAGGTAATGGCCAAGCTGAGGCCACGAACAAAACCCTTCTTAAAATCATTAAGAAAACATGCGAGTCGCACAAATTTGCTGATTGGGCCGACAAACTGATAGAAGCTCTATGGGCTTATCGCACCTCCGTCCGGACTCCCACGGGGTAAACTCCTTTTGCTCTCACCTATGGGATGGAGGCGGTACTCCCGTAAGAGATCTTGATCCCTTCCCTAATAGTGCAGCTAGATAAAGAACTTAATCTCGACGAGCGTCAAGAGACGCTTCTAGTCCAACTGGAACTCTTAAACGAGAAGAGGCTAAATGCGGCCAATCATGTCTCGGTTTATCAAAAACGTGTCTCGCGGTATTTTCAAAAGAAGGTTATTGAAAGAAATTTTCAAGTGGGTAACATGGTTTTGAAATGTAAATTTATTAGATCAGCAGGTCCCAGGTCTAAGCTGCAACCCAATTGGGAAGGGCCGTTTGTAATTAAGGAAGTCTATCTGGGTAATGCATACCGTTTAATTAACGCTGAAGGTGAAGAATTGCCAAATCCGTGGAATGGGTTATATTTAAAACACTTTTATCCATAGAGTCAAGCCAGCAACGGCCCGACGGCGGGGTGTGCCTCTACTTGATCACGAAGGGAGACCCCCGGTTCAACACTCACACACTACACGACCCCCTGTGGTTCGGTTCTCTTCTTTTGCGCAACACCGTTTCTCCCTTGGCCATGCTTAGGGGAAAGTGAAAATCCTTATTTTTCTCCTCTCTCGGCTGAAAATAGGGGCAAGTGGTGAATAAGGGGGCGAGAACTCATCTAGACCCCCCGATAAAAGAGGTCTCAAATAGGGGCAGTCCGTTATGACCTTATTCCGCAATTGTAAGAGCAAAAAGAAAAGAAAAAGAAGAAGAAGAAGAAAATATACAGAGACAAGGGGTAAAATCAAATACAAAGCTAAAAGCTCATCCAAAGCTGGAAGCTCAAAAGTCTAAAAGACCCCACAAAAATGAAGCTAGGCATGGCAAGAGTGGCAGTACAGTTTCCCTGCGGGACGTTATGAGCCCGGTCGTATGCGTGCCTAGAGCGGATGTAGGTTCGATAACGGACACAAAACCCCGGTGCAACAGACCAAAAATTCTTTGAAAAGGGGTGTCGCGTGAAGAACTCAAGCCCTAAAAACATCTATACCTATCGCCAGCTTTTCTATCCAATTTTCTTTTATTTTCCAAGGAATGGATCCCACCCCGGGTATGGCCCGGGTAGAGGCACCGTTAAGCGAAATTGGGCCCTAGCTATGGGCGGTCACTTGTAACGCACGTTGAATCCTGGAGACCCCTAATGAGATGTGAGGCTCCCCGTCGTCGGGTTTGAGCTGGCTTTCAAAGTCCAGAAAAATCAAATATTTCAAAATCCAAAAAATCAAATATTTCAAAACCCCAAAAAATCAAATATTTCAAAATCCAAAAAAAAATCAAAACCTAAAAAATCAAATATTTCAAAATTTAAAAAAATCAAATATTTCAAAACCCCCCAAAAAAATCAAATATTTTAAAATCCAAGGAAAAAATCAAAACCCAAAAAAATCAAAGATTTCAAAATTAAAAAAAATCAAATATTTCAAAATCCAAAAAAACTGAATAGTACAAAATCTAAAAAATCAAATATTTCAAAATCCAAAAAACCAAAACATTTTAAAATCCAAAAAAATCAAAATATTTTAAAACCCCAAAAAAATCCGAATATTTTCAAAATCACAAAAAAGATTTTCATTATCGTGATTTACATTCATGGCATGCATTGCATTCATTTTTCATTTGCTATTTGCCTATTTAATAAGGCTTACCCCCTTGACCAAAAATCAAGAATTGGTCATTTCCTAACTTGCTACGGGCAAGGGGTTAAGCCTAAAAATAGATTTAATCTGTTTTCTTTGTTTATGCGTGTACAGGGGTAGGTTGAAGTTGAAGGTTCAGTCAGTCCGTGACCATGTGCATTTTGAAGTCATATCCCAAGCTCATTCCATTTCGCATAAGGATAAACCAAGCTCAAATCAATCGAATCACCAAATTTATTTCATTCACATGCCAAACTCTCTAAGCATAAGTCTCTACATCAAGCATCATGAAAGAAAAAGAAAATCACTCAGTCCTCTGCTGGGCATCCCCGCGGGGATGTATCTCTCTCAGCTCTCTAACGTAAGCCTGGCGTGTCGTCGGAATCTCTGCAGCCTCCGCTGGAAGGGTAAGCACCCTGCTCACCTCCCACATGATCAGGGCACTCCTGACCGCCTGCTCGTCCTCCTCTGTACCGATCCTCCTCGCATGTAGAGCTGGAAGGTGGGGTAGTGCTGGAAGAACGGTCTGGGGTAGTCCAACCTGTAGGTAGCACCGATGCGGGTTGTACATTGCCAGTGCAGTGTCGCTCACAAGTCTCAGATCCAAGCCCGTCCTCCTAGGTACCCTGACGGTGGTGTCACGGAGGAAGTCAAGGTGCATCACGAACCAATCCAGGGGAAACCGGTTGAGATGCAGTCGCCACTCGTCCCTTGTCTTCTTTTCTGCTGTCCTGCACTCTACATGTGGAGAGAACCCAAATGCGCCACCTATGAAGAAGAGGGGGTGGCTCCCGAAGATCTTGCTAGCTGAAGTGACATCCTCCTTATGAATGAATTTCATCCTGACACCCATCCAGCACTCTAAGAGTATCATGGAACCAAAAAGAGGACCTCCTAGGGCTGCTGATGTAAGGCCCTCGTACAAGTAAGCAAGGACGGCCTGGGAGATAGAAAGACCCTACCATAGGCCACTGATGGTACTAAGGAGGGGAGTCTCTAGCACATGGTCAACTGAGGGGAACAAGATAGCCCCGCACAAGCAAATAGACGCGGCCTTGGCTATGGCCTCATCCCACCCACACCTGTTCCTGTAATGTTCAACTATCCATTGGCTAAGGGGAAGAAGGTGGATCTGGCGTGGGCCTACGAAGGTATGGATGTCCCTACTGTCTGATATAAACCCTCCGAAAATGAGCCTAGAGTCTATAGGGGCCACAGAGTGACACACTAGGTCCTCCTCACCCACCTTAGACCTAGGAAAAGATGAATGTATGGGTCTGAGGGTGCCAGAGTTCTACCACGGCTGAGATGCTGTGCCAGTCAAGAGAGAGCTTTGGATAATTTTGGCCTAGTACCAAGAGTGGGTGTAGGTGCCAAGATCTCAAGATGGATGTCACTCCTAGGGGCAACGCACGGATCATGGGAGCCATCCACTTCAAGGTGGAATAGCGCCTGGAGCCAGGGAGAAGCTGAGATGGAGGGAGAAATAGAGGAAGAACGTGTAAGTGAATGAATGAAAGATTTGACTTAAATGAAATCATGCTGACATACCTCTCTCAAGGGACTCGAGCTGAGATGACGAGGGATTGTAGTCAGCCATTGGAGCACCTCGCGCTCTTTTCTGGCCGGCTTTGGCCCTTCATAAGTTGCCCCCTCCATGGAACTGCCCTCAAAGGACCTTTTCATGATGATTTGAGGAAGAATAGCAAAGGTTTGAGGCCTAGAAAGAGGGGTCTGGTGTGAGTTGCGAATTTAGGATCCCCCCTCTTCTTATAGAGCTTGTATAGAAGCCTAAACCCATTAGGATTGAGCTAGGATACATCTAGATGAGGATAGGCTAGTGTTTGGGTGGGTTTAGGATGCTATCCCCCGGTTTAGGACTCTCCAAGGGAGTCCCGATCGGACTCCCAGTACGTAGGGATGGACGGTCTCTCGATAGACCGCCCTTTCCTTATAGCGGTCAACAGAGGGCCGTTCAACCTCTTCTAAGCAACATGGGTCAGAGCTATAGAACGGTCTACACCGAACCATTCTTCAACACGAACGGTCAGTGTTGAGCCATCTATCTGTCTATTTTGAGCGAAGTCAAGCAGTCTTTGTTCGGCCCCATTCTAGCCGTTCGTCATCTGGACGGCCAGTGGGCGACCGCCCATCCACCTGCCACACTACCTCTTACTCTCCCGTCTCTCTCTCATTATGAGTTGGCGTCTCTCTTTCTCACTCCTAATCGGCGTCACTCTCTTTCACTCCAAGTCGGCGTCTCTCTCTCACTATGAGTCGACGTCTGTCTCTCACTCTGAGTCGACGTCTCTCTCTCACTCCAAGTCGGTGTCTCTCTCTCACTCTGAGTCGGCGTCTCTATCTCATTCTGAGTTGGTGTCTCTCTCTCTCACTCTGAGTCGGCGTCTCTCTCTCACTCCGAGTCGGCATCTCTCTCTCATTCTGAGTTGGCGCCTCTCTTTCTCACTCGTGTCACCTCTCTCTCACACATGTCCATCTCACTCGTGTCGAGTCAGCAATCGTAGTTAGTTAGTTAGTGTCTATCATTTGCATTCATTCATACATTCATCCACAGAAAACCAAAAAAAAACATATCACTATCACTATCATATCATATAGTGTACAAAAGTCGAGTCCCAAGTATAAAGAGTCAGGCCTATCCCTCTCCCTGGCCCCCGTCGCTGTCTCCGCCGCCCTCATGCCTCTTTGGGGGAGGCATCGCGGAAGTCACCTCGTCCCGCTGTCGTCAGCCCTGCTCCTCGTCCTCATTCCTCCGGCGGCCGGAGGAACTGGTAAAGTAACTCCTCACGGAGCCATGAGAACCGTGGCTGCCGCTCGGAGTCGCTTGGCTGCGCTCCTGACTCACCTCTCTCATACCCGCCACCATACCCTCTAATCTGGCCACCTGTATCCGGGCCTGCTCCGCCTCAGTCCGGTAGCGCTCCGCCTCGGTCGCGCCAGCTCGAAGTTGCTCCAGCTCCGCCCGAAGAAGCGCCGTCTCCAGTGCGTCCGCCGGACAGCTCTGCGCTGCCTCCTCTCGTAAGCGGGCCGCTGCCCGGCTCTACTCAAGCTTGGCCCTCAGTCGGGTCAGCTCAGTCGTCTGCATATGCATTGTCATGGTTAGTCAATAGCATTTCATACATTTCATAATCATAAGCATTAACGGGAAGGTGTAGTAGTCACGTACCCTCTTGGTGAGTGCCACCTCGGCCGCCTTGGCCCGTGCCACCATCCGTGTGAAGTCAGCATCCCGCTCGGCTCGGTCTGTGGGAGTCTAGGAGGAAGAAGGAGCGTCGGTCCCCTGCCGCTGGGTCCCACCGGCGCGCTTCAAAACTCCAGGCCAGTCACATGCATGATCATAATCATAAGCATTTGCATAATTTAAACAGTTTCGGGTTTACAAAACTCACCAATAGGGCCAGGGCCTACCGAGCCTCGTCTCGCTCCCTGATCGTGGAATGAAGGAGCCCCTGCAGCTCCACGTCGATCTGCATTTAGAAGTCCAAATGTCAGTGTGTCATCATATAGAGATCATAAGCATAATAGACAAGAGTTTATAGTTTAAAAGTCGTGCCAGTCGGTGGGCACCCCGGAACACCTGGTCCCGGTAGTGTCTGGCGTATGCGGTGTAGTACGCCAAATGACTGTCTGCTCGGGCGGTCACCACCCGCTCGAGTGTTGTCTAGTCTGCCATCTACGCGGCATTCCGCGCCGTCCAGTCAAAGGCCGCTGCTAGGCCTCGTGTCATCCGTGTAACGCGATCCCCTTGCTTCTCTGTCGCCGAGAACTCCACCATTGGCTGAGGGACCCCAATGGTCCTCATCACCAGTCGATAGTGTAGTGGCTCCACCACGTTCATGCAGTGAAGCCACACGTCTCGTCCTGAGAAGGTGAGAGCCCCTGCCACCCAGGGCTGGTCCTCGTGTCCCTCCTCGGTGTAAGGAGTCCATCGTACCTGCAAAATAGGAAATTGCATCAACATCATCATCATATAGAATTGCATTTAAGTTAAGAGTCTAAGTTTAGAATCATACCGAGGTGTACGGTAGAGTGTCTATGTCATCCTGCAGCTCCCGGACTTGTCTCCTAAGGGCTGCAGTCTCTCGAGGCGCAGTCCACCTCCGGGCAATCGGTAGGAGCCCAGGACGGGTCTCCTCGCCTCTACCTAGTGCGCGTAGTCACACGTAGGCCCAAACCTGCATCACAACATCGCGTCAAGCATATAGGAAGCATGTAGAAGTTGCATAATTAAGTCTAAAGTAGGAGTCATACCTGGAGTAAGGTGGAGAAGCCCCCGAGCATGGTCCGATGGGCCATCGAACTCAGCGTGTCAAACAGAAAGGAAAGGACCGCCGCTCCCCACGCGTAGTCGCCCACGTGGTCGAGGTCCTTGAGGAGGGGGAGGAAGCGGAAGCTCATCACGTCTGCCCACGTGGAGAAGAGTAGTCACCCAAACAGCAGCATCAAGAACCGTCGTAGTACCCGATCGGCCTCTGCTCCCAGCTCTGCTGCTACTCTGGGTATCGCCAAGTCCACCAGCCGCTGAAGGTGCTGCTCCGGCTGCTCTCCAGTAGCTATCCCCGCCCGTCGTAATCCCAGGCTGTCCTGAAGACTCGCCCGGGTAGGAGGGTCGACTGCCGCTCGGAATGCCGCAGCTCCAAGCCCAGCAGCTCCTGAGCCATCTCACGGTAGTCGGGATACGTGCTCCCACTGACCAGAGTCCCGTGCACTCGCAGGCCAGTGAGTCTGGCCACGTCCTCCAACGTGGGGACCATATGCCCCACCGGAAGAGGAACGTACGACTCACTGGGTCCCAGCGGTCGTCCAAGGCGTAAAGTAGAGTTGTGTCGAACCAACACACCTCCATGCTCAGGAACGGGGCGAACCCCATGGCAGCCAACCGCTCCCGCTGGAAATCCGGTAGTGCCTGATACACCACCCGGACCTGTAGCCACGAGATGCGGGTCCTGCGCTTTCCCTGCATTCATCATTAATTTCATGCATTTAATAATAGATTTAAGCATTTTATTTCATAAAAAAATGATAATAATAAAAAATGCATTTCTGTGAGAAGGGCGGTTCCCCATGAACCACTCATCCTGATGTGCGGCCTAATATGGGCCGTTTGAGTTCTCAACTCCATTGTGTTTGAACGGACTAACCTAGCCCGTTTATCATTTTATACGGTGACAGCCTCACCGTTCTTCTTTTTTCTCCCCCATTGTTTTCTTAGTTTGGGCGGCCACTCCTTGGCCGCATGTTTTATGGACGGTCCAATATGGGCCGCATAAGTTCTGAGCTTCTAATGTCCGTTCTTCTGTTAAGCAGTGCACCTTCCCACAGTTTAACTCCTTATGCAGCCCTACTGTTTCTGGTGTTAAACGGCCACCCATGGGCTGTATGCGTTTGGGAGGCCCTAGTTAGGCCGCATGTCTTTGGTTGTGTGGTCCCTTTGCAACCACTCAACCGTCGTCTCCCCCGACGACGGTGAGGGCCTCCCCACCGGCGGGAGCATCCCATGGCCCCCCAAACTGGTTCCTAAGCGATCTAATCCCCCTTAATCCCCTAAAGAACTAACCTGCATGGTTAAAAATTCAAAATGGGCGAGTTTTGGGGCCTACCTCGGGGTCCCGTGGGGTTTTCCCCTTCGCCGCCGTGGGCACCACCGCCGGTTCGCTATCCCCGGTTTCTCCTTCCTCCGCCGCGACCACCGGGGGTACATCCTCCTCGATGATGGGTGGCGGTGGGGCTTCCTCTTCGATGGCGGCCGGCGCCGCCATTTCCCCCGCCGCGGTCGCCGGAGGTGACGGCAGCGAGCCTCCCTCTTCTCCGGCCGTGGCTCGGGCAGGGTGGTTAAGGGATCGCCGTTTGGTTTGCATCGGGCAAAGGTGGAAATGAGAGGAATAAGGGGTGAGAGAACGGGGAGGATGGAGAAGAAAAGGGTGGAAACGGGGAGAGTGAAGGGGCTCGGTGTGCGTCTCTCCTTCCTCCCACCGTCGGTTACGGTGGGGAGGAGGGAGATGAAGGGTTTTAGGCCTTCGAAATTCCAGAGGTTGTGCGGCCTAACGATAGACCGTCCAACATTTAAGAGGCTCTCTCCTAACCGTTCGTTCTCCAATGGTACTTTGCCTTAAGCGGCTAGAGTCTGACCGTTCATTTTATTGCACGGTCTTCATTAGGGCCGCGTGGCTTGACATTCAGGTTCAAATCGCTCACGATTGAACGGTCTTGCGTGAGCTGTTATATGGTCTGAGCAGTCCTTTTGTGACCGTTCGTGTGCTTGAATGATGTGGTTTTACCCCTTCTTGGTGATGCCTTATATAATTCATTTATAAGTTTGATTTGATGATATATATTGCCAATCCCGTTCATAACTTTCTTTACAGCATCACCTTCACTTGCCGTTCCACCTGCACAGGTAAGTCAGGTATGGCCTTCTATCACGCCCCATACTCTATACCGTCGAGGTATTGTCCGCTTTGGCCTATCGGCCTCACGGTTTTGTCCCTTTCTAACAATGATCAGCTCCAGAATGAGGGACTTCCCGGGCAGGTCACCCATCCCAGTACTACTCCCCATTAAACACGCTTAACTTCGGAGTTCTTTTGAAGAACTGAGCCGATACTTCAAAAGGCGCCTCGATGATATAGAGTATAACTTAGCTATATTTGAGGGTGTTACAATCTACCCCTCTTATATAGGCGACGTCATCGTCGCTGGGCACATATAGCACGCAATCACGCAATCAAGCCCCCAGGCAGGTAGGACTCTAGAGGTGGCCCCTACAGGCTCAAGAGGTGGCTCCCACTATGTAGCACTTTACTCCATTACGGACTCAAGAGGTGGCTCCCATAGTGTAGCACTTTGCCCTGCATGGCACTTAGTTCCCACACTTCCGGTTGGGGTATAGCTCTGATACCATTCTATCACGCCCCGTACTCTATACCGTGGAGGTATTGTCCGCTTTGGCCTATCGGCCTCACGGTTTTGTCCCTTTCTAAAAGTGATCGGCTCCAGAATGAGGGACTTCCCGGGCAGGTCACCCATCCCAGTACTACTCCCCATTAAACACGATTAAGATAGATAATAACACGATTAAGATACGAACTTAACCCAAGTTCTACCCAATCTCACCAGGTTGGGTTCTTAGACTTTAACAAGCTTAGGGGTCCTATGATAACACTTAGAACCCTAAAACTTGGGAAAACCTAGAACTTAGAGAACCTAGGAATGTGAAACCTAGGGCTCTGATACCAACTAAACTGTCACGCCCCGACGTGGAATATCGGGACGTACAGTTAGAAACTAGCTAGAAGGAAAGAGAGAGAACTAATCAAAATATTTACACAAGTGCTAAGAAAAGGAAATAACTTAATGATCATAAAACAAACCATAACTGATACAATAACCTCAAACCAACTTAATACAACTGAGACAACAACCACTTAACAACAATAACATAACTGAAACTAAATACTCTCCAAAGCACAACTAATAGGAGGATAAGACTGCCAAAACACTAGAACTGATACACTCAAGACATCACTCCTGCCCTTCCCCATCGGTTTGCACATCGTCACCTGAATAGCCTGGAAAGGGGGGAAACAACAACTATGAGTTGACGCTCAGTAGGAAATAACAGGCAAGTTTACGTGATTAACAAGTTAATTACATTTTCATATGCCATGCTAATAAAAGAAATAAATGACGATAACGATATAATGAAACGACGTAGTAAAAAGATCTTGCAAGGTCAAGAAATATATGATGTCAAGAATTAACAAGATAACAAGTACAAGGATTAACAACATGAGATAGTAATAAAGAATTGGCCAACAAGCAAGTATTTTAAACATTAATTCAAGCACGATCAAGTAACAAGTAACAAGAGATTTTATGTCATAGACGTTACACAAGTCATGCACTCGGTGCAATACCTCACCATGTCATTATAACATCCCATGGGCTCAATAATTTTTCGGGCGCTCTCCCCAGGACCAGACCGGGCCCCTATGATGCGTTGGCATTGATTTATTGGATCCAAGATCCCACGATTGTCTAGACATTCAGTCACGTTTAATGGCCAATTTAATCGGGGAATTACTGCCAGAAGTTCAAGATTTAAAGGACTAACCTTGTCCTTGGATTCAAGAGCACATAAACACGATGAAACTCATCTCCGAGAGATGTGCGGGCGTACAGAAGCCGCGCAAGGTATGTACGGCTAACACAGGGCCGTGCATACAGAAACTGGGCTGAAACTCAGCCAGCGAGGTCAAGAAAGAACGGCTGACAGTGGGCCGCTCTAAGGTATGAACGGTGCATTATGGGCCGCTCATGTCCATAAGACATTAAGACCCATGATAAGATATACGGACCATACTGGGCCGTATTACTGATATGCGGTCATTATCGGGCCGTCGAAGAGGATATGCTGTCAACTACTAGCCGCGCATGCCTCTCGTCGTCCGATACGATCCAAGTCTTAAACCAGCGGTTTAAACACATAAAACGTCATTTTTGGTAGTTCATTAGGTTCATAAAAGGGATATAACAAGGTTCCAAGGTGATGGTAAAACCGCCGGATAGAGTTTCCGGGGGGTAAAACCAAGACTAGCACACTAATCGGCTAACGACTTATTAAAAGTCGGTAAGTTGGTCACGCTATTTACTGTAGTACAGCAGCTAACCAGCAAGCTAATAATCACATTAATCCTAATTCCATGTCAAATTATCAAGGATTAAGTTTTACATTAAGTCAATTTGTCAAAAAGAATGATTCAAGTTGATAAGGAGAATGGACAAGCTCGCGTAGGATGAACAACATGCAATTAACAGAAATTTAGCTTCATAATTAACCACTAATCATGTGAGTTTCTAATTTATTAATTACCATTAGGATACTAATATGAAGCATTTAGAATCATAACTAAGTCACTTACTGCATGGATAAATGGTTCGGAATGAACCTTATAACCTCTAGACTAAACAGGGCTGAACGGGGGTCAAAGGGCAAGCTAGGGAGTTGGACTAAAACACTAATAACTAATGGAAACAGACTCCAAATAAGGGGCTTTTGGTACTGTTGGAAAGATAATGAAAAACTCTACCTAACAGTAAGATCAATTTCATAATATCTTTCTGAAATCACGATTTATGAAAGCAAGAACACGGGAAACCCTCATTTTGACATGTTGTTACTAAATCGTAAAATTCTCTCAATATATACAACAAAATTTGGGGCTTCTTATATCAAAAGAAAGCTACTTCGATGTTTATTCCATCCATGTATGATATGCTATATGGGGATCAAGATATGCAACTCAAAATCAGCCCGAAATCATGCTTTGACTCATAAGAACACTGTATAAATCAAGCCTAGACATGCTCTTACTTCGATCCAAAATTCTCTAGACATGCTCAATGAAATTTGGGGCTTTTTACGCCAAATGAAAGCTAACATGATGATGCTTACATCCATGTATATTAATTAGAGTTGAGCTGTTAGATCCTACCTCAATCGAAGAGAGAACTTAAAGCCCTAGAATGAAGAACGAGCTTGACAGCACCTTAGAAAAACCACGATATCTCCTTGGATACCTTATGAAATTTAGGGATTTTACAACCACTGGAAAGAGCTCATCGAGAGGAACAATTTGATGTATTCATGTGCAGGTTTTGGTTAAGGAAACCTACCTCAATCGATGGAACAAAGAGGAGAGGAAGGAGGACGACGGCTGCCGACCCACCTCCACTAAACGACCAATATCTTCCTAGATCTGAATCCAATGGGAACACCACAGCTACCAAAATAAAATAGACTCGTAGAGCTTCATTTTGATAGCTCATAGAGCTTCTGGAGACTTCGGAGCTGGGAGAAATCGACCACGCAAGGTTGTGTTGGAAAACGGCGCCGCCAAGGTTGACCAAGCCAAAACTCGGTCGCCACCATGTGCTAGGGTTAGGTTTGGGTTCGATTGATAGAGGGTTATTGATCCTTAGATCGTGGCCTTTCATTTGCCACTGATTTGAGCTCATTTGGTTGAGTATTAAGCTCTAATTTGATGTTTTAAGATGAGGTTAGGTAAAGGTTAACTAAGTGTGCACTTTTAGGCTTAATCCACTAATTAGCCCTAATTACATATTTTGTCTGGGTCGATCACAGAAGGCAAAGTTGTTAACTACATGGTCCTTGACCCGATTAGCATTTTTTCAGATTTTTATAAGGTGGTTGAATTTTCACTATTCTATTTTCTAAGGAATTAAATATTAAAAATCCGAAATTCAAGCATTAATTCACTAAAAATTCAATTTTAAGTTAATAAAAGCTTAATAAATACATTGGGCTCAATAAAAATTATCGGGGTATTACACCCTCCCCTACTTAAGGAATTTGGTCCTCCAAATTCACTGCACTAAATACGGAAGATAGGGAAAGAGATCGCTCACCTAGAATAAGTCGGGATACCGCTTCCGCATAGTATCTTCGGACTCCCAAGTAGCTTCTTCGGTCCCACGCCGACTCCACTGAATCTTGAACATTGGTATAGAATGATTCCGGAGTTGCTGTTGTTTCCGGTCCAGAATCTTGATAGGTCTTTCTTCATAGGTCAAATCTTCCTTCAGTTCGAAATCCACATGCTGAATGATATGAGTGGGGTCATACACATATTTCCGTAACATACACACATGGAAGACATTATGTACGCCAGACAACTGAGGCGGTAAAGTCAGTCTGTAAGCAACTTCTCCCACTCTATCTAGGATCTCGAATGGACCAATATATCTCGGACTAAGCTTGCCATGAATGCCAAATCTACGAATCCCTCTTATCGGAGAGACCTTCAAGAATATATGCTCGCCAACCTGAAATTCCAATGCTCTTCTCCTGTTGTCGGCATAACTCTTCTGTCTTGATTGGGCCACTTGTAACCGGTCTCAGATAATACGGATGTTCTGTGATGATTCTGAAATAAGATCCGGTCCAAGCCACTGTTTCTCACCTACCTCGTCCCGACACAACGGGGAACGATAGCTTCTGCCATACAATGCTTCAAAAGGAGCCATCTGTATGCTGGATTGGTAACTGTTGTTGTAGGCGAATTTAATCAATGCCAAGTGATCACTCCAACTGTCTCCAAAATCAATCATGCATGCTCGAAGCATATCTTCCACTATCTGGTTGGTTCTTTCAGTCTGTCCATCTGTCTGCGGATGAAAAGCAGTACTGAAATTCAGACGAGTACCCAAAGACTCTTGCAGTCCCTTCCAGAAATGTGAAGTAAATCTGGGGTCTCGATCAGACACAATGCTATCTGGTATGCCATGGAGGCTTACCCCTTCCTTCAAATACAAAGCAGCCAATACATCAACTGTCCACTTGGACTTAATGGGTAAGAAATGAGCTAACTTTGTCAATCGGTCGACAATCACCCATATTGCATCAAACCCACCACGAGTCCTAGGTAGACCCATAATGAAATCCATGCCAATGCTCTCCCACTTCCATTGGGGTATGTCGAGTGGTTTCAACTTTCCTACCGATCTGAAATGTTCGGCCTTGACTTGCTGACAAACCAAGCATCTACTCACGAAGTCTGCAACTTCTCTTTTCATGTTCGGCCACCAAAAAGATCTCTTCAAATCCTTGAACATTTTAGTGCCTCCAGGATGAATGGTATATTTAGATCTATGTGCTTCCTCCAGAATCTTGTTCTTTATTCCAGCTTCATCAGGCACACAAGTTCTACCCTGGAATAACAATCTTCCATCGTCAGCCATCATGAAGTCAGGTTTGCTGCTCAAGCTTCCCTTGATCTCTACCAGCTTGGGATCATTATCTTGTAAGGACTTGATTTCCATCAACAGTTTGGGCTTAAGTTGAATCTGTGCAACCATAACCCGATCATTGTCAATATTAAGATCCAGGCTAGACAATTATTCCAGTAGCCTCCACTCTTGTAACATGAGACTTGATAACCTAGCTACAGGCTTCCGGCTTAATGCATCCGCCACTACATTGCCTTTTCCTAGATGATACTCAATCGAGAAGTCGAAGTCTTTCAAGTACTCAAACCATCTTCTCTGCCTCATGTTGAGTTCCTTTTGAGAAAATAAGTATTTCAGACTCTTATGATCTGAAAACACTGTGAATGTTTCTCCATACAAGTAGTGCCTCCATATCTTCAATGCCAAAACTACTGCTGCTAGTTCCAAATCATGAACATGATAATTCTCTTCGTGCTTCCTCAACTGTCTAGAAGAATAGGCAATCACCTTCCCATGCTGCATGAGTACACAGCCTAAACCAATACCTGAAGCATCAGTGTATACCACAAAACCTCCTTTACCAGAAGGTAAAGCCAATACAGGTGCAGTAGTCAAACATTCCTTCAAAGTCTGAAAGCTTCGTTGACAATCTTCGGACCAATCAAATTTGTTCTCCTTGCGGGTTAATCTTGTCATAGGTACCGCAATCTTAGAGAAATCTTGGATAAATCTTCTGTAGTAGCCTGCTAGGCCTAGGAAACTTCTCACTTCAGTCACACAAGTAGGCTGATCCCAATTCTTCACTGCCTCTACCTTCGAAGGATCAACAGAAATACCTTCCTTCGTGATGATATGTCCGAGAAAGGACACTTATTGTAGCCAAAATTCACACTTACTGAACTTGGCATATAGCTGATGATCTCTCAACAGTTGTAATGCCATCCTCAGATGCTCAGCATGCTCCTCTTCATTCTTGGAATAAATCAGAATGTCATCAATAAATACCACGACCCATTGATCAAGATAGGGCCGAAATACATTGTTCATCAACTGCATGAAAGCTGCTGGAGCATTCGTTAGACCAAAAGGCATAACGATAAATTCGAAATGACCATACCTGCTGCGGAAAGCTGTTTTATAGATATCCTCTTCCTTAATCTGCAACTGATGATATCCAGATCGAAGATCGATCTTAGAAAAATACTGAGCTCTCACTATCTGGTCAAATAATTCGTCGATCCTCGGCAATGGATATTTGTTCTTGACAGTCTGCTGGTTCCATTGCCGATAATCGATGCACAACCTCATCGAACCATCTTTCTTCCTGACGAATAATACAGGGGCTCCCCACGTAGAAGTACTAGGATGAATGAAGCCCTTCTCGAGCAATTCCATCAACTGCTGCTTCAATTCTCTCAGTTCTGCAGGAGACATATGGTAAGGAGCTTTACAAATAGGAGATGTGCCAGGAATGAGATCAATAGAAAAGATAACTTCCCGCTCAGGCGGAAGTCCTGGTAGTTCCTCTGGAAAGACATCAGAAAAATCTCGGACAATAGAAATGTCCTTAATCTCAATCTGCTGCTCAGGGGTTGCACAGACAAAGGCTAGAAAAGCCTCGCATCCTCGTCTCATTAGCTTATCAGCTCGAAGAGTCGAGATAAGTGATATGGAGTTATGGTGCTTAACTCCCACAAAAGAAAGTCTCGGGTGCCTAGTAAAAGACACAAAGCTAGAACTGCAGTGAACATTAGCCTCATATCTAGCCAACCAATCTACTCCTAAGATTACATCATAATCCTTCATATCCATGCAAACTAAATCGGCTGAAAAATTCTGTTCATCAATCATAACCTTGCTAGAATGATAGAAATACTGAATTGCCGATCTAGAACCAATAGGTGTAGATATTTCTAACGGAGAATTCATCAAAACAGGTTCCACAGCTAAAGACTTAGCAAATCTCTGAGAAATAAATGAATGTGTGGTACTAGTATCAAAAAGAACAAATGCTGACTTGTCGAGTATAATAAGAGTACCTTCGACGAGTCCACCGTCCTCGGCGGTTCCTGCTTCCTCTGCATGCAAAGCTTGAAGCTTGCCTTGTGGTTTCTTGAAGACTTGAGGTTTCGCCGGGGTAGCTTGCTCAGATAAACGAGGACAGTCAGAGATACGGTGCTCCTTGCTTCCACATCACAGACATGCGCCTAGCTTGCGCCAGCAATCCTCCATCTTGTGACCAGAATTATTACAAAACTTGCACACGCCCTTGAATGGAACAATAGGGCCAGGCTTCTTGTCTTCATGCTTCGGCATCTTGGCCTTCCACGATCTGGACCCTGCTCCACGAACCAGGTCCACTAATGGGCCTCTTCTTGGTATACCTGGGTTTGACATTCCCAGAACCCGTAGGTTGTTCCTTCTTGGTGCCTTTTCCACGGATTCGCTCTGTCATTTCTAGAGTATCCTCCAGAACTTGAGCTTTCCTCACTATCTCAGAATAAGTTGAGATCTCCATCGGTGCCAATTGGTTGATATAATGCAGCTTCAGACCGTTGAGAAAATGCTTCGCCTTCATCTTCTCGGTGGAAATAAGGTGTGTAGCATAACGAGAAAGCCGTGAAAATTGAGCCTCATACTCCGCCACGGACAGACCTCGCTGTTTCAGGGCCGTGAACTCCGCTGCCTTCTTCTCTTGCACTATATCAGAAAAATACTTACTGTTAAAGAATTCCTCGAACTCTTCCCATGTAACTTGCTGATCACCAAGAGTCGCCTTGATAGAATCCCACCAAGTACGTGCATCTCGTTCCAGTTGAAAAGTTGAGAGAAGGACACGCTCTTGATTGCTGCATTGCATCACTTCGAATATCCTTCCCATCTCATCTAGCCAGTGCTCGGCTTCATCGGGGTCAGTCGAGCCT
Source organism: Amorphophallus konjac (assembly GCA_022559845.1). Taxonomy (NCBI): domain Eukaryota; kingdom Viridiplantae; phylum Streptophyta; class Magnoliopsida; order Alismatales; family Araceae; genus Amorphophallus; species Amorphophallus konjac. The sequence goes on from CM040125.1 coordinate 319,734,507, forward strand.
CCAAATCTCGGCGGATTCATTCCTCGGAAGTTCCGATATAGATCACCGGTGCCATTGTGTGCAGCTCCTGCTGGAGCCACTTGCTGTAAAGCCTGCGTAAGTCCTTGAATCGTACGTTACAAGTTCCTCCATTCCGCACGGTCTGCTGCCATTGCAATGGCCTACATGAGGAATAGATTACTAAGGTTCAATAAGATAGATAATAACACGATTAAGATACGAACTTAACCCAAGTTCTACCCAATCTCACCAGGTCGGGTTCTTAGACTTTAACAAGGTTAGGGGTCCTATGATAACACTTAGAACCCTAAAACTTGGGAAAACCTAGAACTTAGAGAACCTAGGAATGTGAAACCTAGGGCTCTGATACCAACTAAACTGTCACGCCCCGACGCGGAATATCGGGACGTACAGTTAGAAACTAGCAAGAAGGAAAGAGAGAGAACTAATCTAAATATTTACACAAGTGCTAAGAAAAGGAAATAACTTAATGACCATAAAACAAACCATAACTGATACAATAATCTCAAACCAACTTAATACAACTGAGACAATACCCACTTAACAACAATAACATAACTGAAACTAAATACTCTCTAAAGCACAACTAATAGGAGGATAAGACTGCCAAAACACTAGAACTGATACACTCAAGACATCACTCCTACCTTCCCCATCGGTTTGCACATCGTCACCTGAATAGCCTGGAAAGGGGGGAAACAACAACTATGAGCTGACGCTCAGTAGGAAATAACAGGCAAGTTTACGTGATTAACAAGTTAATTACATTTTCATATGCCATGCTAATAAAAGAAATAAATGACGATAACGATATAATGAAACGACGTAGTAAAAAGATCTTGCAAGGTCAAGAAATATATGATGTCAAGAATTAACAAGATAACAAGTACAAGGATTAACAACAGGAGATAGTAATAAAGAATTGGCCAACAAGCAAGTATTTTAAACATTAATTCAAGCACGATCAAGTAACAAGTAACAAGAGATTTTGTCATAGACGTTACACAAGTCATGCACTCGGTGCAATGCCTCACCATGTCATTATAACATCCCATGGGCTCAATAATTTTTTGGGCGCTCTCCCCAGGACCAGACTGGGACCCTATGATGCGTTGGCATTGATTTATTGGATCCAAGATCCCACGATTGTCTAGACATTCAGTCACGTTTAATGGCCAATTTAATCGGGGAATTACTGCCAGAAGCTCAAGATTTAAAGGACTAACATTGTCCTTGGATTCAAGAGCACATAAACACGATGAAACTCATCTCCGAGAGATGTGCGGTCGTACAGAAGCCGCGCAAGGTATGTACGGCTAACACAGGGCCGTGCATACAGAAACTGGGCTGAAACTCAGCCAGCGAGGTCAAGAAAGAACGGTTGACAGTGGGCCGCTCTAAGGTATGAATGGTGTATTATGGGCCGCTCATGTCCATAAGACATTAAGACCCATGATAAGATATACGGACCATACTGGGCCGTATTACAGATATGCGGTCATTATCGGGCCGTCGAAGAGGATATGCGGTCAACTACTAGCCGTGCATGCCTCTCGTCGTCCGATATGATCCAAGCCTTAAACCAGCGGTTTAAACACATAAAATGATGTTTTTGGTAGTTCATTAGGTTCATAACAGGGATATAACAAGGTTCCAAGGTGATGGTAAAACCGTCGGATAGAGTTTCCGGGGGGTAAAACCAAGACTAGCACACTAATCGGCTAACGACTTGTTAAAAGTCGGTAAGTTGGTCACGTTGTTTACTGTAGTACAGCAGCTAACCAGCAAGCTAATAATCACATTAATCCTAATTCCATGTCAAATTATCAAGGATTAAGTTTTACATTAAGTCAATTTGCCAAAAAGAATGATTCAAGTTGATAAGGAGAATGGACAAGCTCGCGTAGGATGAACAACATGTAATTAATAGAAATTTAGTTACATTGTCACGCCCCGACGCGGAATATCGGGACGTACAGTTAGAAACGAGCTGGAAAGAGAGAGAACTAATCTAAATATATACAATTGCTAAGAAATGGAAATAACTTATTGACCATTAAACAAAACATAACTGGTACATAATCCTCAAATCAACTCAATACAACTGGGATAACAACTCTAAACCACAATAACAAAACTAAAGCACAACACACTCTAAACACAACTAACTGATACACTCAAAACATCACTCCTGCCCTTCCCCATCGGTAAGTGCGTCACCTGAAAAGCCTGGAAAGGGGGGAAACAACAACTATGAGCTAACGCTCAGTAGGAAATAACAGATAGGTATAAGTGATTAGTAGTTTAATTACATTTTCAAAATATCATGCTACAAAGGATAATGCAATAAAAGAGTAATGATGATATAATGAAACAAAATTGAAAGATCTCGCAAGGTCACGAAATATAAAGGAACAGAATGGTAATACTTAAGAGGAATAACAAAGACAAGAATTTACTGCAGGAGATAACGATAAAGAGTTGGCCATATCAAGATAATTCGAGTCATGTCAAGCACGTGTGTAGTTTCATTTCCACGTCCAAGTAACAGCAAGTAAGTAACAACAAGTAGAGTATAGAACAGTGAAGAGTGGAAAGTGAAAAGTAGTAGAGAGTAGTAAAGAGTAGTGGCCAGTCCTAGATTTAACCCATGTCATAGTACTGGTGCCAAATGCCACACCTAGTCAATCACCTCCCCGGGGGTACATGTAGTGTTCGGGTGCTCCTCCCAGGACTAGACCGAGCCCTTAATTGTTTGCCAGGCATTGATTTCTTTGGATCAAAGATCCCACGAATCTAGACTTCCACAATTTATGGCCAGAATTCCAAGGTTTGAACCATGTAGCAATAACAATTTCAAGTAGGAAGGAGATTTATTTCAGAATTTCAAGGTAAGCACAATCATCAAGAAGATTGAAAACCAAGTCACAATAAGAGTTAATCATGCTGCGCTACTGTAGTACAGCAGCTATCCAACAAGTTAATCAACATATTAAACCTAATTACCAAGTTAATATGTCAAAGATTATCCATTATCATTTGCATTAAGACAATTGTCAAAAGCTGATTCAAGATGATAAGGTAAAGGAACAAGCTTGTACAGGAAGAAAAAAGAATGCATTAACAGAGATTTAATTACACCATTAACCACTAATTATGTGGGTTTCTATTTAACCAATGTATACATTGCAATTAAGATGATGAATGACATGCTTTTACATCGTGATAGAACATAGGAACCAATGTAAATTAAAATCATAAGGTTTCCAGAACAGGTCACTGGTTCTTCAAAAGTATAGTTTTCAATTGGTCTAAGTTCAATGGGTCGATCCCCTAATGATCCGGATCGATCCACGGGTCGCAAAACGATGAAAATCGGGCTTCTGGTACATGGGTCGACCCCTGGGGTCGACCCCTGTAAAAATGGGGTCTGGCAGCTGAATGGGTCGACCCCTTCATTCGACCCCCTTGTAGGGAGTGGATGGGTCGACCCCTGGGGTCGACCCTCGGGCCTACTGGGCTGCCCAGAAAATGGGTCGACCCTAGGGGTCGACCCCTGCAAGAATAGCAACGTGAGTTGCCTCCGGAAAACACATGAACTCATCCAAATGAGGTCCAATTGAGTTGAAATCAAAACCACATGATCTAGGAATCCTAATAGACATTCTAGGGTCATGATACATGAGTTTAGAAACATGCATTTTCACAGAAATCAATTAAATCTCAACTTATACATGATAAATACATGAAAACCCTAGTTCTTGACCTACTTCTACTAAATCATGCAATTCTCTCAACATAAGCAATGAATTTTGGGGCTTCTTGCGTCAAAAGAAAGCTAACTCGATTATGAATCCAACCATGTATGATATGCTACATGAAGATCCGGTTACATGACTCAAAATTAGCCCGAAATCAAGATCTGACTTAAAGGAACACTATATGAATCATGTTCTAGACATGCTCTTACTTCGATGTAAAATACTCTCAACATGCTCAATACAAATTAGGGGTTTCTTCGTCAAATGAAAGCTAACAACATGCTGATTACATCATGTAAGTTAATTAGAGTTTGGTTGTTAGATCCTACCTCAAATCGGAGAAAGAATTTGAAACCCTAGAATGAAGAACAATCTTGACAGCAGCTCACAAAAAGCTTGATATCTCCACGGATACCTAATGACATTTGGGGCTTTCAGTCCCATTGGATAGCTCTCGTCGAGCTGATCAAGATACTATATTTACAAGTCTCAATTGGTTAAGGATACCTACCTTAATCGACGGATTAAAGGGCTGGAGATGAAGAACGACGAACTACCAACACCCTCCACCAAAACGACGAATGCTCCCAGATCTGGACTCCTCGTTGGCTGACCCAGCTACCAAATGAAACTAGAGTCGAAGAGCTACATTTCTATAGGTCATGGGGCTTCTGGAGCCTTCGGAGTTGGGAGTATTGGGCGCTACAAGTTTCGTGTTTAGAAACGGCGCCGGAATCCTTGACTCGACCAAATCTATGTCGGCAGCAAGTTTTAGGGCTAGGTTTACCTCAAATTGATTGAGGGTAAATGTTCCTTACCTCGTGGCCTTCCATTTGCCCTTGATTTCAGATCATTTGGTTGAGTAATAAGGTCGAATTTCACTTTTTAAGTTACGATTAGGTAAAGGGTAGGTGGAAGTCAAATTCAGGATTAATCCTCTAATTAGACATGATTACGTAATTAATTTGGGTCAAGTCCAGAAGACAAAATTGCTATAAAATGATCTTTTACCCAATTACTATTTTTACAGATTTTTCTAAGGTAGTCGAATTTTATAGGTTCTATTTTCTAATGAATTAAATATTAATATTTCGAAATTCAAACATTAATTCATTTTAATTCATCTTTCAATTAATAAAAGCTCAATAAAACTTAATAAATAATCGGGGTATTACACCCTCCCCTACTTAAAGAATTTGGTCCTCCAAATTCACTGTACTATATACGGAAAGTAGGGAAAAGATAGATCACCTAGAATAGGTCGGGATACCGCTTCCGCATAGTATCTTCCGATTCCCAAGTAGCTTCTTCGGTTCCACGCCGACTCCACTGAATCTTGACCATCGGTATAGACCGATTCCGGAGTTGCTGCTGTTTCCGGTCTAGAATCTTGATAGATCTTTCTTCATCAGTCAAATCTTCCTTTAACTCAAAATCCACATGTTGAATGATATGAGTGGGATCGTACACATATTTCCGTAACATAGACACATGGAAAACATTGTGAACGCCAGATAACTGAGGCGGTAATGCCAGTCTGTAAGCAACTTCTCCCACACTATCTAGGATCTCGAATGGACCAATATACCTCGGACTCAGCTTGCCATGAATGTCAAATCTTCGAATCCCTCTCGAAGGAGAGACTTTCAGAAACACATGCTCGCCAACTTGAAATTCTAATGCTCTTCTCCTTGTGTCGGCATAACTCTTCTGTCTTGACTAAGCCACTTGTAACTGGTCTCGGATAACACGGATGTTCTGTGATGATTCTGAAACAAGATCGGGTCCAAGCCATTGCTTCTCGCCCACCTCGTCCCAACACAACGGGGAACGACAGCTTCTTCCATACAAAGCTTCAAATGGAGCCATTTGTATGCTGGATTGGTAACTATTGTTGTAGGTGAATTCAATCAATGCCAAGTGATTACTCCAACTGCCTCCGAAATCAATCATGCAAGCTCGCAGCATATCTTCCACTATCTGGTTGGTTCTTTCAGTCTGTCCATCTGTCTGTGGATGAAAAGCAGTACTGAAATTCAGACGAGTACCAAGAGACTCTTGCAGTCCCTTCCAGAAATGTGAAGTAAATCTCGGGTCTCTATCTGACACAATGCTGACAGGTATACCATGGAGCCTTACCACTTCCTTCAAATATAAAGCAGCCAATACATCAACTATCCACTTGGACTTAATGGGTAAGAAATGAGCCGATTTTGTCAAGCGATCGACGATCACCCATATCGCATCAAATCCATCACGAGTCTTAGGTAGACCCATAATGAAATCCATGCCAATGCTTTCCCACTTCCATTGGGGTATGTCGAGTGGTTTCAACTTTCCTGCCGGTCTGAAATGTTCAGCCTTAACTTGTTGACAAACCAGACATCTACTCACGAAATCTGCAATTTCCCTTTTCATATTTGGCCACCAAAAGGACCTTTTCAAATCCTTGAACATTTTAGTGCCTTCAGGATGAATAGTGTATTTGGATCTATGTGCTTCCTCTAGAATCTTGTTCTTTAACTCAGCTTCATCAGGTACACAAGTTCTACCCTGGAATAACAATCTTCCATCGTCAGCCACCATGAAGTCGGGTCTGCTGCTCAAACTTCCCTTGATCTCAACCAGCTCGGGATCATTATCTTGCAAGGATTTGATCTCCATCAATAATTCGGGCTTAAGTCGAATCTGTGCAATTATAACCCGATCATTATCAACATTTAGATCGAGGCTAGCTAACTGTTCCAATAGCCTTCACTCTTGTAACATGAGACTTGATAATTTAGCCACAGGCTTCCGGCTTAATGCATCTGCCACCACATTGCCTTTACCGGGATGATATTCAATCAAGAAGTCGAAGTCCTTCAAGTACTACAACCATCTTCTCTGCCTCATGTTAAGTTCTTTCCGAGAAAATAAATACTTCAAACTCTTATGATCTGAAAATACTGTGAATGTTTCTCCCTACAAGTAATGCCTCCAAATTTTTAAGGCGAATACAACTGCTGCAAGTTCCAAGTCATGAACGGGGTAATTCTCTTCATGCTTCTTCAGCTGCCTAGAAGAATAGGCAATCACCTTACCATGCTGCATGAGTACACAGCCTAAGCTAATACCAGAAGCATCGGTATAGACCACGAAACCACCGTCGCCAGAAGGTAAAGCCAATACGGGTGCAGTAGTGAGGCAATCCTTCAATGTTTGAAAGCTCTGCTGACATTCCTCGGACCATTCAAACTTGTTGTCTTTGCGGGTCAAATGAGTGAGAGGTACCACAATCTTGGAGAAGTCTTGAATAAATCTCCGATAATAGCCTGCCAGGCCTAGGAAGCTTCTCACTTCGGTCACTGTAGTAGGCTGATCCCAGTTCCTTACTGCCTCCACTTTCGAAGGATCAACTGAAATACCTTCTTTGGTGATGATATGTCCTAAGAAGGACACTTCTTGCAGCCAGAAATCACATTTACTGAATTTGGCATATAGTTGATGATCTTTCAATATCTGCAATGCCATTCTCAAATGTTCGGCATGCTCTTCTTCAGTCTTGGAATAAATTAGTATGTCGTCAATGAATACCACGACCCATTGATCAAGATAAGACCAGAATGCATTATTCATTAACTGCATGAAAGCTGCTGGTGCATTCGTTAGACCAAAAGGCATAACGACAAACTCAAAATGACCATACCTGCTGCGGAAAGCTGTTTTGTAAATATCATCTTCCTTAATCCTTAGCTGATGATATCCAGATCGAAGATCGATCTTAGAGAAATAATGTGCTCCCGCTATCTGGTCGAATAATTCGTCAATCCTCGGCAATGGGTATTTATTCTTGATAGTTAGCTGGTTCAGTTGCCGATAATCGATGCATAATCTCATCGAACCATCCTTTTTCCTGACGAATAATACAGGAGCTCCCCAAGGTGAAGTACTCGGATGAATAAAGCCCTTCTCGAGCAATTCCATCAGCTGTTGCTTTAATTCCCTTAGCTCCGCAGGGGACATACGGTAAGGAGCTCTAGAAATAGGGGACGCGCCAGGAACAATATCAATGGAGAAGATAACTTTCCGCTCAGGCGGAAGTCCTGGTAGTTCCTCCGGAAAGACTTCGGAGAATTCTAGGACAATAGGAGTGTCCTTTATCTCAACTCGCTGTTTCGGTGTAGCATGGACAAAGGCTAGAAAAGCCTCGCAACCTCGCCTCATCAGCTTGTCGGCTCGAAGAGAAGAGATGAGCGATACGGGGTTATGGTGCTTGATCCCCGTAAAAGATAAACCAGAATGTCTAGTAAAAGTCACTGAGCTAGAACTGCAGTGAACACTGGCCTCGTACTTGGCCAACCAATCTGCTCCAAGGATTACATCATAATCCTTCATATCCATGCAAACTAAGTCAGCTGGAAAGTTCCGTTCATCAATGATAACTTTACTAGAAGGATAGTAATATTGAATAGCCGCTCCAGAACCAATAGGAGTTGATATAACCAATGGAGAATTCATCATAATAGGTTCGACAGATAACGACTTCGCAAATTTCTGAGAAATAAAAGAATGCGTTGCACCAGTATCAAAGAGAACAAATGCGGGCTTGTCGATTATAGTAAGGGTACCTTCGACGAGTCCGCCATCATCAGAAATCCCAGTTTCATCCGCATGTAAAGCTTGGAGCCTTCCTTGCGGCTTCTTGATAACTTGAGGTTTTGCCGGTGTAGCTTGTTCCGATAGAAGAGGGCAGTCAGGGATACGGTGTTCCCTACTCCCACATCGTAAACACGCACCTAGCTTGCGCCAGCATTCCTCCATCTTATGACCTGGACGATCATAATACTTGCACTTGCCCTTGAATGGAACAATAGGGCCGGGTTTCTTCTCTTCATTTCTTGGCATCTTGCCTTTCCACGTTCCTGATCCAATCCACGAACTAGACCCACTCATGGGCCTCTTTTTGCTAGTGCCAAATCCGGGTCTAGGAGTTGGTTGTTCCTTCTTCATGCCTTGCCCACGGATCCTCTCCGTCATTTCTAAGGTATCTTCTAGAACTTGTGCCTTTCTCACCATCTCAGAATAAGTAGAGATCTCCATCGGCGCCAGTTGATTGATGTAGTGAAGCTTCAACCCGTTGAGAAATCGCTTAGCTTTCATCTTTTCTGTGGAGATAAGGTGAGTAGCATAGCGCGAAAGCCGAGAGAACTGTGCTTCATATTCGGCCACCGATAAGCTTCGCTGCTTTAGAGCCGCGAACTCCGCCGCCTTCTTCTCTTGTACACGATCGGAAAAATATTTGTCGTTGAAGAATTCCTCGAACTCTTCCCATGCGACTTGTTGATCGCCTAGAGTTGCCTTGACGGAATCCCACCAAGTACGTGCATCCCGCTTCAATTGGAAGGTAGAAAGAAGGACACGCTCTTGGTCGGTGCATTGCATGACTTCAAAAATTCTCCCCATTTCGTGGAGCCAATGCTCGACCTCATCGGGGTTAGTCGAACCAGCAAATCTTGGCGGGTTCATTCCTCGAAAGTTCCGGTATAAGTCACCGGTGCCATGACCCGCTGCTCCAGCTTGAGCTACCTGATGTAACGCCTGAGTCAGGCCTTGAACCGTGCGCTGCAGGTTCCTCCATTCAGCACGATCGGCTGCCATCTACACGAGAAATAGATTACTTAGGTCCAATAAAATAGATAATAACACGATTAAGGAACGAACTTAACCCAAGTTTCTACCCAATCTCACCAGGTCAGGTTCTAGACTTTAACAAGGTTAGAGGTCTAATGCACCTAAACACGACCAAAAACTCGGTACCTGGCGGAGCTAATCGGTCCGAAGACCACTCGCGCAAGTATGCGACCTTCCCGATAGGCGTAGCCTAACGTTCGGACAACACCTTTTGATATACCGATTATTGGGATGCAATGCAAGAAAACCTAAACTTAGGGAACCTAGGAATATGAAACCTAGGGCTCTGATACCAACTAAACTGTCACGCCCCGACGCGGAATATCGGGACGTATAGTTTGAAACGAGCTGGAAAGAGAGAGAACTAATCTAAATATATACAATTTCTAAAAAATGGAAATAACTTATTGACCATTAAACAAAACATAACTGGTACATAATCCTCAAATCAACTCAATACAACTGGGATAACAACTCTAAACCACAATAACAAAACTAAAGCACAACACACTCTAAACACAACTAACTGATACACTCAAAACATCACTCCTGCCCTTCCCCATCGGTAAGCGCGTCACCTGAAAAGCCTGGAAAGGGGGGAAACAACAACTATGAGCTAACGCTCAGTAGGAAATAACAGATAGGTATAAGTGATTAGCAGTTTAATTACATTTTCAAAATATCATGCTACAAAGGATAATGCAATAAAAGAGTAATGATGATATAATGAAACAAAATTGAAAGATCTCGCAAGGTCACGAAATATAAAGGAACAGAATGGTAATACTTAAGAGGAATAACAAAGACAAGAATTTACTGCAGGAGATAACGATAAAGAGTTGGCCATATCAAGATAATTCGAGTCATGTCAAGCACGTGTGTAGTTTCATTTCCACGTCCAAGTAACAGCAAGTAAGTAACAACAAGTAGAGTATAGAATAGTGAAGAGTGGAAAGTGAAAAGTAGTAGAGAGTAGTAAAGAGTAGTGGCCAGTCCTAGATTTAACCCATGTCATAGTACTGGTGCCAAATGCCACACCTAGTCAATCACCTCCCCGGGGGTACATTGATGTGGCACAGCCCAAAGACCTCTAAATATGATAAGGTGACCCTAGGACTTAGACCCGCAAGCATACAAGCGCTCAATGATTCTCACAACGACGATTTCTGCTCACTCGGTTCACACGTTCACCCGGTGGGTCCGGGAGATGATGGTGAGGGTCCGAGGCGGGACCCAATTGTCCTAATGGACTTACAATGCTAAGGCTGACCTCCAATGGGCCTGGGAGTCCCAACTTTGTGGGTGGCCGGCCCGCAAGGCGGGGTGTGGGGTGGCACTCACTCACGGGCCGCGGTGGGCACGATATTGCTTAAAATGAATTCCGAGCACTCTCTTACCGTCCGACGGGCATTCAAGGCAATACTACATTTGCAGAAATGAAGCTACAAGGGTGTGATCAGAAGCTCACCTGATCGGTGTGAAGACACCGATCCCGTTCGGAGACGAGGGCGTGCCGGGAGGCGAGGGTATACACCCGATCGCCGCGGCGATGGAGCTTGACCTGAAAATGTGAAGAGGTACAGCACTACGCCCCTTGCAAGGGGGGGATCTTGGGGTGGGGGTTAATGTATTACAACCAAAAAATTACCTCCACGCAGGGAGGGGCCTTCAGCCGGCCAAGCGGGGAGGGGAATGAGCGAGATAGAGTCGACTTTCCGAGCTTTGCCGATTCTACCTAACTTCTGTAATTCTGGATAGAGGGCCGATGTCGATGCTGCCAATAATTCCACCGAGCTTGGAATCTGATGAAACTTGCGCCAAAAGCTTGCTAACCGGAGAGGGGTGCGTTTTGAATTTTTGGACGACGTTCTGATCTGGGGGCTGACTGCTCCAGCGACTGGAAGATGGATGCAGCTCTGGTCTCTGGCCGAGCTCAGTCTGAAACAGCAGGTTGCAGAAGCTGCCACGATCGCTCCTGAGCTCCAAATTTGGCACCGCTAGACTCGTTGGAATCGTGGACGAGTCTACATTGCAGAAAAACAAACAGGGAAGTCTTCTGATGTTGGATATGAGCTGGGTGTCCAGAGAAGTGGACGGTGGTCGGTGCAGACTGTGAGGATGCAGACCGGTGTGGGTGTGGTAGAAAATTGGTATCTCTGGTTGTAGGATGCCGAACGGGGTTCAGCCTTCTGTTCCTGGACGCTGACAGGGGGAGGAAGAACTTTGTAGAAGACCTCGAAGACTGGTTCCTTCAAGGTTCGTCGTGGGAGAGTCTTCTCTGCCGCTCTGGCTCCTGGTCTGAGAGGTTCTGCGCAGTCGGGGAAGAACAGCCTTCACGGACGGCCACGAACTCGGAATGGAGTGATTCCACCTCGCCTGCGAAGAGCACAGGGAGCCCTTTCCATAAAGTTAGGCTACGCCACCATAAGAACCAGGATGCAGTCGTGGACGTCACTGCAACAGAGTGCTAATCTGCAGGTTGGCCTGCACACAAAGCTGGAGTGGAGAAGAGAGGAGGGGGCGAACTTGGCTTGAGGGGAGAGGAGGGGTGCGACCTAGGGAGCAAGGAGGGAAGGGGAGATTCAAATTTGGGCTTTGGAATGAGTTAATTCAGCCTTGGGAAGGTGGAGATATGCTTAGGGAAGTGAAAGGGGTAGGTGGTGGTTGGAGGGTGGGGTTTTGAGTGGTGGAACTTCCTTGGGACTAGGTGAGGATTAAAGAGGGGTTGTGGGAAGTTGTGGGGAGTTAATGGAGGTAGGTGGGGGTTGGAAGTGGTTGGAAGTGGTTGAGAGGGGGAGGAGAGAGAGTGAATTTCAAAATTTAGAGAGAGGAGGAGAGAGAATGGAGAGATAATGAGAGAGAAAGAGATATTGAGAGAGTTTGAAAGGGTTTTCTTCAATATTCATCAAAAGTTGAATACAAGAGGAGAGATGGGGCCTATATATAGGCAACCATTCTTTACATGACCAAAATATCATTGACAATAAGATAAAAGACCGAGCATATCCTAGACTCAATCCTATGGGCCCATAAGTTAAGTAATAAGGCCCAATTAAACATAACAAGGGAAATGGACTAAAACCATATGACTCAATAAAGGAAAATACATAAGATAGGACTCAATAAAAAGAAAATACATAAAATGAAACTTGGGAAATGAAGATAACCAGTGTAGACCATTATCAATCCATATCAAGAGTGTGCAGGCGATCAAAGCTAGAGGGGTGTCGGGAGATGCCCTCATCAAATCCCCCGGGGTGGGGAGAGCTCGACCCTGTCGAGTATGGGTCTGCCTGGCTGTCGTACTGCTCCATCATGTCGGGATCCAAGCATATCAAATCCTCCCGACTCACCCATGTATCCTCGATCGGGGGACGGCTCTTCCACCTAACCAGATAGCGCTGATACACCCTGTGCCTCGTAATGATACTCTGCTCATCCAGTATTGCCTCTACCTGCTCTCGTCGATCTCTCAAGTTAGAAAGTGGAGTCCCTCCGGGAGTGTCTCTTATAAGGGGGGGTAAAGGCTCAAGCTCCTCACTGGGTTCCACCGCGGGGCCTTTGTGGGGTACCAGGTCTGCCACACTGAAGGTAGGGTGCACCCCATAGCTTTCTGGTAGGTCAAGCTCATAAGCATTGCTGCCAAGTCGTCGTAGAACTCGAAAGGGTCCCGAACCCCGTGCCCTCAACTTGGAGGCAGGTCCCGGAAGGAGCTGCTCCGTCCTCACCATCACCGAGTCTCCCACTTGGAACTCGTAGTGGCGCCGATGAGCATCTGCCCGCCTTTTGTAAGTCTCATTGATCCTTCCTATATGCTTGCGAGAATGCGTATGCTATGCATGATGATGCGATGTTAGTGTGAAACGAATGGTATGCCAAGGTGGACCTGGGCAGCCAAATGTAGACCGATCACACTTTGATGCTATGAAGACTGTGGTAGTCTTAGGAGGGCCGGGACATCCATAGATGAACCTTTTATACATGGGTGTGATAAATGTCGGGGGACCCGGACATCCATGTATGCTCCTATCATGTTTAAGACTCATGATGAATGAAGGTGGGCCAATACATCCGAATATGGTCCACTTATGCTGCCTACTTGACATGTGGGTGATGTGGATGAATGTACCCGACTTATGAATCATGTCAAATGGTGTGGTAGGCCTGGACACATGCATGTTTATCCCAAAGGTGACTTCCATGTGCATAGATGTGGGATGACTTTTGAACGTCCACGTGAATGGGTCGAAGGGATCTACGAACGTGGTTATGGGGTGGGGCACTTCATCAATCCCAAGGTGTTTGTTGCCTAAGGTCAAGGCTCTCATGTTGTAACCCGATTCTAGGAAGGGAGGAGTTTGGGTTGACATGGGGGATGTGGGTAAGGTGAGGTGGGTGGAGAATAGGGAAAGTGGGTCACATGGAGATTTAGGCTCCCATAGAAAAGGGTCAAAGGGATTATGGTAAGGGTCACCTAGGTAGGGGTACTCCATGTTCTCAAGGTCCTCAAATGGCGAATCATCTCTCTCTAAGATAATTGGGCCAAGGTTGCTAATGGGTTGGCTAATCAAAGTACTTGGGATCTCAATGGTTGGGGAGTAGACTAGGATGGGTTCCTCCTCCATGGGAAGAAGGAGTATGATCTCACTTGTAAATTGGCCATTGGTGTAGATGGAAGTGATGGAGCCAATGGTGGGGTAAGCTAAGCTAATGGTGCTAGACTCTGATGGCCTCATGGCTAGCATATCGGTCAAGTGGACTTGCCAATGTAGGTAGGCCACTAAGTCTCCCAAATCTTCTACACAATAGGAGGTTTGATAAGTGACATGAGGCTGAGTGGGAATGATTTGGGATTGATGTCCCATGGGTATGTGGCTTGGTTGTGAACTAGGAATGGTGAGGCCTCGCTTGAGCCATTGGAGTACGGACTTATCTATGGTGATGGTGTCATGGGGAAGGGTGTATAGCTCTTGAGGAACTAGGCTAGGAGTGGTGGGTGAGTTTTGTGGCCCTTGGATTTCCTTGATTTTGGGAGGTGGATCCGAATTGGTATCCTTCTCCTCTTGGGTAGGTGTGTGGGTTGCAACTCCTAAGGACAATGGGGTAGGAAGGTCTATGGTGGGTGGGTTGGTGTTAGTCGAAGCATGGCGCACTCGAGGAGGTGAGCAAGGTCGGACATGGGTTAGACTTGGGAGTGGAAGTAGTGGAGGCCTAATTTGGGGTAAGATTGGTGTAGGAAGCGGAAGGTGGGTTGGGTGAGGGGTTTTGGGTTTTGGGGTGGTGGCCATTATGGGCCTTGGTGGAGGGGTGGACATGGTGTCCACATGGTTTTTAATGGTGAGGGTTGGATGAGTGGTGGTCACCATGGAGGGAATTGGGTTGGTTAGGGGTCTCTTGCCCTTGGGATCACTTGGGGTGGAAGTGGGGGCTAAAGGGGCTTGACTAGTGTAGGTTAGGGAAGGGGGTTTTGGTTGGGATGTGGGGGACCTCATGGGGTTAGGTGGGGAGGTGGAGGTCTTAGGTACTTGGGTTTTAGTGATAAGGGTTTGGACGGGTGGGGTGGGAGGAGTGGGAGTGCTCCTTGGGTTTTGGTGATCCGAGTGGGAAGGGGACACATACCTAGCCCTTAGTTGATCCTTCATGTCCTCCCATGTGGTGAGAGGAGCTTCCCGTCTAATTATCCTTAAGCCCTCAGTTTTACACCAATGAGTTTGAGCCCTTTTGGTTAGTTGTATTTTGGCAACCCATGCCTTTTCATCCTCGGAAATATGATACCAATTGAAGTATTGGTCCATTGTAGCTTCCCAATCTAAATATTTGCTAGGAGAGGTCCCATCAAAGGTGGGAAGTGGGAAAGGGGCCATCCTATCGTCCGTCCTTAGGGCGGGCCTATTTTTTCCAAGTTGGTTGAGTCGGCCCGATATGTTATCAAGCCGCTCATTGGCATAGGTCAAGGCTTTCATGAAGTAGTTGAAGTCATGAGTGTTAGTGGTAGGCATCCCTTGGGGTTTTGGATTCATTGTGGGATTGGAAGATGTAGTATTGGGTTGAAAGCGAGTACCACTACGAGTGGTCATGCAAGGTTGGGTGGGCTATGCAAGGGTGTGCGGATGCACCTATGAAAGACTTAGTGTGACCCAAGACTAGACTTGTAAGGACAAGCCTATGACCGCTCTGATACCACTTGATGTGGCACAGCCCAAAGACCCCTAAATATGATAAGGTGACCCTAGGACTTAGACCCGCAAGCATACAAGCGCTCAATGATTCTCACAACGATGATTTCTGCTCACTCGGTTCACACGTTCACCCGGTGGGTCCGGGAGATGATGGTGAGGGTCCGAGGCGGGACCCAATTGTCCTAATGGACTTACAATGCTAAGGCTGACCTCCAATGGGCCTGGGAGTCCCAACTTTGTGGGTGGCCGGCCCGCAAGGCGGGGTGTGGGGTGGCACTCACTCACGGGCCGCAGTGGGCACGATATTGCTTAAAATGAATTCCGAGCACTCTCTTACCGCCCGACGGGCATTCAAGGCAATACTACATTTGCAGAAATGAAGCTACAAGGGTGTGATCAGAAGCTCACCTGATCGGTGTGAAGACACCGATGCCGTTCGGAGACGAGGGCGCGCCGGGAGGCGAGGGTATACACCCGATCGCCGCGGCGATGGAGCTTGACCTGAAAATGTGAAGAGGTACAGCACTACGCCCCTTGCAAGGGGGGGATCTTGGGGTGGGGGTTAATGTATTACAACCAAAAAATTACCTCCACGCAGGGAGGGGCCTTCAGCCGGCCAAGCGGGGAGGGGAACGAGCGAGATAGAGTCGACTTTCCTAGCTTTGCCGATTCTGCCTAGCTTCTGTAATTCTGGATAGAGGGCCGATGTCGATGCTGCCAATAATTCCACCGAGCTTGGAATCTAATGAAACTTGCGCCAAAAGCTTGCTAACCGGAGAGGGGTGCGGTTTGAATTTTTGGACGACGTTCTGATTTGGGGGCTGACTGCTCCAGCGACTGGAAGATGGATGCAGCTCTGGTCTCTGGCCGAGCTCAGTCTGAAACAGCAGGTTGCAGAAGCTGCCACGATCGCTCCTGAGCTCCAAATTTGGCACTGCTAGACTCGTTGGAATCGTGGACGAGTCTACTTTGCAGCAAAACAAACAGGGAAGTCTTCTGATGTTGGAGATGAGCTGGGTATCCAGAGAAGTGGACCGTGGTCGGTGCAGACTGTGAGGATGCAGACTGGGGTGGGTGTGGTAGAAAATTGGTATCTCTGGTTGTAGGATGCCGAACGGGGTTCCGCCTTCTGTTCCTCGACGCTGACAGGGGGAGGAAGAACTTTGTAGAAGACCTCGAAGACTGGTTCCTTCAAGGTTCATCGTGGGAGAGTCTTCTCTGCCGCTCTGGCTCCTGGTCTGAGAGGTTCTGCGCAGTCGGGGAAGAACAGCCTTCACGGACGGCCACGAACTCGGAATGGAGTGATTCCACCTCGCCTGCGAAGAGCACAGGGAGCCCTTTCCATAAAGTTAGTCCACGCCACCAGAAGAACCAGGATCCAGTCGTGGGCGTCACTGCAACAGAGCGCTAATCTGCAGGTCGGCCTGCACACAAAGCTGGAGTGGAGAAGAGAGGAGGGGGCGAACTTGGCTTGAGGGGAGAGGAGGGGTGCGACCTAGGGAGCAAGGAGGGAAGGGGAGATTCGAATTTGGGCTTTGGAATGAGTTAATTCAGCCTTGGGAAGGTGGAGATATGCTTAGGGAAGTGAAAGGGGTAGGTGGTGGTTGGAGGGTGGGGTTTTGAGTGGTGGAACTTCCTTGGGACTAGGTGAGGATTAAAGAGGGGTTGTGGGAAGTTGTGGGGAGTTAATGGAGGTAGGTGGGGGTTGGAAGTGGTTGAGAGGGGGAGGAGAGAGAGTGAATTTCGAAATTTAGAGAGAGGAGGAGAGAGAATGGAGAGATAATGAGAGAGAGAGAGATATTGAGAGAGTTTGAAAGGGTTTTCTTCAATATTCATCAAAAGTTGAATACAAGAGGAGAGATGGGGCCTATATATAGGCAACCATTCTTTACATGACCAAAATACCCTTGACAATAAGATAAAAGACCGAGCATATCCTAGACTCAATCCTATGGGCCCATAACTAAAGTAATAAGGCCCAATTAAACATAACAAGGGAAATGGACTAAAACCATATGACTCAATAAAGGAAAATACATAAGATAGGACTCAATAAAAAGAAAATACATAAAATGAAACTTGGGAAATGAAGATAAAAAGTGTAGACCATGATCAATCCATATCAAGAGTGTGCAGGCGATCAAAGCTAGAGGGGTGTCGGGAGATGCCCTCATCATACATGTAGTGTTCGGGCGCTCCTCCCAGGACTAGACCGAGCCCTTAATTATTTGCCAGGCATTGATTTCTTTAGATCAAAGATCCCACGAATCTAGACTTCCACAATTTATGGCCAGAATTTCAAGGTTTGAACCATGTAGCAATAACAATTTCAAGTAGGAAGGAGATTCATTTCAGAATTTCAAGGTAAGCACAATCATCAAGAAGATTGAAATCCAAGTCACAATAAGAGTTAATCATGCTGCGCTACTGTAGTACAGCAGCTATCCAACAAGTTAATCAACATATTAAACCTAATTACCAAGTTAATATGTCAAAGATTATCCA
This sequence comes from Amorphophallus konjac, assembly GCA_022559845.1. Classification (NCBI taxonomy): domain Eukaryota; kingdom Viridiplantae; phylum Streptophyta; class Magnoliopsida; order Alismatales; family Araceae; genus Amorphophallus; species Amorphophallus konjac. Next base: position 319,752,646 of record CM040125.1, read on the forward strand.
TTATCATTTGCATTAAGACAATTGCCAAAAGCTGATTCAAGATGATAAGGTACAGGAACAAGCTTCTACAGGAAGGAAAAAGAATGCATTAACAGAGATTTAATTACACCATTAACCACTAATTATGTGGATTTCTATTTAACCAATGTATACATTGCAATTAAGATGATGAATGACATGCTTTTAAATCGTGATAGAACATAGGAACCAATGTAAATTGAAATCATAAAGTTTCCAGAACAGGTCACTGGTTCTTCAAAAGTATAGTTTTCAATGGGTCTAAGTTCAATGGGTCGATCCCCTAATGATCCGGATCGATCCACGGGTCGTAAAATGATGAAACCCGGGCTTCTGGTAGATGGGTCGACCCTTGGGGTCGACCCCTGTAAAAATGGGGTCTGGCAGCTGAATGGGTCGACCCCTGGGGTCGACCCCAGCAAATTCTGAAGGATGGGTCGACCCCTGGGGTCGACCCCTTCATTCGACCCCCTTGCAGGGAGTGGATGGGTCGACCCTTGGGGTCGACCCTCGGGCCTGCTGGGCTGCCCAGAAAATGGGTCGACCCCTGCAAGAACAGCAACGTGAGTTGCCTCCGGAAAACACATGAACTCATCCAAATGAGGTCCAATTGAGTTGAAATCAAAACCACATGATCTAGGAATCCTAATAGACATTCTAAGGTCATGATACATGAGTTTAGAAACATGCATTTTCACAGAAATCAATTAAATCTCAACTTATACATGATAAATACATGAAAACCCTAGTTCCTGACCTACTTCTACTAAATCATGCAATTCTCTCAACATAAGCAATGAATTTTGGGGCTTCTTGCGTCAAAAGAAAGCTAACTCGATTATGAATCCAACCATGTATGATATGCTACATGAAGATCAGGTTACATGACTCAAAATTAGCCCGAAATCAAGATCTGACTTAAAGGAACACTATATGAATCATGTTCTAGACATGCTCTTACTTCGATGTAAAATACTCTCAACATGCTCAATACAAATTAGGGGTTTCTTTGTCAAATGAAAGCTAACAACATGCTGATTACATCATGTAAGTTAATTAGAGTTTGGTTGTTAGATCCTACCTCAAATCGGAGAAAGAATTCGAAACCCTAGAATGAAGAACAATCTTGACAACAGCTCACAAAAAGCTTGATATCTCCACGGATACCTAATGAAATTTGGGGCTTTCAGTCCCATTTGATAGCTCTTGTCGAGCTGATCAAGATACTATATTTACAAGTCTCAATTGGTTAAGGATACCTACCTTAATCGACGAATTAAAGGGCTGGAGATGAAGAACGACGAACTACCAACACCCTCCACCAAAACGACGAATGCTCCCAGATCTGGACTCCTCGTCGGCTGACCCAGCTACCAAATGAAACTAGAGTCGAAGAGCTACATTTCTATAGGTCATGGGGCTTCTGGAGCCTTCGGAGTTGGGAGTATTGGGCTCTACAAGTTTCGTGTTTAGAAACGGCACCGGAATCCTTGACTCGACCAAATCTATGTCGGCAGCAAGTTTTAGGGCTAGGTTTACCTCAAATTGATTGAGGGTAAATGTTCCTTACCTCGTGGCGTTCCATTTGCCCTTGATTTCAGATCATTTGGTTGAGTAATAAGGTCGAATTTCACGTTTTAAGTTACGATTAGGTAAAGGGTAGGTGGAAGTCAAATTCAGGATCAATCCTATAATTAGACAAGATTACGCAATTAATTTGGGTCAAGTCCAGAAGACAAAATTGCTATAAAAATGATCTTTTACCCAATTACTATTTTTACAGATTTTTCTAAGGTAGTCGAATTTTATAGGTTCTATTTTCTAATGAATTAAATTTTAATATTTCAAAATTCAAACATTAATTCATTTTAATTCAATTTTCAATTAATAAAAGCTCAATAAAACTTAATAAATAATCGGGGTATTACATACATAATTAACCACTAATCATGTGACTTTCTAATTTATTAATTACCATTAGGATACTAATATGAAGCATTTAGAATTATAACTAAGTCACTTACTACATGGATAAACGGTTCGAAATGAACCTTATAACCTCTGGACTAAACAGGGCTGAACGGGGGTCAAAGGGCAAGCCAGGGAGTTGGACTAAAACGCTAATAACTAATGGAAACGGACTCCAAATAAGGGGCTTTTGGTACTATTGGAAAGATAATGAAAAACTCTACCTAACAGTAAGATCAATTTCATAATATCTTTCTGAAATCACGATTTATCAAAGCAAGAACACGGGAAACCCTAATTTTGACATGCTGTTACTAAATCGTAAAATTCTCTCAATATATACAACGAAATTTGGGACTTCTTATATCAAAAGAAAGCTACTTCGATGTTGATTCCATCCATGTATGATATGCTATATGGGGATCAAGATATGCAACTCAAAATCAGCCCGAAATCATGCTTTGACTCATATGAACACTGCATAAATCAAGCCTAGACATGCTCTTACTTCGATCCAAAATTCTCTAGACATGCTCAATGAAATTTGGGGCTTTCTACGCCAAATGAAAGCTAACATGATGATGCTTACGTCCATGTATATTAATTACAGTTGAGCTGTTAGATCCTACCTCAATCGAAGAGAGAACTTAAAGCCTTAGAATGAAGAACGAGCTTGACAGCACCTTAGAAAAATCACGATATCTCCTTGGATACCTAATGAAATTTAGGTCTTTTGCAACCACTGGAAAGGGCTCGTCGAGAGGAACAATTTGATGTATTCATGTGCAGGTTTTGGTTAAGGAAACCTACCTCAATCGATGGAACAAAGAGGAGAGGAAGGAGGATGACGGCTGCCGACCCACCTCCACTAAACGACCAAGATCTTCCTAGATCTGAATCCAATGTGAACACCACAGCTACCAAAATAAAATAGACTCGTAGAGCTTCATTTTGATAGCTCATAGAGCTTCTGGAGACTTCGGAGCTGGGAGAAATCGACCACGCAAGGTGGTGTTGGAAAACGGCACCGCCAAGGTTGACCAAGCCAAAACTCGGCCGCCACCATGTGCTAGGGTTAGGTTTGGGTTCGATTGATAGAGAGCTATTGATCCTTAGATCGTGGCCTTTCATTTGCCACCGATTTGAGCTCATTTGGTTGAGTATTAAGCTCTAATTTGATGTTTTAAGATGAGGTTAGGTAAATGTTAACTAAGTGTGCACTTTTAGGCTTAATCCACTAATTAGCCCTAATTACGGATTTTTTCTGAGTCGATCACAGAAGACAAAGTTGTTAACTACATAGTCCTTGACCCGATTAGCATTTTTCCAGATTTTTATAAAGTGGTCGAAATTTCACTATTCTTTTTTCTAAGGAATTAAATATTAAAAATCTGAAATTCAAGCATTAATTCACTAAAAATTCAATTTGAAGTTAATAAAAGCTTAATAAATACATTGGGCTCAATAAAAATTATCGGGGTATTACACCTTCTATCTCTATATCCCTTATTGCATTACTACATGGTATTATGCTATAGTATCTCGAGAATCAGTTGGTTGCTCGCGTGTTCCAAGATCTGATGTTCCACTTTAACAAAAATGATGATGATCCAGGTTCACGCGTTTAATCATCGGATAGGCCATTAGGTTGGGAAGACAAGGGGAGGATGGTTCTATCTTGCACACTGTGGTTGCGGATGGTGTCTTGACTCTGTTTCTCCCAGTCTAGCATTATTATTCTCAGGTATTTTTTATTTTTATCCTTTCTTTGCATTTGTTTTAATGATTTATTTTATTTTAGCCCAACATGCATCATACGCATCTTTTAAGCATTCATGGCCCACGATTTGCCTGCTAATGTCCCATCAATGATGGATAGCTGTGCGTTCATGTTTGAGTAGGAGGGACAATTCCACTATGAGTTGGAAGGTTCTCTCTGGTTTGTTCACTCGGTTTGGTTGATTCGGAGGTCCCCGTCTGGAGCTTAGTCTGTTTTCTTTACTTTTGCTTATTCTGGTCTCCTCATTGGTCTGAGGGATTATGTCCCCCATGAGGTTGATCTTGTGTTCCGTTTATGTTTAGTTCCTCCAGATTGGTGTTGCTTTTGGTCTAATCACTCCTTGTGAATGATTCAGAGTTTTCCGGAGGATGCCTATCACTTGTTGGCAAAATGGGTGTCGTTTTACTTTAACACCCGCTTTTTAATCCGCTTCGCTTCATTTCCGCTTCACCTCCATGTTCCATTTCGCTTCCGGTTCACCTCCGCTTGCTCCCCTGCAAAGAGGACGTTAAGGAGGGGCATCTGTTGACACCCATTTTTTGTCGATAAGTTGAGTCATTTCTCTTACTCTCATTTATTGATGTCTCGAGTTGTCCATCACTCGCTAGGCAGTTTCCAGACAGCATCTTTGGGCCTATTTTATGGGTAGCCTCCCTCCCTGGCTAGGTCTGCTTCAATTTAGGATTTAATGGGCCTTGATTTTAGGGAATTGATCTTTTTTATGAAATTTCAAGCGCCCAATTCATGAACGGTCAAACCCTGGCCGCGCAACACTTGTGTGGTCGTATTTGGGCCGTCCATACATTTATGGGGTATTTTAGTTGATTTTCAGAATTATTCCCGACATGATCTCATACGGCCCATGATTAGCCGTTCAACTTGATGAGCGGGCTGACATTAGCCGTTCTTGTCCCAGAGTACTAAGTTCGGTTGATTGTTCAGATAATTATCTAATTATCTCATTTATTTTGATTTTCCACCGATAGGGATTGAACGGTTGTCTATTTGCCGCTCTTATGGATAAAAGGTTCACAAGTAGCTGCTCAACTCATGAGAGTCCAACGGCGAAGTTTTCGGCCAGTTCAACAGATAATTTGGATTATTTTATGAATTATAGAATTTCCACCGACGGGATTGGACAGCCAAGGACTATCCGCTCATATAGATGAGTGGTCTATCGTGAGACCGTTTAACTGCTCATTTTCTGAAGATTTAACAGATTTTCTCTCTTTACTCGTGGATTTATCCCCAATTTCCTCCAACCATTTCTCCGCGAATACTGAACCAAATTCGATGCCGTTTCTTCAGGTTGAGAGATAATTCAATTATCTATAACCTATCTTTGATAATCTCGACCTGAAACTGGCTGGAAACCCTAATTTTGAGCTAAGACTTTAGGTGCTCTATAAATAGACCCTAGAGGCCGGGCTTGAAAAGGGGGGAGATTTTGGTCGACGGTGAAGCCCTGCCGAATCTTTGAGCGACCTACCACCAGGGAGGGAGGCCTTCTACATCCACACAGGCCTCCGGTTCAAGGAGTAGTTTTGTTTTGAGTCACTAGCTCATTTAGTCCCATTGTCTTCTTTTGTTTACATGCATCACTTTTTCTATATTTCTTCCATGTTTCTCACTCCATACATCATTCACACACACTCTCCTATGTTTTCGGCGCCCCTAGGGCTTTAAAAACCTCCAGGTATCCCCCACTTCATTTAGTTATGTTCGTTTCCTTCTCTTTCGACATGTACTACACGTTTTAGTTCTAATATTGGGTCCATTTTTGGGTTTTTCACGTTGTTTTGCAGGTCAGCAACCTTCCAGCGCGAGGCCCATCCTTTCTGGCCAACCGAAAAGGGTGGAGGTTTGGATCTTACAAGCTAAGGCGTGGCGGCGTTGGGTGGCTTCCTATTGACCGTTCGTTGGGACGTGCGGCTTAGTACAAGCCGTACTTCTTCCTCCCGCGGTTATCTGAGAGCCATTCATCTTCCACAGCTTCTTCATCCCGCGTTCCACCCAGCACCGATGAGCGGTCTGTCATGCGGCCGTACAACCTAAGGGCGTTTCCTTTAGGGCCGCGCATCCTCCCAGTGCTAGTTTCAAGGCGAGTGTCTCGCTCTTCTTTCCAAGGTACGGCGTGCTCATCACGTTCGGAGCCTTGGTGGCGATCACACAGGTTCACGTACTTCTATTCCCTCCTGCTTCCAGATCATTTAGTTCTCACGTTGGTTTAGTAGAGGGGATAAGAGAGATTTTCAAGTCGATGAAAGAAGGAAAACATTTGGGCTTGCCTCCTTAGGCACCGACAGTGGAATATATCTTGTTTTATCTTGCTTCTTTCTTTTTTTCTTCTTTTATTAGGTCTTCTCAAGATCATCTCGGGGCTTGCTACGCTTCAAGTAGGAGTTGCGGCCAGTAGCAGCGGCCTAGGCAAGGCGCCATGAGTATGTAACTCTTGGATGGAGTCAGGTGCTGGCCTTCTTTTGACTTTTATGGGCATTGGCTGCTAGCCCTTTTATGTTTTGCAGGCACTAGAATACAGGCCCCATAGATTTGCTCAGCGCTGGCTTCTAAGACATCTTTAGGCAGCTGATGCGCTTGAGGGATCGGAGGCTGTATTGAGGCTGCAGATTGTAGCCTTTGGTGGGGAATGCCCCCTGCATAGCTAGATGTTAATTGAGACATGGCTAAGTGTGGTGGGGCTTCGCATGAATCGACATCGCCTTTGTGATATTTCAGGCAGGGCTCCCCACCTACTTGGATGTAGACGGATAGGTCTCTTTTATTCAGTTGCCTACTGATGAGTGCATATTTTTGTATATTTATTCATGTCACACTCATTATTTATGGGCTTAAATATAACTAATTATGCAAGTTTTTCATATTAATCTTAATCCTACAAAAAATTGAGATTTTTCGATAATTAATTAAAATTTTTACACAACATAATCTATGGGACTTGAGACATGCTTGAAATAAATTAAAAAAAAAGTGCATAATTAACTTTTGGTAAGATCATTAAAAAACACTTGGCTACAATTATTTTATTTACAAAATTCATTGAGCATGAGGGATGGCAAAGTCTGTATTCATTGATAGAACTTTTCTTTTGAGGGGCCTTAGAATAATTTTTATATTTTATGTAAACCTTTTGTACAGGTTGACATGACAAGTTGGCGAGGGCAAGGGGTGACGACATGTGAGCGACCGACAAACAAGCGTGCTGGTCCCATGCCAGCATGGGCATCATGGAGGGATAGCGATGTAGGAACAGTGTTGAGCATAGTTGTGTTGGCAGCCAGACAGCACAGCATGAGAAGGTGTGAGAGGGATAGCAGCCCACGTCACCTACAAGACCACTCCTCTCACCTCTTCCCGGAGGCCGCAACTCCCCCTTTCGGTTGCTCCTCTCACCTCCTCTCTCTCTCTCTAAACATCGCAGCGGCAGACCCCCCTCTCTCTCCTTATCTCTATAACCACCCTCTCTCTCTTCTTCTCTCTCTATCTCTCCTTCTCCCTTTTACCACCGCACCCAGCACCTTCACAGCCCTCACACGCACACCGTCACCGCCCTCACCGTCAACCCTCCGTCCCACTCTCTCTCTCTCTAGGCCCATCGCCTCTCCCACCCTCTTTCTAACTCCACTCGCACCTGACACCGCCGCGGCAGATTCCCCCCCACCATCGTTGTCCGTCCGATACCCCCTCCATGTAGCTCTTAACTCCTCCCTCCCTCTCTCCCTCTCTCTTCTTCCTCATGCTCTCTCTTTCCATCTTCTGCAACGTAGATCCCGTCTCTCCTTCTCTCTCCTTATCTCTCTAACCAATCCCCTCTCTCGTTTCTCAGCGCCACCACACACGTAGCCGCCGGCCGCGAGCTCCCCTGTCAACATCTCACCTCACATATCCTCCATTCCCTCTCTTACCTTCTCTCTCCCACACAACCAGCCGCATACGTCTCTCCTTCCTGCTCTCCCCACCGCACTCTCTCCTCTCCATGCTAACCTCTGAAAGTGGCAGCACCTCCTCTGTCCCATCATGATCACGCCGCCACCACTGCGGAGCCTCTATTGACATCCAGTACCCTCCGCGGCCGCTCCCTCTCTCTTTCCTCTACTCACCTCTGCACCCACTGCGTCGAACCCCCACTACTGTTGCCGATCTCTCTATTCCTCTCTCTTCCTACAACTCTCACCACTGTTAGGATATGTGGGTGTGAGACACGGATTCAAAAGGGGGGGATGAATGAATCTTTCAACAAATACACCCAATTAAAAACAATTATGGAATAAAACTTTTAATAATGCTTAGTAATCAAGTAAGACAGCACAACTACTCTCTTCTCACAACTGTGAGCTGAGACACTCAGGCTCGCAGATGTACTTCTACTAAGCAAAGGAACATACACTCCACAGATATATGCAAAACTCTCAACATAACACAAGGGTGAACACAATTAATCAAGCACACATAACCTATGAAGTGGAGAAAGATGATATGGAGGAGCGCAAGGAGCAAACCACGATGGACAGGATATTTTTTAGGCGGTTCGGTCAGAGCCACAGTCTGCCTACGTCCACCCCTCACTCCAAAGCAGAGTGAGGCTTCCCTTGCAATTGTAAGAACTGCAGACTCAGTCTTCAAATAGACGCTGTCTAACAGCTTGATCCAGAGGAGCACACTCCTCTCTTCCTCCACCTAGGAGGGCAATCACTAGCGACACCCAGTCACTAGCAACCGGAGAGACCAAGTCCCCCTTCCTCTGAAACACAGAGAGAAAGCACAAGTGACACCAAGTCACTTGCCACCGGAGACACTAAGTCTCCCTTCCTCTGAAACACAGAGGGAAAGCACAAGTGACACCAAGTCACTTGCCACCGGAGACACTAAGTCTCCCTTCTCCCGAGTCCACATGAGGAACCCCGAACTCAACTTGAGTATCAGAAGACCAAGAAATTGGAAGATGAAAGTAACAAAAAGGAAAAACAAACTGGCGGATAAAGCTCAATAAATAAAAAAATATAGCTCACACAGGAGCACAACAGTTCAGGATCTGATCGTAGAACTAAACTTCTTCACTCTTCACACTTCCTCTTCTGCTTCAATCTCTTTTTCTTCTGGGTGCTCTCTCTCTCTATCTTTTTCGTCTCTTCTATTCTTCTTCTTCTTCTTCTTTTTTCTCTCTGCTGTTCTCTCCTTTTCTTTCTTGAACTCTCCTATTCTTTTCTCTGCTCTTCTCTTCTTCTGTTCTTCTCTACTTCTCGTCACCACCTTTGATCGAAGGACCGGCCTTCTTATATGGCTGTTGGTAGGGTTCCCACGAGTTCATGCGTCCTGAGAGGATTGCGGATGTTGATCCACATTGCAGAATGTCAGGGATATTCTTCCTGGGACCACGTGCCAATCATTGTTTCTGTTATCCTTACGAGCTCACGTGCCGTATGATGATTTCTGCCCTCGTGCAGATCATATGCTTGAGTGTATGGCAAAGCTTGTAGAAGTTGGCGTAGCCTTAGACCTGCATAGACTTGTGCTCGCGGCGCTCGCAAAACTGCACCAACTTGAGCTTGCAATGAGGTTTGTACTAACTTGAGCTTGTGGCAATGTTTGCACCGTCCTTGAGTTCGCAGTTAAAAATTACACCGATAGTGAATATACGTTAGATGAGAAAACCTTGCACTGACCCTGTATACAACTAACACTAACCTCAGAATGCACATAGTACAACTTAGCACAGACCTTATAAATGCATGTAACAGAGTATGCACGGACTTCGTTCTGCGCAAGGAAGAATGTGCACGGACTTAATTGATGCATAGACCTAAATGTTGCACGGACTTCAATTTCACTGCTACAGGGATATGCACGGACTTGGATAGGCTTGCTAGCATGAAGTGCACTGACCTCATGTTCCTTAGCACAGGCGTTGTGTATGCATGATGCACGCTATGCACAGACCCTATATGTGCGGTACGATGGCTTGCACCGACCTTATGTTCCTTAAGCAAAGCAATGCACTGACCTTATGTTCGTTTGACCAAAACATGCACCGAGTGTATATGTTGTAGACACAAATGAATGACGTGCTCACAGCAAAGAATATGCACCAACCTACATGCGTGCGCATGACAAGAGTGTGCACCAACTTGACATCTGCATCGACCATTGCATGCGCGAGGCAAACAATGCACCGACCTACATGCGTATTACATAAGACCTAAACATGCACTGACTAGACGCTCACTATATGCATCGACCCGATGTTTGTCGAAATGTCAGACCCAAGGAAATGACATGCACACAAGGAAATAATATGCACACATGGAAATAATATGCACACAGTGTATATGATGAAATCTCATTCACAAGCACACATTCACAAATGCATATTCACACAAATGAATCATCTTAACATGCACTCATATGATCATCATGGTCTTTCATGCACACATGCGCACATATGAATCTTCTTGGTATTTGCCATCATCAAAATCACAGAGACACAACAATCTCCCCCTTTTTGATGATGGCAACACCATAATGAGTCATAATGATAACAAAGCATAAGGCAACTCATGTCAACCTATTCTCCCCCTTTGACTTCATCAAAAGGAGAAAATAGAGTAACACCAATTGTAAGATGATTGAAAGATGAGCTAAAAGGCAGGCAGCAAAAAATTCTCCCCCTGAGAGAATGAACATCAAAAACACAGGTGTAATAAGATATGGTAGTGAGGAATGCAACCAGGAGAATGGTTGACAAGATGAGCTCAGGGTTTCCTCTGAGACAAAATGAGAGGAAGCTAGCAAAAGCTTTCCAGCAGAGTAAAGGCACAATAGATCCAAAATGACAAGATAACCTATTCTCCCCCTTTGAGCAAATTGAACATTCAAGGAGTCAAACTGGAATATTCAACCACAACAATTTAGAAATTTAGAAAGCTGCAAGTGAACAAGGTAATAATGACAATGGATCCTCATAATTGTATGGTCTGAAAATGAAAGGTCTACAGAACCATCAGGATTTGCTAGCCAAAAGAAATATGGTAGTGGAATCCATTGAAAGAGACTCAGGCTGATGTGCAAAGATCAATCAAAGCACATATATTTCAAGAACAATTTTGATGTGACACACTAAGGGGAATGCAGCAAACAGACAAGGATCCTTGGATCTATTCCGCAAACAAAATCACAAAATAGCGAGGTTCTAGATAGGGGCCGAACCGCCGTCGCACACACACAAACCCGGGTGACTCGGTGATGCCGAGTGGAGGTGATGGATCAAGACCCTAGTTGGTAGAGTGCCAGCAGGGCTAGGGTTGCCCTTTCGAAGGTATGAGGCCTACACTTTAGGGGCTGGCCAGGTGCCAATTGGGGCACTAGGTCCCTCTCTCTCACAGCCCACGGTGACCGCTCGTAAGTGGAACACACGGGGTCAGGCGCTCTCTCTCTTGCTCAACGGAGTAACTCCACGGATATTAGATGAACAAGTATCAATAATGGAGCAAAGGTCAGAGCTTACCCTGGTTGGTTTGAAGAAACCAACCCCGTTCGGAGACGAGGGCGAGCGGGGAAGTGTGGGTTCCCTGCACACTGCGTCGGTGTAGCTTCCCCTGTTTAGATTATACAAGCACTACTCCCCACGCAAATGGGTGGACTAGGGGAGGGGAAATTAAGTTACAAACCAAACACTACCTCCACGCAGGGAGGGGCGCTAAGCCGGCCAGGCGGGGAGGGTGATTTTGCTTGTTTAGCTCCGATGGCGTACCCCGCCGAATCTGCCCAGCTCTGGAACCGCCGGACAGGGAGTCTGTGAAGTCACCGTTGTGCACTACCCGAGCTCGGAAGTCACCGAAACCAGTGCCGAATTGTCGCTGACTGACCCTGGTATGCTGGTGAATTTTGGTGGATGGCTCCCGCGTCACCACTGGTCGGAGCGGACCCTGGGGCAGGTGCCCAGCGTTCTGGTTCAGGCCGGCCCAGAGTGTTGCAGCTGCTTGTCGTAGGTGCCACGGCCGCTCCCAAAGTCCGATTGCTGCGAGACCAAGTCGAGGACTACCGTGGATGAGTCTTCTTCGAGCAGCAACCAATTAGAGCACCAGACAATGTCGGGGTGGCGAGGAGGAGTCAATTGAGTGAGGGGGGGTCAGGGCAGGACCCGAACAATCTGTTCTGCCCACCCGGGAGAGAAAAATTGGAAAAGGCTTTTCCTGATGCCGAACGGGATGCCTCTTGTTGGTGATGGTGGATGCCTTGGGGTAGAAGCTCTCGGCCAAGTGGTGCCTTCAGAAGTTGAGGGGTGTGGTCGAGGGAGCTCCAGGAAGTCGCTTCAGGTTGCTGGCTGGTCCGATTCTGCGCAGTATAGGGAGATCGGGCCTCTTGAACATCCGGGAAGTCAAATGCAGGCGAGACCACCACTGAGACGAAGCTATCTCGACGAGCTTTCCGTCGATATATGGTGCACCTCCAGACGACGTCGGACGACTCCGGAGCAGCCTCTGCAAGTGGAGCTTCTTCTACTGGTAGCGAACTGAATAGGGCAGAGAACTCTTCGGTGAGTGTGGAGGGGCCTTGGGTGGAGGGTTTAGTGGTTTTGGGAGGGGGTGAGGTTGCTGATGGAGGGGTGGAGCATGGGGAGGTGAGTGTCGATGGAGGGAGATGGGAGGAAGCAGGGTGTGAGAGGGAAGGATGGGGGGGCGGACCTAGTGGGGGGGAGGGGATATGGAGGTGGAGGGGGCGCAAATGGGCTTGGGGAATGGGGAGGGTTTCCTTTGGAATTGGTTTGATGGGTTAATGGAGGGGTTAATGGGAGCCTAGGGGATGGGAAGGGTTGCCTTGGGGAGGGGAAAGGGTGCTTGGGAGATGGGATTCTCCCTTGGGAAAATGAAAGGTTGTATGGGGAAGGGGAAAGGTTGCTTGGGAGTGGTGGGAGTAAAGGGGGGGGTTAATTGCCTTGGGAAGATGAAAGGGTGTCTTTAGTGGGGTGGGGTGATGTGGCAAGTGTGGGAGGAGAGAGAAGGGGGCGAAATTGGGAGAGAGGGAGGGGAGGAGAGAGAGAGGGGTTCGCCCCCTAGAGAGAGAGAGAGAGATAAAGAGAGAGAGAGCTAGAGAGAGAGAGGGGAGACACTTCTTGTGGATAATTTTTTTCTCAATAATTCATTAGTCCTCTCAAGTGGGGTTGGGGTCCTATTTATAGGGATCCCAACATTTACAAAAAGTCCCTGAGATAAGTGCTAATAGCAAATAAGCAAAAGAGATGGGGAAGGGGGAGGGCGCCCCTGGGCCAGGCCCACCTAATTGGGCCCATAAGACATTCTAGCCCAACATGATGACACAAACTTAGGTAAATAACATGATAACCTAGGGACTTGACTCAAAACAAAGGCAAATTACATCAAAATGACTCAAGTAAAAAGGGGAAAATACACCAAGATGATCCAAATAGCAAGCCCAAGTGTCGAAGTGGACCCGTCCAGTCGTGGAGCTGCATCCTACCCGCCTCGGGGAGGGAGAGAGGTGTCGAGCCAGAGGGAATCTCAGGTGATGTCCCCATCAACTCCCCCGGGCTGTGAAGAGCTCGACTCTGTCGAGAAAGGGACCACTCGGCTGCGATAACGCTCTAGGAGGTCGGGGTCTAGCTATTGCAGATCCTCCCTGCTCACCCATGAGTCATCCGAAGGGGGCCGGCCCTTCCACCTGACCAAGTATCGCTCGTATGCTTTGCTCCGGGTGATAGTGACCTGTTCATCCAATATCCGCTCTAGTTGCTCACGTTGGCCTCTCTGGGCTGGTGGAGCTTTCTCATGGGTGGTGGCTCTCTCAAGGGGTGGAACAAGCTCGATTTCCTCACTAGGTGTCACCGTGGGACCCCTGTATGGCACCAAGTCAGTCACATTGAATGTGGGACTTACTTCGTCCTCCTCGGGGAGGTCCAACACGTAAGCATTCGTGCCGATCCACCTCAGAACCTGGAAGGGACCTGATCCACGCGACCTCAGTTTGGAGACATTCCCAGGGAATAGTCTCTCGGTTGTCACCATCACATAGTCACCTACACGAAATTCCTGGTGGCGTCGGTGGGAATCGGCCGATTTCTTATAAACCTCATTGCTTTTGTTGATGTGTTTGCGGATTTCCTCATGCAATTCTTTCATGTGTTGGGCAAAAGACTCAGCACTAATAGACACTCTAGCATGTGTAGGTAAAGGAATGAGATCTGTAGGCTTTCTAGGCTTGTACCCATGCACGGCTTCAAATGGGCTCATCCCTATTGAGCTATTTACTAAGTTGTTGTATGCAAACTCTGCCTGGGGTTGAATAAGATCCCAATTCCCTGGGCGGTCCTCGACAAGGCACCGAAGGAGATTCCCGAGACTCCGATTGATGACCTCGGTCTGGCCATCTGTTTGAGGGTGATAGGCCGTGGAAAATTTGAGAAGGGTCCCCATTAGGTGCCAGAGGGTCTTCCAAAAATAGCTGGTAAACTTAACATCCCTATCAGAAATGATGGTCTTGGGTAGGCCATGGAGGCGAACTACCTCATCGAAGAACAGGCGGGCCACATGAGAGGCATCAGAGGTTTTGGAACAGGGGATGAAATGAGCCATTTTGGAAAACTTGTCCACTACGACGAAGATTGAATCATGCTTCTTCTGGGTTCTAGGTAGGCCCAAGACAAAGTCCATGCTTAAATCCTGCCATGGACGATCAGGGACAGGGAGTGGGGTGTATAGGCCAGTGTTCTGTTTTACTTGTTTGGCGGAGGCACATATGCGACACTGTCCCACAATTTTGCCCACATCCCTCTTGAGACTTGGCCAGTAGAACTATCCCTCAACCATAGCAATGGTCTTATGTATCCCAAAATGTCCAGCCAGGCCTCCCGCATGTAACTCCTTGATTAAGAAATCTCGCAGTGAGGTTCTAGGTATGCAAAGTTTACGGCATTTGAAGAGGAATCCGTCCTCTAGAATGAAACCTTGGTGTTCCTTAAGTGATTGGGTGGTCAGGGTGGTATGGATAGGCCCAAAATCTGGGCAATTAGGGTACTCATTCTTGATTCTTTCAAACCCTATGACTTCCACCCGAATGGTAGCCAACAAGGAGACCCTCCTACTGAGTGCATCTGCGGCACGATTCTCACTCCCAGCCTTATGCTTGATCACAAAAGTGTAGGATTGGATGTATTCGACCCAGCGGGCATGTCGGGCATTCAGTTTCTGTTGGGAGTTAAGATATTTTAGGGCCTCGTGGTCAGAAAATATGACAAACTCTTTGGGCAAGAGATAATATCTCCAATGCCGGAGGGATTGAACCACGGCATAAAATTCTTTGTCATAGGTGGAGTATTTCATCCTGGCATCACACAATTTTTCACTAAAGTAGGCCACCGGGTGTCCCTCTTGGCTAAGGATCCCGCTAATCCCTACCCCGGAGGCATCACAAGTCACCTCAAAGACTTTAGAAAAGTCGGGAAGGCATAATACCGGGGCTTGGGTCATCCTTTCCTTGAGCTCTTGGAAGGCCCTAGAAGCAGACTTGGTCCACACAAAAGTCCCCTTTTTAAGGCAATCTGTGATGGGGGCTGTGACTGTGCTGAACCCACGGATGAATCTCCGATAGAAGGTGGCCAACCCATGGAAACTCCGGACTTTATGGAGAGTGCGGGGCTCTGGCCAGTCAAGGATAGCTTGGACCTTTTAGGGGTCCATGGACACTCCCTCAGTGGAGACCACATATCTGAGGAAAGCAATGGATTTGGTCATGAAATGACATTTTCCCAAGTTGGCAAAGAGGCTCTCTTTCCTAAGGGTAGTGCAGATCTGCCTAAGGTGGCTGAGGTGGGCTTCCTCGGACTGACTGTAGATAAGGATATCATCAAAATAAACCACTAGGAAGACTCCAATGTAAGGTCTAAGGACCTCTGCCATCAGGCGCATAAAGGTGCTCGGGGCATTTGATAGCCCGAATGGCATCACTTGCCACTCGTAGAGTCCATCCTTGGTTTTAAAGGCTATTTTCCATTCATCTCCTAGCCTTTATTCTAACCTGATGGTAGCCACTTTTAAGATCTATTTTGGAAAAAATGGTGGCTCCGGCTAGCATATCAAGCATATCGTCAAGCCTAGGTATGGGAAACCTATATTTGACGGTAATCTTGTTGATGGCCCTGCTATCGACACACATTCGCCATGTCCCATCCTTCTTGGGTGTAAGAAGGGCCGGGACAGCACAAGGACTTTTGCTAAGGCGGAGAAAGCCTTTCCTAATAAGTTCCTCCACTTGCCTCCTCAATTCAGCATGCTCTGTGGGGTTGAGGCGATAGTGGGGCAGGTTTGGGAGGGTGGCTCCTGGGACGAGGTCAATAGCATGTTGAATATCCCTCATGGGTGGCAGTTGATCAGGGAGCTCATCGGGGAACACATCATTAAATTCTTCCAGGAGAGGGTGTATTTCCACGGGGTGGGGGTTGGAGGGAGTTGACTCTCCAAGGCATATGACTACCGCACACAAGGGTGTTCCTTGAGCAACCTCTTCCTCCAGTTCTTTTCTCATGATGAGATGCATGCCTTTGACTATTTCGTTTGGCTTTTCTTGGGTAGGTTCTTGGAAGGCTGGTTGGGTTGGTGGGAGTGGGACCCCTGGGTTTTGAGGTGGCTTTGGTTGTGGTGAAGGGAGAATCCCCTTGGAGGGAGGTTCCTTCCGTGGTGGGGAAGGGTTGAGGCGGATGGTCTTCCCCTCATGTTCAAAGGTGCATGTGTTTGGCTTTCCTAGGATGGTTGCATTGACGTCCTAAATCCAAGGCCTCCCTAGAAGGATGCTCCCTACTTCCATGGCTATAATGTCACACCAAACCTGTCCTTGATAAGATGAGAAGGTGATGGGTACAAGGCAACAAGTGTTGACCGGGATGGAGTGATTGTTAATCCAAGAGACCCGGTATGGCTTGGGGTGGGGTGTAGTAGTAAGCCCAAGAAGCTTAACGGTGTCAGGAGACACGGCGTTGACACAACTCCCATTGTCTAGGATCACTTTCCTAACATGGCTCCCCATCTTGAGGTAGGTGTGAAAAATGGAGGTCCTACGCCAATCCTCCTCTTGTGGTTTGGTGAGGGTGCACCTAATCACACCTAAGTGGGAGTCGGCAGGAGGAGGGTCGTGGTCTAAGCCTGTTTCATAGAGTTGTTCCTCATACTCCTCTTCCCAACCTAAGGTAGCCTCATACTCCTCAATCTCACTCTCATGCTCTCCTTGGAACGGGGTAGGTCCCCCTTCAATGATAAGGCTGGACAATCCTTTGGATGGACATTGGGTGGAGATGTGGCCATAACCATGACACCAAAAGCACTTTACCGAACTACTCCCTGGGGTTGTTCCTTTGGGGGGTTCCTCTCTTCGGGGAGGAGGGTTAGGTGGAGTAGCCCTTGTAGGGGTGGGATTGGTTGGTTGATGGTAAGTCCGAGTAGGAGTTCCCTCACTGGGGATAGGGGTCTTCAATAGGGGAGGCAGGTTGGGTCGGGGACCCGGAGTCCTGACATTGGCCGTTCTAGGGGAGGCAAACCTAGGATTCCTAGAAAATCTCTCCACATCGCGGGCTATTTGATAGGCTATTTCAAGGCTATGCACTTCCCTCATGAAAAGCTCCCGTTTGATATGGGGTAGAAGACCGTTTCTAAATCGGGATAGAGTGACGGCCGGTTCCTCGATGACTCCACACTTTAGGAGATAGGAGTCAAATTTTTCAATGTACTCCTCCAGTTTTTCCTTCCTGGCTAAGACTTTGCCACTCATCGAGGAGTAGTTGACTATAGGAATTGGGAAGGTATTTGCTCCTGAGTTGGGTCTTCATGTCAAGCCAATTGTCAATGGGCTCTTCCCGCCTAATCCTCCTTTGGCTTTGTACCTTTAACCAATAGGTTTTGGCTAGTTTGAGAAGGTGCATCTTAGCCAACCTAACTTTCCTTTCCTCGGTCATTGGGTACCAATCAATGTATTGGTCCATGCCATGTTCCCATTCTTCATAGGCGCTTGGGTTATGGGACCCATCAAAGTTCGGAGCCTCTACCTTAATCATCCTTAAGAGGAAATCATCTGGGTCCTCTCGGGGTCGCCTCTCATTGCGCCAAGGTTGTAGAGGCCTCTCATGCTCACGGTAAAAGTCATTCTCTAGGTCTTCCCTATCAAGTTCAGCTCGTGGAGGGGGAGCCCTTTGGGCATGGTTCCTAGGGGGGGCCCTAGCTTCCTCGAGTCTATCCAGATGGATGGAAAAACCATCTAACCGATCCATGACGGTATTAAGGATAGCCTCAACTCGATCCATCGGAGCTTGGGGTGCCTCCCCAGGGATGTCTTGGTTGCCTTGGGAATTGGAATTCATAGGGGGAACAGAGGTTGAGGGGTCGGTCCGATACAAGGCACCACTACGGGTGGACATGCACAATGAAGAGATGAACGACACACGGATGATGACTTATGCAATGGCCTTAGGACCTAGGCTTGTAGAGACAAGTCTAAAACTTGCTCTGATACCACTTGATGTGACACACTAAGGGGAATGCAGCAAATAGACAAGGATCCTTGGACCTATTCCGCAAACAAAATCACAAAATAGCGAGGTTCTAGATAGGGGCCGAACCGCCGTCGCACACACACGAACCCGGGTGACTTGGTGATGCCGAGTGGAGGTGATGGATCAAGACCCTAGCTGGTAGAGTGCCAGCAGGGCTAGGGTTGCCCTCCCGAAGGTACAAGGCCCACACTTTAGGGGCTGGCCGAGTGCCAATGGGGCACTAGGTCCCTCTCTCTCACAGCCCACGGTGACTGCTCATAAGTGGAACACACGGGGTCGGGCACTCTCTCTCTTGCTCAACGGAGCAACTCCACGAATATTAGATGAACAAGTATCAATAATGGAACAAAGCTCAGAGCTTACCCTGGTTGGTTTGAAGAAACCAACCCCGTTCGGAGACGAGGGTGAGCGGGGAAGTGTAGGTTCCCCGCACACTGCGTCGGTGTAGCTTCCCCTGTTTAGATTATACAAGCACTACTCCCCATGCAGGGGGGTGGACTAGGGGAGGGGAAATTAAGTTACAAATCAAACACTACCTCCACGCAGGGAGGGGCGCTAAGCCGGCCAGGCGGGGAGGGTGGTTTTGCTTGTTTAGCTTCGATGGGGTACCCCGCCGAATCTGCCCAGATCTGGAAGTGCCAGAGAGGGAGTCGATGTAGTCGCCTCTATGTACTCCCCCGAGCTCGGAAGTCACCGAAACTTGTGCCGAATCGTCTCTGACTGACCCTGGTATGCTGGTGAATTTTGGTAGATGGCTCCCGCGTCACCACTGGTCGGAGCGGACCCTGGGGCAAGTGCCCTACGTTCTGGTTCAGGCCGGTCCAGAGTGTTGCAGCTTCTTGACATAGGTGCCACGGCCGCTCCCGAAGTCCGATTTCTGCGAGAGCAAGTCGAGGACGACCGTGGATGAGTCTTCTTCAAGCAGAAACCAAGCAGAGCACCAGAAGATGTCGGGGTGGCGAGGAGGAGTCCGTTGAGTGAGGGAAGGTCAGGGCATGACCCGAATGATCTGTTCTGCGCACCCGGAAGAGAAAAATTGGAAAAGGCTCTTCCTGATGCCGAACGGGATGCCGCTTGTTGGTAATGGTGGATGCCTTGTGGTAGAAGCTCTCGGCCAAGTGGCACCTTCAGAAGTTGAGGGGTGTGGCTGAGGGAGCTCCAGGAAGTCGCTTCAGGTCGCTGGCTTCTCTGATTCTTTGCAGTATAGGGAGATCGGGCCTCTTGAACAGTCGGGAAGTCGAATGCAGGCGAGACCACCATCGAGACGAAGCTATCTTGACGAGCTTTCTGTCATAATATGGTGCACCTCTAGACGACGTCGGACGACTCTAGAGCAGCCTCTGCAAGTGGAGCTTCTTCTGCTGGTAGCGAATTGAATAGGGCAGAGAACTCTTTGGTGAGTGTGGAGGGGCCTTTGGTGGAGGGTTTAGTGGTTTTGGGAGGGGGTGAGGTTGCTGATGGAGGGGTGGAGCATGGGGAGGTGAGGGTCGATGGAGGGAGATGGGAGGAAGCAGGGTGTAAGAGGGAAGGAGGGGGGGGGCGGACCTAGTGGGGTGGGAGGGGATATGGAGGTGGAGGGGGCGCAAATGGGCTTGGGGAATGGGGAGGGTTTCCTTTGGAATTGGTGTGATGGGTTAATGGAGGGGTTAATGGGAGCCTAGGGGATGGGAAGGGTTGCCTTGGGGAGGGGAAGGGGTGCTTGGGAGATGGGATTCTCCCTTGGGAAAATGAAAGGTTGTATGGGGAAGGGGGAAGGTTGCTTGGGAGTGGTGGGAGTAAAGGGGGGGTTAATGGCCTTGGGAAGATGAAAGGGTGTCTTTAGTGGGGTGGGGTGATGTGGCAAGTGAGGGAGGACAGAGAAGGGGGGCGAAATTGGGAGAGAGGGAGGGGAGGAGAGAGAGAGGGGTTCACCCCCTAGAGAGAGAGAGAGAGATAAAGAGAGAGAGAGGGGAGACACTTCTTGTGGATAATTTTTTTCTCAATAATTCATTAGTCCTCTCAAGTGGGGTTGGGGTCCTATTTATAGGGATCCCAACATTTACAAAAAGTCCCTGAGATAAGTGCTAATAGCAAATAAGCAAAAGAGATGGGGAAGGGGGAGGGCGCCCCTGGGCCAGGCCCACCTAATTGGGCCCATAAGACATTCTAGCCCAACATGATGACACAAACTTAGGTAAATAACATGATAACCTAGGGACTTGACTCAAAACAAAGGCAAATTACATCAAAATGACTCAAGTGAAAAGGGGAAAATACACCAAGATGATCCAAATAGCAAGCCCAAGTGTCGAAGTGGACCCGTCCAGTCGTGGAGCTGCATCCTACTCGTCTCCGGGAGGGAGAGAGGTGTCGAGCCAGAGGGAATCTCGGGTGATGTCCCCATCAAATTTTGATATCTGTTGAAAAGATCAATGAAGGTAACAGAGGCCAACAATTGAGCAAAAACATTATTTTCAAAGACTCTGAGATATAGAATTTTTTAGTAAGTTACTTCATAAACCAGAATTTAGGTGTTAGATTCTTCCACTATAAAAGCTTATGAATCCTTTGATTGACAGATATGGTTTAAGAGAGATGTAAACAGAGTTTTTCAAAAAGAAACCATACTCGTATCTGAAATAAATTTTAATAAAAGTGAACCAAATGCTCATAAATCACTTCTAGTTCAACCTTCTTCCATCTTACTCAGTTTACATTCCATGACTTCTTTGAGAATCACATAAGGTAGTATTGAGAATAAACACTCGTGAAAGCATCTGAATTTTACTGTCCTTCCAGAATTTTTGAATCACACTTTTTCATATTTTTCTTTTGATCATTAAAACACTTGTTAGGGTACATAAATTTTAATGAGCAATTTTGGTTGATCAACACCTTTCGACGTGAGGAGACACCTTGATCAGAGGCCAGAATCCCCAGTTATTCAGTATGATAACTGTATTGCTTCTCTATTTTAGAGAACAGAGATAGCATTAGAGGTATCTTTGGCATGAGGAGACACCTTGATTAGAGGCCAGAATCTCAGTTACTCAATACAACCATGCCATTGCTGATGTGGCACAGCCCAAAGATCACTAAATATGATGAGATGACCCTAGGACTTAGACCCGCAAGCATACAAGTGCTCAATGATTCTCACAATGACGATTTTTGCTCACTCGGCTCACACGTTCACCCGATGGGTCCGGGAGATGATGGTGAGGGTCCGAGGCGGGACCCAATTGTCCTAATGGACTTACAATGCTAAGGCTGACCCCCAATGGGCCTGGGAGACCCAACTTTGTGGGTGGCTGGCCCGCAAGGCGGGGTGTTGGGTGGAACTCACTCACGGGCCGCGGTGGGCATGAAATCGCTTAAAATTAAGTCCGAGCGCTCTCTTACCGTCCGACGGGTATTCAAGGCAATACTACATTTGCAGAAATGAAGCTACAAGGGTGTGATCAGAAGCTCACCTGATCGGTGTGAAGACACCGATCCCGTTCGGAGACGAGGGCGCGCCGGGAAGCGTGGGTAATTACCCGAACGCTGCGGCGATTGTCGCTTGACCTGAAACTTAAAGAGTACAACACTACACCTCACGCAGGAGGGATGAACTTGGGGTGGGGATTAATCTTATTACACTCAAAACTACCTCCACGCAGGGAGGGGCCTTCAGCCGGCCAAGCGGGGTGGGGATTTATGCAAAGGAAAAGCCGATCTTCCGAGTCCGCCGGTTCTGCCAATCTACAGGTTTGCAGGATAGGATGTCGCTGTTGATGCTGCCATGGGATCCACGGGGCTCCAAACTTGATGAAACCACTGCCAAAAGTTTCTCAGCTGACAGGGAATGAAGCTTGAATTTTTGGGGCAGCTTTGACACCCGAGGCTGGCAGGGCCGGTGATGGGAACAGGACAGCAATGTCTGGCTCCTGGTAGGTACCGAACTGATGCCGCAGGTTTCAGACGTCGCTGTGGCCGCTCCTGAACTCCGATTGGGACGAGATTGGCGGTGACACGATCATGGTCGGAGTAGCTTCGAGAAGCAGTTGACAGGGCCTCGATCCAAGGTCGGAGGAGAGCGGGGTAGCCGGAAGAGTAGGTACAGGTCGAACCTGGTCCCACAGTGGGCAGACTACCCACCCTGACAAAGAAAATGTTAACTTGCAGCTCCGTTGGCCGACTGAGGTCCTTCTTCTTGGAGAAGACAGCTAACTGGTAGTAGTTTCAGCCCTCCAAAAATGGCTCTCAGATTTTCAGGGAGGAAGTCGTGGTCGGACTGTGACTGCAGCTCTGGTTCCCTGCCTGAGAGCTTCTGCGCAGTTGAGGGAGATCGGCTCTTGCGGACAGCTCCGACCTCGGATGTTGACGAAACCACCTCGCCTTGAAAGCTCTCTGGACGTACTTTCCAGATATGTAGGCCTTGACACCAGGAGGACCAGGGAAGGGCCGGTCCTGTTGCGATCTTCAGGACCCAACTCTGCAGCCTGCGACCTGCTTTCTGAAATGGCAAACTAGCAAGAATGAAGGGAGTGGGAGGGGGGTAACAAAGCTTGAGGATGATGGCTGAAGGTTTAGGGAGGGGGGGAGGACGTGGCTAGGGCTCCAGGAGGTTAGGAATGGCAGTGATGGAGGGAGAAAGGGGGCTGGAACTGCTAGAGGTGGAGATGGGGGAGTGGATGTGCACAAGAGAGAAGATGAGTGTGAGGGAAGGTGGGGGGCGAACTTGGCTATGGGGAGGGAGTGGATTTCGACCTAGGGTGAGGGAGGGATGGGAGAGGGGAGGGTAATTCGAATTTGGGCTTTGGGAGGGGTTAATTTAGCCTTGGGAAGGTGGATAGGTGCCTTGGGAAGTGAAGGGAGGTGGGTGGTAGTTGGGAAGTAGAGTTTGGATTGGTGGAGGGTTGTTGGGACTAGGTGGAGAGTAAAGGAGGGTTGTGGGAAGTTGTGGGGTATTAATGGAGGTAGGTGGGGGTTGGAATTGAATGAGAGAGGGGGAGGAGAGAGGGGAGGTTCGCCCCTTGCCTTGTGGGAGAGAGAAGGAGAGCTAGAGAGAGAGAGAGGAATGGAATAATGAGAGATTTGAAAGAGTTTTCTTCAATATTCATCAAAAGTTAGTACATGGAGGGAGATGGGGGCTATTTATAGGCAACCCATCTTTACAAGACAAAAATAACCCTGCCATTTAAGGCAAAAGACCAAACATGTCCTAGACTCAGTCCAATAGGCCCAAACTAAGGTATTAGGGCCCAATTAGACCAAATAGGGGAAATGGACTAGTACAACATGACATAATAAAAGGAAATACATGCGACATGACCCAATAAAAGGAAAATTACATATGATAAGACTCAATAAAAGGAAGATACATAAGATGAGAATGAGTCGACCCAAATCAAGGGTGTGCAGGCGACCCGAGCCATAGCGAGTGTCGTGAGATGTCCTCATCAAATCCCCCAGGGTGGGGAGAACTCAACCCTGTCGAGTGTGGGTCTGCCTGGCTGTCATAGTGCTCCAGAATGTCGGGATCCAACCGCAGCAGGTCCTCCTGGCTCACCCAAGTATCCTCCGTCGGGGAACGGTTCTTCCAACTAACCAAGTAGCGCTGATACACCTTGTGCCTCGTAATGATGCTCTGCTCATCCAGTATTGCCTCTATCTGCTCTCGTCGATCTCTTAAGCTGGGAAGTGGAGTCCCTCCGGGAGTGTCTCTCATAAGGGGGGGTAAAGGCTCAAGCTCCTCACTGGGTTCCACCGCGGGGCCTTTGTAGGGTACCAGGTCCGCCACGTTGAAGGTAGGGTGCATCCCATAGCTCTCTGGTAGGTCAATCTCATAAGCATTGCTGCCAAGTCATCGTAGAACTCGAAAGGGTCCCGACCCTCGTGCCCTCAACTTGGAGGTAGGCTCGGGAAGGAGCCGCTCCGTCCTCACCATCACCGGGTCTCCCACTTGGAATTCACAGTGGCGCCGGTGAGCATCTGCCCGTCTTTTGTAAGCCTCATTGCTTTTCCCTATATGCTTGCGGATGTCATCATGCAACTCTTTGATATGCTGTGCAAAGGAGTCAGCTGAGACTGACACCCTAGCATGTGGGGGAAGGGGAATGAGATCCGAGGGCTTTCTAGGCCCAAAACCATGCACTGTCATGAATGATGATCCTATAGGGATGAAGGGAGGGCCTGGACAGCCAAATTCAGCCCTATCAAGTGTTAGATTGGTTTTGACAGACTTAGGAGGACCAGGGCATCCATGAATTGACCTATCATGCTTAGAAACCATGTGGACCTTGATGCACTTAGGTGGACCGGGGCAGCCACAAGTGGCCCTATCATGCATGAGACGGATGAAGAGTGGGGGAAGACCAACTTGTCCAACTGTAAGCCTATCATGCACTGGACCTAGTGTATGAATGACACAAATGATGTGACTAGCCTGACCACATGATGTAAAAGGTTGTGATACATGGATTCCTATCAAGATGGTCCCATCTGTGAGATTTGGGGGTTTCCACTCATGGGGGTCGAAGCGGTTCCAAGGGGTGGACATCTTGGGATGGGTCACTCCCTTATTTCCAAGGTTGATGCCACCCTTGGCATTGACTCTCATAGTGTGGGCGGAATTTCGGAATGGGTGGGTTAGGCCTGACATGGTGGGTGAGGGTAGGAGGGAGTGGGTGGTGGGTGAGGAGTACTTGGAAGCCCATAGGGAGTGGCCAAACAGATCAAGATGGGTTAAGGGGTGGGTGATGTGGAGGTGGGTTTCAATCCAAGTGGTCGCCCTAGGGTCCCTAGCACACATAGGGAAGTGAAAATCATGAACCCAGTGGGACTTATCGTAATGCTCCTTGCAAAGGGGCGAGGGGTAGGGAGAGATGTAGGAGGGCCAGGAGGTGGGTTGGTAATGAGGGGCTAGTGGGAAGGGAACATGTGGATCTAGGAGGACTTGGGTTGAGGGGAATGGGGCTTCTTCCCATCCTGGACCTTGAGCATTCCAAAGCATACACTCCCTAGTGTGGGCTGGGCACTCGTCTCCTAATGGGGTAAGCACCAAAGTGGATTCCTGAGGTTGATTGCCCTCTCCTTGTGGTAGGGGAGTGGTGTAAAACTCATCGGGAATTGAAATCCCTTTCCTTGTGGAAGGAGGGGATTTCCATTGAGTGGGGTCAAAAGGATCATAGAAATTGAAACTCTTATGGAGGGATCTCTCTATGTCCTTGGATAGGTTGGCCCAAGTAGGACGTTCCCCGATGCATGTTGAATCTTCATCGACAAGGGGCAATAACAAGAGTGTGGACTCACTAGGAAGTGTGACCTTGAGGAGAGGAGAGCATTTTTTTGTGGGGCTCATTGGGTCAAGTTCCCTAGGGGTTGGCAGGAAGATTAGAAGCTCACTAGTGCATTGGCCTATAGTGCAAATAGATGTAATGGAGCCAATGGATGAGTAGGTAAAGGTAAGGTACTTGGGCTTAATGGGTTCCATGGCCAACATGCTAGTCAACCCCATTTGATAACTCAAACTCCTAAGTAGGTCTTCAAGGGTTTCCACAAGGTAAAAGGATTGATATGTTGTGTGATGAGAATGACATAGCACTAGTTGAACTTGCTCTATGGGGAGGTTGCATGGGGTTGAAGGGTACAAGATGGGACCTTTCTTGAGCCAGGTAGCTAGGGGCTCCTCTATGGTTAGCTCACCAGTGGGTGGGATGAGTTGCTCATGTTGGGGTTCGGGTTGGTTTTGTGCAATGGAGATTTGAGGCTCATTTTCCACTTTAACTGATCACTTTTGAATGGTTTGCTCAAACTTGGAGAGAGCTTGGTTATAAGAATTTGGGAAGTGGAACCTTTTCTTGTCTCCCGGGGATTGCAAGTGACACCCTTTTCCTTCGGGGTCTATGATTGCTTGTTGTTCTTCCATCCATTCTTTTCCCAAAATAATATGTGACCCAAGGGGCCGAATTTTGCACCATGCTCCACTACCCCACGTAATGGATTTGGAGGGAATGCGGCTTACACAAGGTACGTAGAACTCTACGAAAACCCATTCCCCATGGATGACAATTTTCCCTTCTTGTGACAAGGAGTTCACAAGAGTTTGGGAGACATAATTTCCCGATTGGTACTCATCAAGGAACACAGTGGTGATTTTGTTGTGGGGTAGGACTACTTTGAAGCTAAAGGACATGGTGAACCGGTCACCGTGGGAATTGGGATTCATGGTGTTATTGGAAGAAGATGGATTGCCTTGATAATGAGTTCACTACGAGTGGTCATGCAAAGTTGGGTGGGCTATGCAAGGGTGTGCGAATGCACCTAAGAAAAACTTAGTGTGACCCAAGACTAGACTTGTAAGGATAAGCCTATGACCGCTCTGATACCACTTGATGTGGCACAGCCCAAAGACCACTAAATATGATGAGATGACCCTAGGACTTAGACCCGCAAGCATACAAGCGCTCAATGATTCTCACAATGATGATTTTTGCTCACTCAGCTCACACGTTCACCCGATGGGTCCGGGAGATGATGGTGAGGGTCCGAGGCGGGACCCAATTGTCCTAATGGACTTACAATGCTAAGGCTGACCCCCAATGGGCCTGGGAGACCCAGCTTTGTGGGTGGCTGGCCCGCAAGGCGGGGTGTTGGGTGGCACTCACTCACGGGCCGCGGTGGGCATGAAATCGCTTAAAATTAAGTCCGAGCGCTCTCTTACCGTCCGACGGGCATTCAAGGCAATACTACATTTGCAGAAATGAAGCTACAAGGGTGTGATCAGAAGCTCACCTGATCGGTGTGAAGACACCGATCCCGTTCGGAGACGAGGGCGCGCCGGGAAGCGTGGGTAATTACCCGAACGCTGCGGCGATTGTCGCTTGACCTGAAACTTAAAGAGTACAACACTACACCTCACGCAGGAGGGATGAACTTGGGGTGGGGATTAATCTTATTACACTCAAAACTACCTCCACGCAGGGAGGGGCCTTCAGCCGGCCAAGCGGGGTGGGGATTTATGCAAAGGAAATGCCGATCTTCCGAGTCCGCCGGTTCTGCCAATCTGCAGGTTTGCAGGACAGGATGTCGCTGTTGATGCTGCCACGGGATCCACGGGGCTCCAAACTTGACGAAACCACTGCCAAAAGTTTCTCAGCTGACAAGGGATGAAGCTTGAATTTTTTGGGCAGCTTTGACACCCGAGGCTGGCAGGGCCGGCGATGGGAACAGGACAGCAATGTCTGGCTCCTGGCAGGTACCAAACTGATGCAGCAGGTTTCAGATGTCTCTATGGCCGCTCCTGAACTCCGATTGGGACGAGATTGGCGGTGACACCATCGTGGTCAGAGTAGCTTCGAGCAGCAGTTGACAGGGCCTCGATCCAAGGTCGGAGGAGAGCGGGGTAGCCGGAAGAGTAGGTACAGGTCGAACCTGGTCCCATAGTGGGCAGACTACCCACCCTGACGAAGAAAATGTTAACTTGCAGCTCCAGTGGCCGAATGAGGTCCTTCATCTTGGAGAAGACAGCTAACTGGTATTAGTTTCAGCCCTCCAAAAATGGCGCTCAGATCTTCAGGGAGGAAGTCGTGGTCAGACTGTGACTGCAGCTCTGGTTCCCTGCCTGAGAGCTTCTGCGCAGTTGAGGGAGATCGGCTCCTGCAGACAGCTCCGACCTCGGATGTTGACGAAACCACCTCGCCTTGAAAGCTCTCTGGACGCCCTTTCCAGAGATGTAGGCCTTGACACCAGGAGGACCAGGGAACGGCCGGTGCTGTTGCGATCTTCAGGACCCAACTCTGCAGCCTGCGACCTGCTTTCTGAAATGGCAAACTAGCAAGAATGAAGGGAGTGGGAGGGGGGTAACAAAGCTTGAGGATGATGGCTGAAGGTTTAGGGAGGGGGGGAGGACGTGGCTAGGGCTCTAGGAGGTTAGGAATGGCAGTGATGGAGGGAGAAAGGGGGCTGGAACTGCTAGAGGTGGAGATGGGGGAGTGGATGTGCACAAGAGAGAAGATGAGTGTGAGGGAAGGTCGGGGGCGAACTTGGCTATGGGGAGGGAGTGGATTTTGACCTAGGGTGAGGGAGGGATGGGAGAGGGGAGGGTAATTCGAATTTGGGCTTTGGGAGGGGTTAATTTAGCCTTGGGAAGGTGGATAGGTGCCTTGGGAAGTGAAGGGAGGTGGGTGGTAGTTGGGAAGTAGAGTTTGGATTGGTGGAGGGTTGTTGGGACTAGGTGGAGAGTAAAGGAGGGTTGTGGGAAGTTGTGGGGTATTAATGGAGGTAGGTGGGGGTTGGAATTGAATGAGAGAGGGGGAGGAGAGAGGGGAGGTTCGCCCCTTGCCTTGTGGGAGAGAGAAGGAGAGCTAGAGAGAGAGAGAGGAATGGAATAATGAGAGATTTGAAAGAGTTTTCTTCAATATTCATCAAAAGTTAGTACATGGAGGGAGATGGGGGCTATTTATAGGCAACCCATCTTTACAAGACAAAAATAACACTGCCATTTAAGGCAAAAGACCAAACATGTCCTAGACTCAGTCCAATAGGCCCAAACTAAGGTATTAGGGCCCAATTAGACCAAATAGGGGAAATGGACTAGTACAACATGACATAATAAAAGGAAATACATGCGACATGACCCAATAAAAGGAAAATTACATATGATAAGACTCAATAAAAGGAAGATACATAAGATGAGAATGAGTCGACCCAAATCAAGGGTGTGCAGGCGACTCGAGCCATAGCGAGTGTCGTGAGATGTCCTCATCAATTGCTCTACCATGTTTTCACATTATTTTTAATGATTTTAAATAGAGTTAACTATGGTACTTCATGACACAGTCCTTTGGACAGGTTTATCAGTAACCACAGTCATTGCTCTATCCACAATATTTCTTTTAGGACAAATTCAGACAGATTAAATGTTTAATAGCAATACTAACACTCAGTATTTCAATCAAAGAAAATCATGATTTCAACTTTTCAGATTTCAGGAAGACTTACATGAATTTACATGAGATAATCAGTTAAGGTTTATTAAAAAGTTGTATCAGATATTTTCAAGTTTTTTGAGCTCAAACTTAAGAGTACATTAGAATTAAACCAATTCCAAATCAACAAGCATTCTTAAACCTGTATAATGGAAGATTCTACATTAAATGTGTTTTAACATTTATGAAGCAGTATTCAAACTGAAGGTTTACTTCAAATCTCAGTTCAGTTATTGAGTAATCAGCAGCGGCCAGCAATGATTATTTGATGATGAGAGACACTGGAATGACAGATATGGCAGGGTAAATTAATTAGATGGACAGGAAGAGTTCAGGATTAAGATCATCAGAAGGTATGCAAGTCTAACAAAGATAGTATGCAACTTGACCCATGGTACTTTGCGGAGGACTTGGTCTAAGGACCACCTCACACATGGTAGGAGCATCCAGAAAGACTCCATCTGCCCTGCACTGTTCCATTTAATATACCATGATGGTCATGCATGACAATGCAGTGCTAATGAAGTTCTATATGCAGTCAGTCACTTCTTTTTGGAATTTTCAAAATAAGTGATATGCAATGCAGTTCACTACATGTATGCATATGCAACGGCTCTCCTCAGGATGAATTGCTCTAACTAGTGTGCAGTATAATCCAAATTTCTAAGTGTCACAAATGCATTACAAATTGTGCATTTACTCCCCCTGATTAAATGCAATATATGAAGTTTCTAAATGCACATGTGCAATACTCAACATTCAGGGAGTTTGACAAATCATGCATCATGACATAGATATGCAATGCATTTAGATACAAACTTCAAGTATTTCCATGTGCATTTCAGACTTTCAAAGAGACTCAGTTAGACGATGCACAAAAGAATTGACATCATATGCAGACATTTAAAGCGGACATCTAAAGCAGACAGATTCAGAAGACAGAGTTTTGAGAACTGACCTGAAGAGTGTAATCATGGGATTTTCGTTCTTGAGTGCCTTGGTTTATTAACCCCTTGTTTATTTCTTTCCAAGGCACACCTACAGCAACTGAGTTATTTTGCACAAGCAGGTACCCAAGAGGTCTTGGGTCCTAAACTAACATTGACACCTTTAGCAGGTGTTCTAAACAATTTTTGTGCATGAAGGTCATCAAATCTCATCAAGTAGTAATTATTCATTGAATGACCTATCTGACCACAGTAATGGCATGATGCAGCAGATTTCAAATTCTTTTTATGCAAATTACTGTTGTCTAGAAATTTCTCAGACTTTGCATGAAAATTTCTGTTAACAGAATTAAGTTTCTGTTTACCGAACCCAACCTATTTATTATAACCTGCCAGCCATTAGGTTGTAGCCCTGTGGCCTGGCTTTCCACATTCAAAGCATGTAATGAATTTTTCTTTAAAAACAGACTTATTCCTATCAAAAACCGTTTTGTTTACCGGGACTTTACAAGATTTGGAGTGGAAATTTCTTCCCTAGGCATGCCAACATAAGGCACCAATGTGGCCCTTCTTGCCACAGTGAGAACATGAATTAGAATTTCTTCTACCAGCCTTCAGCCAGCATTCAAATCCCTTATGACCCAATTTGCCACAGTTAAAGCATGTCATATGCTGGTTTATTGAAACAAGCTTGTTCTTGTTAACAACATGAGTGTTTGCATGAAATTTAGCATGACATGAATGTGATTTTTCCTTATCACTTGCAAACCAGCATTGTGTAATCGTGTGTCCTAATTTACCATAGTGAAAACATTCAATTTTCTTTTTCTGAAATGATTGATTTTTATCATGAAATTTCCTAGCATGCATTATGCTAGCGCTTAGATCATCTTTTTCCATCAGCCTACACTCATGCATCAGATGACCAAGTTTATGACAATAGTGGCATGACATTATCTTTTTGTGTTCATGTGTGTGTGTGTTTAGGTTATGTGTCAC
The DNA here is from genome assembly GCA_022559845.1 of Amorphophallus konjac. Classification (NCBI taxonomy): domain Eukaryota; kingdom Viridiplantae; phylum Streptophyta; class Magnoliopsida; order Alismatales; family Araceae; genus Amorphophallus; species Amorphophallus konjac. Next base: position 319,783,876 of record CM040125.1, read on the forward strand.
ATGCACAGTATCAGCATGATTGTTTCTTTGCTTATTCTTCACATGAACATACTTTTTCACCTTTTCATCTTGTTTTTGAATGTTAGTTTGTTTTTGATTTTTCTGAACAATGGGCTGTTATCTTTTGAGGTGGTGGCTACGTTTGAAGCAGCGACAAATGATGTCATTAGCTTGTTATTAAAAACTTTCTTATTAACATTATTGTAGCCCAACCCTTCCTTCCTGAAATTAACCTTGACTCTTAGCAACTTATCCAGATTTTCTTGCCCACTAACAAATTTAGACAGAGATGTTTTTAAATCATGAATCTCTATTTTTAGTGATGCAATATTTATTTCATAACTAGTAATCTCTTGTTCACTACAATTAACAACTTCATTCAATAGTTTGTTAACTGTTTTGTATTTTTCAATTTCTTGTTCCAGATTGCTCAGTTTTTTAGAATCTTCAACGCAAATAGTTTTTCCTCTTTCTAAGGCTAGAAGTCTTTCAGACATAGCAGAGTTCAACTATTTTAACTTTTCATTTTTCTTACCCAGACCATCATTCTGAATTAACTCATCAAGAAGAATCTGATCATCATGAGATGCTTTTGGATTATTTGAAGTTTTAGATTCCCTTTGCAAGTTTTCAATGTTTTTCTGCAACTCCATGTTTACAGATTTGATGGCATCAAATTTTTCAGCAAATAAATTCTTCTCTTGCTCAAGTTTCCTAAAATTTTCTTCATTTTCTTTAACATATTTTCTAAGGGAATCGTTTTCGAATTTCAGCTTATTTAGTTCTGAATTAACACATTCAAGTTCCTCCAACTATTTTTCATTCTGAGCTGAATTATTGATAAGGAGCTGATCATTATTGGTTGAGTTGAGTTTTCCTTCTAGTTCAGAAATCTGATCTACAAATCCTTGATTTTCATTTTTCGACAATCCAATCTGCTTTTTATACATATGGATATCAGACACACAGTCATCATGAGATTGCTTCAGATTTGAACAATTTTCACATGGAGAGCTTGAACTACCCCGATCACTTTTCTTTTTCAAGTTTTTGTATTGTTTTCTTAATTCTTCATGAGATTCTAACAAATCATCATATGCATTCTCCCAATCATCTAAATAAAAATTCTCGAAGGGATTTACCTCCTCATCATTATCCTCTTCATTCTGATTGCTGCCTTGATCGCTGCCATTAGCCATCATGCAACTATCCTCCCTTCTTCTGTGTCCTAGCTTCAGCTTATCCATAATGTCCTTAGCAGAACTGCAGTCATGGAAGCAAGAGTGTAAGGCCTTGTCAGTAGCTGTTTTTATTAGATTCAAAACTCTCTGATTCTCTCCATGTCTTGATCTGTGACTGTCAGTCCATTCGGACTCTTCCTTTGGTAATCTGTGAGGATCGTGTGAAATTAACTTCCACAGATCAGGATCAATCAGTTTCACATAGCTATGGAGACTGCTAACCCATGAATTAAAATCAGAGCCATTGAAGACCAGTGGATGACCCATGGAATAAATCGGCAAACAAATCAATGCACCAGGAGGAAGTTCAGAAATGCACCAAAGAGGCTACATGATCTACTGCGGATCGTTGGATCCGATAAGACAGCAACCCGCTCTGATACCACTTGTTAGGATATGTGGGTGCGAGACACGGATTCAGAAGGGGGGATGAATGAATCTTTCAACAAATACACCTAATTAAAAACAATTGCAGACTAAAACTTTTAATAATGCTCAGTAATCAAGTGAGACAGCACAACTACTCTCTTCTCACAACTGTGAGCTGAGACACTCAGGCTCGCAGATGTACTTCTACTAAGCAAAGAAACATACACTCCACTGATATATGTAAAACTCTCAACGTAACACAAGGGCGAATGCAATTAATCAAGCACACATAACCTGTGAAGTAGAGATAGATGATATGGAGGAGTGCAAGGAGCAAACCACGATGGACATGATATTTTTTAGGTGGTTCGGCCAGACCCACAATCTGCCTACGTCCACCCCTCACTCCAAAGCAGAGTGAGGCTTCCCTTGCAATTACAAGAACTGCAGACTCAGTCTACAAACAGACGCTGCCTAACAGCTTGATCCAGAGGAGCACACTCCTCTCTTCCTGTCACGCCCCGAGAGCGGAAGATACCCAGAGACGCGTGACAAGTTTATATCAATCATGTCAATCAGAGTATTAGTGTATTCGACACCAAAATCAGAGATGCGCAAAAGTAAAGATAACCCAATCCTTTATTACTTCTTAAGAATATGTCTATTACAAACCTTTGAAGTACTAACTAAAATAAAGGAAAAATACAAGGTTGACTCAAGAAAATATGAAAAAGACTAGATAACACGGAAGAAACTCTATCTCTTTCACTCTTGATTTTCCCCATCCGTTTGAGTTCCCTCATCGTCGGACTTACCTGAAAAGTAGGGAAACACTAAGTGAGCGAACGCTCAGTAGGAAATTATATCTCAAGAACTAGCAAGGGGTTTAAGTGATTACATCTTTCATGAATGCACTATAACTATGCATGCTCGCATAAAACGACAAGATAGAGAGAGTGTATAACAATACGATAGCAATAAGAACTAGTCATGAACTTTCAAGAACTTATATCAAAAGATATCAAGATATTCAAGCAAGTAAACTCGTCATGTCATGTTAGAAATTGGCTATTTTGTTTCAAGTCAAGCAAGTATACAATTACCCTTTCTCGGGCCACGCAAGTCATGTAATATCAAGTCAAGTACAAGTACAAGATTTATGGAATGTTCAATCAAGCTAGTCATACACTTCGGTATAATGCTAATACCGTGATCAATCAACTCCCATATGCCCAAGTACTTTCGGGTGCTCCTCCCAGGACCAGATCGGGCCCTATATGCGCAGGCATTAATCATGTATTTTAACATCCACTTTTGTGTATAGCCAATATGGAATTTCAAGAATAAAGCTTGTAGATACGTAGGATAACTTGGATAGAACAGAGTCCAAAAATATGACACTTGACATAGAATGACGATAATAACGGTACAATCACGATTATTGATAAAACTAGGTGGAATTGGTTCCCTAACTTGGGTACCATGACAAGCAAGTATGGACACTCTTTATATAGAATTGAGGTCCACATGAACAGCACATCAATGGCAAGGCATCCTCATTCTTAATATAGAATTGAGGTCCACAAGAACATCATGTTGAATATAGAATTGGGGTTTACAAGAACATCATGAAATGGCATGATAACCTCATCCCATTAAGAGAATTCTCATGATACACACTTTGCATAACATGAGGGCCGGTATACCATGTTTCTATAGAGTGACAAGGTAAAATAGTGTAATGGGTTTTTATGGTACAACCAGCTCAGTCGGCCTTGAGGGAATCCAAGGCTGCGAGGAGACTTACGGAGGTCTCTATGACTAACTTGTTAGTCCAAAGGAACGGAATGTCCAATGGAGAGCTTGTATGTCAATGAGAAATTGAGGGTAGTGTGATAAAAACATCATGAAACATGGGACTATATTCACGGACTGGAATATAGTGCCGATATATATATATATATATATATATATATATATATATATATATATATATATATAACCCTTCGGTGACAGTAATCAGTGTAAAACAATAATAGAGAAAATAGCGACTTAAGCTAAGTCAATAATTATCCAATTAACGCCTTACTCAGGGGTGTTTATTCACAATTTGACGACTTATACATTAGTCGTCCCTTCAATATTTCCATTCTACGGAAAATCAATATTCTGGAATTTTAACAAAAACGCGCCCTGGATAGGGGCGTTACTTTTCAATTAGCGCCCTGGTCTGGGGCGTCAGTTCAATAAGAGACGACCTTGTGCAGGTCGTTAATTCAACAATTTATCAATTTTCAGATAATAAAATTTTAGGAAAAAGGGTACATGATCATGACAGGAAAAATAGCAGGATTTCACAGGTATACTCATGCAATATATTAGATTCATGGTTACATATATATTAAATTTTTAACGTGGTTATTTATTAATTACATGCAATTGACGACTTCTCGGCAGGGCGTCAAAACAATAATTAGCGCCCTAGTTTGGGTCGCTTCTTTAAATTAGCATCCTTGTCAAGGGCGTTTCTTTTTAAAATTACATGGAAAACATCTGAAACCATAATAAAACTATATGCATGTATGACAGAAGGTATTACTAGCAACTGGAGTTAGTTTGGGCTACGTTCTTGAGAAAACCTACTTGATTAAGATCTGGGTGATGATTCGTGGAGAAAGTTGAAGAACAACGTCACTCTGTTATATACAGAGTATTCTGGGATTTATCTGATCAGCAGGTACTGAGATATAGAGGTTGAGAGGATGTGATTCCTACGCGTAGCTTGCTTTGGATGAAAAATCTCGTTCTTCAGTAGGTCAAGAAGGCTTTCCTATAGAGAAATAAGATGAAGAATCATTAGTTTTTTCTTCATAATACTTAACTGAAGGCAAGGGAAGAAGAACGATATGGACGAAGAACCCACGATCTTCTCTTTGACAAAAGAGTTACTACCTACTATAGACTTCCTACATGAAATAAGATGAAGACATTAGTTTTCTTCATCATACATAACCGAAGGCGAAGGTAAAGCAAATGAAGAACAAACTTACGTTCTTCACGGATGACATCAGCAACAGAGCTTCGACCAAATAGATTTTAGGGTTTTATGGACAAGGATTATTTATAGGGTTTTGGGGAACCCTAATAGAGTTAGAGTTTGATTAAGGGTAGTATTGCCTTGATAGAGTCCTTTCTATATTCTACTAACTCGTACCAATCCATAAACTTACCCTGGATGAGGTCTGGGTTCGAACGGAACTCGAACTGAATTAACGTCTTAAGTGAGGGCGTCGAATTTAAATTGACGCCTTGTCAAGCGTCGTTTCTTATATAAAACGCGCCCAGGTAGAGGGCGTTACACTTACTTCCCCTTTTGGCCGTTTGATAATTGACGCCTTGTTATATGGGCGTCTGTTTTAATTAACTCCTTCTCTAGAGGCGTTTCTTAATGAAGTAGCGCCTTGACCAAAGGCGTTATTTCCATTCTGTCTTATTTTTATGCGTTTAGGCTTTCATCATCTAATTATTTATCTTTTATTTTAATTTGATTTATTTAAAAATCTTATTTTTATCAGGGTTGCTACACCCTCCCCTACTTAAAAGAATTTGGTCCCCAAATTCAATAGTATATATATAAGTGGAGAGCGTAGAGTATATACCTTAAAATAATTCTGGAAATTGCTTTCTCATGGATTCCTCGGTCTCCCACGTAGCTTCATGTTCGGAGTTCTTATTCCATTGTACCTTAAGCATGGGAATAACCTTATTCCTTAGGGTACGTACTTCACGATCTAGTATCTTTATGGGCTTCTGTTCATATGTGAGATCCTTCTGGATAACTAGGTCTCCATGTTCAATAATATGTGATGGATCGTGTACATACTTCTTCAACATAGATATGTGGAATACATTATGTACATCAGACAATTGAGGAGGCAATGCGATGCGATAAGCAACCTCGCCAACTCTTTCCAATATCTCAAAAGGTCCGATGAATCTTGGTGTAAGCTTGCCTTTAACACCAAATCTCCGTATGCCACGTCCAGGCGATATCTTGAGAAATACATGATCTCCAACTTGGAATTCAAGATCTCTCCTTCTTGTATCGGCATAAGCCTTTTGCCTAGACTGAGCAACTTGCAGTCTTTCTCTAATCATTTGTATTCTTTCAGTGGTAACCCTTACCATGTCTGGACCTAGCAGTTGTTTCTCTCCAACTTCGTCCCAGCATAAGGGTGATCGGCAACTCCTTCCGTATAAAGCTTCGAAAGGTGCCATTTGTATACTTGCCTGGTAGCTATTATTGTATGCAAATTCCACCAACGGCAAGTGATCATGCCAGCTTCCATCGAAATCAATGATGCAAGCTTTGAGCATATCTTCAACCACCTGATTAGTTCTCTCGGTCTGACCATCCGTTTGAGGATGAAAAGCTGTACTAAAGTTAAGCCTTGTTCCCAACGAATGTTGTAGTCCCTTCCAAAAATGAGAAGTAAAACGGGGATCTTTGTCAGACACGATTGAAACAGGAATACCATGTAATCTGACTATTTCCTTGATGTATAATGCCGCCAAAACATCAACTGACCATCGGCTCTTTATTGGCAACAAATGGGCCGATTTAGTCAATCGGTCAATAATAACCCATATTCCATCATGTCCTCCTTTTGATTTAGATAAACCCATAATGAAATCCATACTAATATTCTCCCACTTCCATTTGGGAATATCTAGATGATGTAATTTTCCAGCAGGCTTTTGGTGTTCCGCCTTGACCTGTTGGCAAGTGAGACAGCGTGATACATAGTCTGCTATTTCCCTTTTCATGTTGGGCCACCAAAAATTCCTCTTCACATCTTGGTACATTTTGGTTGATCCTGGATGAATCGTGTACCTTGATCTATGAGCTTCATCTAAGATCTTCTTCTTTAACTCGGGACAATCCGGTATGCAAGTTCTATTCCTGAACATTAATCTTCCTTCACAAGTTATTTGGAAATCAGATTGTCCTTCCAGTTTGCCTTTGATCTCTACTAATATTGGGTCATTATCTTGAAGCGCTTGTATTTCAGATAATAGGTCCGGACGAATGCTTATATGAGATAATGTGACACATTGAAAGTCTATGTCCATGCTTATATTGAGTTTAGAGAATTGCTCCAGCAATTTCCATTCTTGAATCATACAATTGGCTAACAGTGCTCTCGGCTTTCGACTAAGGGCATCTGCTACATGGTTACCCTTTCCGAGATGATATTATATATTGAAGTCGAAGTCCTTGAGATATTCTAGCCAACGTCTTTACCTTATATTTAGTTCCTTTTGTGAAAAGAGATACTTGAGACTCTTGTGATCAGAGTATACAGTAAATTGTACTCCATAAAGATAACGTCTCCATATTTTGAGTGCAAATACCACCGCGGCCAATTCTAAGTCATGGACGGGGTAGTTCTCTTCATGCTTCTTCAATTGACGAGAAGAATAAGCTATAACCTTTCCTTGTTGCATTAGAACACATCCGAGGCCAATGCCAGAAGCATCAGTGTATACCTCGAATTTCTCTCCTTCCATTGGTAATGCTAAGACCGGAGCTGTAGTTAGATGATCCTTGAGAGTTTGGAAGCTTCTTTCACATTCCTCACTCCATTCGTAACGGATCTCCTTGCGAGTTAACCTCATAAGTGGTACGGCGATCTTAGAGAAATCTTTGATGAATCGCTTGTAATAGCCAGCAAGACCTAAGAAATTTCGGATCTCGCTAGCATTGGTCGATCTTTCCCAATTTCTTACAGCTTCAACTTTTGATGGATCTACTGATAAGCCATCTTTTGATATAACATGTCCGAGAAAAGTCACTTCCTCAAGCTAGAATTCACACTTGTTGAGTTTTGCATATAATTGGTTTGTCCTCAATATTTGTAATGCAATCCTCAAATGCTCCTCATGCTCTTCCTTAGTCTTGGAATAAATTAATATATCATCAATAAAGACCACCACGAATTGATCTAAATAAGGTCTGAATATGCTATTCATCAACTGCATAAAGGCAGCAGGGGCATTTGTTAGTCCAAAAGGCATAACGACAAATTCATAATGGCCATACCTGCTCCTGAATGCAGTCTTATGAATGTCATCATCCTTGATCCTTAGTTGGTGATATCCTAACCTGAGATCAATCTTTGAAAAATACTTGGATCCAGATATTTGATCAAATAACTCATCGATTCTCAGTAGTGGATACTTGTTCTTGATAGTGAGATGATTCAACTATCGATAGTCGATGCATAGTCTCATGGATCCATCCTTCTTCTTTACAAATAGCACAGGCGCTCCCCACGGGGAAGTACTCGGTCTAATGAATCCTTTCTTAAGAAGTTCCATTAATTGTTCCTTTAACTCCTTGAGTTCAGCAGGGGACATTCTATAAGGTGTCTTATAAAAAGGTCCAGCACCAGGGACTAAGTCGATGGTGAAGGCCACTTCTCTTTGTGGGGGTAATCCAGGCAAATCTTCCGGAAACACATCCGGAAATTCTTGCACAACTGGGATATCTTCTATCTTAGTTTTCTGAGTCTCCTTAATCGTGACAAATGCAAGGAAAGATACACATCCTTTCCTAATTAGCTTGCTAGCTCGGAGAGCCGAAATAAGAGGTGAGTAATATCGGTTTCGTTTCCGAGAGGAGTAGATAAAATTATTTTCATCCATTCCGGTTCCATAGGTAGTGGGTTAGCAAACTTCTTGGAAATAAAAGAATGTGATGCACCCGTATCAAATAAGACATGTGCATACTTGGAACAAACTTTCAGTGTACCTTCTACTAGTCCGCCTTCTTCTTCTTCGGTCTCCTTAATTACGTGAAGACGAGCGTTCTTGGTTACCGGGCGCTTTCCGTCACCGGTTTGATCATTAAGTAATGGGCAATCGGGAATCCGATGCTCACGGCTCCCGCAACGGAGACATGCTCCAAGTTTCCTCCTGCACTCTTCGGCTTTATGACCAGCCTTGTCACAATGCTTGCATATTATATTCGAAGGTGTAGTAGTGATAGAGAAGGGCTTGGTCTTCTTAAATTTTTGGTCTTGAGAAGAAGTACCTCCAGTGCTAGGCCTCTTCTTGAAGTTGGGTTTAAAGGAACCCGAACTTGTAACTTGTTCCTTCTTATCCTTCCCACGGATTCTATCTGATAGCTCCGTGGCATCTTCTAACAATTGAGCTCGGCGTACTATCTCTGAGTAGACTTGAATATCCATTGGTGCCAGCTGGGTAATATATTGGGGCCTGAGCCCGTTTAGGAACCTCCTAGCTTTCATCTTCTCGGTGCTAACTAAGTGCTTAGCATACCGAGACAATCTAGAGAATTGTGCCTCGTACTCCGCCACCGATAATGAGCGTTGCTTGAGTGCGGCAAATTCGGTAGCTTTCTTTTCTTGGACTCGGTCTGAAAAATATTTATTGTTGAAATGTTCAACAAATTCCTCCCAAGAAATTTGGTCTTGATTTATAGTAGCTTCGACTGACTCCCACCAGCATCGGGCATCCCTTTCTAGTTGGAAAGTAGCTAATAAGACTTTATCTTGATCCGTGCACTGCATAACACGGAATATACGCTCCGTCTCCCTGATCCAGTGCTCTGCGTCATCCGGATCAGTAGAACCCATGAATTTGGGAGGGTTCATGTTCTTGAAGACTTGGTGGAGACTTCCGGCTCGTTGTGCACCTCCCTGTGCTACTTGTTGCAGCACCTACGTCATGCCTTGAAGTGTACGCTGCATGTTGCGCCACTGGGCACGTTCGGCAGCCATCATCCTACAATTACAATAACTAGATTAATACGTGATTTCCTTTGGAAGCTAGCATTTCTATGTTAACTTTATCTCTTGGTTCTACCCAATCTCACCGGTTAAAGGATTGTACCTATCCTTGGACTTGGGTTTCCTAGGAATTGAATACCCTAGGCTCTGATACCACAAAAACTGTCACGCCCCGAGAGCGGAAGATACCCGGAGACGCGTGACAAGTTTATATCAATCATGTCAATCAGAGTATTAGTGTATTCGACACCAAAATCAGAGATGCGCAAAAGTAAAGATAACCCAATCCTTTATTCCTTCTTAAGAATATGTCTATTACAAACCTTTGAAGTACTAACTAAAATAAAGGAAAAATATAAGGCTGACTCAAGAAAATATGAAAAAGACTAGATAACACGGAAGAAACTCTATCTCTTTCACTCTTGATTTTCCCCATCCGTTTGAGTTCCCTCATCGTCGGACTTACCTGAAAAGTAGGGAAACACTAAGTGAGCGAATGCTCAGTAGGAAATTATATCTCAAGAACTAGCAAGGGGTTTAAGTGATTACATCTTTCATGAATGCACTATAACTATGCATGCTCGCATAAAATGACAAGATAGAGAGAGTGTATAACAATACGATAGCAAGAAGAACTAGTCATGAACTTTCAAGAACTTATATCAAAAGATATCAAGATATTCAAGCAAGTAAACTCGTCATGTCATGTTGGAAATTGGCTATTTTGTTTCAAGTCAAGCAAGTATACAATTACCCTTTCTCGGGCCAAGCAAGTCATGTAATATCAAGTCAAGTACAAGTACAAGATTTGTGGAATGTTCAATCAAGCTAGTCATGCACTTCGGTATAATGCCAATACCGTGATCAATCAACTCCCATGGGCACAAGTACTTTCGGGTGCTCCTCACAGGACCAGATCGGGCCCTATATGCGCAGGCATTAATCATGTATTTTAACATCCACTTTTGTGTATAGCCAATATGGAATTTCAAGAATAAAGCTTGTAGATACGTAGGATAACTTGGATAGAACAGAGTCCAAAAATATGACACTTGACATAGAATGACGATAATAACGGTACAATCACGATTATTGATAAAACTAGGTGGAATTAGTTCCCTAACTTGGGTACCATGACAAGCAAGTATGGACACTCTTTATATAGAATTGAGGTCCACATGAACAGCACATCAATGGCAAGGCGTCCTCATTCTTAATATAGAATTGAGGTCCACAAGAACATCATGTTGAATATAGAATTGGGGTTTACAAGAACATCATCAAATGGCATGATAACCTCATCCCATTAAGAGAATTCTCATGATACACACTTTGCATAACATGAGGGCCGGTATACCATGTTTCTATAGAGTGACATGGCAAAATAGTGTAATAGATTTTTATGGTACAACCAGCTCAGTCGGCCTTGAGGGAATCCAAGACTGCGAGGAGACTTACGGAGGTCTCTATGGCTAACTTGCTAGTCCAAATGAACGGAATGTCCAATGGAGAGCTTGTATGTCAATGAGAAATTGAGGGTAGTGTGATAAAAATATCATGAAACATGGGACTATATTCACGGACTGGAATATAGTGCCGATATATATATAACCCTTCGGTGATAGTAATCAGTGTAAAACAGTAATAGAGAAAATAGCGACTTAAGCTAAGTCATTAATTATCCAATTAACGCCTTACTCAGGGGCGTTTATTCACAATTTGACGACTTATACATTAGTCGTCCCTTCAATATTTCCATTCTACGGAAAATCAATATTCTGGAATTTTAACAAAAATGCGCCCTAGACAGGGGCGTTACTTTTCAATTGGCGCCCTGGTCTGGGACATCAGTTCAATAAGAGACGACCTTGTGCAGGTTGTTAATTCAACAATTTATCAATTTTCAGATAATAAAATTTCAGGAAAAAAGGTACATGATCATGACAGGAAAAATAGCAGGATTTCACAGGTATACTCATGCAATATATTAGATTCATGGTTACATAGATATTAAAATTTTAACGTGGTTATTTATTAATTACATGCAATTGACGACTTCTCGGCAGGGCGTCAAAACAATAATTAGCGCCCTAGTTTGGGTCACTTCTTTAAATTAGCGTCCTTGTCAAGGGCGTTTCTTTTTAAAATTACATGGAAAACATCTGAAACCATAATAAAACTATATGCATGTATGACAGAAGGTATTACTAGCAACTGGAGTTAGTTTGGGCTACGTTCTTGAGAAAACCTACTTGATTAAGATCTGGGTGATGATTCGTGGAGAAAGTTGAAGAACAACGTCACTCTGTTATATACAGAGTATTCTAGGATTTATCTGATCAGCAGGTACCGAGATATAGAGGTTGAGAGGATGTGATTCCTACGCATAGCTTGCTTTGGATGAAAAATCTCATTTTTCAGTAGGTCAAGAAGGCTTTCCTACAGAGAAATAAGATGAAGAATCATTAGTTTTTTCTTCATAATACTTAACTGAAGGCAAGGGAAGAAAAATGATGTGGACGAAGAACCCACGATCTTCTCTTTGACCAAAGAGTTACTACCTACTGTAGACTTCCTACATGAAATAAGATGAAGACATTAGTTTTCTTCATCATACATAACCGAAGGCGAAGGTAAAGCAAATGAAGAACAAACTTACGTTCTTCACGGATGACAGCAGCAACAGAGCTTCGACCAAATAGATTTTAGGGTTTTATGGACAAGGATTATTTATAGGGTTTTGGGGAACCCTAATAGAGTTAGAGTTTGATTAAGGGTAGTATTGCCTTGATAGAGTCCTTTCTATACTCTACTAACTCGTACCAATCCATAAACTTACCCTGGATGAGGTCTGGGTTCGAACGGAACTCGAACTGAATTAACATCTTAAGTGAGGGCGTCGAATTTAAATTGACGCCTTGTCAAGCGTCGTTTCTTGTATAAAATGCGCCCAGGTAGAGGGCGTTACACTTACTTTCCCTTTTGGCCATTTGATAATTGATGCCTTGTTATATGGGCGTCCGTTTTAATTAACGCCTTCTCTAGAGGCGTTTCTTAATGAAGTAGCGCCTTGACCAAAGGTGTTATTTCCATTCTGTCTTTTTTTTATGCGTTTAGGCTTTCATCATCTAATTATTTATCTTTTATTTTAATTTGATTTATTTAAAAATCTTATTTTTATCAGGGTTGCTACACTTCCTCCACCCAGGAGGGCAATCACTAGCGACACCCAGTCACTAGCAACCGGAGACACCAAGTCCCACTTCCTCTGAAACACAGAGGGAAAGCACAAGTGACACCAAGTCACTTGCCACCGGAGACACTAAGTCTCTCTTCCTCTGAAACACAGAGGGAAAGCACAAGTGACACCAAGTCACTTACCACCGGAGACACTAAGTCTCCCTTCTCCTGAGTCCACAGGAGGAACCCCGAACTCAACCTGAGTATCAGAAGACCAAGAAACTGGAAGATGAAATTAACAAAAAGGAAAAACAAACTGGCGGATAAAGCTCAATTATAGCTCACGCAGGAGCACAGCAGTTCAGGATCTGATCCTAGAACTAAACTTCTTCACTCTTCCTCTTCTGATTCGATCTCTTTTTCTTCTGGGTGCTCTCTCTCTCTCTATCTTTTTCGTCTCTTCTATTCTTCTTCTTCTTATTTTTTTCTCTCTCTAATGTTCTCTCCTTTTCTTTCTTGAACTCTCCTATTATTTTCTCTGCTCTTCTCTTCTCTGTTCTTCGCTACTTCTCGTCGCCACCTTTGATCGAAGGACCGGCCTTCATATATGGCTGTTGGTAGGGTTCCCATGAGTTCACGCGTCCAGAGAGGATTGGGGATGTTGATCCACGTGGCAGATTGTCAGAGATATTCTTCCTGGGACCACGTGCCCATCATTATTTTTGTTATCCTTACGAGCTCACGTGCCGTATGATGATTTCTGCCCTCGTGCAGATCATATGCTCGAATGTATGGCCAAGCTTGTAGAAGTTGCCGTAGCCTTAGACCTGCACAGACTTGTGCTCGCGACGCTCGTAAAACTGCACTGACTTGAGCTTGCAATGAGGTTTGTACTGACTTGAGATCGTGGCAAGGTTTGCACCGTCCTTGAGCTCGCAGTTAAAAACTGCACCGATAGTGAATATACGTTAGACGAGAAAACCTTGCACTGACCCTGTATACAACTAACACTAACCTCAGTATGCACATAGTACAACTTAGCACAGACCTTATGAATGCATGTAACAGAGTATGTGTGATGCCCCGTATTTTTTTGGATTATTTTTCGGATCATTTTAGTGGGTCTCGGAGTGTATTTTATGCTTTACACGTGTTTTTCCCTGATGTGCCTTCGGAACTCTGTGCAGGCAGAACCGTGATGTTCTCAGACTCCGGGACGTTACCACTACGTTGTGTTCCTCCCAAGGACCGCGGAGGTAATTTTTTGTAATTTTCTAAATTTTCTGAATTTATGGGTTTTTCTATATATTAACCATTTTCTCTCTCCCCCTCTCATTCTCTCTTTCTCACTCTCTCTCATCTCTTTCTCTCCCCCTCTCCCCAGGTGACCGACGGTGGCAGAGGAGGGTGAGGCGGCGATGGTGGTGTTGAGTACGGACTGAATAGATCTAGAGGGGGGGTGAATAGATCTTTCCCCCTTTTTTCGATTTAATATCTATTGACTAAATGAGTTGCAGGTGATTGACGAATTACAGAACTAATGTTGATATCAATGAAGAAAACAAACACATAGAGAAGCACGCACACACATAAGCAAACCACAAGATAGGATTTTTAAGGTGGTTCAGTCTCTTCCCGAGACTTACATCCACCCCTTGCTTAACTCAAGCAAGGCTTCACTTATGAGAGCCTCTGATCTCAATCCAAAACACAAGACACCGCTGTCACACAGCTTGTTCCTGCTGACACACAGCTTGTACCAGCTGACACACAACTTGAATCCGCTGCCTCACAGCTTGACACTTGGTGTAAGGATGAATAGAAATGATGAGAAGGTGGGATGATGCAACAGGACTGAATATAGACTTTTGTAACAAAGTAAAGAATTCAGCCTGGGACTTAATCACATAAATAACAAGAGTAGACTCCCTGTAGAACTTCCAATCGGATGCCTTCAGCTGCTTTGCTGCTGGAGGTCGCACAGCTTCAAGCCCAGTCTTCCTTCTGCAGCAATGAGAATGCCTTTAGTCTTCTGCAGATTTCTGATTGATGGAGAGCCACTTCGTCCTGTGATGTAGGTGTGTTTCTTAGCTTCTGTTCTATGCTCTCTCTGTGTGCTTTCCTCCGCGATCAGTTGCCTTCTACTTTTTATGCAGATACTTTTTCAAGCCTGAAGCTCTTCCCGCTCAAATTCCAGATCGAGCGTCAATCTGCTAGAAAGCAGGGAGAAGGTTAAATCCGATCACTACAATAAGTTTGACCGCTTCTAAGCAAGATTCTCTCCTTGATTCCCGTGCGGAATCTCATCATTTGAACTACCCAACAACCTGCAACAACAATCTGCAGGTTTTAAGGAACCAAAACAGAATTCGGTTAGAGTTCGGTTCTGGACGCTATAACACCCGTGGTCGACCATGACACTGTCCCTGGTCGACAACGAGCAGTGTCCTGATGGCGGTTTCATTCTGGCTGACACTCGCATCCCCCGTGGTCGACCACAGCCTTGTCGCTGGTCGACAAGGGGCAAATTCCAGATGGCCGTCAGTTCTGTCTGATGCTCTGTCTGTTCTGTGGTCGACCAGAAGTGGGGCTTTGGTCGACAGCCAAGGCACATGCAGAAGACGGATGACTTGAAGTGTTTCTGGCTGGGTTCGTTGGTCGACCATAACCACTTCCCTGGTCGACAAGCGGCCTTTGACACTTCTTCTGATTTGTTGATTCCACTTGGATTTCAGTGGACCTGAAATTACTTAACTTATCAGAAGTAACTTGAACTATCAGATTTATATTGAGTTAATCAAAAACATTGTTTGTCATCATCAAATAGTCATGAGTCCATTACTTTGAAGGAACAATCAAACCACTTGTATTTGTTATGAAACAAGATAGAACTTGATTAATCAAACATATCCTATTGTCATCATCAAAACCAAGGGATGCACAACATTCTCCCCCTTTTTGATGATGACAACCATGAGTCATTGTGACAAACAACAGATTATAGAATTCATTTGATATTGCATTCAAGGCTATCATAGCACAGATTTCATTCAGACAATTCGTTTGATGTGCCTTTCAAAAACTATAGCACTAATTACATGAGTGACTCAAAAAGGATAAAGACACTAAGGACACGTAGACAAAGTAAACTTGACATCTAGACACACATCTAGACACACAACTAGACACACAATGACACATAAAGTCCTATCTCCCCCTTTGTCAACAGCAAAAAGAAGATCATTTAAACAATCCCTCTGAGGAGGATGAGGAAGTCTCTGGCTTCACGTTCTCTTCCATGCGATCCAGCTTGTCAACAATGTGGGCATAAGAGAGTCTGAGCTTCTGGATCTCGGAGATAGTAGCATTGTGATACTTTTCATTCTGCTTGGTTGTGAACTCTATGCGGTTTCCCATTTCTTCTGACACTTGACCTAAGGTGCCAACTAGTCTGTTGAACCGAGAACTAGCATGGTCAGTGTGTTCCTTTTGCTTGATGAACCTGGCCTCCATCTGTTGTTCCAGCCTTTGGACTTTCTGCTCCAGGCGCCCGGTGGCAGCATTCATATTCTCTTGAAAGGATTGGAATTGGGTGGTGAGAGAGGACAACTGAGATGCTATCTGGAGAAGCACTCCGTGAGACTCAGTGTTGGAGGTGAAGGATGGTGGTGGAGCAGAAGTAGATGGAGTGGAGGTAGGTGGAACTTGGGTAGGTGGAACAGAATGAGATGGAGCTTGGGTAGGTGGAACAGAAGTGGATTGAGCATGAGTGGCAGCAGTGCCTGGATGCCAGGGCACTATAGAAAGGGAAGATGGAGGATGGGCAGTAGTGGTGGTAGTAGGGGTAGCTTGAGGCACCACAGGTGGAGGTGTGACAGTAGGGCTAACCTGTATAGGTGTATGTGGTGGAGAAGAGGGTGGCAATGGAGCCTTGGATTTGCCCTTGGATGGTAGAGTGCGCTGAATTTGGTCTCCTACCTTCTTAAACCCCAAAAATGTGGTCACGAAGTGAAAGTTGTAGACGTGCCATTTGGGAATTACAATGCGCGGAGCGTGAGGAAATGGTATTTTTGCTGCTTCCAGAATGGCAGATATGTGGGCAGCAAATGGAAGAGAATTCTGGGGATAATGTAGGATGTTTTGGAAGGTGTTTAGGATGAGCGTTATGAGGCGAATGGGTTGACAAGTGATGAGGCCATGGAGCAAAAATAGATGGAGGCGACTTACTTGATCTCTGGCGCCTCCTCTTGGTTGGATAATGGTGGTAAGAATGTGATGAAGCAATCTATGAAGAGGAGGGAAGGTGTTGGCATTCAGATACTTAGGGAGAACCTCAGGAGCTGGCTGGCCAGTGACGACGGTGTATGCAGCTCGGAAGTCAAAATCCTCAGGATTGAAGACGGCGCCATGTCTGGGAATCGTCAACGCTTTGTGGAGCAGTTTGACGTCGAGGCGGACGACGATGCCTTGAACTACGGTGTAGACCTGACCATCCACTATTTGCAAGTTGTGGTAGAATTCTTGCACAAGCTGAGGCGAATACTGAGTATGTGCCGAGACAAACGCTGTCCACTCTTGGGCTTCAAAAATTGGCAGTAGTTCTGGGAACATCTCCATCAGCTTCTCATCAGAGAAATCAACAATCCTTGGTGGCAGAACGGTCCGTGGCTTGAGAACTCCTGAAACTGGATGGACGATGGGTTCTTCTGAAGCTGGTACCTTCCTGCCTGAGTCAGCCGCCTCAGCCGTGGTCGACTTTTGAGGGGCCGATGGCGGACCCTGCGCGGCCCTCGGCTTGGAACGCTTGGACGGCTTCGAGGATTTGGCAGGGGCCTTCTCTCTTGTTCTCTTGGTAGACCGCGGAGCGTGCTTTGGAGACATGGTGGAGGGATGCGAGAGAGAGGCGAGAGAGAACTGGAGAGGAAGAATTCGAAAGAGGTACAAGTCGGCGGATGAGAGAAAATTAGGGACCCAGCCGTGGCAATTTATAGGGTAGGGCAGTAGGGCTGGGTCTTAAAAAAACTAGGATAGTGAACCATCACGATGCAGAAAACGAGCGGTCAGGATTTAATCAGCATAACTCAAATTTTTGGAAGATATTAAAGTGTACTCCCTTTCTTTAATAGAACACTTATGGAACCTTTCCACCCTTATGCAAAGACCACCTTGTGACCAAATAGAGTGGGTCTTGTGGTTCAATGAATTTGAAAGTATTGCACCAATAAATTGACTCCCCATATCCAATTTCTTACACATGGCTCCTTGAACTTATAATATATTTCAAGAGATAATTTTACTAACTATGCTAGCTGAACAGTGTTTTGTACTTTTATTTGCATGCTATGCTTTAGGTCAACCATTTTCTCTGCCTTTGTGATAACTTTAAATTTTTTCTTTTTGAATCATTTGAGAGCTGTGGTCAGGTTTATCACATGCTTTTCTACACGAGGAGACACGCTTTTTACACGCCAGAAACCCCGGCTACTTAGCATGCCTAACCATTCCACTAATGACTGGGACATACCTTTTATCCGTGAGGATATACGTTTATCAGACGCCAATATCCCCAGTTACTCAGTATGCCCAATCAATATTTTTGAAAGCAGCAGAGTTAGATTGGATCTTCATGACACACTTGTCTCCCATCTATTTTTCAGCCAATTTTTTGCTTTGAGATGGAGAACAGTAGTTTCTCAGAACTCAATCCATTGCTCTACCAAGAAGGCAGAATTATGGCGTATTCCATGTACATACATGTTATATTTGAGTTTATTTTTACTGTCCAACACAGACACAGGTAGAGAAACAGTCTCATTACTAAAAATCATAAGTCCTCAAAATCTTGTGACAGAGTCATAGTTATGGTTTGAATTTATTGCAGTAGTACAGTTCAAATTCTCATTACTACACTCAACCTCTACTCTTAATGATTACCTTGGTGATTTTATTGAAAGATATGGTTAGGTTTTTCAATGTTTTATCAAGGAATGAGTTTACACTTTTTCTCCCCCTCAATTTGTGAGTCCTTGCTGAAGATAAAAAAAATGTTGGCCATGAAGAGATATAGAGACACAAGGGATGGGAAGTATGGATAAGGATGAATGAGTGAAGAATCTGAGCACAAAAGTTCACTTAGTTCAGAGGATTTCCTAGCAGAGCCAGCAGCCTTTTTAGATCCATTTTCCCTTGTTCAGATCCTCTATCGACCATAGAGTTGCCTTTGGTCGACCTCTGTGCTGTCACAGAAGCTGCCTGATGAGTAGTCACCTGTGGTCTGCTTTCTGACAATTCTGTTGTCGACCATGGGACCGCCTGTGGTCGACAGCTGTGAAGTCACAGAACCAACTATTTCCTGTCCTGATGCCTTGGTCGACCAGCGCCTTGCCTGTGGTCGACCACAAGAGATAATCCGTAGTAGAACCAGGATTCTGCAGAACTTGCTGAAGTAGCAACCGACACTAGACCTCCAAACTCAAAACTTGACCAGTACTAGAGACCTAGTTGACATAACTTAGTACAGAAATGACAGAATCTATACAGTGAACACATGAATATGATTATTTCAAGAATTTTCAGGAGAAATTCTACAAATTCCTAACTCCCTTCTTAGAGTTGAAAATCTGTCATTGTTAAGGGGTTTTGTGAAAATGTCTGCCAGTTGTTTTTCAGTTTCTACAAAATGAAGCATGAAATTTCCTTTGGAGACCTCATCTCTTAGAAAGTGATGACGGATCTCAATGTGTTTTGTCCTAGAGTGTTGAATGGTGTTTTTAGACAAATTAATAGCACTAGTGTTGTCACAGAAAATAGGTGCACATCCAAGATCTACATTGTAGTCTTGGAGTTGATGTTTTATCCACATAACCTGTGTACCACAGCTCCCTACTGCGACATACTCAGCCTCAGCAGTGGAGAGTGCCACAGAATGCTGCTTTTTAGAAGCCCATGATATTAAACATCCACCTAATATTTGACAATAACCACTAGTACTCTTCCTATCAATTTTGCAACCAACATAATCAGCATCTGAATATGAAATCAAATCTAGTTTGCAGTATGTAGGATACCATAAACCCAATTCTTGGGTGCCGGCAAGGTATCGAAGGATACGCTTGACAGCCCCTAAATGTGATTCTCTAGGGCTAGACTGATATCTAGCACACATGCATACACTAAACTGAATATCTGGCCTTGAAGCAGTTAAATATAGCAGGGACCCGATCATACCTCTGTATTTCTTGGCATCTACCATGTTACCTTTTACATCAGCTTCCAATGTTGCATTTGTACCCATGGGTGACTCGATTGGTTTGCAGCTTTCCATGCCAAACTTCTTCAACATCTTCTTTATGTACTTGGATTGATTTATGAAGTATCCTTCTCTACATTGTACGATCTGCAATCCAAGAAAAAACTGTAAATCACCCATTAAACTCATTTCAAACTCATTGGTCATTAAGTTTGCAAATTCAGTACATAAAGAAGCTTCGGTAGACCCAAACACAATATCATCCACATAGATTTGTACAACTAGTATATGCTTACCTTGGGTCTTGGAAAACAATGTTTGATCAATTTTACCTCTTATGTATCCCTTCTTGGTGAGGAAGGAGCTCAACCTTTCATACCAGGCCCGAGGAGCCTGCTTTAATCCATACAAAGCTTTATGCAATTTGAAAACATGATTAGCAAGTTCATCATTTTCAAATCCAGGGGGTTGTTCCACATAGACTTCTTCTTTTATTATTCCATTTAGAAATGCACTTTTTACATCCATTTGTTGTAGTTTGATTCCATGAGATGCTGCAAAGGCTAACAATATCCTGATGGCTTCTAATCTAGCAACTGGAGCATATGATTCTTCAAAATCAACCCCAAATTCCTGGTTGTACCCTTTAGCCACCAGCCGAGCCTTGTTTCTCATTACAACCCCTTCTTCACTTAGCTTGTTTTTATAGACCCACTTGGTTCCAATAACGGGGTGAGATGAAGGTCTAGGGACAAGACTCCACACCTGATTTCTTTCAAATTGATTTAGTTCTTCATGCATAGCATTTATCCATGAGTCATCTTTTAATGCTTCCTCTACTGATTTGGGCTCTATTTGGGACACAAGTGCAAGCTGATCTAGTTCATTGATTTCTTTTAACTGAGATCTAGTCTTCCTAGGATCATGAATTCCACCAATGATGTTTTCTATGGGATGATCTCTAAGAAGTCTTAAGTTCTCAAGATTGTTACCTGAGATGCCTTCTCCTTCGGGTGGAGCATTAGTAATACCTTGATCTCTTTCCTGAGATTGTTCTTCTTCATTTGGTTCTTCGTTGTCTTCTAGAAATTCCCTATCTTCTTCTTCCTTGCTGACCTGCTCATTTTTGCCAAGATCATTAATTTCATCAAATGTAATATGAGGGGATTCTTCAACAATTTGATCTTTGGTGTTAAAAACTCTATAGGCTCTTGATCGGTCGGAATAGCCCAAGAATATTCCTGGATCACTCTTCGGTTCAAATTTGTCCAAGACCCTTTTATCATTGTTATGAATAAAGCATTTTGACCCGAAAATTCTAAAATGAGCTAGGGATGGTTTCTTACCTTTGAACATTTCATATGGTGTATTTTCACTAGCCGGTCTTACCATTGCTCGGTTTACAATGTAGCATGCTGTGTTGACTGCCTCTGCCCAAAATCTCCTTGGAAGTTTAGCTTCAACCAGCATGGTTCTAGCCATCTCGACAAGAGTGCGGTTCCTTCTCTCCACAACTCCATTTTGTTCTGGAGTCCTTGGTGAGGAAAATCTGTGGGTTATGCCCTTGTTTCTGCAGAATAAGTCAAAGTCAGAATTTTCAAACTCCCCCCCATGGTCAGATATGATTGTACACACTTTGGACTTGCCATCCTGCTTCATTCTTTTGTAGAATTCCTGAAACTCAGAAAAAGCATCACTTTTATGAGATAGAAATATTACCCATGTGAATCTAGAGAAATCATCAACTAGTACATAACCGTATCTCTTACCACTAAGACTTGCAGTTCTTGTTGGGCCAAAAAGGTCCATGTGCACAAGTTCTAGTGGTCTAGAAGATTGACTTTCAGTTCTACCTTTGAATGATTTTCTTGTTTGCTTACCTTGGGTACATGATTCACATACTTTGACATTTTGAGCAAACGAAATTTCAGGCATACCAAGAACCATTTTATTCTTCACAAGTTTATGCAACACCCTATAGCTAACATGCCCTAGCCTTCGGTGCCACAGCCAGGTCAGGTCCTCTTTCTTGGCGGTTAGGCACAGGTTGGAGTGGGCTGGATCATCCAAGTCTATTATGTAGACATTGTTTACTCTCTGGCCCATAAACTTGACTGTATCTGAATTTGGTTCAATAATCTTGCAGATCTTGGAGTCAAATATTACTTTATGGCCTTTGTCGCAAAGCTGACTGATGCTCAGCAAGTTATATTCCAGTCCATCTACCAGCAGTACATTTTCAATACTGTTTGAGGAGTTCTTACCTATTTTACCTGTCCCGATGATCTTACCTTTGTTATTTCCTCCAAAGGTCACATAACCTCCATCTTTTGAGCTTAGTTGGGAGAACTTGGTCTTGTCTCCCGTCATGTGTCTTGAGCAACCACTATCTAAGTACCACTTATTGTGCATGGCTGCCAGACATTCCTGCATCATGAATTACACAGAAATTTTTGGACCCCAATGGTACCCGGGTCCAAGATAACTTGTAAAATTGTGAAATTGCTGTAACAATCCTTTGGGAACCCAGATTTTGTTAGAGCAGTTTAATTTTTCGTCTCTGAACTTTTTCAGATTGGGTGGCTTTTGTTCTAATGTTTCTTTAATCTGAATCCACCTTTTTGATTTCCAATTTTCATTTTGTTTCACCTGAGAAAATCTGTGGTTTCTGTTTGCGTGTCTGGTCATGGTCGACATCTGGTGTGTCTGTGGTCGACCATTGCTTTTCCAGAAGCCAGCGCTTGTTCTGGCAGTTCCTCTGGTCGACATCTGGTATGTCTGTGGTCGACCACTGCTTCTCCAGACGCCAGCGCCTGTTCTGGCAGATCCTCTGGTCGACAGAGGAGGGGTCGGTTGTCGACCAGCCTGTCTCCAGACACCTTGTTTTCCATATTTATGTCCTTTAACTTGATTTAGTACTTGGTTTGTTTGGTTATTTCTGTGAATTTGAGTTTCTTGTCTATTATTTTTAAGCTTATGTTGATTGACTGTTTTCTCTTTAATGTTTCTCTCTTCCTTGGTGACATTATTCCTTTTGGAGGAGCATTCAGCTACATCCTCTTGTTTGTCTTGATATAGATTGATTAGGGGCCCTTTTCCTTTTGAGTCAGCAATCCCAGTTACGGTTTTTATTTGGAATTCCTTTTTAGCCGTAGGATTGTATCCTAACCCTTCTTTTTGAAAGTTTACTTTTATTCCCAAGACAGCATTTAAGTTTTCTTGACCTTTAGTCATTTTTTCCAAGGTTTCCTGTTTGTTTTTCAGTTCACTCTGGAATCTTTCTATTTCTTCCAGAAGTTGACAGTTTTCCTCCTTGAGTGAGTTGTTTCTTTCTTGAGTTACCTTAATTTGCTGTTCACTTTCTTGAGTCTTTAATTTTACCTCATCAATTGTGTTTTTCAGTGACTCATTTTCTTCTAACAGCCCTTTGACATTTTCTTCATCTGTCTCGTATTGTTTCAGCTTATTTTTCAAGGTGGTGATTTCTAATTCTAGTTCAGTTCTGTTGGCAAATGGGTTGCTGTCATTATTGACCTGATTAAGCTTTTTCTTCAAACTCTTATTTTCCTTTCTAATTCTTTCATATGCATCAAGTAAGTCTGAGTAGACTTCTTCCCAATCTGAGCTAGAAAAATCTTGAAACGGAGGGATTACCTCAAGATCATCGCTATCTCCTTTGGCCATCAAACAGATGTTTCCTTCTTCTTCCTCGGAAGTTGTTTCCTCCTTACTGCTTTCCTCCTCCTCGCTCCATGTGCTTATCATTGCTTTTGGTTGCTTGCCTTTCCACTTGAAGCTTGATTTCTTAGGAGTCTCTGGACATTCAGCCTTTATGTGTCCTAGTTTCCTGCAGTTGTAGCAGACAAGTTTGTTAGATGAAGTTTTATTTTTATCAAACTTAAACTGAGATGACTTTCTTACCATGCCCTTAGGATTCCTGAATCCCTTACCTTCCTTCCGCAGAAACCTTTTGAATTTTCTTGTTAACATGGCTAGCTCACCAGTTTCCTCACCTGTGCTAGATGAGTTATCAGTGTCAGATAGTTCAGAGGTGCCTATTTTAGTTTTTAGGGCGAGCTGGTTCTTTTTCTTGCCCTCATCTTCTTTTCTTTTCAGATTGACCTCATAGGCCATTAGGGATCCCACTAGTTCATCCACAGTCATAGTGGTGAGGTTCTTTAAGTCCTCAATTACTGTGGCCTTGGTATGCCACATAGGAGTGAGGGATCTTAGGATCTTCCTCACTAATTCCTGTTCCTTGTAGGTTTTCCCTAGACTCTTTAAACTATTCGTTAATTGCACTAGTCTAGCATACATTTCAGAAATATTTTCGTCAGTTTTCATTCTAAACATTTCATATTCTGAAACTAGCATATTTGCTTTTGACTCCCTTACCTCTGAAGTACCTTCATAGATTACTACTAGTCGATCCCACATTTCCTTGGCCGTTGCACATTGTGAAACTCGTGAGAACTCCGTGGGGTGTAGTGCGCATTGCATTACGTTCATGGCTCCCCAGTTGATGGTTGATTTTCTGACCTGTTCTCTGGTCCAGGTATCCTCATCTTCGGGCAGCTCGTAGGGTCCTCGGCTTACTACTCTCCACATCTCATGATCTTGTGCTCTCAAGAACACCTGCATACGATTTTTCCAGTATGAGAAATCATTTCCATCGAAATATGGTGGTCTAGTTACTGAGTGTCCCTCAGCCATTAGACTTCTAGAGTTCAGTCCGGCAGGCCTCTCCTGGTTGTAAGACCACATTTTTGGAGAGTCTGGCTCTGATACCACGTGTTGAGTACGGACTGAATAGATCTAGAGGGGGGGTGAATAGATCTTTCCCCCTTTTTTCGATTTAATATCTATTGACTAAATGAGTTGCAGGTGATTGACGAATTACAGAACTAATGTTGATATCAATAAAGAAAACAAACACATAGAGAAGCACGCACACACATAAGCAAACCACAAGATAGGATTTTTAAGGTGGTTCAGTCTCTTCCCGAGACTTACATCCACCCCTTGCTTAACTCAAGCAAGGCTTCACTTATGAGAGCCTCTGATCTCAATCCAAAACACAAGACACCGCTGTCACACAGCTTGTTCCTGCTGACACACAGCTTGTACCAGCTGACACACAACTTGAATCCGCTGCCTCACAGCTTGACACTTGGTGTAAGGATGAATAGAAATGATGAGAAGGTGGGATGATGCAACAGGACTGAATATAGACTTTTGTAACAAAGTAAAGAATTCAGCCTGGGACTTAATCACATAAATAACAAGAGTAGACTCCCTGTAGAACTTCCAATCGGATGCCTTCAGCTGCTTTGCTGCTGGAGGTCGCACAGCTTCAAGCCCAGTCTTCCTTCTGCAGCAATGAGAATGCCTTTAGTCTTCTGCAGATTTCTGATTGATGGAGAGCCACTTCGTCCTGTGATGTAGGTGTGTTTCTTAGCTTCTGTTCTATGCTCTCTCTGTGTGCTTTCCTCCGCGATCAGTTGCCTTCTACTTTTTATGCAGATACTTTTTCAAGCCTGAAGTTCTTCCCGCTCAAATTCCAGATCGAGCGTCAATCTGCTAGAAAGCAGGGAGAAGGTTAAATCCGATCACTACAATAAGTTTGACCGCTTCTAAGCAAGATTCTCTCCTTGATTCCCGTGCGGAATCTCATCATTTGAACTACCCAACAACCTGCAACAACAATCTGTAGGTTTTAAGGAACCAAAATAGAATTCGGTTAGAGTTCGGTTCTGGACGCTATAACACCCGTGGTCGACCATGACACTGTCCCTGGTCGACAACGAGCAGTGTCCTGATGGCGGTTTCATTCTGGCTGACACTCGCGTCCCCCGTGGTCGACCACAGCCTTGTCGCTGGTCGACAAGGGGCAAATTCTAGATGGCCGTCAGTTCTGTCTGATGCTCTGTCTGTTCTGTGGTCGACCAGAAGTGGGGCTTTGGTCGACAGCCAAGGCACATGCAGAAGACGGATGACTTGAAGTGTTTCTGGCTGGGTTCGTTGGTCGACCATAACCACTTCCCTGGTCGACAAGCGGCCTTTGACACTTCTTCTGATTTGTTGATTCCACTTGGATTTCAGTGGACCTGAAATTACTTAACTTATCAGAAGTAACTTGAACTATCAGATTTATATTGAGTTAATCAAAAACATTGTTTGTCATCATCAAATAGTCATGAGTCCATTACTTTGAAGGAACAATCAAACCACTTGTATTTGTTATGAAACAAGATAGAACTTGATTAATCAAACATATCCTATTGTCATCATCAAAACCAAGGGATGCACAATAGGTGGGAGGCGAGGAACGGGGAACGGGTCGAGGATCGAGGGCCGGTGGCTCGTGGAAGCTCGGCCGCGGGTTCGTGGAGTGGCGAGGGTTTCGGGGGATTTTCTTCGTGGATCGGCATCCACGGCGCGTAGTTTCTTCGATGGAGGTAGGGAGATGGACCCCCAGCTCGTGCATTCCCTTTCCCGCAAGTTTTGTAGGCCGTGGTGAGCCGAGCGGGCATATTTGGGATTTTTGGGGTAAAATCATGTTTTGGGGAGAGTTTGCCCGATCTATGGATTTGAGCCGCGATTCGGCGTTTTGATGGCCTAGAATCATGTTGGGGGTCCCCAGGGGGCTTCCCCCTTGATTTCCCCCTCTCCCATGGAGGTATGGGGGCGTGGTTGCCATTTTTATGCTTGTTCACCGTTTTCACCATCAGAGCGCTGTGGCGGTCGTTCCAGAGACCGCCACAGGGTGTAACGCGCCCAGGGAGGTGCGTTACACTTCGTTGGCTTTTGGGCATGGCGTTCATGGACCTGACGGTCCCACAATAGACCACCACAGTGCTGTGACGCCCTAGTGTTAGACCGTTATAGTGATTCCGATCGTGGTTTATGACCGTTGGGGGTCATAGACACCTGACGCACCTAGAGTGGGGCGTCAGGGTAGTGTGACGCCCCTGGGTGGGAGTATTAGAGTTAACGCATCCACCCCTCTCCCTAACGCACTTGGGTAGGTGTGTTAGAGAGCGTGACGCATCGAGCGGCATGCGTCATGGCCTATGTTGTCCCGTGGCCTAACGCACCAGCGTGATCCGTTAGGTTCCATAACGCCCCTAGAGGAGCGCGTTACGTTCAGTTTTCACTCGTGCCCTAACGCACATGTTTAGGTCCGTCAGGTGCTGTGACGCACCAGCGTGGGCGCGTTATAGTTCGTTTCACACCGAGTGTCTGATGCTCCTGAGTTGGACCGTCAGGGTGCTGTGATGGCCTACCTTTGGACCATTACGGTCTGTGACGGCCCAAAGATAGACCGCCAGGCGTTGTATTATGCCGAAGTGGTTCTTCGTGCTTGCCGCGTTCGTTCCGTGATGTGTGGATCCCTGGTCAACCCGGTTGAGACCCAGCAGTCAACTTGCGGTCTTGTGAATGCCCCATACACCCGTGGGATTCTGTGTCCATGTTTTGAGGGTGTCGAGAGGACCGTGCTACCTCGTTTAGCGTGCCCATAGGTTTGAGAGTCCTGGTGACTCCTCATGTGCCGGACTTTTGTGTTACGATTGACCGAGTCACCGTGTATCGGTGTGTATGCGGTGGGGTCTCCCCCACATGCCGTGATTTTTCCTGGAAGATGATTCTCGAGTGGGCCATGTGTTTGGCCTTGGACTGCGAGTCCAGTTATCGGTGGGGCAGCTTGTGCACTGCCCTCGAAATCATGCTTCTGTGCTTTCCGTGTGGGCCATGTGTGTGGCCTTGGACCGCGAGTCCAGTTGCCCAGCCTGTGGTTGGAGGGTTCCCGCTTTTCCCTGAGAGTGGGATTCGGTTTGGCGGCTTGTGAGCTGCCTTAGGAACCGTGCTTCTACGTTTCTGCATGGCCGGGTGCGTGGCCCGTGGACTGTGAGTCCCGTTTCTTCTCTGACTGTGGTCACCGTGTGACGGTGCTGGTACGTGGGACGGTCCCCGTACTTCGTCGGATTCGGACGTTGTTTTTCGTTGACTTGAGAGTCTACTCCTTCAGTGACCCTCCAGTAGTCGTAGTATGCTTACACGTTTAGTGGTCCCACCAGGGAGTGGTGGAGAGGCTACCCTGAGGATGGTTTTAGACTTGTTTCCGTCGGGCCCCGCGTCTAGCAGTCAGAGTCTGACTGAGGGGAAAATCGGTCAGAGGGCCAGACCAGGGACGGACGGTCTGTGTGTGCACACGTGGTTGGGGGCGGTTGGACCCATGCTGACGGGCGTGACCCCAGCTAGTCACTTATTTTGTGGTTACTTGTATGGTGTCTCAGTTACCGCTGGGCCGGAGGGAGACACCTGAGGCGTAGAATAAGACGTCAGTGGATGCATCCGGCCTTGCTTCTAGTGGGAGGTACTCCTGTCGAGTCGGGAGTGACAGAATGTCAGTCTCTGTGACTTCGACCTTCGGGTTTTTTGATGGGGACATCAAGTGGGGACTTAGTGGACCAAACCCGTTGGTGGAGAGGTCGCACCCCATTCCATGGTCAATTAGGCTTGGCCCATCTAATTTTTGGGTTTTCTCTTTTATTTATGATGTAATTTCCTTTTTATTAGCATTTAGTTCTTAGTGGGTCAGTTAATTGGGCCCAAAAGGCCAAATTAGCTAGTGGGTCTAGTTAAGAGTTATAGGTTGCTTATTGTTACCCTCGGGATAGCGGGGTCTTTTCTCATTTGTTAGGGGTAATTAATGTTTTTTGTAACCCATGGCTTCTCCTATAAATAGGGGACCAAGGGCTCTCATTTGAAGTTAGAAATTGAAGAATGAAAATTTGAATTGAGTTGAGCACAAATTGTGTGTGATCCCCTCTCTCTCTCTCTCTTGCGAAATCTCTCTCTCTCTTTCTCCCCCTTGCGACCGGATCTCTCTCTCTCCTTGGGAATTCAAAATTCCCTTCTCTCTCCTCCCTTCTTGGGCCGTGAGCCACCTTCCCCCCTTCCCTCTCCACCTTGCCACATCAGCCTTATCCCCCTTGATTCCCTCCTCCTTTCCCTCATCTAGTTTCCTATTTCCCTCCTACCTCTCTTATCACCTTCCTAATCCCTTTCAAATTAAATCCCAGCCCTCCAATTCTTTCCTAATCCCTCTCCAATATTCCCCCCTCCTAATTATCCTCCATCCGTTCAAAAAAATTACCCAAAATCCAATTTTTCTTCCCTCCTTCCCAACTAGCAGCCGCACCTCCCTCTCCCACCTTCCCAAGTGCGCACCCCACCCCCACCCTAACCCTAGTTCGCACCCCCAAGCCTCTCACGTCCCAGCCACCTCTAGCCACCCCGCCTCTCTGCAACCCATGCCCCATCCCCTTCCAGGTGCGTCCATGGCGGCCCCAGCATCCCCCTGCGCCGCCTTCGTCATCGACTGTGGAGATCTTCTAGTTCTGCTGTCCTCTACTCTTCATCAGAAGCTTGGCCGAGATTGCAGCGACCACACCGTCATCCACAGTGCAAATAAGTCCGAGCTTCCTTCATAGAAGTCATGCGCCTCCAAGCTCTCTTTGCGAGCGAGGTGGAATCGTCACGTTCTGACTTCGTCACTGTTCACGTCGCCTGTTCTCGTGAGGCTGCGCCAGATCCGAGCCAGAACCGGAGAGCCACTTGATAGTGCCTGTACCTATTTCTCCGGCGTGATTCAGCCCAAGCTCTCTTCTGAGAGTTTGTGATACTCTAAGCCTTCGTGAATCCAGAGGTAGAATCACCCCAGTCCGACATTGGCACAGTTCGTGGCGGTCGTTCTCCCACGACCGCGCAGAGCTGGTGCGAACCAGTCTGTCTAGAGTGTGCAGCAACTTGCAGATCGTTCCACGCCTTCCCTGTCGATTTTCAGATCGAGGCTTCTTCTTCAAAGTTGTACCCCTCGACGTCCCGGAACCAACCCAGGTGGTTTCGTCATGTTCTGATCTCTGTGCTGAGATTTCCACCATGGCGACCCCACCTCTGTCTGGCTGCTTGCCCAGAAATCAGAGGCTTGCCACAACTGTGACCACGCCCGGATCGGTGATTCAATGGCCCCCATCTCTTGAGGGTAAGTAGAAATCCCAGTCTTCTATCCAACCACGCTGGTCTCGTATCGTTCGGAGTTCGGTGGAGAGTGTGCCACCCATCGCACGCCAACTGCACAGATCTGTCCAACAAGACAGATTCGTGCAGGACCTCTTCTTCGGCCGGCCACGCCCTCCAGCGACCTCAGAACGATGCCAAACTTTCAGGAGCGCCTCTAGACTTCTCCAGCCATGTCTTGGCTCAAGCAGCATCGCGTTTGGATTCCCGTGCGTGGAGTATCAATCAGAACCTTCCAGTTCTGTCCTATAGGACAGCGTGTGGCATTTGCTTGAGTATTCCCTCCCCCGTGCTCCCCCCTCCTGCGTGAGGGTAGTTTTGTATTGATCTATCCCATCCCCGTGATCCCCTCCCTGTGTGGAGTTTAGTGCCATAAGGCTGTACTCACAGGTTCACTCCGGACGCCACCGTCAACATTCCTATGCGCGCGCTCGTCCTGCATCATTTTTGGTCGTGTTGACCGTTGAGTTCCGGGTATTTTTGCCGTGGTGCATGTGTCGATTCTTGTGCCGTGAGACAGGTGTTGAGTTATGGCTTTGAAGATTGTTGAAATTGTTAAGTTATGATTTTGATGATAACTAAACTTAATGTGTGATTGCGTGATGATAACTAAACTTAATGTGTGATTACGTGATGATAACTAAACTTATGGTTGATTACACATGTCCTTGATGATTGTGTTTATTCATCTTGTTGTTTATGCTGGTTGCATACGTTGGTTCTATAAGAGGCAAGAGGTTTCATAACATCTTCAATGTCAACAAGCATGGTATTAACCTGGACTATCTTGCATGCAGTATCAAACTCATGGCAGTAACCTGGTGAACCAAATGTGTGGATAAGCACCACCTGCTCCTCTACAATTCATTACAGGTGGTATATGTCATTTGCTGTCAAGCACCATTGGTAAGATTCTTACCTTGTCATAGTCATCAATCTCACCATGGGTATTTCATATACCTCTCTTTATTCTTACCTTGTCATAGTAATCAATCTCACCATGGGTATTCCACATACCTCTCTTTGTAATCACCCAATTCACCCCCCTCTTGGGTGTCATTGATCGCGGGACTTCAATTGGTATCAGAGCCAAGGCAGTCAACAAGCATGGTATTAACCCTGACTATCTTGCATGCAGGATCAAACTCATGGCAGTAACCTGGTGAACCAAACGTGTGGATAAGCACCCCTGCTCCTCTACAATTCATTACAGGTGGTATATGTCATTTACTGTCAAGACGGGTGCTAGTAGCTTTACCGAAGTTGCGTCTTGTTGGTGCGGTGTCCGCGACCGATGGTCGGGGTTGCACCTTGGATAGCGTGTCCAGGTTGGCCTTGTCCTGGGAGATAGGCCTCTACGGCGGAGTTGCCGTGGGTTTTACTTCGGTAAGTGGTGCTAGTGTGGTTTGGTAGCCCCCGACCGTGAGATCGGGGGGGGTTTTCTGGTACAGTAGGAGTAGCTGTAGTGCCGAGTTTTGACCGGCCACTGGGTTTACTGTCTCTGCTGTTACTGTTGCTCTTGTAGTTACAGCTTTACGTGCCGCCGTCGTTGTTCTCAATTGGGGTTCCGTGGGATCCCTACTGGGTCAGTGACAGGAGGCTCACCCCTGCTTTTCAGGTGGGATGGTTCTTCCTCGTGGTTCGAGGATGCTGTTCAGAGGTTCTTAGTTGCCAGCTCGTCGGGTCGAGTGTTCACTCAGCATGTGGTACATTTTACTACTTTAGATTGCACTTTCTGTTGGAATGGACTCTTGTTGTAGCTGTAGTTGTTTATTTATTACTGTTAATTGTTATATTATCTTGCTTTATTTTTTATTTCTTTGTGCCTCCACACTCCTTTTAGCCCTTTCGAGCCCTCCCGGCTCGTGGGCGGCGGTTCGAGTCTCGGGTTATCGGGCCTTCCCGGTAATCAGATTCTTAGGTCGTTACAGCTGGTATCAGAGCGGTGGTTGTGGACGTACATAAGGTCCAGTACAGTCGGAAGCTGGCTTAGGGTTTTGTGTTCGCTTTCTGTCTAGTTTTTCACTTGAGAGCTTGAGTGCACGGCGTGGCGCTGTGAAGGTGGTTGCTGTCTGCGGCTTTCGTGCCGGCATGGGGTCTAAGGATCGAGGTTGAGAGCCTTCTCCCTCGTCGGTGGTGGCCCTGGTTGTGCTGCGTTGGGCAGAGGTTGCTGGCAGGCGTGAACTTACGGTGCTGCGTTCGAGGAATCTACAACGTGGTCAGGTGGCTGGAGAAGATTGTTCGTGGTTAGGTGGCCGTGAGAGTGCTCTGAGGGAGCTGCTGTTAGTTTTGGCCACTCCAGCTTTAGGTTTGTCCAGCCCCTGAGGTGTTTAGGTCATGGTTTGAGGTGGCAGAGCGGGTGCTCTGATCGAGAAGTGTGCTCGGGTGAGCGGAAGATCTTCTTGGTGAGCTGCTATTTCGTCGAGCCTGATGTTCTTGTCGTGCTCTGTGGCGTCAGAAATGACATGTCGATCCTGATTGTTTTGTAGATTTCGAGGCAGGATTGGGATGTGGTGTCCCAGTGAGTCTTGCTCCTGCCCTCTTGTGTGCGAATGGGTTGTGTTCACCTTGGATTTGGTTTGAGATGGGAAGGTTCACAGTGAGTTTGGGGACTCGAGGATGAGCATCGACGATTATCGTCATGGCTCGTGTTGTGGCTCTTGGCGTGGTGCATTACAGTTTGAGGAATTATAGCGGTGGTGCATCGAGAGATGCTGTGATTGTGTTCCGACGTGATGCGTCGGAGGTGCTGACCTGACGTGGTGATGATTTTCTCGGTGCTGGAAGGTGCTATTCCCAGCATGCGCGAGTTTCGAGGTCAAGTCGAGCGTGGAGTTCTTCCGTTGGTCAGAGGAGTGTCGGTTTCTCCTTTGGTTGGAGAGTATTGTGTTTGGCTAGGATTGCCGTCTTGCATCATGTGTCCGGATTGGTTGGCCTTGTGTGCCATGAAGTCCATGCGAGACATGCTCCTTATCTTGGCTAGGTGGTTTCCGGTGAGAAGTGGTGCCCATTCCCTTGTCGGGTGAGGGTGTGTTGGCGCTTTTTTGAAAGGACGAGTGCTGGTCGGGCGGTGTCTGAATTCTTTGCTGGTGCTAGAACTTTCCGATGCGTGGTAGTTCGGAGCCTACAGAGTTACATAGGATTGCCAGATTTGAGAGAATATGTGCTTTGGGGTCGAGGTAATGGAGCTTTCCTCACCCTGTTTTCTGAGGTTGGCCAGCCGAGTTGTGGATTGTCGAGATGGCGAGCCCCGAGTTGCCGTGTTAGCTGTGCATGTGGATCAGAGTGTGCAACGGAAGCCTGGTGGGCTTGTAACCCACTGGTTCAGGATCGTAGCATTGGTTGCTACGGGCGGATTCTTGAGTTTGCGTTGAGCATTGGAGGATTGGTTCCTCGGTGTGAGACGTGTTGTTGCCGTGCCATTGCTCAAGATATCGTGGTTCTTGGCACTGGTAAGATGGAGTGTTGGGGAATGTGCTGGCTAGTGCGCTGCATGAGTACCCTGTTCCTGTGATGGAAGCCATGTTAGGCGTCGGTGTTAGACCCGGATGGGGTTGTTGAGGATGTCACCTGGCGGAGGTCGAGGGATGTGATGAAACCGGATGGAAGAGTGACGCCTGTGGGCGGAGGCCTTTTAGTAAGAGTGGCGTCGGAATGGTGGTCCTTGAGGGGACGTTGGTGCACAATGGTTATCCCTAGTTTGGTGACCAGCATGGGATGGTTCCCCAGTAAGTCTGAGGCAAGTGAGGTGATGACTGAAGACACCAGGATCTTGTCATTTGGTTTCACCATGCTCCCATGAGAGGGTTGAGTTGGCGCGATGATCAAGGTCAGATGCGGAGTCCGAGAGGAGTGTGGCTCGAGATGTGGTATCGGTCTGTGTGTGAGTCAACGGATGGCTTGCCGAGGTTTGGAATGTTCCCTTCGGATCTGGTGGAGGACCAGGAAAGAAGGAAGAACCTGAGCAAGCGGAGGTTTCCCGTTGACGTGTACCTGACGATCAGTGGATGGTCTTTTCACAGATAGAAGATGTTGTTGGTTGTGCATCGTGAATGGTGAGGGCCGTGTACAGGTGAGACCTTTGGTGGTCGTTTCTGTGATGTGTCTTTTCGGACGGGATCTGGGCTTTGTCGAAGTTTATCTTCTGACAGAGTGGGCATAGTGATACGTCTGGCTTTTTGGCTTGCCAGGTGTGAGGTGATCCTTAGCGCTGAGCCGGTGAGCTGGTTGCGGTCTGTTGAGATGGCTGTGTGAGCTGATGGAGGCTCTGTGTTGGTTGTTCCCTTTAGAAGGGTGTGCGAACGGTTAGCTGGTTGTGAAGCTGATGTGTGTTTTGTCTGCCGGCCATAGGATGGATTGGTAGATGTTTCTCGTGACGAGGACTGTGTCTCCTCGGTGGGCGAGATGGTGGCAGCGGTGCCATGATTGGGTTGGTTGTGACTGAGGTGATACCGGGCTGTGTCCATTGGTGTGCGCCTGCTCTGATGGCCTGTGTGCACGGCACGTGGAGCGAGGTGTTGTTCGTGATTGCAAGTCTGGCTGTGTCCCTCAAGTCCGGAGCTTCTCGTGCGAATCAAGGTTTTTGTGGTGGGGCTCTGACAGCGTTGTCAGTTGGTTAAGGTATTCTTCCCCTGTGACTTGGTGCTAGTCCTGAATTTCGAGGATGAAATTCTTTTAAGGGGAGAGGGCTGTAATGCCCCGGATTTTTTCGGATTATTTTTCGGATTATTTTAGTGGGTCTCAGAGTGTATTTTGTGCTTTACACGTGTTTTTCCCTGATGTGCCTTCGGAACTCTGTGCAGGGCGAACTGTGGCGTTCTCTGACTCCGGGACGTTACCACCGCATTTTGTTCCTTCCGAGGATCGCGAAGGTAATTTTCGTAATTTTTTGAATTTTTGGAATTTCTGGGTTTTTCTATATATTAACCCTTTTTCTCTCTCCCCCTCTCATTCTCTCTTTCTCACTCTCTCTCATCTCTTTCTCTCCCCCTCTCCCTGGGCGGCCGACGGTGGCGCAGGAGGGCAAGGCGGCGATGGCGGGAGGCGAGGAATGGGGAACGGGTCGAGGATCGAGGGCCGGTGGCGCGTGGAAGCTCGGCCGCGGGTTCGTGGAGCGACGAGGGTTTCAGGGCGTTTTCTTCGTGGATCGGCGTCCACGGCGCGTCATTTCTTCGGCGGAGGTAGGGAGATGGACCCCCAGCTCGTGCATTCCCTTTCCCGCAAGTTTTGTAGGCCGTGGTGAGCCGAGCGGGCGTATTTGGGATTTTTGGGGCAAAATCATGTTTTGGGGACAGTTCGCCCGATCTATGGATTTGAGCCGCGATTCGGCGTTTTGATGGCCTAGAATCATGTTAGGGGTCCCCAAGGGGCTTCCCCCTTGATTTCCCCCTCTCCCATGGAGGTATGGGGGCGTGGTTGCCATTTTTTTGCTAGTTCGTTGTTTTCGCTGCCGGAGCACTGTGGCGGTCGTTCCAGAGACCGCCACAGGGTGTAACGCACCTAGGGAGGTGCGTTACACTTCGTTGGCTTTTAGGCGTGGCGTTCGTGGGCCTGACGGTCCCACGATAGACGGCCACAGTGCTGTGATGCCCTAGTGTTAGACCGTTATAGTGATTTCGACTGTGGTTTATGACCGTTGGGGGTCATAGACCCCTGACGCACCCAGAGTGGGGCGTCAGGGTAGTGTGACGCCCTTGGGTGGGAGCGTTAGAGTTAACGCATCCACCCCTCTCCCTAACGCACTTGGGTAGGTGCGTTAGAGAGCGTGACGCACCGAGCGGCATACGTCATGGCCTATGTTGTCCCGTGGCCGAACGCACCAACGTGATCCGTTAGGTTCAGTAACGCCCCTAGAGGAGCGCATTACGTTCAGTTTTCACTCTTGCCCTGACGCACCTGTGTAGGTCCGTCAGGTGCTGTGACGCGCCAGCGTGGGCACATTACAGTTTGTTTCACACCGAGTGTCTGATGCTCCTGAGTTGGACCGTCAGGGTGCTGTGACGGCCTACCTTTGGACCGTTATGGTCTGTGACGGCCCAAAGATAGACCGCCAGGCACTGTGTTATGCCGAAGTGGTTCTTCGTGCTTGTCGCATTCATTCCGTGATGAGTGGATCCCTGGTCAACCCGGTTGAGACCCAGCGGTCGACTTGCAGTCTTGTGAATGCTCCAGACACCCGTGGGATTCTGTGTCCTTGTTTTGAGGGTGTCGAGAGGACCGTGCTACCTCGTTTAGCGTGCCCATGGGTTTGAGAGTCCGGATGACTCCTCGTGTGCCGGGCTTTTGTGTTACGCTTGACCGAGTCACTGTGTATCGGTGTGTGTGCGGTGGGGTCTCCCCCATCATGCCGTGAGTTTTACTGGAAGATGATTCCCGAGTGGGCCATGTGTTTGGCCTTGGACTGCGAGTCCAGTTATCGGCGGGGCAGCTTGTGCGCTACCTTGGGAATCATGCTTTCCGTGTGGGCCATGTGTGTGGCCTTGGACCGCGAGTCCAGTTGCCCAGCCTGGGGCTGGAGGGTCCCCGCTTTTCCCTGAGAGTGGGATTCGGTTTGGCGGCCTGTGAGCTACCTTGGGAACTGTGCTTCTACGTTTTTGTGTGGCCGGGTGCGTGGCCCGTGGACTATGAGTCCCATTTCTTCTCCGACTGTGGTCACCGTGCGATGGTGTTGGTACGTGGGACGGTCCCCGCAGTTCATCGGGTTCGGACGTTATTTTCCGTTGACTTGAGAGTCTACTCCTTCAGTGACCCTCCACTTGTCGTAGCCTGCTTACACATTTAGTGGTCCCACCAAGGAGTGGTGGAGAGGCTACCTTGAGGATGGTTTTAGACTAGTTTCCGTCGGGCCCCGCTTCTAGCAGCCAGAGTCCGGCTGAGGGGAAAACCGGTCAGAGGGCAAGACCAGGGACGGACGGTCTGTGTGTGCAGACGTGGTTGGGGACGGTTGGACCCACGCTGACGGGCGTAACCCCAGCTAGTCACTTACTTTATGGTTACTTGTATGGTGTCTCAGTTCCCACTGGGCCGAGGGAGACACCTGAGGCGCGGACTAAGACGTCAGTGGACGCATCCCGCTTTGCTTCTAGTGGGAGGTACTCCTGTCAAGTCGGGAGTGACAGACTGTCAGTCTCTGTGACTTCGACCTTCAGGTTTTTGGTCGTGTTGACCGTTGAGTTTCGGGTGTTTTCGCTGTGGCGCGTGTGTCGGTTCTCGTGCTGTGAGACGGGTGCTAGTAACTTTACCGTGGTTGCGTCTTGTTGGTGCGGTGTCCGTGACCGGATGGCCGGGGTTACACCTTGGACAGTGTGTCCAGGTTGGCCTTGTCTTGGGAGATTGGCCTCTACGGCGCAGTTGCCGTGAGTTTTGCTTCGGTAAGTGGTGCTAGTGTGGTTCGGTATCCCCCGACCGTGAGATCGGGGGGTGTTTTCTGGTACAGTAGGAGTAGCTGTAGTGCCGAGTTTTGACCGGCCATCGGGTTTTCTGTCCCTGCTGTTACTGTTGCTCTTATAGTTACAGCTTTAAATGCCGCCGTTGTTCTCAGTTGGGGTTCCGTGGGATCCCTACTGGGCCAGTGATAGGAGGCTCACCCCTGCTTTTCAGGTGCGGCGGTTCTTCCTCGTGGTTCGAGGATGCTGTTCAGAGGTTCTTAGTTGCCAGCTCGTCGGGCCGAGTGTTCACTCAGCATGTGGTACATTTTACTACTTTAGACTGTACTTTTTGTTGGGCTGGACTCCGTTGTTTATTTGTTTCTGTTAATTGTTATATTGTCCTGCTTTATTTCCTATTTACTTGTGCCTCCACACTCCTTTTAGCGCTTCCGAGCCCTCCCGGCTCGTGGACGGCAGTTCGAGTCTCTGGTTATCGGGCCTTCCCGGTAATCGGATTCTCGGGTCGTTATAGTATGCGCGGACTTCGTTCTGCGCATGGAAGAATATGCACGGACTTAATTGATGCATTGACCTAAATGTTGCACGGACTTCAATTTCACTGCTATAGGGATATGCACGGACTTGGATAGGCTTGCTAGCATGAAGTGCACTGACCTCATGTTCCTTAGCACAGGCATTGTGTATGCATGATGCACGCTATGCACAGACCCTATATGTGCGGTACGATGGCTTGCACCGACCTTATGTTCCTTAAGAAAAGTAATGCACTGACCTTATGTTCGTTTGACCAAAACATGCACCGAGTGTATATGTTGTAGACACAAATGACTGTGGTGATCACAGCAAAGAATATGCACCAACCTACATGCGTGCGCATGACAAGAGTGTGCACCAACTTGACATCTGCACCGACCATTGCATGCGTGAGGCAAACAATGCACCGACCTACATGCGTATTACATGAGACCTAAACATGCACTGACTAGATGCTCACTATATGCATCGACCTTATGTTTGTCGAAATGTCAGACCCAAGGAAATGACATGCACACAAGGAAATAATATGCACACATGGAAATAATATGCACACAGTGTATATGATGAAATCTCATTCACAAGTACACATTCACAAATGCATATTCATACATATGAATCATCTTAGCATGCACTCATACGAATCATCATGGTCTTTCATGCACACATGCACACATATGAATCATCTTGGTATTTGCCATCATCAAAATCACAGAGACACAACAACCACTGCACCTGCACCCCCCTCCACGTAGCTCTCTCCCTCTCTCTCTAGCGACCTTCACCACCGCAGCAACCCTTCTCTCCGTCGCGAGCCGCTCTCCACCTTCTGTCCCTCACCAACGCCACCCTACTCCCCTAGCCAGTCCCTCTCTGCTTCACACACACATCGCCGCAGGCCCTTCCTCGTCTCCTCCCCCCTTCTCTCTCCTATCGTCAGCTCTCCCTCTCTCTTCCCACATCTCTCTCTCTCTACCACTCATCCCGTGTCTTCTCCTCTACACTCACACACAACACACACGCCAGTCATAGGGGATAGCCACGGCACCTCCGCATGCAAGGCCTCCCCCGCGAGCACCTGTCTCTCCTCTCCCGGCTAACCACCTCCGCAACCACTGCCGCTCTGTCTGCTAACCCACCACCGGCTGCCACTCTTCTCCCCCTCTCTTCCTCTCCCATCTGCTAGTGCTGCAGCCTCCGATGACGGCCGCCCCACCGGTCTCTCCACCTACGTCCTCTTCCCCCCTCTCCCTCCTTCTCTCTCTATCCCATACGCACTCACACACTCTCCCTACACTCACACTTGCTAACACCTGCGGCAACCTCCACTCCCCCTCTTCTCAACACACCCACTGCGGCTGCTTCCTCTGGCCATCTGCAGCTCCACATCATCGGCGTGCCACAACCAGCGAGCCATCTCTCTCTACCTGCTAGTCCACAACCATTGTCCCACTTGCGCAGCCGGCGCCGTTCTCATCTCCCCCGGGATCTCTCTCACCTTCTATCTCTCACCCTCCGTCTCTTACTCTCTCTATCTCCCTCTCTCTCTAGCCTTCCGTCTCTCTCTCTCTTTCTCTTTTTATCTCTCTTCTCCGTGTCTCACTCTCGATCTCTCTCTTCTCTCTGCCTCCCTTCTCACACTCACGCACACATATTCTATTCTATTTTATTTTATTTTTACTCCCATCGCCACCTTTCTCTCTCCCTTCTTCTCTCCTATATTTCTATTATCTCTCTCTATCCTTTCTCTCTCTAAGCCCCTCTCTTACGGTGACATCTACTCTAAGTTGGGCGGTACTCAAAGGCTCAAAGATAGTTGGGTGGTACTCAAAGGCTCAAGGACGTGGACCACGGCATCTTCATCTTTTTCCTGATCATATTTTCTCTCTGTCCTTCTACTTTTACTTTTATTTAGATTTTAATTGAGAATTATTATTTTTATTTCGCAACATGTTGTAAACATTTTATTTTGAATAATAAAATTGAGTGTGTGATTTTTCCTATCCGTCTCTTATTGTCCTTTTATTCTCTCATCTTTTTCTTGTTGTATTTCTCTTCGCATTTATTTCAGTGGGTTTATTTTTATCTGAATTTATAATTCTAAAAGCAAGAAAAAATCATTTCACCATTTTTTCTTAAGAAAATTTAAAGTTTTGAACTTTAAAATTCTAACCTCCTCGTGGGATCGACCTGTACTTGCCACCCTGCTCAAATTTAATTTTATTGTGTGTAAGTGCGGAATTTTAAAATTGTGTGCGCGGTGTTGTTAACGATGAGCAACTGCTCGCATCACCTACTCGACATCTTGATTCTTCGTCGATACTTTTACAGCAATGCCAGAAAAGCAGTGTCTTGTGCAAAAGTTCTAAATACACTACTTCGCACTTCGCATGAGATTTATTCTGATAGAATAGTTGGCATCTCACCACCATCTTTAGTTGCCATGACTGACTGACAGATTGCTTATTCTTATTCTTCTTTTTGTAAAATAGACCAAGGTGGGTGTGCAAGAGAGTGCTCACCCCCTCAGAGAGGGGATGAGTGGTTCGCTCCACTACATCAACTCACAATGGTAACCTTCATTCACCAAGGACTAGGACACGAGGGGAATGACTATTTCTTTGATAGATGCAACCATTAAGGTCTCCTTCGCAATTTTTTTTGGTGAGAGGACCCAATCTTTGTACGAATTGGCATAGTTCCTCAGGTTCGGTGGGCAGAGCCCCATTTCGGCCAGTCAACTCAGCCATGTGGCTGCAAATTCATTCCTGCTTGACATTCCTCTTAGTGGCTTACAAAGACATGTCAATCTCTTACAGGCTGGAACTCCTGGATTTCTTTTTGAGGAGAGGAGCCTATGATAACCAGTCCCTTCACCATCTGCTCCACTTCCAACTAGAGTTTGAACATGTACATATATGTTTTGACCCCCTCCTTTTTTTTTTGCTAATGCTTCTTCTTCCTTCTTCCTTTTCTTCTTTCTCTTTCTTTTTTTTTATAACTCCGAGCAGCCTTGGTTGTCCTAGAGTGACATCTCCGAGACCGCAGAGATGATTATGCCCAGTTTTTCTATTCTCTTTGCTTGTAAAGAGGTGGGAGGGCGGTGTTGACACCCGTTTTTAGCCCACAAGTTGCGTCATTTCTCTTATTCATCATTTTTGATGTCCCAAATTATCCATTATTTTGGAGCCTTCATTAGATGGATTTTAAGCCAATTTCATTGTTCCATTCCCTTTGAGCCCTAGAGATCATGATTCCCTAGAGCCCTAGAGCTTATCTTACCAAATTCTGGCTTCCAAGTCGACTTTCGGCCCATTTAGGCCGACTTCCCTCAAGTAATCGGGTCTCTCCCACTACGTAGTCCTAAAAGTGGTCCTTTTTCATCTCCTTCTGTCCCTCTATTCAAAAAGTTGTCTTCACCAAAGTTATTCCTCTTTCAAATATCTACAATTTCTTCTTCTACAATGTTGGCCAGTTCTACCCCGTGTATGCGTTATTCACATTTTTCCAGTGTGCTGTGCTGTTCACCTATGTCCCAGAATTTTCCTCTCTGTTCCAGCCCCATTTTCTCCCTCTTCCATTCATTTTCTCAACTTACTTTCTTCATAAAAGTTGTTCCTCTCTCCGTTATCTACAATTTCTTTTTCTATCACTTTCACTAGTTCTGCCCTGTTTGAGAGATACGCTTCAATTTTCAAAGTCGCGCGCGATCTGCTCAGAATTTTCCTTCATCGGTGTGAATGTCTAGTGTAGGTGCTTCACAGCACATGTAGTGGTCTATCGTAAGACCGTCAGAGCACATGTGACGGTCCTGTAGTAGACCGTCACACCCAAACTCGCCCGAAATCACCATGTTCGACCCCTAGAGCTTGGCGGTCATACCCTAGACTGTCAGAGTAATGTGGCGGTCCTACGATAGACCGTTACACACAGCCGAGAGTCCAATTTGTGCTGGACTCTGCCCCAAAAACTGTGCGGCGGACCAATCTTGCAGAGCCCATAACTTCTTCAATTCTTATCCAAATTGATCCCCGTTTTTTTTTACTTCTAGCCCTTTGTATTATCTTGACTTTGGTTATAGAAGTCAAATTTTCATTGGCTATATTTCTTGGGATCTGGGTCTCAAGATCGGGATTTAAGCATCCTGGTACAACTGAAACTCTATTTTCTAGTGCGACGGGGCTACCTTTCAAGAGCCATATCTTCTAGAATCCTCCTCCGAATTGATCCCTATTTGTTCCTATCTCTTGTCCTTAGTATTAGCTCGAGTTTGATCCAGAGAACTTGATTTATCTTGGCCTATATCTCCGGGAATCGTGATAAGAAGATGGGGCTTTTCTGTAAAATTCTATAAAAACTGCCCAGTTCGCAGTTGTAAATGGGGGCTCTTTCTTGGTTCGGGGCGAAGCCATGCTGCAATTCAAACTCACAACTTTGACCTTGGCTTGAAGAGGGAAGTATTAGCTTTGCATTACATCCTGCTGGGCTTGATTTCATGATCTATATTCTTAGTACTCTTCCTCTTAAAATCATAAATCATCACAATTTTCTGCACTTTTCTCCTACATATGCGTTTCCCCCCATTTTGCATCAATGATTTATCTCTACTCTCTTCATCAAATCTCGTGATTTCAAATCTCATGTATGCACAATACACACACATATTATTTCCACCCTTCCACAGGGGTTAAAAATCTCCCCCCGGTGAGTTTGCCCTCAATTTCTACCCCTATTTTATCACTGCGGGATTGATGCTACACATGCATGTTCTAATGGATTTTTTGTCCTTGTTTTGGCTTTATTTTGTAGGAGAACATGAATACAACGTGAGGCCCTTTTCCTCTAGCCGACTGGAAGGAGAGGAGATTTGAATCCACAAAGTTCCCCGCACCTTGTTTGTCAAGCGCGATCAAGTTTTCTTTCCAAGGTACACGGCGTCGTTCTTTACACTTCTTCATCCTTTGGCGTTGTTAATCCTTGATGGCGATCACGGTCAGTTCTTCTATTCATTACCCCCTTGTTCATACTTCTATGATTGCTTCATATACATGCATGGTTAGTTAAGGGGCGTGGGGTAGATTAATTCATCTACATCCTTATTTTTTTGGCGATCATAGTGGGACAACCAATGCCCATCACGCTTGTTTTCATGCTCTTTGGTAGGTTGGGTGGGTGCATGTTCATGTTTAGGTAGTATTTCCTCCATTCTCCCACTATTTTTGGTGTTTTACGGGCTCTGGTTGTGTGACGGTCTTATGGTAGACCGTCATGGTCATGTAACAGTCATTTGGTAGATATTTACAGATTCTGGCAGTCCTGCTCGCAGGCTCACAGGGCCGTGTTCGTCGGGGCATAACTTTTGATCCCGATGTCCGATTGTGCTGATTTTTCTTCCGTTGGATAGCCCTTTGTATTGTCTTTCCATAAATATAGCATTTGCATCATTTGGTTAACATTTTCATATTCTAATATTGTCCAACGTTTTGAGTTTTGTGCATAAGTTCTACAGGCAGGCTCAGGGACAGGTTCACAGGTACATCTTTACTCAGTGATTGATTGGATAGTCCTTTGTATTGTTCTACAGACAGGTTCACAGGTACTACCTTTCTGGTGTCTGATTGCACTAAATTTTATTCCATTGGATAGTCCTTTGTATTGTCTTTCCATCCATAGCTTATTTGCATCATTTGGGTCTCATTTGCTCAGTTAAAAATTATCACAATTTTACCATTTTTTGCATAAAATTAGCATGTGGTCTACGCACAGGTTCACGGGGACAACTTTGCTCAGTGATTTGATTGACCTCTCGAGGTCAGATTGATCTGTACTTTGGTCCGTTGTGCAGACCTTTGTATTGTCTTTCCATCCATACACTATTTATCTTATTTGGATCATGTTTGCATAGTTTAAACTAGTCTTGAATTTCTAGTTTTAGGCTAGAATTTGCATGCACTCCGGTGCACATGGGGCCATACATTGCATATCATAGTTGCATTTTCTATCTTGGTAAGTGATCCTCTCGCCTCCATATTCCTTGGGGACGACTAGGTGATCTTATCTGGGACCTCCATAAGTCCCCGTGAGCCGTGGATTCCCACACGGACGCCGGGCCGGTTGTACCTTTTCCACCCTTTAGGCTTGCATTTACATCCGTGTGAGGGAG
Organism: Amorphophallus konjac; assembly: GCA_022559845.1. Classification (NCBI taxonomy): domain Eukaryota; kingdom Viridiplantae; phylum Streptophyta; class Magnoliopsida; order Alismatales; family Araceae; genus Amorphophallus; species Amorphophallus konjac. Next base: position 319,827,897 of record CM040125.1, read on the forward strand.
TTAACCTTAGTCAACCTAAAGTTTGGACCTTATTCCCATAGGATTCCTATCTTGAGGGAATTATTATTAATTCAAATCATTAAATGGTCTATTAAAATCTCTAAAATATTTCCCATAATATCAACTTGTTTGACTTAGGTGAAAACTCTCACATTACATTGTTTGTTTTGTTTGGGCTTGTCCAAGCCCATTAGTGGTGTTTTGTGTTGCATCCACAAGTTTCGTCATTGTTAGGCCCACTTAGGTTACCCCATTTTGTATGTCTATTATCTAGTCCATTGTCCCTTGGTCCGTTGTCCATTCATCTTTGCATTAGTGGGTCAGCCCCCCTTGTTCTAAAGTCCATTAAGCTATTGCTTCCCCACTTGTATTCTCCTTGATATCTTTGTATTAAGTCTCCATTTTCCCTCATGGAGTATCATTCTAACCCATTGTATCATTCTTTTTTCCAATCTTCTTCCCATTCCCGCGTGGAATCCTCTTCCCACGTGGGCCCATCTTCCCATGGTCCCTCTGATCCCTCCGAGGAACATGCTAATCTCATGGCCCATCTTTCAAGCCTTGTTTGCCAAATAGATCCGGCCCAGGCCCAACGTCTTATTGCATCTCATCTTCATGGGCCTCCTTCTCTCAATGGGCCTTCTTCTCTCATTAATGGGCCTCATCATCTTAACGGGCCCCATTCTCCTAATGGGCCTTATTTTTGTAATGGGACTCATTCTTTTTCTCCTTATGCTGCCAGCCCAATAGGTCCGTATGCTCATGCTTCTTCCAGGCCCACATATCCTTCCATTCTCAGAATGGGCCCTTCTTCTTCTCAGCCCGGATCCTCTTATCCGGCCCATTATCATCATACTGGTCCGAATTCACATCCTCTTGCTCAAGCTGGCCCATATTCTTTTCGATCTCTCCCTACCCAAGAGATGATTGTTCAAACCCAACGCCAACTTGATGAGCTTCAACGTCAGATCAATCCTAAATCCTCTTTAAGTGTTCCATTCGCTTTCCAAGGTCTTCGGCTCCCACCTCCATTACAAATTCCCACATATCACCGTTATAGTGGAGTCGGTGACCCGTATGTGCACTTGAAGGAGTTTGATTATGAGTCGGCCCAATTTCGACATGACCAACACATGATGGCTTATCTGTTTGGTCTGTCATTGGAAGGCCCGGCTCGGGATTGGTTCTTCTCTCTTCCACAAGAGAAAGATGTGAGTTTTTAAGCCGTTAAAGAAAAGTTTCTTCAACACTATCAAGACCAGGTTGGGCCCAAGTACTCTATTGTGGATCTGGCCCATGAGATGATGAAGCCTGACGAGGGGTTCTGCACCTTTGCTGACCGTTGGTGTCGCCTTGCCGCGCAGGTCCCAGGGCACATTCCAGAGAGAGAGCAAATCAAGATGCTGATATCCAATGCCGCGCCCGAGTATCGGTTTATCTTAGCCCTCAACGACATCACCTCCTGGCAACAACTTTACAGCCGAGCCCGCTTCATTCACCAACAAATTTAAGATTCCCTTGACCCCGAGTCTCCACCATCCACCTCCACATATCGACCTTCACCCTCCACGTGCCAACCCTACGCTCCCATGAGTCAGCCCGCCATGAGTTCGCCTTCCGCCACATATCCCTCCACGAGCCAACCCCCCGCCTATACATACCTATATGCCTCCGCATATCAACCTTCCATGAGTCAGCCTCCTGCGTCCGCATACCTGTCTCCGTTTCCACCCCCGGTCAAGGTCACACCACATCCCGAGCAGGTGGATGCCATCTACATACCTCCCCACTTCGTTCCACATATGCCTTCACCAAATCCCTCCTCCGCCGGCCAAGCACTATTGACTACGCAACATTCACTTCCGTCTCCACAACCTTCTCCACCACCTCATACCCCTCGGCATCCGCCTTGCCTGAAGCGGGCTCCTTGTCCTCCGTTGTCGGAGTGCTTTACCAACATTTTTAAGGCTTTGATGGCCGCTCACGCGTTGCCGCTCTCTCCGGCTGTGCCTTGCCAACCCGCGGTCACGAATTTTATTCAATATTGTGATTTTCACCCCTAGAAGGGGCATTTGGTTGAGGATTGTCCCGAGTTCCGAGAGTATGTTTATGACCTGGAAGATAATAAAACGATTGATTGGGCCACCATGCGTAAAGTTGTTTTAGATCTCCGCAGCAAGTAGCAGCAACAAGAAGCACCGCCCAAGTAGTTGTCTCCATCTCTACAAGACTAGGGGCACCCTAGTGATTCTTCATCTAGTGTTAAACCCACTCCATCACCTACTACCTCGCCTACTCTTTTACCTTTGCTATCTCCTATCCAATCTCCGCAACCTCCACAAACCCAGGCCTCTGCTTAGGCTAGTGCCACCTCCCGTTCTTCTACTTCTTCCACCACTACTTCCACCCCCAATGTCATTCGGCGTGTTGTGTCGATACGTCGATGGTGGGTGCCACAACCCCCTTCTTCACCCTTGCCATGTCCACTACCTCCATCGACCACATCACCATCTCCACCATCCTTTCAATTGCCTACACCATCTCCACCACCCTCACCATTGCCTAAACCTCCATCACCCCCGCCATCACCTTTGACTGAGCCTGAGCAAATTTTACCTTTGCCGCCCTCGCCCGAGCAAGTCATACCTCCACCCTTACCTTTGCCTCCACCTAAACACACCATACCCGTTGAAACCCCCGCGTCTTCTGAACCTTCTCCTATCCCCATTCTTCCACCTATTTCCACCCCACGGAGCGGGTGTGCGTTACCCATGGTGCCCCTTGGGTCTAATCCCCAGGGAGACAATAAGCCAAGTTAGAATGATTCGGTGCCGGCTGTGCATTTCAAGATCCAATACTTCATTTTCCGGATGCCAATCCGCATCCTGGTCCCTGGTTATTTTGGGGATGTTGAGCCTACACTCCTAGTGAAGACGGCTGACAATAAGAGTTCCCTTGAGTTGATGCCAGTTTCTTCCCGAGCAAGGCCGGTGGCAATCTCTTTGCTCGCTGAAGAGTTCACCGTTGATGCTATTATTTCTCTTCGCTCTATTGCTATTCAGATGATAGGCCAAGAAGGGTTCTCTACCCGTGTTGTGCTAACGCATACGGCCGCCAAGCAGATTATGGATTCTATGTTCAAGGGGCAATTGGCCGTATCTTCTACACTTTTTGGGGATATTCTGCACTTGTTATGCAATCTTCCTCGGTTTATTAGCAAGCCGGCCATGTCAACACCATGTATTACTCTCCCTCAGCTTCACCCGTCTCTTCTAGCAAGGGAGTTATGCTTCAAGTCTGATTGCTGAGTGGAGCTACCAAATCTCATGCTACTTGTGCCAAGTAACAAGACTCCATGGTTTTATGATATTCAGCATTATGAGGAGTTAGTTGTTCAAGAATGTCCGTCTACTGTTGTTAGCGCCGGGTGTCTAGGGGCAACTGCCCCGATGAAGCTGCATATTCATAGCCGGGTCAGGTCCTCTGCCAGATGGGCCCGTTATTTAAGGAGACACTGTAGAATAATAGGCCTGAAGGTCCAACCCCGCGCCAAGCAGGTCCATTTCAAGCCAATGTCAGCTAAGAAGAGACGACGACGCAGGTTCAAGAGCCGTCAGTTGTGCATTCAGGGGTCCACCTCTTCCTCCCTTTCTTTTCATTCATCCTTCCTTCTACTCAGTTCCCACCCTTGGGTGGTGTACCTTCCTCCATCTGATCCTATCTCCATCATTTTCTCCTCATTTCGTAGGTCCGTGCGTCCCCATTCCTCTCCTTTTTCTCTGGATCCTCCAGATTTTCCCTCCTCTCACAATTCTAGGCCTCGACCTATGTCTTTTCATCCCGATCTCGGGACATCTCCCAGTTCTTCTCCTCCAGTATCTCCGGGTTCCGTCTCTAATTCTCCTTCCCCGACCCTGTCGGGTGATTTTCACTCTTATTCCCCGACCCTGTCGGGTGTCTATGTCTCTTATTCTCTGACCCTGTCGGGTGATTCTAATTCTCCTTCCCCAACCTTGTCCGGTGATTCTAATTCCTTTTCTCCGACCGCGTTAGACTATTCTCCTCCTTCTTTCTCATCTTCACAGCAATCCTCTCGCTATCTTTCTATTCACTCCTCTTCACCCTTTCAGGGTCATTACCCTTTTTCTTGCTGCTTTCGAGGCTTTAGTCTACCTTGATCTCAGCTAATCTGATCTCTTCTGTATTTGGTTCCTTGTTATCAAGGCCTCTACACCTTAACGAGGGAGTTCTAGCCCTCGTCCCTCTTCCTTTTTATCCTTATTTCATCTTGTTTGGTGTCTGTCACTCCTCCATATCAAGGAATCTTTCAATCCCTTTGTTATCCTCTCCCTTTCATCCTGTCAAGTAAGGAATACAAAGCTCGTGCTGCTCAAAGCTCGATGATCAAGATTACTTTAGGATGCTACTTCCACACTACGGATTTGCAAATGTATCTTTATTTTGAGCAAAGAAACATGCTTTCATTTCTATTATTGTTTCTGCACATGGTTATAATGCTATTCCTCAACATGGTTAAGTGGCTTTTAGAAATTTGCTTAGTTCATTTAGGTCATTTAAAATGAGTTCGCTTCTGCAGCATCTTTAGGCCGGTGATAGCTCCGCGTTTGGAGTTTAGTTCTTTCCCCGATCGTTGAGGGTGACCTTTGAACATGGGTTTTTCACACACTTCACGGTGAGCCATGGCCGATCTTCTCTAGAGCAACACCGTTGCTGCTTTGGCCATACTTTGGGTATGCACAAAGATCTTTTTCTCTTCTCTGCTCGGCCAAGTGTAGGGGCAAGAGATTATGGATAAGATGACTAACCTAGACGCTCCCTAATACGAGAGAGGTCTCAAATAGGGGTAGTCTTGACCCTCAAAAGTGAACTTCCATGCTATATCTAGCCAATAAGGGCTGTCAAAAATAAATGGACGAATCAATGTAAAATTATGAATCAAAGGCATGGCAAGAGTGACAAAGCCCCGCAGGACGTCATGAGCCCGGTCGCATGCGCGCCTAGTAAATATGGGTCTCAAAATCAAAGACACAAAGCCCCGGCGCAACAGACCTACTCTTTGAGGGGTAGTGCCCTGTAAGGAATTTAAATCTTGATGTCTCCCATCCTGCATAAAGCTTATCTCCAGATTTTCTTCTATTCCTCTTTCTTAGGCTGGGTTGTATCTCGGGTATGGCCTTAGTAGGGGCACCGTTCTTTAGAGGCGGTTGGTTGTGGCAAGCTACCCTCACATGCACGCCTTGCTCAAGGGAAGTCTTTAATGAGACGGGAGGGACGGCGATCCCTGGCCAATAGTTTGAGCCCGCCTTCGGTGCTGCAGATTGCTATTTCAAAAAAAAACACAAAAAAGAAGAGATATTATCAAAAATTCCAAAAAAATGAGATATTATCAAAAATACAAAAATGAGATATTTTCAAAAATCTAAAAAAATTAAATACTTCAAAATAATCAAAAAAAATTAAATATTTTGAAAATTCAAAAAAAAAATCAAAAATTACAAAATTCCAGAAAAATCAAATATTGATGAAAATCCATAAAAAATCATAAAATTACAAAAATCCAAAAAATGTGTCTGTTTTTTCTTTTTTTTGCATTTGCATTTAAGAACAGGTATATAATATGTTTGCTAAGTGTGCAGGTTACAAGTGTTCAGGCATTCCTTGCTATATCTTTTCGCTCTATCCCTTATTCACGTGCTTCTGATCTGTTCTCTCTTCTTCAATCTTATCTCTCGATCTGTTCTGAAGCTTTAGTTCTTCTCAGCTTTCGCCTTATTTAATCATGTCTCCATGAGAGGGCATTATCTCACGATTATGAGTCTGACGGTTCTGCTTCATTCTGATCTTGGACCTTGATTGAAGAACGTGTTTTGTCATGTCTTTTGTCCCGCCATGTCCTTGTCACGTGTCTTTGTCCCACAATGTCCTTATACCACCATGTGTGCTGTCCCACCGCTTGCGTGTTATCTTGTCCCACCGTGCCTTTAGTCGCATGCATGCTTGCCATTTGTTTGTTTGTTATGTTTCATCCATCTTCATTATGTTATGTTGTGCCATGTTCGTTCATATTTCTCTTATTATGTTATGTTCATGTCATGCTCATTCATATTCGTTCATGTTCACATCATGTCATGTCATATGGATGTCTTATGATGAAAATCCATAAAAATTAGAAATAATCTGGAAAATCTAAAAAGATAACATTTCGCTTGACAGGTAAGTCAGGTATGGCTCTCTATCCCTTCTCATTATTGCATTACTATATGGTATCTACGTTATTATAGCCTCTCAAGGACCGGCTGGTTGCCCGTGTGTTCTAGGATTTGATGTTCCCTTTTAACAAAAATGATGATGATCTAGGAGCATACGGTTAATCGTTGGATAGGCTGCTCAGTTGAGTCGGGTGGGGGACGATAGACTCTGTCTCGCACGTCGTGGTTGCAAGAAGACTCTTGACCCCGTCTTGGCTCAGTCTAGCAATATTATCCTTGAGTACTTTCTATTTCATCTTTCTTTGCATTCGTTTTAATGATTTCTTTATTTTAGCCCATCATGCATCATGTCATTTTGAGTATTCATGTCTCGTGATCCGTTCATGGATTTCTCCTCAGCAATGGTTAATTGCACTTCAGTTCTCTTGGATAAGAGATTCTTCATTCCACTCTGAATTTGAACGTTTTATCTGATCTTGCCGCTCGGTCTGTTTGGCCAGCGTGATTCCTATCTGGATTTTATCTTAGTCTTATTTTCCTTTTCCAGCTCTTACGTTGTGTTCCATCCTACCCACTCATTGTCCGTGGACTGTGTCCCCAATGAGGCTGGTCGTGTTCCCTTTCCATTAGTTTAGTTCTCCAGACATGTCTCATCCTTGTCATCCATTTCAGGTGGTTAGTTCAACATTTTCGAGAAAATTCTTGTCGCTTGTTGGTTGAGGACGAGTGTCTTTTTGCCTTGATGCCCGCTTTTTAGTTCTCTCCGGTTCATCTCCGCGTCATCTTCATTTCACATCGCTATCGCTTTTGCTCCATCTCCTTTACATTTTTCCTCCGCGTCGCTTTCGCTCGTTCCCTTGCAAAGCAGACATCAAGGAGGGGCATCTGTTGACACCCGTTTTTAGCCCACAAGTTGTGTCATTTCTCTTATTCATCATTTTTGATGTCCCGAATTATCCATTATTTTGGAGCCTTCCTTGGATGGATTTTGAGCCAATTTTCATTATTTCATTCCCTTTGAGCCCTAGAGATCATGATTCCCTAGAGCCCTGGAGCTTATCTTATCAAATTCCAGCTTCCAAGTCGACTTTCGGCCCATTTAGGCCGGCTTCCCTCAAGTAATCGACTCTCTCCCACTGCGTAGTCCTGAAAGTGGTCCTTTTTCATCTCCTTCTATCCCTCTATTCAAAACGTTGTCTTCACCAAAGTTGTTCCTCTTTCAAAGATATACAATTTCTTCTTCTACGCCATTGGCCAGTTCTGCCCCGTTTGTGAGCTATTCAAAATTTTCCGGCGTGCTGTGCTGTTCACCTATGTCCCAGAATTTTCCTCTCGGTTCAAGCCCCATTTTCTCCCTCTTCCATTCATTTTCTCAACTTACTTTCTTTATAAAAGTTGTTCCTCTCTCCGTTATCTACAATTTCTTATTCTACCACTTTCGCTAGTTCTGCCTCGTTTGAGAGATACGCTTCAATTTCCAAAGTCACGGGCGGTCTGCCTAGAATTTTCCTTCATCGGTGTGAAGGTCTAGTGTAGGTGTGTCACAGCATATGTAGCAGTCTATCGTAAGACCGTCAGAGCACATGTGACGGTCCTATAGCAGACCGTCACACCCAAACTCGCCCGAAATGACCCCGTTCGACCCCTAGAGCGTGGCGGTCCTACCCTAGACCGTCAGAGCAATATGGCGGTCCTACGATAGACCATTACACACAGCCGAGAGTCCAATTTGTGCTGGACTCTGCCTCAAAAACTGTACGGCGGACCTATCTTGCAGAGCCCATAACTTCTTCAATTCTTATCCAAATTGATCTTCATTTTTTTCTACTTCTAGCCCTTTGTATTATCTTGAATTTGGTTCATAGAAATCAAATTTTCATTGGCTATATCTCTCGGGATCTGGGTCGTAAGATCAGGATTTAAGCATCATGGTACAACTAAAACTCTATTTTCTAGTGCGACGGGGCTACCTTCCAAGAGCCATATCTTCTATAATCCTCCTCAGAATTGATCTCCGTTTGTTCCTATCTCTTGTCCTTAGTATTATCTCAAGTTTGATTTAAGGAACTTGATTTATCTTGGACTATATCTCCGGGAATCGTGATAAGAAGATGGGGCTTTTCTATAAAATTCTATAAAAACTGCCCAGTTCGCAGTTGCAAAGGGGGGCTCTTTCTTGGTTCGGGGCGAAGCCATGCTGCAATTCAAACTCACAACTTTGACCTTGGCTTGAAGAGGGAAGTATTAGCTTACCATTGCATCCTTCTGGGCTTGACTTCTTGATCTATATTCTTAGTTCTCTTCCTCTTAAAATCACAAATCACCACAATTTTTGCACTTTTCTACTACATATGCGTTTACCCCCGTTTTGCATCAATGATTTCTCTCTACTCTCTTCATCAAATCTCGTGATTTTAAATCTCATGCATGCATAATACACACACCTATTACTTTCACCCTTCCACAGGGGTTAAAAATCTCCCCCCGGTGAGTTTGCCTTCAATTTCTACCCCTATTTTATTACTACGGGATTGATGCTACACATGCATGTTCTAATGGGTTTTTTGTCCTTGTTTTGGCTTTGTTTTACAAGAGAACATGAATACAACGTGAGGCCCTTTTCCTCTAGTCGGTTGGAAGGAGAGGAGGTTTGAATCCACAAAGTTCCCCGCAGCTCGTTTGTCAAGCGCGATCAAGTTTTCTTTCCAAGGTACACGGCGCCGTTCTTTACACTTCTTCATCCTTTGGTGTTGTTAATCCTTGGTGGCGATCACGGTCAGTTTTTCTATTCATTACCCCCTTGTTCATACTTCTATGATTGCTTCATATACATGCATGGTTAGTTAAGGGGCGCGGGGTAGATTAATCCATCTGCAGGCGGGACATCACCCTACTCTCTGTAGGGGCATATGAGCTAGGTTCCCTGGATGAGTTGTTCTTGTCATGACATCTGGAGGTACAAAGCGCATTCCCTTATTACGCCTCTTCCTTAAACATTGGCAGAGAGATCACCGAGGGATGGCAGACTGGACGACTTCTCTTTTCTTTTATTCTCATTAGTTGGGTTGAATTTGTATTGAGCTCTTGGGTCTCCCGGGCACTCCCAGACTCCCAGACTTGCTTGAATTCAGCTGGCTTCAGAGCCAAATTGTGTCTTAATATGCCCTTTTCTATTTTGATTAGTAGTTGAAAAGAGTTAGGTACCAGAACCGGTGATACACCGTAGCCTGGTATGACTTCAGCCTCTCAGCCCTTCAGGTGGATTTTGACATTTTTGACCAGCAAAGATTTGTCGGTGGAATATAGTTGTCCTTTACGGATGGCAACAATTTTTCTTGAAATCTTCCCCTCAGCAAGAAGCCAATTCGTTGTTAATTGAACCAGTACAATGTTGTGCCCTTGTGGTTTTGATGATAGCAAACACTATAAGTCACATTATGTTTCTATGAAAGACTGAATGAGCATGATTGAATGAGCATCTGGTTTTTGCATGTTATATTACGTACAACTTTATCAGGGTGCATGGCATTTCATCAAATAGTTCAAGGTCAATGCTAGTATAGACAGCATGCATTCAAGGTCCGTGCACTTCATGATAGCCAGCTTAGACAAGGTCATGCATTCATGATAGCCAGCTTAGACAAGGTCTATGCATACATGTTCAAGTCTGCGTCACCTGGATATAGGTCTGTGCATATGGTGAGAATAGGGTCAAGGTCAGTGCATATGTGAGCATTTTTGCACACAAGTTAGTGCACATTCGAGTCTGTGAATATAGCTATGTGCATGGTTGAGGTCCGAGCATATCACTGTTCACCTGCATATAAGGTATAGGCCATCCTGCACATACACGGTCGGTGCAAGTCTTATCTTATGCAATAAAAGGTTGGTGCACTTCTTGCTGCTGCACGCTTTCACATAGTCGGTGCAAGTTCTGTCATACGACCTCGGTGCATGTTGATGTCAGTTCATATCTAGGTCAGTGCACGGTTGTAATCGGTGCAACTTTTGTTGATGCATGCGCAGAGTCTGTGCAAGATAACTCTGGGCACTTTATGTTGCATAGCGCATGAGGTTTGTTCATGTGCATAGCTAAGTCGGTGCAACTTTCGTCTCTGGCTCGATTAGGTCTGTGCAATGTTTGTACTCTGCGTATTCATAGTCAGTGCATCTGTTGGCCATGTACTGGAATCAAGTCTGTGCATATGCTTGCATGTAAACACTGAGTCTGTGCATGTGTGTGTGTGCGGTTTGTGCATTTCTTAACTCTGCATTCATGTTATGTCTGTGCATACTCTCTTGAATAACACCGACTGAGCTCGTGCACACTATCTTGTACGCCCTATTAAGTCTATGCATTTGACTGCTGTGAACATATTTTCATATGGTTGAGCTTCAAAGTTGAAGCATCCCTTCTCTGCACGAGCAAGTCAATGCAACGTCTTTGCCAGCACGACTACTCTAGTAAGTCGGTGCAATGCCTTCGCCAGCACGACCAGGAACAACCAACTAAGTCGGTGCATGCATTTATATGGAACTTAAGCACGCAAGTGATAAATTGAGGAAAACCATGTTTCGAGCATCTTATGTGCACATGAGTACCTTACTTACGAGGATCATAAGAATAGGAGCACGCGATATATGCAGAACAATCAAATGGCACTTGATCCAAGGCTGATCATTAATCTAAGAAGCTGCCACGTGGATAGCTAAATGATGGAGATTCTGACATGTGACTGAAAGAATCCTGAAGCTTCCTGGCGGGAACATTCTCTCCACACGCCTAGGGTGTGAGCTAGTGGGCCCCAGACTGAAGCCTTATATAAGACCTTTCTTCTGCGCAAAGGGAGTAATGCTGAACAGAAGACATCTGAGCACAGCCAGAGAGAAGAGTAAGAGAGCCAGCAGAAGAAGAAGAAAGAGAGAGCAGAAGAGAAAGAAGAGAGTTCGAGAGCTCAAGAGAGGAAAGAGAGGCAGCAGAAGAAAAAGAAGGATAGAGAGAGAGATAGAGAGTTCGAGGAGAAGAAGAGAAGCTTTATCAGAAGATTTATCCCTACTGGAATCTGGATCAAATCCAATCCAGTCAGCTCCATGGGAGCCACATCTGTGTTGATATAGTTTACAGTTTTAGTTGCTGTGTTTTCTTATCTTTTGTTTTCTTTTGAATCTTTCTTCAAGCTGTATCACTCAGCGGTAGCAGAAGATTGGTTCCTCTTGACGGCCAAGCTGTATTGCCCAGCGGACGGCGAAGCTATAATGCTCAGCGATCAAGCTGTTAGTCAGCGGTCAGCTAAGCTGTAAGGCCCAGCGCAAGCTGTTAGTCAGTGGTTTGTAGGCAAGCTGTGTCGCCCAACGGTTTTCAAGCTGTTTGGCAGCGGAATCCGAACTCTGGTTTGAGTGTGGGGTGGATGTAGGACTGCAGGACTGAACCACCTAAAAATCTTCTGTGCAGTGGCTGGCTTGTTCTTTTTATTCCGCTAGATGCATGCTTAGGATCGTGATCTAATTGCATATTTGTTGAGTGGATCGTGATCAGTTTGCAATTCAACTGCATGTGTGCTATTTGAACAATTGTTATCGAGCATCTTCTTAGGACAACAATTTGTCATTCCGTGGGTCGTTCTTTCAACCGAGTCTATTAGTTTTATTTCTGCAATAGTTATCTAATCTGAGTTTTATCTACTCAATTTTTGGAGCAAATTTTTAAGAGGGATTCATTCACCCCCCCTCTGAATCTATCTGCCCCTATCATATTGACCTATCAATTGGTATCAAAGAGGGTCTCTGACTTACCAGATCCAGTGATATGGAGAGGATCCTGCTATATTTCTTTTGGTGGTGCATTACTTATCGTTTGCTGTGTGCGTTGAACTTGCTTGTTATCTGTTAATGGCTCGTCTTCTGGTTTTTGATGGGTCGAACTTCAGTAACTGGTTAGGCGGGCTATGTGTTCACATGAATTCTATTGATCCAAATCTATGGAATCTTGTATCAAAAGGCCCACATAAATTACCTCAGAATTAGACCAGATGGTCTATAGAGGATAGAATTAAGCACAGCGAGAATGCTAGAGTTCTCAATATTCCGAGAGACGCAGTTAACACTGAAGTGTTTCCATGTATTGCAGGATGTCATTCAGGAAATGAGATCATGGATAAGATAACCGCCATTCATCAGAAGCAAGAACGAGTTTGCCTAATGGCCAACCGGAGTGATCAATCAGATGAGTCTCCATCCCAGGTAAACTCTGAGACCGAGGATATTAGCGATGATGATTTAGTTGCCATGCATGAGCATATACTGGATAAATATGAAAGAGTTAAATCAGAAAAGAGAAAATTAAGAAAAGAGAAAAATGCTGAAATCACAAGTCTAAAGGTTGAAAATGAAAATCTAAAATCAGAATTGAAACATAAAGAAGGATCATGTGAAAATTGTTCATCTTTGAAAAAATTGTGTGACAGCATGGAATCGTATTTGAGCCTAAAAGAAACCTTGATTGATTCATTAAAAGAAGAAATGTTGCTCAATGAAAAGGAAATTGAAAAGATAGAAGAAAAACTAAAACAAGAAAATGAAGAATTAAAATTGCTGAATTCTACTATTTCTGAGAGGATTTTAATGCTTGAAAAAGAGAAGAGTTCATTTGAAAATGAATGTGAGAGAGTGAGTACATTAATGGAAGAGATAGACAGCTACAAAACCATCAATGCTATGCTTAATGAAAAGATCACAAACTCTGAACTGCTCATCTCTTCTCTTAAAAATGAGATTTTGGATTTGAATAAGTCTCTGTCTGATTCTGCTAATCAAGAGAAGTAGAATGTTGTATTCACAGATAACTGCATGAAGAAAGGCAGTAATTTTCAAGTTAAGCAGGGAATGAGGAATAAACTTTATACAACTTTTGTGCGTAGCTCAGACATAGCTAGCACTTCCACCTCATCCCCTAAACAAGCTGCTGCTCAAGAAAATAAGAAAACAAAACAGAACAGGAAAATATTGAAAAAGAATGATAACAATCAGCATGCTAAGAAAGTTTAGGCCAACAAATCTATTGTCAAGAACATTAAATATTTTTACTGTGGAAAGTTTGGCCATGAGATGGTTGATTATTTTATCATGAAGAATGATGAATTGAAATCTGATAGAATTCATGCTAGGAATTCTAATATGAAGAAACCCTCTTTTGTTCAAACCAAAAGGCCTCAATGCTTTTATTGTCATAAAATAGGTCATCTCATGCGTGAATGCAGGCTAATGGAAATAGATCACCTGTCTGTTGTTGGAGTGCATGATAAACTGTTCCATGCTAAAAATCATGCAACTCATAAAAAGAAACTTCAATGTTTTCATTGCGGCAAATCGGGCCACATTGTTGCTGAATGTTGGCATAATCAGGGAAAGAAATTTCGTTCTGGATTTGTTAATTTTCTTGTTAACAAAATTTTTTTTGAAAGAAATAATTTTGGTTCTAAGGGAAAGCACCTTAAGTGCTTTGAATGTGGAAAGCATGGCCATATAGTCAAGAACGGCTGGCAAGCTCAGGGAAATGGATTGAATTCTAAATCTGTAAAATTCCCTGCTTTCTATTCTTCTGCTAGGAATAACTTAATTGATAAAAATAAAAACTCTTCATGCTTTGAATGTGGGAAGCCAGGCTATAGAACTACTGATTATTGGCTGGCTGGTTTTAGTAAACAAAATTTTCTCTCTACTAATAAATTTCATGACAATAGTAATTTGCATAAAAAGAATTTAAAATCTGCTGCATCATGCCATTACTGTGGTCAAATAGGTTATTCAATGAATAATTTCTACTTGATGAGATTTGATGGCCTTCATGCATAAAAATTATTTAGAACACCTGCTAGAGGTGTCACTGTTATTTAAGGACCCAAGATGCCTTGGGTACCTGCTGGTGTAAAATGAGGAATTTCTTTGCAGGTGTGCCTTGGGGATAAGGAATAAAGACGGGTAAATAAACCAAGCCACCAAAGTATGAAAACCCCAATTCTGAAATTGTCAGGTAACATTCTTGCATTCTTTAGGATTGCTCATTTGAATCATGCAGAAATCTCATTTGACGCATTGTATGCTTAAGTTGTTAAATAAAATTCTCATGCATACATACTTTTATTTGCTTTAACAAGTGCATTGAGCAACATGAGTCTATACATTCATATTTTGAGCTGTATGTGTACATATTCATTGAAGATATGTTGAAGTCATTTCACATCTGCATACATTAATGTTTTGACATATGTTTGTTCACATAGAGAATGTTAGAAACTCATGAACTCAGTTTGCATATTTGTGCATATATGTGAATTGCATATACATGTATTTGACATACAGTCATTAAAAATCTGATGCACTTAGGACTATTGGTATTGCATTGTCATGCATGACCACTATAATATATCAAATGGTAAGCTACTAAAAGGCAGGTGAAATCTGTCTGGAGGTTCTTACTATGTGTGAGATGATTCTTTAGACCAAGTCCTCCGCCTAGTACCATGGGTCATATTGCTTAATAGGGCAGTCTGAATGAGCATGAGTCACAAAATCATATGTTCAACCTTCATTGCAAACATTGCATAATGTCAGGGGGAGTCTGTCTAGCTCTTGTATGTCTTCATGCCACATGTGTCTTGCATAGTCACTGAAAATCTGATAGGACTACATATGCCCCCGATACATCCATAAGCATAGTTCATGACTTCCCGTACATAAAGTCCCATGCAGTGTCTTCATGACATATATGATGATTCAATGCATTTAGTTAGGGGGAGTCAATGCATTGCATACATGTTGTCAAATACATACACTTATGTCAGAATTCATTGAACATCACTCATATTGAAAATAACAAGATTGCGTTCATTAAGGGGGAGTATATAACAAGATTGTGTTCTATTGGCTATTCATCTAGTTTCTTGTTATTTCAGTCAGTCAACTAAAGCTCCCATCCTTATTTTGAGATCATCCATTTCGCATATCTGAACTTGACTCTGATTTGATTTTGAATCTTTTGAGCTGGTCTTTCTTGAGTAAATCTATGGATGGACCTTTGGATATCTATGATTCTCTATGATATATTCTTTGTTGCACCAATTAATTGTCCTGATTGGAAGTGTCGACATAGTGAGTTGACATCATCTTGGAATTGCTTTGTCAATTGTCGACACCTTCATTATTGTGCTCATCTTTGTTACATGCTTGAAACTCTTGTGTAGTTCACAACTTGAATGCTGCTGAATCTCATTGAAAATTCAGAAAATTGAGAAGAGTTCAATTCGTATACTTTGATCATAAATATGAAAATCAATTCATTAAAGAATCTTCTATTATAAATATTTATGAATGGCTAAAAGATCATATTGGTTTAAGTCTAATATATTCATTGAGCTTGGATATGAATATCTTGAAAGTATCTGAGTCAACTTTAATAAACTTTAACCAACTATTTCATATTGAATCTTGTAAAATCTTCTGAAATCTGAAAATGTTAAAATCATGGCTTTATTTAGTTGAATTATATGAAATCAATATTTTTTTTAAACATCTGATGAATCTGAAATGTTCCTAAGGATAAATTCTGTCAGAGCAATGGTTTTGGTCACTGAGAAACCATGTCCATTGACCATAAAGTCTAGAGGACTGTGTCATGAAGTGCCATAATTAACTCTGCTAAATAAAATTCATTGAAAATCTCAGTAGAGCAATGGCTTGAATACTGAGAAATATACTTCACTTATCAATGAAATAAGGTGAAGTATATCATGATGTGTCAATACTATCTCTGAAGCATGACAGTTAGTCATACTAAGTGCTTAGGGATACTGGCATCCAAACAACGTGTATCCTCTAGCCACAAGGTGTGTACTAAACTTAATTGCACCTGGTAAACTTGCTATGAAATCTTGTACTGTGCATAAAGAAAAATCTGAAATTTTTTGAAGAAGTATGGCTGATCCTCAGGAACCAAATTTGAATTCATTCATGTTGTTTAACCTCAATACTAATGATTATAATTTCTAAAGAAGTCATTGAAATTGACTGAGTAAGATGAAGGGAGGTTAATCAAGATATAAATATGAGAGCTTGGTTCACTTTTATTAAACATTGTTGTCCAGATATGAGTATATAATTTTATTGACAAACTGTGTATACATCATATTTAAACCATGATGTTCAAATAAAAATTCATAAGCCCATATAATGGAAGAGTCTGAACCATCTGTTTATTCAGATTTATGAAATAAGTATCTTATTGCAAATCTTATATTTCTTTGAAAGATCATGTATTCTGCATGCTGCCATGTCATCCTTCCTGAATGTCTTCTTGACATATCCCTCACCTTACACTCTTGAAAGCCTTGCTTCATTCAGATCAGGGAGCATTGGATTATTTTTAAAGAAGAGGTTAGGTCTTGTCTAGACTGCACTTATTGCTTTTTAAAGGGGGAGGTTTGTTTGTGATCTTGTCAAAGGGGGAGGATAGATTGATTGGTTCTTGTCTCGTCTGCTTTATGTAAACATCTGGTTCTCCATGAATTGCATTCATTCTTCATAACGAGAGAATACATCTGCAACATAGACTAGTTTGGTGCTTAATTGTTTAACTGCCTCTATGTTTTCTATGCCTTAATGATTTTGCCAGAGGAGAAGATTTTAATTCAATCATATCATGTATGTCTGTAACTCTCGTCTCAAACTATTTCCTTTTTGATGAGGTCAAAGGGGGATAATAGTTTGACTTGAGCCAGTGTGACTCATAGTGGTGTTGCCATCATCAAAAAGGGGGAGAAGGTTGTGCCCCTATGGTTTTGATGATATCAAACACTATAAGTCACACTGTGTTTGTATGAAAGACTGAATGAGCATGATTGAATGAGCATCTGATTTTTGTATGTTATATTGCGTACAACTTTATCAGGGTGCATGGCATTTCATCGAACAGTTCAAGGTCAATGCTAGTATAGACAGCATGCATTCAAGGTCCGTGCACTTCATGATAGCCAGCTTAGACAAGGTAAGTGCATTCATGATAGCCAGCTTAGACAAGGTCTGTGCATACATGTTCAAGTCCTCATCACCTGGATATAGGTCTGTGCATATGGTGAGAATAGGGTCAAGGTCGGTGCATATGTGAGCATTTTTGCACACAAGTCAGTGCACATTCGAGTCTGTGCATATAGCTATGTGCATGGTTGAGGTCCGAGCATATCACTGTTCACCTGCATATAAGGTACAGGCCATCCTGCACATACACAGTCGGTGCAAGTCTTGTCTTAGGCAATAAAAGGTCGGTACACTTCTTGCTGCTGCACGCTTGCACATAGTCGGTGCAAGTTCTGTCATACGACCTCGGTGTATGTTGATGTCAGTTCATATCCAGGTCAGTGTAGGGTTGTAGTCGGTGCAACTTTTGTTGATGCACGCGTAGAGTCTGTGCAAGATAACTCTGGGCACTTTATGTTGCATAGCGCATGAGGTCTGTGCATGTGCATAGCTAAGTCGGTGCAACTTTCATCTCTGGCTCGATTAGGTCTGTCAATGTTTGTACTCTACGTATTCATAGTCAGTGCATCTGTTGGCCATGTACTGGAATCAAGTCTGTGCATATGCTTGCATGTAAACACTGAGTCCGCGCATGTGTGTGTGTGCAGTTTGTGCATTTCTTAACTCTGCATTCAGGTTATGTCTGTGCATACTCTCTTGAATAACACCGACTGAGCTCGTGCACACTATCTTGTACGCCCTATTAAGTCTATGCATTTGACTGCTGTGAACATATTTTCATATGGTTGAGCTTCAAAGTTGAAGCATCCCTTCTCTGCACGAGCAAGTCAATGCAACGTCTTTGCCAGCACGACTACTCTAGTAAGTCGGTGCAATGCCTTCGCCAGCACGACCAGGAACAACCAACTAAGTCGGTGCATGCATTTATATGGAACTTAAGCACGCAAGTGATAAATTGAGGAAAACCATGTTTCGAGCATCCTATGTGCACATGAGTACCTTACTTACGAGGATCATAAGAATAGGAGCACGCGATATATGCAGAACAATCAAATGGCACTTGATCCAAGGCTGATCATTAATCTAAGAAGCTGCCACGTGGATAGCTAAACGATGGAGATTCTGACATGTGACTGAAAGAATCCTGAAGCTTCCTGGCGGGAACATTCTCTCCACACGCCTAGGGTGTGAGCTAGTGGGCCCCAGACTGAAGCCTTATATAAGACCTTTCTTCTGCGCAAAGGGAGTAATGCTGAACAGAAGACATCTGAGCGCAGCCAGAGAGAAGTGTAAGAGAGCCAGCAGAAGAAGAAGAAAGAGAGAGCAGAAGAGAAAGAAGAGAGTTCGAGAGCTCGAGAGAGGAAAGAGAGGTAGCAGAAGAGAAAGAAGGATAGAGAGAGAGATAGAGAGTTCGAGGATAAGAAGAGAAGCTTCATCAGAAGATCTGTCCCTACTAGAATCTAGATCAAATCCAATCCAGTCAGCTCCATGGGGGCCACATCTGTGTTGATATAGTTTACAACTTTTAGTTACTGTGTTTTCTTGTCTTTTGTTTTCTTTTGAATCTTTCTTCAAGCTGTTAGTCAACAGAGCAAGCTGTGTCGCTCAGCGGTTCCTCTGGACGGCCAAGCTGTATTGCCCAGTGGACAGCGAAGCTATACTGCCCAGCGATCAAGCTATTAGTCAGCAGTCGGCTAAGCTGTAAGGCCTAGAGCAAGCTGTTAGTCAGCGGTTTGTAGGCAAGCTGTGTCGCCTAGCGGTTTTCAAGCTGTTTGGCAGTAGAATCCACACTCAGGTTTGAGTGTGGGGTGGATGTAGGACTGTAGGACTGAACCACCTAAAAATCTTCTGTGCAGTGGCTGGCTTGTTCTTTTTATTCCGCTAGATGCATGCTTAGGATCGTGATCTAATTGCATATCTATTGAGTGGATCGTGATCAGCTTGCAATTCAACTACATATGTGCTATTTGAACAATTATTATCGAGCATCTTCTTAGGATAGCAATTTGTCATTCTGTTGGACTCCATTAGTTTTATTTTCGCAATAGTTATCTAATCTGAGTTTTATCTACTCAGTTTTTGGAGCAAATTTTTAAGAGGGATTCATTCACCCCCCCTCTGAATCTATCTGCACCTATCATATTGACCTATAATACTAGAACCGACATGGTAGGTGTGACAGCCAACTATCTGAGACTTCTTGCAATTGCAATTCTTGCTTGAGTGGACGTGGTCTTGATAGTAGCATTCAGTGTGGGCTTCGCCGCTTTAGTGTTCAACATACTTATGAAGGTTACCCTCAAAAGGCTAAGGAAGCCAACCATTGGGAGAAGAGTCTCCGAATTTGATTGGGACGACCAGGTACCCAGGAGCATCACGCCCTCGGGTGACACTGAGCTCGAGTTAAATTCCAGACATGAAAACTGCAGAAACCACACCTACACATCATTAAAATAGGCAATCATCATTTATTGAAACGCCATAGGGCCCTTACTCCTGGAGAAGAGATAAAGGGGGGCTAAGTCTCACCGGCATGCCAGACTTGTGGGAACATATTTTTTTATCATCTTATTTATTTATTTATTTATCTTGTTCATCTATTATATTTTTTTTAGTTTATTTAGTGCGTAGGTATGCCTGTCACAAGGTGACAGTTTGTTCGGACTTCGAAGACTGAAATGACTCGGAGTTGTGAGTGCGCATGCCGTCTGACTAATCAGACGATAGTCGGTAGCGAGTCGGGACTAAAATCCGCCGTGCCATAAAGGCCACGACGTTAATTACGTCTCCCTGAGAGGGGGAAAACCCTTGATTAATCGTCAAGAGAAAGGGTCCTATGGTGTAAAACCTATGTTAGTGTGTGCATGAAAATAAAAGATGTCCCCAACGAGACCTTTTTGATTCGGCAAAGCAGGAACCCAACGCCGCTCATGACCATTTCATTATGATCACTATCGTTATTCTTTTGTTATCATCATTTTTTTATTGTTTGTTATCTTATTATTTTTTTTTGGTTGTTGTGATTTTATTGCATTTGGTTATTTATATTTTATCATGATTTTTTATTATTTTGATTTTGATTTTTTTTCATTTTTCATTTTTTATTATTTTATTTATTAATTTTATTTATTTTCTTATTCTGATTTAGTTACATCATTCATATACATATATTTTATTATTGTCTTGATTTTATTGCATTATTTATTTTGATTTTTATTTGTTTTGGTCTTATTATGCTATCTTTTTTATTGTTTTGGCTTTCTTAATATTATTTTTTTGCTTTGATGTTACTTTGTTATTCTTTATTTATTTATTTGTTATGTTATTATTATTATCTTTATTGATTTTATTTTCTTACATATTATTTTTTGTTTTGATATATTTATCTTATTCTCTTCTTATTTATTTTATTATATTATATTCATTATATTATTATTATTATTATTATTCATGACTTAAGCGATTAAAAAAATCAAAATTTTGGCAGCATCTCCCCCTATCCCGGAGTATGTCAGGAGGATGTAACGGATGCTCGCCTATAAAAGCATGAGATAATCCCTTAATCATCTAGGTATGCTTGAAATGGCAGCACTCAATCCCACATTGAATGTAGTACGTCTGAGGACTAGCCTATCAGGAGGTTCAGATCATCCGAGGGGCTTTTCGATTAGATCTGCACAAATCTTTCGACTCATTGTTGACTCCGTCGCATACGCATGCAGGTTCAAAGGTGAACCGATGTATCCCCCGACCATTGAGTCTGGGACTAAAAGCGTTGTAGAAAACTTATTCGGACATCGATATGGGACTGATTTATGCTGACGATGCAGCAACGTCACGGGGAATCCCCGGGACACATGTTCGCCTATGATCCAACGTGATTTAATAATAAGAAAGGGGACGAAATCCAGTATAGGTAGGTTCGACGCAAAGGGTTATCATCCCCGAAGCGAGGTCAGATCATGGACACGGCGGGGCAAACCCGCATGCCCAAACCGTGCTCACAATAGGCCTTATTTATATTCCATTTATTCATGATTTAAGGGTACCCGATCGGGCTAAACAACTACAAAAGGGTTGACCCGGGAGTTCAGGGCGGGGTAGTACAACACAGAGTGAATGCCGGTGGTTGAGGGTTGCGTAAGCGGTGAAAAGAACTCGTTCTGGGGTGTAGAATCACAATGGTGGCGAAAATAACGGAATTTAACCCTTAATAGGCCCAAAATGAATAGTTAAAGGTTACTAATGATTAACGCTCACTTTTTCACCGATATTCGGCTGCCCGGTAGTCCGGAGGATCTCCCTTTTGGATAGGGCGTAGGGGATTGCTGGCTCTACCCCATGGGATGAACGGGACGACGATGCGAGATAAAACTGACACCCGGTGAAGCAAAAAGTGAAAAATGTGAATAGTGATAAGAATAAAAAAATTGAGTGCATTAAATGCACATGCTACCGCCGGATCAAATACAGAGTGCTTTGCTGAATAACTCACTTTCGCCATTTTTTTGGTTATGTTTTGTTTTTTTTTGTTAATTTTTTTTTGTTAAAAGAAGGGAGAAGGGGATGCTGTATCATGGCACCCCGTGGGGTGCCATGATCCGGCACCCTCACTTGCATGTTTTTTTTTTTAAAGAATGGAGGGGGGACCTATCGTATCATGGTACCCCATGGGATGCCATGATCCGACACCCTCACCCGCGTCTACTTCCATCTATATTATAGGGGAGGACCTGCCGGTCCGAGGGATGGGGAGCTGCCGGATCACACATTTTTGTTGTTGTTGTGCTTTTTCTATTTTTTTTTATAAGATGGGAAAGGACCTGCCAGTCTGAGGCACCCATGGGTGCTGGATCAAGGCATCCATGGGCGCCGGATCAAGAGAAACTTTTTTTAAAGACTTGAATGCATTAAATGTAGGGGGCTTGAACAGTGCCTCTGTTGATTCATAGCACCCATGGGTGCCCCATGGCATCCATAAGCGTCGGATCACCTATTTTTTTAATGATCTTTTTTCTTCTTTTCTTTTATTTCCTCTCTTTTATTTTTTTATTTTTTTATTTTAGTCACATATTTTATTTTGATCTCCCAAATATATTTTTTATTTTGTTATTCATCTGTTTATTTCTAGCTTGTTATTTTGATTCTTATCTTTTGTGTTATTATTGGCTTAAGGCTTGGTGATATTTCGGTAGCACCTCTCTCGGACTCTAGACATTTTTTTTTGGGGGGGGGGGGGTTGAAGTGGGTACACTTCCACGAAAATTCGAGATGACCCCTTAATTATTATAGTGCGCCTAGAGCGGCAACACCTATGTTAACAGTGGGAAATTCCTTGAGACAGGGAAGGAGAGTCAATGGACCGATCAACAGAAACAAGGCCAATTTACTGCAAATGGGGGCTGCCATATCATATTTAAAAGGGCAAGAAGGGAGCTGCTAGTTTATGTGCATTAAATGCCACAAGAGGGATGCCGTATCACATTTAAAAGGGAAGGAGGGGGCTGCCGGTTTATTTGCATTAAATGCCACAAGAGGGCTGTCGTATCACCCATATCAGGGCTACCGTATCATTGTAGTTGGGGAAAAAATAGAGTGCCACAAAAATCCCAATACCTCAGACGATGAAAGGTTGGTGAGGGCGCGAGTGTGTGGATTGCAAGGCTTAGATTTCTGACAACTTCCTCCTTCCCATTGATGGGTTGTAGAGGGGAGACAATGGTCCTGCGCCCATTTCATAAGCGATTCTCAAACTGAGCCCGAACAGAAGGAGAAAAAAGCATACACGGTTCCCAGGCTTGGGATAGATATGAAGGAGTGAAGATTCGATATTCTGTAGTTTAGGGCCATGCTCATCATTCAGAACAAGCTCTAAACACAGATGTTCCTGGGAGACTTCATGCTCGTCCGAACACATCCACCTAAAACATCATGTCGGGGAAACTCGGTATACGCAATAGGAAGAGGGGAGAGGAGAGACATTCATCATAATAATAAAAATATCCACACGAATGAAATAACATTGGATTGCATAAAATTCTCATAGCAGAAATGTAAGATACACAATATAGACCCTACCGACCGTGAATCACAATCAAACACACTATAATGAATTGCTCGAGTACTACCTCTCCCTTTCTCCTCTCCCTCCCTTTCTTTCCACTCTTCTCCTTCTTCGGATCCCTGGGCACTCTCTTGCTCTGTGGCTCCTTTTTTTTTCTTGCTCACTCATCCCCCTTTCTCTGCTGGCCTACTACGGGGTGGACTCTCTAAATTATGGCTTCTCCCTCTTTTTTTTTGCCAAGGGTTCCTTCCTATTTATCTCCTTTTCTTCTGCTCTTCGGGTTGCTATTCCTCTGCTCCAGGGGAGTGTGAGAGACAGGCCTCTCTGAGCTTTTCTTCTCCCCTACAACCCTTTATATAGGGGGGTAGGGAGGATGAGGCAGCCGTTCGATGCTCTAACATACTGCCGATCCAATCATAAATGAGATGTCGGATGGCTCAAACGAGGTGTGTTGATCGAGCACTTAATGCGCTACCGATTGAGCGTGTGAGGGCTGCCATTTGCGCATTTAATACGTTGTCGGTTCCAACATCAAGGCGTTGTTGTATGTACTCCAAAAGGTTACTGGGTGGGGTGTTAAGATGGCTGCCATTTGAAGCATTAAATGCGCAAAAAAGAGGGGTTGCCGGTTGGGGTGTTAAGAGGGCTGCCATTTGTAGCATTAAATGTGCAAAAAAGAGGCTGCCGGATGGGTGTTGAGGGCTGTCGGATGGGGTGTTAAGAGGGCTGCCATTTGCAGCATTAAGTTCACAAAAAAAAAGGGCTGGCAGATGAGTGCTGAGGGCTACCGGATGGGGTGTTAAGAGGGTTGTCATTTGCAGCATTAAATGCACAAAAAGGGGCTGTCGGATGGGTGTTGAGGGCTGTCAGATGGGGTGTTAAGAGGGATGCCGTTACACTCCCATGCCCCTTGTTCCTTTCCCCCTTTTCTTCTTCTTTTCCCATTTGTCTTTTTATGCTGCCGATACACCACCCTCCCTCCATTCTTCTTCTTCTTTTTCATCTTTTTTCTTCCTTTTACTTCTTCTCTCTTCACCTTTTCTCTTCTATTGTCGATACAAACCCCCCTTTCATCTCATTTTTTTCTTCTTTCTTATTTTATCCTTACTTCTTCTTTTATTCTTCTCATGTCATTTCTCTCTTTTTTCTTTTCTTTCCTTTTCCTCTTCCTCTTTCTGAAGTCCATGCTTCCACAGTCCGGCTCACGATGGTACCTATTCAGGGGCGCCTGGGCCATTTTAATTTTGGATTCAATTCGCCTGTCGGGACACAAATTTACGATGACACAGTGTCACATATATGATACGATACCACCATCACTGATGTGACACCACTAAGGAATGCAATGGGGTCGGGGTGACACACCTTGGATCTACAATCGCAAGCACATAAGCAAGAGCCGAATTCTAGTTCAGCGGGCAATAGCGCAGCGCGTTGTACATAGGCTAAAATTGACATCATTTTAAGCATATCTCCTATTACCTTGGGATGCCCAAAATTGACCCTCAAATCAACTTATTTGAGTGGTTTTCCATATCTTTCTTGATTATTCAACTTTCCTAAATTTTCCCATATTTTCCCCCATTTTTACTGATTTTCTTGAATTTTTCTCAAATTTTTCGGGGCCGTTCTGAATTAGAGTCATGACCCTAGACGCCCATTCTTTGAATAAGCCACTCCTCAATTGACGCCAATTCTTTTGGAATTAAAATCTGCGTCTTCAGCCTAGCCGCCAATTCAGAATTAGCGCCCGTCTAGATAGGCGCCCATTCTTTCATCAACAGACGCCATCACCGTTGAGTCTACACACTTAGAATCTGTGCCAGTTTGCAGAGGCGCTTATTCCGGTACGTCTTGAATGTGCGGCCACAATATGGATGCTAATTCTTCCACTATAATTTCGTGCCAGATTTCAGGGAATCTGCGCCTTTTCACAAAGACGCTATTTCTTTAATTGACGTCCTTCCTTTGGACGTTAATTTATTTATTTTCATCTAGGGATTCACGTCTTCTTGAATTAACGCCTTTTCACAAGGGCGTTAAGTATTTAATTAGCGACCAGACCTTGGACGCTAATTCCCTTCCTTTTTTTTTGAGCATTTAACTCTGTCCAAAATTCATATTAATTTCTAATTGGTGACAAGTCCGTGGACGCCAATTTCTTTCTAATTTTGAAAATTCTTAATCCTTCCTAAAATTGCTTAGAATTGGAGGCATCGCGAACTGTCACTATTTTAATTGGCGCCCACTGTGGTGGTCACCCATTCCTACAGTGTTCCGAATCCGGACAGAACCTCCTTCCTTCTCCGTTTTGCGCTCATTTTCCATTTTGGAAAGTGTCCTAAGGCTTTCTAAGGCTAGGGGGACACATAGCCAGTGAATATTCTCTTCCAAATCTTAATAAAATAGAATTTTATAATTTTCCTAGAATTAAGCTCCAAATTTCCCCCTATAAATAGGACCCCTCTCTCCCTCATTGAAAGGGCTCGATCAATTGACTAAGGGGAGGTGCCGCTAGACCAAAGGCTTGATCAATTGACTAAGGGGAGGTGCCTCCAGACCAAAGGCTCAAAGGAGGAGTCTCCCATGCGCCCCAAGCTGATCCTTTGGAGTTCTTCATCCCTTGAAGCCAAATTGGAGAAAATCAATAAGCCTTTCTGTCTCCCCCTTCTTTTATTTTATTTACTTTAGCATTGCATGCATCATATCATATTCTTCTTTCATTATTTTTATCTCAACCACGTTGAGATCTCCCAATTGTGCAACACTTGCACCCTCCATATCATTCATCATATTCTTCCTACCCTTTGCATAGGGGATTTAAAGGCTAACACCAACAAGGTGTGTTCTTATACATGGTTTCATTCTTTATTTCTATTATGAGCTTGATGCTACACTCACCTTGGTTCTAATCCATAACTTTTATTGGTGTTTATTTGCATTTTGCAAGAGTAATCAACACAAGAAGAACTCTCTTCATCGGCCGACCGGTTTGAAAAGAAGGTGCACACTCACATCTCCCACGCTTAAAAGGCATTTATTCGTGATCCCTCCTTATTCTTTTATTGTTATATTCCTTTGAGGCCCACAGTCTCTGGCGATCGCCCACCATTTAGCATCCATGCATGCCTCCCTTTTCCCCTCTTTCCCCCCCTTTCCCCCTATATTAATTCCTTATTTTTCTTAGTGGAATTTTTTAAAATCTACACGCGTCCCTTCCCGAAGTGACTCGGGGATGGTAGGAGGAGCTCTTGGGTTGGGCCCTTTGCTGGACAAGGTGCCAACATGGCCTAGGTTGCCCCTCCCAATGGCTGGAATGCGCCCGCAATCAACGGAGCGGACCTCATGCCAAATGGGCCACGGGTAACTCTCTCGCTCTCTTTCCGCGGTGGCCACTCGGAGGAGGGGGAACCTCGGGGCCAGGCTCTCTCTCTTCGCCAATGGAGTAGAAAAGATACTAAATAAACAAGGATAACACAGGAGAGAGGGTGTCAGTGCTCACCTGGTCGGCTTGAAGAAGCCTACCCCCGGTCGGAGATGAGGACGAGCGGGGAAGTGTGGGTCGATCCCTCACGCTGCGCCGCTATCGCTTCACATGTAATAAACTATTACAGAACTACACCTCGTGCAGGAGGCTTGGCTAAGGGGTGAGGAAGAGTAGTTACAACCAAAGTATATCTCCGCCCAGGGAGGGGCGTTCAGCCAGCCAAGCACGGGGAGGGGAGGAAGGGAAAGGGTGCCGAGTTGCTCATGGACAGTGCTGGCAGTAGGATTGCCAGGGAAAAGTTGTTGTCACTCGATCACCAAGGTGGGTTCATGCGGCTGTCAGAGTTCTCGAAGATGATGCTTCTAGGTTCTAGGACGTAGTCGAGGCGAGCTAGAGGCAGCGGAGCACCGTTCTCGGGTCGAATTAGCCGATCTTCCCCGTTCAGTCTGCACTCAGTCCCGTAGGACATAGGATCGCTTCGAGAGTTGCTGTCAGTAGTCCGGACCTCTATTTGGGGTGAGACCAGTGCTGGATCATTTGGTAGGAAGTCAGTCACATCCAATAAGAAGACCAGGGTTGTCAGAGGCCGTTGCGGTGGGCTTTGGTTCGTTTGAATAGACCTCAGCGCAGTCTGTCCAGACTCAGACTGGCTGGACAGAGGAGCGGTGATGGGATCATCGTCGCCTACCTCGGTCATTGTTGAAGGTGGGATCAGCTCCAAACTGACCCTGACATGTCTTGGAACACCCAGTAAGAAGGCCGGACCCATACCGAATCGATTGGACTTGGTACATGGAGTGAAGTGAAGGGCGAGCAGATTCTGTCCAAACTAGGGCAACAGAGCAGGAGCGCGGTGCAGAGGTTGCTGTCGTCACCACCGGCGTTGGATGATATTGGGGCTAGAACCAGTGCGATTGGAGGGAGTTCAAAAACCTCCAGTAAAAATTCCAGATCGATCCAGGGTCGTTCTGGATGGCTCCCAATCAAATGATGGCGGTTCTGTCCTGGGTCTACAGAAGCAGGACAGACAACGTACACATGGCCACAGAAAGTGGTAGACGGGATTGGGAAGCTCTGATGACCTTCGACCACTGCTGGGACATTCAAGGCTTGCAATGGGGCAGCTCCCAGGCTCATGAGTTGTATCCAAGGTCACAGAAGGTAGATGACGCTGAGGAGAACTCCTATTGTCTCCCTGTGTGCACAGAAGGGTGGGCGACAGACCTGCAGAGAGTGTAGAGGGGGGGGACTATGAGGGAGGGGTGAGTGTGATGTGGTCTAGGGGAGCTTGGGAGAGGGAGATGGGGATGGGGTGGAGAGGGATGGGTGTTAGGGTTGCAGCTTGGTGGAGGGGTAGGGAGAGAGAGGTGGTGGCAGCCTAGTTGGTGGTGGTATTGATGGGAATTGAAGGTGGGGGTCTTGGGTATGCCAAGGGGTGGCATGGGGAAGTGGAGGGGTGCCTTGGGACTGTGGGCATTGGCTTGGGAAGTGGAAGATATGTGTTGGGAGAAGAGGAGGATCCCTTGGGGGCTGTGAGAGATATTGGGGGAGATTAATGGGTGTATGGGGAATAGGGAGGGGAGTGGATGCTACCTTGGGAAGATGGAGGGGCATGATGAGGTGGCGATCAAACGGGTGAGGTGGCGGGCTAGAGCTAATGTGGCGACATTGTGGAGGGGCTGTGGAGGGGGAAGATGGGTTAGAGAGAGAGTGGGGGCCAGCTAGAGAGAGAATGTATAGAGAGAAAGTGAGATAGAGAGAGATAGGGCAATAGGGGTATGAGAGCCTCTCACTCCCTTGGGCCTCTCACCCAATTGGTATTGGTCTCACACCAAAATTCTCACAATAAAATGTTTCTCTTTTCAAAATCTCATTACCTCTCCAATGGAGACTTGGGGCCTATTTATAGGCTCCCAACTAATGCGGGACGGACACGGGGACCGACTCTAAGTGTTGCGGACCTCTGACTCTAAATGTAGATGCGACCAGTAACATACGAATAGGAGAGACACTTCGTCCCGACACTAAGAGTTCCTATGGGCTATACGTCGCTAACAGAAACACAAGCTCACTCGTCGTCCCAAGCGAGGAAAGCGTGGATCCGCGTGGTTGAGAAATCGGCAGAGTCAAGGGTGGTTGACTCACTTCCATGCTCGGATCGTGTCACGGGACGGGTCACTCTCAGCGGTGACATGAACTCACGGGCTAGGTTCCTAATGCACTCACAGCGGCATATGACCATATACTAAATTAGCAAATGAACGCCAAGAAGTAAGACCATTACCTCCACGCTCCCAGCGTGGGGAAGACAACCCCGGCCAAATCCGTACTCCCAGTTAACAAAGTTTACTACAGTATAAATGTTTCGACCCACTCCACGTAGGGAGGTAATAAGTCACATGTGGGGCCCGGAAGTAACGGGAATTGGGTTGACGGGCAGCATCTTGATGTCGCTCCGGCGGTGCCGAAACCCGTGTTTTGGTGCTGTCCGGACGGCGCGATCTATGGCTTCATGGGGCCCACGTGCTGCTCAGTCCTCCGAACCTGACAGGGTGGGTCCCGCTGTGATGGTGACACCTGGTGGTGCGCTCCTCTTGAAGGCGATCGGGCTGGAACACCGGTCGGAGGCCGGGTGGCTCCGATCTTCACTTGTCGGAGTTGCTGTCCACGGATCTGAAACTCAGTTTCAGACCTACACGCTCCGGCAACAGAAGCTGCTGCGACCAGCACCGACATCAGATCGGTGTGAAACTAGCACCGTTGGAAAGCTCTCTTGAAATCCTTCGACCCTCTGTGACTCCAAAGAATTTGTTGGGGCTGTACTTCTGATGGGGGATTTTAGAACCGGACTGATCTCTGTTTCAGATCTGGCTGGGCAGAAGTGAACTTTCCTAAGAGTTGGCATTAACCGTGATGTAGACCTCTGATCTAGATGTTGAGCGCTTCATGAAACTTGTAGAGGGGAGAGAGAGGAAAACGGGATAATTTTTGTGAAGGATTTGGTGGAGATTTGAATGGGGAATAGTATTTATAAGCACCAAGTGGTCGGATCTAGACAGCAGAGACAGATTTGAGTTTGGATCTGACAGTGATTTTTAAAAATGGTAAAAGACTCCAGAAATTCCACAAAAATTCGTGGATGAAGGATTAGGTGGACAGAACCTCCAATAAAAATATCAAGTCATTTAGATTCGGGGAAGGTGGGTTCATGAATGTTGTACTTGGGTTCTGGAAATTTGGACAAACTGCAGGTAGATCTGGAAGAAGGTGGAGAACGAAAATGGAAAAATAGGAAATAAAAGCTAGAAGCTCCACCAATTTTTATGGAACGTCGGTTGAACATCTAGAACTTACCCTGAAAGTTTGGGCTCCAAAAGATCTCAGGGTTGAGAGCAGAAATTCCGGGAATGGCCTGCTGTCCTGTGATTGGCAGAATATCGACGATGGCGGTGGCGGTGCAACGGCGGCTCGATGGCGGTGGCGGCGGCAACGACGAACTCCACACCTGATAGATGAGGCTTCACACCTCAGGTTACAGCCTTCCCAGCTACAGGAAGAGAGAGGAGGGAGAGAGAGAGGCGCACCAAGCTAGGCTCCAAGGAATTCTCCAAAATTTTATGCATTAATTGTGATGGAAATGAAAATTACAACCATTTATATGAAATGACCTCCCATGGTAAATGACTAGACATGCCCTCAGATCTAGGGTTCATGAGGGGTATCTAGGGAAAGTCAAGATTACATATTTCCTATGTGGTCAAAGAGAGGAAAGAAACTAAATTCCCATGTGGTCAAAGAGAGGAAAGAAAATAAAATAACTAGCCTAATAGAGCCAAAAGAGGGGGCGCCCCCTTCATGGGCAATTCTTGGGCCAAGTTGGTCCAACGCCATCCATCGAGCCCAGAAACCCATGTCTAGCCTATGGACCTTCCAACCTAGGTGGCCCATGAGAGGGAGAAGCTCAATTGGGCCTTAAGTCATTTAAAGATCCATTATGAAGTCTAGTGGTCCAATATGGCCACACCTCTTAATGGACTCTAAAGGGCTTAATCCAAATGGCTTATTAAGATCTTTACAAAGAGCTCAACATGAAAACCCAAATAAAAACACACATTACAAGCCCAAATACAATGCAAATAAATGCTAAAAAGGTGTCCAAACCCATGGCGGAGACTCCAGACTATCTCCAAACCAAAGGGAAGCCGATGTAGCCCGAGTGGTGCTCCGCGTACGGTACCGACGGCTCGTCGGTTCGTGCTTCTCGCTCGCTCTGGTGTCCGCACCAATTCTCCCCGGGTGGGAGAAACTCGACCGTGTCGAGTAAGGGTCTACATCGCTCTGATAGCGCTCTAGTAGATCCGGATCTATCCGCTGCAACTCTCCACGGGTGATCCAAGTATCCTCGGTGGCGATTCGTCCTCTCCAACGCACTAGGTAGTGCGGGTAGGATCCACTCCTGGTAACTGTCACCTGCTCATCCAGTACATGATCTATATGCTCTTGCTATCGTGGAAATGTGACTGGTGGTGGACACTCAGGTGTGGGATCACTCTTAATGGGGGGAGATAGCTCAAAAGGCTCACTAGGGATCACCGCTGGGTCCCTATACGCAACTAGATATGATACATTGAAAGTTGAGCTTATACCATATTCCTCGGGCAGGTCCACAACATACGCATTGGACCCAACGTGTTTCAACACTCTAAATGGACCGACTCCGCTTGCTTGTAATTTCTTTACGGTTCCAGAGGGAGACCGTTCAGGTCTTACCCTGATCATGACATATTCACCCTCTTTGAACTCACGGTGGTGTCGATGGGCATCGGGTAACTCCTTATATCATGCATTGCTGGCCTCAATGTGATGACAGATGTCGTCATGCAGACATCTAACATGCCTAGCAAAAGACTCGGCAGACTCAGATGCTCTTGCATGAATGGGCATGGGAACAAGATCCACTGGCTTCCTAGGCCTATGACCTATGACAATCTCGAATGGACTCATACCGATAGACCTGTTAACTGAATCATTATATGCAAATTTTGCCAGTGGTAATATGAGATCCCAATCCCCTACACGGTCCCTGACAAGACACCTCAAAAGGTCACCCAGACTCCTATTGGCCACCTCGATCTGACCATATGTTTGGGGATGATATGTAGTGGAAAACTTGAGGTGAGTACCCAACATATGCCACAGTGTCTTCCAAAATAACAGGTGAACCTAACATCACGGTCAGACACTATGGTACGAGGCAACCCGAACTTGCACACCATATGAGTAAGGAATAGGCGGGCTACCCTCGAAGCATCCGAAGTCTTTGAGCAGGGAATGAAAAGGGCCATCTTCGAGAACCGGTCAACCACCACATAGACCGAGTCATGCTTCCTAGAGGTACGTGGCAATCCCAAGACAAAATCCATGCTAATATCATGCCACGGAGCATCAGGTACAGGGAGAGGCGTATAAAGGCCCGAGCTTTGCTTCTTCATTTTGGCCGTAGCACATGTACGGCACTGGGCCACAATATGATCAACATCACGCTTCAAGCTCGGCCAATAAAATCTATGCTCAATAGCCTCGATAGTCTTGTTCCGACCAAAGTGGCCGGCTAGACCTCCCGCATGTAGTTCCCAGATTAAGAAGTCTCGAACCAAAGTTCGGGGAACACAAAGTCTGCCTCCTCGAAAGAGGTAACCCTCCTGAAGCACATAGTCATCACGGTTTCTCGAGGGTCCGAACTGGAGAGTGGTATAAATCTGACCGAAGTCAGGACAGTCAACATAAGCCTCTCTCATCTTCTCTAACCCTATGACCTCGACACTCATGGTGGTCAACAGACAAGCACCTTGTTCTCCACTCCAGCCTTATGTTTAAGCACAAATGTGTACTGCTGGAGATACTCAACCCATCGGCTGTGACGCACATTAAGCTTCTTTTGGGAATGGAGGAACCTCAAAGCCTCATGATCGGAGTACAAGATAAACTCATGATGTAAAAGATAGTGCCACCAATGCCTAAGAGCCTGAACAACTGCGTAGAATTTTTTATCATAAGTGGAGTATCGCAATTTCGCGTCATTCAGCTTCTCACTGAAGTATGCGACCGGGTGGGCCTCCTGACTCAACACTCCTCCAATTCCTACACCCGACGCATCACAAGAGACCTCAAACACTTTCGAGAAATCTGGCAATCGAAGGACCGGTGTCTGGGTCATGCGCTCCTTGATGTCCTTGAAGGCAGCAGCTGCGGCCTTCGTCCATACAAACGTGCCCATCCGAATACAGTCCGTGATCGGGGTAGTGAAGGAGCTAAATCCGCGGAAGAAACGACGATAGAACGTCGCGAGGCCATGGAAGCTGCGGACATCATGGAACGTACGGGGTTCCGGCCACTCAACAATGGCCCGGACCTTCTCCGGATCAGCGGAGACCCCAGTAATAGACACAATAAAACCCAAGAAGGTAAGCTGAGGTGTCATGAAGGCACACTTCTGTGGGTTCGCAAACAACTGCTCTCGCCTCAAAAGCAGATAGACCTGCCGTAGATGATCCAAGTGGTCCCCTTTAGTGCGACGATATATAAGGGTATCATCAAAATACACAACCACAAAGACTCCAATGAATGGTCGAAGGACCTGAGTCATGAGACGCATGAAGGTGCTAGGGGCATTGGTCAACCCAAAGGGCATAACCAACCACTCATATAGACCATCTTTGGTCTTAAATGCGGTCTTCCACTCATCACCTGGCCTAATCCTCACCTGGTGGTAGCCACTCTTCAGATCGATCTCCGAGAGGATAGTGGCACCGGCCATCATGTCTAGCATATCATCTAGGCTAGGAATACGGAACATGTACTTCACTGTAATTTTGTTGATGGCACGACTATCAATGGACATTCTCTACGTACCATCCTTCTTTAGGGCGAGTAATGCGGGAACATCACACGGACTCATGCTGTCCCGAACAGATCCTCTCTACATCAACTCATCGACCTGCCACTTTAGTTCGGCATGTTCCGTGGGACTCATGCGATAGTGTGGAAGATTGGGCAATGAGGAGCCCGGAATCAGGTCGATAGCATGTTGAATATCCCGCATGGGTGGGAGTCCCTCGGGAAGCTCCTCGGGAAAAATATCAGCGAACTCCTACAGAATAGGAATGACATCGGGTGGGAGTTCACCCTCAGACTTTGACTCCACCTCTCGGACCGTAATAGCAAACACAGGGCTGCCCCTACTAGCCTCCCGCTCCATTTCTCGGGAGCTAATCATCATCAACCTCCTAGAAGAGGGTTCACCTGTGCCCGATGTAACGGTCATGGCCCTAGTTGGGGATGGGGTACTGGTCCCGGGGATGGAAGGCTCCTGAGTACTAGGGCCAGTAGGACCCCTAACTGATGGGCTCTTGGGCTGAGTGGGGTGGAGGGTAATCCGTTGGCCAGCATGGTTGAAGGTACATGTGTTCGACCGGCCATGGAGTGTGGCATCCCGATCAAATAACCACGGCCTACCAAGAATGATATTACCCAACTCCATGGGGAGGACATCACACCAGATCTCGTCACGGTAGGCATGGAACTGCAGTGGGACCAAACACCGCAGCCTGATCGGAATGGAGGTGGAATCCACCCATGATACTCGATAAGGGGAAGGATGGTCCATGGGAGTAAGACCAAGATGAGAGACAACGCCCATGGAGATTGCATTGATACAACTCCCACTATCGATAATCACCTTACACACTTGGCCGCCCAGCCTACAGTATGTATGAAAGATGGTGGTCCGACGCCAGCCATCACTGGCCTGTGGCTGGGTGAGAATACATCTGACGACCCCCAAGTGGGTATCATCCAAATGCTGGGCATCCTGGCCATCACCTTCAATCTCATAGAATTCGTCAGCTAGCTCCTGATCTGCTTCATAGCTGACTAACACCAGATCTGAGGAGGTGGTGTCCCCAGCCTGTGTGTCCCCAATGACAAGAGACTGATGAGTGGCACACTGGTTGGCGAAATGGCCAAACCCATTGCAGCGATAACACTGCTGTCGTGATCCACTAGGCTCCCCGATGAAAGGTCCCTTCCCCTTATCCTCCCGACGGATAGGAGGTGTAGGCAACAAAGGACGAGCATCGGGTGCGGGTGCTTGTGGACGGGCCGTGGGTGCCGTGGGTTGGGGACGAGGAGGGATATCCCTCGGGGGTGGAGGGCGAGGCCTAGGAGAGAATGGCTCGGGATGAGCGGGCTCCTGAGGTCGAGCCATGGGGGCCCTCGGATACGTGCCTAAATAGCCACGGGGCTCGACACTACGAGGGGGAAAGGGGCCCAACTGATGGGTAGGCTCAAACTCGGCCTCGAATTGCTCCAGTTCGAGAGCAACCTGATACGCATGTTCCAAAGTGGTCACATTGCGGCGAAAAAGTTCATATTGGTACTTCGGCCGAAGACCTCTTCGAAAGCGCGAGATGGTCATGGTGCTCTCTTCTGTAACTCCACACCGCAAATAATACTCATCAAACTTGGCGGTGTACTCTGTCACGGATCAGTTCCCTTGGGAGAGACTTTGCCATTTGTCTATGAGACGCTGGCGATATGTGGCAGGAAGGTATTTCTACCTCAACTTGATTTTCATGTCATTCCAAGTACCGATCGGGGGTTGATGTCGCTGCATTAACAGGCTCTCCACATTTATCCAATAAGTTTGGGCCTGTCCATGCAACTTCATCTTCGCGTACTGAACTCTTCGGTGGTCCGTCATCTCAAACCACTCGAAGTACCGGTCCATGCCAGCCTCCCAATCTAAATAGACCTTCGGGTCCAGAGACCCGTCAAATAGGGGAGGGTCTGCACGCACGCTCCTAAGAACGCGGTCGTCGTCATCATCGCGATTCCGTTGTTGGTTTCGATGATCACGACCATAACCCCCTTCTTCATTATCAGATGCATAGTCATCCACCTCGTGCACCTACTACCTCCCAACATCTACCCCCTGAGCCCTTGGCACGGAAGGTTGCTAAGCTAGCTCTTGTTGGCCATTCGTCAGCGCGGGTTGTGCCGCCACTGGGGCCCTCTCAAGGACAGCAATCCTCTCTACAAGACCCTGAATGGACTGGTCCGATGTTTCGGCCCGATCCTCTAGGGCTTTCATCCTCCCTTCTAGACGCGTTCCTATGCCATCTAGGCACGTACTAAGGCCATTCATACGCGTATCGAGATGATCCATGAGGGATCGGAACATCTTGACTGTCGAAGGCTCATCGGAACTACGGGCTCGGGAATCCGCCATAGGTGGTGGTGGAGAGTATTGGGTGCCTCGACGAGTGGGCATGCAAAGACACACGGACTAGGTGACACAGACTAATGCAAACATAGACTAATGCAAAGATGATGCACCTAGACCTAGCCAATATCTGGTACGTGGCGGAGGGTCGATTGGAAGATCTCCTCTACGCGAGTATGCGGCCTTCCCGATAGGCGTAACCAAACGTTCATGCGACACCTTTTAATATACCGGGTTATCGGGATGAAATGCAACCTAAAAACATTTTTTTATAAAACAATGATGATCCTAGACTCGACTTAGACTGTGCAAGACTTATGCAACGACTACCCTAGACTCGACTTGCTCTGATACCAAACTGATGCGGGACGGACACGGGGACCGACTCTAAGTGATGTGGACCTCGGACTCTAAATGTAGACGCGACCATCGACATATGAATAGGAGAGACACTTTGGCCAGACACTAAGAGTTCCTATGTGCTATACGTCGCTAACAGAAACACAAGCTCACTCATCGTCCCAAGCGAGGGAAAGCGTGGATCCGCGCGGTTGAGAAACCGGTAGAGTCAAGGGTAGTCGACTCACTTCCGTGCTCGGATTGTGTCACAGCATGTGTGACTCTCAGCGGTGACATGAACTCACGGGATAGGTTCCCAACGCACTCACATCGGCATATGACCATATACTAAACTAGCAAATGAACGCCAAGAAGTAAGATCGTTACCTCCACGCTCCCGGCGTGGGGAAGACAACCCCGGCCAAATCCGTACTCCCGGTTAACAAAGTTTACTGCAGTACAAATGTTTTGACCCACTCCATGCAAGGAGGTAACATGTCACAAGTGGGGCTTGGGAGTAACGGGAATTGGGTTGATGGGTAGCATCTTGATGTCGCTCCGGCGGTGCCGAAACCCGCGTTTTGGTGCTGTCCGAACGGCGCGATATGCGGCTTCGTGGGGTCCACATGCTGCTCAGTCCTCCGGACCAAACGGGATGGGTCCCACTGTGATGGTGACACCTGGTGGTGCGCTCCCTAGACGGTGGCCGGGCTAGAACATTGGTCGGAGGCCGGGTGGCTCGATCTTCACTTGTCGGAGTTACTGTCCACGGATCTGAAACTCAGTTTCAGACCTGCGCGCTCCGGCGACAGAAGCTGCTGCGACCACCACCAATGTCGGATCGGTACGAAACTGGCGCCGTTGGAAAGCTCTCTCAAAATCCTTCGACCCTCTATGGCTCCAGAAAATTCATTGGGGCTGTACTTCTGATGGGGGATTTTAGAACCGGACTGATCTCTGTTTCAGATCTGGCCAGGAAGAAGTGAACTTTCCTGAGAGTTGGCATTGACCGTGATGTAGACCTCTGATCTAGATGTTGAACTCTTCATAAAACTTGTAGAGGCGAGAGAGAGGAAAATGGAAATAATTTTTGTGAAGGATTTGGTGGAGATTTGAATGGGGAACAATATTTATTAGCACCGGGTGGTCGGATCTGGATAGTAGAGACAGATTTGAGTTTTGGATCTGACAGTGATTTTTAAAAAATGGTAGAAGATTCTAGAAATACCACGAAAATTCTTGGATGAAGGATTAAGTGGAAAGAACCTCCAATAAAAACATCAAGTCATTTAGATCAGGGGAA
The DNA here is from genome assembly GCA_022559845.1 of Amorphophallus konjac. NCBI lineage: Eukaryota > Viridiplantae > Streptophyta > Magnoliopsida > Alismatales > Araceae > Amorphophallus > Amorphophallus konjac. Next base: position 319,865,631 of record CM040125.1, read on the forward strand.
GGTGGGTTCATGATGTTCTACTTGGGTTCTGGAAATCTGGACAGACTGTAGGCAGATCTGGAAGAAGGTGGAGAACGAAAATGGAAAAATAGGAAATAGAGATAGAAGGTCCACCAATTTTTCTGGAACGTGGGTTGAATCTCTAGAACTTACCCTGAACGTTTGGGCTGTAAAAGATCTCAAGGTTGAGAGAAGAAATTCCGGGAATGACCTGCTATCCTGGGATTGGCAGAATATCGACGATGGCGGTGGCGGCGGCAATGACGAACTCCACACCTGATAGATGAGGCTTCACACCTCAGGTTACAGCCTTCCCAGCTGCAAGAAGAGAGAGGAGGGAGAGAGAGGGGTGCACCAAGCTAGGCTCCAAGGAATTCTCCAAAATTTTATGCATTAATTGTGATGGAAATGAAAATTACAACCATTTATATGAAATGACCTCCCATGGTAATTGACTAGACATGCCCTCAGATCTAGGGTTGATGAGGGGCATCTAGGGAAAGTCAAGATTACATATTTCCCATGTGGTCAAAGAGAGGAAAGAAAATAAATTCCCATGTGGTCAAAGAGAGGAAAGAAAATAAAATAACTAGCCTAATAGAGCCAAAAGAGGGGGCGCCCCCTTCATGGGCCATTCTTCGACCAAGTTGGTTCAAGGCCATCCATCAAGCCCATAAACCCATGTCTAACCTATGGACCTTCCAACCTAGGCGGCCCATGAGAGGGAGTAGCCCAATTGGGCCTTAAGTCATTTAAAGATCCATTATGAAGTCTAATGGTCCAATATGGCCACACCTCTTAATGGACTCTAAAGGGCTTAATCCAAATGGCTTATTAAGAGCTTTACAAAGAGCCCAACATGAAAACCCAAATAAAAACACACATTACAAGCCCAAATACAATGCAAATAAATGCTAAAAAGTGTCCAAACTCATGGCGGAGACTCAAGACTATCTCCGAGCCAAAGGGAAGCCAATGTAGCCCAAGTGGTGCTCCGCGTACGGTACCGATGGCACGCCGGTTCGTGCTTCTCGCTCGCTCTGGTGTCCGCACCACCAACTTTTCACATGACCAATTTACCCCTTGACTTTTACAAAAAGGACACATGCTGTCCAAGGAGTAATTATGGGCCCAAATACTGCACTAATGGCCCATTTGACCCAAAAATAGAGAAAATGACCTACTAGAGATCATATTTGACTCACATAAAGATAAAATTACATAGAAGTGACTCAAAAAAGGAGAAAAACATATATAAGACTCCCGCACAATGCAACAAAATACAACCCATGATCTAGACTCGATGACGGACACTACTAAGCAGCTTCAAACGCTTGGTGAAGATCCGAGCCATAGAGATTCGAAGGAGATGTCCCCATCAATTCCCCCGGGATGCGAAGAACTCGACCCAATCGAGTAAGGGTCTACTTCGCTTTGATAGCGCTAGAGCACATCAGGATCTAGCCGCAACAACTCCTCCTGACTTACCCAAGTGTCTTCCGACGTGGTCCAGTCCTTATAGCTCACAAGATAACGCTGATACAACTTGCTCCCAGTAGCAGTCACTTGTTCATCAAGTATCTTATCTATTCGCTCACGTCGGGCTCTCCGGGCTACAAGTGGACTCTTAGAGGTGGGCTCATTCTCAAGGGGGGAAATATGCTCAAGATCCTTACTAGGCACCACCGCGGGGCCCTTATAAAGCACAAGGTCCGCCACATTGAATGTAAGATTAACCCCATAGTCCATTGGTAGGTCCAACTCATAGGCATTGGTGCCAATGCACCTTGTGACCTTGAAGGGTCCAGTCCCTCAGGCTCTTAACTTGGAGGAGGCTCTAGGGAAGAGCCTCTCCATCCTAACCATCACCGAGTCTCCCACTTGGAACTCTTGATGGTGCATGTGCTCATCTGCTTGCCTCTTATAGACCTCGTTGCTTTTGCTAATGTGCTTGCGAACTATCTCATGAAACTCTCTAATATGATATGCAAAGGACTCGGCAGTGAAAGATGTTCTATCACGTTGGGGAAGGGGAGTGTTATCGGTAGGCTTTCTTGGCTTGTATCCATGCACAACCTCAAATGGACTCATCCCTATTGACCTATTGACATAGTTGTTGTATGCAAATTCAACCTGAGGTAGAATGAGGTCCCAATTTCTTGGGTGATCCCCAACCAAACAGCGTAAAAGGTTCCCTAGACGCCTATTAAACATCTCGGTGTTGTTGGGTCCGATAGGTGCAACTGGATCTAGAAGGGGGGGTTGAATAGATCCTGCTGAAAGACTATGATCAATTAAAAACTTTAGCTAATTAAACAATAAACAACAACCAGAGTGCACATGAGACACTTAGACATAAAGCACACCAACCTGTGAATGGAGATAGAGGATATGAAGCAATCACACAAGATGCAATCCACTGCACAATGCTTTTTTAAGGTGGTTCAGTCTGCAAACCCGCAGACCTACATCCACCCCTCACCAACCGATGAGGCTTACCCTTGCAAAAGTAAGAACCGTGGACAACCTCCACAACACACACTGACTCACAGCTTGACACGAGAAAGACAAATCCCTCACCCTGATCTTGTATGCACAAGATCAGACCCACTACCCGTGGTAGTGACCGGAGGGGCCCAAACCTCCCTTCTTCTGTAAACACATAAGGACATGTGAGACAGCACCCCACTGCTCACAGGCATAGAGGATCAGATCCTCTCTTCACACACGCTGACGCTACAGCTAGACACGGGACAAGCCCCACACGAGGAGCAGACTCCTCACGAGGACGAAGTCCTCACCATACACGGGGACAAGCCCCCCCCCCCCCCCCACACACACACACTCACAATAATAAACAAACACTAAGCTACAAGTGCAGCAACCACACTTGCGACAGACTCCCAAGAACACACAAGGCTGAAAACAGCCAAGGACTCACCTCCAATCTCTAAACAGAGCATCAGACACACACTTGAAACATTGTTCAGAAAATCAAAGTGAAAGCTCTAACAAGCTTGGGGCTGGCTGTAAAGAGGGGCTGCACTCCCATCAACTTCTTCTTCCTCTTTCACCACTGGTTTAGCTCGAACCACGGCTGGGCTGCTCTCTCTCTCTTTTCTTTCTTTCTTTTCTTCCTCACAGATATTCTTCTTTGAATGCTCAATGGCGTGGCTCTTTCTCTCTCTCCAGCAGTAGCATTTCTTTGAGCATGGGGTCCTTTTTATAGACGCAAGTAGTCCTTCCAGAAGGTGGTTTCCGGCGGTATGTGATTGGCTCAACATAATCTATTATTTGTCTTCAAGGACCTTTTATCTTGGCAGCCTCTGATTGGCCAGAGAGGCAGCATAAGGATCTCCAGCATTTTGGTTTCTTTGGTTGACCAGAACGTATGTGAGTAGGAGCTTCCAAGTAAGATCTGCAACATCTTTTTCTTCTGCTGGCAGGACTGTCAAGGACGTCCTTTTATCTTGTGCGATCTCAATGATAGAGCATCTGATTGGGTGGAGGCGAAAAGGTGGGTACTAGGAAAGGTGACTTTTCCTAGATATGGTAACTTGCTTTTCCATTGACCAAGAGGACTGATATAGCAAGCCAATGATGACAAGGATGGTTGACTGAGGAAGGAGACCTTTCCAGACCTCAAAAGATGAGTTTTTTGGCATTTGCGGTTCATATTTTTGGTCTCTAGATCCTTTTCTGAAGAAGCCACATATTTGCTTAAAAGGCCCCTGGGAGCCCAGATGCATCGATGCATGAAGCTTGATGTCTTCTACAGTGACGTCGATGCATATATGGATAGTGCTCACTAAGGCATTTCATCAAACAGTTACCTACTGTGAGACATGTCCACCCTTCTTCAGACGGTTGAGCTTCATAAGGTGCACAGACCTCACAGGCCATGCTTTCTTCTTATGCATCGACCTTACAGGCTGTAGTACAGATGTGCACCGACCTTAATCTTTAGGTCTTCAGCATGTGCATTGACCTTAGAGTGCATGGCTTCTATCTATGCATTGACCTACTTGACCAATATGCAATTGTGCACTGACATTAGTTTTCAGGTCTTCAGCATGTGTATCAACCTTACATGGTATAATGCAGATGTGCACCGACCTTAGTCTTCATTACATGAATGTGCACCGACCTTCGTTGAGCATGTGCACCGACCTTATAGAGTTGAAAGCAAATGTGCTCCGGCCTGATGATATGTGCACCGACCTTGACAGTGCAGGACCTCTACATATGCATCGTCCTTCTTGACGAACATGCAAATGTGCACTGACCTTAGTTTGCAGGTCTTCAGCATGTGCATCGACATTACAGGCTATAATGCAGATGTGCACCGACCATAGTCTTCAGTACATGAATATGCACAGACCTTCGTTGAGCATGTGCACCGACCTTATAGAGTTGAAAGCAAATGTGCACCGACCTGATGATATGTGCACTGACCTTGACAGTGCAGGACCTCTAAATATGCATCGACCTTCTTGACCAACATGCAAATGTGCACCGACCTTCTAGTGGAGGGTTTCTACATGTGCACCGACCTTAGATCAGCAATGTGCACAAACCTTGTAGTTCACATATGCACAGACCTTCAACAACGTGCATCGACCTTCACTTGTGCTGGCATAATGTGCATCGACCTTTCTTCTTCAAAACATGAGTGTGCGTCAACTTTAGTTTAGTGCTGGCGCAATGTGCATCGACCTTTCTGCGTGAACAGTAGCCGCTGCACTGACCTTGTCAACATGAAGCTTTTCAGCTTGATTTTTGTGTTGCTAGTTGTCTAGATTTTCATGCACCCAATATTATCATCTGCCTTGATTTCTGTGTATCCAGTTGCCTCATTTTCAGTGCTTTACTTGTTTTCTGTCAAACTTTTGCTTGCACAAGATCTTGCCAACATTGTCATGACCTGAAATGTATGAATGTGGATTTATCAAATGTAGGACAGGCTCATCAACGAGTCATAGTCAGTCATCATCAAAACAAATGGAATTAAGCATGTTACACCCATTCCCAACAGGTTTGACCATCGGTTTGTGGGTGGTAGATAGTGGAGAATTTGAGGAGAGTGCCCATAAAATACTGAAGTATTTTCCAAAAATAACTGGTAAACTTCACATCCCAGTCAAACACAATGGTTTTAGGCAATCCATGGAGGCGGACTACCTCATCAAAGAATAAGCTGGCCACTCGGGAAGTGTCCGAGGTTTGGGAACAAGGGATGAAGTGGGCCTCTTGGAGAATCTATCAACCACCACAGAGATTGAATCATGTTTACGCTGGGTCCTAGGTAGGCCTAAAACAAAATCCATGCTCAAATATTGCCATGGGCGATCGGGGATGAGAAAAGGGGTGTAAAGGCCAGTGTTTTGTTTGACTTGCTTGGCCGACTCACATGTGCGACATTGACCCACAATCTTGGCAACATCCCTCTTAAGACTTGGCCAATAGAATTGACCCTCAACCATATCAATGGTTTTGTGTACCCCAAAGTGGCCAGCTAGGCCTCCTGCATGTAGCTCCCACTAAAAAATCCCGAAGTGAAGTCCGGGGTATGCATAACTTTGACCCTTTGAAAAGGAAACCATTTTCAAGGACGAAGCCCTCATGTTCCTTGATGGATTGGGAGGATAATGTGATATAGATGCTCCCAAAGATGGGGCAATCGGAGTACTCACCCTTGACTCTCTCAAATCCTGTGACCTCTACTTGGATGGTGGAGAGCAATGCCACTCTCCTACTTAGCGCATCAGTAGCGCGGTTCTCACTCCCTGCTTTGTGTTTTACCACAAAAGTATAGGATTGGATGAACTTGACCCAGCGAGCATGTCGGGCACTCAATTTTTGTTGGGAGTTGAGGTACTTTAAAGCCTCTTGGTCTGAAAAGATCACAAATTCTTTTGGCAACAAGTAGTGCCTCCAATGCCAAAGTGATTGCACAACAACATAAAACTCCTTATCATAGGTTGAGTACCTCATCTTGGCTTCACACAATTTCTCACTAAAGTATGCAACCGGGTGTCCCTCTTGGCTAAGGACTCCACCAATTCCTACCCCAGATGCGTCACATGTGACCTCAAAAGCTTTGGAGAAGTCGGGGAGGCATAAAACCAGGGCTTGGGTTATCTTTTCTTTAAGTTCTTGAAAAGCTTTAGATGCAGCCTTGGACCAAACAATGGTTCTTTTCTTAAGACAATCAGTGATAGGGGCCATGATGGTGCTAAACCCCGGAATGAATCTCCTATAGAATGTGGCCAACCCATGGAAAATTTGGACATCATGGAGGGTGTAGGGTTCCGGCCAATCAATTATGGCTTTGAATTTCTTGAGATACATAGAAACACCCTGGGCCAAGACTACAAATCCTAGGAAGGTAACGGAGTTGGTCATGAAGTGACACTTTCCTAGGTTGGCAAATAGATTCTCTCGCCGAAGCATGGCACAAACTTGCCTTAGGTGGTCCAGATGAGCCTCTTTGGACCGGCTATAGATAAAAATGTCATCAAAATAGACCACAAGGAAGACCCCAATATAAGGATGAAGGACCTCTGTCATAAGACGCATGAAGGTGCTCGAGGCATTGGAAAGCCCAAATGGCATGACTAGCCGTTCATAGAGGCCGTCCTTGATTTTGAAGGCCGTTTTTCACTCATCTCCCGACCTAATTCTAACTTTGCGGTAGCCACTCTTAAGGTCAATCTTGAAGAAAATGGTGGCCCCAGTTAGCATATCATCAAGCCGAGGAATGGGGAACCTATATTTGACCATGATCTTATTAATGGCTAGGCTATCCACACACATGCGCCTTGACCCATCTTTCTTAGGTGTAAGAAGAGCCGGGATGGCGCAAGGACTTTTGCTAATGTGGAGGAATCCCTTCCTAATAAGCTCCTCAACTTGCCGCCTAAGCTCGGCATGTTCCATGGGATTAAGGTGATAGTGGGTGATGCGGGACGGGACGCGAACCTGGGACTCTAGCTCACGGACGTCCCTAAGCGAGGGAAACACGTGGATCTGCGCGGTTGAGGAACCGACAATGAGTCTCGGGTATCGGATTTTTTGCGTACTCTGATTAAGTCACGGGACGGGTTCCACTCACTCGCTCGCAGCGGCGATGAAATTTGAACGAGCTAATATCCTAACAATCACTCATGCAGCGGCATTCAACAATATACGAGATAAGCAAATGCATCAACGAGGGATCGAAAACGATACCTCCATGCTCTGGGCGTGGGGAAGATGACACTGGCCAATACTAGTACTCCCGGTACACAGTAATTAAATAATTACACTAGTAATTTTATGGCCCACTCCACGCAGGGAGGTAGAGGGCGACAACAATAACCCAGGAATACCAAGCTTGGGTTGACGGGCAGCAATTTGGAACGCTGCCATGCCGGAGACGGGCTGCTGGTCCGGCTCAGTTCCGCGGGGCCCGTGGGACAGCAGGTGGGTTCGGCTGCTGGGACGGGTGTACCCGGGCATCTCCTTGCTGCTGCGGCTGGCTGGGATGCTGCTGATGGGTTGCCGATCGATGTCAGGGAGTGACGGTCGCCGAAGCTATCCCGACGTATTTTACCGGGATTAACCGGTGGACTGATCTGCTGGCCTGTTCTCGGATCAGAAATGCGCGCCTCCACGAAAAGAATTTCTGCGCCCAGATCCGGTGTCGGATCGAGGCAAAATTTGTACCGATGGATAGAGGACTCAAAGGGATACAACATATAATTATTTCAGATCCATGCAAATTAGAAATGAAAATGATTGTTCCCAAGGTTTTTTTACTGACTCGGATTATAGACAGTCAGGACAGAGTAGGTTCTGCCTGAAAATGAATTTTGACCGACACAAAAACGATGGATCTAGACTCTAAGAAAATTATGGGCAGAAGAGGGGGTGTGAGGAACACGTATGATTTTTTTGGGAATTTTTGGAGGTGGAGAAGGTGTGGGAAAAAATACAACAACAGGACACTATCCCGCAGATCTGTAAACTGGCAGATTGCTGGGGGGAAAAACTTAATTATGGGAAAAATACTAAACGAAGGCAAAATGGCACGAAATTTGTACTGGGGATGGGGGATTATAAGAGGAACAAACCCCCAAAATTGGAACTCGAACAGATCTCCTGGTTGGGAGATAAAAATTCAGCTTCAAGCTTCTGTGCAGGGGTGGATAGAACTCCGACGAGGCGGCGATGGTGGTGCGATGGCGGCTCGATGGCGGCGGCGGCGGTAGTGCTGAGCTTCTCACTCAGAGAGGGGGTGGTGGGGAGGCTTCACACCTCTAAAAATTTCGAGCTATCACAGCTCCAAGGGGAAGAGAGGGCACATTGAGCAACAAATGGGATTTTTCTTCATTAATTGCTAAGGAATTCACAAAATACATGGGTTATATGGAAATGAAAAAAAAGACATAAACTACCCCTAGATCTAGGGTTAGGGAGGGGTAAACTAGGGATATGATAATTAATCTCCCATGTGGTCAAATGACCAAATTAAATAAAATACAACATGAATAAACTATATTAAAGGGGGGAGCATCTTGGACTTTGCTTGGTCTAAGTTTGAATTTTCTTCCACCTTGTCCCCCCTTGGTCCAAGTCCAATCTTAGACTTTCAACTAACCCCACATGGGCCCTAGATCCTAGGTGGACCAATGGGAAAGGGGGTGGGGGCCCTACTGGACCTACTGACATTTTACATAGAAACCCAAAGGCCTTTTTGCAAAGAAACCCAAAGATTTCTAATGACTAACCCTTTGGCTTATAATGCCTTACAATTGCAAACCCAATTAGCCAAGGATATAAATACAAACAAAAATGACATAAATGCAAAACAAAATGTTAGTGCTCGGTGTTAATTCCCATCAATTTCCCCTAGTGGGAAGAACCCGACCCCGTCGAGTAAGGGGTTTGGCTGCTCGTGTGGACCCGGCGGATCTGTCACCAATCAGGTAACGTGGAGTACGCTCCACTCTAAGTAATCATCACCTACTCATCCCGTATATATTCGATTTGCACACGCTGTTGTGGGAATGAGGCTAGTGGTGGACACTCTGGGGTGGGGTCACTCTCAAAGAAAGGACATGACTCAATGACTTACTAGGAATCACCACGGAGTCCCTATCTGTGACTAGATCCAAGAGGTAGAACAGTAGAGCCGATCCTAAATTCCGGCAAGTCTACAACGTACGCATTAGACCCGACTTGCGTCACGCTCGAAAGCGACTGACATCGCGAGCTGACAATAGACCGACTATGCAACTCCTAATATGCTCGACACATGCGGACTCACTATGCACTCGACAATCTTGACAAACTGGACATATAAAGAAAGACACAGGCTCACACATGACCCTAAACAAACCAACTGTTAGACCGACCCATACATATGCAACGGTGGACCAGGACATCCGAATGTGTGCCATGTATACACAAGGTGCAACCAAATGTCGGTAAGATCATGGACTCCTAGATATCCCAAAGTGCACCACTCATGCCCGGACAGCCCTTTAGACTTGGGTGTGGGAGGGCTAGGAGAACCGCAATCACTTTCTTCATCACCCCTAAAATTATGTATCTCTCGCCAATGAACAGGCTTGATGGGTGTAGATGGTCCGGCCCGTGGGGAAGGGGTGTGATAGTGGACTCCCCTAAAGAAGTGGAGTAGATGTGGTGGGTCAAGGGGTTCACTAGGGAAGGGGTCGAAGGGATCAAAGAAAGTATGATCCCTCGAACTGGGTCCCACATGCCAAGGTCCCATGTCTGAAGTTCTTCAAGGTGTAGCTGGTCACCTTCATCCATTATGGCAAGAGGGACGGCGATCTCATAGAGTAGATATGGTTCCTCCCTCGGGATAAAGGGAATGAAGTTGGGCTCGACCGACATGGGGAGGAATAAGAGAATCTCCATGGTGACACGACCCACGGTGCACGCGGAGGTAATGGACCCTAAGGCGGGGTGGGTGAAGCTACGACTTGTGGGTTGGTCGAAGCCTCGGGCCAACATATACGTCAACTTCATTTGCGAGTCTAATCCCATAATAAGGTCATCTAATGTATCAACATGGTGACTAGACCGGAATCTGGTATGGAATGAGTTGATGGGCACTAATGGTAATGTGGGGTCCATGGATGGGTGGAAAAAGGCTTTAGGGACTAAGCCTTGCTTGAGCCAGCTAGGAAGTGGCTCTACAATGACAATCTCACCCTTAGTAAGTAGGTATGGCTCCGGCTGAAGTTTGAAGGGTGAAGGTTCTAGCACGACATCTCCCTCGGTTAAGGAAGGGACTTCCTCCATGATGGGGAGAGGACTTGGGGACTCCATAGATAGCATCAGGTTCAGACTACCGGCTACTACCTCTTTAGCCTCGGGCAGGAGTCGCGCCCACATCCCATCTATCCTATCCATCCGGTCCATAAACATTTGCAAGATATCGTCTAAGGTGCGGTTTGGACTAGGGGCATCTTGGTGGGTTTGCTTGTATTCAATTGGCCTAGTCTTGGGTCTAGGCTCGTCTACATGCGGGGCTCGCTGCCTCCGACTACGACCCACTTGGTTGGAGGTGACTGGGTGGGGTCGGGTGGAGGTGACAAGGTCGGGTAGGTAGACCCTTCTAAGCTCGCCCTTCATCTCATGCCATGATTCTATAGGCCATTGCCTCCTAACTTCCCTCATGCGTTCAATGTCCTCCCATTTTTTGGCGGCTTCGTGAAAAAGCCACTTTATGGCAAAATCAACTTCTCTGGCATCGGACATAATGTAACACTCAAAGTATTTATTCATAGCGGCTTCCCATTCTAGGTAGTCACTCGGGACTTTGGAGCCATAGAAGTCTGGGGCTTCGGGCCTACAGAGGTGGTAGGGTTGGGTTCCCCATCCTTGGGTGTGTCGCCACCATTCATATGATGTGGGCTTTTGTGGATCCATGGGACACGGGGAGCTATAGGATGGCCATGCCGACACTTGGTGCAAGACAAACCCACTAGACACGACCCTAAAACGATAATGCAAAGTTGTAATGCAGACTCGACTACAAACCTAGACTCAACCAGTATCCGGTACGTGGCGGAGGTTTGATCCGAAAATCACACTCACGCAAGTGTGCTACCTTCCCGATAGGCATAACCTATCATTCCGGGAACACCTTTTGATATATTGTGTAGAGGAATGCAATGCGACACTTTGGACCGACTAACCGACTACCCTAGACTCGACTTAGCTCTGATACCAATTTGATGCGGGACGGGATGCAAACCTGGGACTCTAGCTCGCTGACGTCCCTAAGCGAGGGAAACACATGGATCTGCGCGGTTGAGGAACCGACAACGAGTCTCAGGTATCAACTTTTTCGCGTACTCGTATTGAGTCACGAGACGGGTTCCACTCACTCGCTCGTAGTGGCGATAAAATTTGAACGAGCTAATATCATAACAATCGCTCATGCAGCGGCATTCAAAAATATATGAGATAAGCAAATGCATCAACGAGGGAGTGAAAACGATACCTCCACGCTCCGGGCGTGGGGAAGACGACCCCGGCCAAGACTCGTACTCCCGGTATACAGTAATTAAATAATTACATCGGCAATTTTATGGCCCACTCCACGCAGGGAGGTAGAGGGCGACAACAATAACCCAGGAATACCAAGCTTGGGTTGACGGGCAGCAATTTGGAACGCTGCTAGGCCGGAGACGGGCTGCGGGTCCGGCTCGATTCTGTGGGGCCCGTTGGATAGCAGGTGGGTCTGGCTGCTGGGACGAGTGTACCCAGGCATCTGCTTGCTACGGCGACTGGCTGGGAAGCTGCTGATGGGTTGCCGATCGATGTCCGGGAGCGGCGGTCGTCGAAGCTATCCCGACGTATTTTACCGGGATTAACCGGTGGACTGATCTGCTGGCCTGTTCTCGGATCAGAAATGTGCACCTCCACGAAAAGAATTTCTGCGCCCAGATCTGGTGTCGGATCGAGGCAAAATTGGTACCGATGGATAGAGGACTCAAATGGCTACAACATATAATTATTTCAGATCCATCTAGTAGACGGATTGGAAATGAAAACGATTGTTCCCAAGGTTTTTTTACTGACTCGAATTACAGACAGTCAGGATAGAGTAGGTTCTGCCTGAAAATGAATTTTGACCGACACAAAAATGATGGATCTAGACTCTGAGAAAATTATGGGCGGAAGAGGGGGATGTGAGGAACACGTATGATTTTTTTGGAAATTTTTGGAGGTGGATAAGGGGGCGGGAAAAAATACAACAACAGGACACTATCCCGCAGATCTGCAAACTGGTAGATTGCTGGGGGTAAAAACTTAATTACAAGAAAAATACTAAACGAAGGCGAAATGGCACGAAATTTGGACTGGGGATGGGGGATGATAAGAGGAACAAACTCTAAAAATTGGAGCTCGAACAGATCTCCTAATTTGGAGAAAAAAATTCGGCTTCAAGCTTCTGTCCAGGGGTGGACAGAACTCCGACGAGGGGGCGTTGGTAGTGCGATGGCGGCTCGATGGCGGCGGCGGCAGTGCTGAGCTTCTCACTCAGAGAGGGGTGGTGGGGAGGCTTCACACATCTGAAAATTCGGAGCTATCATAGCTCCAAGGGGGAGAGAGGGTGCCCTTGGGCAAATTGAGCAACAAATGGGATTTTTCTTCATTAATTGCTAAGGAATTCATAAAATACATGGGTTATATAGAAATGAAAAAAAGACATAAACTACCCCTAGATCTAGGGTTAGGGAGAGGTAAACTAGGGATTGGATAATTAATCCCCCATGTGGTCAAATGGCCAAATTAAATAAAATAAAACATGAATAAACAATATTAAAGGAGGGAGTATCTTGGACTTTGCTTGGTCCAAGTTTAAATTTTCTTCCACCTTGTCCCCCCCTTGGTCTAAGTCCAATCTTGGACTTTGAACTGTTGGGACTCCTCTGATTTGATAAGCAGTATGTGCACTGCTTTGTGTTGAAATGTTTTGATAATTGACAGATAATTGTTTTGATGATTAGCAACAGTAGCGCTTGACTTCGTTGACTGCATAGTTGACTTTGACAAATTTACTCTGAAATGATGTTGTGTGAATCTTGATGAAATTCATATGTTAGATGCTCACATAAGCGTTGTCTGCATGTTTACACTTAGGCTTTGCATTAGAATGAAGTCGGTGCAATACTAAGTCAGTTTGCATTGAGTTCGTGCATAGAGTGCACTTCCAGCACATCAAGTCCGTGCATGCCTGTATAAAGTCGGTGCAAGACTTGTTGCTGCACACGGCCAAGTCGTTGCAAAGGTCATCCATGCATTATGTAAGTTGATGCATTAGTAGTTGTTGCACGAGACTGAGTCTGTGCAGGCTTAGCTCAAGGCACACTAAGTCGATGCAACACTTCACGCTGCACGCTATCAAGTCGGTGCAACCCTTACTGCTACACACGACCAAGTCAGTGCAAGTGTCATTCAAGCATTAGCTCTGCACGCAACTAAGTCTGTGCATGCTTATGTCTAGGCACATATAGTCTGTGCAAAACATCTTAGGCAACTCGGTGCATAAGGGCTCATGCATTTAGTGTTTGCACATTAAGTCTGTGCAAGTCAAGTATGTTGCAGAAGTAAGTCTGTGCAACCTTTGCACGTCACATGATTAAGTCTAAGCAAGGTTGGTCACACACACATAGAAAGTCCATGCATCTTATACTTTGGTCTGTGCATACCACATTATTTGGAAGATAACGTAGGTATATGTCTTAGTCTTTTGCACATCCAGGATCGGTGCATTGCATCCATAGTCTATGCATGTTCTACATCTTGCATATGAAAGTCTATGCATATCCTGCATTGCATAGTGACAAAGTCTGTGCAACTCTCATCTTTTGCATGCATAATGTCTGTGCAAGGTTGGTAATGGCACAAGCTGGTCAGTACAGCGTCTGCATTGTGCACACTTCAAGTCTGTGCACTTCTGGTTTTAGAGTAACACTAAGTCTGTGCATCTGTTCTATGTGTGAACACTTGACTCTGTGCATATGTTCATATGTTATATTGAGCCTATGGAGTCTGTGCATACTTAGTTCAAATCTCTAATTAACTCTGTGCATCTTTCTACTATCTTTTCAGATTGCTTCAAGCTGACATTAAGTCTGACCTTGACAGGATATTTGCTCGAGGAGTTTAAGAAAGGCATGTGATCCAAGAATAGAGGAGGCGCCAAGATGATGCCATGTGGCCTAACTACTCCAGATCTCGATCAGGCTCTGGGCGGGAATTGTGGCGAGCACACGCCCTACCTTCTGCTGCTTCCTATAAATAAGGAGAGTCTTCCTCAATAGAAGATTGTTCGTGATTGTGACATTGAGAGAAAAAGAGCAGAAAGAGCTAGAGCCAGCACGATCCAGTAAGAAGAAGAGAGATCAGATTTGAAAGAAGAAGAGAGTTTGAGAGTGAGAGATTTGAGAGTCTGAGAGAGAGCTTTGTTTATTAGGTTCCTGGTTCAGAACCGTAACTGAGTTTGCTTAGCTACATTCCCATCATGGGTTTTTCTGTTTCTTCGCTTGTTTTCCTTTCATTTTTATAAACTCTTGTTCAAGCTATTCATCAGCGGAGGTAAAGCTGTAATTCCTCAGCAGGCAGAGGTGTGGTATCCTCTGGACGGGTGAAGTTGTAATTCCCCAGCGGTTGCAGAGGAGGACTCCTCTGGTCGGCGTAAGCTGTAAGGCCCAGCGGTTTGTAGGGTTTCCACCCCGAAGCTGTGGATCAACAGATTAAGCTGTGTATCAACGGGAAACCACACTCTGGTTGGAGTGTGGTGTGGACGTAGACCTCGGGTTTGAGGTCGAACCACCTTAAAAATTCACTGTCTATTATGTGATTGCCTTGTGGGTTGTGCTCATCTTTGTTTTAGTTTCATCGCCGAGTAGATGAATGCTTAAGACCGCTTGTGTTCTGATCTTCTAGACCCGGTATGTTCAATTGCGTTTAAGTGTTCTTCTTCGTCCTACAACATCTTGATTTTATTCTGCAACTGTTCATACTGTAGTCAGTTTTTATTGGGTGATCGATCTATTCACCCCCCTCTAGATCATCAATAGAGTCTTGTCTATTGGTATCATGGCGTCCATCTATTCTATCATCTGGTATCAAGGCCTAACTCTTTTGCAAGGATCAACGTCCTGATGAGAAACGGCCATGGATGCAAGAGGGATGACGGCTACAGGACATTCCACCACGAAGCCCCCATACTTTGACTGTTCGTACTACGCATACTGGAAGAATCGTATGCAAGTCTTTCTGAGGGCGTAAGACTATGAGATTTGGAAGGTGGTCAGTAAAGGACCATTCGAGCTGCATCCTAATGATGATGTATGGACGAGAGAGGAGATCAGGAAATATACTCTCAACTGGAGCGCCATCAATGCCATCCAGTGCGCTCTACATCCCACGGAATTTTCAAGAGTTTCTTCGTGCGCCACAGCGAATGAGATGTGTGATAAGCTAGAGGTTATCTACGAGGGAACTTCTCAGGTGAGGGAGACAAAGGCGAACTAGCTGGTCTCAGAGTATGAAGCCTTCAGGATGAAGCCCAGCGAGACCATCATCGAGATGTACGCGCGTCTTACCCTCATCACCAATGGTCTCAGAAGTCTGGGGAAAAACTATTCTGATTATGAAATCGTGACGAAGATTCTTTGGTCCCTGACTCCAGTCTGGCACACGAAAGCTACTGTTATAGAGGAGTCAAGGGATCTTCAGCACATGAAGGTAGACGAGTTGATTGGCTCGTTAATGACCTATGAGATGAATCTTCCCAAGACCAAGGAGCTGGAGAAGAAGAAAAAGCCCATTGCTCTGAAGGCCAACTCCAGTAGATCAAGCAGATCCAACCACAGTGGATCATCGAGCGATCAGAGTGTCTCTAGGTCAGAAATTGAAGGAGATCAGCTTGCAATGATGACCAGAGAGTTTAGAAAATTTTTGAGGAAAGAAGGAAGAAATTTTAGTCGGAGACAGTATGGTGGCAGGAGACAAACGAGGTATAAATCTAACCCTGCCAAGAAAATTGACACTAATATTTGCTATCATTGCAGGAAGGCCCGCCATATGAAGGCAGATTGTCCCGAGCTCCAGAACCTGAAAGAGTAGTCAAAGAAGAAAGCTCCCAAAGGAAAGGCGATGGTGAGCACATGGAGCGACGAGGATGAGGCCACCTTAAGCTGCACATCAGAGAGTGAGGATGAAGAAAAGCCCATTTGCCTGATGGCAAAAGATGATGTAGAAAAGGAGGAAGACTTCGATGAGGTATCCTCTCCATTTGAGCATTACACCATTTCTGATTGGGAAGATGCCTATGGAGATTTGCTAGATAAAGTTGATGACATTAGAAAAGAAAATAGACACTTAGAGAAAAAAGTTACTTCTCTCATGAATGACAAAACCATTTCTGAGAAAATTGCATGTTTACAATCAGAGAATGATAGGTTGAAAAGTGCATGTTCTGAATTTGATGATATGAATATTTATTTGATTAATTCTAGAAATGAAAATGAGTATCTAAAAAATGTGATTGATGATTTAAAATTGAAACTACAAAAACGTGAAAACGAAATGAAAATTGCTAGTGAAAAATATGAAGCTGTCTTGTGTGTCAATGCTGAGTTGCAGAAAACAATTGAAAGATCAGAAAAAAAAAAGCTGACAAGAAGAAAATAATTGAAAATATGACCCAAGGCACTGAGAGCCTGAATGCCTTGTTGAAGTCTAAAGTGAATTTCAGAAAAGAGGGTCTCGGGTATAACCCCATAGCTAAAAAGAGTTTAGCAATGAAAATAATTTCATTTGTAGCTGAAAAGGAGAAGAGACCTCTCATTAAAATGTCCAATGTAAATTCTGCTGTTAAAAATGTTAATTGCAAAATGCCCAGTGCTCAGGACAAGGGCAAGCCGAAGATGGGTGAGTCTAGCCATGATAGCACATACTGCCCTATTCCTCAGGATAGAGTTCAGGTTAGGGGTCAACCTTCACGCACACCTAAACCCCAGGCTAGGGTCACCAAGTCTCCACCAGCTATTCAGAAGAAGATTCAACCCTCACCCATGCAGAAGTCAGATGGGTCTAGGGTGCAAGGGAGACAAAATCCAGCAAGAGGTCAATCCAGCCAGTTCTACCAACCCAGAGTCCAGACCTACCATCGTGTGCAGTCACAACAATTTCATAGGTCTGGATGGAATAGAGTTCAAGAGAGGTCTAGATATCAGTCATATCCCACACAGACATATAGACATCATGCTAACAACTGGGTTAGGTAGTCTAGAACATTGGTTCCCAGAAAACAAACTATCTATAGTCAGCCTAGGACCAACATCAGTCACAATCTCCTGAATGCTCATTGGCTTAGGCACTGGCACAAACAAAATGAATTTGCTAAAAATAATGGTGCCAGTACACTTAACAGGAAAGGAGGGACTATGAATGCTAATGCTGAGAAGAAGAAATATGACAAAAACAATGTTGAGAAATCCACTAAACCAATAATGTTCAAACAAATGTGGATTCCTAAGGATTTGTTGTCTTGTTTGAGTAGCACTTCATCTGCTCTGAAGTCCAAACATTTTTGGGTTCAAAACTTTTCTCAATGACTGTGATTGCAGGTATGCCTGGCAGCCAAGCACAACATGTGGTACCTAAATAGTGGCTGCTCTAGGCATATGACAGGAGACAAGGCTAAATTTTGCATGCTGTCTGAGAAGAATGGAGGCCTTGTCACCTTCAGAGGAAATACTAAGGGTAAAATCATCGGGTCAGGTAAGGTAGGTAAGTGCACTACCTGCTGCATTGAGGAAGTTATGATGGTTGATGGTCTTGCTTACAATTTGCTCAGTATCAGCCAGCTATATGACAAAGGGCATAGAGTTGCTTTTGATTCCCAATACTACAGAATTTATGAACCTGATTTTGATGTAGTTAAATTTTTTGATAAGAGAGTAAATAACATCTACATGGTAGATTTAGATGATATTGCTCACTCTAATCTATGCCTCACAACTAATAAAGATGATTTAGCATTTCCATGGCATCATAGATTAGGACATGCTAGTTACACTGTCTTGCATAAATTGAATAAACATAGCATGGTTAGAGGACTCCCTGAAATCTCATTCAAAAAGGAAAATAAAATCTGTAATGCATGTACTCAGTCCAAGTAAACTAGGAAGTCATTCAAGTCTAGAACTGAAAACATGTCTTCCAAACCTTATGAGCTGATACACATGGATCTTTTTAGACCAACTAGATCAGTCAGCTTATCAGGTAGGAGATATGGGTATGTATTAGTGGATGACTTCTCTAGATATACTTGGGTCTTCTTCATTAAACATAAAAATGATGCATTTTTTGAATTTTAGGAGTTCTACTTGAAAATAAAACAGAAAAATGAAAATTCAATTGAAAATATTTTGAATCAAGTTTTCATTTTTCTATTTTATTTTCAAATAGAACTCTTGAAATTCTGTGAATGCATCATTTTTATGTGAAAGAAAAAAGACCCAAGTATACCTAGATAAGTCATCAACTAAGACATATCCATATCTCCTACCTGATAAGCTGACAGATCGTGTGGGTCCAAAAAGATCCATATGTATCGGCTCATAAGGTTTGGAGGACATGTTTTCAGTTCTGGACTTAAATGACTTCCTAGTTTGCTTGGACTGTGTGCAAGCATCACAAACTTTGTTTTCCTTCTTGAATGAAACTTCAGGGAGTCCTCTAACCATGTTATGTTTATTCAATTTATGTAAAATAGTATAACTGGCATGGCCTAGTCTACGATGCCACAAAAATACTAAATCATCTTTATTAGCAGTGAGACAAAGATTAGAATGAGCTAAATCATCTAAATCTATCAAATAAATGTTATTCACTCTCTTTCCTGAAAATTTAACTACATCGGAATCAGGTTCAAAGATTTTGCAATAGAGAGAATCAAAGACTACCTTGTGTCCTTTATCATATAGCTGGCTGATACTAAGTATGTTATATGCAAGACCATCAACCAGCAAAACCTCTTCAATGCAACAGGTAGTACACTTACCTACCTTACCTTACCTGATGATTTTACCCTTTGTATTTCCTCCGAAGGTGACAAGACCACCATTCTTCTCAGTCAACATGCAAAATTTGGCCTTGTCTCCTTTCATATGCCTGGAGCAGCCACTATCCAGGTACCACATGTTGCTCCTGGCTGCCAGGCATATCTGTAATCACAATCAGGTAGAGAATCTTGGAACCCAAAACTATTTGGGCTCCAAAGTAGAAATAGAACCATTTAAGCAACACATCAATTGTTTAGGAATCCACATTTGTCTAAACATGGTTGGCTTAGTGAAATTCTAGCTTTTTTTTTATCATTTTCCTTTTTCTCAGCACCAATCGATTGAATCTTCTTCTTCTGGTGCTGTGGTTTTTGTTGAGTTCTGGCACCATCTTTATTAGAAGCATGATTATTTTTGTGCCAGTGCCCAGGCCAATAGGTACTTAGATAATTGTGACCCGCAGTGGTCTTAGGCTGACCAAATAAGGCATGTCTGTTAGGACCCCATATCCTAGACTGACCAACCCAGCTAGCTAACTGAGGTCTATGCCAGTGAGTGGAAGATGATTGACGTCTAGACCTTCCCTGGACTTGATTCCATCCAGACCTATAGAATGGTTGTGGCTGTTTCTGAGGATAAGTATAATAGGTCTTGACCTTGGGCTGGCGAGTATGACTTGTCTGTCCCAAAGCAGCATTAGGTCTCCCTTGCATTTTTGACCCACTAGGCTTCTGTACAGGTTTATATTGGGTCTTCTTCTGGACAGGTGATGGTGGTGGAGACTTGGTGGCCTTGCCCTGGGGTTTAGATTTGCTTGGAGGCTGACCTCGAACCTGAGACTTACTTTTGGTTGAAGGGCAGGATCTGCTAGGCTCACCAACCTTCTGTTTACCCTTGTCCTCGGCACTACCATTTGTAGAGATAGAATTTTCACTAACCATTTTTATGAGAGGTCCCTTCTTTTTCTCTGCCACAAATGATATGGTTTTCACTGTAAAGCTCTCCGTGGCAATTGAGTTGAATCCGAGACCTTCTTTTCTGAAATTCACCTTTGACCCTAACAGAGCATTGACATTATCTAAACCTTGGGTCATATTTTCTATTATTCTCCTTTTATCGAGATCTTCTTTCTCTAAATTTTCAACATTTTTCTTTAGTTCAGAATTCACACACAAAATAGCTTCATATTTCTCATTTGTAATTTTTGCATCATTTTCAAACGTCTGAATTCTCAACTTCAGATCATCAATAACATTTTTAACCATTCATTTTTCTTTCTAGAATCTATTAAAGCATGCTTCAATTCATTAGATTCAGCACATGAAGTTTTTAAACTATCATTTTCATATTGTAGACAGGCAACTTTATCAGACATGGTTTTATCATTCATGAGAAAGTTTACTCTCTTCTTCAAATGCCTATTCTCTTTTTTAATATCATCCACTTTATCTAGCAAGTCATCGTAGGCATCCTCCCAATCAGAAATGGTATAGTGCTCAAAGGGAGAGGATACCTCATCGGAATCTTCTTCTTCTTCTTTGTCACATTTGGCCATCAGGCAGACGGGCTTCTCTTCATCCTCGCTCTCTGAGGTGGTGCTCAGTGTGCCTTCGTCCTCATCGCTCCAAGTACTAATCATGGATTTTCCTTTTCCAGCTTTCTTCCTTAGTTTCTCCTTTTACTTCTGGAGCTCTGGACAATCTGCCTTCATATGACCGGCCTTCCTGCAGTGATAGCAAACATTAGTATCAGGTTTCTTCGCAGGGTTAAACCTGTACCTGTTATGTCATCGACCGCTGAAATGTCTTCGTCTGAAATTTTTGCCTTCCTTTCTCAAGAATCGCCTGAACTCTCTGGTCAACATAGCAAGTTGATCTCCATCAATTTCTGAGCCAGAGAGACTGCTTTGCTCGCTTGATGATCCACTATGGATGTATCTGCTTGTTCTGTTGGAGCTAGCCTTCAGCGCGATTGAATTTTTCTTGTTCTCGAGCTCCTCAGCTTTGGGAAGGTTCATCTCATAGGCCATTAAAGAACCTATCAGCTCGTCAACTTTCATCCTTTGAAGATCCCTTGACTCCTCGATCGCTGTCGCCTTTGTATGCCAGATAGGAGTCAGAGATCACAGGATCTTCCTTACAATCTCATAGTCGGAATAGCTCTTTCCCAAATTCCTCAGACCGTTAATTATGATTGTCAGACGAGCATACATCTCAGTCACGGTCTCACCTGGCTTCATCCGAAATGCTTCATATTTAGAGACCAGCATATTAGCCTTGGTATATCTCACCTGTGAGGTCCCTTCGTAGATAACCTCCAGTGTGTCCCACATCTCCATGGCAGTTTTGCAAGATGAAACTCTCGAGAATTCAGTGGGATGAAGTGCGCACTGAATAGAGTTGACGGCACTCCGGTTCAAAGTAGACTATCTAATTTTCTCTCTCGTCCAAACCTCTTCATTCTCGTGCAGTTCGAACGGTCCCTTGCTCACTACCCTCCAGATCTCGTAGTCTTTCGCCCTCAGAAAGACCTACATTATGTTCTTCCAGTAGGCGTAGTTGGAGCCATCAAAGTACGGAGGCTTGGAGGTTGGATGTCCCTCTGCTGTCATTCCCTTAGCGTTCATGGACATTCCTTTTTTAGGATGTTAGTCCTTGAAAAAGAGTTAGGCTCTGATACCAATTGATGAGCGCTATATATACGATCTAGAGGAGGGTGAATAGATCAGTCACCCAATAAAACCAACTATAATAGCTTCAAGTGTGGAATAAAAATAAGCTATTGCTGGACGGTAGAAGAATAAACGAACACAATCATAGAATGCCAACTCAAGTAGATCTGAACTTAAACGATCCTAAACATGCATCTACTATGGATCGAAGAGACAAACACGATGCACACTAGTCACACAACAATCACACTGTAGACAGGGATTTTTAAGGTGGTTCGATCTCAAACCCGAGATCTACGTCCACCCTACACTCCAAACCGGAATGTGGCTTCAACTGCTGATACACAGCTTCGCTGATCCACAGCTTCGGGGTCAAAACCCTACAGACCGCTGGGCGTTACAGCTTATGCCGTCAAGAGGAATCCTCCTCTGTAAACCGCTGGGGACTTACAGCTTCACTCGTCCAGAGGAATCCTCCTCTGCCCGCTGAGCGTCACAGCTTGCTCTGCTGACGAACATCTTGAAAACAAGGTTTCAGAAAACAAAGAGAAAATAAACGAAAATCATGAAATCCCTAAAGGGATCGTAGCTCACAATGAGCAATCTCAGCTCTGGTATCTGAACCAAGAAACTGAGGAATAAACTCTCAAGAAACTTCTTTCAGACACCTTTCTCTCAACTCTCTCCTTCTCTTCTTCTCTCTTTCTTCTCTTTTTCTTCTCTCTGGATCGTGCTGGCTCTTTCTGCTTCTGCTCTTCTGAGGTATTCATCACAATCTTTGCAATTCACGATCTGTCTTCTCCATATGGAGAAGTTTCCCTTTTATATCAACAGCAGGTAGGTGGGCGTGTGTCCTCCACGAATTCCCGCCCTAGTGCCTTGACCACGTGGCGGCATTTCAGCTCGCTGCTTTGCACCTGTCACGATCCTGGCACGTCCTCCATTCTTGGATCACGTGCCCTTCTTAAACTCCTCGAGCAGATATCCTGCCAAGGTCAGACTTAATATCATTTAGAAGCAATATGAGGATAGTAGAAAGATGCACAGAGTTGGTTCAAGAATGTATAGACTTGGTAAGTCATCAAGGCAGCCGAGTGTACACTTACTATTCATATGCACGAGCTGTATGTATGGAACATAAGATGCACAGTCATGCCACCAATGAATGTACAGACTTTGTGTGCATGGTACAAAGGATGCGCACATGCACAGACTTAGTCACGTGCAGCAACGCAAGTTGCATTGACTTTAGTTATGCATGCACATACTTAATTGAAAACTATGCATCGACTTTCTATATACATAATTGTCAGAACATGCACCGACTTGATATGAACTAAAGGAAAGCATGCGCTGACCTTAACACCAAGTGCATGGACTTCATATGCGACAGATGCAAAGGTGCACGGACTTTGTATGCTGAAAGACACAACCCTACACAGACTTACGCGTGCACGAAGTAAAACATGCACTGACTATGTGTATGCATGGAGCAAAAAGATGCACTAACTATGAATGCGGAATGAACACGGACTACACTGACTAGGTTGCGAGCTGAGCTAATAAATGAATGATGCTTGCACTGAGAATTTCCGCCCGAAATAATAGGTCAAAAATCAGTCCGTATTTACCGACAGATTTGCAACAGAAAATTTTCTGTTGGAAAATTATAATAGTTCTGACGTCTTTCCGACGGATATATTACTGTAGAAAAATTACGTTGGTATTTCCCATTTTTCTTTTAGTGGTAGATGGCCACCAAATCAATGCCCAAGTCAAGAAGTGCTGCCTAACACCGTGAGAATCACTGGGTTGGGAAGGGTGACGCACATGAGGGATGGGACATAGGGGAGGTGGGGGGTAGTCCCTTCTAAAAGGATGGGTAAACCTATCAGAAATACACACGGAGAATAACCCACCTTGCTAGAGTCCCGAAAGTTGAACTCACTGATCTCATTTCTCGATCCTTTACTGGTATCAGGGCGAGTTCATGATCCCCACTGAGCACTACTCCACCGCTCAACGCCGTCGACCTCACCGTCGCCTTTATCCACCGTTGCTACTGCATCTGAATCTGTTGCATCAGCATTTGCTTGCCACTCCACGCTCCCTGCCTCACCGCGCTCCTGCCATCGCTACGCTGCCGTGATGCCATTGCAACTACTATCGCTTGGGCTGCTCCCTTTGCCCTGCCGCCACTACACCCATGCACCATCGTCCACCACTACGGCGTCACTCCAGCCACCATCGCAAGCCGCCCCGCGCCACCTCTGATGTCGCTGCATCCCCATGAGTACCCCGCAGTCGGCTATCGCGTCCCCACCCTCTCCTCCACCACGATCAGCCCCCTCTTCCCTCACCACTGCGACGTAGTTGCATCCCTACTATTGGCCACACACCGCGGTCCTCTGCCACTATAATACCTCCAGGTTTCGGATCCTATTTTCCCTGGGTTTTAGATTTATTTTATGAATAAATTAAAATTTTAAATGTTGAAATTCTCATTTCATTGAAATGATGGCTTTTCAAAAATTTTCTATAAGTGTTTAGCGCAAAATATAAGTGGAAAGGGCATGTTGACGATTTTGGTTTTTTCAGGGTTTTGGGTTTCCCCAAAACCTTCTTCCCGTTAAAGCGCCGCGTCCGCCCTTCTCTTCCCCATTTCTCATCCTTCCTCTCTCGATCTCTCCGTTCCTCTCCTCTCCTCTCCGGCTGCAGACGACGAGTGCGAGGAGGACTGGTCGATGACGGTGGGGTGCTAGGCGGAGTGTAGCACCACTTGCAATTTTCTAGATTTTTTTGAAATTTAAATAGATTTATTAAGTATTTTAATAAGCTTAAAGACTTAAATGGGTCAAATAATAGATTAATAAGTTAAGCCTTTGATAAAAAAGCCTAGCTATTAACTAGGTGATTAAGCCCACTTAGAAAGGGCCTTAAAACAAAAAATTGAGTCTTTTGGCCCAAACCCTAAAAATGTAATAGGGAAAAGTTCCCTAGTCAGATAAGGAAAATAGGGAAATTAGAAGTGGAGTTAGATTAAAAAACTAAAATTTGGAGATAAATGATAAGGTCGTGGTCTATCGTGCGACTGCGTCTTGAAGATAGCGGTAAAGTCTCAACCGCGATTTGGTTTCGAAAACGGAAGTGGATAAATCACGAAAAACTCAAATTTTTATCCATGAGTTGGCCAGGATTCGATGTAATCTTGAGAGGAAACCTACCCGGGACTCTTAAGAGATTGACTTGACACCAAATAAGGATCTTAATTCGAAGTATAAACCCTAACATTAGGTCATTCCCTATAAATAGGATCGAGATGGTCCTACGCGAGCCCTAGGTTTTTGGATCGCGCAGAATAGAGGTAAGGTATTGTCTTCTCAAGTTATATCTTTAGAACTTTTTTTTCTCCTTCGTATCTTCTAACATCCCTCCAAATTTCCTATTAGGAGGACGATCAACCCAGGAGATAGAGCGAGCGGAAGTAGCTGGTTCCACACAAGACGCGCAGGAACAAGTCTCCCTTCCAGCGATCAATTTGAAGTCTAGGATCAACCCAAGAGGTAGGTTGTCACATCCTCGGCTTAAAATTGATGTTAGGAATAAAAGCCCTTGATTCCTTCTCATTTTCATGTTGCATGCACGAAGTATTTCAAATTTTACCATGATCGCGCATTAGGGTTTTAGTTCATACTGTCCATGCAACATTAATGGAAAGATAATAAATTTTGTTGATTAAATTCCCTTTTCATGTGTTATTTACGTGCTAGCATGATTCCCTTTTAGTTTTGTACAAGTTTGCAATTTTAATTTTCATAGAAAAGGGCTCTACAAGACCAGACGTGTTTCTGTCTTACGGCCGGAAGATAGCGGTCTAGCAGAAGCCGTGACCTGAGTAGCGGTCGCCAGTGAACCGTGGCCTCCAAATAATGGCTATGGTGGAACCGCGATCTATATACTGTTCATGCCAAACAATAACCAGATCAAGCTTTATGATTTCCTGTTATAAATAGTAGCATCTACACTGTATTCGTGCAGTTTATGCTTTATTTCATATCATGTTTTAGAAAGGGTTATGTTTTATTGCCATATCATGTTTTAAAAGATTGTTTTTATCATATGTTAATTTCACAAATAAACCTTATAGTTTTGTACTAAAGGGACTTTCAATCTTTTGCTGAAATTTCTTACACATCGGTCTATGATTCACTCTCCTTTTCTTTCTTTCATCGTTACATAGTCCATACTTCGGTACGTTCGCTATTAGTCACTTGCACTTGATAGGAACACCCTCTTGGACATTGAACGCCTCTTCATCGGATATTCCTTCTGTCAGACTAGATATTCATGTTTCAAGACCTCCGTAAGTCTCCGCGAGCCTAGGATTTCCACTAGGATGCCGAGCCGATAGTACCCTAAAAGCCCAAAAGCTAGATGAGCACTTCATGATTCTGTGTTCTGTCCTGATCGCGGCCATCGAGCGACCGCATTCTGTAGATCACGGCTGGCCAACCAACTACGTTCTTCCAGTGTGTTGGCAGTGTTTTCAGTCGACTGATATTCAATTTTAGTCGACGGATATTCCTATTTTCAGTCGACAGACTTCTACTTTAGTCGACTGACTTTTTCCTTGGTCGATAGACTTCTGATCGCGGACTGTATCCTGACCGCGTCCTCAAGATCACGGTCTCCTTGCAACTGCGTTCTATCACAATTGTTCAGCCCGAAGGTCTGACCAAAAAGGGTTGATTGTGCTCAGTCTTAGACAATCTTCTGACTGTCTGAAACCTGAAACAGTACTTAACAAGTCATTAATTAATTATGGAATTAAGAAAGATGCCATTATGCTGTCAAAATCCTTCCATGGCACAACGTCCTTTTCATTCATTCTTGACCTCCTTTTTCAAAGAATTCCGTACGTTCTTGCCTTGCTTACTATCGCCTCAAAGGCATTATTGAATTTAACATTCTTGGCCGAACTTGTTGACATTCTCGTGAAAATAACTAGATTTATAACTTGAAGTTGCAAGTGCGGGCACAGAGGGTGTCCAAGGGCTCTAGTCTAGCCCCCTCGGTAGATGGCCGGAAATATACTATAAACCATGGCGTATAATGATGATGGAGGCATCACCCACGACTCCCTTTGGCTCGGGTCCACTTCTTCACATTCGGGAGCTAGTTGAGTTTGGGCCTCACTCTATTAAGGCCCCTTATCCATTTTGTAGTTTTCCTTTGAGTCATTTTGATGTATTTCTATTTTATTTGAGTCATTTCCCTAAGTCTAGCACTTATTTACCTATGTTTGGTATCATCATGATGTCTAATGTAAGCTATTGGGCCCCATTCGTTGGACTAGGCCCATTAGCACTCCCAACCCCCTTGGTTATTTATAGTTGTTTATTTTGTCAGGGACTTATTGTAAAGAGTGGGTTGCCTATATATAGGACCCCACTCCCCTCATTTGAAGTTAATGAATGATTACATCATTTTGAGTTAAACTTGCCATTTGAGTTCAAATTGGAGTGATTCCTCTAGTTTTTGGGTGAGAGACCCTAGGGGAGAGATTCCCCACCCATTCCCCTCTTAATCTCTCTATTTCACCCCTCTTTCTCTCTCCTCCAACCCCAAATCCGAATTTCCTTCTCTCTCCTCCCTCCTCCCATCCACTTCCAACCTCCAACCACCTCCTTTAATGCCCTCCACTTCCCCATGGCCTCCATTACTCCACTCCCTAGTTCTTAGGTAGAAGTCTCCCCATTCCAACACCTTCCTCCACCTTCCAACCAAATCTACCCCATTCCAATGCAAGCACTCCACTTCCCAACATAATCACCCACCTTCCAAGACCTTTTGAATTTGAAATCCACCCTTCCCTCCACTCACTTGTGCCCCCCTCACCTTCTCCTCTCACCCACCTTCCCCAAATTCGTAGCTCTTCCTCCTCCACCTGCTAGCACTTGCTTCCAGCCATTCTCCACCTCATTCCCCATCACCATTAGCTCCCTTCTCCACCCCACAAGAGCCCCCACTCTCCCTTAGGTCATTCCTACCATTTCCCTCCACCAAAGAAGCCATATCTCCCTCTCATTTCTTCTAGTAGGTTGGAGCTGTGCAGATCTGCAGAACAGCCCTTGTTGCAGCTTCAACCACGGATTCATCCTAGTTCTTCAGAAGGCGTGGCCTACCTTTCTGGAAAGGCCTTCCAGTCTACTTCGCAGGCGAGGTGGAATCAACACGATCGGAGCTCGGAGCTGCCAGATAGAGCCATTCTCCCAACAGTGCGCAGAGAGGTCTTCATCCTGGACCAGAGCGTGGAAGATCCTTCTGCCACGACAAACCCCAGCGGATTCAGGCTGAAGCCCCTTCATCAAAGTTCTTCCTCTACCGGTCATCTTTCAAGATCAAGAAACAGAACCCCGTTCGGCCACCGGAGGAAGAAGTTACGAATTTTCTCCCCCGATCTATCTAGTTCTGTTTTCTGCTGTCTACTCCGACCAGTACCCACTCTTCTGGGTGCCCCGGCCATCCTCGACCTCTGAATGCATCTCCGTCACCTCCTGCTGAAAGCTACCTCGACCACGAAGATGATGCCGCTGGTTTCGTGCTGATCAGAGCTCGGGAGGGCGCTCAGTCACTTCTGCAACTTGCTGTTACAGTCCAGACAGTACCTGCGGCCAGACAGAGGAGGCTACTTCCTGTTGCTGGTGCAGCCACCTCCGACCGTCTGAGCTTCCCCAAAAATTCTGGAGTCCACCTCTTCCAGTCAGGAAGCTTCAGGAGCTGGTTTCGATCAATTTGGAGTCCGGACAAGCCCGGCATAGCCATCACAGCGACCCCCTGTCCAGAATTCCAGATTGAAGCTGCAACTTCCCTAGTTCTCATTTCTCTTCGTTTCGGTCCACCAACCCCTCCCCGCTTGGCCGGCTGAAGGCCCCACCCTGCGTGGTGGTAGTGTTTGAATGTATCATATTAACCCCTACCCCAAGATCCCCCCTCCTGCGAGAGGAGTAGTTTTGTAAGTGGTTTGGCAGGTCAAGCGACACCGCCGCGGCGTGTGGGGAACCACCGCCTCCCCGCTCGCCCTCGTCTCCGACCGGGACCGGTTTCTTCAAACCGGTCGAGTAAGTGTCTCTTCCTTGCTCACCTAGTGTAGCTCTCTCAATATTTGATTCATGCACCGCTGAATTCGTGAGGAGCGCCCGATCCTCAAGTCCATGACTTAGAGTGATCGCCGTGGGTTAGTGTGATCCGGTGCCCGAGTGCACTTTGTCGGCCCCAATCGAATTGGGCAACCAACCTTGGGGAATCAATTCTTGGCCTTGCTGGCCCTCTACCAGCAAGGGTCCATTCCCATAAGTCACCCTTGGTATCACATAGTCACCCCGGGAATAGAGTGCAACGAAGAGAGCGGTGGCCCATTAAGGCCCATTTGGATGCTTAGATGTGCTTGTTTGACTAAGTCCGAGGTTGTGTCACATCAAGTGGTATCAGAGCAAGTCCTTGACTTGTCTCTATCAAGTCTAAGTCCTAGGACCTTTGCATTGTGTGTCCAACCACTTTGGCCCTTTGTCTTGCATGTCCACCCGTAGTGGTACTAGCTACCAACCCGGTTCTTCATCTTCGATTCCAACCATGGATCCCAATCCTCACCAACTCAACCAAGATGTTCCTAGGGAGGAACCCCAAGAAAGGGTAGAGGCTGCCCTCACAACCATCCTTGCCCAACTAGAGTCCCTTACCAACCGAATTGCTCGGTTAGAAGACCAAGGGTACCACCCAAGGAACAATGAGCCTAGAATTCCCCCTCCACAAGATGAACCTCATAGGGAAGATCCTCACCCAAGAATCAATGAACCAAGAGTCCCTCCACCACATGGTGATTATCATAGGAATGGTTTTCCCCAAAGGAACCAAGGCCCAAGAGTCCACCCTCCACATATAGAGCCTCATAGGGAAGAGTTCCACCCAAGGAACAACGGCCCAAGAGCCCATCACCCACATGCTGAATTTTATAGGGATGAAATGGACTATGACCATTATTATGAGTATGAGATACCTCGCCCCCATCAAAACCATGACCGGCGTCCACGGGATGATCCGGATGACCCCCTTTTAAGGATGATCAAGGTAGAGGCCCCAAACTTTGACGGTTCACATGAACCTAGTGTTTACCTAGAATGGGAGACCGCCATGGACCAATACTTTGAATGGTACCCCATGTCCGACCAAAGAAGAGTTAGATTGGCTAAGATGCATCTCACTAAGTTGGCCAAAACTTATTGGCTAAATCAAGAGGGTCTAAGGCGGATTAGGAGGGATGAGCCTATTAACACTTGGGCGGATATGAAGAATCTACTTAGGAACAAATACCTTCCCCGAACCTACCACCAAATGCTCCTAGATGAATGGCAAAGCCTCACCTAAGAAGGAAAGACCGTGGTAGAGTACATTGAAAAATTTGACTCTTATCTTCTAAAGTGTGGAGTCCATGAGGATGCGGATGTCACCTTATCCCGCTTTAGGAATGGGCTTCAAAGCCACATCAAGAGGGAACTATTCATGAGAGATGTTGATAACCTTGAGATAGCTTACCAAATTGCTAGAGATGTGGAAAGGTTTTCTAGGAGTTCCCGATTTATCCCTCCCCGACCCACCGACCCCAAAAACATGGGACCACGTCCCATTCCACCCACCCCCATGAGAGCTCCTAGCCCAAGTGGGAATGCCCCTTTAAGGTCCTACAACCCTCCCCCACCCATCACTCCAAACAAACCCGCTCCTAGTCACCCTCTTCCACGGAAGGATGACAACCCCAAAGGCCCAAGTGTAGGAGCCACCCCGGGAAGTGGGCGCCAACAATGCTATAAGTGTCATGGGTATGGTCATTTTGCGGGGCAATGTCCATCTAAGGGGCTATCTAGCTTGCTTATTGAGGAAGAAGTCCAACCCCAAAAGGAACAAGAAAATGTCATTGAGGAACATGAAGCCTTAATAGATTGGGAAGAGGAGTATGAAGCCCAATGTCTAGAGTCGGGTCTAGATCATTCCACTCCTTCAAACAACTCCCATCTAGGAGTCATTAGGTGCACTCTCACCCAACCTCAAGAAGAGGATTGGCGACGGACTTCAATTTTCCACACCTTTGTCAAGATAGAAAACCATGTGAGGAAAGTGATCTTGGATAGTGGTAGTTGTGTTAATGCCGTATCACCCGACACCGTCAAGCTCCTTGGGCTTACTCTCACTCCCCACCCAAGTCCATACCGGGTCTCATGGATCAACAACAACTCCATCCCGGTCAACACCCAATGCCTAGTGCCTCTCACTTTCTCTTCCTACCATGGCCAAATATGGTGTGACGTCATACCTATGGAAGTGGGTAGCATCCTTTTAGGAAGACCTTGGCTCTATGATGTGGATGCCACCATTCTAGGAAGAAGCAACATATGTACCTTTGAGCATGAGGGTAAGACTATCCGTCTTAACCCTTCCCCACCTCGTCCCATGCCCAAGAGGGACACTCTCCCTCAAGGATCACACCCCACCACTCCACAAGTCTCGGGGAACTCCACCCCTCCAACTCAAGCCCTTATCCAAACCCCAAAACAAAGTAGAACCACGGGGTTGACCAAGGGTATTCATCTCATCACTAGGAGAGAGCTTGAAGAGGAAATTGCTCAAGGGGTGCCTTTGTGTGCGGTTGTCATATGCTTAGGGGAACCTACCCCTTCTAATCCCCATCCCATAGAGATCCAACAACTATTGGAAGAATTTCATGATGTGTTCCCGGAAGAGCTCCCAGACAAACTCCCTCCCATGCGTGATGTGCAACACGCAATCGACCTAGTGCCGGGAGCCACCCTTCCAAACCTTCCTCATTATCGCCTCAATCCTACGGAACATGCCGAACTTAGGAGGCAAATAGAGGAACTCATTAGGAAGGGCTTCATCCGCATTAGTAAGAGTCCATGTGCCGTCCCGGCCCTCCTTACCCCCAAGAAAGATGGATCGTGGCGGATGTGTGTGGATAGCCGGGCCATTAACAAGATTACCGTCAAGTATAGGTTCCCTATCCCTAGGCTTGATGACATGTTGGACATGCTAGCTGGAGCCACCATCTTCTCTAAGATAGATCTCAAGAGTGGTTACCACCAAGTTAGGATAAGGCCCGGGGATGAGTGGAAAATGGCCTTCAAGACCAAGGATGGTCTCTTTGAGTGGTTAGTCATGCCATTTGGGCTTTCTAATGCCCCAAGTACTTTCATGCGTCTTATGACGGAAGCACTTAGGCCTTTCATTGGGAACTTTCTAGTGGTATACTTTGATGATATTCTCATCTATAGCCACACCCATGAAGCCCACCTCGAACACCTTAGGAAAGTTTGCACCGTCCTCCGGCAAGAGAGCTTATTTGCCAACCTAAGAAAGTGTCATTTCATGACCACTACCATCACCTTCCTAGGATATGTGGTGTCAACCAAAGGAGTCTCCATGGACCCCGACAAGGTCCAAGCTATCATTGATTGGCCTGAACCCCACACCCTTCATGAGGTTAGAAGTTTCCATGGGTTGGCCACATTCTATAGGAGATTCATTCGGGGGTTTAGCACTATCACCGGCCCAATAACTGATTGTCTCAAAAAGGGAACCTTTGTTTGGACCAAAGCCGCCTCTAAAGCCTTCCTTGAGCTTAAGGAAAAGTTGACCCAAGCCCCGGTCCTATGTCTTCCCGATTTCTCTAAAGTTTTTGAGGTCACTTGTGATGCATCCGGGATTGGGATAGGAGGGATTCTTAGTCAAGAGGGACACCCGGTCGCCTACTTTAGTGAGAAGCTATGTGATGCTAGGACTAGATACTCCACCTATGACAAGGAGTTCTATGCCGTGATCCAATCCCTCCGACATTGGAGACATTATTTGCTTCCCAAAGAGTTTGTCATCTTTTCCGACCATGAGGCACTCAAATACCTCAATTCCCAACAAAAGTTGAATGCCCGACATGCCCGATGGGTTGAGTTCATACAATCCTACACCTTTATCATCAAACACAAGGCCGAGAGTGAGAATAAGGCCGCGGATGCCCTTAGTAGGAAGATGTCCTTGTTATCCACTATCCAAGTGGAAGTGATTGGCTTTGACAAGGTCAAGGATGATTATCCTAGTTGCCCCGACTTTGGACAAATCTATGCCAACTTGACCACTCATTCTAGCAAGGAGCATGAAGGATTCATTTTAGAGGATGGGTTCCTCTTCAAGGGACCAAGGCTTTGCATTCCTCGGACATCTCTTCGAGACTTCTTGGTTTGGGAATTACATGCCGGTGGGTTAGCCGGTCATTTTGGGGTCCACAAGACCATTGCCTTAGTTGAGGGTCAATTTTATTGGCCAAGCCTCAAGAGGGATGTAGGCAAAATAGTGGGTCAATGTCGCACATGTGCTTCGGCCAAACAAGTAAAACAAAACACCGGCCTATACACCCCACTTCCCATTCCCGACCGCCCATGGCAAGATTTGAGCATGGACTTTGTGCTAGGTTTACCCAAGACCTCTAGGAAGCATGACTCCATCTATGTGGTGGTTGATAGATTTTCCAAAATGGCCCACTTCATCCCATGCTACAAAACCTCCGATGCCTCCCATATAGCCCGGTTATTCTTTGATGAGGTAGTCCGCCTCCATGGGCTACCCAAGACCATAGTCTCCGATAGGGATGTCAAATTCACTAGCTATTTTTGGAAGACTCTTTGGCACATGATGGGTACCCTCCTCAAATTCTCCACTGCCTACCACCCCCAAACGGATGGCCAAACTGAAGTGGTCAACCGGAGTCTAGGGAACCTCCTTAGGTGTCTTGTTGAGGATCGGCCCGGAAATTGGGATCTCATCTTACCACAGGCTGAGTTTGCATACAATAATTCCGTCAATAAGTCAATAGGGATGAGTCCATTTGAAGCAGTGCATGGGTACAAACCAAGAAAGCCATCCGATCTCATTCCCCTTCCCCAGCATGCTAGAGTGTCCATTTCTGCCGAGTCTTTTGCACAACATATTAGAGAGTTGCATGAGGAAATCCGCAAGCACATTGGCATGAAAAATGAGGCGTATAAAAGGTTGGCCGACTCTCACCGGCGTCACTTAGAGTTCCAAGTGGGTGACTTTGTGATGGTGAGGACGGAGAGGCTCTCCCCAGGAGCCAACTCCAAGTTGAGACCACGTGGGACTGGGCCCTTCCAGGTCTTGAGGCGTATTGGTGCGAATGCTTATGAATTAGATCTCCCCGAGGATTATGGGGTAAGTCCTACATTCAATGTCGCCGACTTAGTGTCTTACAAGGGCCCCACGGTGAGACCTAGTGAGGAGATCGAGCCCACTCCCTCCTTTGAGAGAGCACCCACCCGAGAGGAGAGTCCACTAGCCAAAAGAGCTCAGCGTGATCGCATTGAACAAATATTGGATGAGCAGGTCACTACCACCCGGAGCAAGGTCTATGAGCGCTATCTCGTCAGGTGGAAGGATCGGCCTCCGTTGGAAGACTCATGGGTAAGTCGGGAGGACCTACAGCGATTGGATCCAGATCTCCTCGAGCGGTACCTTAGCCGGATGGACCCTTACTCGACGGAGTCGAGCTCTTTGCGGCCCAGGGGATTTGATGGAGGCATCACCCACGACTCCCTTTGGCTCGGGTCCACTTCTTCACATTCGGGAGCTAGTTGAGTTTGGGCCTCACTCTATTAAGGCCCCTTATCCATTTTGTAGTTTTCCTTTGAGTCATTTTGATGTATTTCCATTTTATTTGAGTCATTTCCCTAAGTCTAGCACTTATTTTCCTATGTTTGGTATCATCATGATGTCTAATGTAAGCTATTGGGCCCCATTCGTTGGACTAGGCCCATTAGCACTCCCAACCCCCTTGGTTATTTGTAGTTGTTTATTTTGTCAGGGACTTATTGTAAAGAGTGGGTTGCCTATATATAGGACCCCACTCCCCTCATTTGAAGTTAATGAATGATTACATCCTTTTGAGTTAAACTTGCCATTTGAGTTCAAATTGGAGTGATTCCTCTAGTTTTTGGGTGAGAGACCCTAGGGGAGAGATTCCCCACCCATTCCCCTCTTAATCTCTCTATTTCACCCCTCTTTCTCTCTCCTCCAACCCCAAATCCGAATTTCCTTCTCTCTCCTCCCTCCTCCCATCCACTTCCAACCTCCAACCACCTCCTTTAATGCCCTCCACTTCCCCATGGCCTCCATTACTCCACTCCCTAGTTCCTAGGTAGAAGTCTCCCCATTCCAACACCTTCCTCCACCTTCCAACCAAATCTACCCCATTCCAATGCAAGCACTCCACTTCCCAACATAATCACCCACCTTCCAAGACCTTTTGAATTTGAAATCCACCCTTCCCTCCACTCACTTGTGCCCCCCTCACCTTCTCCTCTCACCCACCTTCCCCAAATTCGTAGCTCTTCCTCCTCCACCTGCTAGCACTTGCTTCCAGCCATTCTCCACCTCATTCCCCATCACCATTAGCTCCCTTCTCCACCCCACAAGAGCCCCCACTCTCCCTTAGGTCATTCCTACCATTTCCCTCCACCAAAGAAGCCATATCTCCCTCTCATTTCTTCTAGTAGGTTGGAGCTGTGCAGATCTGCAGAACAGCCCTTGTTGCAGCGTCAACCACGGATTCATCCTAGTTCTTCAGAAGGCGTGGCCTACCTTTCTGGAAAGGCCTTCCAGTCTACTTCGCAGGCGAGGTGGAATCAACACGATCGGAGCTCGGAGCTGCCAGATAAAGCCATTCTCCCAACAGTGCGCAGAGAGGTCTTCATCCTGGACCAGAGCGTGGAAGATCCTTCTACCACGACAAACCCCAGCGGATTCAGGCTGAAGCCCCTTCATCAAAGTTCTTCCTCTACCGGTCATCTTTCAAGATCAAGAAACAGAACCCCGTTCGGCCACCGGAGGAAGAAGTTACGAATTTTCTCCCCCGATCTATCTAGTTCTGTTTTCTGCTGTCTACTCCGACCAGTACCCACTCTTCTGGGTGCCCCGGCCATCCTCGACCTCTGAATGCATCTCCGTCACCTCCTGCTGAAAGCTACCTCGACCATGAAGATGATGCCGCTGGTTTCGTGCTGATCGGAGCTCGGGAGGGCGCTCAGTCACTTCTGCAACTTGCTGTTATAGTCCAGACAGTACCTACGGCCAGACAGAGGAGGCTACTTCCTGTTGCTGGTGCAGCCTCCTCCGACCGTCTGAGCTTCCCCAAAAATTCTGGAGTCCACCTCTTCCAGTCAGGAAGCTTCAGGAGCTGGTTTCGATCAATTTGGAGTCCGGACAAGCCTGGCATAGCCATCACAGCGACCCCCTATCCAGAATTCCAGATTGAAGCTGCAACTTCCCTAGTTCTCATTTCTCTTCGTTTCGGTCCACCAACCCCTCCCCGCTTGGCCGGCTGAAGGCCCCACCCTGCGTGGTGGTAGTGTTTGAATGTATCATATTAACCCCTACCCCAAGATCCCCCCTCCTGTGAGAGGAGTAGTTTTGTAAGTGGTTTGGCAGGTCAAGCGACACCGCCGCGGCGTGTGGGGAACCACCGCCTCCCCGCTCGCCCTCGTCTCCGACCGGGACCAGTTTCTTCAAACCGGTCGAGTAAGTGTCTCTTCCTTGCTCACCTAGTGTAGCTCTCTCAATATTTGATTCATGCACCGCTGAATTCGTGAGGAGCGCCCGATCCTCAAGTCCATGACTTAGAGTGATCGCCGTGGGTTAGTGTGACCCGGTGCCCGAGTGCACTTTGTCGGCCCCAATCGAATTGGGCAACCAACCTTGGGGAATCAATTCTTGGCCTTGCTGGCCCTCTACCAGCAAGGGTCCATTCCCATAAGTCACCCTTGGTATCACATAGTCACCCCGGGAATAGAGTGCAACGAAGAGAGCGGTGGCCCATTAAGGCCCATTTGGATGCTTAGATGTGCTTGTTTGACTAAGTCCGAGGTTGTGTCACATCAAATGATTACTGTCGTCGCATTACGTTTGGAGTACTTATAAATACCCCTATTTAAGATAATTAATTGGATAAGTGAGTAAAAGAGTTTGAATTAAATTCAAAATCGGCGCCCAATGATAATGGCGGTCTATCATAAAACCGCTATATGGAGATTGATGGTCCAGTCTTAGACCGCTACATTCTGTCAGTTCCGTAAGTTGAAGAAAGAGCAAAAATATTAGATTTTTAATGTTTATCTTCCAAGAGACTGAGATGGGAGGACTAGTAAACATCTTAAGGACTCTCAGAAGTCAAAATAGTAACAACTAGGGACTCTAGAATTGATCTAATCCACGAAACCCTAGTCAAACCCTATAAATAGACTCTATGTTTCACATGCGCGATCCTTACATTTGGCTCGCGTGGAACTAAGGTAAGGAGGTATTATTTCAGGTAGGTTCTTTTGAGATTTTTATTCCTAATACTAAGGACTAACTTGACTCCAAATTTCATGCAAGGAGATCAAGCCATTAGGAAGATAGAAGCCCCCAAAGTTGCTGGTTCCACATCAACAACTCAGGAAACTATGCAACGGTGTGGTGAAGATCAGGAAATTAGGGATCCAGAACGAGGTATTTAGCATTAGTATCTTTAGAACTTTTTGTTCCCCTTAGTATCTTCTTCTTACCCTCCAAATTTCACGTCCTTAGGTCAAGTGGATGAAGAAATATCTGGGCGTGAAGTTACTGTATTATCATAGGAAGTGCAAAACTAGGGTTGACTTCCAGTCCGAAATTTAAAGTCTAGAGGTGTTACCAGAGGTAGGTCATCTCATGAACGACTAAAATATCATTCTAAGATTAAAAGCCCTCTTATTGCCCTTGATTTCATGTATTGTGTATAGAGAATTTCATGTTTTAATAGGATATATACATCCATGCATCTTTCTTAGCCCTAAATGAACTAAATTAATTCTCTTTGACATAATACATGAATCCTATGCATATTCTTAGCCTAATCTTCATTCTATCATGATAGAGAAGTTAATATATGTTGATTTTCAGACATGATGTGTTTTAAACATTAGTTCTTCTTATTTAATTTACTGTCAGATGTGCTCTAGCGGCCTAATCTTCGACCGCTAATCCTGTGCAGCGGCCTTACGATAAACCGCTAGTCAGATTTTTATGAAACCTCTGGCAGACCAGAAATATACCGTTAAAGTCTCTTTGGTGGCCTCACGATAAACCGCCAACATTTGTAACGGCTCTAATATAGACCGCCAATGTTCTGATTTCTGTCAACCCGATACTAAATCAAGAGCAGTCCGTCTAGCTTATAAATAAGCCTAGCTAGCTATATACCAACCTGTTTTAATGTTATTTCACTACTCTGAGTTTTAATTACTAATGCATAATAGTGATTTCATGATCTTTATTGTACTTAGGATTATTTTTAACATAAGTTAATTTCTTGGCAAAGCATTTACTTCTGTATTAAATACATGTTTCTAAAGTTAGATGATTCATGGTTTACCTTGATCGCTGTTTTAATGATCTCTTTCTCATCTATAGAGTCAATTTCATAAGTTCATGGCATATATCCCGATATATGACCATTAGTTACACTTATGCACATTAAGCACACAATCTTGGACTTGATAACCTCTCCTTTGGATATTCTTTCCAACAGACTAGGAAATCTTGTTTCAAGGCCTCCGTAATTCTCCGTGAGCATGGGATTCCCATCAGGATGCCGAGTTGGTTGTACCATTAAAACCCATTGTCTAGAAAGCACTTATACCGGTGTTTTATGTTTCTGGAACTTAGCGGCCTTATTGTTGACCGCCAGAGTCTGCTAGCAGGCCTTTACTTGACCACTAAAGGATCCTTGATGGTTCTTTATTTGACTGCTAAATACTCACAGATAATCTGTTTTAAATATCGAACAATCTTGTCCTTAACGATCCAAAACTAGACCGCTTTATTGAAGAAAGTGCCGAGTAAACGATCGCTATTTCCCTGAGTACAGTTGACCCGAAGTTTGACCCAAGGGTTATATATTTGTATGATCCTAGATAGTCTAATTGATTATCTAGAACCTGTCATATTATTCCAAAAATACCTAAGTAAATTATGAGAATTGAGAAATATACCGTTATGCTGTCGATTTATTTCCACGGCGTAACCTAGTTATTAATGTGTTTAATGACATCTTGTTCTCAATAGAAGCATTCTTATTTTTGGATACTTATTCATGAAACATTCATTGAAATTGTACATTCTTGGCCACATTATTTTTATACGTGGAAGTAGCTTGATTTATACTTGAAGATGTAGTTCGAGCACTGATTGTGTTCAAGGGCTCTATGCTAGTCCCCTCGACTGATTGTCGGGAACATATTATTTAAACCATGGGGTATGATGCTACTGGCGTAGCATTGCCCTGGGAGTACTTTCTTTATAAATAAGTGAAATGTCCATGATAATCCACGGAAATATCCACGGCTCGTGAGGTGAAATATCCACAGAAATTCATGAAGTACTTGTTACTAAGTGAAGAGTACATTCTTACTTGTTACATGACTTGCTAGTACATTCTTGTTACATTCTTATCCATGAAAAGGATAAAGTAACATTCTTGATATATTCTTGATTTATCGTACTCAAGCTTGATTATACTTTGTTACTTTAAGTTTTAATCGCATGTTTGATCGTATTTGCATGATTTATCTTTTTCTTTAGAGCTAAAGATATTAATTACTTTAACATTGTCAATCATGTTGATGCGAAGATACCTACTGGAAAAGTGTGCTCATTACCTACTTTCTCAATGTTTCAGGAAGTACCAGTGGGTCGGATTCGGATTCAGGTCATTCCAGTGATGGGTCTGAGAGCGATTAAAGGATATATGGACTTGAGTGAAGACTTAAAATGTCAAATTATGTCTAGATTGAGTCTATGTAATTTTGTCTTTATTAGAGTCTAGAAAGAAAGTTAGATATTACATAATTGACTTATGGTTATTTAATATGAAATAAAAGTGAAGGTTGATTAAATTATTATGTAATTACTTTGTGTGATTGTTATTGCGCTCTGATTATATTGCTTGCTCGAGGCTTACTATGCCGGCTATTCGCGTTCCTGATTGTTTCCGCTGCATAATCTCAGGGCGTGACAGTTAAGCTGGTATCAGAGCCTAAGTCTAAGGACTTAGGGGAAAATGTCATGTCATAGGTTATGTCCAAGGTTTAAGAACCCATACCTATGAACTAGGAAAGAAAATCCCAACCTATGAGAGAAATTGGGTAGAACCCGGGGTGAGATAGTCATTAGAATTATTTCTAAGATTAACATCCCCTTATAATTAACAAAATCATTATTCTTCTCAGGCACCTTATTCTTATCATAATGGCTCATCGCGTAGACTGGAATGGAATGCAAGAGACCGTCGCTGGTCTTACTCAGGCTTTACAAACTATGGTGCAAGATGGCGTAGGAGCAAGGGCTAGAGATTTACATCGCAACTTTTGGAGTCTAAATCCTTCACGATTCTATGGTTCTTCTAATCCAGACAAAGCTGAAAACTGGATTGATGAGATGAACCGTATATTTGAACTTATGCAATGTGCAGATCAAGAGAACGTTCGCCTTGTCGCTTTTCAACTTAACAAGGATGCCCGTACATGGTGGAAGTCGGTTCCAGCACCGCCAGCAGATGCACCCCATACATGGGCAGGTTTTCTTATACTATTCCATGCCAAATATTTTTCTGAGCACGTCAAGGAGTGGAAGGCTATGGAATTCGCTTCTTTACGCCAGGGTATGCTGTCAGTGGCAGCATATGAGCTTTAGTTTTCCAAGATGCCGCCATATGCTCCTCATCTGATCAGTACCGATTTACTAAAGACAAATCAGTTTATGGATGGGTTACATGGACTTCATAGGATTGCACGAATCACATCCTTCAAGGCACGAGCTACACTGCACGGAGACAGTATTTGCGCAAGGCTTTCTTATTTATTCTATTCATTCAGAGTTGGTATTTAGCTCGCAGTTGTATAGGCTTTTTCTTCAACTCTCGAAATTGTACGTTTGAGGTTGGCCTCTTTGTGAAGCTGTACTTTATTGAATTAGTAATAAAAAATAGCATCTAGTGGTTCGAAGGTGGAGTGCGAACATTCCCTTCCTATGGAATGGGGGTGCACTCTCCCTTTGATCTATTAGATGACTGAGTTCATATAAAAAAAATGGACGGGTTAAGACCCAGTTTTATTCAGCAGCTCGGGACTCAAAATGTCCGTACCTATGCGGAGATTGTGCAACGGGCATATATGTGCGAAAGGACCTTAGAGAAGGTCGAGAAGTTTAAAGGAAAGGGCGAAGAACCAAGCCGAAGGTCGAATCGGCGTGATAAGAAAAGTAAATTCAACATCACAGAACCTTACAAATCCCGTGATAGCAAGAAGAGATCCCAGAACGGGAGTGGTAGTGGCTACCACAAGAATAAGAAAGTCAAGGAAGAAGACAAGCAGGTCGCCACGGCCTGTACCTTTTGTGAGAAGTTCGGTCATTCGGCCAAAGAATGTTGGAACCGCCTTGGTGCTTATTTACGTTGCGGCAGCAGGGAGCACTGCATGTCGGATTGCCCCCTTATGAAAGAACTATCTTCCGGGAGTGGACGTAAGCGTCAGGCTCATTTAAATGCTATTCTGGAAGAGGAAGAAGCACCCCCGAATGATGGGCTAATGGAAGGTACTATCCAGATCTATTCACATCCTGCTTTTGTATTATTTGATACTGGTGCTTCTCATTCCTTTATATCCACTGCTTTTGCAAAGACTTTGCCCATTTCATCAATTCCTTTACCTTCGGACCTTGCTATTACTACACCTTTAGGTCTCGAAACTAAACTTACCAACTATCATCCTGATAGTGAGGTAGTAGTATAAGGTCACAATCTTCCTGCAAACCTCGTATGCCTTGATATGGAGGGCTACGATGCCATTCTAGGTGTGGATTGGCTAGTGGACCATGATGTCTATATTAATTGCCAAAATAGAATTATCTCCTTTCAGAAACCTGGTCTTCAAAGGTTTTCCTTCCTTGGTATCAAATATAGGAAGCATCCTGCCATTATTTCATCTCTTCACGCTTGCAAACTTATCTTGCAAGGGTGTGAAGCCTTTCTTGCTTCCGTAATTATCACCGAATCTAAGGAGATTATCTTAGAAGATATTCCTTTTGTAAATGAGTTTCCTGATGTATTTCCATCAGATCTACCCAGTTTACCCCCCGAAAGGGAAGTAAACTTCTCCGTTGAACTTCTTCCCGGAGCAGCACATGTTTCAATAGCTCCTTACAGGATGTCCCCCATAGAACTTAAGGAATTGAAGAAACAGCTTCATGAGTTATTGGACAAGGGATTTATTCGACCTAGCACATTCCCTTGGAGTGCGCCAGTTCTATTTGTCAAAAAGAAAGATGGATCTCTCAGGCTATGTATCGATTACCGACGACTGAATCAACTTACTATCAAGAACAAGTATCCGTTACCGCGTATCGATGAACTCTTTGATCAGCTTTCAAGAGCAGAATATTTCTCCAAGATCGACCGCAGGTCGGGTTATCATCAACTCAAGATCAAGGATGAAGACATACACAAGACTACTTTTCGAAGCCGCTATGGCCAGTATGAATTTGTGGTAATGCCGTTCGGGTTAACTAATGCCCCGGCAGCATTCAAGCAACTGATGAATAATGTCTTCCAGCCTTATCTTGACTGGTTTGTGGTCATCTTCATTGATGACATCTTTATATATTCCAAGACAAAGGAAGAACATGAAGAGCACTTGAGGAATCTTGATCTGCAGAGGAAGGATCGGATATGGATAGGGATAGATAATGGCATTTTTTGGCAACTGATTAATTATCACAGAGTACCGTATATGTGTTCTTACTGTCACAAATTGGGCACCTGCAAAGGGATTGCAAGAAAAAACCATCGGCTGGAACTGTGGCTATGTTTGAGAATAAGAAAAAGCCTCGACATGAATATAAGCCTAGGCAGGTTCTTGTTAGCACTAATAAGATTGATGTAGTTGGAAACAGATTTTCTGTTTTTGATCAAACCTCGGAGGAATTTGCAATGGATGGAAAAGATATTCAGATTGTTTCAATTCCTGATAAAGATAACTCTAATAGCTGTCAGCTTATTGCTTCTTTTTCCAGCTCTGTGGAGACATCTCTCAAGGCTGATCACCCACCAGTTGTTCTAGTAAAAGACTCAGTTAATGAGCCCAACACTACTCTATCTGGAATAGAGGAAGCCTTAGTATCAGAGGAGCTGCCTTCAATCCATGGTCAGTTAAATCAGGGAAATATTATCATCCAAAACTCGGAGGTGATTTCTAAACTGTCGACTGATGAAAATTCCAGGATGGAAGGTCAGGTATATAATAACACCAATTCTTTGCTCCCTAAGTCCAATGAAGTTCCTTTAATGCCCGGGGTACTATTCAGTGATGCTCGGTTGACAAGGGCTAAAGCCAAAAGTATGGCTGTTCATCCATCTTCTTCTTATGACCATGATTAACACAACATTAATATGGAATGTCAGAGGTATAGGGAATAAAGCCACTGTAAATAGTTTGGCTCAGCATATACATTCTAACAATATCTGTTTAGTAGCCATATCTGAATCGGATTGATTTTTGTAGAGCTCAGAGAGTGGCTCGGAATATTAGGATGCATGTACAAATTGGTAATAATGGTGATGCTTCCAAGATTTGGTTATTTGCTAAGCCTCATATTTTCCTCGAGACTATAGAGGCTCACCCACAATATTTGACTGTAGCTATTAAGGATAATAACAATGCTGCCTTGCTTTTCACTGCCATATATGCCACATGCAACATCAGAGAGCGCAGGGACATGTTTGATTCTCTTATGGCTTTTAGTCAAAATGTAAATATTCCTTGGATTATGGGAGGTGAATTTAACTGCATTATCTCCCCTGAAGAAAAAAATGGAGGGTCCTTATCTTCTATGACTGCCATGGTTGATTTTCAAGGTTTCATAACCGCAACTTGTCTGGTTGATGCTGGTTTCTCTGGCTCTAATTACACTTGGACTAATAACCAAATGGGATCATCTCAAATTAGAGCCCGTTTGGACAGGGTTCTGTATAATTCCTTATGGGCTCACTCAACCAATCTTCTGTCAGTGAGGCATTTAATAAGAGGACCTTCAGATCATTCCCCACTGTTATTATCTATAAAGTCTACCCAGCCTTCTCCAGGGAGATTTGTGTATCAGCAAATGTGGCACACGCATGTGGACTTTTTGGATTTCATCAGAGCTCATTGGAGCAATTACTCTACAACTGATAGTCATACTTTGGTTAATCTGCAGACAAAGTTGAAGTATTTGAAGGCTGATTTAAAGAAATGGAATAAGGAAATTTTTGGGAACATTTTTCAGGCTAAAAGTCAGGCTGAATCATTTGTTGAGCAAGCTCAAATTCAGTATGATGAAAACCCTTCGACTGAGAACCGTATGAGTTTACATAAAGCTAATGCAGATTTGCGCCTCACTTTGTCACGTGAAGAGATGTTTTGGTATCAAAAGGCCCGGGTGCAATGGATTTCCTGTGGGGATAGGAACACACAATTTTTTCACAATCTCACCAAGATTAAGAGGCAGAAAAACCATATTCATAAACTGAAAATTAATGAGCAGTGGG
This sequence comes from Amorphophallus konjac, assembly GCA_022559845.1. Lineage (NCBI taxonomy): Eukaryota > Viridiplantae > Streptophyta > Magnoliopsida > Alismatales > Araceae > Amorphophallus > Amorphophallus konjac. The sequence goes on from CM040125.1 coordinate 319,910,140, forward strand.
TGGATGATCAGGATGTTTTGGCTGATGGGGCTGTAGAATATTTTAAAGGGCAGTTAACTTCTGAACACCATATAATTGATGAAAGTCTGTTTACTGTTATACCTTCCTTGATTACTGAAGACCAAAATCTATTACTGTGTTCAATTCCTTCAGCTGAGGAAGTCAAGGAAACCATGCTCTCTTTGTCTGGCAATAGCTCCCCAGGGCCGGATGGATTTACTGTAGTCTTCTTTTCACAGTGTTAGGACTTTATTGGAGAAGATGTAACTCAGGCTATTCAGAGTTTCTTTCAGGGATGGGGTCTACCTAAAGGGGTCACCTCCACTATTATAAGTCTCATTCCGAAGGTAAAAAGCCCAATCTCATATGCTGATTTCAGACCAATTAGTCTATGTAATGTCATCTATAAAATTGTATCAAAGATCATATGTGATAGACTAAGAACAATTCTTCCACTGATCATCTCCAAGGAGCAGTGTGGCTTTGTTAGTGGAAGACATATAATTGACAATTTCCTGTTGGCTAAGGAGCTATTAATGGAGTTGGATAGACCGGTGAGAGGTCATAATATGGTTATCCAGCTTGACATGGCTAAAGCATATGATCGGATGGAATGGGATTTCATCATCATGGCTCTAAAAAAAGTTGGTTTCTGTAATAGATTTACATCTCTGATTGCATAATTATTGGTAAATTGATGGTTTTATTTATCCTTCAATGGTCAAATTCGTGGTTATTTTAGATCTACAAGAGGCATCAGACAAGGGGATCCTTTAGCCCCAGCTTTATTCATAATTGCAGAAGAGGCATTAAGCAGGGGTCTCAACCATTTATTTACTGCTGGTCTTTGTAAAAACTACCATCTCCCTCGAGGGGTGTAGCCTATTTCACTCATTCTATATGCATATGACTCCTTAGTCTTTATGAGTGGTGGAGTTTCCTCTATTAAACAGCTCCTCCTTTTTCTGGGAAGATATGAAGCATCTTCGGGACAACGGATAAATGCACATAAAGCAGCTTTATTGCGGCAAAGCAAATGTCACACAGAGCAACAGCTCACATTAATCAGCTAACTGGATACCAACATAAAACTGGAAGTATCATTTACCTTGGTATTCCTCTCTTTAAGGGCAGGGTTAAGATTCCTCATTTCAAGTACCTAATTGATAAAGTTAGCAATAAACTTGCTGGATGGCAAAGCAAGCATTTATCACAGGCAGGCAGATTGGTGCTCATTAAATCAGTCCTATCCACTATCCCCATATATACTGCTGCTGCTGCATCTATCCCATACACTATTATTAAGCACATTGGGAGAATATGCTCTAATTTCTTTTGGTAGGGATTTGAAACTATGCATAGGAAGCATTGGGTATCATGGGATAAAATCTACAGCCCTGTATCTGAAGGTTGTTTGGGGATCCGTGGCCTTCTTGATATTCAATTATATTTCTATGTCAAATTGATCTGGAATTCAATACACAGCAAGTCCCCGTGGGCTAGTTTCACAAGGAGCAAATACTTACATGATCAGCATATCCTTAACTGCAAAACCCCCTTTCCTGCAGGAATTAAGAAGCAGGACTTTGAAAAGGCTCGGACAATTCTTTTGACTGGCTCCAGAATGATTGTGTGCGATGGGACAAAAACCAATTTCTTCAAGGACAACTGGTACAAGGAAAGACCCCTTGCTGATGTTCTGTCCATACAGAACCAATCAGAGCTTGTTGACTGTTCTGTTAAAGATGCATTGGCAGATTTCCAGCACCATGTATGGGAAATTTTAGAAGACCAGCAGATGAGAGTACAAATTCAGAGATATGTTATATTTGCTGGTGCTGATATTCACATTTGGTCCCATTCAAGCACAGGTACATTCAGTCTCAAATCTACTTATGATTTTTTGAAAAGGCAGTCTGTCAGGCCGAATATAAAGCTCAAGAAGCTATGGCATAATAAACTCTCCCCGCGGGCATCTCTATTCTGTTGGAAATTATTGAATCATGCTGTCCCAGTAGATAACCGTATTCAACAGAGTGGTATTGTTCTGGCTTCTAAATGTGATTACTGCAACAACTCTCATGATATAGAGGATGAAGATCATTTGTTCATAAAGAGTGACATTGCTAGCTTTCTTTGGAGAAGATTTGCTCCTATTCTTAGTAACACATGTTTGAATGATTCAAGTATAATCAGCAGGTTGGAAAACATTATAAACAGGACAATGATAAACAAACCTAAAGGTTTCATACGTCTGATGTTTATGTTAATGATTGTCTGGGAAATATGGAAGTGCAGATGCTATGCCAGGTATGAAGGAAATCATTATAGCCTCATAAAAATTGCTGATACAATTTCTGCTGAAATTGCTTACTCGGTTGGGAAAATGAAATTCAAACAAGGTACCAGTAGGGAATATTTAGGATTGCTTCAAAGATTTGGTATAACTATCACTTGTGCTCGCAATGTTTGCATCATGGTTCGATGGATTGCTCCTGCAGTAGGTTATTCCTTAAATGTTGATGGTGCGAGTAAAGGGAACCCCGGTCCATCAGGGGGAGGAGGCTGCATCAGAGACCAAAATGGACAGCTTATTCTGGGGTTTGCTTACTATTATGGCATTGGTACTAATATGGTTGCAGAAGGTCGAGCACTGCTAGATGGTCTTCGTTTGGCTCAATTCCACAACATTCCTTTAGCAGTGATACACACGGATTCTCTTGCTCTGATTGGCTTGCTGAAGTCTAAGAAAGACTCACCCTGGACCTTGCTCCCTTGGTGGAAACGATTGCTGCAGCTGCACCTTACATTTCAATGTCCTACCATACATTTGTATAGAGAGGCTAACCAACTAGCAGATGCTTTAGCTAACCACGTAGTTTTTGTGGGGAGTAATGCAGAGTTTCACTCCATCTGCGAGCTGCCTTTTTTGCCAGGGGTTATGCTATAGCCGATGCTAGAGGCTTACCCAATATTAGGGTGAAACATGTATAGGCTTTGTTTCTAGTTTTCACATTACTTGTATATAAGAGGCTTGCCTCTCTCAGATGATGTAATTTCTTCTTGAAAATGCAATAAAATTAGTATCTAATGGTTGTTAGGTGGAGTGAGAACATTCCCTTCCTCTGGAATGGGGGTGCACTCTCCCTTATATTCCATTAGATGTCTGGGTTTATAAAAAAAAAAAAGAAGAGCACTTGAGGATAGCCTTACAGACACTAAGAGAACACAAACTCTATGCAAAGCTTAGTAAGTGCGAGTTCTGGCTAAAGGAAGTCTCATTCCTCGATCATATTATTTCAAAGGAAGTTATTACTGTCGATCCTTCTAAGGTAGAAGCTATTAAGAACTGGAGCCGGACAACGACCGTGTCAGAAGTAAGAAGCTTTCTAGGGCTAGCTGACTATTACAGGAGATTTATTCAGAATTTCTCTAAGATCGCCATTCCTTTGACTAGACATACAAGAAAAGAAAATCATTTTGAATGGTCGAAGGACTGCGAGGAGAGTTTTCTAACTCTTAAGGATCATCTCACCACAGCCCCTATTCTGACATTGCCCGTTGAGGGTGGTAGATTTGAAGTCTATACGGATGCATCTGACATTGGCCTAGGATGTGTTCTCATGCAAAATGGGAAGGTGATTAGTTATTCCTCAAGACAATTGAAGCATCATGAAGAGAATTACCCTGTGCATGATCTGGAATTAGCTACAGTTATTTTCGCTTTGAAGATTTGGCGACATTACTATTATGGGGAGAAATTCATTATATTCTCAGATCATAAAAGTCTAAAATATCTTTTCACCCAGAAGGAATTAAATATGCAACAACACAGACGGTTGGAGTATCTCAAAGACTTCGACTTTACTATTCAATATCATCCAGGAAAAGTAAATGCTGTGACTGACGCTCTTAGCAGAAGACCGATGGCAACATTAGCAAGCCTCAGAGAAGGTATGACTTGTCTTATCAAAGATTTTTCTCACTTAAATCTTGATATTGACAGAGAAGAAGAAGGATGTATTATTGCCAATATAAGATCTCAACCTACATTAATTGAGGATATAGTCAAATTGCAAGAGAATGATCCTACATTGATGGAAATCAAGGATAATGTTGATCAAAGACCGAAATTCTCTATTTCACATGATGGAAGATTATTATTTAAGGATCAAATTTGCGTGTCGAATCATGATGACACTAAGAAATTGATCATGGAGAAAACACATAAATCAAGATATGCTATTCATTCTAGTGCTACCAAGATGTATCAAGATTTGAAAAGAAACATTTGGTGGCCCAACATGAAGCGAGAGGTAGCATATTTTGTGTCCCGCTGTCTCACTTGTCAACAGGTCAATGCAGAACATTTAAAACCCGCAGGTAAATTACACCCCTTAAATATTCCCGAGTGGAAGTGGGAAAGTATAGGGATAGATTTCATCCTGGGTTTACCTAAGACAAGAGGTGGACATGATGGTATATGGCTAATCATAGACTGGTTGACTAAGTCTGCACATTTTCTACCAATCAAAAGTCGATGGTCTGTGGATGTATTAGCGGCATTATACATGAGAGAAATTGTCAAACTACATGGTGTCCCAGTCACCATCATATCTGACCGAGATCCTCGGTTTACATCTTAATTCTAGAAGGGTCTACAACATTCTTTAGGGACCCGACTGAACTTTAGCACGGCATTCCATTCACAAACTTATGGTCAAACTGAAAGGACAAATCAAGTGGTGGAAGATATGCTCAGGGCATGTGCTATCGACTTCGGAGGAAGTTGGCATGATCACTTGCCTCTAGTAGAATTTACATACAATAATAGCTACCAAGCTAGTATTCAAATGGCATCATTTGAAGCTTTATATGGAAGAAGCTGTCGTTCTCCTATTTGTTAGAATGAAATAGGAGAAAGGTAATTTCTTGGTCCCGACATCATTAGGGACACTACCGAGAAGATTAAACTTATTCGACAAAGACTTCATATGGCCCAAGACAGGCAGAAATCATATGCTGACAATCGAAGGCGCGACTTGGAGTTTCAAGTAGGAGATCATGTATTTCTTAAGGTTTCTCCAGGTCGAGGTATTCGAAGATTTCGTATTAAGGGCAAGCTTACTCCATGATTCATTGGTCCTTTTGAAATTCTAGAAAGAGTTGGTGAAGTGGCTTATTGAATTGCTTTACCTCCTCAATTATCTAAAGTCCATAATGTATTTCATGTCTCAATGCTCAAGAAATATGTTCCTGATCCTTTCCATGTAATTACTTACGACAACTTGGAAATTAAAAAGGATTTAACATACGACCAAAGGCCAGTCAAGATTATTGAATGAGAAGTACATCAACTGCGGAATAAAACTATTCCTGTCGTCAAGATCCAATGGACGAAAGTAGGAGAAACATGGGAAACCGAAGAAGCTATGCGTAAAAGATTTTTAGAATTATTTAAATGTAAGTACACTCTCCATATAATCCATACATTGAATTTGGGTACCAAATTCTCTTAAGTGGGGGAGGGTGTAATGCCCCGAAAATTTTATAGAATATTTCTGAAGTATTTAAATTTTTTTAAAGAATTTATAAGAATTTTTAAAGATCAAAATAGATAATAAATGAATTTTTGGGTTCAATAAATTATTATTAAGGCCCAAGTGTGATAACTAATTGACCTAGCCTATTTAAAATAAGCCCAAAGGACTTAAGGACCAAGCCCATGAAGTTTGGCCCATATTCTAGAAGGTTAATTAGCTTATTCACAGAATATAAGGGATAAATACCCCTATTTAAGATAATTAAATGGATAAGTGAGTAAAAGAGTTTGAATTAAATTCAAAATCGGCGCCCAATGATAATAGCGGTCTATCGTAAAACCGCTATATGGAGATTGATGGTCCAGTCTTAGACCGCTACATTCTGTCAATTCCGAAAGTTGAAGAAAGAGCAAAAAGATTAGATTTTTAACGTTAACTTCCAAGAGACCGAGATGGGAGGATTAGTAAACACCTTAAGGACTCTCAGAAGTTGAAATAGTACCCACTAGGGACTCTAGAATTGATCTAATCCACGAAACCCTAGTCAAACCCTATAAATAGACTCTAGGTTTCACATGTGTGACCCTTACATTTGACTCGCGTGGAACTAAGGTAAGGAGGTATTATTTCAGGTAGGTTCTTTTGAGGTTTCTATTCCTCATACTAAGGACTAACTTGCCTCAAAATTTCATGCTAGGAGATTAACCCATCAGGAAGATAGAAGCCCCCAAAGTTGCTGGTTCCACATTAACAACTCAGGAAACTGTACAACGGTGTGGTGAAGATCAGGAAATTAGGGATCCAGAACGAGGTATTTAGCATTAGTGCCTTTATAACTTTTTGTTCCCCTTGGTATCTTCTTCTTACCCTCCAAATTTCACGTCCTTAGGTCAAGTGGATCAAGAAATATATGGGCGTGAAGTTACTGATTTATCACAGGAAGTGCAAAACTAGGGTTGACTTCAAGTCTGAAATTCAAAGTCTAGAGGTGTTACCAGAGGTAGGTCATCTCATGAACGGCTAAAATATCATTCTGGGATTAAAATCCCTCTTATTGCACTTGATTTCATGTATTGTGTACGGAGAATTTCATGTTTTAATAGGATCTATACATCCATGCATCTTTCTTAGCCCTAAATGAACTAAATTTATACTCTTTGACATAATACATGAATCCTATGCATATTTTTAGCCTAATCTTCATTCTATCATGACAGAGAAGCTAATATATGTTGATTTCTAGACATGATGTGATTTAAATATTAGTTCTTCTTATTTAATTTACAGTCAGATGTGCTCTAACGGCCTAATCTTCGACTACTAACCCTGTGCAGCGGCCTTACGATAAACCGTTAGTCAAATTTTTATGAAACCTCTCACGGACTAGAAATAGACCGTTGAAGTCCCTTTGGCGGCCTCACGATAAACCGCCAATGTTTGTAATGGCTCTAATATAGACCGCGAATGTTCTGATTTCTGTCAACCCGAGACTATATCATGAGCAGTCCGTCTAGCTTATAAATAAGCCTAGCTAACTATATACCAACATGTTTTAATGTTATTTCACTACTCTTTATTGTACTTAGGATTATTTTTAACATACGTTAATTTCTTGCCAAAGTCATATACTTCTGTATTAAATACATGTTTCTAAAGTTAGATGATTCATGGTTTACCTTGATCGTTGTTTTAATGATCTCTTTCTCATCTATAGAGTCAATTTCATAAGTTCATGGCATATATCCCGGTATATGACTATTAGTTACACTTATGGACATTAAGCACACAATCTTGGACTTGATAACCTCTCCTTTGGATTTTCCTTCCAACGGACTAGGAAATCTTATTTCAAGGCCTCCATAATTCTCCGTGAGCCTAGGATTCCCATCAGGACGCCGAGTTGGTTGTACCCTTAAAACTCATTATCTAGAAAGCACTTATACCGGTGTTTTATGTTTCTAGAACTTAGCGGCCTTATTGTTGACCGCCAGAGTCTGATAGCGGGCCTTTACTAGATCGTTAAAGAATCCTTGACGGTTCATTATTTGACCGCTAACTACTCCATATAATATGTTTTAAATGTCGAAGAGTCTTGTCCTTAACGGTCCAAAATTAGACCGCTTTATTCAAGAAAGTGCCCAGTAAACGATCGCTATTTCCCTGAGTACAGTTGACCCGAAGTTTGACCCAACGGTTAATATTCTTATGATTCTTGATAGTCCAATTGATTATCTAGAACCTGTCACATTATTCCAAAAATACCTAAGTAAATTGTGAGAATTGAGAAATGTACCGTTATGCTGTCGATTTATTTCCACGTCGTAACCTAGTTATTAATGTGTTTATTGACATCTTGTTCTCAATAGAAGCATTCTAATTTTTGGATACTTATTCATGAAACATTCATTGAAATTGTACATTCTTGGCCACATTCTTTTTATACGTGGAAGTAGCTTGATTTATACTTGAAGATGTAGTTCGAGCACTGATTGTGTTCAAGGGCTCTATGCTAGTCCCCTCGGCTGATTGTCGGGAACATATTATTTAAACCATGGGGTATGATGCTACTGGCGTCGCATTGCGCTGGGAGTACTTTCTTTATAAATAAGTGAAATGTCCATGGTAATCCACGAAAATATCCACGGCTCGTGAGGTGAAATATCCACAGAAATTGACGAAGTACTTGTTACTAAGTGAAGAGTGCATTCTTGCTTGTTACATGACTTGCTAGTATATTCTTGTTACATTCTTGTTCATGAAAATGCCAAAGTAACATTCTTGATATATTCTTGATTTATCGTATCTCAAGCTTGATTATACTTTGTTACTTTAAGTTTTAATCGCATGTTTGATCGTATTTGTAAGATTTATTTTTTTCTTTAGAGCTAAAGATATTAATTACTTTAACATTGCCAATCATGTTGATGCGAAGATACCTACTGGGCAAGTGTGCTCATTATCTACTTTCTCAATGTTTCAAGAAGTACCAGCAGGTCGGATTCGGATTCAGGTCATTCCAGTGATGGATCCGAGAGCAATTAAAGGATATATGGACTTGAGTGAAGACTAAGAATGTCAAATAATGTCTAGATTGAGTCTATGTAATTTTATCTTTATTTGAGTCTAGAAAGAAAGTGGGATATTATCTACTTGACTTATGGTTATTTAATATTAAATAAAAGTGAAGGTTGATTAAATTATTGTGCAATTACATTGTGCGATTGTTATTGCGCTATGATTATATTACTTGCTCAAGGCTTACCATGCCGGCTGTTCGCGTTCCCGATTGTTTCCACTACATAATCTCGGGGCGTGACACTTGTTGTCTAGAGTCGCGTCCTGATGCGGAACGGGACGCGAACCTGGGACTCTAGCTCGCGGACGTCCCTAAGCGAGGGAAACACATGGATCTTCATGATTGAGAAATCGACAATGAGTCTCGGGTATCGGCTTTTCCATGTGCTCGGATCGAGTCACGGGATGGGTCACACTCACTCTCTCCCAACGGTGATTGAAATAATATAGTGTGCTAATTAACCTATCACTCATGCAGCGGCATATAAAAATATATACGAGTAAAGCAAATGCCAAAGAGGGGAGCGGAAATGATATCTCCACGCTCCGGGCGTGGGTAAGACGACCCCGGTTGAAACTCGTACACCCAGTACACAGTAATTAAATAATTATAGCAGTGATTTTAATTACCCACTCCACGCAGTGAGGTAAATGGCGACAACAATAATCCGGGAATACCAAGCTTGGGTTGACGGGTAGCAATTTGGAACACTCTCGGGCCGGAGATGAGCTGCTGGTCCGGCTCAGTTCTGCGGGGCCCGCAGATAGCAGGCAGGTCCGACTGCTGGGACGGTGATGCCCGGGCGTCTTCTTGCTACTGCGGCTGGCTGGGACGCTACAGGGGGGTTGCCGATTGATCTCCGGGAGTGGCGGTCGCCGAAGGTGTGTCGGTGTAATTTTGCTGGAATTAACCGGTGACTGCTTTGCTGGCATGTTCTCGGAGCAAAAATGTGCGCCTACACGAAAAGAATTTTTGTGCCCAGATCTGGTGTTGGATCGAGGCAAAATTGGTACCGATGGATAGAGAACGCAAAGGGCTACAACATATAATTATTTTAGATTCATCCAGTGGATGGATTGGAAATAAAAAACTCTGTGGGTTGTAGTTATTTCTGGCCCAAAATTACAGATAGTCAGGACAGAAGAAGACCTGTCTAAAAATGGATTTTGATTGACACAAAAATGATGGATCTAGACTCTGGAAAAATTATGGGTGGAAGAGGGGGATTTGAGGAACACGTATGAATTTTTTGAGATTTTTTTTTGGTGGTTAATTGGGCGGGAAAAATACAATAACAGGACACTATCCTGCAGATCTGCAAACTGACAGATTGTTGTGGGGAAAAACTTAATTACGGGAAAAATACCAAATGGTAGCGGATGGACACAAAATTTATCTTGATGGAAAGCTAACACACAAAGGAACAATCCCTCAAAATCTCAGCTCGATCAGAGTTGGGAGCTGGGAGAACTGACCTATTCTTTAGCTTGTTGTTCTGGATCTCGGAGTTCAGGACAGTAGGGTAAAGAGATGGTTGGGGCGGCTCGTCGGCGGCATGAACGGAGGCGTCGACGGCGGTGGCGGGAAATCACATCCAGCAGAGGTGATAGAACTTAGAATCCACCAAGTTTATGGCTTCACACCATAGAAATCAGAGCAGTCCAGCTCTAAGGGGAGAGGGGAGATAGGGGCGCCCTTGGGCTTGCTTGGAGCAAATCCTTTTTTTCCTTCATTAATTCCCACAAAATAGAAAATACATGGATTATATAGAAATGTACAAATGACCTAAACTATCCCTCGATCTAGGGTTAGGGTGGGGTAAACTAGGGATATGATAATTAATCCCCCATGTGGTCAAAAGAAAGAAAATAAAAAATACAACAATGAATAAACTACATTAAAGGGGGGGCGCCCCCTTGACTAATGGGTACCAAATTTTGAATATTCTTTTTTTGTCCCCCCTTGGTCTGAGTCCAATCTTGGACTTTGAACCAGCCCCACATGGGCCCTAGAACCTAGGTGGACCAATGGGAAAGAGGGTGGGAAGAAACCCAAAGATTTCTAATGACTAACCCTTTGGCTTATAAAGCCTTACAAGTGCAAACCCAATTAGCCAAGGATATAAATGTAAACAAAAGGACACAAATGCAAAAATAAAATGTTAGTGCTCGGTGTTGATTCCCATCAATTCTCCACGGGTGGGAAGAACTCGACCCCGTCGAGTAAGGGGTGCGGCTGCTCGTGTGGCTACGGCGGATCTGTCACCGACCAGGTAGCACAGAGTACGCTCCACTCCAAGTAATCGTCACATGCTCATCCCGTATATATTCGATATGCACATCCTGCTGTGGAAATGAGGCTAGTGGTGGACACTCCGGGGTGGGTCACTCTCAAAGAGAGTAGATGTCTTAATGACTCACTAGGAATCACCGCTGGGTCCCTTTATGCGACTAGATCCGAGACATAGAATGGTAGAGCCGATCCCAAATTCCGACAAGTTTACAACGTACGCATTAGATCTGACTTGCCTCATATTCAAAAGGGGCTGACATCGCGAGCTGACATGAGACCGACTATGCGACTCCTAATATGCTCGACACATGCATGTACAGACTCTAAGCAAATAAAAAAAAATACAGACTCACACAAGACCCTAAACAATTCTACTATTAGAACGACCCATACATGTGCAATGGTGGACCAGGACATCCGAATGTGTGCCATGCATAGACAAGACGCAACCAAATGTAGGTTGCATCATGGAATCCTAGACATCCCACTATGCAACACTCATGCACTGACGGCCTTTTGGATTTGGGAGGTCTGGGAGGTTTGGGTGGCTTGGGTGGGCCAGGAGAATCAAATTCACCTCCTTCATTACCCCAATGAACGGGCTCCTTGTGGAGTATAAGTGGACTGGCCCATGGGGAAGGGGTGTGATAGTGAACTCCCCTAAAGAAGTGGAGTAGATATGGTGGGTCAAGGGGTTCACTAGGATAGGGGTCAAAGGGATCAAAGAAAGTACGACCCCTCGAACTGGGTTCCCACATGTAACGGTCCCATGTCTGAAGTTCTTGAATGTGTAGGTGGTCACCTTCCTCCATTATGGTAAGAGGGACGGTGATCTCATAGAGTAGATATGGGTCCTCCCTCGGGACAGCATTACCGTAAGAGGGGACAAAGTCAAGCTCATCGGGAACAGGGAGGAACAACAGGACCTCAGTGGTGATATGACCCATGGTGTATACCGAGGTAATAGACCCCCAATGCCAGAAGCATTGAGCTATGACTATAGGGTTGGTCAGACCCTAAGGCCAACATATATGTCAGCTCTCATTGACATTCTAAACTCCTTAGTAGATCCTTCACACTTTCTATGAAGCAAAAGGATCAGAAAGTGGTGTGAAAGGAGTTAATGGGGACTACTAGGAGTGCTGGGTCCATGGATGGGTAGCAAGGCGGTCTAGGGACCAAGCCTATCTTGAGCCAACTAAGCAGTGGGTCGGCGATGATTAGCCTTCCTGTTAGAAGCACGGGTGGCTCCAAATGAGGTGGCTCCGAATAAGGATTAGATGTAGGTCGCAAAGGAGCTCTAGGGGAAGGGTTCCTCGACTGTGGTGGGTGAGGTCACGGGGCAGGAGCGTCCTACCTCGTGGGCTCATGTGGAGAGGTGGATGCTCACCGAAGGGCAGCATCAAACGTTGATTCGAATGGCTCAACCTCTAGAGCGACCTGATAAGAATGCTCTAGAGTGGTCACGTCGCGGCAGAGCAATTCAAACCGATAGTGAAGCCGTAAACCTCTCCGGAACTGAAATGCGATCGTGGTGCTCTTCTCTCCAACTCCATATCCCAACCGGTACTCATCGTAGTCCCTAATGTACTCAGACACGGATTTGTTGCCTTGGACAGGTCTGATCGGGGTTTTCTCTTTCATTTGGACTTGGGCGTAGGGGTTGGCCATAGTGGTAAAGAGATGAGAATTTGTTCCCCTTGGAGTGTGTTATGCCCTTGTGGTCATTTGAGTCATCTTGTGGTCACTTGGGTCATTCGACATCATCCTGTGGTCATTTGAGTTATTTGATATTCTTGGTTTTGATAATGGCTAAACACTATAAGTCATTGTTATTTTCCACTATCATATGACTGACATACGGGATGCTTTGTTTATGACAGGTAAGCCAATGAATGGACAAGGAATGGAGTGGAGATGGCAAATGTGAAAGCTCAATGATTGCGCCCTCGCACGCGGATCGACCTGCGCGGTCATGCTAGCTACAATGTCTTACATAAACTGTTAAAGCATTCAATGGTGAATGAGTTACCTGAACTTTCTTTTAAACAAGAAAACAAATTGTGTGATGCATGTGCCCTAGGTAAACAAACAAGAAAATCCTTCAAAGCTAGATCTGCAAACATGTCATCTAAACCACTTGAGCTGATTCATATGAATTTTTTTGGTCCAACCAGAACTGCTAGTTTAAGTGGTAGAAAATATGGATATGTCTTGGTGGATGATCACTCTAGGTTCACATGGGTTTTCTTTCTCACACATAAGAATGATGCTTTTGATGAGTTTCAGACACTCTATATGAAGATAAAGTAAGACGGTGAGTTCAAAATCTACAACATTCAATCTGATCATGGTGATAAATTTGAAAATACTAACTTCTATAATATTTGCAGGGTTGAAGGCATTTCACACCGGTTTTCTTCACCAAGAACTCCCGAGCAAAACGGTGCAGTTGAAAGAAGAAACCGAACACTCATAGAGATGGCAAAAACAATGCTTATCGAACGGCAACTCCCAAGGAAATTTTGGACTGAAGCGGTAAACTCGGCATGTTACATTATCAACAGCTCTATGGTAAGGCCACACACCAAAAAGACTCCTTATGAGTTGCTGAAAGGTAAAAAACCTTCTCTCACACACATGAAAGTATTTGGATCTAAATGCTTCATCCACAATAATGACAAAAGAGATTTAGATAAATTCGAGCCCAAGAGCGATGAAGGTATATTCCTTGGATATTCTGATAGATCTAGGACTTATAGAATTTATAACATTAAGAGTCAAACTGTGGAAGAATCACCCCATGTTTCTTTTGATGAATATCATGATGATTCTAACAATGATAACTCTTGCAGGAAAAATGATGAAGACGGAGAATTCCTAAGTATGAAGGAAAAGAGTGATTCTCCACAAGAAGAAATAAAAGAAGATGATGACCTAGTTGAATCAAGCAATACAAGGGATCAAGCTCAAGGATAAGGTAATGATTCTACAAACATTAGAATTCTTAAAGATCATCCTTTAAAAAATGTCATTGGTAACTTGAATGACCAACCTAGAACAAGGTCACATTTTAGAATTGTGGAAGAATTAGATCAACTTGCTCTTATCTCCCAGATTGAACCCAAGAATGTTGATGAGGCATTAAAGGATGAAAACTAGATAAATTCAATGCAAGACGAGTTAAACCAGTTTGAGATAAACAAAGTTTGGCACCTTGTTCCTAGACCTTCATCACAATCTGTCATAGGCACTAAATGGGTCTTTAATAACAAACTCAGTGAGAATGGCAAGATAATAAGAAACAAGGCTAGATTGGTGACTCAAGGGTATAATCAAGAGTTTGGGGTAGACTTTGAGGAATCTTATGCCCCAGTTGCTAGACTCGAAGCCATCGGAATTTTACTTGCCTTTGCATGCTCCCTTAGAATAAAGCTATATCAAATGGATGTAAAAAGTACTTTCTTGAATGGCTTGATCAAAGAAGAAGTCTATGTTGAGCAGCCCCTGGTTTTGAGAACACTAACCATGCAGATTTTGTATACAAGCTAGATATGACGCTTTATGGACTTAAGCAAGCACCAAGAGCTTGGTATGAGAGACTAAGCTCATTCCTCATTGAAAAGGGATACACACGAGGTAAGGTAGACCTAACACTTTTCACCAAGAAGTAAGGTAAGAACATCTTGATTGTTCAAATTTATGTTGATGATATTATATTTGGTTCTAGTAAATCTGAAATGTGTAAGGAAATTGCTAACCTCATGACTAGCGAATTTGAGATGAGCCTAATGGGAGAACTCCAATTCTTTCTCGATTTACAGGTCAACCAAGAAGAAGATGGGTGCTTCATAAGTCAAGCCAAATACATCAAGGAGCTGCTGAAAAGATTTGACATGTCAAACAGTAAAATAATTGCAACTCCTATGAGCACCACAACATCACTAGATTCGGATGAAAATGGTAAATTAGTGGATGCAAAGATCTATAGAGGTATGATCGGCTCTTTACTTTACTTAACTACATCCCGACCAGATATCCAGTTTAGTGTATGCCTTTGTGCTAGATTTCAAGCTAGTCCTAGAGAATCTCACTTGACTGCCGTCAAACGTATCCTTAGATATCTTGCCGACACTCAAGATTTGGGATTATGGTATCCGTCATCATGTGATTTATCTCTTATATCTTATTCTGATGAGGACTATGCTGGATGCAAGCTGGATCGCAAGAGTACTAGTGGCTACTGCCAATTTCTGGGCGGGTGTTTAGTTTCTTGGGTCTCCAAGAAACAACACTCAGTTGCCCTCTCAACAGCAGAAGTAGAATATGTTGCTGCTGGGAGCTATGGCACCCAAATGTTGTGGATTAAACACCAACTCCAAAACTACTTAGTGGATCTTGGGTGTGTCTTGATTCTGTGTGATAACACTAGTGCTATCAACCTTGTCAAAAATCTAGTCCAGCACACTAGGATTAAGCATATTGAGATTAGGCATCACTTCATTAGATATGAGGTCGTTAAGAAAAATTTTAAACTGCATTTTGTTGATACTCTAAATCAAATTGCTGATATTTTCACTAAGCCCTTGTGTAATGACAAGTTTTCAACACTCAGAATTGAGCTTGGTCTTTGTCGACCTCAGGCTAATAAAACTTGACATGATGCTCTTGTTCAATTTTGCCGATTAATGTTCCATGCATTATTTATATGTAATTATGTCATTTTGCATATGGTGTAGCATTGCATGTAGTCATGATGCATAATAAAGTTGAATTCATGTTCACGATGCATTGCATGATTTGTGTAGCATCATACTTGCATGGCCATGGTATATTAAATGTTGATGTATGGAAAGGCAGGTTATGCTTTTCTAGAAGCACTCAATATGCGTGAGGTTTCACCTCCGCCAAGTACAATGCGTCACTATCGCATATAGGCCATATAGTAAGCGGGAGTTATCTTTTTGAAGCATTCATGCATATTTTTCATCTTCATTCTATTGACTTTCTTAAGTTTACAACCATGTGTTGGGTCATACATTTCATTTCTGCCAACTTCATATTCGATCAGGTCGATCCCATGCTTGGTTCAAGTCAACCTCTCCTTGACATTTGTCATTGCATTTGCCTCAAACATAACTCCATGAGTGCATTCACTGCATATCCTTAGGGGGAGTCCTACTGCTATTCTTAATCTCTTGCAATCTGAACTTCAATGGCTGACAGTCTAATTTGAGATCATGAGACTGACAGAACTACGGCGTAAGAGCTTTCTATTATATGAACTGATGATTGTCCATCTAATGAAAATGGTTTAGATTTAATGATTTCTTTGAAGTCCTGATATATCTTTTGAAATCATCTATGTTCTATGATTTTAATAGACCTTAACTAGAGATTGCATGTTGTGTCTTGAATGACTCTCCTGAAATCTGAAAATTCAAACTTCATGACAACCTTGGTGATACTCTAGAGCTAAGTATTATTTTTAAACATCTTGATGAGCTGGAATTTTTGAAATCAATTTGACAGAGCAATGATATTGTTGCACAGAGAAATATGTCACGTCATCAAATCAAGTGACGAATGATATGTCATGATGTGCCCCTGTTATCTCTATCTTAATTATATTGGACTCTAGGCAGAGCACTGACATAATTGCTGAGAAATATATCTTCTCATCAAAGAAATGAGATCGGATATGTCATGACATGACTTTGCTATCTCTATTCAATCTAAAGCATAATAGTCAGTCTTACCAAATACCTAGGAATACTGGCGTCTAAACAACGTGTATTCTTACGGCTAGGAGGCATGTACTGGACTCGAATGCTCGTAAAATATGGGTCATGTGCTTTCAAATACAAAAGATACTGCCAATACAAAATATATGCTGTAATCATAAAATTCCATGCTTTAGTCATGATTGTTTAGCCTCAATACTAGTTTTTATGTTATTTCCTTTGTAGTTATTGAATATAGATATATAAGACAAGGGAAGGTTAACCACTACCATGATATGCACTTTTGGTTCATTTCTATTAAAACATGGAATATGATGCTTTTCGAACTCCATTGATGATCTCAGATTTCATTAGCCTTGAACCATATATGTTGCTCACGGTCTGGTTCAGGTTTGCATATAATGGCTTGCTCTCAACTCCTTTCAGCTATGGTCTCACAGACATCCGTCACCTTCTCTACCTTATCCCTCCTTTTTGCTGTCGTCAAAGGGGGAGAAAATGTCTTGTTGTGAGTCCTTTATGAGCTAATACCTTTGTCCGTCCTTTGTGTGGCCTCAACGGGGGAGAGTGAATTATGGACGGGAGAGAGTCCACAGGGGAGAGAACCTTGTGCATAGCATTCACATGCTTTGATCATCCATGTATACATATCCACATTCAACATGCTTTCACTATCATGGATCTTGAGCTGCACATGTCGCATGTCATAAACTTTGCCATCTTGGATATTACTGTCACATAATGACTCACAGTGTTGCCATCATCAAAAAGGGGGAGAATGTTGTGCCCATGTGGTCATTTGAGTCATCTTGTGGTCACTTGGGTCATTCGACATCATCCTATGGTCATTTGAGTTATTTGATATTCTTGGTTTTGATAATGGCTAAACACTATAAGTCATTGTTGTTTTCCACTCTCATATGACTGACATATGTGATGCTTTGTTCATGACAGGTAAGCCAATGAAGGGACAAGGAATAGAGTGGAGATGGCCAATGTGAAAGCTCAATGATTGTGCCCTCGCACGCGGATCAACCTACGCGGTCAAGTCGTGGGGATCGACCTGCCCGGTCAGGTTGCGAGGGTCAAGGGGGCAGTGCCCCTTGCGGGGGTTTCCGGGGGCGGAGCCCCCGGAAGAAAATTTTGATTATAGGAGCGATATAATCAAATAGAAATCTTCAAGACTATCAAGGTTGTTGCCATAGATGAGAACGGGCTGCTAAAGGACTTAAGCCACGAAGCTAAATAGTTAATGGACTGAACCGGGGTAACTCGGGTTCTGCCCAGCTGGCGGTCGACTGCCAGCCTAGGGGCGGTCGACCGCCCCTGCCAGCAGGCAACTACTTGCACGTTTCTCAGTGGCGGTCGACCGCCAGCCCAGTAGCGGTCGACTGGAAATTCCAGGGACCATCCATCTACAGCGTTTCTCAGTAGCGGTCGACCGCCAGCTTCTGCAGGTCGACCGCCAGCCCTGAGTCATCAATTGTTGACTTTATTTTTCACTTCGAGAAGGGCCATTCTCCATGGATTTCTTTAATCCTAAAGTCACCCAATCACCCACAAAATGTGGATCTGGTCTGCGGGATGTCCAAGGACCATTCAAAGGTTATAAAACACATGTAAGAGGGTTAGAAACCCTAGTTGATCATTTGGGAGATCAAAGGAGGCTGCAAGGGCGTGTTCAAGGGAGAGAAGTTCGAGTACTGTAGCTATGAACAGTACTCCGGGAAGAAGTTCTTCATCAAATCTTCAAGTGATTCAAGCTACTTCAAGAGGAGATCAACCCCAAGCTAAGTGAAGATAAAGCTGCAACCATCATCCTCTTCATCATCTCAAGGTGATCCAAAGAAGCCCATTCTCAAGGGAGATCAAATATGCATCCTTCATCTTCTTCATCAACTCAAGGTGATCCAAGCAAGATCTTTTCACAAGGAAGAAGATACCATTGAAGCATCAGATTCAAGCTCCAGCAATCTTAGACAAGATCTTTTCTCTTTGAGCATATTCTATATCTTGTTTGAGTGTTTTCATATTTATTCTCTTTCCATTTCATTGAAACATTTAAAACTGAAGATCGTCCCTACCGGTGGTTAGTAGGAAGGCAATCGGAAGTTGTCCGATCTGCGATGTTGACGTCCCTACTTGTGGTTAGTAGGAAGGTAATCAGAGGTCTTTCCGATTTGCGGTTCAGTGCGTGGCACTAGTGGAGCCTCACCGGATTTGGTGAGGGGTGGACCTAGGACTGGGGATTCAGTCCGAACCACCTTAAATTCCTTTGTCTTGTGGTTTGTTTATGTGATTGCTTCGTTCTAGATGCACGCTTAGGTTCAAATCGATATATTAGTTGCTCATCTTGCCAAGCGAATCATAGTGTTCTTCGATAAGCTAGTTATATTTCACTGCGATTTATTTTATCTAGCTATATAGATGGTTGCATTGCGAAAAGAGGGGCAGATCTATTCACCCCTCCCCTCTAGATCCGCTGTCCACTACTCAACAGAGTGGGCATGCATTGGAACACTTTTTTTTATTTTTTTATGCAAAACTTTTATGCAAGACTAATGCAAGCACCTAGACACGACTCTAAATGGTAAAAGGGGTAAAATGCGGACTCGAATAGAAACCTAGACTCAACCCATATCTGATACGTGGCGGAGGTTTGATCCGAAGATCGCACTCACGCAAGTGTGCTACCTTCCCGATAGGCGTAACCTATCATTCCGGGAACACCTTTTGATATACTGGGTATAGGAATGCAATTCAAAATTTGTACCGACTACCCTAGACTCGACCTAGCTCTGATACCAATTTGATGCTGGACAGGACGCGAAGCTGGGACTCTAGCTCGTGGACATCCCTATGCGAGGGAAACGCGTGGATCTACGCGGTTGAGAAACCGGCAATGAGTCTCGGGTATCGACTTTTCCACGTGCTCAGATCGGGTCACGGGACGGGTCACACTCACTCTCTCGTAGCGATGATTGAAATAATATAGCGAGGTAATTAACCTATCATTCATGCAGCGGCATATAAAGATATATACGAGTAAAGCAAATGCCAAAGAGGGGAGCGGAAACGATACCTCCATGCTCTGGGCGTGGGGAAGACGACCCCGGCCGAAACTCGTACTCCCGCTACACAGTAATTAAATAATTACAGTAGTGATTTTAATTTCCCACTCCACGTAGGGAGGTAAAGGGCGACAACAATAACTCGAGAATACCAAGCTTGGGTTGACGGGTAGCAATTTGGAACGCTCTCGGGCCAGAGACAGGCTGCTGGTCTGGCTCGATTCTGCGGGGCCCGCGGATAGTAGGCGGGTCCAGCAGTTGGGACTGCTGTGCCCGGGCGTCTCCTTGCTGTGGCGGCTGGCTGGGACGCTGCAGGGGGGTTGCCGATCGATCTCCGGGAGCGGCGGTTGCCGAAGGTGTGCCGGCGTAATTTTGCTGGAATTACCCGGTGACTACTTTGTTGGCCTGTTCTCGGAGTAGAAATGCGCGCCTCCACGAAAAGAATTTTTGTGCCAAGATCCGGAGTGAGATTGAGGCAAAATTGGTACCGATGGATAGAGGACTCAAAGGGCTACAACATATAATTATTTTAGATCCATCCGGTGGACGGATTGGAAATGAAAAACTCTGTGTGTTGTAGTTATTTCTGGCCCGAAATTACAGACAGTCAGGATAGAACACGACTTGCCTGAAAATGGATTTTGACTGACACAAAAAAGATGGATCTAGACTCTAGAAAAATTATGGGGGGAAGAGGGGGATTTGAGGAAAATGTATGAATTTTTTTCAATTTTTTTGTGGTGGTTAAAGGGGAGGGAAAAATACAACAACAGGACACTATCTCGTAGATCTGCTATCTGGCAGATTGCTAGGGGAAACTTAATTACTGGAAAAATACCAAACGGTGGCGGATGGACACAAAATTTATATGGATGGAAAGCTTACACACAGAGGGACAATCCCTAAAAATCTCAGCTCGATCAGAACTGGGAGCTGGGAGAACCGACATATTCTTTAGCTTGTTGTTCTGGATATCAGAGTTCAGGATAGCAGGGTAAAGAAATAGTTGTGGTGGCTCGTCGGCAGCACGAACGGAGGCGGCGGCGGTGGCTGGAAATCACATCCAGCAGAGGTAATAGAACTTGGAATCCACCAAGTTTTTGGCTTCACACCATAGAAATCATAGCAGTCTAGCTCTAAGGGGAGAGGGGAGATAGGGGCGCCCTTGGGCTTGCTTAGAGCAAATGTTTTTTTCCCTTCATTAATTCCCACAAAATGGAAAATACATGGATTATATAGAAATGCACAAATGACCTAAACTACCCCTAGATCTAGGGTTGGGGAGAGGTAAACTAGGGATATGATAATTAATCCCCCATGTGGTCAAAAAAAGAAAATAAAAAAATACAACAATGAATAAACTACATTAAAGGGGGGGCGCCCCCTTGACTAAGGGGTACTAAATTTTGAATTTTCTATTTTTGTCCTCCCTTGGCCCAAGTCCAATCTTGGAATTTGAACTAGCCCCACATGGGCCCTAGAACCTAGGTGGACCAATGGGAAAGAGGGTGGGGACGCTGCTGGACCCACTGGCATTTTACATAGAAATCCAAAGGCCTTTTTGCAAAGAAACCCAAAGGTTTCTAATGACTAACCCTTTGGCTTATAAAGCCTTACAATTGTAAACCCAATTAGCCAATGATATAAATGTAAACAAAATGACACAAATATAAAAATAAAATATTAGTGCTCGGTGTTGATTCCCATAAATTCTCCCCGGATGGGAAGAACTTGACCACGTCGAGTAAGGGGTGCGGCTGCTCGTGTTGCCCCGGCAGATCAGTCACCGACCAGGTAGCACGGAGTACGCTCCACTCCAAGTAATTGTCACCTGCTCATCCCGTATATATTTGATATGCACATACTGCTGTGGGAATGAGGCTAGTGGTGGACACTCTGGGGTGAAGTCACTCTCAAAGGGAGTAGACGGCTCAATGACTCACTAAGTATCACCGCTGGGTCCCCTTATGCGACTAGATCCAAGACATAGAATGGTAGAGCCGATCCTAAATTCCGGCAAGTCTACAACATACGTATTAGATCCGACTTGCCTCATACTCGAAAGGGACTAACATCGCGAGCTGACATGAGACCGACTATGCGACTCCTAATATGCTCGACACATGCATGTACGGACTCAAAGCAAATAAAGAAAAACACAGACTCACACAAGACCCTAAACAAATCTACTGTTAGACCGACCCATACATGTGCAATAGTGGACCAGGACATCCGAATGTGTGCCATGCATACACAAGACGCAACCAAATGTAGGTGGCATCATGGAATCCTAGACATCACACTATGCAACACTCATGCACTGACGACCTTTTGGATTTGGGAGGTCTGGGAGGTTTGGGTGGCTTGGGTGGGCCAGGAGAATCAAATTCACCTCCTTCATTACCCCAATAAACGGGCTCCTTGTGGAGTATAAGTGGACTGGCCCATGGGGAAGGGGTGTGATAGTGAACTCCTTTAAAGAAGTGGAGTATATATGGTGGGTCAAGGGGTTCACTAGGGTAGGGGTCAAAGGGATCAAAGAAAGTATGACCCCTCGAACTGGGTTCCCACATGTCATGGTCCCATGTCTGAAGTTCTTGAATGTGTAGGTGGTCACCTTCATCCATTATGGTAAGAGGGACAGTGATCTCATAGAGTAGATATGGGTCCTCCCTCGGGACGACATTACCGTAAGAGGGGATAAAGTCAAGCTCATCGGGAATGGGGAGGAACAACAGGACCTCGATGGTGATATGACCCATGGTGTATACCGAAGTAATAGACTCCAAAGCCAAGAGCATTGAGCTATGACTATAGTGTTGGTTAGACCCTAAGGCCAACATATATGTCAGCTCTCATTGACATTCTAAACGCCTTAGTAGATCCTTCACACTTTCTATGAAGCAAAAGGATCGGAAAGTGGTGTGAAAGGAGTTAATGAGGACTACTAGGAGTGCTGGGTCCATGGATGGGTAGCAAGGCAGTCTAGGGACCAAGCCTATCTTGAGCCAACTAAGTAGTGGCTCGGCGATGATTAGCCTTCCCGTTAGAAGCACGAGTGGCTCCAAATGAGGTGGCTCCGAATAAGGATCAGAAGTAGGTGGCAAAGGAGCTCTAGAGGAAGGGTTCCCCGACTGTGGTGGGTGAGGTCGCGGGGCAGGAGCGTCCTGCCTCGTGGGCTCATGTGGAGAGGTAGATGCTCGCCGAAGGGCAGCATCAAACATTGACTCGAATGGCTCAACCCCTAGAGCGACATGATAAGAATGCTCTAGAGTGGTCACGTCGTGGCAAAGCAATTCAAACCGATAGTGAAGCTACAAACCTCTCTGGAACTGAAATGCCGTCGTGGTGCTCTCTCTCCAACTCCATATCCTAACCAGTACTCATCATAGTCCCTAATGTACTCAGACACGGATTTGTTGCCTTGGACGGGTCTGATCGGGATTTTCTCTTTCATTGGGACTTGGGCATAGGGGTTGGCCCTAGTGGCAAAGAGATGGGAATTCGTTCCCCTAGGAGTGGGCATGCATTGGAACCCTTTTTTTATTTTTTTATGCAAAACTTTTATGCAAGACTAATGGAAGCACCTAGACACGACTCTAAATGGTAAAAAGGGGTAAAATGCAGACTCGAATAGAAACCTAGAGACAACCCATATCCGATACGTGGGGGAGGTTTGATCCGAAGATCGCACTCACGCAAGTGTGCTACCTTCCCGATAGGCGTAACCTATCATTCCGGGAACACCTTTTGATATATCGGGTATAGGAATGCAATTCAAACTTTGGACCGACTAACCGACTACCCTAGACTCGACCTGGCTCTGATACCAATTTGATGCGGGACGGGACGCGAATCTGAGACTCTAGCTCACAGACGTCCCTAAGGGAGGGAAACGTGTGGATCTGCGCGGTTGAGAAACCGGTAATGAGTCTCGAGTATCGACTTTTCTGCGTGCTCAGATCGAGTCACGGGACGGGTCATACTCACTCTCTCGTAGCGGTGATTGAAATAATATAGCGAGCTGATTAACCTATCACTCATGCAGCGGCATATAAAAATATATACGAGTAAAGCAAATGCCAAAGAGGGGAGCGGAAACGATACATCCACGCACCGGGCGTGGGAAGACGACCCCGGCCAAAACTCGTACTCCCGGTACATAGTAATTAAATAATTGTAGCAGTGATTTTAATTGCCCACTCCACGTAGGGAGGTAAAGGGCGACAACAATAACCCGGGAATACCAAGCTTGGGTTGATGGGCAGCAATTTGGAACGCTCTTGGTCCGAAGACGGGCTGCTAGTCTGGCTCGGTTCTGCGGGGCCCGCGGACAGCACGCGGGTCCGACTGCTAGGACGATGGTGCCCGGGAGTCTCCTTGCTGTGGCGGCTGGCTGGGACGCTGCAGGGTTGTTGCCGATCGATCTCCGGGAGCGGCGGTCGCCGAAGGTGTGCCAGCGTAATTTTGCTGGAATTACTCGGTGACTGCTTTGCTGGCCTGTTCTCGGAGTAGAAATGTGTGCCTCCACGAAAAGAATTTTTGTGCCCAGATCTGGTGTCGGATTGAGGCAAAATTGGTACCGATGGATAGAGGACGCAAAGGGCTACAACATATAATTATTTCAGATCCATCCAGTAGACGGATTTGAAATGAAAAACTCTGTGGGTTGAAGTTATTTCTAACCCGAAATTACGGATAGTCAGGATAGAATAGGACCTGCCTGAAAATGGATTTTGACCGACATAAAAAAGATGGATCTAGACTCTAGAAAAAATATGGGTGAAAGAGGGGGATTTGAGGAACATGCATGAATTTTTTGCGATTTTTTTGTGGTGTTTAAGGGGGCAGAAAAAATACAACAACAGGACACTATCCCGCAGATTTGCAAACTGGCAGATTGTTGGGGGGAAAAACTTAATTACTGGAAAAATACCAAACGGTGGCAGATGGACACAAAATGTATGTGGATGGAAAGCTAACACACAGAGGAACAATCCCACAAAATCTCAGCTCGATCAGAGCTGGGATCTTGGAGAACTAACCTGTTCTTTAGCTTGCTGTTCTGGATCTTAGAGTTCAGGACAATAGGGTAAAGAGCTGGTTGTGGAGGCTCGTCGGAGGCACGAACGGAGGCGGCGGTGGCGGTGGCTGGAAATCACATCCAGCAGAGGTGATAAAACTTGGAATCCACCAAGTTTATGGCTTCACACCATAGAAATCAGAGCAGTCCAGCTCTAAGGGGAGAGGGGAGATTGGG
The DNA here is from genome assembly GCA_022559845.1 of Amorphophallus konjac. Taxonomy (NCBI): domain Eukaryota; kingdom Viridiplantae; phylum Streptophyta; class Magnoliopsida; order Alismatales; family Araceae; genus Amorphophallus; species Amorphophallus konjac. Next base: position 319,935,126 of record CM040125.1, read on the forward strand.
GCGCCCTTGGGCTTGCTTGGAGCAAATGTTTTTTTTCCTTCATTAATTCCCACAGAATGGAAAATACATGGATTATATAGAAATGTACAAATGACCTAAACTACCCCTAGATCTAGGGTTAGGGAGGGGTAAACTAGGGATATGATAATTAATCCCCCATGTGGTCAAAAGGAAGAAAATAAAAAAAATACAACAATGAATAAACTACATTAAAGGGGGGGCGCCCCCTTGACTAAGGGGTACCAAATTTTTAATTTTCTTTTTTTGTCCCCCCTTGGTCCAAGTCTAATCTTGGACTTTGAACCAGCCCCACATGGGCCCTAGAACCTAGGTGGACTAATGGGAAAGAGTGTGGGGGACCCTACTGGACCCACTAGCATTTTACATAGAAACCCAAAGGCCTTTTTGCAAAGAAACCCAAAGGTTTCTAATGACTAACCCTTTGGCTTATAAAGCCTTGCAATTGCAAACCCAATTAGCCAAGGATATAAATGTAAATAAAAGGACACAAATGCAAAAATAAAATGTTAGTGCTCGGTGTTGATTCCCATAAATTCTCCCCGGGTGGGAAGAACTCGACCCCGTCGCGTAAGGGGTGTCACTGCTCGTGTGGCTCCTGCAGATCTGTCACCAACCAGGTAGCGTGGAGTATGCTCTACTCCAAGTAATTGTCACCTGCTCATCCCGTATATATTCGATATGCACATGCTGCTGTGGGAATGAGGCTAGCGATGGACACTCTGGGGTGGGGTCACTCTCAAAGGGAGGAGACGGCTCAATGACTCACTAGGAATCACCGCTGGGTCCCTTTATGCGACTAGATCCGAGACATAGAATGGTAGAGCTGATCCAAAATTCTGGCAAGTCTACAACGTACGCAGTAGATCTGACTTGCCTCATACTCGAAAGGGACTAACATCGCGAGCTGACATGAGACCGACTATGCGACTCCTAATATGCTCGACACATGCATGTACGGACTCTAAGCAAATAAAGAAAACCACCGACTCACACAAGACCCTAAACAAACCTGCTGTTAGACCGACCCATGCATATGCAATGGTGGACCAGGACATCCGAATGTGTGCCATGTGTATAGAAGACGCAACCAAATGTAGGTGGCATCATGGAATCCTAGACATCCCACTATGCAACACTCATGCATTGACGGCCTTTTGGATTTGGGAGGTTTGGGATGTTTGGGTGGCTTGGGTGGGCCAGGAGAATCAAATTCACCTCCTTCATTACCCCAATGAACGGGCTCCTTGTGGAGTATAAGTGGACTGGCCCGTGGGGAAGGGGTGTGATAGTGAACTCCCCTAAAGAAGTGGAGTAGATATGTGGGTCAAGGGGTTCACTAGGGTAGGGGTCGAAGGGATCAATGAAAGTATGACCCCTCGAACTGGGTTCTCACATGTCATGGTCCCATGTCTGAAGTTCTTGAATGTGTAGGTGGTCACCTTCATCCATTATGGTAAGAGAGACGGTGATCTCGTAGAGTAGATAAGGGTCCTCCCTCGGGACGGCATTACCGTAAGATGGGACAAAGTCAAGCACATCGGGAACGGGGAGGAACAACAGGACCTCGGTTGTGATATGACCCATGGTGTATACCGAGGTAACAGACCCCAAAGCCGGGAGCATGAAGCTATGACTATAGGGTTGGTCAGACCCTAAGGCCAACATATATGTCAGCTCCCATTGACATTGTAAACTCATTAGTAGATCCTTCACACTTTCTATGAAGCAAAAGGATCAGAAAGTGGTGTGAAAGGAGTTAATGGGGACTACTAGGAGTGCTGGGTCCATGGATGGGTAGCAAGGCGGTCTAGGGACCAAGCCTATCTTGAGCCAACTAAGTAGTGGCTCGGCGATGATTAGCCTTCCCGTTAGAAGCACGGGTGACTCCAAATGAGGTGGCTCCGAATAAGGATCAGAAGTGGGTGGCAAAGGAGCTCTAGGGGAAGGGTTCCTCGACTGTGGTGGGTGAGGTCGCTGGGCAGGAGTATCCTGCCTCGTGGGCTCATGTGGAGAGGTAGATGCTCACCGAAGGGTAGCATCAAACGTTGACTCGAATGGCTCAACCTCTAGAGCGACCTGATAAGAATGCTCTAGAGTGGTCACGTCGTGGCAAAGCAATTCAAACCGATAGTGAAGCCACAAACCACTCCGGAACTGAAATGCGAACGTGGTGCTCTCCTCTCCAACTCCATATCCTAACCGGTACTCATCATAGTCCCTAATGTACTCAGACATGGATTTGTTGCCTTGGATGGGTCTGATCAGGGTTTTCTCTTTCATTGGGACTTGGGCATAGGGGTTGGCCATAGTGGCAAAGAGATGGTAATTCGTTCCCCTAGGAGTGGGCATACATTGGAACACTTTTTTTATTTTTTATTGCAAAACTTTTATGCAAGACTAATGCAAGCACCTAGACACGACTCTAAATGGTAAAAAGGGGTAAAATGCAGACTCGAATAGAAACCTAGACTCATCCCATATCCGATAGGTGGCAGAGGTTTGATCTGAAGATCGCACTCACGCAAGTGTGCTACCTCCCCGATAGGTGTAACCTATCATTTCGAGAATACCTTTTGATATACCAGGTATAGGAATGCAATTCAAACTTTGGACCGACTAACCGACTACCCTAGACTTGACCTGGCTTCGATACCAATTTGATGCGGGACGGGACGTGAACCTGGGAGTCTAGCTCACGGACGTCCCTAAGCGAGGGAAACGCGTGGATCTGCGTGGTTGAGAAACCGGCAATGAGTCTCAGGTATCGGCTTTTCTGCGTGCTCAGATCGAGTCACGGGACGGGTCACACTCACTCTCTTGTAGTGGTGGTTGAAATAATATAGCGAGCTAATTAACCTATCACTCATGCAGCGGCATATAAAAATATATACGAGTAAAGCAAATGCCAAAGAGGGGAGCGGAAACGATACCTCCACGCTCCGGGCGTGGGGAAGACGACCCCGGCCGAAACTCGTACTCCCGATACACAGTGATTTTAATTTTCCACTCCACGTAGGGAGGTAAAGGGCGACAACAATAACTCGGGAATACCAAGCTTGGGTTGATGGGCAACAATTTGGAACGCTCTCGGGCCGGAGATGGGCTGTTGGTCCAACTCGGTTCTGAGGGGCCCGCGGACAGCAGGCAGGTCCGGATGCTAGGACGGCGGTGCCCGGGTGTCACGCCCCGATGCGGAATATCGAGGGCGCGACAAGTCGTAAACAAACGTGTCGATCAGAGCATGTATAATTTTATTTCTAAAGTCAGAAATGAATGAGAAAATGATACTTTTATTCCATCAAAATGAAGTTTACAACACTAATTGATAAGCCATAAAGGCAAATTACAACTTCCAATCTCAAAGTATATCATTCTTGTAAAAACACTAATGATCTACATAAACCTAGGTAAAAAGGAAAACACCCTTTCACTCTTATTCATTCCCTTATTCAATGTCATTTCCTGCAACAATTAACCGAAAACGTAGAGTGAGCAATAAGCTCAGTAGGATTTTATATCTCTAAGAACCAGGCAATCTTGAAGTATTTACCATGTTGAACAATTTTCCAAGTTGAATAGGGAACTGTTAAATCATGAAATTTGAATAGAATTTTGTATAAGGAAATTTCAAGTACCAACAAGATAACAATATATCAAGAAAAGTTTTCAAGTAATAACCTTTGAACAAGTAAAGAATTTCACGAATTTGGATATTTCACGCAAGTCAAGTAATTCATGTAATTTTTTAAGTAGTCGTGTAAGCAAGTACGAGTAGTGGAATGCCATATCAAATAAATCTATCATGCACTTCGGTGCAATGCCACACTGTTGGTCAATAAACTCCCATGGGCACAAGTACTTTCGGGCGCTCCCCCCAGGACCAGATCGGGCCCCATTAATGCCAGGCATTGAGTCATATGGATCTGAAGATCCCAAGTACGTTTAGACATCCACTTAATGTATATGGCCAATGATTTTCAAGAAAATACTATTTGTAATAAGCAAAGATTTGACAAAAATTCAGAAGTTGCAAGAATGTAGTTAACAATTTTAAGGCATAATGTTTAACGACATTATGTCGTGAAGTTCAAAAATGAACGGTAAGTAGGAAGAAAAATTAAGATAGTAGTTTTATTAGAATTATTTTTAAATATCTTAGCTTAATCTCAGAATCATAAAACATCAAGTTTTAGTTATGAAAATATATCCTTATGAATTAAAATCATGAGTTTAGATATTAGTATTTAATCATACATTAATTTACCATATGATAAGAAAATAGATTTAAATGATGAAAGTAGTTTTTATACATCAATATGATAGAAAATACCTTTTTACATTCTGAAATAATTTTCGTACCTCACTATGATAGAAAATAGAATAGTTATAGGCTGAAAAGATGTTAGTGTCTGTGAACGCGCTATAGCTCAGGGTCGCGTTCATACAACATATATAAATACAATATATATATTCAAAATATTATATTTTGATCACCAAAATTTTCAAAATTTTTTTTATGAATGCGCTATACTTTCCTGGCGCGATCTTCAAGAACGCGCTGACCAAGGGTGGCGTGTTCAAGAACATATGTATATATTTAAAAAATTTAAAAACTAAATGAAATAGATAGGTTCTGTATAAACCATAAGAGATATAGACACCTGATATATATATATACACCTTATGTATATGTATTTATATTAAAAGTATTATACTTTTGATTTCTGGTCACCCGGGGTTAAAAGTATGAACGCGCTAGCATAGACTAGCGCGATCTTGATGAACGCGCTATAGATCTATAGCGCGATCATGATCAGTCCATTATGTATTTTTTTGAAATTTTATAGAAAAGGACGGGGTCTGTCTGAACGCGCCATATTGGGCTGGCGCATTTCAGAACGCGCTATTGAGGTATAGCACATTCTGGACCTGATGAAAAAAATGGGAATATCCCTCCAATCAAATGGCCATAATTTGCTCATTTCATAATAGAATTTAATAAATGAGCTATCAATGGAAAGAGGACATAAAAATACACAAGATAACATGCTTTAATTAGAGTTTAGCCTTAGAGACACCTACCTTTAGATGGATCTAAGCAAATATGCCAAAATATAAGGAAATTTCTCCTCTTAATCTAGCCCATCTTAGGTGTAAAAATAATATAAAAACGGCTGGTCCAAAGTGGGTTGTTAGGTAAGGGTTGATTCTTGAGTCAATCTTCTAGAAATGAGGTTATTTTAATCCCTTAAATACCATATTAAACATGTGTTACGAATTTAAGGTTAATTTAACCTTTAATAATTCCTTTAACCATTAATTCAGCCCATTATGGATTATCCAATGGGCCAATTATAATCCTAATCCTTTATATGGACTTTTATTGGGCTTACTATGATTTATCTAAGATTTAAAGCATTTAATCTCTATTTACTTCTAGTAAATTCAAGTAAATTCAATAAACTAGTTTATTTCATATAGTAAAAATGTAATTTAATTATTTCATGAAAATTTTAATTACATAATGAAATTAAAAATTTTATTTCTCATTTTTAATTATTGGGTTTCTACATCCTCCCCCACTTAAAAGAATTTGGTCCTCCAAATTCACATTATATAACTAAAAGTCAAAGATTCGAGTAGAAAGGTCAAATTTCTAACCTGACATTAAATCCAGGTATTTCTTCTTGATGGATTCTTCCAATTCCCAGGTTGCTTCCTCGAATCCACGCTTGCTCCATTGAATTTTCACCATCGGTATGGCCCGATTTCTCAGTTGGTGTAATTTTTGATCCAGTATCTTGATCGGTCTTTCTTCATATGATAAGTCTTTTTAGAGTTTCAATTCTTCAAATTGAATCACATGTGAAGGATCATAGACATATTTCCTTAGCATGGATACATGGAATACATCATGTACACCGGCCAGTTGAGGAGGTAAAGCCAGCTTGTATGCTACCTCGCCGATTCTTTCCAGAATCTCGAAAGAGCCGATAAATCTCGGACTTAGCTTTCCTTTGATGCCGAATCTTATAATTCCTTGTGTGGGTGAGATCTTTAAGAAGACATGCTCCCCCACTTGGAATTCAAGGTCTCTCCTCCAGTTGTCGACGTAACTCCTTTGCCGTGATTGAGCGACCTTTAGCCTTTCTTGTATTAACTGGATTTTGTCAATTCTGTCTTGTACAATGTCGGGACCAATCAATCCTTTGTCACCAACCTCGCTCCAGCATAGAGGCGATCTGCAACTTCGGCCATATAATGCTTCGAATGGTGCCATTTGAATACTCGACTGATAGCTATTGTTGTAAGCGAACTCAGTCAATGGTAAATGTTCATGCCAACTACCACCGAAGTCAATCATGTAGGCTCTCAACATATCTTCAATAATTTGATTCGTCCCGTCGGTTTGTCCATCCGTCTGAGAGTGAAAAGCCTACTAAACCTTAGTCTAGTACCCATAGACGATTGTAAACCCTTCCAGAAGTGAGAGGTGAATCTTGGATCTCGGTCCGAAATAATAGAGCTTGGAATACCGTGCAGCCTTACGATCTCCTTGATATATAAAGCGGCTAGAACATCCACGGTCTATCTAGTCTTGATAGGTAAAAAGTGAGAGGACTTTGTTAGCCGATCCACAATTACCCATATAGCATCAAAACCACTTTGGGTCTTCGGTAATCCAACTATGAAGTCCATACCGATACTATCACATTTCCATTCCGGTATTTCGAGAGGCTTGAGCTTGCCAGCCGGTTTGAGGTGTTCGGTCTTGACTTGTTGACAAACCAAACATCGGCTTACGAACTCGGCTACCTCTCTCTTCATATTCGGCCACCAGAATGTTATCTTGAGATCTTGGTACATTTTTGTAGCACTGGGGTGAATAGTATACCTTGACCGATGTGCTTCCTCCAAGATTTTTTCTTTGATAGTTGAACAATCAGGTATACAAGTTCTTCCTTTGAATAATAACCTTCCATCATCAGCCAGAAGGAAATCCGGTCGTTAATCTAGTTTCTCTTTAATTTCAACGATCATCGGATTATCATCTTGCTGTTCTTTAACTTTCGAGAGTAACTCGGGTTGGAGTCGAATATTAGCAATAAAGACTCCACCTTCCTTCTCCTCCATATTGAGGTTTAAATTTTCCATTTCTTCAAGTAGATGCCATTCTTTGACCATCATGCTCGACAATAAAGCCATCGGCTTCCGACTAAGTGCATCAGCTACGGCATTACCTTTTCCGGGGTGATATTGTATAGAGAAGTCAAAATCCTTTAAATATTCCAACCACCGTCTTTGTCTCATATTGATCTCCTTTTGAGAGAATAAATATTTGAGACTCTTGTGATCAGAATACACCGTAAAGGCTTCGCCATAGAGGTAATATCGCGAGATCTTCAAAGCAAAGACCACAACTGCCAGTTCTAGGTCATGTACGGGATAATTTTCCTCGTGCTTCTTCAATTGCCGTGAGGAATAAGCTATGACCTTGCTATGTTGCATTAATACGCAACCTAGGTCAATTCTAGATGCATCAGCATATACTTCGAATCCTCCTCCTTCCGTAGGTAATGTGAGAATAGGAGCAGTCGTCAGATAATCTTTTAAAGTTTGAAAGCTTTTCTCGCATTCCTCGGACCATATAAAAGGATTCTCCTTCCTTGTCAATATTGTTAAAGATACTGCGATCTTTGAGAAATCCTTGATAAATCTTCGATAATAGCCAGCCAATCCCAAGAAGCTTCGCATTTCAGTCACACTAGTAGGTCTTTCCTAGTTCTTTACGGCCTCGACCTTTGAAGGATCGATGGCGATACCGTTCCAGGAAATTATGTGACCGAGAAAAGAAACTTCCTCCAACCAGAAATCACATTTGCTTAATTTGGTATAATGCTTATGATCTCTTAATAATTGAAGGGCCTTCTTGAGATGTTCTTCGTGTTCTTCCTTTGACTTGGAGTAGATCAAAATGTCATCAATGAAGACAACCACAAATTGATCTAGGTATGGCCTGAATACGCTGTTCATTAATTGCATGAATGCGACAGGCGCATTTGTTAAGCCGAAAGGCATAACGGTGAACTCGTAATGTCCATACCTACTTCGAAATGCAGTCTTGTGAATATCCCCTTCCTTGATCTTTAATTGATGATAACCAGATCGAAGATCGATCTTTGAGAAATATCGAGCTCCAGATATCTGGTCGAATAATTCATCAATCCTTGGCAATGAAATTTATTCTTGATGGTGAGTTGATTCAATTACCGATAATCAACATATAACCTCATCAGCCATCCTTCTTTTTAACAAAGGGGACCGGGGCTCCCCAAGGTGAAGTACTTGGTCGGATAAACCCCTTTTCCAATAACTCCAATAGTTGTTCCTTTAACTCCTTCATTTCAACGGCAGACATCCGATATGGAGCTTTAGAAACTGGTGCAGCTCCCGGAATTAAATCAATAGAGAAAACCGCTTCTCTCTCGGGAGGAATACCAGGCAACTAGTCCGGAAATACATCAGAATAATCCCGAATGATAGGAATGTCCTTTAGAATGGGTTCCGTATGCTCGGTCATAGTGATAGAAACTAAGAAACCGGCACAACCCTTCCTTAATAATTTCTCAGCTTTGAGGGCCGAAATGAGAGATATGTGTCTAGAATGCCTGATACCAGAAAATAAGAGGTTGGGGTAACCCATAAAAGTTACCGTACCCAACTTGCAGTTGACACTAGCACCATGAGCAGATAGCCAGTCGGCATCCAATATAACATCATATCCGTCCATCTCCATGCATACCAAATCAGCGGGTAAGTTATAACCACTAATTAGAACTTCACTAGTAGGATAGAAATGTTTAATCTCCATTCCCGTTCCAATAGGGGTAGTAATAGTGAGTGTAGAATCTAATGGAATAGGCTTCATAGGTAAAAGACCAGCAAATCTTCTAGATATAAATGAATGCCTAGCTCTGGTGTCAAATAAGACAGAGGCAGGCTTGGAGTATATGAAAATAGTATCTTCCACGATGCCTCCTTCCTCGGTAGGTTCCGCATCCATAAGAGCTTGAAGTCTTCCTTACTTTTTGGCAATAATAGGAAGCTTTGCCGGTGATGGAGCTTGCTCGTTGAGAAGAGGGCAATTCGGGATCCTATGCTCCCAACTCCCGCATCGAAGACATGCACCGAGTTTTCTCCAGCATTCCTCAGCTTTGTGCCCGGGCTTCTCGTAATATTTGCATAGTTCCTTTGATGTTGCCGATATAGGGACAATTTGCTTGTCGAATGTCCTCGGCTTCTTGTCCCCTTGAAAATTACGTCCACCTTTGTTGAAATTACGCCCGTCCTTGATGAAGTTACGTACGTCATTGGGCCTTTTCTTCCCAAAGGAAGATTTGAAACTTCCAGACCCAGTAACTTGCTCTCTCTTGGCTTCCCTTCCTCGGATGCGATCCGATAACTCCGTTGCATCTTCTAGGAGTGGTGCTCTCCGTACCGCATCAGAATAATTTTGGATATCCATCGGAGTGAGTTGAGTAATATATTAAGGCTTAAGGCCGTTAAGAAATCTCCGTGCCTTCATTTTGTCGGTACCCACGAGATGTGGAGCGTACCGAGATAACCTCGAAAATTACGCTTCATATTCCGCCACCGATAAATCCCTTTGCCTCAAAGCGGCAAACTCAGCGGCCTTCCTTTCTTGTACTCGATCGGAGAAGTATTTACTATTGAAGTGTTCAACGAACTCTTCCCATAGAATCTAGTCGTGCGGTAAAGTAGCTTCGACCGATTGCCACTAGGCACGGGCATCTCTTTCCAGTTGGAGAGTAGCGAGTAGGACCTTTTCCTCGTCGGCACATTGCATGACTCAGAAGATCCTCTCGATTTCATTAATCCAGTGTTCAGCTTCATCCGGATCCATAGATCCAGCGAACTTGGGAGGGTTCATTCTCTGGAAATTCCTATGCAAATCACCAGCTCCTCAGTTTGCTCCTCCCTGAGCAACCTGTTGGAGGGCTTGGGTTAACCCTTGAATGATGCACTGCATCTCGCGCCATTGAGCTCTCTCGACGGCCATTTGTGAGAATTAGCCTGAAACCATAATTCCAAGGTTTATTATTTTTGTTTTGGTATTTATTTCTTGATAATTATCTTTTTCCTTAAAACTTAACCCGTGTTTCTACCCAATCTTATCGGGAAGATTTTAAGACCTATCTAATTTCTAGATATTGATCTTAAACCTTACCTAAGTTTAAGAATGAACCTAAAATTGTGAAACCTAGGATTTTATGTAACCTAGGCTCTGATACCACAAAGACTGTCACGCCCCAACACAGAATATCGAGGGCGCGATGAGTCGTAAACAAGTGTGTCGATCAGAGCATGTACAATTTTATTCTTAAAGTCAAAAATGAATGGGAAAATGATACTTTTACTCCATCAAAATGAAGTTTACAACACTAATTGATAAGCCATAACGGTAAATTACAACTTCCAATCTCAAAGTACATCATTCTTGTAAAAATATTAATGATCTACATAAACCTAGGTAAAAAGGAAACACTCTTTCACTCTTGTCCATTCCCTTGTTCAATGTCATTTCATGCAACAATTAACCGAAAACGTAGGGTGAGCAATAAGCTCAGTAGGATTTTATATCTCTAAGAACCAGGCAATCTTGAAGTATTTAGCATGTTGAACCATTTTCCAAGTTGAATAGGGAAATGTTAAATCATGAAATTTGAATAGATATTTGTATAAGAAAATTTCAAGTACGAACAAGATAACAAGATATCAAGAAAAGTTTTCAAGTAATAACTTTTGAACAAGTAAAGAATTTCACGAATTTGGCCATTTCACGCAAGTCAAGTAATTCATGTAATTTTTCAAGTAGTCATGTAAACAAGTAAACAGGTACGAGTAGTGGAATGTCGTATCAAGTAAATCTATCATGCACTTCGATGCAATGCCACACCGTTGGTCAATCAACTCCCATGGGCACAAGTACTTTCGGGCGCTCCCCCCAGGACCAGACTGGGCCCCATTAATGCCAGGCATTGAGTCATATGGATCCGAAGATCCCAAGTACGTTTAGACATCCACTTAATGTATATGGCTAATGATTTTCAAGAAAATGCTGTTTGTAATAAGCACAGATTTGACAAAAATTTAAAAGTTGCAAGAGAGTAGATAACAATTTTAAGGCATCATGTTTAATGACATTATGTCGTGGGGTTCAAAAATGAACGGTAAGTAGGAAGAAAAATTAAGATAGTAGTTTTATTAGAATTATTTTTAAATATCTTAGCTTAATCTCAGAATCATAAAACATCAAGTTTTAGTTATGAAAATATATGCTTATGAATTAAAATCATGAGTTTAGATATTAGTATTTAATCATAAATTAATTAACCATATGATAAAAAAATAGATTTAACATGCTGAAAGTAGTTTTTATACATCAATATGATAGAAAATACCTTTTTTACATTCTGAAATAATTATCGTACATCATTATGATAGAAAATAGAATAATTATAAGCTGAAAAGATGTTATTATCTGTGAACGCGCTATAGCTCAGGGTCGCGTTCATACAACGTATATAAATACAGTATATATATTCAAAATATTATATTTTTATCACCAAAATTTTTAGGAAAAAATTTATGAACGCGCTATACTTTCCTGGCGTGATTTTCAACAACGCGCTGGCCAAGGGTGGCACGTTCAAGAACATATGTATATATTTAAAAATTTTAAAAACTAAATGAAATATATAGGTTCTGTATAAACCATAAGAGATATAGACGCCTGATATATATACATACACCTTATGTATATGTATTTATATTAGAAGTATTATACTTTTGATTTCTGATCACCCGGGGTTAAAAGTATGAACGCGCTAGCATAGACTAGCGCGATCTTGATGAACGCGCTATAGATCTATAGTGCGATCATGATCAGTCCATTATGTATTTTTTTGAAATTTTGTAGAAAAGGACGGGGTCTGTCTGAACGCATTATATCGGGCTGGCACGTTTCAGAACGCGCTACTGAGGTATAGCACGTTCTGGACCTGATGAAAAAAATGGGAATACCCCTCGAAACAAATGACCATAACTTGCTCAATTCATAACAGAATTTAATAAATGAGCTATCAATGGAAAGAGGACAGAAAAATACACAAGATAGTATGCTTTATTTAGAGTTTAGCCTGAGAGACACCTACCTTTAGACGGATCTAAGGAAATATATCCAAATATAAAGAAATCCTTTGATCTCCAAATCCTCCTTCAAATCTCCACAAATCTTCGCAACAGCATATACTTAACCTCTAGGGATGGTTTAAGGGTCGAATGGGGTTCTATTTATAGCCAAAACATGGCCAAAATTGTCAAGATTCCTCTCCTAATTCCACCAAACCCATTAAGTCCGAATTAGAAGAAAAATGCCATTTCTCCTCTTAATCTAGCCCATCTTATCTATGAAAATAATGTAAAAATGGCTGGTCCAAGGTGGGCTGTTAGGTAAGGGTTGATTCTTGAGTCAATCTTCTAGAAATGTGGTTATTTTAATCCCTTAAATATCACATTAAACATGTGTTACGAATTTAAGGTTAATTTAATCTTTAATAAATCCTTTAACCATTAATTCAGCCCATTATGGATTATCTAATAGGCCAATTGTAATCCTAATCCATTATATGGACTTTTATTGGGCTTACTATGATTTATCTAAGGTTTAAAACATTTAATATCTATTTACTTCTAGTAAAATCAAGTAAATTCAATAAATTATTTTATTTCATATAGTAACAATGTAATTTAATTATTTCATGAAAATTTTAATTACATAATGAAATTAAAAATTTTATTTCTCATTTTTAATTATTGGGTTTCTACACCGGGCGTCTCCTTGCTATGGCGGCTGATTGGGACGCTGTAGGGGGGTTGCCGATCGATCTCCGAGAGCGGCGGCCGCCGAAGGTGTGCCAGCGTAATTTTGCTGGAATTACCCAGCGACTGCTTTGCTGGCCTGTTCTCGGAGTAGAAATGCACTGCTTCACAAAAAAAAAAATTGTGCCCAGATCCGGTGTCAGATTGAGGCAAAATTGGTACCGATGGATAGAGGACTTAAAGGACTACAACATATAATTATTTTAGATCCATCCAGTAGGCGGATTGGAAATGAAAAACTCTGTGTGTTGTAGTTATTTCTGGCCCGAAATTACAGACAGTCATGATAGATTAGGACCTGCCCAAAAATGTATTTTGACCGACACAAAAAAGATTGATCTAGACTTTAGAAAAATTATGGGTGGAAGAGGGGGATTTGAGGAACACGTGTGAATTTTTTGGGATTTTTTCGTGGTGGTTAAGGGGGCGGGAAAAATACAACAACATGACACTATCCCACAGATCTACAAATTGGCAGATTATTAGGGGAAAACATAATTATGGGAAAAATAACAAACGATGGCGGATGGACACAAAATTTATATGGATGGAAAGCTAACACAGAGGGGAACAATCTCTCAAAATCTCAACTCGATCAGAGCTAGGGGCTGGGAGAACCGACCTGTTCTTTAGCTTGTTATTCTGGATCTCGGAGTTCAGGACAGCAGGGTAAAGAGATGGTTATGGCGGCTCGTCGGCGGCACGAACGGAGGCGCCGGCGGTAGTGGCTGGAAATCACATCCAGCAGAGGTGATAGAACTTGAAATCCACCAAGTTTATGGCTTCCCACAATAGAAATCAGAGCAGTCTAGCTCTAAGGGGAGAGGGGAGATAGGGGCACCCTTGGGCTTGCTTGGAGCAAATGCTTTTTTTCCTTCATTAATTCTCACAAAATGGAAAATATATGGATTATATAGAAATGTAAAAATGACCTAAACTACCCCTATATCTAGGGTTATGGAGGGGTAACCTAGGGATATGATAATTAATCCCCCATGTGGTCAAAAGAAAGAGAATAAAAAAATACAACAATGAATAAACTACATTAAAGGGGGGGCGCCCCCTTGACTAAGGGGTACTAAATTTTGAATTTTCTCTTTTTTATCCTCCCTTGGTCCAAGTCCAATCTTGGACTTTGAACCAGCCCCACATGGGTCCTAGAACCTAGGTGGACTAATGGGAAAGAGGGTGGGGGACCCTGCAGGATCCACTGGCATTTTACATAGAAACCCAAAGGCCTTTTTGCAAAGAAACCCAAAGATTTCTGACGACTAACCCTTTGTCTTATAAAGCCTTACAATTGCAAACCCAATTAGCCAAGGATATAAATGTAAACAAAACGACACAAATGTAAAAATAAAATAATAGTGCTCGGTGTTGATTCCCATCACGTCCCGTCCCGCATCATGGAGTCACTATTTTGATTTCATCGATTACACACCCAACTCTCGTTGATGTTTGAGCCCTCCGCGAGATATTCCTTCTTTCGAATTGGTGATTTCATCATGGAGACCTCCGTAAGTCTATGCTAGCCTTAGATTCTCTCAAGGCAGCCGAGCAGGTTGTACCACTAAAACCCTGAAACCATTTGAGTCATGTCACTCTGAAGAAACATGACATGAGGACTCATAGAACACTGTTCTGGTGATTCTCTGAGGATCTGTTCCCTGTCCTAATGGGTGACCTAGCAGTGGCCACTAATTGAATTAGAGACCGTTCCAGTTGTCGTTCTTTTCAAAAGATTAGTGACCACGTGAACGGGCGCTCATTGAATAAGCGACCGTACGTGTAGGAACTATTTCTTCAAGCTTGTGCTATTTAGAGATTAGGCGACCATGACAGTGGGCGCAAATTCTGTAAATTGCGGCCATCTGAGTGGGCACCATTCATCCTAGTTTTCATGATTGTCAGGGTTTTAAAGGAGATTATCATTACGTCATCTTGTCTATAGTGTTGTCCTTGAATTCCATGAATCTACCCTATTGTTCCTACATGCTTGGTCCTTGGAACTCTTGGCCATTAACTTTAAGTGGAATCGGTCTAGATACAGGAGAGGCTATGGGTCCCGACAAATTGACATTTCAATGGTAGTGTATAAATACGTGGTCCTCATCTGATCCCATGGGCGAGGCAAAGTCCAAACGTGTATCGGTATTATGAATGATCGGGTGTTGGCATTGCACCAAAGATAGCAAAAGTTGGTCTACGACACTTCCACAAGTGATTGTCATTAATCGAATATTTTAACTCCTTTATATGGCCAATCATACATAGTGATCGTGAATTTTCTCTAGTGAAAGTGAATGCCTTATTGAAACAATTATTTTTTCTCCTCATGAAAGCTCTTGAAAACCTTATTTGTTCTTATAACTATTGTCCTGTCTATCAACTGCCTTTATAGTACTGGGAATTATCTATTGTCATGTCAACATTTCTTTATATTATCTTCAGATTATTAATCTAGCTCGTGCCAGTATAGTTCTCGATTTTGATACCTTGCATGACTTGCATGTTCATGTTAAAATTGTTAATTACTTAAAGCTAGCTTGGAGCTTGAGATATTAATTCATATTGAGTGTTCGCTCACCTAGTGTTTTCTAATATTTTTCAGATAATGACCATAGCGATGACGAGACTGAAGAAGATGGGCAAGGGCAAGAGTGAAGAGTGTTCCGACAGCATAGATGAATCGTCTAGTCTTATCACCCTATGCCTATGTCAAGATCAATCCAGTCATAATTGTATTGTAAATTTTCCTTTATTGAATCTTTCTTTTATTTGGGTCCAACTTGTAATAAACTTATATTTGGAATGAAATTCTATTTCGTTCAAATTATATCTTGTCATGACTATATTATGACTGACACGACTGTTTAACTGTCATGTTCCGAGCAAACGACACGTTTCGCTGCTATCGGTTCGGGGCGTGACAGATGGTGGTATCAAAGCCTTGACTTTCTTCATCCCTAAGTCGTTAAGTCCAAGCTATAGATCAAGTTATCCTTGTCGGTTATCCTATAGGAATTCTGTGAGATTGGGTAGAGCTATGGGTTAATCAATAAAATATGTCTCATCTACGTTACATTAATGTCAAGATATGAGTAATCGTTAATTTAAAACTCGTTTTGTAACCTGTAATGGCTGCCGAGCGAGCTCAGTGGAGAGAGATGTAACGCACCGTCCAAGGATTAACACAAGCTTTGCAACAAGTTACACAAGGAGGAGCACAACATGGTGCCGGGGATTTGCATCGAAAATTCCAAAAGATGAATCCTCCTAAGTTTAGTGGGTCTACCGACCCAGACGAGGCTGAAGATTGGGTACAGGAAATAGAGAGGACTTTCAGGGTTATGCAATGTACCGACCAAGAGAAGGTACTTTTGGGGACTTATCAACTAGAAAAGGATGCTCGAGCATGGTGGGGATCTGTGGAAGCGATTTTGCCCAACGATCAAGTGACTTGGGATGAGTTCTTAGAACACTTCAATGAGAAGTATTTCTCGGAAAGAATTCGTGAGAAGAAGGCTATGGAGTTTACGGCATTAAAATAACGTAGTCTATCTGTAGCAGAGTACGAGGCGGAGTTTTCTAGATTGGCCCGATATGTGCCACACTTAGTTTGTACGGAAAAGATGAGAGCGAGAAGATTCATGAACGGATTGAAGGTGGAGCTCATTCCTCAATTACCTCTGCTAGAAATTCAAACTTACACAGAGATGATTAGGAAGGCACAATTATTAGAAGATGCTATGGATATGATGGAACGAATCAAAGGGAAGATCGCCAAGAAGGAGCAAGCGAATGGATCTAAGAATAAAGAACCTGTGAATGGCAAGAAGAGGTTCAATGGAGGTAACGATTTCTGGAAGGAAAAGAAACCCCGAAATGATGATCAACAAATTGTTCCGGTCAAGGAGAAATTCGAGCATTGCAAGAAAGGGAGGCACAATCTGGACGAGTGTTGGTATAAACTCTGGAAGTGCATCCGTTGCAGAAGCGCAGATCATAAAATTGCTCGTTGTCCACTCTTAAAGGAAGAAGCGCCGTAAGTATTAGAAGGTAACTCTATAAACCTAGCTTATCCATAATTGCATGAATTGGATATGGTAATATTAGTAGTTGGAACGAATACAGATTTTGGAAATGGTGATCTCTTCCCACTGTTATAAAAAGAAAAGCATGTGAATTTGGGGACCAAATTCTTTTAAGTGGGGGAGGGTGTAGCAACCCGAAAATCTAGAAAGAAAATAAACAATAATGACTATAATAATCTTAGTCATATAGCAATTATGGAAGATGATTTTTTTTGATAGAAGTAAAATGAGTAGTTAAATCAAATAAATGGGCCTTGAAACCCTTACCAAGTTTCAATAGTTAAAAGCCCAACCCACTTAGTGTTAAGAAAAAGAAAACCTTAGTCAAATAACTAATGGGCCTTGTATGGTGAGCTTCAAGTGAGAAGGGTAAAATGAGTATTTTGGTATAGTGGGCTTGACATTAAATATATATGATTGGGCTTTTGCATCAATACAGAGGGGCCACTAGATAAAGGCCTTTCAAAACCTTTCCAACGTTCGAAGATACATGGAAGCTTTAAGGTTTTAAATCTACCCAGGGAAGGCGGCTGTGAATGAGGAAGGGTGAGATCAGTTGTGGGAAGTTTAAACCTAACAGGAATAGAATTAAGAGAGGTTGATTCCCATTGGGAAAAGAGTTTATAATCCATATATATACACATGGCTCGACGATCAGTAGAAGCTTGTTCATGCTCCTACGTTCGTGCTGCTGCCGTCGGTCGTCATCGTCCTCTTCTTCCCTCTTCGTCCTATTCAATGGTGGGCAACTTCGGTTGTAGCTACTGCAAGCGTGGTTGCAAAGAACCTGTGAAGAAGTGATTGGCTTCTTCCTCTGCATCTTCTTCCTCCTCATCTTGTTGGTGTAGGCAGTCGCTGTTGCCGCACATAGCTTCTTCCCTGTTTTCCTCTACTTCCTCGTGAACGTGTTGCTGTCATAGTTGCTGCAGTGAAGAAGCAAGCGAGCTTCTACTGCTGTGGTTTTCTTCTCCTGCATGCGAGTGGCCGTTGTGGACGTGAAGTGCTGCTGCTATTTTCATTGCTATAGTAAAGAAAAGCAGCAAGGCTCTTCTTCTTCCTCTGCTACTGCGTCTTTCCCGTCTCATGTCTTCACCGTAAAAGCATACAAAGGTAGGCAATCTCCCAAGCAAAACACTAGATAATCATCATGCTAGATCGTTAAAACTTGTAGACTCCTTCTATAAACTTTGCTATTAGTTTGTAGCATGCCTAAACATGATTTTTGTACATCTGGAGCTCGTTACTGCATGATAGAAATTAGCAACCATTGTCTGGCCACTATTTACAAGAACCTGCGCCCGTATAGACAGTCTCTAATTAATCAGCGATAGTAAAACTACCGCTATTTCTTTTAGATAAATAATAATTACAACATGTTCAAAATTTAATAACTAAGTAACCTGATGTCAAAATTAATGCATGAACGTATATTTAGATTCCTGATATTTTCTTCTACCTGATCATGTCTTCACTTTCCTGTTTTGATGAACTGGAAATATCATGTGTCTGTGATTGTACCTGCTCGATGCGTACCATCAGACAAATAATGGGCGACACTTGCATAGTCGCTATTTAAATAATGAACGCCCTTGCACGAAGGCGTTGTTTTGTAAAAGAATTAATAAATAGAGAATATAAGAAAAATGGTAAATTAATGACATAGTGATGGACGTTAATTGTGGATTGAGTGACGTCGCATGCGGTCGCTTATTCCAATTAAATTTTGTTAAATTATGAAATTTTGAAGAATGTGCGCCTGCTCATAGGGTCGTTAAATCTTGGTATTTTTCTGAAATTCTGATAAAAATATTGATTGAGCGACCTTTCGGGGAGCCGCTATTTCTGTAAATAACGACCTCTGTTCAACCGCAGATTCCTGTATCACAGATTTTACCAGTTTTTCTAGCCCATATCACGGGTTTATTAACACTCTCCTCTCACATCCATTGATGGAGTGCCTATTTTGATTTCATCGATTACACACCCAACTCTCGGTGATGTTTGAGCCCTCCGCGGGATATTCCTTCATTCAGACTGACGATTTCATCATGGAGACCTCCGTAAGTCTACGCTAGCCTTGGATTCCCTCAAGACAGCCAAGCTAGTTGTACCATTAAAACTCTAAAACCTTGTAAGTCATGTCACTCTGAAGAAACATGACACCTGACCTCATAGAACACTATTCTGGTGATTCTATGAGGATCTGTTCTCTGTCCGAATGGGTGACCTGACAGTGGCCACTAATTGAATTAGCGACCGTTCTAGTTGTCATTCTTTTCAAAAGATTAGTGACCATGTGAGCGGGCGCTCATTGAATGTGCGACCGTATGCGTAGGCGCTATTTCTTCAAGCTTGTGCTGTTCACAGATTAGGCGACCACGACAGTGCACCCAAATTCTGTAAATTACGGCCGTCTGAGTGGGCGCCATTCATCCTAGTTTTCGTGATTGTCATGGTTTTCATGGAGATTAATTATCACCATGTCATCTTGTCTATAGTGTTGTCCTTGAATTCCATGAATCTACCCTATTGTTCCTACATGCTTGGTCCTTGGAACTCTTGGCCATTAACTTTAAGTGGAATCGGTCTAGATATAGAAGGGGCTATGGGTCCCGACAAATTGACATTTCAATGCTAGTGTATAAATACGCGGTCCTCATCTGATCCTATGGGCGAGGTAAAGTCCAAACGTGTACCGGTATCATGAATGATCGGGTGTTGGCATTGCACCAAAGATATCAAAAGTTGGTCTACGACACTTCCACAAGTGATTGTCATTACTCGAATATTTGAACTCCTTTATATGGCCAATCCTACATAGTGATCGTGAATTTGCTATAGGGAAAGTGAATGACTTATTGAAACGATTGTTATTATCTCCTCATGAATGCTCTTGAAAACCTTATTTGTTTTTTAATTACTGTCCTGTCTATCAACTGCCTTTATAGTACTGGGAATTATCTATTGTCATGTCAACATTTCTTTATATTATCTCCGAATTATTAATCTAGCTCGTGCCATTATAGTTCTCGATTTCGATACCTTGCATGACTTGCATGTTCATGTTAAAATTGTTAATTACTTAAAGCTACGGCAAGCCATAGCCGATTCCTCTTAAGCACATTGTTCCTGATTTGGCCATACTTTGGGTATGCACAAAGGTCTTTTCTTTTCTCTACTCGGCCAAGTGCAGGGCAAGAGATGGATGGATAAGATGACTAACCTAGGCGCTCCCTAATACGAGATAGGGCTCAAATAGGGGCAGTCTTGACCCTTGAAAAGTGAGCTTTCATACTATATCTGGCTAATATGGGCTACCAAAATGAGAAAATGATTCAACGCAAAATTATGAATTAAAGGCATGGCAAGAGTGACAGTACAGTTCCCCGCGGGACGTCATGAGCCCGGTCGCATGCGTGCCTGATAAATATGGATTTCAAAATCAAAGACACAAAGCCCCGGCGCAACAGACTATCTCTCTAAGGGGTAGTGCCCTGGAAGGAATTCAAATCCTGATGTCTCCCATCTTGCACGAAGCTTGTCTCCAATTATTCTTCCACTTCTCCCTCTTAGGCTGAGTTGTATCCCGGGTATGGCCTTAGTAGGGGCACCGTTCTTTAGAGGCAGTTGGTTGTGGTAAGCCACCCTCACATGCACGCCCTGCTCAAGGGAACTCTTTAATGAGAGGGGAGGGACGGCGATCCCTGGCCAGTAGTTCGAGCCTGTCTTTGGGTGCTGCAGATTGCTATTTCAAAAATCCAAAAAATGAGATATTGTCAAAATTCCAAAAAATGAGATATTATCAAAAATCCAAAAAAATGAGATATTCTCAAAAATAAAAAAAATGAGATTCTAAAAAAATGAAATATTGTTCAAACAAAACAAAAAAAATCAAATATTTTCAAAATCTAAAAAAATTAAGAAAATTAAAAAAAAATCTAAAAATATTTATCTGTTATATTTTATTTTGAGAATAGATACGTAATCTGTTTGCTAAGTGTGTAGGTTACAAGTACTCAAGCTTTCCTTGCTCTATATTTTGTTCTATCTGTCTTCTGTTCACCTTTGATCTGTTCTTTCCTTCTTCAATCCACTCTCTCGATCTGTTCTGAAGCTTATGTCTTTTTCAGCTTTTGTTTGCAATGATTATATCTATATGAGAGGACTTTACCTCACGATTATGAACCTAGCGGTTCTGCTTCATTCTGATCTTGGGTTTTGATTGAAGGGCGTATTTGTCTTTTGTCCCGCCGTGTCCTTGTCACGTGCTTATGTCCCACCGTGTCATCCCACGCATGTTATTTTTCACCACGTGTTGTTAGTTATCTTGCGTATGTTGTTAGCCGTCCTTCTACATCTCATGTGTTGTCCCAACCGTATGGTCATCCGTCATGTTCTTGTCCCAACCGTGTATTGTCCCGCCACATTGGTGTCTTGTCATGCTATGTTCATGCATGCATGGTGTCTGTTCATGCCATTGCATATGTGCTTGTTCGTCCTGTTGCATTGTCTCCCCATTTCGTTTGATCGTTATATTTTGTCGTGTTGTTTGTCATTCAGTTAATCGTTATGTTATCTACGCTATGTTTATATTTGCTTGTTTATCACATTTGTCTTATACATGAAAATCCATAAAAATCAGAAAATGAAAATCCAAACTTTCACTTGCCGTTCCACCTGCATAGGTAAGTTAGGTATGGCCTTCTATCCTTATCACCCTTATTGCATTATTATATGGTACTATAATATATTATCTCGAGAACCAGTTGGTTATCTACGTGTTCTAGGATCTGATGTTCCCCTTCAACAAAAATGATGATGATCCAGGTTCACGTGTTTAATCTTCGGATAGGCCGTTAGGTCGGGAAAGCCTAGGGAGGATGGTTCTATCCTGCACGCCGTGGTTGCGGATGGTGTCTTGACCCTGATTTTCCCAACTTAGCAATATTATTCTCGAGTATTTTATATTTTAATCTTTCTTCGCATTTGTTTTAACGATTTCTTTTATTTTAGCCCAGCATGCATCATACGCATCTTTTGAGCTTTCATGACCCATGGTTTGCCTGCAGAATGTCCCGTCAGTGATAGTTAGATGTGCGTTTAGTGTTTGAGTAAGAGGAACTAATTCCACTCTGAGTTAGAAGGTTATCTTTGGTCAATTCGCTTGGTTTGGTTGATTAAGAGGTCCACGTCTGGAGCTTTAGCTTGTTTCCTTTACTTTTGCTGCCTATTTTTGGCCTCGTCATTGGACCGCGGGATTGTGTCCCCCATGAGATTGGTCTTGTCGATTTGTTTCATTTAGTTTAGTTCCTCCAGACTGGTGTCGCTTTTGATTTAATCATTCCTTGCGTGTGGTTCAAAGTTTTCCGGAAGATTCCTGTCGCTTGTTGGTAAAAATGGGTGTCGTTTTACCTTAACGTCCGCTTTTCCGGTCCACTCCGCTGCATTTCCGCTTCATCTCCATGTTCCATGTCACTTTTGCTTCACCTCCGCTCGCTCCCCTGCAAAGAGGACGTTAAGGAGAGACATCTGTTGACACCCATTTTTTGCCGATAAGTTGAGCATTCCTCTTACTCCCATTTGTTGATGCCTAGAGTTGTCCATCACTCATTGGGGCTATTTTCAGTCATATCTTGGGCCAGTTTTATGGGTAGTCTCCCTCCCTGGCTGGGTTTATTTCAATTCAGGGCTTAATGGGCCTTGGTTTTGGTTGATTGGGCTTTTCTATAAGTTTCAACACCCATGCACATGTACGGTTCATCCCTGGCCGCCCAATCAATGTGCGGTTGCCTGTGGACCGTCCACCTATTTTGGAATATTTTAGTTAATTTTCTGAATTTCCACCGACAAGGGCTTATGCGGTTGAATCCTAGCCGTTCAACATGATGAACGGTCCTCAATGAACCGTTCTTCTTCTAGAGTCATAAAGCCTAAATGTCTCTCATATAATTATCCATTTTATTCATTTATCACTGACAAGCGTTAAACGGATAGCACTTGGCCGCTCATCATTGTGGACGGTTAATATCAGACCGTTTATCTATGAGAGTCCAACGGTGACCATTTCGGTTGGTTAATGGATAATTAGTGGATGATTATCCTATTTTTGGAATTATCACCGCCAGAGTTGGACGGTTCTTGACGGACCGCCCAACTGGTTGAGCGGTCTATCGTGAGACCGTTTAACCCTACGAACTCTGAAGAATTCAAGAATTTTCTCTCTCTATTCGTGGACTTGTCCCGGGGCTTTATCCGGAGATTTCTTCTCGAATATAGAGTCTTTTTCAATGTTGTTTCGACTAGATGAGAGATAATTTTATTATCTATGATTTTTCTTTGATTATCTCGACCTAAAATGCTTCTAAACCCTAATTTCGAGCTAGGACTTTAGGTGTTCTATAAATGGACCCTAAAGGCCGGGTTTGAAAGGGGGGAGATTTTGGTCGACGGCGAAGCCCTGCCGAATCATGGAGCGACCTACGACCAAGGAGGGAGGCCTTCTACGTCCATACAGGCCTCCGGTCCAGGGAGTAACCTTCATTTTAAGTCTTTTTTCTATCTTTGATAGTCCATCATTCCCTTTTGGGTTGCATGCATCATTCTCCCTCATTTTTCTTCACTTGCACTATCATTCACACATCCTCCCACATTTTTTTGACGCCCTCAGGGGTTTAAAACTCCCCAGGTATCCCTTACTTCATTTAGTTATGATCATTCATCTCCGTTTTAGCATATACTACACTCTATAGTTCTAACTTGGGTTTTCTTTTTGTGTTTACACTCTGTTTCGCAGGTCAACAACTCACTAACACGAGGCCCATCCTTTCTGGCCGGCAAGAGAGGTTGGAGGTTGGACCCTTCTGAAACTTCTGGCGAGGTGGTCTTGTGCGGTCGTACCTAGCCGTTCACAGTGACGTGCGGTTCCCTCTGGACCGTCCTTCTTCATCTTGCGGTCGGGTCAGAGCCGTTCATCTTTCAGAAGTTCCTTATCCCACGTCCTCTGCAGCACTGAAGAGCGGTCTATAGTTCGGCCGTCCAACATCACAGGCGGTTCTTCACGAACCCTTCATCCCCTGCAATGCTGATTTTAAGGCGAGTACCTCTCCCTCTTTCCAAGGTATGACGTGTCCATCACGTACGGCACCTTGGTGGCGATCACGGTTGTTTACATTCTTCTTGTCTCCTTCTATCGTTTCCATTTACTTTACACATCGATTTAGTAGAAGGAGAGAGAGCGATCATCTTTTAAGCCAAACGAGGAGTCAAAACAAAAAAAAAAACATGTCAATAGTAAGGTTGATCAGACCCTATTCACAAGAAATCCAGGTAAAAGACATGTTAGTGGTTCAAGTTCATGTATACGATATCGTCTTAAGAATCACTAACAATGCTTTATGTGTTGAATGTGCAGAAATCATGCAGGGTGAACTTGAAATGAGCATAATCGGTGAATTTACATTCCTTCTTGGCTTGCAGGTTATCTTCCAAAGGAATCTTTATAAACCAAGCCAAATACACCATGGAGCTCTTGAAGAAATACGGGATGGCAGAAGCAAAGCCAATGTCAACTCCAATGGCCACAACCACGAAGTTAGACAAAGATGAAAATGGTAAAACAGTAGATCCTACACTGTTTCGAGGTATGATCGGATCACTACTGTATCTCACAGCATGTCGCCCTAACATTCAATTCAGTGTATGTCTATGTGCTCGTTTTCAGTCATGTCCTAAAGAATCTCATCTAATGGCTGTTAAACGCATTTTTAGATACTTAATTGGCACAATAGATTTTGGCTTGTGGTTTTCCATCAGTAGTTCATTTGATTTGATTGCATACACCGATGTGGATTACGCTGGATGTATTGTAGATCGAAAAAGTACTATTGGGTACTGTCAGTTTCTTGGTGGGTGCCTAGTCTCATGGGCCTCCAAGAAACAACATTCAGTAGCTATCTCAATGGTCGAGGCTGAATATGTAGCCGCCGGAAGTTGCGGAGCCCAAGTACTTTGGATCAAAAATTAATTGCTTGATTTGGATGCTGAAATGAAATGTGTGCCAATCTTGTGTGATAATAACAGTGCAATCAGCTTGTCAAAAAATCATGTTCAACATTCCAGGACAAAGCACATCGACATTCAACATCATTTTCTGAGAGATCATGTAGGAAAAGGGGTCTTTGAATTGAATTTCATTGACACACAAAATCAACCAGCTGATATTTTCACAAAACCCCTAAACTATGATCACTTTAGCAAGATAAGAAGAGAACTTGGGATGTGCAAGGGTGAGAGCATACATACATAGGTCTGCACTTAGGATAAGAATTGCACTTGTAGAAACTCATATGTATAAAGGGTAGATTAACATGCATATTGTATGTATTTACTTTTAATACCTTGTGTGTTCATATACACTCTTGCATGCTTGAATGTATTTATACATATAGACCTCCGTGAAAAATATTTCTAAGGCCAGATATTCCTTGGTTAAATAAATGTGGACCCAGTGATGCTGGACCTAAGGCAACTCCTAAGGGGGAGTTAGAAAACTTTCCTCAAATCTTCATCTCTTCTCTTTCTCTCCACTTCATGATGTTGGCTCTAATCAGAAGGTCGGATGATGTTCACCATATTTAAGAAAATAGAAAAAGAAAGAAAAAATATATATACAAAAAATTGGGATTTTTGGGCTAGCGGTCGACCGCCGCTCTCGCATCGGTCGACCGGTGGCGGTGAACCAGCCCGGCCGACCCTCAACCGAGCCATCTTATAAGGGGTCCTAACACCCCATTCTCTCATTCTAACACCCCCACTTTCTCTCATACCCCATTTCCTAACCCTAGAACCACATATCTCCACCTCCCAATCCCCTAAACCTCATCATTCCTCCACCCGCACAAGATCCGACGTGTTCGTCACGGTTTTGGGACGAACTCCATTCGGCCGTTCGTGTGAGTGTGAAGCTTTTCCCAAGGTTTCATGTTGTGGAGAAGGCTTTTTCAAGCCCTTGGAGTGTCATTTGCTTCAACTTCCTCCCCCAGGTCGAGAGTCATCCTTTCAAGGGTTTCCACTGGGTTTTCTAGTTCGAGATGCCGCCTAGACGGAGCTCTCGATGTTCTGCCCAAGGGGAAGCTAGTGGTCAGTCTCAGCGAGCTCAAGCACCACCTCGAGTACCTCGCTTGCCTCTACGGCCTATTATCGACCCTCGAGTAGTCGACTTTAATGAGGTGAATGAGCTTCTGCCTGATTTATGTGCTCTTTTTGAGATTCAAGACGATTGGATAGATTTTGTCACTAGGTATACCAAATACTATCCCAATCTAGTGTAGTAATTTTATGGAAATCTAGTTGAGAGAAATGAAGAGCTATATACAGTTGTTCAAGGAGTTGAGTTACATATTACACCCGATCTTTTTCGATGAGCCTTAGGAGTCTCGGCCTGGGGTGCTGACCGGACTTTTGGTCATGGTGAAGTTGAGACTACTTTTATTGCCATGACAAACTGTGATTATGTGCGTGGTGTGAGTGATTTAATCACATTGAATGCAAATTATTTTCCACCACTGTAAAGGATTTTGCACCATATGTTCACTTCACTCATTTATCCCAAGGTTGGCAGTCGAAATGAAGTAACAGAGGTTCATAGGTTTCTATTTTACAATGTCATGAATGGGATTACAATCAATGTGGGTCGGCTCATGACATATCTGATTGGGACTTACCGTACCTATCTCTGGCGATCTTTGCCATATGCTTCACAGTTGACGGGTTGCTTCATATATGCTGGGATCAATTTGGAAAATGAGCAGTTCATTTATGTTTGACAAGATGATATATATAATAAGCATAAGATCTTTACATATTTCGGGTATTACTATGGTCCCGATGGGGAGCTATGCCGAGATATACCAGTTTATGAGGAAGAAGCTGACAGTGAGGATGAGCAACAACAAGAGCAGCAACAAGGTCAAGGGGATATCCCCCCTTCGGTTCAGGCTGAGGAGCAGCCTCCTCCACCTTCACCTCATCACATGGATCCCGAGATGCCTCCTCCACCATAGTTCTATCATAGAGAATCTTCTACTCAGGGGGTCGCATAACACTCTTAGGTAGACTATGAGACTTTTGACAGGCGGTTCACTGGGCTGGAAACTCGGGTGGATGCCTTTGGGGAACAACTCTCTACCTTTGGGGGTAACATAGCAACCATGGGCACCATGCTGGAATCTTTGCCACATCAGCAAGATTCTTTCTCCACAGCTATGGACTTCTTATCCGCTCAGATGCACACTCTCTCCACCAACATGACCACCCTCACCCAGAGCCATGACGATTCACGTGAAGCTTTTCATGCTATGAACCGCGTTCTCCTGAACATGCAGCACCGTGACTATGATAGGGATCAAACCCTTGCCCATATCCAGCACCGCCTTCAGCATCAAGACCACACACTTGCAGATATTCGGCAGCGCCTTGGCTATGTGCCTCTTTCTCCACTAGACGCCCAGCCACCTGCAGATGGCCACTAAGGCTGTTCTTTGGTTTCCTACCTCCAATCTGTGTCCTTAGGTCTTTTGTCTTTTGGGTCTCCTGTTCGATTATCCTATCCCTTCTTTGATGATGCCGAAGGGGGAGAAGTAGTAGTCAGGTCTTATCTATATATGTCGGTATGTTTGTATGTTTGTATGCATGATCATGGTGAGGATCATTGTGTCAGTTCTGCATTTGTTTTGACGCATGTGTCTAGAGTCTTGCATTCATTCTCTCAAGCATCAATGTACCTTGTAATGAATTAACGAAATGAATGCACTTGGTTTTTTTGATATAAAGTGGTTGGCTGTTATTTCTCATTTCCCATCTATTTTGGCAAATAAAATGTTGAATGACTTGTGTATTTTGAATGGTTTGCGTTGCCATTACCAATGTTACCAATGTTTTGTTATCATCAAAAAGGGGGAGATTGTTGAGTCTCTCCAAGTGATTTTGATGATAACAAAACCCCAAACTTGGTTTCCGCCCCGTGCCTTTCCTAAGCACTCTAAAGCTAGCATTGTATGTGATTAAGGCAATTGTGCATAATGACAATGCTCATCTGTTAAAAGCCTCCCAAATGCATAAACTGAGTTAATTGAATTCCAAAGTGAATGGTTAAATTATTGGAACTCATGAATGTAATTGAAGTAAACTTTTGGTCAATTCTATGAGCATATCAAACCTCGTATGGGCAATGGTTCAGTACCTTCATAATTGCAAATGCATGTGTAAGTCATTTTCAACTCAAGCTAAAGCACAAATTGATCATGTTTTAAATATCCCTAGAATAACTCAAACAACCTCAATTTGTTTGGTACAAAATGTGGACTCTAAAGTTCTTGTCTCATGGATATCTTTCACTAGGCTTATAATTCATTTTCTACAGGTTTTTCTAGGCGCGGTCGACCGTCGAACAGGGCCCGGTCGACCGGTTTTCCCAGCGTTGAAAGGCTCAATGACTGTAAAATTATGGTCGACCGCCCCCTCCTGCCCGGTCGACCGCCAACATCGCAGCCACTATGTTTGACTTTGTTTTTACCAACGTGTTCAAGCCTCTATTGTGGACTTTTCAGTCCTCTAGCCTCCAAATTTTCCAGAAAATATGGATCTATGTCTGGGGATGTTCCTTGACCAACCCAAGACATATAAAAACACCTCTTAGGGCAAAGAAACAAAAGTGGGGATCCAAGGATTGAAGGAGAGGCTGCCAAAGGAGAAAGAAGGCTACTGTAGCTCCATGAACAGTAACTCATGCAAGATTTCTTCATCCATCTTCAAGCTCTTCAAGCTCCATCTGAAGCCAATCAATCTCCATTCAAGTGAAGAAGCAAGCTTTGTTCATGATCTGCATCATACACTCAGGGGGAGCCTAAATCAAGAGTTCTTTCTTTTGTGCTTCATTTGTTTTTATGTTTTAAGCTTCAAGTATGTGTTCTTTGTAATCTGCAAACATTCGTGTGTGTGTGTATCAGTTCAGATCCGTGGTCATGCGTGTTGTCTTGTTTAGATCCGTGTGTATGTGCGTGGATCTTCTTAGATTTGCGTGTGTGTGGGGATCTATCTAGATCCAGTTGTACCAGTGTGTACAGTGCTGCATCTGTCGCAGCGTATGTGTGTGTTGTTGATCCAATTGTCAGATCGTGTTGGAGATTTTATCTTCGTGTGTGTGTGTGTGTGTTAGGGTGCGTCCCCGTGTGTGTGTTGGAGTGTTGCTCCGTGTTAGGATTTATTCCCGTGTGTGCTGGAGCTTGGCTCCGTGTTGCGGATTTATCCTCGTGGTGGTTTTCCAGCAGTGAAGCCTCACCAGGTTTTGGTGAGGGGTGGACGTAGGTTGCCGGCGTTGGATCCGAATCACCTTAAAAATCCCTGTCTATTGTGTGGTTTGATTCAATTCTTCCACCCCCATTTGTGTGATCGGTTGTGTTTATTATTCTTCCGCGTTTGATCTTTTAGATCTAGCATAATCGATCTTTTCTGTATTAGATCTTTGGTATATCGAAAGGTGGGTTCGCATTGACAAGGCCAATCTTGTCCGGATGATAACACCTTGCGTGAGTAGGATCCCTAGATTCACACCTCAGCCTAGTACGGAAGAGCTATTGTGGTTATAGATTTTGTTGAATCTAACCTGAAGTTAAACAGATTTAATTTCCTAGTTGATGTCTCATCATATCCCTTTAAATCATGTAAAAGTTTTCTAAAAGTTGTAATCACCCAATCACCCCCCCTCTTGAGTGTTATTGATCGCGGGACTTCAATATAAAGCTTATCTTTAATTGTTCTTCTACTTCTCCCTCTTAGACTGGGTTGTATCTCAGGTATGGCCTTAGTAGGGGCACCATTCTTTAGAGGCAATTGGTTGTGGTAAGTCACCCTCATATGCACGCCCTGCTCAAGGGAAATCTTTAATGAAAGGGGGAGGAACGACGATCCCTGGCCAATAGATCGAGCCCATCTTGGGTGCTGTTGATTGCTTTATTGTCAAAATTCCAAAAAAAATCAGATATGTCAAAATTCTAAAAAAAATAAAATACTTCAAAAATAAAAAAAATCAGATATTGCAAAAATTCAAAAAAAATCAGATATGTCAAAATTTCAAAAAAATCAAACATTATTGAAAAATAAAAAAATCAGAAAAATGTTGAAAAATCTAAAAATATGTCTTCTGCTCCCCTTTTCATGTATTTATGTCTATTTTATTTTTGAGGGCGGATATGATCCGTTTGTTAAGTGTGCAGGTTGTAGGTGTTCAAAGCTTCCTTGCTCCTTATCATTTACTTTGCCTCCTGTTCATATCTTCGGATCTGTTCTCCTTCTTCAATCTACTATCTCGATCTGTTCTGAAGCTCATGTCCTTCTCAGCTTTTGCTCATTTCTCCTCATCATATATTCACGAGAGGGCTTTACCTCACGATTATGAACCTAACGGTTCTGCTTCATCTGATCTTGGGCTTTGATTGAAGAGTGAATTTGTCATGTCTTTTGTCCCGCCATATCCGTGTCACACGTGTTATGTCCCTCCGTGTCCTTGCCACACGTGTTGTTGTCCCTCCGTGTCTGTCATATTTTCGTCTCACTATATTTTTCGTCCCACTGTGTCACCATACCATGTGTTGTTGTTGCCATCCCGCACATGTGTTGTCCACGTCTTTTATCCCCCGTGGTTGTTGTCCCACGTGTCTTTGTCCCACCATGTCCTTATCCCACCGCGCATGTTGTCCCACCGCACTGTGTTATCTTGCCCCACCGTCCCATGCTTATTGTTTGTTCTTGTGATGTTTTATCCATATCATGATGTGATTGTCATGCTTCATTCATCCTTTTCATGTTATGTTTCGTTCATGGTCTTGTTATGTTCATTTCCCTACTTATTCATCTTTGTTATATTATCTTTATGCTTGCTTTGATGTGGTTGTGTCTTATACATGAAAATCCCATAAAAATCTGGAAATTGAAAAATCCAAAAAATGATGCTTCGCTTGGCAGGTAAGTCAGGTATGGCTATCTATCCCTTCTCTTTGTTGTATTACTATATGGTATCTACCTTACTATAGCCTCTCAAGGACCGGCTGGATGTCCGTGTGTTCTGGGATCTGATGTTCCCCTTTAAAAAAAATGATGAAGATTTAAGAGCATACGGTTAATCGTTGGATAGGCCGTTAGTTTGATTTGGGTGGGGGACGATGGACTCTATCTCGCATGCCGTGGTTGCAAGAAGACTCTTGGCCCCGTCCTGCTCAGTCTAGCAATAGTATCCTTGAGTATTGTCTATTTTATGCTTTCTTTGCATTTGTTTTGATGATTTCTTTAATTTAGCCCAGCATGTATCATGTCATTTTGAGCATTCACGTCTTGTGATTCTTTCAAGGTTTCTCATCAACAATGGTTAATTGCATTTCAATTCTCTTGGATAAGAGATCTTTATTCCACTCTGAATTTGAACGTGTTCTTTGATCTACCCGCTCGGTCTGGTTAACCAACATGATTCCTATCTGGATTTTATCTTAGTTTTATTTTCTCCTTTTTCAGCTTTTCAGCTGTGTTCTTCGGATCCCCTCATTTGTCTTGGATTGTGTCCCCTGATGAGATTGGTCATTTTTTTCTTCTCTTTTACCTTGGTTAGTTCTCCAGGCATGTCTCATCCGTGTCATCCGTTCTTTGTGGTTAGTTCGGCATTTTCGGGAGAATTCTTGTCGCTTGTTGGTTATAACGGGTGTCTTTAGCCTTGATACCCACTTTTCAGTTCTCTCCACTTCATCTCTGCTTCATCTCCATTTCACATCACTTTCACTTTCGCTCCATCTCCTTTCCATTTCACCTTCGTGCCACTTTCACTCGTTCCCTTGCAAAGCAAACATCAAGGTGGGGCATCTGTTGACACCCATTTTTACCCCGCAAGTTGCGACATTTCTCTTATTCGTCATTTTTGATGTCCCCAATTAACCATTATTTTGGAGTATTCCTTGGATAGATTTCAAGCACATTTTATTGTTCCCTAGTCTTTGAACTTCGGAGATCATGATTTCTTTGAGCCCTGGGGCTATTTTATCAACTTCCAGCCTTCTAAGTCGACTTGCGGCCCATTTAGGCCGACTTCCATCAAGCATTCAGCCCCTTTCACTACACAGTCCTGAACGCGGCCCTTTTTCATCCCCTTATGTTCCTCTATTCATTATGTGTCTTTTACAATTGTTGTTCATTTTTTAAAGTCCTAGATTTTCTTCTTCTACGCCATTAGCCAGTTCTCCACCGATTTCAAGTTATTTACATTTTTCTGGCGCATTGAGCTGTTCACCCCCGAACCTAGTGTTTTTCTCTGTTCTCGCCCTATTTTCTCCCTCTTCTGCTCGTCTTCTCATCTTGCTCCCTTCATGAACGTTGTTCATTTTTTTGTTGTCTACAATTTCTTTTTCCACACCTTTCTCTAGGTGTACACCATTTTTGAGATATTCTCCAATTTCCAAAGTTGACCGTGACCTGCCCAATTATTTAAATGTTTCTCCATTAGCCTAGCGGTCTTGGGAAGACCGCTACCTAATGGTGGCGGTCTTCCCAAGACCGCTACCCCTCAAACAGTGCCCATTTTGCCCCATTTCACCCTTTGAAGCCTTGCGGTCACCCCTAGACCGTGTGTGGTACCCTTGCGGTCCTCCCATGTCCGTTTTGCTCCCTAGCGGCCCTGCGATAGACCGTTTGCTCAACAGAGAGTCCAAAACTTCCTGAACTCTGATTTCTTCGCCCGAGGACTCTTTGGAGACCTTGTTTGATCCATTTTCTCCAAGAATATCCCTCTAGATCAAGGCTAATCTACTTTGGCGATATATTCCCACTATTATCTACGAGATTTATGCATCTGAATCACTATTGTGGGTGTTTATCTCGGATCTACCTCTAGAAGTTTTTGCACTCCTATATATAGATGCCAAGTTCGTAGGTCGCGAGGGGGGGCTCTTTCTCAGTTCGGGGCGAAGCCATGCTGCGATGCCGACTCACATCTTTGACCCTAGCTTGAAGAGGGAAGTAATAGCTTTCAATTCCACGCTCAAGGGCTTGATTTCATTATTCCTATCTCTTGTTCTCATCCTCCCAATTTCACAAATCATCACAGATTACTATTTTTTTGCACTCTGTCTGCACTTTTCTCTATTTTACATAACATATTCCCGCAGTTGTGCTTCGTAATTTCCTCTCTACTTGTTTCATCTTCATCACAATACACACACCTATCTTTTGCACCCTTCCACAGGGGTTAAAAACCTCCCCCCGGTGCATTCTCCCTCAATCTTTACCCCTATTTTATCACTACGAGATTGATGCTACACTCATAGTTTCTAATGGGTTTTCCTCTTGTGGTTTGATCTTTATTTTGCAGGAGAGCATGAATAGAACGTCAGGCCCTCTTCCTCTAGCCGGCTGGAAGGAGAGGAGGTTGAATCCACAAAGTTCCCCGCACCTCGTTCCTTAAGTGCGATCAAGTCTTCATCCTCTTCCAAGGTACACGGCGTCATTCCTCTTTTTTCTCCATCCTTTTGGTGTTGGTAATCCTTGGTGGCGATCATGGTCAGTATTTCTCATCTTTCATCGCCCCTTTCTTTATACTTTCATGCCTTTCATACTTATCATGCACATATTTGCATAGTTTGGGAGTGGGGTAGATAGTTCATCAACACCTTTCTCATCTCATATTCTATTTTATAAGTCACATAAAGCATGTATTCCGGTACATTGCTATTAGTTACACTCGCACATGATAGGAAAATCTGTTGGACTTGTGATCCTCTCCGTCGGATATTCCTTCTGCCGGACTAGGTGATCATGTTTCAAGGCCTCCGTAAGTCTCCGCGAGCTTGGAATTCCCACTAGGATGCCGAGCTGGTTGTACCCTAAATACCTTATTGTTTAGAAAGCACATGTGATATCTGCGTTTTCTGCACTCTGGACTAAGTGGAGGTTCTCAAGCAACTGCGTCTTCTGGTAGCGGTTGGTCCGTGACCGCGTTCTCCTGCGAGTGCTGCTGCGTCAACCCCTTTTCCTTCTGGCATCGACCCTGTCTAAAAGCGGTCTTGGCTCGATCGCTATATTCAAGAAACGGTCTACTCTTGACCGCGGTTTGACCTAAAGGGTTAAGTCTACTCTGTTCCTAGGTGGTCTTTTGATTATCTAGAACCCAAATCTTATTCAATAAGTTATTAATGAATCTATGAAAAATTAATGAATGTACCGTTATGCTGCCAGATTCCTTCCATAGCATGACCTTGTCTTTAATTCAACCTTGAACTCACATGTTCTTATTTGGTATGTTCTTACCTTGATATTGTTGTCATGAAGTTATTATTTAAACTTTACATTCTTGGCCAAACTTTATTATTTCTCTCGTGGAAGTAGCTTGATTTATAACTTGAAGATGCAAGAGCGGGAATGGACAGTGTCCAAGGGCTCCACTCTAGCCCCCTCGACGGATGGTCGGAAACATATTGTAAACCATGGGGTATGATGAACATTGGCGTCGCATTACACTGGGAGTAATTTTTTTATAAACGGGTGAAAATCATGAGGCTCATCATGAAATTATATATTCTTGTTAGATGACTTTCTAGTGCATAGCCTTTATGGTTATGGAAAGTACATTCTCGATACATGCTAGTACATTCTCGTTACATGAAAAGCCATACTTACATATACATTTAATCTTGCTTGATCATATTCACATATCACGCTCATGTCTTGTTTATAGTGTTGTCCCTTTAGTTTTATTCGTATGATTTATCATATTTCTTTTATCTTACCTTTTAGAGCAAAAACATTAACTACTTAAACCATGCCTTCATGTTGATACGAAGATACCTACTGGGCAAGTGTGCTCATTCCCTACTTTTCCAATCTTTTCAGGAAACTCTAGCGGAGATTCGAACTACTCAAGTGACGGGTCCGAGAGTGAATGAAGATCCGAGTGAAGCTTATTAGTGTCTTCTTTAGAGTCATGATGATGTAATTTTATTTTTATTGAGTCTAGCTCGTCACTGTGTCAATAAAGTTAAATGCCAATGTACTTTGATTATTATGATTTAATAAAGATTGATTTTGAGTACATTATCTTGTGTCCACTCTTCTTATGTGTGAATGTTAGCGCTCTGATTGTCTTGCTAGCTTGAGGCTTAACATGCCGACTGTTCACATTCCCGACTTAGTTTCTGCTACATATCTCGAGACGTGACAGTTAAGTTGGTATCAGAGCCTAGGCATAAGTAAGTCCTAAGAAAATGTCATGTCATAAGCTAAGTCCAAGGTTTAAGGACCCATACCTATGAACTAGGAAGAAATTTTCGAACCCATGTGAGAATTGGGTAAAGCCCGGGATGAGATAGTTTATTTAGAAATTATCTATATGTTAAGTCCCTTAAATTCCATAGGAGAATAACAAATTGTTTATCTTCTCAGGCACCTCATTCTCATAATGGCTGCAAATCGTGCTAACTGGGAAGCTATGCAACAGATGGTTGCGGGTCTCACCCAGGCCTTACAAACTGTGGCTCAACCTGGCACGAGGGCAGGCGCCAGTGATTTACACAGGAACTTCTGGAGCATGAATCCTCCACAGTTCTCTAGATCATCAAATACGGACAAAGCTGAAAACTAGATCGATGAGATGGACCGTATCTTCAACGTCATGCAATGCGTGGATCAAGAGAAGGTCCTTCTTACAACTTTTCAACTGAACAAAGACGCCCATACGTGGTGGAAGGCCACTTCGGCTCATCTACAAAATGCTCAAATTACTTGGGAAGAGTTTCTTGAACTCTTCCGAGAGAAGTACTTCTCTGAACATGTACATGAGCGGAAGGCTGCGGAGTTCCCCTCGCTTCGGCGGGGTATGATGTCCGTGGCAGAGTATGAATTGAAATTTTCTCACCTAGCACCTTATGCTCCAAACCTAGTGGCTACGGAGATCTTAAAGGCCAGCCAGTTCATGGATGGGCCACATCACGTCTTTGTTCAACAACTCAGCCCATAAAACATCTGGATCTATACCGAGATGGTTCACCGAGCCCATTTATGCGAAAGGACCTTAGAGAAGGTCGAGAAGTTCAGGGGTAAAGGAGAGGAGTCGAGCCGACGGTTTGACAAACGAGGAAAGAAAGAAGATAAATTCAGTATCACGGGCACTTACAAATTCAAAGACAATAAGAAGAGGTCCCGTAATGGGAATGGCGGCAACAACAAAAGCAAGATGGTCAAAGAGGAAGAGAAGCAAGTCATGATGGCTTGCTCGTTTTGTGAGAAATTTGGTCACTCGGCCGAAGAATGCTGGAAGCGTCTCGATGCTTGTTTACGTTGTGGAAGCTGGGAGCATCGCATTCCCGACTACCCTCTCATGAAAGAACAAACTTATAATGGAGCACATACGTGATAGGCTCATCTTAATGCCGTATTAGATAAGGAAGCACCCAATGATGATGGGGTGATGGAAGGTACCATTAAAATTTATTCCCATCCTACTTTTATACTATTTGATACTAGTGCTTCTCATTCCTTTATATCTACTGCCTTTGCAACAACTTTGTCAATTTCACCTGTTCATTTACCATCGGACCTAGCTATCACAACACCTCTAGGTCCAGGAACCAAAGTTACAACCCACTACCCAAATAGTGAGGTAACAATAGGAGGACATAATCTTCCCGTAAATCTCGTATGCCTTGATATGGAATGCTGCGATGCCATCTTAGGCATAGGTTGGCTTGTTGATCACTATGCCGATATCAATTGTCGCAATAGGAGAATTTATTTTCACAAACCAGATCTTCCAAGATTTTCTTTCCTTGACATCAAATATAGGAAGCATCCTATTCTTATTTCTTCTCTTCACGCCCACAACCTTATCTCGCAAGGTTGTGAAGCTTTCCTTGCTTTCGTGATCGTTATCGAGTCCAAGGAAATCATCTTAGAAGAAATCCCTATAGTAAGAGAGTTCCCCGATGTCTTTCCATCTGACTTGCTTGGTTTACCGCCTGAAAGGGAAGTAAACTTCTCCATTGAACTCATTCCTAGAGCAACACCTGTTTCACTAGCTCCCTATAGGATGTCCCCCACAGAACTCAAGGAATTAAAGAAACAACTTCATGAGTTATTAGACAAGGGCTTCATTCGACCCAGTACATCCCCTTGGGGTGAGCCAGTTATATTCGTCAAGAAGAAGGATGGATCTCTCAGGCTGTGCATCGACTACTAACAATTAAATCAACTTACCATCAATAATAAATATCTACTGCTGCCTATCAATGAACTATTTGACCAGATCTCTGGAGTAGAATATTTCTCTAAGATCGACCTCAGGTCTTGTTACCATCAACTCAAGATCAAGGATGAACATCCCCTTGGGGTGAGCCAGTTCTATTCGTCATGAAGAAGGATGGATCTCTCAGGCTGTGCATCGACTACTAACAGTTAAATCAACTTACCATCAATAATAAATATCTACTACTGCGTATCAATGAACTATTTGACCAGATCTCTGGAGTAGAATATTTCTCTAAGATCGACCTCAGGTCTTGTTACCATCAACTCAAGATCAAGGATGAACTCCCCACTGCCCTATCTGCAGAAATGGAAGAACTATGGCAACTAATAGAGCAAGTACAGATCCTCAATGGAGATTCAGACTCAATCAGCTAGAATAATCATGTGAAGGCCATGAAAACTAATATCATTTGGCAGGATATTCGCCAAACAGGTTCTGAATTTGATTACTATGAATCAGTCTGGAAGAACCCAACCACTCAAATAGCATCTCATTGCACATGGCAAGCTGCATTAAATAAACTTCCCACGGCAGAGAATCTGCAAAAGAAAGGCTTCTATCTCCCAAGCATGTGTGTCCTATGCATGAAGGGAGTAGATTCACAAGACCACATTTTCTTTGAATGTGCATACTCAAGTTGGGTGTGGAAACAAGTGCTAACTCGTTTTGATCTATCCAGACAACTAAACACTGGTTTGGCGCAGGAATTGCAATAGTTGCAATCTGAATTCTCGAAATCAGGACGATTGATTAACTTTGCTAGAATTTTATTCCGCATTACTCTCAGAAGATATGGAAGGAACGCTGTAGAAGAATTTTTGAAGGCACTTGTACCATGAAAACTAACCTCCTAATAGACATCCTTGATGATGCCAGAAGCGTCATGGAAGCGCAGGGTCAAAAATGATTGACTACAAGGGAGGAAAGCATTTTCAAAAGATTCAATCTTATTTCATAATTTAGCTCTAAGACCACAGCCTGTGTGGCCCTGAGCATGATAGTTCTACTTTTCAGACTTTTGATGTGTAGCTCCCTTTTCATTTAATACATAGTTTATTA
This sequence comes from Amorphophallus konjac, assembly GCA_022559845.1. NCBI lineage: Eukaryota > Viridiplantae > Streptophyta > Magnoliopsida > Alismatales > Araceae > Amorphophallus > Amorphophallus konjac. Next base: position 319,973,595 of record CM040125.1, read on the forward strand.
CTTACCAAAAAAAAGGATGAAGACATTTATAAGACTGCTTTCCAGAGCAGATATGGACATTATGAGTTTGTGGTGATGCCGTTCGAGTTAACTAATGCCCCTGCATCATTTATGCAACACATGAATAATGTTTTTAGGCCTTATCTCGATTGATTTATGGTCGTATTCTTTGATGATATTCTCATATACTCCAAGACCAAGGAGGACCATGAAGAGCATTTAAGGATAGCTTCGCAAACACTAAGAGAACATCAACTCTACGCGAAGCACATCAAGTGCGAGTTCTGGCTAAAGGAGGTCTCTTTCCTTTGCCATATTATTTCAAAAGAAGGTATCACTGTGGATCCTTCTAAAGTTGAAACTATCAGGAAACACTAAGTGAACATCAACTCTACGCGAAGCTCAGCAAGTGCGAGTTCTGGCTAAAGGAGGTCTCTTTCCTTGGCCATATTATTTCAAAGGATGGTATCAGTGTGGATCCTTCTAAAGTTGAAGCTGTCAGGAACTGGAGCCGACCAACGACCGTATCCGAAGTTAGAAGTTTTATCGGTCTGGCTGGCTATTATCGGCGACATCAAAAATTTCTCAAAGGTAGCTGTTCCTTTGACTAGACTTACAAGAAAGGAGAACCCTTTTATATGGTCGAAGGACTGTGAGGAAAGTTTCCTAACTCTCAAGAAACATCTCACTACCACCCCTGTATTAGCACTGCCCGTGGAAGGTGGTGGCTTTGAAGTCTATATGGATGCATCTGGCATTGGCCTTGGATGCATCATTATGCAACATGGTAAGGTGACCTGTTATGCTTCGAGGCAGTTGTTGACACCTTGAAAATGAACAAGGGTGGAAGCAGATCATACCCACAGTGAAAGACCAATGATGAAGCTCGTCAACCATTTACCCGGCTGAAGCCTTTGTCGGCCGAGCTGATGTCCGGTGCCGATGTCACTCAGATGGCAGCACTAATGAAGCAGTAGTCGCTTGACTAATGAGACTTCTTAGCACACTTTAATAGGAACTGTGTTGCTGCCTCATCCAAGAATCCACAGATGACATGTCATGGTAAGTCAGATGTCGGCTTATTAATAGATGTGATGTAAGATAAAGATGAAGCCGGTACCGGCAGATGAAGATTGCAAAGGCTTTTGCAAAGTCAGAACACAGGAAGAATCGTCTCCACAGATTATACACCCGGCTGAAGTCTTCCCAGACTAAAGCTGATGTCCGATCTCGTCACCATTCAGGTGACGATATCGATAAAATGATGCCCGGTTTTGTCATCATTCAGATGGCAATACTGATGAAACCCCTGTCCGCGGACTGATGAAAACCCTGCTAATGATCTCAATACAAACTATATCACCAACGGAGGACCCTCTTGGGTACTGATGTACTTGAAGGGCCTATCAAAGGCCTGGTCAAAGAGACCTAAATGGGCCTTTAATGGTGGCGCCGGGAGCCACTTTGTCAAAACCCAAATGCTGCACAAGGTTGGAGTCCTGCGCGCCGGGAAGTCTTCAGCTGAGGCGCGCCGTGAGGTGTCTGCCGAGAAGGCAAGGAGGGACGGCTATAAAGCTCCTTCCCTTCGAAAGGCTGATGGTCGGGGGGGGTCAAAAAATCAGAGATAGAAAAAAAGAAAGGAAGAATAGAAGTGAAAACCAGATAAAGAGCCAGAAGAGAGACCGAGAGGGAAAGAAAGAAGAAGCTTAGAGAAGAAGAAGAAAGGGAGACTCAGGTGGGTAGCCCGGGGAGGGAAAGGAGTCAATGCTCCGCCCTCTCCCCCATGCTTTCCTCTTTTTATTTTCTTTTCTGATGTAATCTGGCGAGTCTTTCTCGATGTATCAATGTAGCCGGAGGATTTCGGTCTCGATTTCCATCTCTCTGTCTTTCGTTTACCTTCTACGATCTGTACAGGTTTGGGATGATGCAATAATATGAAAGATGAACATGGCTCGTTTGGGCATTCAATCGATTGAAATATCTGTTGTATTTCTCCCCTGCTTGCATCGGCTATTCTTCTGAATGTCATTTTGCCTAGATGTTATAGCTTTCCGATTCATGTTTCGACCTCCCCTCCCTAGCCTGTCCTCTGGTGGAAGACGAAGACGGAGTCTCAACCCTCATCCAGTGGGTTATTAGGCTCTGTCCCTCCTCTTCCTCCCCCTCGGATCATGGTTTCCCCGGATATCACAGATGTCTGTCGAGCTCCCATCTCGTTCAGGGTTAGAGACATCAATCTCTTGACCGTCTGAGCAGCAGGTGAGTATAGAAAACGCCATACGTCCCATGAGGATTCGATAATGGATGATCTGCCCTTCGACTGATGCTAACCCCCGCGTAAACCCCTTCTTAGTCCAGATCTTGACTCAATCCGAGCCAGAAATCCCAGAAATTGCCTGAGCAGAGTACCGCAGTTCAGCCATAAACCCTTTTAGCCCCTTCCCGGCGTGGCCATTTCCCCGCGAGAACTACTCTGCCGAGAGATCCCCCTTGCTTTAGCCCCTTCGGCAAGGCAAATAAAGCCTATCCCAATACAGCCTTTCCGGCCCGGGGGCCTCCCGGCGCCGGGTTCCCGGCGCGGTCATTACCGCACCGAGAACCCTTGCGCCGAGAGCATTCCCCCTTTGCCAATAAAACTCACGCCGAGAACCCTTGCGCCGAGAGCATTCCCCCTTGGCCAATAAAACCCACGCCGGGAACCATGCTTCCTGCCACCCCTGCTTTACGCTGTGAATCATCCATTCCTTGAACCCTGGAGGAAAGCCTTCCTGCTACAGGCCAAGGAACCACACAGATGCCCTCTGAAGTCCGATCCACCAAGCCTTGCATCTTGTCGAAGGATACTCTTGATCATCATATGTGCCTAAGGGATAAACATCATTGGGGATAACTCCCCTACATAACCTTACGAGCCAGAGAAACTCTGCCACTGCATAAGTTTCAATGGCCTCAAAGGGATATTAAGTTGGTGCTGTGATCACATACACGGGCTAGGGGTCCCATACCCCCCTTATTCTGGCTTTCATCTTGGCACTCTGTGGGTGATCATCTATTACTCCCTGGCATACGCTAGGTACGGGGGAGGTGCTGCTGAAATCCTCCCAGCCGATGAAAAATAATACTGAAGCTGTCCTCTGGGCTCCGTATGGTGATGGTGAAAAGGACCTCTGTGTGGGGCTCTTCCCCTCCAATCCCTCTCAGTTCTCGGCCTCCTTTGAAGCATATACAACTAAAACCAGTTGAACCCCATCTCTAGTCTCCAGAGCCAATCTACTCTGATATAATTCCCAGAAAACTCTCAAAATCCTAAAAACAGGGTACCGTAAAGTCCTAAACCCCTCACGGCGCCCAAACACCCCTTCTCGGCCAGCTACCTCTCGGCGCCACCAGCTCCCGGCGCGGCCTTCAGCGCGCCGGGAACCTCCAGGCCGAGAGCTCCTCTTCCCCCTTTAGCCTACGCCGATAACCCCCTTGGAGAATCTTCAGCGCGCCGGGAAGTCGGCGCCGGGAGCTTCCTGGATTCTTCCCTTTGGCTACGCCGAGAACCTCCATCTCCTTGCTACTCACGCCGGGAGCCTTAGCCTCCCATCTGTGGTCATGCCGAGAGCCTAAGTTGCCACCCTGTGAGCCCAAATGCCCAGAGCTAACCTACACAGAGATATTCGTGGATCACCAGATGTGTCCCGAGGATAAAGTTAAAGGGAGGTAGACTCCCTTATGTTCCATCGATTCATGTCGAAGTCACAACGACGGGCCTCCCTCTTAGCTCCGGTGAGCCATGCCAATGCATGAGTGCCACCAGCTCCTGTGAGGGAAGAATCAAACATTGCCTTAGGGCATACGTGTGTAACGTGGAGAGGCCCGACCTCTCTCTTTCTTTCGGCTTTCACCCCAGCACTCCGTGGGTGATATTTCCCTCTGGGCATGATCCAGACCATGGGGAAGTGCCGCCGAAATGTTAACCGATGCTTTAAACCTCCGTCATGATCGCGGCTCATCCTGTCCGCGATTGATATCCTCTGTTTTACCTTTCCCCTGAGTCTGATTGTTTTTCGAGCCGTCGATTCAGCGATATCGTCTGTTTCTTCAATCGATATTATTATCTTGCCCGCCTTCCTGGCTCTGGTATGAAATTCAAACTGCGCACATAAAAAGAATATCCTTTTTATTATTGCCTCTCGAGGCCTCCTATTTTGGCGTTTAATCAAGGGTTGTCCTTCCTTGGAAGGGCGTAATTAACGTCATAGCCTTTATGGTATGACGGACTTCTGGTCCCGACTCGGACTTCACAATCGACTGACCAAGTCAGATCGAGCGCACAATAAAATCATCACACACGTGACTGGCACGCCTAATAAATCAATAAATCAAAAATCCAAATAAAAAAATAAAAAAATATAAATAAATAATACAATGAAATAAGATAAGATCCACGTTCCACAAGCTGGCACGCTCGGTGGGACCTAGTCTCCCTGCATCTCTATGCCAAAATAGGAGGCCCAGCGGGCCCCCCTCAAATTTCTGATCCTGTGCGCTTTCCTTATTTTCAGAAAGATGACTACTGGACTTATGTCTGTACGCTTCGGCCAACAACCGATCGATATGCATGTGCGAGAGGGTTACCTGGCGGTACCCCTGTCATTCGGAGCAATGCCCCCTGCTGTCGGGCTGCCCAACTGTCTGGGCCTCGTCTTCACCGACCTTCTGCAGGTCAACAACGACGAGCAAGGCACCGCTGCAGGTGCCCCTATGAAGACTACTGGTAAGAAGGCTGGCTTACCGGAGAAGATGACCTCGACGGCCGTCGCCTGCTATGTACACCAAGTTCAAAGGAGGGATACGGTTCCCACTGCTGCCCAGAGGGGAAAGAGAAATAACCGGAGAAGCCGGTATGCTGCTGCTGAGCGTCGTCTTTCCAATTCTGGGAAGACAATGATGATGGGAGATGTTAGGGTGAACCTCAACGGTCGCCCCAGAGAAGTCCGGCCGGACAGGATTGTCCCGACTGTCCAGACCGACAACAGGTTCCGCGTTCTGGCCGCTAGGAGGGCCAACTGGGAAGCTGATGAAAGGAAGCCGCTGGCGCCCAAGCCAGCAAAATATAAACAGGTCTGGCGACCAAAGAAGATTCAGAGCTGGGCCCCAGCTCGATATGAGAAGAAGGCTACTGAGGATGCTGTTGCCCGCTTCAGGGCAGGAAGCAGAAGAGAAGAAAGAAATTACAGAAGAGATGATGTTGCTGCTTACCCCAAGGCTCGGGGGAGGAGAGATGAAAAAAATGATGAAGGAAGGAATCTGACTACTACTCGCCCCGTGATGAAGGGCAAAAGATATCAAAAGAATGAAGACCTTACTATCACCCATCCCAGGGCCAAAGGCAAAAGATGGCAAAGGAAGAACTATGATGACACTGTCAACTGCTGCCAAGATGGCGACATGGGAATGAGCGAACCAGTCACGGTTGCCATTCCAAGAAGACCAAGAGCCTGTGCCAGACAGGCTGACATATTCAGATATTCTAAAGCCGAGCATTTGAATGCTCAGATGACAAGATTGGCTCATCAGCAGAAAAGTCAGGAAATATTGATACTCCGACCAGAGCCGCGAAGGCACGATCCGGAGGAGATGAAACGAGTGGTCCAAGACTACTTCCACTACCTGGGGAACTCTGCCCTCGGTCAGCAAAGATTATCCCGTGCTCTGGGCACCGTGGATGAAGAAGAAGGAGAAGCCCTTCAAGAAGTTATGCTCGGAGTCTCCTCCTCCGATTCAAATGGTTATGAAGAAGGCCGCAAGGCCGGATATGATAAAGAAGACCTGTATAGGGAAGAGGCTGAAGAAAGAGTATCGGTCTTCGACCGACTCAAATACCCTGACCAGGCAAAAAGAAAAGTTTGCAGGCAGAAGGGAAGGATGCAAATCTTCGCCTGTAACATGGCTGGAATCGCCAGGGGGCAGAATATGCTACCAACTCAGCCAGATGAACTGGTCATGCTGGCTACCAGACCAGGCCCCGTCACAAGAAGAGGTCAGGCTGCAAAAGATAAGATGAAGAATGATGAGGAAACCCGCAAGATCACCACCATGACAGTCAATGTGGTGACAACAGAAGAAGAAGACAATCCCTTCGTTGATGATGTTGAAGGGACTTCAGAAGATATACAGATCCCATCGACTCTGGATCCCATGATCCAGATGATGTTTAGAAGATATCAACAGGAGAGCAGTGCTCTTAGAAGACAGCTAAATGAGAGGCATGAAGCTACACCGATCTCCAAGCAAGCCGAACCTGTGGGGCAGACTTCCAGCTCAGCAGAAATGGCTGTCCCAACTAATCATCTTCCAGCTGATAAGGGCAAAGCTCCGAGCCAGCCTGTTCTGCAGCAAGCAGCGGCTCAGCCCTCTACATCTCAGACGCAGCCCGCCGCGCCCACCTTGCGCGCAACTGTGATGACGACTCCCTACAGCCAGCAGCAAGCTCACTTCTTCCCAGAAGAGATAGATCCAGCCCTGGCTCACAAGCTGATGATTGAAAGAATTGTGGAGATGAGGCTGTCTGAAAAGACCGGTGATGGTGTAAGTACCTATGACGTGTACAAAGTACTGTATCCTCCCCAGTATGCTGCTAAAAGACTACCCCCAGGCGTCAGTAAGCCGCCGAAATTTGAGAAATTCAACGGCCAGGGCTCTCCCAGGGAGCACATTGCTTACTATACCACAATTATGGGCGACCTGGCAGCTGATGAAGCCTATCTGCTTAAGTTCTTTGGCTCGTCCCTCACTAGGATAGCCTTTGAATGGTATTCAAGCCTGCCCGCTGGATCAGTGGTTGATTGGCCTGATATGCAAAGAAAATTCCGTGATAGATTTCATGTCACTGAAAGAGAAATTACAATAGCGGAGCTATATGCAACCAAGCAAAGGCAGGATGAAACAACACTGGATTACATCAAAAGGTGGAGAAACTTAGCCATGAGATGCCGAAGACCTCCTCATCAGGAAGATGCAGTGCAGATATGTAAACAGAGCCTCAAGAGAGAGGTGCTAGAAAAGATGATCGGTGCAGATGTCAGGACATTTGACCGGCTGAACAACATAGTGGCGGAAGTCGAGACGTTCTTGTCCAAGCGTCTGACCGCCAATGTTCCCACTATTTCGAAGGGTAAAACCAATGACCGACGGCCATCACATACTGAGGCTAACGCTGTCGATTTTAGAACCTTTGAGCAACAGAAAGGGAAAAAGGAGGCAGACGAAGCTCCCCCGCCTGAGGGTGCAACAGAATGAAAAGATAAGGTCTCTCTGAGAGACAGAATGAGAAGGGCTTACTCTTTTCCCAAAGATAAGACATCAGCACTATTCAACTGGGCATACAAGTTCAACAAGGTAACATTGCCCGAACCGAAGAGACCTGCGGATGCGACAAAGAAAGATGATCCGCTGTTCTGTCCATTTCACCGTGCGCTGGGGCACGCAATTGAAGATTGTTATGTCTTCAAGGATATTATGGAAGGAATGGTCAAAAAGGGTGAGCTACAGTTGGGTGATTACCAGGTGAAGCCACCTCATCCGCATGAGCCTCCACCCTGGAGGATGGCCGCCAATATGATTTCAGTCTATCAGCAGCTGCCTGAGGAAGCCGTTGAAGAATGTACCAGGCATACTTATGAAGCTTGCCTCCTCACCCCACTGAAAGATCAGGGAGGATGGCAGACGAAGCCCATAAAGAACAGGAAAAACACTCTTGCAGCCAGCACCAGCGGGGCAACTATTCAGGGTGTCACCCCAAGGCCTTAGCTGCCTCCAGTAAAGCCAGTATGGCATACAGCTGAGACCCGGCCAGTCATCCGGATCCCTACTCACAACCGGAGGAGACAAACTCCCCTACCTGCACATAAAGAAGTAAGTCATGCAGCCAGGCGTCTACAGTAGTATATCAATGAGCTCGATGAATATGAGCAGAAAAAGCCCAAAAACCTGCTGGTAAAAGATTGTATACTCTGGGAGCAGCTCGAAGAATTGAAAATTGAAGAGCAGCCAGAGGTAGAGCAAAGAAAAGATGAGACTGAGCCCTTCTGGGGGCAGGAGCCGGCAAAGCCGAATTCCCAGAAGAAGAATAGACGGCCCAAGTCCAAAAGGGGAAAGAAAGTCACGACAGTACAATGCAACACCCTGTCGGTACTCTTTTCCTTGCCCGGGGAGAATGATGAGGATGAAGCATCAAATGCCCCGCTAGAAGCCAACCATGCTGAGGCCTCTACCTCAGCCCATGCAACACGTTCTGGGAAAAGATGGGGGCGCCCGCCACCAGCCAATCATAATATTATATTCAGAGGGGAGCAACCCTATCAGATCCCCGAGCCAGAGGTACGAGGTGTCCAGGTTCCTCCCCCTGCCAGCTTGTACCAAGAAAAAGAAGAGGCTCCTTCATTCCTGGAATTCTTGTCCAGTTTGGAAAATGAGCAGCTGGCTCACACTGCTTCAGCTGAAAACAATAAATGCCAGCAGACTGCAGTTAGAAAGCAGAAGCGGCATGAAGAAAATAAAGGAAGTAACCCTCTAGCAGAAACAGGGGTCGTTACTACGAAGAAGCCTCCCGGGAAACCGATCAAGAGGGTAAAACCGGCACTGGGCAGCAAAGGCCACAGGCACCACATGAACCTCCAAGACCCCGTTGGGTGGAGGAGATGAGACTGTCTAACGTCTGGGTGGGCAGCCGGATCATGAAAATGCTAAAGAAGCTCCCTACCAGGTTCTCCATCTGGGAAATCCTCTCTCTGAGTGAAGAGGCTCGCCAAGCCATTATTGATGCCTTGCAGTCGCTGGCACAGTATGAAGCACTCTTGACAGAAGTGAATTCTGGTCCATCAGTCACATTCACAGAGGATGATATGCTAATCCCAAATTCCGGCCATAACAGACCGCTGTATATGAGGGGTTCCCTGAACTGTCAGCCGATAAGCAGAATACTGATAGATCCCGGGGCTGCTGTGAACATTCTCCCATACCGCATCTATCAGAAATATTACTTTGATCTGCAGCTCACCAAGGTCAGAGACATGAAGATTGCAGGATTTAACCAAAAGTCTGAGACACCTCTTGGGGTAGCTGATTTCAACCTCACGTTGGGAGACCTCACTACAGTGGTACGATTCTATGTGATTGACTCCAACACCACGTATAAAGCCCTGCTGGGGAGACCGTGGCTGCATGAATATCAAATAGTGCCATCCACGCTACATCAGTGCATCAAATACTGCCATGAAGGAAAAGAAGAGAGAGTGTTTGCGGATCTGCATCCTTTCGAAGTGTTCGAGTGCCATATGCTCGATGCATCCTACTATACCGAGGTGTCGCAAAAGTGCGAAAAGAAAGAGGCTGTGGTCAGCCAGAAAAAGCCCGCGACAGAGGCAAGGAATTGGTCTCCACCGCCACCAAAGGGCTATGTTAAAAAGCATAATATATCTCACATCTCTTATGCCGGTGACTTTGCTCGGGTTACCCCTCCTAGCGTCCACCCGGATAATGCCGATGAAGAAATGAAGCAAAAGTACACTCAGGTGGAGGTGCCGCAGGGTTTATTTAAACCCATCGTCAGCCTTGAGTACCTAACGGTGCTACCACTGAAGACTATGGAAATCCCTCGCTTCTGCGAGCCTCCTATTATATTCTACACCGGGGAGCCAGTCGAAGAAGATGATCAAGACTGTATGGCCCTTGAAGAAGCCGCAAACCGGATGGTACCGATTACAGGCTTGGATTATACTACCCAACGGGTTTCACAAATGTTCTCCAAGATGCAAATGCCATCAATGCAGCCTGCTGCTCAGAAGAAGGCATTCAAGGAACTGTGGGATCCGCCTCGCGATAGTAAAGAAATGAGGAAGATCACTCAACACCCAGGATTGGGTTATACCCTCCAAGAATACTATGAGGCTGAGGTAGACGTCATATCTGTCTCCTACCTGCATGACGATCCTCCCAAGGTAGGATATGACAAATACCCCTCGGAGGATGAAGAAATCATTTATCAATCCATAATAAGCAATGAAGCCTCAGACAACCTGCCAGAAACAGAGACATCTGATGAGACAAAGAAAGCTTGGTACTGGGAGGACCTATCTTCCAAAGAGGATCTGTTCCAGGCTGAAGCAAAATTTGATACGGGAACCCCGGATGGAGATCAAATAGCCAGAGAGCTGGAGGAGTGTCTAGAGTTTGGGCGCATCCTAGAAGAATTCCAGGCTCTACAGAATGATGACCTTTCAGGGGAGCCCACATTAGAAGAGCCTCTAAGGACAGAGGGGTCCACTTCTGAATTTCCTGCTGAACCAGTCTCTCCCTCGGAGCAGACTGAACAGGATCCGATAGTATGGGCCCTATATGATGCGCCAGCATCCGCTGATGACCAGTATGATGAAGCAGAGGAGCATGAAACTGAAGGAGATTATATCCCGGGAGGCTTTATTGTTTTGCAAGGAGCCCCGCCCGAAGTCAAAGACGGAGGCCAAGCCACCGTCGATGAGCTGATAGAAATAAATTTGGGGTTCGCAGATGAGCCAAGGCCAACATTCCTCAGCGCACTGCTGGAGCCAGATGTCAGGGAACAATATATACAGTTCTTGACAGAATTCCGAGACTGTTTTGCATGGACATATGATGAAATGCCAGGACTGACCTCTGATGTGGCACAGCATCGATTGGCAATAAACCCAGAGGCTAACCCTGTAAAGCAGCCTTCCAGGAGAATGCGTCCTGAATTGATAAATCATATTAACAAAGAAGTTGACAAGCTGATTGAGGTAGGCTTTGTCGAAGAAAACCAGTATACTACATGGCTGGCCAATATAGTGCCCGTAAAGAAGAAGAATGGGCAGATTAGAATATGTGTTGATTTTCGGGACCTTAATAAGGCTTGCCCGAAAGATGATTTCCCAGTGCTCATCACTGAGGTGATGATCGATGCGACTACTGGTCATGAAGCCCTGTCATTCATGGATGGATCATCCGGGTACAACCAGATTTGGATTGCTGAAGAAGACAGAGTGCACACTGCATTCCGCACTCCGAAGGAAATATTCCACTACAAAAGAATGCCGTTTGGACTTAAGAACGCCGGTGCTACTTATCAAAGAGCTATGACAAAGATCTTTGATGACCTGCTCTTCAAAAAGGTAGAATGCTACATCGATGATCTGGTGGTAAAAACCAGCAAAAGAGAATATCATTTGCAAGACCTAAGGATAGTATTCCAGAGGTTGCGCAGATATGAACTCAAGATGAATCCTATGAAATGCGCCTTTGGCGTGTCCAGTGGAAAATTCCTCGGATTTATTGTCCGACATAGGGGTATTGAAATTGATCCATCCAAGATTAAAGCTATCCAGGAGCTCCCTCCACCAAGGAATCTGCACGAGTTGAGATCCCTGCAAGGGCGTCTGGCCTACATCCGACGATTTATATCAAATCTATCGGGAAGATGCCACCCCTTTCACAAACTCATGATGAAAGATGTGCCGTTCCTCTGGGACGATGGCTGTCAGGAAGCCTTTGAGAAGCTGAAAGAATACCTCAAGACCCCTCCGGTGCTGGGGGCACCCATTAAGGGCAGGCCCTTGATACTGTATATCGCAGCCACATACTATTCCCTGGGGGCAATGCTGGCACAGATAAATGAGGAAGGCAAAGAACAAGCCCTGTACTACCTAAGTAGGAGGCTGATGAGAACTGAAGAAAGCTACAGCTACATAGAGAAGACCTGCTTGGCACTAGTCTTACTGTCAAAAAGCTCCGACACTACATGTTGTCACATGAAATCAGATTGATATCTGCAGCAGATCCACTCAAATACATATTGACTCAGCTAGTACTGAAAGGCCGATTGGGCAAATGGGCAGTAATTCTGATGGAATTCGATATCACATATATACCCCAGAGGGCAATAAAAGGATAGGCCGTTGTTGACTTCTTCGCGGAGCATCCTGTGCCGGAGAATGATATGTTGGAGACTGAATTACCCGATGATGAGACACTCGAGGCCTGTCAAGCTCAGCCAGTTATGTGGCAACTGTTCTTTGATGGAGCATCCAGAACGGAGATAGATTCTGATGGAAAGACCAGAATACGGGCTGGAGCCGGTATTGTGCTGAAATCACCAGAGGGGGAGGTTGTGCATACTTCCTGTTCTGTAAACAAGCCATGCACCAATAATGAAGCCGAATATGAAGCTCTGATAATCTGACTCAATATCAGCCTCAACATGGGTATCCAAATGCTTCAGGTATTCGGGGATTCGATGTTGATAATAAAATAAGTCCAAGGGGAGTTCGAAGTGCGGAAGCCAGAACTAAATACCTATCACCAGAAAGCTGTACGCCTCATGGCAAAGTTCTATCATATTGAACTCAAACATGTGGGCCGTGGACATAATGCCCAGGCTGATGCATCGGCAAAGCTGGCGAGCTCGCTAGCAGTCCCGCCAGATGAAACACTGAACATTGTTGTTATGAACCGGCGGCAAGTCCCCAGTATGCTAGAAGGGTGCCCCGAAGAGGAAGAAGTTGCCACTATCAGCGCAGTACAGGCGTCTGATTGGAGACAACATTTGCTACAGTGGTTTCTGCACCAACAGCTGCCACAGAAAAGGGAGGAAAAGATGAAACTCCTGAGAATCAAAGATTCCTATGAATTCAGAAATGGAACTTTATTCCGAATAATGGCGGATGCACGCAAAAAGATTCTACTTTGATGCCTGTCCACTGAGGAAGCTTGGCAAGCGATGAATGAAATACACGCTGGGACAGCAGGCGCCCACCAGGCTGGCCCCAAAATGAAGATAGAAATCAAAAAGCTGGGCTACTATTGGCCTACCATGTTTGAAGACTGCTGTAAATTTGCAAAGTCATGCCAGAAGTGTCAGGAACATGCTACCGTGCCTAGAAGGCCACCTACAACTCTGCACCCTACAGTCCCAGCTGGCCATTTGCACAATGGGGAACTGATGTAGTCGGGCCACTGTCGACTTCCTCGGCCGGTCATAAGTACATATTGGCCATGACAGATTACTTCTCCCGATGGGCGGAAGCTGTAGCATTAAGAGAAGTGACTGGTGAACTGGTCGCCAGATTTATCAAGCAGAATATTATCTTCCGGTTCGGGATCCCCAACCGAATAATATCTGATAATGGAAGTCATTTCAGAAATCAGAAAATCTATCGACTTGCCGAGAAGTATAAGATTGAATGGAGAACCTCCACTCCCTACAATCCCCAGGCAAACGGATTGGCAGAAGCTTTCAACAAGACTTTGTGCACCTTGCTAGCCAAGGTTGTCAGTTCTAATAAAAAGGACTGGGAAGAAAAGATGTATGAAGCTCTGTGGGCATACCGCACCATCTTTAAGACACCTACAGGGTGCTCACCATACTCATTGGTATACGGCTCGGAGGCAGTGGTTCCACTAGAGCTGGAAGTCCCGTCACTCAGAGTGTCAATCCAATATGGCCTGGCCCGTGGCGAACAAACAAATGCTGAAAGAAGGTTAGAAGAACTGACTGAATTGGAAGGGAAGCGCCTCCAAGCTCAGAAGAACATCCAAATGTATCAGGCCCGCATGGCCACTGCATTCAATAAACTCGTAAGAGGATGAGAATTCAAGAAAGGTGACCTCGTCATGGTCAAGAAAAAAGAAGTCATGGCGTCCAACCCAAAAGGAAAGTTGAATGCTAATTGGGAAGGTCCTTATGTGATACAAAGGGTCTACGAAGGAGGGGCCTACGTAGTTGTTAACCATCGAGAGGAAATTCAGTTCTCGCCACTCAACGGTAAACACCTCAAGCTGTATCATGCTGCACAACCAATATTCCCCGAGTAATCGGGCCAAAACACCCTTTCCTTGACTTAGTGGCATCCCGCCCTAGCCGAGATACTACCTTTCTTCGGCTTAGTGGCATCCAGCCCTAGCCGAGATATACCTTTTCCTTGGTCTAGCGGCATCCAGCCCTAGCCGAGATACACCCTGTCCTTGGCTTAGCGGCATCCAGCCCTAGCCGAGATACGCCCTTTCCTTGGCTTAGCGGCATCCCGCCCTAGCCGAGATACACCCTTTCCTTGGATTAGTGGCACTCCGCCCTAACCAAGCTACCTTTCCTTGGCTTAATGGCATCCAGCCCTAGCCGAGATATACCCTTTCCTTGGTCTAGCGGCCTCCCGCCCTAGCCGAGCTACACCCTTTCTTGGTATAGCGGCACTCCGCCCTAACCAAGCCATCCCTCATCATGATCTAATGGCATTCCGACTTGTCACCCTCCCAAAAAAGAGGGGAAGAGAGAATAAAAGAATGAAAATAAATAAATAAATAAAAAAGATGGGGTTAAAAATAGAGATACCCCACCGGTCTTGTTCAGGTTTTCTGAGCAGGGGCAAAAATGGCTAAAACCCAGCTGTGGTGAAAACCCGAAAGGGCACTTCAGGCAAAATCGGGTATCCCGCCACGTGAAAACCCGAAAGGGCGCGTGAGCAAAAGCAAGAGGGGGCTGGCCCCGGTGAAAACCCGAAAGGGTGCTTGAGTCAGTAACGTGGTGATCCTAAAGAAGCCTCACCTCCCGCCATAAACCTCTCGTCAATCGACCGGCACCTTGCCCGATCAACGATCAAACCCACCCAGTATAGACCCTACGTCTGTCCTGATAAAACCCCCATACCTTGTCCAAAGTCCCGCCATGGCGAAGTTCACCGTTGATCCATCGGCATCCTGCCCGATCAATGATGAAACCTATCCAGTTTAGACCCTACGTCTATCCTGATGAAACATATGAAATCCTTGCATTGGTATAAACCCAATACCGATGATGAAACCTACTGTTGATCGGTCGGCATCCCGCCCGATCAGCGATGAAACCTGTCCGGGCTAGACCCTACGTCTATCCTGATGAAACATATGAAATCTTTGCATTGGTATAAACCCAATACCAATGATGAAACCTGCTGTTGATCGATTGGCGCACTGCCCGATCAACGATGAAACCTATCCAGTTTAGGCCCTACGTCTATCCTAATGAAACATATAAAATCTTTGCATTGGTATAAACCCAATACCGATGATGAAACATGCTGTTGATCGATTGGCGCACTACCCGATCAATGATGAAACCTATCCAGTTTAGACCTTACGTCTATCCTGATGAAGCCTATGAAATCCTTGCATTGGTATAAACCCAATACCGATGATGAAACCTGATGTTGATCGATTGGCACCCTGCCCGATCAACGATAAAACCAGCCTAGTGTAGACCTTACGTCTATTCTGATGAAATTCATGAAATCCTTGCATTGGTATAAACCCAATATCGATGATGAAACCCACCTTTGGTCGATGGGCACCCTGCCCGATCGACAAAGAAACCCGTCCTATTAAATTTGCATGTCTCTTTACGTCCCGCCGTGATGAAACCTATCATTGGTCGATCGGCACCTTGCCCGATCAATGATAAAACCTGTCCAGTTTAGACCTTACGTCTACCACGATGAAACATATGAAATCTTTGCATTGGTATAAACCCAATACCGATGATGAAACCTGCTGTTGATCGGTCGGCATCCCGCCCGATCAGCGATGAAACATGTCCGGGCTAGACCCTACATCTATCCTGATGAATCATATGAAATCTTTGCATTGGTATAAACCCAATACCGATGATGAAACCTGCTGTTGATCGGTCGGCATCCTGCCCGATCAATGATGAAACCTATCCAGTTTAGACCTTACGTCTATCCTGATGAAGCCTATGAAATCCTTGCATCGGTATATACCCAATACCGATGATAAGAGTAGCCACTGATGAAGCAGCACATCGCCTGATCCGTGCTAAAAATCCCAATTCAAATATATATATATATATATATATATATATATAATAAATAAAAAGGATGGGGTTAAAAATAGAGATACCCCGCCAGACTTGTTCGGACATTCTGAACAAGGGAAAAAATGGCCAAAACCCAGCTGTGGTGAAAACCCGAAAGGGCACTGTAGGCAAAATCGGGTACCCCGCCACGTGAAAACCTGAAAGGGCGCGTGGGCAAAAGCAAGAGGGGGCTGGCTCCGGTGAAAACCCGAAAGGGCGCTTGGGTCAGTAATGTGGTAATTCGAAGTTCCATGCCAACCGGCACGCTACCTTTACCTCCCCTTCACTGATGAAACCTTCCGTCGGTCAGTTGGCTCCATTCCCCACCGATGATAAAACCCTTCCGGGGTAGACCTTACGTTTACCCTGATGAAATCTACATTCCCTCTTTCAAACGTCCCACCGACAATGAAACCCATCACCATTCTGATGAAGCCTGTCCAGCTCAGACCTCACGTCTGTCCTGATGAAGCCTACGCATTTCTTGGCAAGCCCCACCTGCGATAAAACCTGTTGGAATAGACCTTACGTCTGTTTTGACGAGACCTACACCGTCACGTACGTCCCACCGTTGATCGACCGGCACCTCGCCCGATCAATGATGAAATCCTCTGTCCGGTTTAGACCTTACGTCTATTCTGATGAAACTCATGAAATCCCTTTGCATCGATATAAACCCAATATCGATGATGAAACCAACTGTTGATCGATTGGCACCTTGCCCGATCAATGATAATACCCTATCCAGTTTAGACCTTACGTCTATTCTGATGAAACTCATGAAATCCCTTTGCGTCGATATAAACCCAATATCGATGATGAAACCCGCTATTGATCGATCGGCACCTTGCCCGATCAATAATGAAACCCTACCCAGTTTAGACCTTACGTCTATTCTAAAATGTCCCTTGCATCGATATAAGCTCAATATCGATGATGAAGTCAACCGTTGGCTGATCGGTACATCACCCGGCCAATGATACAATCTGTCCAGTTCGTACTTTATGTCCGTTCTGATGAGAACCACATATCCTTTTCAATGTCCCACCTGCAATAGTCTCTACCCAGCCTAGACCATACGTCTACTCTGATGAGACCTCTTCATTTGCATTCCGGCAAATCGTCTCCCTTACGGCACACATGGCCAATAGGACGTTTGCTGCCACCAACAAAATTCGGTTCAAGCACCTCCTCGGATGCCGTCACGCGGGGGAGCGAGTTCCCCATCCTTTCTCTGAAGGGGTGGACGCTCTCCTGCCAAGGTACGAGCCATTCGCATGAGGGATTGTCAAAACCGCTACCCCACTTTCCAAAGTGATAAAACCACATGCAGAATAAGATGGAGACGCATGAAGCCAAGAGATTCCTTTCCATTGAAAAGGGAGTACATAAAGGGCCCCGAGGGGACACCATATCACAAAAGAGAACAAAAAGAAAAAGAAGGGATAGACAATTTATGGCCGCCGGAATATATCCTCGAAGGCCAGAAGACCCACATAAGGAGCGGCCCCCAGCTCATGAAGGCGCGCCTCCTCCTCCTGAAGTCCAATGGACATGTCTTGGAGAGACATCACTCGTCCCTCCAGCGAGGCTACCTCCTCTTCGGACCGCGGTCGGATAAAGGATAATTGCTGCAGTTCGGCTCGAAGTCCAGAGAGCTCCGTCTCCAAGATGGCCATCCGGTCCCGCACAGCTTCTTCCCGCTGAATAGCACCTTGTAGCTCGGCTCGGCGTTCATCAAGCATAAGCGTCAGCTTCCCCAGCTCAGATTTATATTCTGACCTCTGCAGCTTCAACGTCGTTAGCTTATCAACCATGGTCCATGCTAGGAAGTCTCTCCGATGCACGAATTTCAGTAGAACCAGCACCCGCTGAACCCATATGTCCAAAGGGCAGTTCATGGCCTGCAAGCCAGCGGTGAAGCGATTGGCGATTTCCTTCAGTTGCAGATACGTCAAGCCAGCCTGGGATTCTACCAGCTGACGTAGCATGTCCAGATGCTGCCAGACAAAGTTGTCAGAGGAAGCGAAGCCGAAGGAGGCAGAGGGGATGACTTCAAAGGTCACCTCGCCATCGATATCTTCCCACAATGCAACGTCTGGCTGAGAGGACGAAGACGGCAGATCTACTGTAAGGGCTGGCCAGTCCTTTTCTGTGCTCTCCTGCTGAGCTGAAGATTCCTCCCCTATCGCTGTATCGGAAGCTATAGCTTGAACATCCGCAGGGGGAGAATCGATGAAGGATGGAGCTGCCTCTTCATGAGTCTCTTGAATAGGGGCTTCATCTTCAGCTGCTCTTTCTGGTGACAGGGAAGGAGCTGCTATAGTCGGAGAAGGCAGAAGTCCAGTCTCTATAGCCACTATGGCAGGGACTGCTGACTCGGGCGCAATTGACATTACTGCAGCCGGTATAAAAGCAGAGCTTCTAGATGGATCGGCTTCGGCTCTGAAATCCAAAGCCCTGATAGGAATGCAACTTTCTCCTGAGGCCCCTAAGTCCAACGATGCTAAATCTGTCGAAGACTGTATCCGCACTGGCACAGGGCGAATGATCTCAGGAACTCCCATGCAAGTTAAAGGTAGAAAAGGGACAATAGCCCAGTTCGTAGAAGAAATGTCCGTGATAGCTACGGTTGTGTATGAGCTAGCAGTGACAATGCCCTAAGACCAAAGCAAAGCAACTTTCAGCACTAGATGAAAGAAACAGATGAAGCAACAAATATGAAAAGGAACCCACCTTTGAAGCAGGGTCCACACCCTCGAAGTGGGGTGAAAGAGAAGGAAGCTCCGTAGTCGGAGTAACAAATGGTGGAGTTATGTCAATCTCGGTGTCAAGCCTGGCAAACTCCTCTTGCAACTCCTCCTCGGAAGATAGCACCAGCAGCTTAGCAGGCTGAAAAGGCAGAGCACCTTTTGCAAATACAAGTGGGGCCTCTGATTCAGGAGCATCCCCCTCACTGCCACTGAAAGTCGCTTCCTCCTCATCAGAGACTATCTTAGAACTGCCTGAGGATATTTCCACACTAGCTACACGCTGTGGGGCCACCTCTAAAATATGTCGGGATGTAGATCGGGTAATTATGCGCCTGGCCGGAACAGTACTCTGCTTCGACTGAGTCTTGTGACCCTCCTGTGGTTGAAGCAATTCTTCTGTCATCATAGCTTCAGTCTGCTCTTCGCCTGCCACTGCTGCAAAAGGGACCTCTGAGGAATATAGCAAAGAAGACAATGCAAGTATGAAACAGATGAGAAAAAAACACACTTACCCTCCGCCTCACTAGCCGGCGTGGGAGAAGGCAACCTGGTCTTCACCACAGAAGGTGCTACAACTGGCTCTTGGGCTGTGCAAAAGGAAGGGGTCAGATTCAAGGACTTCTTTGAAATCCAGCGAAAGAGAATGAGGAATGCAATTGCAGGCTATTGATGTTACCCTGAACCGATGTCTGAGCAGCCTCCCTTTCAGATTCAAACTCATCAAATGAGGGAATATCAGGGAGAGGGGTCCCAGTGTCCATAGCTACCGAAGCCGATTGCTGAGCATAAACCTTCTTGGCCTTCCTGGCCTTCCCAACTGTAGCCTTAACTACGGAAGCCTTTCTCTTCTTGCCAGGAGGCAGGGGAGTAGTAGTCGGTGCTGCTGCAGGGATTTCAAAATAAGTAGGCTTCTCAGCCTGCGCAATGATTTTCTATAAAGCCCCTGTCGCTTTATATCAGGCCTGTCTGTTGAAGATGTCAGAGAGGTAATGTGATCAGTGGATGCAAAGTGTAAATACTGAGTAGAAATCACTACAGTCAGGAAAGAAGAGATCATACCTGCTGGGCTGTCGTAAAAGATAGAGAGCGGCCAGTACAGATAAGCTACCTCCTTGGAGCGTGAAGCAGCCTCCTTGATAAGCCAGCATACATCGCCAAGTACCTGGCACTTCTCCACTAAAGCTGCCAGGTCACTATGACCATGAAGGTGAAGACACCGAAACAAGTCGAGGTGGTCCATACCCCAGCCGTCGACATAATGAAAAGAGATAAACAACGGCTTGTTCAATATGCCGGCTATCGGGTTTTCTGCAGATAACCCGTGTAAATTCAGCAAAATAAACAACCAAGACGTCTGCTTGTAGTACGTCTGGGTTCTATCTTCCCAGCGCACAAACGTCCTATATGGGTAAAATCTATCTGTCGGACCCCTCCAAGAAACTACTGCGGGAGCGGCTCTTCGACAGGAAATGGATATTGTTGCGCCTCCAAACGAGCGTCCCCTACACGGCTCAAATGTTTCAAGTTCTGCATGAAAGTGTCCTCATTGATAGCAGCAAAGACATGAGCAGGTGGGTCGGAATCCTTTTCCTTCAAAGCCCGACGCTGGGCCAGATAGTTCTCAGCCTCCCTCTGGTGCTGTGAATAAAGCCTTCTCAGGTGGGCCTCGGGGATGTCAAACACTGGCCCGGGCTGTTGTTTCAGAAAGGAACGCTCGGCCACGTCCCAGAATGTACCTCTACTATCCCTGTAGAAGCTGGTTCGAATGTTCCACCATTTGATATATTCTGATGTTACCCGGGGAACACGGTTAGAAACTGTGGGAACTCTGAAAACTGCACTGTCCTGGCGATGCTAGAAATCCCACCACAACCGGCCATCGCCGACAATGGTGGACCCATGCTTAGCCCGGCTATCCAGGGGAAATTGAGCAACCGTTGTGGGGATATGCTGGTCATAGCCAAAGTTCCGCCCAAAGCGGAATGGATAGTATGGTTCCAGAAGGAGCAGGCCACCCTTTCTGAAAACTAAGACACTAGGACGGATGGCCATGGCCCATCTGACCAGCTCCGGCTCCAGGATTGGCCGGGCAGTGTTAACCCCTGAGACAGGATGGATATATGTCTCTACCTCTTCCAG
The DNA here is from genome assembly GCA_022559845.1 of Amorphophallus konjac. Taxonomy (NCBI): domain Eukaryota; kingdom Viridiplantae; phylum Streptophyta; class Magnoliopsida; order Alismatales; family Araceae; genus Amorphophallus; species Amorphophallus konjac. The sequence continues at coordinate 319,994,391 of CM040125.1, forward strand.
CTTGCACTCTCTCTGAGGATCAATCAAAGGAGCTGAACCTGCTACCAAGCTCCAGAAATGAATACTGCCAGGGGCATCCACCGGCACCTTTATCAGTCGACCCCTTATTTTGAACAGCTGATCATAGAAAGGACCAGGTTCAGCACTGGCAAACTCAATCATTCTGGGCAGTACTGTGTCTGCCTGCAAAGTTCTGGGAGCCAACTGAGGAAATAAACTGCAGACCCAGGCGTTGAAGAAATGAAAAGGACCCACGGTCCTCAAAGAACGGGGAGTCCGGTGCTTGTACAGATCCCCCAAAGACTTGTATATCAGACACAGGGCCACTGGGCAGAGCGACAGCCTCATTCCCCAGGCCATCTGACAGGCCGGATATATAGCTTCTGGCCGGATGATTGTCTCGTCCCCTTGAGGGAGAGCGAAAGTGCACAGCCAGAATGTGAAATAAGCCGCACAATGTGTGATGGGGTCTACGCCTGCTGGGTTGGGACCACCGCTGCCTGCACGGCGCAATGAAGATGGCAGCGCCGACTTATAACGGGGAGCCCTTACCTGCTTGCTAGCAGTCGGACCCACGGAAGGGAAGTCTGCATATTTCAGGGGGCCGTCAAAGAAGTACTGAATCCACTGCCCTACCCGGATCCGCAGCTTGCTGCCCTTCTCTCGGGGATGATAACCTTTGGAGGACCCTCTACTGTACGCCAGACAAATGGAGTGATATGCCTTCATCAGGTACCGGTATGAGAAGCCAATGGAATATCTACCTTCACCATCAGAGCTATCCTTCTCAGAATCTGCCAAGCAGACTTCTTCATACGGCTCGCCGTCAATAGGCAGTTCGGAAATCTGTGACAGACTCCAGAGGTCAAGAGATGTCTCACCCTCTGCTGTATAGAATATGTTGAATAAGGGGCAGAAGACCTCGAACATCCCACAGCATAACCCTCGGGATATAGGATACCGAAATCGGGAAGCAAAAACACTATGATATACCCCTGCTCTGATCAGCAGAGGGGCATATTCCTTCAGAACAAACTCAGTAAATTCCACGGCTCCTACCCGAAATAGGTGGGCGTCAGTGATCTTGGTATCCCCAAACCAACCAGCGGCCAAATGATACTTGAACTGAATGGCCGAACAATTCAGCACAAAAGGCTCTTCGCGGTACCCCCACTTTACTGGCGCCAGGAAGAGACCATAGCCGGGCTTCTCCCTATTGACTCGGCCACTGGCATTGTCCCACCGAGCAGGTGTGAACTCCGGGGCCCGGGTCAGCATTTTCTTTTCCGGCTCCAGCTCCGATATGCCAAGGACTGCATCCCAGTCACGCTTCTCCCCGGGAAGATATATAGCCTTTCCGCGATACACTAAATCTTTCAGGCTGTCTCTCTCAACGAGAATTGCGGCTTCAACTGTACGAGCTATTCGGTAGTACCGCATTCCACCCACGGTGAAGGTCCGGATAAACGGCAGCAAGTGTTTGTCCTTCGGGAAATCCGGGCGATAATCAGTGCCCCGTCTGAAGCATGTTTCCATGGCAGTGGAGTATACCCGGGAGGTTGACACCGTATCGGTGTCAGAATCGGACGATTCATCAACGGAAGCAATCTTGTCGTATCCGAAGTCGAGGCTGTGCACATTCAGCCAGTTTACTGTGGCCCGTGATATATCTGGTTGGGCCGACGAACTGGCCCCGACACCTCCAGGGGATGCCGCAGCAGAGCCTGAAGCCATTGCAGTGTCTGCAGTCAAAGAAGAAAAGTGAATTAAAAATCTTAGAACAATGGGCAGTCTTATAAAGATTGTAACATGAGAGCCTATGAAAATTTCGGCAGCATCTCCCCTTATCTGGGGTCTGCCCAAGAAGAATAGGGAGTCACCAACCAAGAGGGGTGATCTCGGAAACAAAAGGGATTAAATCCCAAAGATCGTCATACCCAGGCGAAATCAAATAAGACGGGAAGAAGCCGGATGGTCGGAGGGGAGGAGCTCGCCGCCACCGCCGAGAGAGAAAGAAAGTGAAGAGAGAGAAGGGGCTGAGAATAATGAGAAGCCAAGAGGCTTTGGCGCCTCAAATAGAAGGCCGAAGCGAAGGGCTCTCGGCGCGGTAGAATGCGCGCCGAGAACCCCCATGCCGAGAGACCCCCTCGGCCGAAAGGCGTGCCGAGAAGCACCCCGCGCCGAGAAGCCCTCCGCGCCGGGAAGCTAGGCGCGCCGAGACCCCCTCTCCACGCCGAGAGGTCTTCACGCGCAGAGAAGCCTATGGCCTCGTGCCGAGAAGCTCCAAAAAGCTGAAAATAAAGTCAAACAATATGAAGATAGAAAAGAAAGATACATGTACAGAATATTGTTGCAACGATATGATCAGGTCTAAGGACCGGATTGAAAAGTAAATTGAGGAAGATACCCTCGAATAATGAAAGTCACCTGCAGGCCCCGTGCCGCTTATTCTGCGCTTACGCCGCCCGCAGGTGGGGGGCATTTGTTGACACCTTGAAAATGAACAAGGGTGGAAGCAAATCATACCCACAGTGAAAGACCAATGATGAAGCTCGTCAACCATTTACCCGGCTGAAGCCTTTGTCAGCCGAGCTGATGTCCGGTGCCGATGTCACTCAGATGGCAGCACTAACGAAGCAGTAGTCGCTTGACTAATGAGACTTCTTAGCACACTTTAATAGGAACTATGTTGCTGCCTCATCCAAGAATCCACAGATGACATGTCATGGTAAGTCAGATGTCGGCTTATTAACAGATGTGATGTAAGATAAAGATGAAGCCGGTACCGGCAGATGAAGATTGCAAAGGCTTTTGCAAAGTCAGAACACAAGAAGAATCGTCTCCACAGATTATACACCCGGCTGAAGTCTTCCCAGACTAAAGCTGATGTCCGATCTCGTCACCATTCAGGTGACGATATCGATAAAATGATGCTCGGTTTTGTCATCATTCAGATGGCAATACTGATGAAACCCCTGTCCGCAGACTGATGAAAACCCTGCTAATGATCTCAATACAAACTATATCACCAACGGAGGACCCTCTTGGGTACTGATGTACTTGAAGGGCCTATCAAAGGCCTGGTCAAAGAGACCTAAATGGGCCTTTAATGGTGGCGCCGGGAGCCACTTTGTCAAAACCCAAATGATGCACAAGGTTGGAGTCCTGCGCGCCGGGAAGTCTTCAGCTGAGGCGCGCCGTGAGGTGTCTGCCGAAAAGGCAAGGAGGGACGGCTATAAAGCCCCTTCCCTTCGAAAGGCTGATGGTCGGGGGGGTCAAAAAATCAGAGATAGAAAAAAAGAAAGGAAGAATAGAAGCGAAAACCAGATAAAGAGCCAGAAGAGAGACCGAGAGGGAAAGAAAGAAGAAGCTTAGAGAAGAAGAAGAAAGGGAGACTCAGGTGGGTAGCCCGGGGAGGGAGAGGAGTCAATGCTCGCCCTCCCCCCCATGCTTTCCTCTTTTTATTTTCTTTTCTGATGTAATCTGGCGAGGCTTTCTCGATGTATCAATGTAGCCAGAGGATTCCGGTCTCGATTTCCATCTCTCTGTCTTTCGTTTACCTTCTACGATCTGTACAGGTTTGGGATGATGCAATAATATGAAAGATGAACATGGCTCATTTAAGCATTCGATCGATTGAAATATCTGCTGTATTTCTCCCCTGCTTGCATCGGCTGTTCTTCTGAATGTCGTTTTGCCTAGATGTTATAGCTTTCCGATTCATGTTTCGACCTCCCCTCCCTAGCCTGTCCTCTGGTGGAAGACGAAGACGGAGTCTCAACCCTCATCCAGTGGGTTATTAGGCTCTGTCCCTCCTCTTCCTCCCCCTCGGATCATGGTTTCCCCAGATATCACAGATGTCTGTCGAGCTCCCATCTCGTTCAGAGTCAGAGACATCAATCTCTTGACCGTCTGAGCAGCAGGTGAGTATAGAAAACGCCATACGTCCCATGAGGATTCGATAATGGATGATCTGCCCTTCGACTGATGCTAACCCTCGCGTAAACCCCTTCTTAGTCCAGATCTTGACTCAATCCGAGCCAGAAATCCCAGAAATCGCCTGAGCAGAGTACCGCAGTTCAGCCATAAACCCTTTTAGCCCCTTCCCGGCGTGGCCATTTTCCCGCGAGAACTACTCTGCCGAGAGATCCCCCTTGCTTTAGCCCCTTCGGCAAGGCAAATAAAGCCTATCCCAATACAGCCTTTCCGGCCCGGGGGCCTCCCGGCGCCAGGTTCCCGGCGCGGTCATTACCGCGCCGAGAACCCTTGCGCTGAGAGCATTCCCCCTTTGCCAATAAAACTCACGCCGAGAACCCTTGCGCCGAGAGCATTCCCCCTTGGCCAATAAAACCCACGCCGGGAACCATGCTTCCTGCCACCCCTGCTTTACACTGTGAATCCTCCATTCCTTGAACCCCGGAGGAAAGCCTTCCTGCTACAGGCCAAGGAACCACACAGATGCCCTCTGAAGTCCGATCCACCAAGCCTTGCATCTTGTCGAAGGATACTCTTGATCATCATATGTGCCTAAGGGATAAACATCATTGGGGATAACTCCCCTACATAACCTTACGAGCCAGAGAAACTCTGCCACTGCATAAGTTTCAATGGCCTCAAAGGGATATTAAGTTGGTGCTGTGATCACATACACGGGCTAGGGGTCCCATACCCCCCTTATTCTGGCTTTCATCTCGGCACTCTGTGGGTGATCATCTATTACTCCCTGGCATACGCTAGGTACGGGGGAGGTGCTGCTGAAATCCTCCCAGCCGATGAAAAATAATACTGAAGCTGTCCTCTGGGCTCCGTATGGTGATGGTGAAAAGGACCTCTGTGTGGGGCTCTTCCCCTCCAATCCCTCTCAGTTCTCGGCCTCCTTTGAAGCATATACAACTAAAACCAGTTGAACCCCATCTCTAGTCTCCAGAGCCAATCTACTCTGATATAATTCCCAGAAAACTCTCAAAATCCTAAAAACAGGGTACCGTAAAGTCCTAAACCCCTCACGGCGCCCAAACACCCCTTCTCGGCCAGCTACCTCTCGGAGCCACCAGCTCCCGACGCGGCCTTCAGCGCGCCGGGAACCTCCAGGCCGAGAGCTCCTCTTCCCCCTTTAGCCTACGCCGATAACCCCCTTGGAGAATCTTCAGCGCGCCGGGAAGTCGGCACCGGGAGCTTCCTGGATTCTTCCTTTTGCCTACACCGAGAACCTCCATCTCCTTGCTACTCATGCAGGGAGCCTTAGCCTCCCATCTGTGGTCATGCCGAGAGCCTAAGTTGCCACCCTGTGAGCCCAAATGCCCAGAGCTAACCTACACAGAGATATTCGTGGATCACCAGATGTGTCCCGAGGATAAAGTTAAAGGGAGGTAGACTCCCTTATGTTCCATCGATTCATGTCGAAGTCACAACGACGCGCCTCCCTCTTAGCTCCGGTGAGCCATGCCAATGCATGAGTGCCACCAGCTCCTGTGAGGGAAGAATCAAACATTGCCTTAGGGCATACGTGTGTAACGTGGAGAGGCCTGACCTCTCTCTTTCTTTCGACTTTCACCTCGGCACTCCGTGGGTGATATTTCCCTCTGGGCATGATCCAGACCATGGGGAAGTGCCGCCGAAATGTTAACCGATGCTTTAAACCTCCGTCATGATCGCGGCTCATCCTGTCCGCGATTGATATCCTCTGTTTTACCTTTCCCCTGAGTCTGATTGTTTTTCGAGCCGTCGATTCAGCGATATCGTCTGTTTCTTCAATCGATATTATTATCTTGCCCGCCTTCCTGGCTCTGGTATGAAATTCAAACTGCGCACATAAAAAGAATATCCTTTTTATTATTGCCTCTCGAGGCCTCCTATTTTGGCGTTTAATCAAGGGTTATCCTTCCTTGGAAGGGCGTAATTAACGTCATAGCCTTTATGGTATGACGGACTTCTGGTCCCGACTCGGACTTCACAATCGACTGACCAAGTCAGATCGAGCGCACAATAAAATCGTCACACACGTGACTGGCACGCCTAATAAATCAATAAATCAAAAATCCCAAATAAAAATAATAAAAAAATATAAATAAATAATACAATGAAATAAGATAAGATCCACATTCCACAGCAGTTGAAGCGTCACGAAGAGAACTACCCCGTGCATGATCTAGAATTGGCTTCGATTATCTTCGCCTTAAAGATCTGACGACATTACCTCTATGTGGAGAAGTTCACTATATTTTCGGACCACAAAAGTCTGAAGTATATCTTCACCCAGAAAGATTTGAATATGTGACAAAGAAGATGGCAGGAGTATCTCAAAGACTTCAACTTTTCCATTCAATATCACCCTAGCAAAGCAAATGCTGTAGTCCACGCGCTCAGTAGGAAACCTCTAGCAACTCTAGCAAGTCTCAGGAAAGGTATGACCTATCTTATAGAAGATTTTGCTCATTTGAATCTTGATATTGATGAAGAAGAAGAAGGGTGTATAATTGCCAATTTCCAGTCACAACCTACCTTAATTGTAGACTTAGTCAAGTTACCAGAAAATGACCCTATGCTGGTAGAAATCAAGACTAATATTTATCAACAGCTGAAATTTTCTATCTCGATCGATGGAAGGCTACTATTCAAGGGTCGGATCTGTGTGTTGGATCATGCCGATACTAAGAAACTGATCATTGAAGAAGCTCATAAATAAAAGTATGCTATTCACCCTAGTGCTAACAAGATGTACCAAGATATAAAGAGGAATTTCTGATGGCCCAACATAAAGAGAGAGATAGCGGACTTTGTATCTCGCTGCCTTACTTGTCACCAAGTTAAGGCGGAACATCTAAAGCCCGCTGGTAAATTACATCCCTTGGAAATTCTCGAGTGGAAATGGGAGAGCATAGGGATGAATTTCATCATGGGTTTACCTGAGACAAGAGGTGGACATGATGGTATATGGGTGATCATAGATTGATTGATTAAATCTGCACATTTCTTACCTATTAAAAGTTGATGGTCTGTGGATATATTAGCAGCTTTGTATATGAAGGAAATTTTCAAGTTGCACGGTGTCCCTATCACTATTATTTTTGATCGAGACCCTCGCTTCACATCACAATTCTAGAAGGGTCCACAACATTCCTTAGGGACCCGACTCAACTTTAGCACTGCTTTCCATCCACAAACTGATGGTCAAACTGAAAGGACAAATCATGTGATAGAAGATATGCTCAGGGCTTGTACTATTGATTTTGGTGAGAGTTAGCATGATCACTTGCTTCTAGTTAAATTTGCCTACAACAATAGCTACCAAGCTAGTATACAAATGGCACCATTCGAGGCATTATATGGAAGAAGCTGCCGCTCACCTATATGCTGGAATGAAGTTGGGGAAAGACAACTTCTAGGCCCTGAAATCATCACCGAGAAGGTAAAGCTTATTAGAGAGAGACTCCAGATGGTTCAATATAGACAAAAATCATATGCTGATAATAGAAGGCAAGACCTGGAATTTCAAGTGGGAGACCATGAGTTTCTCAAGGTTTCTCCAGGTCGAGATATTCGAAGGTTTGGCATAAAAGGTAAACTCACTCGGAGATATATTGGACCTTTTGAAATTCTTGAGAGGGTTGACGAGGTCGCATATTGGATTGCTTTGTCTCCTCAATTAGCTGGAGTCCACAATGTATTTCATGTCTCAATGCTCAAAAGGTATGTCTATGACCCATTCCATGTTATAAGTCATGACAACCTGGTCATTCAGAAGGATTTCACGTACGAGGAGAAGCCGGTCAAAATAGTTGATCGAGAGGTACGTCAACTTTGAAATAAAACTATTCCCATGATGCAAATCCAGTAGAGTAAGAGACTAGACAATAAGGCGACATGGCAGACGGAGGAAGCAATGCGGAAGAGATTTCAAGAGCTATTCGATTGTAAGTAAAAGAATTTACACTCTCCATAATTACCATGTAATGAATTTGGGGACCAAATTCTCTTTATGTGGGAGACGGTGTAACACCTTGAAATTTTCTAGGAATTTTTAGGAATTAAATATAATTATTAAGCATTTAAGAAGGCTTAATGCTCTATTTAATGAATTATGGGTTAGTTAAATAAATTTAAAGGCCTTATATTACCCCAATAAATATGCCCACTTAAATTGGGCCCAAAAACCCAATTCCCAGACCTTTTAGCCCAAGCCCACTTCTAGAGATGTAATTAGGGCTAATTTTAGATTTAAATAGGGCAAATAGGGGATAAATAAGGGAAAATAAGAAAATCTAAAAATTTTGGATAAATCGCCAGAACGCGGTCTATCGCATGAACGCGTTCTCAAGACAGCGGTCCAGGGGCGACCGCTATCTCCTTCCGAAAATGTGATCTATGGAGGCGTGAAAAAATGGGATTTTTACCATCCCAATCACCATGAATCGATGCTATCTAGTGAGGAAATCTGTCTAGGACTCTTGAGGACCAATCCTACTCTAAATTAGGACTCCTAATTTGTTTTAATCTCTCAAACCCTAGGCCAACTCTATAAATAAACCTGAACTTCGACTTACGCGAACCCTAATTTTGGAGTACGTATTTCGATGGTAAGGAATAATCTTTCCAGGTTTGTCCTTTTGAAGATTTTGTTCCTTTTAGTTTTGTCTAACTTCGCTCTAAACCCCCTGCCAGGAGATCAAGACCTTGAGAAGTTAGAAGTCCCGGAAGCCACTAGTTCTCTGCAAACTGCACAAGAACGAGTGGATTTCTTTGAGAAAGATTAGGGATTTAGGAACCCTAATCGGGGTAATTTCGAGTTTGGTCTTTACAAATAATTGTTCATTTTTATGTCTTCTCACTACCCTCCAAATCACGTGCTAGGAAACCAATAGGTCGAGGAGATAGAACCGCTAGAAGTTGGAGGTTCCACGCAGGACGTACAGGAATAAGGACCTTCTTCCAGTAACAAATTCGAAGTCAAGGGATCAAATTAAAGGTAGGTTATCTCATGATGGCTTGAACTACGTGTTAGGAAGAAAATTCCTCTAACCATGCTTGATTTCATGCTTTATACACGTTGTATTTCATGTTTTTAACGAACTACGCAACTAGCTTTTCATAGCATACATCTCCCTGCACCTTGTAACTAAAGATAAGAATTTTAGCATGATTCATGTCCTTCCGTGAATCTTTTTCGTTCTAAACATGCTCTTACATGTTTTCCTACTATTCCTTATAGTTTCATGCATTAGTTTCCTTAGAATAGGCCTTGCACGAACTATTGATCTTCTGCCTGTTGCAAGTATAAGGCGGTCTCTCAGAGACTGCTACTATCAAGTAGCGGTTCCAGACTAACCGCTACTTCATGAAAGCGGCTCTGGCTAGACAACTTTCTTCTTTCTGATTTCTACTTCATGTTAACTATAAACAACATGTAGATCAGCCTCTGTAAACATATGTTAAGCCTAGGTAATTAGGTCCAATTCCTAGTTATGACCTGACATTCATGATTTTGGTTATATTGTGCATCAATCATGATTGATTTCATGCCCTTCATGACTTATAAACTTATTTTAATCTTATGCTAATTTCATGCCAAAACACTATAGTTTGTACTTAAAGAAATTTCCATGATTTGATTGCACTTAGATTTATGTTTTTGCATGTTCCTTTCTCACCTTATATTCTATTTTATAAGTTAGATGATTTGATTGCACTTAGATGTTTAATCTATCCAACCCGAACTAAGCAATAATATGCATATAAGTATGAAATATCATGAAGGAAAAGGGGCGATAATGAAAGATGAACTAACCGCGATCGCCACCAAGTATACCAACAGGCAAAATGTTATAAAAAGTGAAGTAGGGCCTATTGCATACCTTGGAAAAGAGAGAAGAAGACGCAGCTAAAGAATGCCACTAAGACGTGATAGCGTGTGATGAAATGGGTGCGAGAAACGTCGTGGATTGCACCTCCTCGCCTTCCAGCGGGTTATAGAGCGAGGGCCAGGCCATAGAGCGAGGGCCTCACGTTCTATCCTTGCTTTCCTGCAAATCAAAGATGAAACAATAGATAAATGCCCATTAGAAACTGAAGTGCAGTATCAATCCCGAATTGCATAAAGTAGGTGTAAAGAAAGGGGAAGAACACACCGGGGGAGGGTTTTTAACCCCTGTAAACGGGTGCAAAAGATAGGTGTGTGTGTTGTGATGAGAATAGAATAAAGAGACTGAAATAACACGCAGCAAGGTTGCGGAAAATGATGATGCAAAATGCAAGAAAATGCATAAATAGTGCAGACTGTAAACTATGTGAAAACAGAGAAAGTAGGAGCAGCGAACATGAAATAGAACGAGAAAGAAGAGCCCTTGATCGTAGGAAACTGAAGCTAATACTTCCCTGGATAGGTTGGGGTCAACGAAACGAGTTGACAATGCGGCATGGCTTCGCCCTAAACTGAAGAAGCGCCCCCCTTCGCACACTGCAGCGACTATATATAGAGTGCAAAAAACCCTAGGGTTGAAATCTGAGATAAACTACCAAAATAGGGATATATGTGAATAAAACTTGAGTTAATATCAAGGATAATACCCTAGGATGGATAATAGCCGAGCTAGATGGATATCCACATCAAAAACGACGCAAGATAGGGCTCCCGGAGAGTCCTCGGGCGAAGAAAACAGAGCCACAGTTGTGTAGGACTCTACTATGAGAACATGGTTGGTCGATCAACTGCTTCTTCATGAACGCAGTTATTCGAGAACCGCGGATATAAGAAGTCAATCTGGAGTCGACGCAGGAGGCCCACGGGGTCGATCCACCTACGGGCGCCAGGGAGAGGAGATTTGAGAACGCGGTTTGGAGGAAACCGCGTCCTCATGGTCGCGGTTTCCATCAAACCGCGGCCTTGCCCATTACTTAAAAATAAAATAATAAATATAAAAATAAAATATAAAAAATGGTTGAATGTGGTCCTACAGGAGACCGTGATCTGATGATCATATCACGGTCTCCTATAAGACAGCAACCTAGGTGAAATAATAATAAAATAAAAAAATAAAAAAGGGTGAACAGGCTCTCCTTACAGACCGCATTCTCATGAACGCGGTCTGATAGGAGACTGCGTCTAGAGAGCTACGCAGGATTACGCCGGGCGCCCGTTCGATGCTCCGAACGGCCTGAAAGTGACCCAAAAGTGGGGGAAATCGAAGATAAAAGCCTCCAAAGCTAAATGGGCTCAAAAAATAACCAAAAAATGGCTCAAAATATGGTCAAAGAATGACTCCAAAACAATGGGTAATTCGGAGCATCATGAAGGGTAAATATAAGAAATAACTCGACTTGTATGCTGTAGTTGCTGAGGGAGAATGCCCCCTGCATGGTCGGGTGCTATTCAGGGCATGGTCGGCTGTGGTGAGGCTTTGACTGACTTAGCACCACCTCGTGGGGTCTTAGATAGGATTCCTACTTGCCTGGATGTAGATGGATGCATATCCATTTCATTTAATTGCCTTCACAACATCTCAATTTCCTGCTACTTTTTATATAGTACTGCCATGAAAGTAGGGTCTTGATGGGAGGAGCCAGGAATGTTGCCTTCGATCTCAGTTTAGGGTGTGATAAGCGGCATCCCACTATCATCACCGGCTACGACCAGTCCCTCAGAGACTGACACTATCGACCTCGTGCCTCCGCTTGGAGGAAGACTATGACAGTGCACCTCTTCATTAAGTAGTAGAGGGTATCCCCATTTTCTTCAAGACCTAGTAGCATGGCGAGAGGTAGAAGCTTAGTCTGATCTGCCCCCGTCAGCATGAAACATATTTCTTCATCTTCTTCCTCAGAAGTTTGAGACATGTTGGGCAAGGCTGACAGTGTGCCGCAAGATAGGGCAACGCCCCTTCTTTTATTCTTTGGCTTCTTCTTTTTCTTTCTCTTTGTGGCTGGCATTTGCCCCCGTGCAGGTCATTTTGTGTGCTTGGCATTTCTATTTTATTCTTATCTTCTTGTGTTAGCCTTAGGGATTCAAAATCTCCCAGGGAACATATTCTTTCAACTACACAGGCTAGATCTTGGGCTGTTAATACTCATCTGGCTCATTTATAATGGCATGTAGTCGTTCAACAGTTGGGTTGGCTTCTTTATGTACCCGCAACGGGGTTTGTTTCTTATTGTTGTTGGTAGGTATTCTAACAACCACTCGAGGGGCTGTTTCATGCCAGATAGGGGTCACAGCGGGTGGAGTAGGCCAAGGTATGACATCACGAATTTGGACCCCCGGAGTTGGGCGAGATACTGGCCTTCTTCTGGTTCTTATCGGCACTATCTGCCAACTTTCTTGCTCCTTTGTAGGCATTAGAGTATAGGCTTCGTAAGTGTGCTGGGTGCAAGACTCTAACACCTCTTTAGATAATTACTGATATAAAGGTATCATATTGACTGCTGCCCCCAGAGCGGGCATTTCATGGGGGTGTGGTGGATCAACCCAGTACTTCCCCATTTGCAGCTCCCCCCTTTTGATCAGGCCTCGGACTATGTCTTTGAATATATGGCAATCCTCGATAGCATCCCCAGATATGTGATGATAAGGGCATAAGTGAGGATCATCCCTTCTCTCGACATCGTTCGGCCTCTTCGATTTTGGGAGAATGACCTTATTATATTTAATGACCCACTCGAACAGGGCTCGAGTCTTGTCCTTAGGGAAGGCGTAGAGCTTCTTCGTCTTGTTCTGTAGGGAAAAACCCTCTTGATCTTCAACATATTCGGAGGGAGAGGGACTAGCTGCCCCTTTTCCCTTTTGCCTGAACGCCTTGAAATTGATAGTGTAAACTGCCTTAAGTGTCGGCCGTTTATCCCTTAGCCTGACTTTCTGGCTTAGGATAATAGGGGCGGAGGGATATCTTGCAAGGAAGGCCTCAATTTCTACCACAATGTTAATCAGCCGATCGAAAGACCTGACTTTAATTCTGATTATCCTTTCTAGGATCTTCTTCCTTAGATTTTGTTTGCAGATTTGTATCGCATCTTCTGGGTGTGAAGGATGCTTGCATCTCATGCTAAGGCTCCTACATCCCTTGATATAGTCTAAGGTTGTTTCATCATTTCTTTGCCTGGATGAATATAGCTCGGCCATGGTCACTTCTCTTTCAGCGACATAAAATCTTTCCTTGAACTTTCACTGCATGTCCGGCCAATCATTAAAAGATCCAACTGGCAAGTTTGAATACCATTTGAATGCGAATCTTATAAGTGAGGAGCTGAAGAACATCAATAAGTAGGATTTGTTAGTTGCCAAATTGCCCATCATATTGATATAATATGCTATATGTTCCTTCGGCGACCCTTGCCCAATGAACTTGTCACATTTTGGTGGCTTATTGACATCAGACAGTAGTCGCTTGGCAGCATGATGAACTAGCTATGGTACTTCATAGACATCGAAAGAGCTGTAATCATCACTGCCCCTTTCTTCCAACTTCGTCTCTATCATTTACTCCACCATTAGCTTATTCATCATGGTCAGGTCTGCCTGGCTTCGATGGAAATGAGCCTGCTACATTTGTGGTGTCGTCAATGTTGACACCCATTTTCAGCCTACAAGTTGAGTTATTCTCTTATTCATCTTTATAATGCTCTAAATTACCCATGGTTTTGGAGTCTTTTTTGAACCTATTTCGAGCCCATTTCTTGGCCATTTTTCAAGCCCATTGAGCTTCGGAAGCTTTTATCTTCAATTCCCCCACTTTCGGGTCCGTTTCGAGTCATTCAGAGGGTCGATCGGGTGTCCAGAAGAAACCCGCACAGCCTCTCTGAACGCGGTCGCCCACTAATTTTTAATTTTATTTTATTTATTTTGTCCATACGGGATGCGGTTCCCTTGGGAACCGCGTTCATGATAAACAGGTCCCTTTGGAACTGTGTTCACAATTTCATTTTTATTTATTTATTATTTTATTTTATTTTAAAATAATAGTATAGACACGGTTTAATGAAAATTGTGACTATTCTGCCGTGGTTTCACACAAACCGCATTTTCAAAGCTCCTCTCCCAGGCGTCCCAGAGCTGCGTCGACCCTGTAGGCCTCCTATGTCGACCCTAGTTTGATTTCTTATAGCCGCGGTTCTAGACTAACCGCGTTCATGCAGACGCGGTTGATCAACCAACCACGTTCTCGAACAGAGTCCAGAACATTCTGTGGTCCATTTTCTTTGCCCGAGGACTCTCCGAGAGCCCTATCTTGCACCGATTTCGAGTAGAATATCTTCGTAGCTTGACTATTATCTCTTCTGGGGATATATTCCCACTATTATCCACAGATTAATCCATCTAAATCTCAAAAATTGGGTGTTTATCTCTAAATGTTGACCTAGGGTTTTGCACCCGCTATATAAACTGCCCAGTTCGCAATATGCGAAGGGGGGGGGGTCTTCTTCGGTTCGGGGTGAAGCCATGCTGCGACGTCGACTCTTCTCTTCGACCCCAACCTGCAGAGGGGAGTATTAGATTCATTTTCCATGCTCAAGGGCTTGTTTTCTCCATCCCTATTCTTAGTTCTATGCTTTCTCTTTTTTTATTTCATCACAGATTCATGTTTTTTGTATTTTTCTTCATATTGCATGCACATTTCCTACAGTTATACTACATGTTTTTTCCTCCTATTTGCTTTAATCTCATCACAATACACACAGTTATTGTTTCCACCCTTCCACAGAGGTTAACAACCTCTCCCCGATGTGTTCTTCTCCCTTTTCTAGCACTGTTTTATCACTTCGGGATAGATGCGACATGCATAGTTTCTAATGGGTTTTTGCCTTTGTCTTTGTCTTTATTTTGTAGGAGAAGCAAGAAGAACGTGAGGCCCTCTTCTTCTATCCGACTGCAAGGCGAGGAGGTCAGATTCCACATAAGTTCTCGCATCCCTCTTCACACGCGATCATGCTTTAGTGGTCTCTTCTTTCGGCCACATCTTCTTCCCTTCATTTCCAAGGTACGCAGTGCCCTTCCCATCCTTTATTAGTCCTTTTGTGCGCTGTTATACTTGGTGGTGATCACGGTCTATTTGCTCATCTTCATCACCCCTTTGTTCATACTTTCATGCCCATATGCATATTATTATTTATGTCAGGGTGGGGTAGATAGTTTATCTACAACCTCTATTTTTTGGCGATCACGGTGGGATGCCTAGTTCCCATCACGTTTTTCTTATTCTCCGGCAACTTTGGGTTGTGTATGTCATTGTTTGGGTAGCATTTTCTTAAGTTTTCTGAAATTCTGCGTTCCTGGGACCTGAACACGGTTGCCAGGCAACCACTTCTATAAGAACACGGTTCCCAGGCAACCACTTCTGATTCTGGCAGATTCTGCGCACAGGCCCACATGAGCGTCCTTCTTTGGCGATTTAAATCACCTCCCGGGGTCTGATGGCTTTATTTTTGGTCTCATCTTGCAGACCTTTATATTGTATTCATTTTCATATATTATTTACATATATTTGGTCATGTTTGCATAATTTAATTATGTCTTGAAGTTCAAGTTTTCTGTAAGAAATCTACAGGCAGACCCGGGACAAGCTCTCAGGCCCATCTTTCTTGGGTGATTTAATTCACTTCCCGAGGTCTGATTGTGTGTTTTTTTCTCTCGTCTTGTATCCCTTTATATTGTCTTCATTTTCATATATCATATGCATTCATTCTGTGATGTTTTCATATTTTTAAAGTGTCTTCATTTTTGAGTTGTGCTGGAAATCTGCACGCAGACTCACAAGTGCGTTTTCTTTGCTGATTTAATATGCCTCCCTGGGTCTGATTGTGCCATTTTTTCACTCTATCCTATAGTCCTTTATATTATCTTCGTTCTCATATATTATTTGCATCCATATCATTGTGGTTTCATAATTTAATCTTGCCTTGCTTTTTTAGTTTTATGCTAGATTTCTGCATGCACTCCGATGGACATAGGATCATGCATTGCACTTTGTAGTTACATTGCTACCTTGGTAAGTGATCCTCTCATCTCCATATTCCTCGGGATCGACTAGGTGATCTTATCCGAGACCTCTGTAAGTCCCCGTGAGCCATGGATTCTCACACGGAAGTCGGGCCGGTTGTACCTTTCCTTAAGCTTGCATTTTACATACATGTGAGGGAGTTAACCTTAGTCAACCCAAAGTTTGAATCTTATTCCCATAGGATTCCTATCTTGAGGGAATTATTCATAATTCAAAACATTAAAATGCCTACCAAAACTTTGAAGAATAAAAAAATTCTCAACATTTTAACTTGTTTGACTTGGGTGAGATCCTTCACATTATTTGTGTGTTTGGGCTTGTCCAAGCCCATTTGTGGTGTTTGTGCTGCATTTCCTCATTATCCACATAGACTTGGTTTATAGGCACATTTAGGTTGGCCCATTCTGTGTGTCCATTGTCCAGTTCCATTGTCCTAGGTCGGTCTTGCATTGGTCCTAGTGAGTCAGCCCTCTCCCTTCAGCCCTTCACTCCATGCCCTTGCTTCCCTGGCTGTAGCTCCTTGATATTCCTGTAGAAAGTCTCCATTTGCCCTCATGGATTGCCATTTTAATCCCTTGTATCCATCTCCTTCTTCCCCATCCTCCTATTCCTGCGTGGAATCCTCTTCCCACGCGGGCCCATCTTCCCGTGCTCCCCTTGACCCATCTGAAGAAAAGGCTAATCTCATGGCCCATCTCTCATGTCTTGTTCGCCAAATGGACCTGGCCCAGGCCCAAAAATTGATTGCAAACCATCTGAATGGGCATTATTTTCTTAATGGGCCTCAATTTTATCTTAATGGGCCCTCTTCTTCTTCCTATGCTGTCGACCCAGTTTCTAATGGCCAATTTTATCTTAATGGGCCTCCTCCTTCTTCTCTTTATGTTGCTAGCCCGATGGGCCCATATGCTAATGTTTCTTCCCGGCCCACATATCCTTCCACTCCTGGAATGGGCTTTCCTTCTTGTTCTCAGTCCGGATCCTTTTATCCGGCCCAATACCATAATTCTGGTCCAAATTCATAATCTTTTGCTCAAGCTGACCGACATTTCTGTCGATCTCTCCCTACCCCGGAGATGATCTCTTGAGCCCAATGCTAGCTTGATGAACTACAACGTCGCATCGATCCTAAACCCTTTTTAAGTGTTCCACTCGCATTCCAAAATCTTTGGCTTCCACCTCCTTCAAAAATTCCTACGTATCACCTTTATGGTGGAACCTATGACCCCTATGTGCACTTGAAGGGGTTTGTTTATAAGTCGGCCCATTTTCGACATGACTAACGCTTGATGGCTTATCTATTTGGCCTGTCATTAGAAGGCCTGGCTCGGGATTGGTTCTTCTCTCTTCCACAATAGCAGATCGTGAATTTTCAAGCCGTCCATGAAAAATTCATTCAGCAGTTTCAAGACCAGCTTAGGCCCAAGTTTTCTGTTGTGGATTTGGCCCATGAGAAGATGAAGCCCGACGAGGAGTTCTCTACCTTTACCGACCGCTGACGTCGCCTTGACATATTCCGAAGCAAGAGCAAATTAAGATGCTTATTTCCAATGCAACGCCCGAGTATCGCTTCGTCTTAGCCCTTAACGACATTATCTCCTGGCAACAATTATATAACCAAGCCCGCTTCATTCGCCAACAACTCCAAGATTCCCTTGACCCCGAGTCTTCTCCACCTTCCATGCCCATATACCCCTCGCCATCCACATATTTGCCCTCCATAAGTCAGCCTTCCACCACATATCTGCCCTCCATGAGTCCACCTTCCGCTCCTACATACCCATGCACTCCTACATATCATCCTTCCGCGAGTCAGCCTACCACTCCCGCATATCCTTCTGTGTCTCCAACCCCAGTCAAGGGAACACCACACCCCGAGCAGGTAGATGCCGTCTATTACATTCTCGCTCATTATACGCCATTGCCAAGTCCTTCCACTAGCCATGCGCCCTTACCTACACAACCTCCACAACCTTCCCCTTGGCATCTGCCTTGCCCAAAGCGGGCTCCTCGCTCTCTATTGCTGGAGTATTTTTCTGATATTTTCACGGCTTTGATGGTCACTCGCGTGTTGCAACTTCCTTTAGTTATGCCTTGCCGACCCGTGGTCAGGAATATGCTTCAGTTCTGTGATTATCATCGCTAGCAGGGGCATTTGGTTGAGGATTGCCCTGAGTTTCGGGAGTTTGTTCATGACCTGAAAGACAAGAAGAGGATAGATTGGCCCGCGATTCGCAAGATTGTCTTACATCTTCGCAGCAAGCAGTAGCAGCAACAAGTATCACCCAGGCAGCCGTCTCCAGCATTGTAAGACCAGGGGCACCCCTGTAATTCTTTAGCTAGTGTTGCACCCACTCCATTACCTACCCCATCATCTATCTCACCACCTACTCCCTCACCTAGGCCGTCGCCTACTCCATCACCTATCCTGTCTCCATCAGCATCATCCCCTATGCCATCTTCACAACCTCCACAAACCCAAGCCTCCGCTCAGGCTAGTACCTCCACTTCTTCTACCCCCGCTTCTGCTCCTGACGTCGCCCGACGCGTCGTGTCGATACGTCGAAGGTGGGCGCCGTGCTCCTCTTCTTCATCCTCTCCATCACCAACACCACCTCCATTACCATCCTCCTTATCTAACCCACCACCACCGCCTTAGTCGCCTCCACCATCTTCATCACCTCCATCGTCTTTATCCTTATCATCACCTCCATCTCCCTCATCTTCCTTGCCCGAGCCTGAGCAAGCCACGCCTTTGCCTTTACCTCCGCCTTTACCTGCATTACCTTTACCACCACTTGACATCATCATACCCATTGAAGCCTCCGCGCCCTCTAAACCTATTCCTATTCCTTCCACTTCTCTATCCAATTCCACCCCACGGAGCCGGTGTGCATTACTTATGGTGCCCCTCGGGTCTGGTCCCCAGGGAGAAAATGAGCCAAGTCAGGGTGATTCAGTGCCTATTTTACAATTCAAGCTTCAAGATTTCATCTGCCGTATGCCAATCCATGTCCTGGTCCATGGTTATTTCGTGGATGATACACCTTTACTTCCGAAGGCAGTTGTCAAGAAAAGCTCACGCGCATTGGTACCAGTTTCTTCCCAAGCGAGGCCGGTGGCAATCTCATTGCCCGCCAGGGAGTTCATCATTGATGCTATTTTCACTTCTCACCCCATTGCTGTTCAGTTTACTGGTCAGGAAGGGTTCTCTACCCGCATTATGCTAACTCATACGGCCGCCAAAGGTTTGATGGATTCCATGTTCAAGGGGCAAATGGCCGTATCTTCTACATTTTAGAAGGACATTCTACACATTCTATACAATCTACCTTGGTTTATTATCAAGCCGGCCACGACAACACCATGCATTACTCTCCCGTAGTTTCATCCTGTTCTTCTGTCAAGGGAGTTGTGCTTCAAGTCTAACTACCGAGTGGAGTTGCCGAACCTCATGCTCCTGGTGCCGAGAGACAGGACTCCATGGTTCCATGATATTCAGCATTCTAAAGAGTTACTTGTTCAAGAATGTCAATCTACAATTAGCACCAGGTGTCCAGGGGCAATCACCCTGACAAGGCTGCATGTTCATAGCCAGGCCAGGCCATATACCAGGTGGACCTGTTATTTGAGAAGATATCTCAGACCAAGAAGCCCGAAGGTCCGAGCCCACGCCAGGCGGGTCCGTGTTCGAGAAATGTCTGCTAAGAGGAGGAGGCAGCGCAAGTTTAAGGGCCGCATGTTGTGCACCCGAGGGGCCACTACTCCTTCTTCTTCTTCTTCCTTTCAATCATCCTTTCTTCTGCTTAGTTCCCACCCTTGGGTGGTGTACTTTCCCCCTCCTAATCTTATTTCCATGATTTTCTCCTCTCCTCCCGGGTCCACAAACACCCAAACTTCTTCTTCTCATCCAAATTCTCTGGATTCTTCTCACACTCACGATTCTAGGCCTCGGCCTATGTCTTTCTTTCACTCTGATTCTGGGACCTCTTTCCATTCTTCCTTTCATCCGGAACCTCCGGATCTTTCCTTCCATCCCGATTTCGGGATATCTTCTAATTCTCCTTCCCCGGGATTTCCGGGTGTTGCCTCTGCTTCTTCTCCGACCCTGTCAGATGACCACTATTCTCCTTCTCCGACCTTGTCAGATATCTATCATTCTTCATCTCTGAACCTGTCAGATGACCGCCATTCTTCTTCTCCGACCACATCGGATGATTACTCTTCTACTTCTTTACCTTTGCCACAATCTCATCATTATTTTTCTATTCTTTCTTCTTCACCCTTTCGGGGTCGTCACCCTTTGTCTTGTTGTTTTCGAGGCTTTAGTCCCCTTGATCTCAGTTAATCTTTATTTATTCTATATTTGGTTCCTTGTTATCAGTGTCATCGTGCCTTAACGAGGGAGTTCTATCCCTCGCCTCTATTCCTTTTTATCCCTCTTTGTCCAGTTCAATGTCTGCTGCTCCTCCGTGTCGAGGAATCTTGGAACCTTGTTATCCTTTTCATCATTGGTCATGTTAAGCAATGAATACAAAGCTCGCGCTACTCAAAGCTTGATGATCAAGAGCGCTTCAGGATATTGGTTTTTCACTCTGTGGATTTGCAAAGGTATCTTTATTTTGTGCAGGAATATGTTATCATTGTCATTACTTCTAATTATTTTTGTGCATGCTTATAATACTTGTTCCCTTAACATGTTTGAGTGGCTTTAGGAAGTTTGTTTTGCTTAGTCAAAATGAGTTCGCTTCAACAGCATTCTTAGGCTGGTGATAGCTCCGTACTGGGAGTCCAGTTCTTTCCCTGATCGAGGGTAACCTCTTGAGCATGGGTTTTCCACACACTTCACGGCAAGCCATAGCTGATTTCTTTTGAGGCACACCGTTACTGCTTTGGCCATACTTTGGGTATGCACAAAAGTCTTTTTTTTTTTTTGCTCGGTCGAGTGCAGGGGCAAGAGATGGACGAATGAGATGCCCAACCTAGGCGCTCCCTAATACGAGAGAGGTCTCAAATAGGAGCAGTCTTGACCCTTATAAAAATGAGCTTTCATGCTATATCTAGCCAATAAGGGCTCTCGAAACAAGAAAATCAATGAGAATCAATGTTCAAAATTATAATCGAAGGCATGGCAAGAGTGGCAGCATCGTTCCCCGTGGGACGTCATGAGCTCGGTCGCATGCGTGCCTGATAAATACAGGTCTCAAAATCAAAGACACAAAGCCCCGGCGTAACATACTGTATCTTTAAGAGGTAGTGGCCTGGGAAGGAATTTGAGTTCTGATGTTTCCCATTCTACATAAAGCTTATCTCTAATTTTTCTTCTATTTTTTCCTCTTAGACTGGGTTGTATCTCGAGTATGGCCTTAGTAGGGGCACCGTTCTTTAGAGGTGGTTGGTTGTGGCGAGCCACCCTCACATGCACGCCCTGCTCAAGGGAAGTCCTTAGCGAGAAGGGAGGGACAACGACCCCTAACTAGTGGTTTGAGCCCGTCTACATGCTACAGATTGCTATTTTCAAAAAAAATCTAAAAAAAATCGACTATTGTCAAAATTTACAAAAAATCAGATATTGCAAAATCCAAAAAATTTAAATATTCTCAAAAATCTAAAAAATCAAATATTTTAAAATCAAAAAATTAGATATTTCAAAATTCAAAAAAAGTCAAAAATTTAAAGATCTACAAAAATATGTGTTCCCTTTTTCAGGTGTTTTCTGTCTATTTGTTTTGAGGACAGATATGTAATCTGTTTGCTAAGTGTGCAGGTCGCGGGTGTTCGAGTTTTCTTTCTCCATATCATTTGCTCTATCTGCCGCCTGTTCACATCTTCTGATTTCTTCTCCTTCTTCAATCTTATTTCTTGATCTGCTCTGAAGCTTTAGACCTTCTCAACTTTTGCTTATTCTGCTTCGTTTCGTCATATCTCCATGAGAGGGCTTTGCCTCATGATTATGAACCTGATGATTTTGCTTCATTCTGATCTTGGGCTTTGATTGAAGAGTGTATTTGTCATGTCTTTTGTCCCTCTGTGTCCTTGTCATGCATGTCTATGTCCCACCGTGTCCTTGCCATACATGTTGTTTTGTCCCTCCGTGCCTATCATGTTTTTGTCCCACTATATTTTCATCCCACAGTGTCGCCATGCCATGTGTTAATGTTGTCGTCCCATACATGTGTTGTCCGTATCTTTTGTCCCCCGTGGTTTGTCGTACCACATGTCCTTGTCCCGCCATGTCCTTGTCCCACTATGTCGTGTTGTCTTGTCCCACCGTGTCTCACAGTCCCACGCTTGTCGTTTGTTCTTGTGATGTTTTGCCTATGTTGTTGTGTTGTTACGTTTTGTTCATACCCGTTATGTTATGTTTAGTTCATTTTTACCATGCTTCGTTCATTGTGTTATGTTGCGTTCATGCTTATTCTGTTGCTTGTGTCTTATATATCAAAAATCTAAAAAAAATGTCATTTCTCTTAGCAGGTAAGTCAGGTATGGCTCCCTATCCATGCTCATTGTTGCATTACTATATGGTATCTACATTATTATAGCCTCTCAAGGACCAGCTAGTTGTCCATATGTTCTGGGATCTGATGTTCCCTTTAACAAAATGATGATGATCTCGGAGCAAGCGGTTAATCGTTGGATAAACCGTTAGTTTGAGTCAGGTAGGGGACGATGGACTCTGTCTCGCACGCCGTGGTTGTTAGAAGACTCTTGACCCTATCTTGGCTCAGTCTAGCAACATTATTCTTGAGTACTTTCTATTTTATTCTTTCTTTACATTCATTTTAAGGATTTCTTTATTTTAGCCCAGCATGCATCATGTCATTTTGAGCACTCACGTCTCATGATTCTCTCAAGGTTTCACCTCAATAATGGTTAATTGCACTTCAATTCTCTTGGATAAGTGATCCTCATTCCACTCCGAATTTGATCGATTTCTCTGATCTGCCTGCTTGGTATGGTTGACCAACGTGATGTTGAGTATATCCATGTGATTTTGATGATAACAAACTTAGGGTTATATGTTTTATCACGTGCCATATTTCAACTATCAAGTTCGAATTCAACACCTTTCAAAGTCTACTTCACCATGTAACAAGCAAGCTTAAGTGTTTAAACCCGTCCAAATGCAAGAATCCGTGTTTTGGTTTCTAGACCACCCAGGCTAAGCTTAAACCCACTCAGCTTAACTAAAACAAAGCAGCCATAACCTGATTCGTTCATGTATTATATTGCAATGGCTAACCTTTATTTTTTTTGTAGAAAATCAAGCCAGCGGTCGACCGCCAGCCTATAGCGGTCGACCTGTTTTCCCAGCAACGAATGTACATTTCCCGTAAAAATTCTGGTCGACCGCCCTTATGCACAGGTCAACCGCCATCCTCGAAAAGCCCCTATTGTTGACCTTTTGTTCTCAACGTGGGAAGTCTCTCTTCAAGAATTTGTTTAATCCCAAAGCCACCAAACTTCCCATGATTTGTGGATCTGGTTCCTAACTTGTCTCTTGACCATTCAAAAGTTATGAAAACATCACATTGAGGCTTATAACCCTAATCAATCAAAGGAGGCATAGGGAGGCTATCAAGGGGAGATTCAAGATCTAGTACTGTAGCCGTGAACAGTGCTCCGAGAAGAAAGAGCTTCATCCATATTCATCCATCTGCATCCATCTTCTTCCATCTTCAAGCAACATCTAGAGCAGATCAACCCCAAGCCAAGAGGAGATCAAGATACATCCAAAACCATCTTCATCAACTAAGGGGGAGCTTGAATCTGAAGTTTTCTTTTGCGTTTTCCATTCCAATCTTGCTGGGATTTAATTTTTGTGTTGTTGAAATATTCAAACATTTGTGTGTGTGGATCTACGAAGATCCGTGTGTGTGTGTGATTGATCTTCTTGTTCTTCATCCTTCTTTGTGGTTTGGTGCGTGTGCACCTTCGTGGGAGTTCAGAAGTCACACGAGTGTGTGTGTGTGTCTTGATCTTGTAACTTTCTACAAGATAGTGTGTGAATCCTCACGGTCGGTGAGGGGTGGACGTAGGTTGCAGTTGTTGCATCCGAACAACCTAAAAATCGTGGTGTTCTGTGTGGTTTGCTGCCTATCTCCTACCTCCAGTTCTGATCTAGCTTGTTTGCTTGTCGCATCATTTTCTAGTTTCATTGTTTTGATCGTGCTGTATTAACCCTTTTACGGGAGATCCTTGGTATATCAAAAGGTAGCTTCTGATCGACACAGTCAATCCTGTCGGGAGGAAAATACTTTGTGTGAGAGGATCTTCGGATTCCCGGACTCCGCCTAGTACTAAGGAACTGCTATAGGGGTTGTTTTAGCCAGCTTCACTCTATATTTCTTCTGATCTATTCCTATCTGTTGTTTGTTCTTCATATATCTTTTAAATTTTTAAAAAGGAATTAAAATCTGTCATCACCCAATTCACCCCCCCTCTTGGGTGTCATTGATCACGGGACTTCAATTGGTATAAGAGCTAAGGCTATATCTTTCCCAGATCTAACGATCTAGAGTGAGATCCAGATCAATGGCAAACAAGGGTACGATGCCCGAAGGTCACTCCATTAACCGTCCTCCTTTCTTTGACGGCTCAAACTACTCGTACTGGAAAAATAGAATACTTGTTTTTCTGAGGGCTCAAGAGTACGAAGTTTTGAGAGTTGTTGACAAGGGTCCTTACAAACTCGGGGATGATGAAGAAAAATGGACACCCGAGGAAATTAAGAAATGCATTGTTAATTTCAATGTTATGAATATTATGCAATGTGCGATACACCCTAACGAATTTTCTCGTGTTTCTATGTGTAGCTCGGCTGAAGAAATGTGGGACAAACTGCGGCTCATATATGAGGGGACGTCCGAGGTCAAGGAGACCAAGGCCAACCTTCTGGTCCGAGATTATGAGCTCTTCAAGATGAAGCCTGAAGAGACAATTTCAGAGATGTCATAAGACTAACTGAGATCACGAATGGTCTCAAAAGTCTTGGAAAAGATTACACTAATTCTGAGCTCGTAACAAAAGTGCTAAGATCCCTCTCTCCTGCGTGGCACACCAAAGCCACCGTCATTGAAGACTCCAAGAATCTATCCACACTCACTCTCGATGAACTCATAGGGTCACTCATGACCTATGAGATAAATGTGAAGAGGACAGTCGAGGAAGATATCAAGAAGAAGAAGGTGATTGGATTGAGATCTCATCAATCCGATGACGACTCCCAACAAGAAGATTCCAGTGACGAGAGTAACGAAGAAGAAGAATTGTCTATGATCACTCGCCAAGTGAAAAGATTTCTGAGGAAGAAAAGAAATTTCCAAGGTAACTTCAGAAAGGGGCAAAGGAAGTCCACTCAAACCAAGGGTGAGTCGAGCAAGCCGAATAACATCATATGCTACGAATGTAAGAAGTCCAAGCACATGAGGGGAGAGTGCCCAGATCTGAAGAAGAAATTCAAGAAAGATAACTTCAGAAAGCCCAAGGCCATGGTCGCCACATGGAGCGATGAAGAGGACGAACCGTCCGATGAAGAGATACAAGAGATTGTGGAGAGCCTGTGTCTCATGGCACATGAGGATGATTCAACCGAGGTAAATTCGGACCCTGGTTTTATTTCCAATGAACCGTGGGAGTCTGAATATGAAAAACTGTATACTAAATACAAGAAAATTAGATCTAAAAATAAAACTCTCAAAAAGAAAATTGATGATTTGTCACATGAAGATATCTTTGTCAGGTTTGAAAAAGTGGAACAGGAATGGTTTGAGGTAACTAAAGAAAAAGAGAGTTTGCTGCAAACAATTTCAGATATTGAAAGAACCAAAGAAGAAATTTCATGTAAAATATTTGAAACTGAAAAAGTGTGTGAAAAATTAAAAAAGGAAGAAGAAAATTTGAAATCCACAAATTCAGAACTCGAAAGGAAAAATGGGATTTTGAGTGAAGAAGTGGCTGAACTTCAGTCCACTTTGTCTAGGTTTGTTAAAGGGAAACAAAATATAGATAACTTGTTGGGGGTTAAAGTTAACTTCCAAAAGGAAGGTTTGAGGTACACTCCTCAAAATAAAAAATCTTTTGAGCATAAGATCACCACATCCTTTGTTCATGAAAAAGATAATAACCATGATTCATGTTTCAATTCTAAACCAAAACATGTCCAACCCAAACAACAACAATTTCAAAGAAAGTTTGCACCTGTTAACTGTTATCATTGTGGTAGATTTGGTCATGCTATAGTAAATTACTGGTTCAAACAAAGTCCACCAAGAAATCATATTTTTTGGACCAAGAAAAGATATGCATAGAATTGGACTAACTCCTATGGACCTAAACGAGTTTGGGTACCAAAAATAATTGCATGAGAATCTTTCCTTCTTGCAGATGTGTCTTGAAGCCAGGGGGAGCAAATGGTACTTGGATAGCGGCTGCTCAAGGCATATGACAGGGGACAAGAAGGTGTTCTCTACATTGCAAGATAAAGGTGGAGGTTCAGTTGTCTTCGGAGGCAAAGACAAAGGTAAAATCATTGGGATTGACAACATAGGTAAGAATTCTAAAATTATTATTGAAGATGTGCTTTTGGTGAATGGTTTGAATCATAACTTGCTGAGCATAAGCCAACTATGTGACAAAGGCTTTAAGATTGTTTTTGATGAAACCCATTACCTTGTCATAAATAAAACTTCCAATGAAATCAGATTCATCGGCAAGAGGAGCAACAATGTATATACTATTGATATTGATGATGTTTCCTGTAATGATATGTGTTTGGTAGCTAACAATCATGATAATGCATGGCTATGGCACCGAAGACTGGGTCATGCTAGTTTTGGAGTTATCTCTAAATTGTCTAAACATGACTTGGTGAATGGTTTGCCAAAACTAAAGTTTGAAAGTGATAAAATTTGTGAGGTTTGCACAAAAGGTAAGCAAACACGCATATCCTTCAAAAATAAGAACATTGTTTCTACCTCCCGGCCTTTGGAATTGCTGCATCTTGATTTATTTGGCCCAACTAGGACATCCATCCTAGGAGGAAAATCCTATGGTTTCGTGATTGTTGATGATTATTCTAGATTCACTTGGGTGTTATTTCTATCTAATAAAAATGATGCATTGATGGAATTTCAAGTGTTTTGCAGGAAAGTCCAAAATGATAGAGGGTACCTTATCACCACTATCCAAAGTGATCATGGTGGCAAATTTGAAAATCATGAGTTCAGCAATTTCTGTGAAGAGCATGGGTATACACACAACTTCTCATCACCAAGGACGCCCCAACAAAATGGAGTGGTGGAGAGGAAAAACAGAACATTGATAGACATGGCACGGACCATGTTAAGTGAAAACTCTCTACCAAAATATTTTTGGGTTGAGGCGGTAAGTACAACATGTTACATCATCAACAGGGTAATGGTAAGGCCTATTTTGAAGAAAACTCCATATGAGCTCTACAAGGGTAAGAAATCGAATATTTTCCATCTTAAACCCTTTGGTTGCTCATATTTCATCCTGAACAATGGTAAGTCCAACCTAGGTAAGTTTGATGAGAAAAGTGATAAAGGAACCTTCCTAGGTTATGCACTTAATTCTAGAGCCTATCGAGTGTTCAATAAACGGACTTTAGTTGTTGAATAAAGTCCTCATGTAATTTTTGATGAATCTGAACTAAAAGTAACTACTCAAATTATGAATGCAGGAGAAGCCCCCAAAGATTTAACCAATGCTGGATCATTTAAAGTCAAGGATGAACCAAAGGAAGGAATACCTAGCAAGAGTGAAGAATGAGACACTACAAGAGCAGCAAGTGCAGCACCGTGATTTGCCAAGCATCTCCACATTCTTAATGGATCATCCAGCTGAAAACATAATCGGTAACCCTCAAGATGGGGTAAGAACAAGAGCCTCTCTAAGGATAGTAGAAGACGAAGATTTGATAGCCTTAATTTCACAGGAAGAGCCTAAGGATATCCATGAGACTCTCCAAAATGAATCCTGCATCCAGGCTATGCATGAAGAGTTGCACCAGTTCGAAAGGAACCAGGTGTGGACTCTGGTGTCACGACCTAAGAATCAATCCATTATCGGAACTCGATGGATTTTCAAGAAGAAGTTAAATGATACGGGATTGGTTGTTAGAAACAAGGCCCGACTTGTGACCAAGGGGTATAGCAAGGAGATGGGTATTGATTTTGATGAGTCATTTGCACCGATTGCTCGTCTAGAAGCAGTCCAGATTTTATTGTCTTATGCTTGCTCATCTAACTTTAAATTATTTCAAATAGATGTTAAATCTGTGTTTCTAAATGGGTATATCAAAGAGGATGTTTTTGTAGAACAACTTCCAGGTTTTGAAGACCCCAAACATGTACAACATGTGTTCAAGCTCCAGAAGGCCTTGTACTGATTGAAGCAAGCACCAAGGGCATGGTATGAATGGCTCACGTCATTTCTGATTGAGAATGATTTCAAGAGAGGTAAGGTTGATCAAACACTTTTCACAAAGAAATCAGGTAAAGATATATTGGTAGTTCAAGTGTATGTGGATGATATAATTTTTGGAGCTACTAATAACGTGCTATGTGATGAATTTGCAGAAATCATGCAAGGTGAATTTGAGATGAGCCTAATGGGTGAACTAACATTCTTTCTTGGACTGCAGGTGAAGCAAACACCTCAGGGCATTTTCATAAGCCAAGCCAAGTACACAATGGAACTTTTTAAGAAAAATGGGATGGTTGAGGCAAAACCTTTGTCAACTCCAATGGCAACAACCTTAAAGTTAGACAAAGATGAAAATGGTAAAACAGTAGATCCCACATTGTTTCAAGGTATGATCATATCACTACTGCATCTTACAGCATGCCACCTTGACATTCAATTCAGTGTATATCTTTGTGCCTATTTTCAGTCATGCCCTAAAGAATCTTACTTATCGGCTGTAAAACGCATTTTTAGATATTTTGGCACAATAGATTTTGGCTTGTGGTTTCCCGTCAGTAGTTCTTTTGATTTGATTGCATACACCAATGCGGATTATGCTGGATGCATTGTAGATCGTAAAAGTACTAGTAGGTATTGTCAGTTTCTTGGTGGATGCCTAGTCTCATGGGCCTCTAAGAAATAACATTCAGTAGCTCTTTCAACGGCCGAGGCTGAATATGTAGCCGCCGGAAGTTGTGGAGCCCAAGTACTTTGGATCAAAAATCAACTACTTGATTTAGATATTGAGATGAAATGCGTGCCAATTTTGTGTGATAATACCAATGTAATTAGTTTGTCTAAAAACTCCGTTCAACACTCTAGAACCAAGCATATTGATATTCATCATCACTTCATGAGAGATCATGTAGGTAAAGGGGTCTTTGAATTGAACTTCATTGACACACACAATCAGCTAGCTGACATTTTCACCAAACCCCTCAACCAGGATCAATTTAACAAGATAAGAAGAGAACTTGGGATGTGCAAGGGTGAGAGCATTCATGCATAGGTCTGCACTTAAGTTAAGTTTTGCATCTATAGAAACTCATATGCATCAAGGGTAGAAAAACATGCATACTATCTTTAATTTTGCTACCTTGTGTGTTTATATACACTCCTGCATGCTTGAACGTAATTATATGTATAGCCCTCCTTGAAAAACTTTCTAAGGCCAGATATTTCTTGGATAAACTGTTGTGGACTCAGTGATGTCGAATCTAAGGTAACTTCTGAGGGGGAGTTAGAAACTTTCCTCAAACTTGCATCTATTCTCTTCCCTCTACTTCATTACGTTGGCTCTTTTTAGAAAGTCGGTTGTTAGTCCCCCCCAATTTTCAAGAAACAAAAAGAAAAGAAACAAAAAAAAGAAACAAAAAGAAACAAAAAAAATCAAAAATTGGGGATTCTGGGCTAGCGGTCGACCGCCAGCCCCGCAGCGGTCGACCGGTTGCGGCGACCGGCCCGACCGGGTTCCCGGCCGAGCCAACTTATAAGGGGGTTTAACACCCCATTCTTTCATTTTATCACCTCCATTCACCCTCCACCACTTTCCCTTAACCCTAGATCCCTTTTTTTCCACCTCCCAAGCTTCTAAACCTCATTCTTTCTCCATCCGCACAAGATCCGGCTTGTTCATCACATTTTCGGGACGAACTCCATTTGGCCATTCGTGCGTTAGTGGAGTTCTCACCTTGGTTCCCGTCAGTGGAGAAGGCTTTTGCTAGCCCCTGGAGTGTCTATAGATATTTCTTCATTCCTCGGGATGAGAGTCTTTCCTTCAAGGGTTTTCTATCGGGTTCTAGTTCGGGATGCCGCCTAGACGAAGCTCTCGGCATTCTGCCCAAGGGGAAGGGAGTGGACAGAGACGTGAGGCACCCGCTCCTCCACCACAGTAGGCACCGGCACCGCTTCGAGCTCCTAGGTTACTTATTCGATTCATCATCGACCCCCAACTGGTTGATTTCAATGAGGTGAATGAGCTCTTGCCCGATATATATGCAGTCTTTGCAATGCAGCCGGGTTGGACTGATTTTGTCACTAGGTATAACCGTTATTACCCCAACCTTGTACAAGAGTTCTATGGGAACTTGGTTTCAAGGAATGATGAGCTATATACTATTATTCGAGGTGTTGAGCTTCACATTAACCCCGATCTGTTTGAGAGGAGCTTAGGGGTTGCGGCTAGAGGAGCCAACATGGCTTATGGCCATGGGAAGGTTGAAGATACTTTTATTGCTATGACCAACTGTGATTACGTGTGTGGTGTCAGCGATTTGATTGAGTTAAATGTAAATTACTTCCCACCACTGTAGCGTGTCTTACACCATATGTTTACCTCCATTATTTATCCCAAGGTTGGCAGCAGAAATGAAGCCACAGAAGTTCATAGATTCCTATTCTATCATGTCATGAATGGTATACAAATCAACATGGGTCGCCTCATGATGACCCTCATTGGAGCATGCAGAACAAACTGGTAGCGATCTTTGCCATATGCCTCACAGTTGATTGGGGTGTTCATTCATGCTGGGATTAATTTGGCAGAAGAACAGTTTATCTATGTTCACCAGAATGATGTCTACAATAAGCATAAGATCTGCATAGACATGGGCTATTACTATGGTCCCGATGGTGAGCTGTGTCGGGATGTGCCTACATATGAAGACGAATATGACAATGAGGATGAACAGGAACCACAGCAGCAGCAGGTTCAAGGGGATGTACCCCTTCCACTTCAGGCAGAGGAGCAGCCTCCTACACCCCTACTTCATCCCATGGATGCCGACCTGCCTCCTCCACCTTCACCGCAGCATATGGATCCGGAGATGCCACCTCCTTCTCAGTTTTATCATGGAGAGTCCTCCACTCAGGGAGCTCCTCAGCCTTCTTGGGTAGACTATGATGTTTTTGACAAGCGGTTCACTAGATTAGAGACTCATGTGAATACTTTTGGGGAGGGACTTTCTGCTCTCGGGGATCGTGTAGACACTATGGGACATGTGGTTGACACCATGTCAGGCCGCATGGATTCCTTCTCCACTGCTCTGGACACCCTTTCCACTCATATGGCTACACTCACCACTCGTATGACCAGCCTCACCGACAGTGTCACCGACTCAAGCCAATCCTTTCACATCATGAACCAAACTCTTCTTAGCATGTCTCGTCGTGATGCGACTCAGGGCCTCTCCATTGGCCGTATTCGAGACACTCTTCATGCTCAGGTTCATGCTCTTGCAGACATCCGCCATATCCTTAGACACCAGCCCTCTCCTCCAGAGGATCAGCCACCTCCACCTACAGATGCACCATGAGGATTTTTCCTTTCTTATTTTCTCCCTCTCGCTTGCTATCCTTTGGTTTTGAGTTGCTTGGGTCCCCCTTCGTCTATTCCACTCCCTTTTTGATGATGCCAAATGGGGAGAAGTAGTAGTACATGGCTTTATATATTTATGTATGTCCGTGTCTGGTTGTGTGTTTGCATGTTTGACATGTGAGGATCATGAGTCTTTTATGCATTTGTTTAGTCCTTTGAGTCTAGAGTCGTGCATTCACTTTTGCACCAATGTATCTTGTCATGAAACGAAACGATGAATTGAATGAAACTAGTGTTTGATCTCAAATGGTTGGCTCGTATATCTCATTTCTCTTCTAATTCGCATATACATGTTGAAAGGTTTGTGTTCGCTGGCGTAACGGGACGCAAGTGAAGTGCTTTGACTTCGAACCTTGATCTCAATCGTCAACTTTGCTAAAGGCACATTCATGTATTTCAAAACCCCTTCATTTTTATCATCATCAAAAAGGGGGAGATTGTTGAGTATATCCAAGTGATTTTGATGATAACAAACTCAGGGTTTTATGTTTTATCACGTGCCATATTTCAACTATCAAGTTTGAATTCAACACCTTTCAAAGCCCACTTCACCATGTAATAAGCAAGCTTAAGTGTTTAAACCCTTCCAAATGCAAGAATCCATGTTTTGGTTTCTAAACCACCCAGGCTAAGCTTAAACCCACTCAGCTTAACTGAAAACAAGCAGCCATAACCTGATTCGTTCATGTATTATATTGCATTGGCTGACCTTTATTTTTTTATAGAAAATCAAGCCAGCGGTCGATCGATTTTCCCAGCAACGAATGGACATTTCCTGTAAAAACTCCAGTCGACCGCCCTTATGCATAGGTCGACCGCCATCCTCGAAAAGCCCCTATTGTTGACCTTTTGTTCTCAACGTGGGAAGTCTCTCTTCAAAGATTTGTTTAATCCCAAAGCCACCAAACTTCCCATGATTTGTGGATCTGGTTCCTGACTTGTCTCTTGACCATTAAAAAGTTATAAAAACATCACATTGAGGCTTGTAACACTAATCAATCAAAGGAGGTCAAGGGAGGCTATCAAGGGGAGATTCAAGATCTGGTACTGTAGCCGTGAACAGTACTCCGAGAAGAAAGAGCTTCATCCATCTTCATCCATATGCATACATCTTCTTCCATCTTCAAGTAACATCTGGAGCAGATCAACCCCAAGCCAAGAGGAGATCAAGCTGCATCCAAAACCATCTTCATTAACTAAGGGGGAGCTTGAATCTGAAGTTTTCTTTTACGTTTTCCATTCCAATCTTGCTGGGATTTAATTTTTGTGTTCTTGTAATATTCAAACATCTATGTGTGTGTGGATCTACGAAGATCCGTGTGTGTGTGTGAGTGATCTTCTTGTTCTTCATCCTTCTTTGTGGTTCGGTGCGTGTGCACCTTCGTGGGAGTTCTGAACTCACATGAGTGTGTGTGTGTGTGTGTGTGTCTTGATCTTGTAACTTTTTACAAGATAGTGTGTGAATCCTCACGGTCGGTGAGGGGTGGACGTAGGTTGCAGTTGTTGCATCCGAACCACCTAAAAATCATGGTGTTTTGTGTGATTTACTCCCTATCTCCTACCTCCAGTTCTGATCTAGCTTGTTTGCTTGTCGCATCATTTTCTAGTTTCATTGTTTAGATCGTGCTGTATTAACCCTTTTACGGGAGATCCTTGGTATATCAAAAGGTAGTTTCTGATCGACACAGTCAATCCTGTCGGGAGCAAAATACTTTGTGTGAGAGGAACTTCAGATTCTTGGACTCCGCCTAGTACCAAGGAACTGCTATAGGGGTTGTTTTAGCCAGCTTCACCTTATATTTCTTCTGATCTATTCATGTCTATTGTTTGTTCTTCATATATCTTTTAAATTTTTAAAAAGGACTTAAAATCTGTCATCACCCAATTCACCCCCCCTCTTGGGTGTCAATGATCACAGGACTTCACGTGATTCCTGTCTGGCTTTTTTTTATGTCAATTTTACTTTCCCTTTTCCAGCTTTTCAGCTGTGTTCTTTCTGATCCCCTCATTATCCGTGAATTGTGTCCCCGATGAGGTTGGCCGTGTTTTCCTTCTTCCCTTAGTTTAGCTCTCCAGACATGTCTTATCCTTGTCATCCATTCCTTGTGGTTAATTCAACGTTTTCGGGAGAATTCTTGTCGCATGTTGGTTGTGACGGGTGTCTTTCACCTTAATGCCCACTTTTCAGTTCTCTCCGCTACATCTCCATTTCACGTCGTTATCGCTTTTGCTCCATATCCTTTCCATTCCACCTTTGCGCCGCTTTCACTCGCTCCCTTACAAAGCGGACATCGAGGAGGGGCATCTATTGGCACCCGTTTTCATCCTACAAGTTGAGCTTATTCTCTTATTCATCTTTATAATGCTTCGAATTACCCATGATTTTGGAGTCTTCTTTGAACCTATTTCAAGCCCATTTCTTGGCCATTTTTCAAGCCCATTGATCTTTGGAAGCTTTTATCTTCAATTCTCCCACATTCGGGTCCGTTTCGGGTCGTTTGGAGGGTCGATCGGGCGTCCAAAAGAAACCCGCGCAGCCTCTCTGAACGTGGTCGCCCTAGCGACCACGTTCACTAATTTTTAATTTTATTTTATTTATTTTATTCACCCAGGATGCGATTCCCTTGGGAATTACGTTCATGATAAAGTAGTCCCGTTGGAACCGCGTTCATAATTTTATTTTTATTTATTTTTTCTTTTATTTTATTTTATTTTAAAATAATAGTATAGACGCGATTTGATGAAAATCGTGACTATTCAGCCACGGTTTCACACAAATCGCATTCTCAAATCTTTTCTCCCGAGCATCCTAGAGCTGCGTCGACCCCAATTTGATTTCTTATAGGCACGGTTCTAGACTAACCGCGTTCATGCAGACGCGGTTGATCAACCAACCGCGTTCTCGAATAGAGTCCAGAACATTTTGTGCTCCGTTTTCTTCGCCTGAAGACTCTCTGGGAGCCCTATCTTGCACCGATTTTGAGGAGAATATCCTCCTAGCTCGACTATTATCTCTTCTGGGGATATATTCCCGCTATTATCCATGGATTAATCCATCTAAATCCTCAAAATTGGGTGTTTATCTCTAAATTTTGACCTAGGGTTTCTGCACCCACTATATAAACTGCCACGTTCGTAGTACGCGAAGGGGGGCTCTTCTTCGGTTCGGGGCGAAGCCATGTTGCGACGTCGACTCTTCTCTTCGACCCCAACCTGCAGATGGGAGTATTAGCTTCATTTTCAACGCTCAAGGGCTTGTTTTCTCCATCCCTATTCTTAGTTCTATGCTTTCTCTATTCTCATTTCATCACAGATTCATGTTTTCTACATTTTTCTTCATATTGCATGCACGTTTCCCGCAGTTATACTACGTGTTTTTTCCTCCTCCTTGCTTTAATCTCATCATAATACAGACACCTATTATTTCCACCCTTCCACAGGGCTTAAAAATCTCTCCCCGGTGCATTCTTCCCCCTTTTCTAGCACTGTTCTATCACTTCAGGATAGATGCTACGTGCATAGTTTCTAATGGGATGGGTTTTTGCATTTGTCTTTATCTTTGTTTTGTAGGAGAAGCAAGAAGAACGTGAGGCCTTCTTCTTCTAGCCAGCTAGAAGGGGAGGAGGTCAGATTCCACATAAGTTCCCGCATCCCTCTTCACACGTGATCATGCTTTAGTGGTCTCTTCTTTGGCCCACATCTTCTTCCCTTCATTTCCAAGGTACGCAGCGCCCTTCCCATCCTTTATTAGTCCTTTTGTGCGATGTTATACTTGGTGGCGATCACGGTCTATTTGCTCATCTTCATCGCCCCTTTGATCATACTTTCATGCCCATATGCATATTATTATTTGTGTCGGGGTGGGGTAGATAGTTTATCTATAGTCAGCACCGTCATCTGATGCATGGTGGTCGTCCCTTGGTAATGAAGAGTTGGAGGTTGTACCGGGGCCGTATATTGTGATTTTTAGGGGGGGTGCCCCTGGCATAGCTGGGTGCTGGGTGCTGGCTGAGTAGCTATTATTTGCGGTGAAGCCTCAAACACATCGGCATCTCCCCATGACATTTCAGGCAGGGCTTCAACCTGCTTTGATGCTGCAGCGTCGATATTTTTCTCATTCAGCCATCTTTTCAATATTTCAACTTCCTGTTGATATTTCTGAAGTAGCATCAGCAGGGCAGGGTCATGCATGGAGGGGCTAGGAAGTTGGCCTCCCTCCTCAATTGGAGTTTCTTCGGATGGCATAGACGGCATCCCGCTGTGAACCCCAATTGTTATCACATTCACCATCACAGTCGTCACGGCTAAACCCAGACTTGTTTCATTGATGAGGGTCTGCAACGCCTTGTTTGAAGCCTTTTTCCTTCAAGTGAGAGGGCCTAGCCTCTCAGCAAGCTCAGCTACTTCTTCGTGCTCCGCGAGCAAGGCCCCATAGCGGCTAGCCACTCCATTCGTGTTGCAAGCATAGACTAGGAAACGACCATTTCTCTACCTTACTCTTCTAGCTGTCTGGTTGGGGAAGGTTAATCTTTCAAACACCGAAACTCTTGGTGTCATCTTTTCATGACGGTGATGTTGTGTAAATTGAGTTTTGATGATGTCTTACTATAAGTCATTGGCCAATTGATTTAGAATATTTGAAACACCTTTCATTGGCTAGATATGAAGAACCTAACAAAGCTTCAAGGTTGCGTCGACCCCTTCTACAGGCAGCGTCGACTCCATTGCTCACTGTTTCACTCCGCGCCGGTCTTTCGACGGGCGAGAAGACGTTGGTGACCGTAGTGAGAAGGGGGATAAAGCGATAAAGGAAAATAAGAGAGTTGATGTTATCTCAGGGATATTCTTCTTTGTAGCTATATGCCTCTCATGGTAGTACCATGCACTTGCCTTTTACGGAAGGTCGAGAGAGGTCAACTTGCACGAGAGGTTTCCGGTAGTCAGGGTGACCAGACAGGGTGCGGGCGTGCCAGTCGATTTCTCGACAATCACCTATGGAACCAAAAGTTGACTGGGGAAGCGTCGCTAGGATGCAGCACGTGGGCATGGGGTATTGGGTGACACATGGAGAGAAGGGAGGTGCCATGGGTGCGAGTGCACAGACGATTGTGGGGATTCATGTATAGGACATCATTCCCCATCGGCCGCAATCAATCGGTGTTTATTTACATCGGATTGAATCCGAACACCTTTGTTCAGTGTTGAAGAAGAGCTTGGATATATTTGAAGCCAAGGACAGGGGACCGTGTATATCCTATAGTTGGGGGATTGGCAAACTAGGGCCGATAAGACGGGTTGCACACTGGCTGATGTGGGTAAGAAATTGGGACCCGGGATATAGCTATGCATATTCAACTGGTGTCATACTTTATGGGTGCCATGTGGGCTTTACAGAGGGGTTGCAAGGGCTGGAATACAACTGGTGCAAGCTGCGAGACAATTCCGACACATAGGTCGGTCCCCGGGTCGTTGCAGGGTAAAATGGATCATCCGCGTGATTTACAGGGGCTCTCCTCAGGGAGCTAGGGGCGTGCCCGAATCGTCGAGGGAGGGATAGACTGGATGGCAGAGGCGGATGTTGGCTAGCACCTGAGGGAGGTCAGACGCGGCTCGAGATGAGGGGTCGGGTACGGTGATACGCGAAAGTTCGTCGTTTAAAAACACGTGTGCCAATCTTAAAATTCCAACTC
Source organism: Amorphophallus konjac (assembly GCA_022559845.1). Classification (NCBI taxonomy): domain Eukaryota; kingdom Viridiplantae; phylum Streptophyta; class Magnoliopsida; order Alismatales; family Araceae; genus Amorphophallus; species Amorphophallus konjac. Next base: position 320,031,932 of record CM040125.1, read on the forward strand.
ACACTAGATGAAAGTAAGCCGTAATATGGTGGCGAGAAGGGTCGAATCCACAAGGAAGAAGAAATTTTTTAAAGTTAGAAACTTTGAAATCCTTTGGAAAATATTTGTGATTTTTGTAGCTCGAAGAGAATGATTAAACAAAGAATGGTTCTAACAATTAATTAAAACACCTATGATTATGAGCCTATGCTATATAAAATAATTGTATAAAGTGGAAAACAAGAGATAGAAAAAGGAGGAAGAGAGGGAAGATTAGCAAGATCTAGATCAAATGAACACTTCTTTCATTAACTTAAAGAAAAGAGTACATGAATTGCAAGATAAGCTTACAATTAAAATGCGATGAGACTACAATGAAGTAAAATTAAACTAAATTAATAAAAAATAAGAAGAGCCTGAGACGTGAATATTGTATCAACAATGGTGATGATGGCGTCGTCCCTCCTTGGCCTTGGATCATGAACAACCTCGTGGAAGATGTTGCCTACGCCGTGTGGACGTCGCCTTCACCGTTGGAGCCACCTTTAGAGGGTGTTACGTAGATGGAGGAGAGAGATCTAGGGGGAAAGGGATATGGAGAGGTAAGGAAGAGGAATAGGTGAGGCTATGGTGATCTAAATGTGAAGGAGATAGGGGTGGCTAGAAGAAAAGTAGAAGGAGATGGCGATGGTGATCTAGGGCACACTACGGTGAGAAAAGAAGAAGAAGATGAAAGAGGGAGGTCAAGGATGCTCTAGGGTTGATAGGGAGAGGGGGAGGACGTCCTAGGGATAAGAGAATAGGGTTAGGGGTGAACTAAGGTGAAGGGAGAGAGATAAAATGTAGAAAAAAAATTGTTACGAAAGAATTTCTAGCCAAAAAGGCAAGCAAAAGATCCTTTTCTCTCCATAGAATGGGGTATTTATTGGCAAAAATGGACGAATGGAGGGATAGGATTGATTTAGAGGAGATGAGTGGCTAGGATAGAGGGAGAAAATGAGGTGATGGAAGGGAGAGAGAGGAGGTGGGCGCCCCCTTTCCTAGGGTTTTGGGTGCCCCCCTCTCTCTTTCCTAATCGGGTGGAGATTCTCCCCCAATCTCCTCCTTAATTCTCTCCTTGATCTCCTCCTTGATTTTCTCTATTTCAAACTTTGAATTTTCTTTTCACTCCAACAAAAATAGGTGGTGACTGCACATTTGACTTGGTCAATATGGAGGGAGAATGAGGGGGGCGCCCTAGGGTTTTCGTCCCTCGTTTTTGGACTATTTTGACCCCGACTTGTCTTGCAATTTTTTTAGTGTCCTGTACACACAAAATTCTCATTTAATCCATAAAAATTACCATAATGTGCCATAAATCACAAATGTTCATAATTATGAAATGGAGAATTAATATTCATGCCCCTCAACTCTATTTTATTAAATAAAATTACCAAAATAATTAATTTACGTAAAAGGCCCAATCTACATGCGAAGTTGAGATTAACTATGAAATATGCATAATCGCCTAATTATATGCACATCAAATTTCGTGTATGCAATGAATTATCATAGAAAATGGACACTTATCACACCCCCAACTTGAACATTGCTAATCCCTTAGCAATGTAAACAATTATAGAATTAGGACTAGCAAACACTCATGTGTCACAGTTCATGGCAAGAATATTATGCACAATGATTTAGACTTTGGAGTATCACAAGTTCAAGTAGTATGTATTCGGAACAAATTTCAAGTCCATGTGTTTAGACATTTCCTCAAGATACACTTAAAATTATATATCCCTTTGTGTAGGAGTGATATAACTTGACTAGTGACTACCAAACAGTCTAGATGAATGAGTCGTCTGCCTTTCGCTTAAAGATGATTTTCAATTCTTCCCACATCTTGAATTATAGGTAGCTTCACTCTGCCTATTTATTCATTCTTTTTTTCTTTTTTTTTGACACATGGTGTTGCACATCCCTTCGCCGTTTGACGCGAACCACAACTCTTGCCTTAGGAGAAGCAGGTCTCGTTACTAAGTTCAGGGGTATTTTCTATTTTTTTTTGGCAGGTAGCTTTTTCCTCACGATTACTTTCAATGAATGGGCATAATATCAATCATCACCTAAGTGTTAAGAAAAATTCCCATCATCCTAATGTTTGTCATCTACCAATCTTGTTATTATGCAATTGTGTGCAAGTTCAATAGAAATTTTAGGTGTATTCTGAGGAAAAGGCTAAAGATATAACCAATTAATTCACCCCTTTAACTTGCTACTCTCATAAGTAAGACTCTAAGTCCTATCATTCTAAAATAAAATTCTCATCAAGAAATATGAACATGAAGCACTTGTTAGGGGTGTGATGAAAAGTTGCAAGCATTTTGAGAAAATTAGAGCTCAAGCTACCCCCCAACTTAGGTGACATTGTCCACAATGGCATGAGGAAGATGAAAAAATGAAGTAAAGTCATGAAAAGTGGTGGGAAGGATAGATACAACCTGAGAAAGAGGTGCCATCTGGATAGAAATATTGCTCCATGCTCCATGCTCCTTAAAAAAAGAAGAAAATGAATCACACATTTTTCTTTTGACAAGAGAAAGAATAATTGGGTTGCCTCCCAACGAGCGCTAAATTTAACGTCTTCAGCCGGACGTAATATAGCTTCATAACCAATGCGTTCCATTAAGAATGAGCCATCAACTGATCTTATCCTCTTTTAAATTCCAGCGCTTGTACCACTAGAGGAAAAGATGATACATGTAATTGAAGGGGCCAAAAATATGCCAGGGTGGGTCTAGTAATCCAAACAGACCCCCTCGGTTAGAGAAGGGAAGAGTAGTGATCATGTCATCAATGATAAAATATTCCTCTTCAAACATAAGGTCTTTATAAGTGTTGAACTTGTTAATGCAGACCTTATTGTTCCCCAAATTTTCTTCTACAACCTCAATTTTAAAATTTACTTGCATATGGTGAAGGTGAGAATAGCTTGGAGGGTGAGGGACTTTTGGGGCTTCCACCAAATGATTAGTGTCAAAGAGATGGGAAATATCAGGAATGAAAGAAGTATGTTCCTCAACACAAGGATGCTCATTTGGTTCAGGTGGGTCTGACTAATTAGCTAATTGCAATGTGTCCAAGGTGAGTTTCGATTCACTGAGGTCGGGAATGGGTAAAAGATTAACGCCCTCCCCTAGATAAAGAGATGCCCGGTCAAGATGAAGTTCATGCGGGGTATCTGGTCCCTCCTTAACTCAAGAAAATTGCTTCATGAGTTCACTCAATTCTTTCTCCACCATCACATCTTCTTCGTCCTACACTTCGAACAAGGACTCATCAAAAGCAGGAAGGGAAATGAATGAAAGTTGATCATTAACTAGCAATTCCTCTTCCTCTTCTTCTCCCGCCAACTTAAGATCAACAGACTCATCATGGTTCTCTTCATATATGAGGTTGGGCTTGAGCTCCTCAATTTGATACTCCATACTACTAGCTCCCTCTAATGCTTTCTGGTGTGTCGTTTCCACAATCTCCCCATTTCAAGGCCAAGCGTGTCATTGGATTGAGGAACCATGGGTTGATCATGAGGATTTCGGTGTTGGTCAAGTCTAGAAAGTTGATTTTCAAAACTTGTATTGGGGTGGCTAGACAATTGGTCCATTTCCAGTCCTTTCATGGTTTTGCCAAGCTGATCTAATAAGGTTTGAACAAATTGACGTTGAGCCTCAAAGGATTGTTGTCGATCCATGATGAGTTCATACAATTGATCGAACTTATCCTCATTATTGAGATAAGTGTGTGGAGGAGATGGATAAATGGGCTGAGAGTCAGACTGTGGAGGATAGTAATCTAGAGGGTAATCAGTCTGGTAGTGAGAGAGTGGGGAGTATGTGGGCTACCCTCCATGCTGGACTTGATCATAAGGGTGATTTGGAAATTGAGTCCAATTCTAAAATTTTGGCTCAGGAGAAGTTTGCACTTGATTTTGATGAGTTTTCAAAGAGAGATTTGATTGGTCTCTCCACCCATGATTAAGAGTGTATGGACATGGTTCATATAAAGGGTGTGAAGAAGCCTAAAACATTTGGGCTTGCTCTTGGGGAAGATATAGAGTATGGGCCCCTTGGTAGAACTGAGTGAGTTGGGATTGGTTTTAGGGAAAGGATAGAGACTGGGCCACCAAGGGTAATGGGTTCTTTTATTGATCCGACTAAGAATATAGACTTTCATAGGGGGTCGGGCTATGTTAGGTGAGAGGCAAAAATTGGTTTGGGCAATCAATAGTGTAATGGGTCGAATTGGTCCACATGTGATCATACTCTTGATTATAAGGTGGCATGAAGCAGTTTGGATTCATTGTCCAAAGAATGGATCATGAAAAATGGGCCAACAAGTCCACCTTATTAAATTTACGAGCTCACTCAAAGATAGAAATTTTCTCACCCCTTTTTTCATTTTTTTATTTTTTGTTTCATGCACTAGGACCAAGAAAGAGATAAGAGAAGAGATTTTTTTTGTTTTAACAATCACAAACAAGTTATCAAACAATTAACCTATAATTAAGTGGGTGCCCTATACCTATGAGTAATATTTCTCACAAATCAACCTAAGTCCAGCCCAAGTCCACTATCAAGTTTGTCCACTAGTCAGGTAAGATGTGGGATTGTGGGAGGCTCCCCCTACTCTTATAGGGACCTAATTAAGTAACCACAAGCCCGCTTAAGGCGTTTGCCATTGGACCTCTTTCTAGACACCAGTTTCTAAATTGATAATGAGTCCAAGTGGACCCAAATCTCAATGTGAACCCGTGGGCCAATGTATACTAGATTTTATTGGGCTTAAGAAATGCAAGATGGAAGAGGTTATGGTTTGTAGGCCAAGGAAGGGTGATCAAATTCTCACCTTATGTTGTTATAGGTTTTGCCCTTAAAATAATTTAAAATAAAATGCAAAACCCCAAATTTAAACAAGAGATTCTTATGCAAGCATGGAAATGCATGAGCATGCTTTTAGAAGACGTAGAGATCTCACTTTGCCCCCCCCCCCCCCCCCCCCCCCCGCAATCTTCAACAAAGAGAAACTTGCCAAAAATAGAAACAACTAAAAATGCAAAGCTAAATGATGCATGTCCTAAAACAAGAAGGTGTGGTTGTTAATATTGAAGTGAAGATTTTTATTGGTTCATTTTTTCTTTTTTTTAATTAATTGCCCTATACGGCCACAAGATATGGAAAGTAGAAAATTGAAGCTCAAATGAAAGAGAGAAAGTTTGGATACTTACTTAAAGAGTGATCCCTTATTTTATTTTTTGAAATGAATGACAAAATCAAAAGACTAAAGAAAAAAGGAGAACTTACCTCTGATTTTTTTTGAATTTTTTTCCTGATTTTGTTTGTTTTCTTTCTTTGTTTCCAGACTACCTTTCTATTGGAGTAGAACCTTCGCTTACAGATTTATGCTTTCTACGACATTTATTTTCTCTGGATTTTTTGCTTTCTGTCCTCTGCACCTACGCTTCTATTTTATGCAATAGATTTCCTAACATATTATTTTTTTGGATTTTCAGATCTGATTTTTCTCTCCTTTTTTCTGTAAAAAATAGGAAAAGAGAGCTTTATTAGTACACTATAAACACAAGGAAAATAAAGTTCTTAAATCAAAAATCATCATTCTTCCCTGATAACGGCAACAAAAATTGATACGTGAAAGTTCGTTGGGTAAAAACACACATGCCAATCTTAAGCTTCCAACTCACACTAGATGAAAGTAAGACATAATATGATGGCGAGAAGGGTAAAATCCACAGGGAAGAAGTGCTTTTTTTAATGTTAAAAACCTTGAAATCATTTGGAAAATATTTGTGATTTTTGTAGCTTGAAGAGAATGATTAAACAAAGAATGGTTTTAACAATTATTTAAAAACACCTATGATTATGAGCCTATGCTATAGAAAATAATTACATAAAGTGGAAAACAAGAGATAGAAGAAGGAGGAAGAGAGGGAAGATTACCAAGATCTAGATCAAATGAACACTTCTTTCATTAACTTAAAGAAAAGAGTACATGAAATACAAGACAAGCTTACAATACAAATGCGACGAGATTACAATGAAGTAAAATGAAACTAAAGCAATAAAAAATAAGAGGAGCCTGAGGCGTGAATATGGTAGAAGTAATGGTGATGATGGTGCCGTCCCGCCTTGGCCTTGGATCACGAACAATCTCGTGGAAGATATCGCCTACGCCGTGTGGATGTCGCCTTCGACGTTGGAGCCACCTTTGGAGGGTGTTACGTAGAGGGAGGAGAGAGATCTAGGGGGAAAGGGATATGGAGAGGTAAGGAAGAGGTGTAGGTGAGGCTATGGTGATCTAAATGTGAGGGAGATAGGGGTGGCTAGAAGAAAAGTAGAAGGAGATTGTGATGGTTATCTAGGGCGCACTACGGTGAGAAAAGAAGAAGAAGATGAAAGAGAGAGGTCAAGGGCACACTGGGGTTGATAGGGAGAGGGGGAGGATGTCCTAGGGAGAAGAGAATAGGGTTAGGGCGAACTAGGGTGAAGAGAGAGAGAGAAAATGTAGAAAAAAAATTGTTAAGAAAAAATCTCTAGCCAAAAAGGCAAGCAAAAGATCATTTTCTCTCCATAGAATGGGGTATTTATAGGCAAAAATGGACGAATGGAGGGCTAGGACTGATTTAGAGGAGATGAGTGGCTAGGATAGAGGGAGAAAATGAGGTGATGGAAGGGGGAGAGAGGAGGTGGGTGCCCCCTTTCCTAGGGTTTTGGGTGCCCCCCTCTCTCTTTCCTAATCGCGTGGAGATTCTCCCCCAATCTCCTCCTTAATTCTCTCCTTGATCTCCTTCCTGATTTTCTCTATTTCAAACTTTGAATTTTCTTTTCCCTCCAACAAAAATAGGTGGCGGCTGCACATTTGACTCGGTTAACATGGAGGGAGAATGAAGGGGGCACCCTAGGGTTTCCCTCCCTCGTTTTTAGATTTTTTTGCCCTCGGTTTGTCTTTCAATTTCCTTCAGTGTCCTGTACATACAAAATTCAAATTTAAAACATAGAAATTACCATAATGTGCACATAAATCACAAATGCTCACAATTATGTAATGGAGAATTAATGTTCATGACCCTCAACTCCATTTTATTTAATGAAATTGCCAAAAAATTAATTTGTGTGAAAGGCCCAATCTACAGGCGAAGTTGAGATTAACTATGAAATATGCACAATCGCCTAATTATATGCACATCAAATGGCGTGTATGTAATGAATTATCATAGAAAATGGACACTTATCATACGGGTCCCAAGAGGTGGGTGTCTTCATGCTGGAGAGTGAGGGCCGGTCCCAGGAATATTACTTCTGGGCCAGGGTCCGACCAACTCGGGTCAGCGGTCGGGACGGTCGGTGGTCGACTCGGGGCGAGCGGCGGGCTCGCGGTCCCGTGACGGAGGTAAATACGGCAACATGGCATACGTGTTGTTATCATAATGTGCCATACGCGGGCGTACCAGAGGTGCGGGTGTGTTCGCCATTATCATAATGCCTCATACACGGGGGGATGGACATGAGTGAGACAGCTAGACGCCATATGAGGGGAGTATGTGTGCCACACTCTCGGCGTATACGAGCCGATCAACAAGCCACCCAACACGCACTTATCTCTTCGTGTCCTTGCCGGAAGCCTTGGGGCTTGAGTCCTTGGGCCGAGTGCCTGCGGATGTCTGAGGATGTATCCGTTAGCGCATATCTGCCCCTTGAGCTTCTAAGGGGGTTTTATAGGGGAAGTTGAAGGGTAAGGGGGGGTTTATGCGGACTGGATTGGAGGGGGCGATCTGGTCCGCATAAACCCCCTAAATATATATTTTTTTTGTTTTCAATGTGGGGGAGGGGGGTTTACGCGGACAAGATGGCGGGGGGGCCAGTCTGGTCCGCGTAAACCCCCCCACCCATGGGAGTTTACGCGGGCTAGAAAGTGGGTTAGTTTCCTATAAAAAATTCTTTTTTTTATTTCTGGGGGTTTATGTATACCAGACATAGGGGGCCAGTCTGGTCCGCGTAAACTCCCACCCCCCCCAATGGGGTTTACGCGGGCTGGAAATGGGGTTTTTTCGATATGAAAAAAATCATTTTTTTTGTTTCTGGGGGGTTTACCCTGACTAGACTGGGGGGGGGGGCAGTCTGGTCCGCGTAAACCCCCCCAGCCAGTCTGGTCCGCATAAACCCCCCAGGGGCGTTTACACGGGCTGGAAATGGGATTTTTCCCCATTGGCCTAAAAAAACCCATTTTTTTCTATTTTGTGCCCACGTTTACTCCGTGTGACCGCAAGAGGACAAAGGATATGAGCTTGGACTGGTTAGATGGCCGCTTGTGTGCGTGGACCGGGGAGTTGACCCTTTTGATCCCGAGGATGTATCTTCATGAGTTTCTCCAGGCGGGTACATCGATTGATGATTGACCTTTGCATAGAGCTGGGAAGGGCTAGCACGGGACCTACGGAGCTGGGATGGAGCAGGGAGAAGGGTGCGACCCCTAAGGTGAGTTTGCCCTCCCTGGGGTGCGGCTGCGCCCGGGGTGAACTCCCCCTCGGGGGGGTGGCCGTCATGCGGGGTTGGCCCGAGTGACGTCCTATGGCATTTTGGTGGTGTCCTTTGAAGGACTCGGGCAGAAGAAGTGTTGGGATTGACCCGTGGGGGTCAATTGTTTAAGGTTATTGCTGCCGCTCGCAAGGTGTTCGGGAAAATTCTCAACACACCTCGGGTTGCCGAACGGCTCGGGTAGCTAACTCGCAGGCCTTAGATTTGGCCCCAGGCTGAGGGTGAGAGCTCGAGGGAGTCGAAAGAAGGCATTTTGGGCATGTGGGCCCGACCTTGTGACGTATGCCGCATTGTAAGGTGGGTTGACAGGGCAGCCCCGGGTTGGCCTGGGAGCTGAAAGTAAACGACTCGTCGTCGCATGTCTGAGGGTCAGGGGTGGGCCCGACTTGCTGGAGAGTTGTCGTAGAGTACGGCTGGTGTGTTGGGGCCAAGGGTCAGCCCCCGGCTTGTTATAGAATGGCTGGGATATGCGTGCTTGTGAAGTGTTCGGGGAAATTCTCGGCACACATGCATGGGCCGCATAAGCATGCTATGGGTCTCCAAAGCCCGTGGTTGACGGAGATGAGTCTTCCTTTAACTTTAGAGGGCTGCGGGGTGGAGTCTTGGGAGTAGATCCCGACCTTGTTGCTGGATGCCACGTGTCGTTGCTTGTGGTTAGGGTGCCCCCAAGTTGGCCCAGGTGGCTTGGTTGAAGGCGGGTATACCCACAAGATGGGTGATCGGGGGTGGCCCCAATCAACTGTTGATGATGCTGCTGGTCACGGCCAACTGCTTAGGACCCTTGATTGGGCCTGTGTGTCGTAGAAAGGGCTGGGTGAACAACGCCTTGAAGGTGTTCGGGGAAATCCCCGAGCCCCCATTTCTCGTTATTTTTGTTGGAAAAATGTCTGGGTACAACAAATGCCCCCCACGGGACGTGCGTCGGAGGAAGAGACAAGGGCAGACGGCCCTGTGAGCTCCTCATTTTATGTCATTGTAGCTGTGTTTTCAACTCCATATGCATTTTTTGATAGTATTCTTGTACATATTGCCTCTCCTATGTTCACTATTTTTGTGCAATTGTTTTGCAGCTATGGCGATATTTGGCAGGGATGACTCGGCTTAGAGGCGTACGGCCCGCGAGGAGGACCACTGGGTGAGGAGGACCGGGCGGCCCTTAACTCCTTTAGGCCCGCCCGTTGTCACAGTGGCCACTATTGATCAGTTGGACTTGGGGCGGTCATTAATAGCTGAGGGTCCTGTTAGAGAGGGGACGAGTGCAGCCGATGCTGTGGAACTGGCCCGGCTCTCTAAGACTGGTGGGATTTATACCTGTGACCGCTCGGGAGGCTATCCGAGAGAGTTTCCTCTAGACCGGTATCTCTTTGAGTTCATGAGGAGCTTCATTCCAGCTGGTGTAGAAGACGGAGATCCTTATGTTGCTGGAGAACGCCACCGGCTGGAGCCGGCCATTTTGTTGGGCATGGATAGCCTTCATGGGGTTGTCGCCTACAGCTTCCCGAGCTTTCTTGGTGATTTTTCGAAGCAGAGATAGTTTCCTAGTGTGGATTGTCTGGGCTTCTTCAGCAGAGCAGACCAGTTCGGGTTCTTTGTTGGAGCGCTAGGTCCTACTTCTTAGGACCTACACGGCCACCACCGAGTCGAGACTAAGGGGGCAATGGGGCTCGTGGTCGAGCCATCAGGGCTGCAGTTTGCTGGTGAGGGCTATGATGACCATAGTCTTCTGGATGGGATTCTTCGACAGACGGTAGTGAGCTAGTACGGTCATTGGGCAGTGATCTCCTCACATCGATATCACCAGGGTGCGACTGAGTGGCTGATGGGCATCGTGCATCACTATAGGGTGCTTCTGGACCATGCAGGAATCAGGTATGCAGTGATAGCGGTGCTGTACGGGTACCCCTGCTACACGGGTTGATTCAGGCGCTGGCAGAGTGCTTCAACCGCCGGTGGAACACAATGGGCATGGCTGAGGGAGAGACCTCACTATATTTGTGGTCTCTATTCTAGACATCAGGTTTGTCGATCAGCGGTGAGGCTGATGTGACACAACCTCGGACCTAATTTAACAAGCACAACCACAAGGCTATGAAGCCTACGCAAGCGGACCTTCGTATGGCGCACACACTTAACCCGGGGGTAACTCGGGGATGCCGAGTCGAGGAAATGGGACAAGCCCCTTGCTGGTAGAGGGCCAGGAAAGTCTAAGTCAAACCTCCCCTTGAGGTGCGGATATTCAACTCAATGTGTTGGCCTTGGCCGAGGGATGCGGATCACTCACTCACACCCACGGGGGTCGCACAAGTGCGGTGGAGCCTTAAGATCGGGCGCTCTCTTCCTTACCGACGGCGCAATTGGAGAATATTAAATGAACAAGAATAATTGAGAGCAAGGGACGAGTTCTCACCTAGCCGGTTTGAAGAATCCGACTCCGGTCGGAGACGGGGGCGAGTGGGGAGGCGAGGGGAAGCACCCACACGTCGCGTTGATGAAGCTTCAAACCTGTGAGTGTAAATAATACATGAACTACCCCCATGCAAGGGGGGGGATCTCGGGGAAGGGAAGCCAATGAATACACTCAATACGACCTCCACGCCGGGAGGGGCCTTCAGCCGGCCAAGCGGGGAGGGGAATTCGAGCTAGAAGTGAAGAGAGGGAAGTCGAAGCCGAATCTGCCCGCTGACTGTATCTCAGGACAGACCGTCAGGTATTTGGACGCTGTGGTTAGACCCAATTTTTTTTGCAGACGAAACCACTTGGAGATTCTTCATAGCTGGATCTGGATGATGCTTGAATTTTATAAATTTATTTGGGCACCGTTGCAGGTCAGGGTAGGGGCTTGAACAGGGTGGCAGACCCTCGGATCTGACAGCTTCAGGTTCCCAACAGCAGGAAGCAGAGGTTGCCACGGTCACTCCTGAGCTCAGAATCAGGTGCCGCTAGAGTCGTTGGAACCATTGATGAGTCCTCTTCGAATAAAGACCAACGGGCATGCCATCTGATGTTGGGGTCGACCGGTAGGCTCTGAACACTAAGGAGGGGTCGGTGCAGACTAAGTGGAAGTAGAACCGAGCACCCGAGGGAGAAAATTGATAACATTCAGGTCCTGTCGCCAAATGGGGATCTGCTTCTTGGAGATGTTAGAAGACTCATAGTAGAATATGTTTGAAGAAGAACTCTCGATCTAATTTCTAACACGATTGTCGCAGTCGAGCTTCCAATCCGGCTCTGGTCTCCTACCAGGGGGGATCTGTGCAGTTGTGGGAGAATGGCTCTCTTGGTCGATCATGAACTCGGAATGGGACGGGACCACCACCGTTGTGAAGAACACAGGCAGACGCTTCCGTCGGTATATGGTATGCCACCTGAAGCTCCCAGGAAATGACGGGTGGCCTCTACAACCTGCGGCCAATCTGCTGCCTGCAACCAGAACTTGAGAGGGTGGAGATAGGTAATGGGGAATGGGGTAGATGGGAGGGGAAATGAGGTGGTTGTGTGTAGGAGCAACCCCCAGCTGTGAGGGGGTCTAGGAGGGGGGGTTTCAGGGTGTGGGAAGGGGAGAATGGGGGCTGTAAGGGGGTGTTTGCTATGGGTGATAGAGGAGCTGCGAATTTGGGCTTGGAGGGAGAGGGGAAGGTGAGGGGGGCACAAGTGGGTGGAGGGAAGGTGAGTTTGAATTTTCCTTAATAGAGGGTATTCAATGGTGGTATTGGGGATGGGAGGGGTTGTGTTGGGGAAGGGAAGGGGTGCTTGGGGTAGTGGGAAGGGTGCTTGGGGAAGTGGGTGGGGTAGTTGGGGGTTGGGAGGTGGAGCTAGGATTGGTGGAAGCTCTCTTGGGACTAGGGGGTGGAGTAATGGGATGTGTGGGGAAGGGGAGTGGCCTTTAATGGGGGTAGGTGGGAGAGTGATGATTGGGAATGGAGGAGAGAGAAAATTTTTGAAATTAGGTGTGGAGGAGAGAGAAAGGGGAGTGAAAGAGAGAGATTAAGAGAGGGATGGGTGGAGAATCTCTCCCCTAGGGTCTCTCACCCAAATAATGGAATCTCTCCACTAGATAAAAAGTTTGAACTCTCAAAATGGTAAATTTTTCATTCATTGATTCATTACCTCAAAATGGAGAGAGTGGGGTCCTATTTATAGGGATCCCATAATTTACAATAAGACCCTGACTTTTGACACATTAACTAATAACCAACAAGATAGGGGCGCCCATGGGCCAAGCCCAATGAATTGGGCCCAATAGCTAACTAATAAACCTAATGACACTCAAACCTAGGGAAATAAGCACAAGACCTAGGGACATGACTCAAATAAATGGGTAATTACAATGATATGACTCAAATAAAATAAAGAAACATACAAATGACTCAAAATAAATGACTAGACCATGATGTACGCCTCCGGGGTGACGAGAATGGTCGAGAGTGTCAGGACGGATGGTGATGACCCCATGATACTCCCCGGGTGCAGAGAACTCGACTCCGTCGGGTAAGAGGTGGTACCGCTCACATGTCTTCCGAAAGAAGCCGATTCTTCCACCTAGTGAGGTAGAGCCCGTTCACCTTGCTCCGAGTGATGATTACATGCTCATCCAATATTCTCTCAAGTTGCTTACGTCGGGCTCTCTGGGCTGATGGTGCTCACATGGGGAGGGGTGGGTGCTCTCTCAAGGGAGGAAGGGGGCTTGAAATTCTCACTTGGTGCCACCGTGGGTCCCTTGTATGGCACAAGGCTTTCCACATTGAAACTAAAGTTAACTCTGTATCCCTTGAGGAGGCCTAACTTAGTAGTGGGGCTAATGCACCTCAAAACCTGGAAGGGGCTGATTGCACAAAACCTCAATCTTGAGTTGTCTCTATGTGAGAGCCTCTCATTCCTCACCATCCCGGAATCACCCATTTGGATTTCTTGGTGACGCTAATGAGTCGGTCAGCCTTTTGTAGATTTCATGACTCTTGTTGATGCGCTTGAAAGGTTATCATGCAATTTTTTGAATGCTGTCCTTTTAGTGGTTATGGGTGGACCTGGACAACCATAGATGGACCTATCATGCCATGATGCCATATGGACCTGGATGAACCTTGGTGGGCCGGGGCAACCATATGTGGACTTATCATGCAATGTTATCATGTAGACTTTGGTGGGCCTAGGTGGGCCGGGGCAACTATATATGAACCTATCATGCAAAGTGGTGATGAATGTCGGGGGACCCGGACATCCGTAGATGCTTTTGACATGCTTAAGACCCATGATGAATGAGGGTGGACCAATACATCCGAATATGGACCACTCATGCTTTCTACTTGACATGTGGGTGATATGAATGATGGGACCCAACATAGTGTTCATGCCAAGTGGTGTGGTAAGCCTAGACACATGCATGTTTTTCCTATGGGTGACTTCCATATGTATAGGTGTGGGACAACCTTTGAACTCCCATTGGAAAGGGTCGAATGGATCTAAGAAGGTGGTCATCATGGGGTGGAGCACAACCTAATTACCTAGGGATATGTGGCCCAAGGTCATGGCTCCCAAGGTGTAACCCGAGTCTAAGATGGAGTGAATTGGGTCAAACATGGTGAGTTGGTGTAGGGAAAGGTGGGTGGTCGATAAAGTGTTTGGGTCACACGAGTCTCTTGACTCCCATTGGAATGGATCATATGGATCATAAAATGGGTTACCTAGGGGGAGGAACTCCATGTCCTCAAGATCCTCAAAAGGTGCTAAGTCATCCTTCTCCATGATAGTTGGGTCAATGTTCTTGGCAAGTGGGTCGGCCATGAGTGGAGGGCTTGGCTTTCTACCCGAGATAAGAAGCTCTAAATCGAGGAGAAGGTTGGGCTCATCGGGTGTAGGGAGGAATAGAAGGAGGTCGCTAGTGTAGCAACCAATGGTGCAAACCGAGGTGATAGACCCTATGCATAGGTGTAGGAGGCTAAGGCTCCTAGGTTGTTCGACCATAGGGGTCAACATGCTAGTCATCTCTAATTGCCATGCTATGCCCTTGAGAAGGCCCTCTAAGGTCTCCACTTGATAGGATGCTTGGATTGTGGTGTGATAGGAGAAGAAGGGCACTAAGGAAAGGTCTTGTTCTATGGGAGGGAAAACATGGGCCGGGATCTCTCGAATTGGGCTCTCCTTTAGCCAACTAACAATGGGTTCTCTTAAGATGAACTCCGCCCCAACTAGAGAGGGTGGTGTAAGGTAAAGACCATCGTGTGAGGTTTCTTCTTCAGCTTGGACTTGGGTTTCCTCCAAGGTGGGGGGTGGGTTTGGAGTGCTCACAACTATTGGATCGGGTATGTGTTCTTCTACCAAGGAGGTGAGGGGGTCTTTTGGAGTGATGAGGGTTGGTGTGTGGTGCTCCCGGGGTGGAGGGTAAAGGGAAACTTGGATTGGGATTGGTAGAGTGGGGTTTGGGAGTGGAAGTAGTGGAGGCCTAGGTTGGGGTAGGATTGGGGTTGGAAGTGGAAGGTGGGTTGGGTGACAAGATTTGGGTTGATGGGTTTTGGGGGGTGTACCCTTTTTAGGGGACGATGGAGGGGTAGTGGTGGGGACCAAGGGGAAATGTGGGGTATGGGTTTGGTGAGAGATTGTGGGTTGGGTGGTGGTAGCCGTCATGGGTCTAGGTGGAGGGATGGACACGGGGTCCACTTGGGTTTGAATGGTGGTCCTTATTGGGGAAACCGGGTCGGTTAGGGGTCTCTTCCCCTTGGGATCGACCGGTTGTGGAGGGGGGGAAGTGGGGGCCAATTGAGTTTGGATAGTGAGGTTTGCGGAAGGGGGTTTTGGTTGGAGTGTGGGGACCCTTAGGGGATTTGGTGGAGAGGTGGATGCTTGGTTTATTTGGGCCTTAAGGGAGAGGACTTGGTCGCGAAGTGTAGTTATGATGGTTGAGAAGTGATTTGTTGAGAGTGGTGGGGGAGGAGGCCTAAAGGTGGTATCAAGTTGGTCGGGTGGGGATGGAGGAGTGGTAGTGCACCTCGGGCTAGGGGTGTTTGAGTAGAAGGGGTGGGAATGTTTGGGGATGTAGATTTTTCTAAGTTCTTTCTTCATATCATCCCATGAGGAAATGAGTTCTTGTTTCCTAACATCTCTTAAGCCCACTATGTTTCTCCATTTTTCCTTGGCTTGGCCCTGAAGTTGCCCCATGGCAACGGGGACTCTTGCGGGTCCATAAACCATAGTTCCCTCAAAGTGTTTTTCCATGGTGACCTCCCACTTTAGGTAGGCACTATAGCATGATCCATCGAAGAGGAGATCCTCAAAAGAGGTTATGTCAAATGGAGGGTTGATCGGTCCCTTGTGGGGGGTCGAGTGGGATGAATGTGACCAAAGAGAGGTAACCATGTTGATGAATGCAAATGTGCCCAAGGACTAGACTTAGTAGAGACAAGTCTAACACTTGCTCTGATACCACTTGATGTGACACAACCTCGGACCTAATTTAACAAGCACAACCACAAGGCTATGAAGCCTACGCAAGCGGACCTTCGTATGGCGCACACACTTAACCCGGGGGTAACTCGAGGATGCCGAGTCGAGGAAATGGGACAAGCCCCTTGCTGGTAGAGGGCCAGAAAAGTCTAAGTCAAACCTCCCCTTGAGATGCGGATATTCTGTTAGGGTGCTAGGCCCGGATACAGAGGGGGGTGAATGTATCCTTCTACGAATAATGCCCACTTTAAAAACTCAGATGCTAGGCAAGTTCCGGAATTAAGCTAATTCGATTAAACAAAAGAACAAGCAGATGGAGCGTGCCTATTCAAGCATCTAGCAGAAGCAAATCAAACAATCAAACCACTGCTCAATATATTTTTTAGGTGGTTCGGTCCTCCAGACCTACATCCACCCCTCACTCCCAACCGGAGTGAGGCTTCACTAGCCAATGCTAGAACCAAGCAGACTCAGTCTGCGAATAGTTGCTGCCATACAGCTTAAGCAGGGGAACAGCCTCCCCTCTTCCTCCCAACCGGAGGGACACCCAAGTGACTCCCAGCCACTTGGAAACCAGAGGTCATAGACCTCTCTTCCTCCAGACCAAGAGGGACCCCTGGACTTGCAACCCGCAAGCCCAGAACCGGAGGACCAACCCTCCCTTCCTCGAAACCGGAGGGAACCCACAAGTAGCTCCCAACTACTTGCAACCGGAGATCAGATCTCCCTTCTCCTGACCCACCAGGAGGAACCAGACCTCACTACTGAGAATCGGAAGAACAAGGCTAACCAAAGAAACAAAAGAAAAAATAAGAAAATAGAAAATACATAGTGATCGGAAGGCTGTAAATGAAGAACATGAATGTAGCTCTCAAAGGAGTAGATCTGGCTAGGATTTAATCCAAATGCCAGAGGATAGATCTTCAGTAGCTTCTTCCTTCTTCTCCACGAACTCTCTCTCTCTCTCTCTCTCTCTCTCTTTCTTTCTCCTCTGCTCTCCTTTTCTCCCACGCTATTCTCTCCTTTTTCTCTGCAACCCTTTTTCTCTTCTGCTGGCTCACTCTTCTTCTATTTCTTCTTCTTTTTTTTTCTTCCTCTTTTCTTTTTCTGGATCGAAGGGCTTTCTGCTCTCCAGGCTTCTTCTTCGATCAATCTTCATCTGTTGGATGAAGGCTTCCTTTTATAAGCAGCAGCAGCTGGCACACTGGGCGCGTGTGGCTTCCACATTTCCTGCCCTAGAAATTCGGACCACGTGGCAACATCCTGGTATCTCGTCCATCCTTAGATCATGAGCCAGGCACCTCGGATCACGTGCCCTTCATTAGCACGCTCAGCAACTGGAGTTGAGGTGGCGTCAACACACTTGCTCCAAAGGGTTGACGCAGCCTTCAAAGATCTTCAACCTATGAAACTCAAGTCTGCTGCGTCGACGCTTCCAACCCGTGGCGTTGATGCATTGATGCGTTCCAGTGAGTAGGTCTTCAGCAGATAGGAGTGCTGCGTTGACGCTCTCAGCATGCTGCGTTGACGCATGGAGCTGCAGCATCTGAACTTAGATGGCTTCAGCCCTCTCACGTTTCATGTGGACTGCGTTGACGCATTGTGCAACTGCGTTGGCTCAATCATCAGTCTGAATCGTCGTAAAGGACAATGCATGAGTGCAGTGTATAGACTTGGTGTAATGACGCCAATGTACAGACTTGCAAGATGTGAGGCATTGTGTAGACTTTGCGTTCAACTGGATGTATAGGCTTGGAGGGTTCACTGATGGCTGTACAGACTTGGCCGTTGTATAGACTTGGAACGGCTTCAAGGTAACAATGTACAGACTTTGAAATAAAGAGTGTACAGACTTGAAAGTTCAAGGCCACAATGTATAGACTTTTTCCAAGGAAACGAATGTATGGACTTGATGATCCACTGTGGATGTATAGACTTGACTGAGTGAAGTCGATGTACAGACTTGCCTATGCGAAGTAACTGTATAGACATTGAAAACGTGAAGCCAGTGTACAGAGTTGAGCTGTACTGACTTTGGCAATGTGCAGACTTAACTGGTCGGGCAGTGTACAGACTTAGAGTATGAAGACGCCCGATGCCAATTGTACAGACTCAAAGATATGAATCCAATGTACAGACTTAAGGGATGTTAACAAGGCATGCTATACAGACTTACTCAATGAAGCTGATGTATAGACTTGAAAGACGATGCACTGTAGCTAGCGCTGTACAGACTTTGGAAGAAGACCAATGTATGGACTTCAGGTGAAGATCAATATAGAGTTGGTGAAGTGACTCCAATGTACAGACTTGCACAAGCGAGCTATAGTGCCAATGTGTAGACTTCACGCTGTATAGACTTTCCAAAGAGAACGTAACACTGTACAGACTTGAGGCTTTGAGCGTTGAAGGCACAAGACGATGTACAGACTCAAATTCTAGACCAGCGGCTGTACAGACTTTGAAAGATGCAGACTCTGTATAGACTTCAACTCAAATATGCATAATGTATAGACTTTGTGAAACGTGAATGCGATGTACACACTCACAGCGTTGACGCTGCAGACTTGAGAATGCTCACAGCGTTGACGCTGCATGAGACGTAGGCTGTACAGACTTAGCCTAAGACAATGTATAGACTCAATCAAATGAAGAGCTTCCAGTGTATGGACTTGAGTTAAGTGCATTGGCTGTACAGACTTCAATAATCAAACAGGCTGCATAGTCCACTGTATAGACTTTGCCATAGTCTAATGTAGAGACTTGAAGAACCTAAACTGAAGAGTCGACGCATCAACTCAAGGCGTTGACGCACTACTGTGTGGACAGAGACAAATATGACTGAAGGGTCGACGCATCAGCACAATGAGTTGACGCACTGCTGTGGAGACTGTGCAGACAGAGTGTAGATAGAATTAAATAGAGCATGTTATCTGACAGCCATATGAACTCCATTCACTTACATGATAAGACATGAATTAATCGAGCATATAAAAAACACAGCAAGATGACTCACAGTGAATAACTCATTCAAATGCCAATCATCAAAACCACTATTAAAACCATCATCAAAATCACAGGGGCACAACAATCTCCCCCTTTTTGATGATGGCAACACTACACAGTGAGTCAATCTGATGACTCAAACTATTCTCCCCCTTTGACTTCATCAAAAAGAAAATAGTTTGAGAAATTAAAGCATGTATAAGAATTCAGTCAATTTCTCCCCCTTGCAAGAACATGATTCTCCCCCTTTAAGAGTGTCAGCAAGAGCATGAGTTAGAGATGATCAAAAGGAACATGCATGCAATGATTGAATGATATTCTCCCTCTTTGGCAAACAATCTCCCCCTTTGGTATAATCAAAATAAACCATGGGAAGGGGTATGAATGTAGATGCAGATATCAGAGATATGAATGCAAGAGCATAATTCTTCTCCTTCTATGCAGCATGATGCATATGACAAGGAGGCTCCCCCTCAATAAATGGAACCTTATGAAATGAATGAGAAGGAGACCACATGGGCAAACAAGGAGAAGTTCAGGTCAATGAGCCAAGGACATGAGCAGAAGAGTTTAAATTAACAGGTTTTTTAAGGATGCTCCAAACACAAGAAGTTCAGTCAGATTTTCAAAGAGATATCAATCTCATAAATCTAAAACACAAGTTTTCAAAGTCTTCCATTATAAGGGCTTATGAATGAGCTTTATTGAACAGCATGGTTTAAACATGATGTATGTAGAGTTTATCAATAAAATTCTGTATTGATATCTAAAATTATGATTTAATAAAAATGAACCAAGCCCTCATATTTATCTTGATAAAACTCCATTTCTCTTACATAATCAAATTTATTGACTTCTTCGGAATTACATGCATCAGTATTGAAATCAAGTAATTATGAAGTCATATGATTTTGTCTAGGGTTGTAGCAATTTGATTTTAGCATCAATATTCAGATATTTCAATTCGTTCAATAATTTTTCATGCTACAAATTTTACGAGCACTCTAGTGCAGTGCACACCTTGTAACTAGAGGATATACCTTGATCAGAGGCCAATATCACTAAGCACTTAGTGTGACTAACTGTCATGCTTTATATGAACAGATATAGCATTTACACATCATGATACACTGCAAATCATTTCTTGATGAGTGAGTTGTATTTCTCAGTGTGCATGCCATTGCTCTGCCTGAAATTCAATTAATTCTTAATTAGAGTTAACTATGGTACCTCATGACACAGTCCTTTGGACATGTGTTTCTCAGTGACCAAGGTCATTGCTCTGACAGAAAATACTCTTTAGACATTTCAGAAAAATTCATTTGCTTCAAATCAATAACAATTTCATGTACTTAACCAAATAAAGTCATCTATTCAATAATGTAGATTTCAGAAGATTTTACAAGACACTGCATGAAACAGATGGTTAAGGTTTATTAAACATGCTTCAGATATTTTTAAGAGATTTTTAAAGCCAAACTCATTGAATACATTAACCTTAAACCACATGAGTTATTTCAGTCATTCATAAAAACGTATAATAGAATATTTCTAGTTCAAGAATTTTCAGATTTATGATTGAGATAGTCCCATTGAAATCTTCATGAAAGACTGATGGAATTCTGAAGCCAAATGATACCAATTGATAAGAGAGATTTCGAGGCTCAATGCTTTCTGATATTATCAAGGTTTGTCAACTAAGATCAATGATGAAAGGTATGCAATGAATTCTCACAAGAGTATGTATTTGACAACCTATATGCAATACATTGACTCCCCCTGACAACATGCATTCATACAATCTTTTTGGCATTTTCAGTTTAAGGAAATGCAATGCACTTAATTTCATGTATGCAGGGGCATGAAACAAAATATTCACATGAGGATGCAGACATTCTCTGATATGCAAATTTGACCCTTGGTACTTGGCGGAGAACTTGGCCTAAAATACCATCTTACACATAGTAAGAACCTCCAGACAGATTTCCTCTGCCCGTAGCTTTCTATTTATATACCAAGTGGTCATGCATGACAATGCAATACAAACAGTCCTATATGCATCAGATTTTCAATGATTGTAAGTCATGTGCATGTTTATGCCATTCCCAAATATGCATACAGCTCACAGTACAAACAAGAAAGCCCACAAAGATCAATGCAAGAGTCAAACCAATTAAAATAAAACATGTATGCATGAAGCTATGACTTCTCAGCTCAACCATAATTTCATTTGAACAGATTTGAGAAATTTACCTGAATGGGGTTTTATCAACTTGGGTGCCTTGGTTTATTTCCCCCTTTTTATTCTTCAGCTTCCAAGGCACACCTGCAAGTTAGCACACTATTTTGCATGGGCAGGTACCCAAATAGTCTTGGGTCCTGCTTGGTTAACAGTGACACCTTTGGTAGGTGTTCTAAACAACCTTTTAGCATTTAGGCCATCAGATCTTATCAGATGGCAATTATTCATTGAATGACCTAATATACCATAATAATAGCAAGAGGCAGCAGATTTCAGATTTGTTTTATGCACATTCAGATTAGCATACGTTCTATGTGCATTTGCATAAGATTTTCTATTAACAGAATAAAAATTCTGTTTACCAAAACCAATTTGGTTTTGATATCCTGCCAGCCAACAGGTTGCAACCCTGTGACTTGGCTTCCCACAATGATGGCATGTAAATTTCGTAACATGGAGTTTAACAGAGTTATTCTGAACATGCCAACAATCTCCAGCTCTGTGGCCTGGCTTCCCACAGTTATAACATTAAAGTTTTACAAATTATTTTACAGGGAATTTAATAAATTCAGAGTTAGAATTATTTCCCTAAGCATGCCAGTAATTTTCAACCCTGTGGCCCAATTTTCCACAGTGAGAGCATTTGAGAGAGTTTCTTTTAAAAGAACCCAACAAGCATTCAGAGGTCTTGTGACCAATTTTGTTGCAGTTAAAACAGATGATGTGCTGGTTCATTGAAACATATTTGTGTTTATTAAAAACATGTTGGTTTGCAGGAGATTTAGCATGATGTGAAAAAGACATTTTCTTACCATTTGCAAACCAGCATTGTGCAATGCTGTGTCCTAGTTTGCCACAGTGCAGACATTCAATTTTCTTTTTCTGGAATGAAGACTTTTTATCATGAAGTTTCTTAGCATTCATTATCCCGGCCCTCATGTCATCCTTCTCCATCAATTTACACTCATGCATTAAATGTCCAAATCTATGACAGTAGTGGCATGACATTTTCCTTCTAGATGCATGTGAGTGTGTGTGAGGACTGTGATCAACATGCACAGATGAACCCTTTTTATTCATTTTCTATTCTACAATCATTTTCTGATTTTTATCCTGTTTCTCTGTTTTCTTATCCTTATACTGAGGTGGAGATGAAGTAGAAGGCTTTTCCTGTTCAGAAGATTTAACGAAAACAGTTTGTTTTTGGGTTCTCTGAACAGTGGACTGAGAAACAGGTGACTTCTGAGAAGTGTGAGAAGTAGAGCTAGCAACAAAAGATGTATGAATTTTATTTTTAAAATTCTTTTTATTTACAGGATTATAACCTAACCCCTCCTTCTGAAAATTGACTTTTACTCCCAGCAGTTTGTTCAGATTATCTTGCCCACTAACAAACTTTGACAGAGAGTTCTTTAAGTCTTGGATTTCATTTTCTAAAGAGGTGATTTGTAACTCATAACTGGCAATCTCTTGCTCACTGCAATTCATAGCTTCATTCAAAACTTTGTTAGCAGTTTTATATTTCTCAATTTCATTTTCCAGATTGCTCAATTTATCAGAATCTTCAACACACACAGTTTTTCCTCTTTCTAAGGCTAGCAGTCTCTCAGACATAGTGGAGTTCAGCATTTTTAATTTCTCATTTTCTTCCTTAAGCTTGTCATTCTGAATTAACTCATTTATCAAAATCTGATCTTCTGAGTTTGTTTCAAGTTTTCTTCCAGCCTTGAATTCCTTCAAATCTTTTTCCTTCTTTTCAATGTTTTTCTGTAATTCCACATTCACAGATTTGATGGCTTCAAGTTTTTCAGCAAGCAAGTTTTTCTCCTGCTCAAGTTTCTCAAATTTTTTATCATTTTTATTAGCAGATGTTCTCAGAGAATCATTTTCAGATTTCAACTTGTTTAAATCTGAGTTCACACTTTCAAAGTTTTTCAGCAATTTTTCATACTGGTCATGATAGTTAACAAGAGTCTGATTATCATTATCTGAGTTAAATTTTTCTTTGAGTTCAGATATCACATTTATATGATCTTGATTTTCAGTTTTCAATAATGAAACTTGTTTCTTCAATATTTGAAAATCAGACATACAGGCATCATGAATATTTTTCAATTCAACACAATTTCTACAAGGAGAGCTTGAACTATCTAAACCAGTACCCTTCTTCAATTTTTTATATTGTTTTCTTAACAGTTCATGAGATTCAAATAATTCAGCATATGCATTCTCCTAATCTTCTAGAGAAAAATTCTCGAAGACATTTACCTCATCATCATCATCTTCTTCAGTTTGATTGCTGTCTTGATCATTTCTGTCAGCCATCATGCAGCTGTCCACATCTCTCTTCTGAGTTAGCTTCAGCATATCCAGAATATCTTTAGCAGAACTGCAATCAAAGAAGCATGAGTGAAAGGCTCCATAAGTAGCTGCCTTCATTAGATTTATACCTATCTGATTCTCTTCATGCATAGACTTGTGATTGTCAGTCCATTTAGACTTTTTCTTTGGCAGTTCATGAGGACCATGTGAAATTACTTTCCACAGGTCTGGATTCACAGATTTGACATAATTCTTCAGACTAGTGAACCATGCATTAAAATGCGTACCACTGAAAATAGGTGGATGAGCCATGAGAACACAACAGATTAATGCAACAGGAATATTGATGCACTAAAAACAAATTAGCACCTAAGACTGCAAGATCGAATCTGTAGGTCGCTGGACCTTGTATGCAGACACCGCTCTGATACCAACTGTTAGGGTGCTAGGCCCGGATACAGAGGGGGGGTGAATGTATCCTGATATGAATAATGCCCACTTTTAAAACTCAGATGCTAGGCAAGTTCCGGAATTAAGCTAATTCGATTAAACAAAAGAACAAGCAGATGGAGCGTGCCTATTCAAGCATCTAGCAGAAGCAAATCAAACAATCAAACCACTGCTCAATAGATTTTTTAGGTGGTTCGGTCTTCCAAACCTACATCCACCCCTCACTCCCAACCGGAGTGAGGCTTCACTAGCCAATGCTAGAACCAAGCAGACTCAGTCTGCGAACAGTTGCTGCCACACAGCTTGACCAGGGGAACAACCTCCCCTCTTCCTCCCAACCGGAGGGACACCCAAGTGACTCCCAGCCACTTGGAAACCAGAGGTCGCAGACCTCTCTTCCTCCAGACCAGGAGGGACCCCTGGACTTGCAACCCGCAAGCCCAGAACCGGAGGACCAACCATCCCTTCCTCCAAACCGGAGGGAATCCACAAGTAGCTCCCAGCTACTTGCAACCGGAGATCAGATCTCCCTTCTCCTGACCCACCAGGAGGAACCCGACCTCACTACTGAGAATCGGAAGAACAAGGCTAACCAAAGAAACGAAAGAAAAAATAAGGAAACAGAAAATACACAGCAATCGGAAGGCTGTAAATGAAGAACACGAATGTAGCTCTCAAAGGAGCAGATCTGGCTAGGATTTAATCCAGACGCCAGAGGACAGATCTTCAGTAGCTTCTTCCTTCTTCTCCACGAACTCTCTCTCTCTCTCTCTCTCTCTCTCTCTTTCTTTCTCCTCTGCTCTCCTTTTCTCCCACGCTATTCTCTCCTTTTTCTCTGCAACCCTTTTTCTCTTCTGTTGGCTCACTCTTCTTCTTCTTTTTTTCTTCCTCTTTTCTTTTTCTGGATCGAAGGGCTTTCTACTCTCCAGGCTTCTTCTTCGATCAATCTTCATCTGTTGGATGAAGGCTTCCTTTTATAAGCAGCAGCAGCTGGCACACTGGGCGCGTGTGGCTTCCATATTTCCTGCCCTAGAAATTCGGACCACGTGGTAGTATCCTGGTATCTCGTCCATCCTTGGATTACGAGCCAGGCACCTCGGATCACGTGCCCTTCATTAGCACGCTCAGCAACTGGAGTTGAGGTGGCGTCAACACACTTGCTCCAAAGGGTTGATGCAGCCTTCAATGATCTTCAACCTATGAAACTCAAGTCTGCTGCGTCGACGCTTCCAAACCGTGGCGTTGACGCATTGATGCGTTCCAGTGAGCAGGTCTTCAGCAGATAGGTGTGCTGCGTTGACGCTCTCAGCATGCTGCGTTGACGCATGGAGCTGCAGCATCTGAACTTAGATGGCTTCAGCCCTATCACGTTTCGTGTGGAGTGCGTTGACGCATTGTGCAACTGCGTTGACTCAATCATCAGTCTGAATCATCGTAAAGGACAATGCATGAGTGCAGTGTATAGACTTGGTGTAATGACGCCAATGTACAGACTTGCAAGATGTGAGGCGTTGTGTAGACTTTGCGTTCAACTGGATGTACAGGCTTGGAGGGTTCACTGATGGCTGTACAGACTTGGCCGTTGTATAGACTTGGAACGGTTTCAAGGTAACAATGTATAGACTTTGAAATAAAGAGTGTACAGACTTGAATGTTCAAGGCCACAATGTATAGACTTTGTCCAAGGAGACGAATGAATGGAGTTGATGATCCACTGTGGATGTATAGACTTGACTGAGTGAAGTCGATGTACAGACTTGCCTATGCGAAGCCACTGTATAGACATTGAAAACGTGAAGCCAGTGTGCAGAGTTGAGCTGTACTGACTTTGGCAATGTGCAGACTTAACTGGTCGGGCAGTGTACAGACTTAGAGTATGAAGACGCCCGATGCCAATTGTACAGACTCAAAGATATGAATCCAATGTACAGACTTAAGGGATGTTAACAAGGCATGCTATACAGACTTACTCAATGAAGCTGATGTATAGACTTGAAAGACGATGCACTGTAGCTAGCGCTGTACAGACTTTGGAAGAAGACCAATGTATGGACTTCAGGTGAAGATCAGTATAGAGTTGGTGAAGTGACTCCAATGTACAGACTTGCACAAGCGAGCTACAGTGCCAATGTGTAGACTTCACGCTGTACAGACTTTCCAAAGAGAACGTAACGCTGTACAGACTTGAGGCTTTGAGCGTTGAAGGCACATGACGATGTACAGACTCAGATTCTAGACCAGCGGCTGTACAGACTTTGAAAGATGCAGACTTTGTATAGACTTCAACTCAAACATGCATAATGTATAGACTTTGTGAAACGTGAATGCGATGTACACACTCACAGCGTTGACGCTGTAGACTTGAGAATGCTCACAGCGTTGACGCTGCATGAGACGTAGACTGTACAGACTTAGCCTAAGACAATGTATAGACTCAATCAAATGAAGAGCTTCCAGTGTATGGACTTGAGTTAAGTGCATTGGCTGTACAGACTTCAATAATCAAACAGGCTGCACAGTCCACTGTATAGACTTTGCCACAGTCTAATGTAGAGACTTGAAGAACCTGAACTGAAGAGTCGACGTATCAGCTCAAGGCGTTGACGCACTACTGTGTGGACAGAGACAAATATGATTGAAGGGTCGACAAATCAGCACAATGAGTTGACGCACTGCTATGGAGACTGTGCAGACAGAGTGTAGACAGAATTAAATAGAGCATGTTATCTGACAGCCATATGAACTCCATTCACTTACATGATAAGACATGAATTAATCGAGCATATAAAAAACACAGCAAGATGACTCACAGTGAATAACTCATTCAAAGGCCAATCATCAAAACCACTATTAAAACCATCATCAAAACCACAGGGGCACAACATATTCAACTCAATGTGTTGGCCTTGGCCGAGGGACGCGGATCACTCACTCACACCCACGGGGGTCGCACAAGTGCGGTGGAGCCTTAAGATCGGGCGCTCTCTTCCTTACCGATGGCGCAATTGGAGAATATTAAATGAACAAGAATAATTGAGAGCAAGGGACGAGTTCTCACCTAGCCGGTTTGAAGAAACCGACTCCGGTCGGAGATGGGGGGGAGTGGGGAGGCGAGGGGAAGCACCCGCACGCCGCGTCGATGAAGCTTCAAACCTATGAGTGTAAATAATACATGAACTACCCCCATGCAAGGGGGGGATCTCAGGGACGGGAAGCCAATGAATACACTCAATACGACCTCCACGCAGGGAGGGGCCTTCAGCCGGCCAAGCGGGGAGGGGAATTCGAGCTAGAAGTGAAGAGAGGGAAGTCGAAGCCGAATCTACCCGCTGACTGTGTCTCAGACCCAAATTTTTTTGCAGACGAAACCACTTGGAGATTCTTCGTAGCTGGATCTGGATGATGCTTGAAGTTTTTAAATTTCTTCGGGCACCGCTGCTAGTCAGGGTAGGGGCTTGAACAGGGTGGCCGACCCTCGGATCTGACAGCTTCAGGTACCCAATAGTAGAAAGCAGAGGTTGCCACGGTCGCTCCCGAGCTCAGAATCAGGTGCCGCTAGAGTCGTTGGAACCGTTGACGAGTCTCTTCGAACCAAGACTGACGGGGATGCCATCTGATGTCGGGGTCGACCGGTAGGCTCTGAAAACTGAGGAGGGTGGGGTGCAGACTAAGTGGAAGCAGAACCGAGCACCCGAGGGAGAAAATTGATAACTTTCAGGTCCGGTCGCCAAATGGGGCTCTGCTTCTTGGAGATGTTAGAAGACTCGTAGTAGAATATGTCTGAAGAAGATCTCTTGATCCGATTCCCAACACGATCATCGCAGTCGAGCTTCCAATCCGGCTCTGGTCTCCTGCCAGGGGGGATCTGTGCAGTTGTGGGAGAATGGCTCTCCTGGTCGATCTCGAACTCGGAATGGAACGGGACCACCACCGTTGCGAAGATGACAGGCAAATGCTTCCGTTGGAATATGGTATACCATCTGAAGCTCCCAGGAGACGATGGGGTGGCCTCTGCAACCTGCGGCCAATCTACTGCCTACAGCCAGAACTTGAGAGGGTGGAGATAGGTAATGGGGAATGGGGTAGATGGGAGGGGAAATGAGGTGGTTGTGTGTAGGGGCAACCCCCAGCTATGAGGGGGTCTAGGAGGGGGGATTTCAAGGTGTGGGAAGGGGAGAATGGGGGCTGGAAGGGGGTGTTTGCTATGGGTGAGAGAGGAGCTGCGAATTTGGGCTTGGAGGGAGAGGGGAAGGTGAGGGGGGCACAAGTGGGTGGAGGGAAGGTGAGTTTACATTTTCCTTAATGGAGGGTATTCAATGGTGGTCTTGGGGATGGGAGGGGTTGTGTTGGGGAAGGGAAGGGGTGCTTGGGGTAGTGGGAAGGGTGCTTGGGGAAGTGGGTGCGGTAGTTGGGGGTTGGGAGGTGGAGCTAGGATTGGTGGAAGCTCTCTTGGGACTAGGGGGTGGAGTAATGGGATGTGTGGGGAAGGGGAGTGGCCTTTAATGGGGGTAGGTGGGAGAGTGGTGGTTGGGAAGGGAGGAGAGAGAAAATTTTTTGAAATTGGGTGTGGACGAGAGAGAAAGGGGAGTGAAAGAGAGAGATTAAGAGAGGGATGGGTGGGGAATCTCTCCCCTAGGGTCTCTCACCCAAATAATGGAATCTCTCCACTAGATAAGAAGTTTGAACTCTCAAAATGGCAAGTTTTTCATTCATTGATTCATTACCTCAAAATGGAGAGAGTGGGGTCCTATTTATAGGGATCCCACAATTTACAATAAGACCCTGACTTTTGACACATTGACTAATAACCAACAAGATAGGGGCGCCCATGGGCCAAGCCCAATTAATTGGGCCCAATAGCTAACTAATAAACCTAATAACACTCAAACCTAGGGAAATAAGCACAAGACCTAGGGACATGACCCAAATAAAAGGGAAATTACAATGATATGACTCAAATAAAATAAAGAAACATACATACGACTCAAAATAAATGACTAGACCATGATGTACGCCTCCGGGGTGACGAGAATGGTCGAGAGTGTCAGGACGGATGGTGATGACCCCATCAGAGGCTTATGAGGAGGTGGTGCTGGATGACCTCCATCGTAGTAACACTGACGGGCAGGGCCGGTACAGGGTGTCTCACAGCTACCGATACTTGCTGAAGACCTGGAGGGACCTGGCCTTGGCAAGGAGAGAAAAGGCCACACATACTCCCAGAGTGCCTCTAAAGGCATGGGTCCGTCATTTTTACAACGGGCCCTTTTGCTTCTACCAGGAGTTTGGGCAAGATCAGACCCTGTGGGAGGAGTAAACAGAGGTGGAGCTGTGGTTCAGGACCTAGTCCATATACATCTATGCACCGCGAGAGGGGTGGAAACCCCATGAACTGCAAGATGTGACTCACTTGGCTATGTATCTGGCATACTGGCTGGCGACGTTCGTGGTCCCCCACGGGGAAGACAGTCTTTTGCGGCTCGAGCTGCTATGGCCCGCATATTTACTAGTAGAGGGGCGGAGGATGGCGTTGGCTCCTGTGACGCTGGCCAACCTCTACCACGGGTTGGGGGCGCTGTCAGTACACCCGGTGCCATGTGAGTAGAGTTAACTTCTACCGACCCACTACCTTAGTGTGTGGGCCGGTTTGCTGTACCCTGGGCTGGTGACGAGGATGGCGGTGGCCGGCGGCCCCTTTACTATTCAGCTTTACTGGTCATCTAGACGGCAACATGGCAGCACAGTTGGAGGGGGCCAGGAGGGTGCTATCTTACTTGTCGGGCAGAGGCTAGGACGGGCTCCCGTTTGACTATGCGACGAGAGGCTTCTACCTGGTTCTAGTGCCGTCAAGTGACGGGACGGCCTGCGCCCTACCACATCAGTGAGAACCAGATGCTTCAGTGTACACAGAGTGGGTGATCAGTACCCAGCCGACGGTGTTGGCACTGCACCGATCTACTGCGAGCGTCGTGGAGCCTTACTACTCGCATCGATTCACCTAGAGTTTTGGGTGTGACCAGGCAATCCCACCAAACCAAAAGTTTCCTTTACTGGGCCGATTATACAGCAGCCGGGATAGCCATCTGGTAGTAGCTAGCTTGTGGGACTTCTACTGTCGCGGGGAGCCAGAGCAGCTGTCGACCCCAGCGTTGGATCGACGTGGGAGGTACGACGTCCATTATGCCAAATGGTGGTTCGAGCACAATCATCTGTCAAAATGCGTCGGTGATTCGGAAGGCTGAGGAGGGTCGACTTCTGCGTGAGGATCAGCCTCCTATTTCACTGGATAGCGAGTACCTGAGGACACGCTTCTCCTGAATTCGTCAGGATGTGGAGTGGCTTGCACAGCAACGGCCTCGAGATGGTCGGGCTTCCTTGGCGTCTGGACAAGGTTACAGTGGGGTAATCAAGCCCCTGAGGATGGCGTCAGTAGGGCCTACGGCTGTTGGTGTTGGGGCGTCATGGACGAGGACGCCGAGGACTTGGTGGACTCAGTTTCGAGCCGACTGCGGCTTTAAGAGGACTACCACCCTAGATAGAGTGCTCTCGGAGGGGAGCTTCGCTGATACTGTCGCTAGCGACTAGAGGCGCCACATCGCGCATGCGATCGGGTTAGTCGGGTCGATGGAATTCGTCTCTCATATCGAGCATACCTACACGCTGAGAGACATCAGTGAGGCAGTTGTGAAGGCTACTCGCATGCTGGGATTGAAGTTGGAGCAACTGGTTTCTCTACCGTTGACTCCCTTCGGGGCTTCTAGTAAGACACTTTCTTTATTGCATTGCCTTGGTCTTACTTCTCTGTGTGTTTGGCTGAGGTATCATTTATTGGTGCTCCCTTTTAACAGGTTCCCCGGCAGGAGAAGACCATTCCTCAGCAGGGGCGTCTACTGGGAGTGGTGACGGGACCGTTCAGCCAAGGCAAAAATGCCCCTGTGTGGATGCAAGAGTAGTGGAGGCTAGAGAGTCCTCTCGAGGACCCCGGGAAGATGAGCATATTGAGGCAGAACCGACTTTGAGTAAGTGCCATGCTCAACCCTTCATCTTCTGCTGGACCGTTCCCCGACTTTGAGCCATGGAATAGTCCCAAGAACACTCGGCCAGGTAGGGTCCCCCGAGACTCGTAATGCTCCGTTCATGGCTATGCTTGCTGCTGGAAATTATCATCGCCATGTATTTTTATGCACAAACGGTAGGGATGTCGGGGGACACTGCCCCTCCCGAGGCGAGAGGTGATTGTTGACACCCATTTTATGACCGATAAGTCGGGTCATCTCCTTGTTCATTCTCTATGATGCTTCGAGTTGTTCACTCTTCATTGAGCTTTCTTGATCAGTTTGAAGTCTATTTCATGGGTCTTCTCCTCTTGGTTGAGTCTGGTTTCCTCGGCACTTTCGTTTGGATGAAGCTTGGCAAACTCTTATTTCTTTTTGATCATTATTATTTCTAACGGTCCATACCAGGGGCGTTACATCCTTCTGACGCATCCGCCCTAGACCGTTACATCTTGAAGAGTCCTATAGCTTAAGGCCTTTGTTTCAATCCTTATCCTTTGGCCTGTCCATTAATTCTAACGGTCTATCATGCAGCCGTTACGTCCCTCTAACGCATCCTCCCGTGGCCGTTATATTCATTCAAGAGTCCTACTATTTTGATCTTCTTCCCGTTGATCTTATCTTCTTGGGGATAAGATTAGTGTGACGGTTTCTCCATGGGGCGTTACATTCATGTGGCGGTCTGTCGTGCAGCCGTTACATCCAACAGAGAGTCCTGGTAGTTCTGGTCTTTTCACTGCTACTCCGTGATCGAGATAAGAGTTTGATCTTATGATTTCTCTATCAAATCTGATCCTCAGAACCTTCTGTTTGTTTCTATGGACTCTTGGTGATATTATCTTCAAGGGTTTGCTAAGAGTTATCCTCTTTTCTTGCTGGATTATCCTCGGCTCGACCAGAGATTCTGAGGGCCTATAAATAGAACCCTTGACTTCATGGCCTGAAGGGGGGGAAGATCTGGAATTCGCGTGGAAGTGCTGCCGCATTCTAGAGCCACATCCAACCATGGAGAATTGTTCCTCACGTCCATCTGCTTCACGGTGAAGGGAGTATTCCTTTCATTGTGCTTCAAAGTTCATCATTGTCATCTTGTGTTCCTCCCTTGTCTTTCCATCATAGCATTATCCCTCCTCTTTCTCTCACGTCCTTCATCTGTTTTCATTATCTAAACATCCTTCCTATCTTTTAAAACGCCCAGAGGGGTTAAAAAACCAAAACTTCCCCGGTATTTCCCTTTCCTTTTGCATGATCTTATGTCCTTTGAGAATTGACACTACGTTTGTTTGAAGGGCTAATTTGGGATTGTTTTCTTGTGTTTCATGTTCCTTGGCAGGTTTACAGGTTCATTAGACGAGGCCCAAGTCTTTTGGCCGGCTGGAAGGTTTGGAGTTCAAAGAATCCACAGGCTATTGCTCCAGGTTCTCTGACGGTCTTGTGCAGGCGCGTCAGGCTGTTCTAACGGTTCATCTGGCGACCGTCACACTTTTGTGACGCACTGGGTCTGGACCATTACATTCATGGCAGATCTGTAGATTTTTCTGGTTTCTCTCTCCCGTCGGCGGGTGCATCATCCTCCTATTTCTAAGGTATTGATCAGGTCTTTGGCTTGTTTTATTACCTTGGTGGCGATCATGTTCCTTCTTGGTATTGGGCATTAGCTTTCTCTTTCCCATCTTATATCTCTTATTTCCTTTGCTTGTTCCACCCTTGCGGTGTGTTTTTATTTGATTCTTGCTCCATGCTCCGGCGTGTGTTTTTCTTTGCTTTGTTTAGTTTAGTTGATGATTGAGATAGCATTGCCCATGCTAGAGCTTGTTCTGATTGCCTAGGTTCATGGCTTATATGCCCTTAGGTTGATTGAGATCATTGATTTTTGCTTATCATCTTTATCACCACAAACCACAAACAAGAGAAGGAAGCAAAACAAATCAACAGATAATTTTTTAGCGATCACGGTGGGACAACTTGTGCCAATCGTGTTTTGAACTCTATTTTATACCTACCATCATTTTCTTGTGTGGTTTTCCCCGGATTTCCCTTCTATTTCCCTGCTGTTTCTAGTTCCCTGGCTCCTCTGACGATCTATAGTCTCTGCGTTACATTTCTTATGACGGTCTGGTCTTCGACCGTTACATACTTCTCACACGGGTCTCCTAGACCGTTATATACTCCAGACAGGTACACATCCTGAGGTGCATTTTCTTTCTGCAGTTTCTGCTGTGATATTCTTGCTTGGGTGTTATCTGACTTCCTCCTTGGTTAGTTTACATGCTTACATCATTGAGTGCACAATTGTTTGCTAGATTCTAGGTTAGAATTTACATGCACTCCGGTGCACATAGGTTCATTCATACTTTCATACATTAGATTGCGCTTTCCTACCTTGGTGTGCGGACCTCTCGTCTCCATATTCCTTGGGGCCGACTAGGAAATCACACCGAGGACCTCCATAAGTCCCCGCGAGCCGTGGATTCCCACACGGACGCCGGGCCGGTTGTACCTTTCCACCCGTGTCTAGGATTGCATAAGTGAATGAGTGATCACATTTAGAGTCAAACCAAGCCTTACACCCTCTCCTATCAGGAACCTATTGTTGAGAGCACATCCTAATCAATCTACTAAAGTGCCAAAGGAGAAATCATAAAAATATTGTCACATCATCTTAAACAACTTGGTTGATTTTGAGTGTCTTCATCTCTTGTCACTTACATCTTTGTTAGAAATCATCTAAGTTTGGTTGCTCATTGTGTGATTGTTTGTGTTGTGTTGTTTGCATCTTGTCAAGGTTGTCCGTTGCATGTGGAGTTGTTTTCGTCTGTTGGAAGCACCTCCTAGGGTCAATTCCTTCTCCAAGTTCTACTCAAACCCGCTTTTCAAATCCACCATGGCTTCTTTCAATCCTCCCCGTTCCCAAGAGGATTCCCTTCCTCAAGGACTTCTTGAAAACCCTGCTAGGGTTACCTCATTCCCTTCTGGAGAGGGGACGGCCCCTCTTCCGTCCTCCACCCCCATGGAGGGTGGTCAAGCCACCCCTTCTTTCTCTTCTCCTTCTGCGGGCTCCATTCTCCAAATGATGGCCCAATTGGATCCGGCCCAACTCCAAGCTATCTATCAGGCCATGCAAGGATCCAATATCTCCCCTCCCACGATTATGCAGGGTCAATCCAATCCCTCCATCGACCAACCTAGAGTTGGTGGGCCTTCCATCCAGCCCACTCCGATTGATCTTACTCCAGTCCAACCCCGGACCATCACCTTTGCTGGCATGGAGACGGGCCAATCTTCTACTTCGGCCCAGCAATCTTTTGACAAGGGAAAGTCTGCCATCCCTTCTTTCATTCAGTTGGATCATCATATGTCTAGCCCAATGGTTCCACAAGTCCTTATGGGCCCTTCAGATTTCTCGTGCCCTCATCCAGGGGTTGTCCAAGCCCACTCTAATCTGGGTCAGTCTTCGGCCCAATATCCTTCTTATAGGCCCCCTGCCTTGGCCGTTTATCCTTCTGCTCCTTCTTGTGGGCTCCCACCTCCTGCTACAGTCCACCCTTCCGCTCCTCAATTTCAACCATCATCTCTCACTACCCCTGCTCCCTCCAGAGAGCAGGAATTGCTTGATAAATGGGCCACCATGCAGCAGCAACTCGACTTCCTCCAGAAGCGGGTTGGCCCACAATCCTTGGCCGATGTTCCAGTTCCTAGCTTTCAGAACATTCGGTTCCCTCCACAATCAGAGCTCCCCAATTACAGGAAATATGATGGGAACAATAATCCCTTCATTCATGTGAGGGACTTCTTATACGAGTCGGCTCAATTTCAGTACGATGATCGCCTCATGGCGTATCTGTTTCGCCGATCGTTAGATGGTGTTGCACTGGAATGGTTTTATTCTTTGCCGTTGGAGGATGCCGAGAGCTTCAAGACAGTGAAGGATAAGTTTATTCAGAGGTTCCAAGATAGAGTTGGCCCAGAATATTCATTCACAGATCTGGTGGCCGAAAAGATGAAACCGGATGAGGAGTTTGCTACCTACGCAGATCGATGGAGGCAAATGGCCGCTAGGGTGCCCGGCCATATCCTAGAGGAAGAGAAGGTCAAGTTACTTATTTCTAATGCTACTCCGACCTTCCAAAACATTCTGGCCATGAATGACATAGCCAACATGCATCAACTTTATAGCCGAGCGTGCTTTATTTAGACGCAGTTCAAGGATTCCCCCATACACTCATTATTTGAAAACCAAAAGTCCAAGTATCACAAGAAACCTCAAGGGCCTTTCACCGAGGGGATCCAAATGAACGAGCAAGTTCAAGCCGTTGCTTTCCCTTTTCAAACCGCACCCTTCCGCTTCCCTCAAAATCCCCGCACTCCACAGAATCCCGCTCCCCAAAACTTCCAAGTCACTCCACAAAACCCTCCGCCCACCTTCACCACTCCACAAAATACCTTCGCCGCACCACAACAACCACTACCACCTCCACAATACCACAATGTCCCTCCACCCAACGGCTACAACAACAACAATAACAAGCGCCCGGCTCCCAAGAGGGCACAATATCCACCCTTGCCAGAAACCCTCACAGATATCTTCTCGGCTCTCATGTCAGTTAATGCTATACAACTTCCTCCAGAACGGCCCAACTGGAACCCGACCGTTGATCAAACGAAGTATTGCATGTTCCACAGGCAGCCGGGCCACACAATCAAAGGATGCTTTCAGTTCAGGGATCTGGTATATGACCTTCATGAAGGACAGAGAATTGATTGGGCCGAGATGCACAGGGCCATTGTTGAAATCACAGAGAAAAGAAGGCAGCCACCGAGGCAGCAAGTGCAGCAGCAACAAGCACCACAGCCACAGCAGCAGCCACCACAGCAACAGCTATAGCAGCCGGTTCAGGATCTGGGAATCCACCAGGACCCGATGCCGAACCATCCTTCCGCTCCACAGCTTCAACCACCGGCACCAGCCCAGGTGAACGTAGTCCAACCCTCGGCTCCTAATGTCGGGTGGTCTTTTGATGACAACGGCACTACGCCGCAGATAATGGCCCTCCACCATAATCACCGCAACCCCATCACTTCCTCCATCATCTTACCAACACACCCAATACCTTCCCCGCTTGTTCTCCCATTCACATCCGCTCCAGTGAACCCACCGCCACCCGCAATTCCATCACCCTCGCAAATGGTTACCCCCACCACCCTCATTACCCAGTCACCCAGCCATCCACCCGTCACTACACCTCCGCTAGCCTTTCCTCCGCCCATACCAACATCCATCATCACCTCTCCATCTTCCACCAATCCCTCATCCATCATCCGTTCACCACTTATAACCTCCACCAACATCACATCCCACCAAATCCTTCCTCCTACACCACCTATTCTGCTCATCCACCCCACCGGGCCAATTATATCTTCCCCTGATGCCATGCCGGCACAAAACCTCGCCCTACGGAGCGGGCGGTTGTTCCATCGAAACTATCCTACTACTTCTAATCCCGAGTCTTCTCAGCCTGCTGCCGAGCAAGAAGAGGCCGAACCTCTGCCAGGTACTCAGTATGACTTGCTACATCATCTAGACCGAGTGCCCGCCAAGATAACTGTGCTGGAACTTATTAAGAGATCTACCCTTCACCAAGATGCATTAAGAGACTTTCTACAGAAGGTGATGGTTAGTGAAGACATGGCAGCTGACAGCTTACCTACGGCACTGGCAACAATTTCCAAAGGGCCAGCAATCACATTCTCAGAAACCGAGCTAGCACCTCCAGAAGCTCGGCAAATGCCGCTCTGCATTACAATCATTCTGAATAAAGTCAGTATTGAAGCAGCACTGGTTGACACAGGGGCATCAATTAACGTGTGCCCACTCAGTACCCTTCGAGCTTGCAACATATCTGAAGAACTACTGCGACCTACCCCCACCACCATAGCAGCATATGATAATTCAAGAAGAGCATGTCACGGGGTAGTCACTATTCAAGCAGAGCTTGGGCCTCTTACCATGCCCGTGGAATTTTATGTGCTGGACATTGACCCTATGTTCAAGGCTATCTTGGGTCGTCCATGGATTGACACACCCAGTGCTGTACCCTCCACTGCGTATCAATGCATCAAATTTCCTTTTCAAGGGAGGGTCGTCAAAGTTAAAAGTTTATCCACAGTCCAATCAGTGAAGGCTATTTCAGACAAAATTCTTCCCACACTATGGCCAAGTTGCCGGCCTGTTATCTTAGTGCTGGATCTAGACTTTCCCCAGGCTTATGCACCCCGCAAACCCGTCACTGCAGCGGTTAATATCAAGGTGAAGCCCCAGATCCGAGACTCCAAGTGCTGGAACATTATATTAAAACTGGGTTATCAACCGGGGAAAGGCCTCGGTGCTCAATTACAAGGAAGAACAAAGCCCATACCCAAGGGAAGAAAAATGGGCAGGAGAGGTCTCGACTATAGAGAGACCGCATTCTCTATGATGGGTGATTCTGGGCCGCTCACCTGGGACAACCGTCAACATTTTGTTAGAGGGCCTCTCCAGCCCGGTACATTAGCTTCGCAGCCAGCTCCACCAAGGAAGGATACAGTCTGTCCGATTGCAAATTCGCCCCCAGTGCTAAGAGGGCCAGTTGATGATGTGATTGACTATGGTCAAGCCCTTCAGGGGCTATTCCATGAAGAAGACTGCCAGAAGCATCAAGAGGGTCGGCTCGTCCAATGGAGGCCGAAGAAGCGGCCAGTTGATGATCCGCGGGAGAAGGGGAGCTCGCCGATTGTCTTTTCTTGGTCTCCCTCTCGCTTTCAATCTCTCCTCCAGCAAGGGGGATTCTTACCCCGTCTTCCTCGTATCATGGTAAATCCATCCTTCATTGATCCACTTGAAATTCTATTCGTTCCTTGTGCTTGCGGGCATTGCCCGCCCATTGATCTATCCACTCTATTAACTCCTCCTCCCCCCAACGCCCAACTCCACGAGATGTGGTTTTCTTCCTCCGATCCATTCTTTGATTGCATCTTCCCAAAGCTATTCCCCATGCAACTTCCGCCTGCTCCATCCTGTTGTGTAGTCTCTACTGATCTCCAAAAAAAACGTCAAGTTTGAAAGGGAGATTTCAGTGGAAGATTATGCTACCTTGTCTCCATCCTCCTCCCAGGGGCACGAGTCCCCTGCTCCTCCCCTTCCACTAGGTTTTCTTTCTCCTAGGTTAGGATTAGGGTCCATCAAGTCTAGGGAAGTAGAGTTGGTTAGGTCTAGAGAAGTAGGGTCTTATTCTAGGTCGTCCAACCTTTCCTCATCTGAGCCGCACTCGCTTGCGCGTCCCTCCAAATCCGTTCCTGATAGGTTCCTGCAAGATCTAGCTCAGTATTGTCATGCTCTTTTGAAGTGTCCAGAATTTGTTGCTACTGCAATTATGATTGAGGATGAAGAGGAAATAGAAGGGGTGTGGAGCGATGACGGATTAGGTGTCTATGAAATCCTGGATGAGAAAGATCCAATCGATGAGGACAGCAACATAGATGACCCTGCCGATCAGTACGCGCAAGGACTAAAGAGATTCGACGAGCCGTCGTCAGCAGTGGATGAACCTACAAAGGAAATAAATTTGGGAACTGAAGAAGACCCAAGGCCCATCATTATTTCCGCTAATCTCCCTCTGCAAGTAGAAGAAGATTTGATTAAGGTTCTGAGGGAGTATAGCGATTCTTTCGCCTGGTCTTATGAGGACATGCCAGGTCTTGACCCCTCTTTAGTGGAACATCGACTCGTGCTTAAACCAGGGGCAACACCGGTGAAACAACGGTCAAGAAGATTTCACCCCCACATGGCCTTAAGGATTAAGGAAGAAGTTGACAAGTTATACAAGGCCAGATTCATTAGAGTTGTTCTATATCCTCAGTGGGTGGCAAACATAGTCCCTATTATCAAGAAGGATGGAAAGGTGCGTATCTGCATCGATTTCAGGGATCTCAATAAAGCATGTCCCAAAGATGATTTCCCACTGCCTCACATAGACGTCCTGGTCGATAGCACTGCCGGGTACGAATCTTTATCGTTCATGGATGGTTACTCAGGCTATAATCAAATCCGTCTCGCTCCGGAAGATCAAGAGAAAACCTCCTTCACCACGCCCTGGGGTACGTATTGTTATGTGGTTATGCCGTTCGGTCTGAAGAACGCGGGTGCCACCTATCAAAGGGCGATGATGGCCGTCTTTTTTTTTTAACTAAAGTTGATACTTGCAAGGGCGGAGACGGGAGAGGGGGTTCATCTCTTCATTGCGGAAGAAGATGAAAACACTATCCCGGCCACCAGGCAAGCCTTTTCATTAAGCAGTGCAAAATAAAGGGAGGTACAAGAGGAGAAGAGAGAAAGGGCATCAAACAGAAAACACAAGGTGGTGCAAACGACAAGCAAAGAAGGAAACGGCAGGAAGGCAAAGAAAAAATTTGCCAAGGCTGACAAGAACCCCGGCAGTCGACGTCAACGGTCCCGAGAGGAGCTGGTAGAGTTGGATCTACGGAGGGACCTCCTAGTCGCAATGCCGCCATCTCTCACAACCGGTCGCGAACGGTCCTCACGGTGCTCACCAACGAAGATGGTGTGGGCACGAGTGAGATCAAACAACGTATCCGGGATCGGCTCGACGCCCGGATTGTGGAGTCGCTGGACGGTGGAGGAGAAGCTGATCCGTTCTCCAGAGGCATGAGGTTGCTCCTCAATCCCAGCGGCCCTAGAGGGGGGGTCGGGGGAGGGAGGCGCATGCTCATCAGAGGAGAGCGCTCGAAGAAAAGAGGACCTACCAGCATGCTTGACGGCGTCGGTGAAAGAGACTCGAGTTGCCGGTGGAGGAGGACCAGGGGGAGTGGTAGCCGTCTCCACCTGCGGACCTGTAGCCAAAGTGGTCGGAATGGCTGGAGCAGAAGAGCCAAGAACCACCTGAGGGGAGGCAGCCGGGGACCAAGGAGGAGCGGTGGCGTTAAGGCCCGCGCCTTGGAAAGTAGACGGCTTACAAGAGGGAGCAGCAAGGCCCAAGGCCACGGAGGCAGAAGAGCGAACAAGGCCGAGAGTTGGCGGCCAAGCTGTAGAAGCCGTAGCCGGAGCGAGCGACATAGCCGGCGCCAACTAGCTGTGAGGGACCGACGGCGGCTCGGAAGGAGCGGCATGTGCAGATGAGATGGAAGATCCCTACACGCCAACAGACAACGGAGCTGGAGAAGGAGCCGAACGCGCAGCAGGCTGAACAGCCAGTGAAGCCGCAGCAACAAGCGAGGGCACGGCCATGCCCGGAGGAGGGCCCACGGCAGGGAAACGGACGGGCTGGGCTAGGCCCGCTGGGAAGGGGGTGCATGGCGCATCAGGAAGACGTGGGAACTGCTCCTGTCAATACACGGTGGTGGCTGACAAGGAAGAGACCGGCATGGACTCAATGGTAAGGGAGGGAACAGCAGCTACCAAGTTGGCAGGAGATTCCGCTGGGGTCCTAGACCCCTTGATGCTCACGGCTGCAGGGGAAGAAGAGGGGGGGAGTTCAAAGACCACCCCCGATGGCATCCGAGCACCAATGAGAGGCAGAGGATCAGTTGCACAGGTTAAAGACGAGGCGGTGGAAGGAACTGTAGCACCGACAGAGGGATGGGTCTTGATAGGAGCATCCATCTGGTCGGAGGCACCGAGCACCACCGCAGCAACCTGCTCCCCTCCAACGGGAGCCAGAGGAAGAACACTTGACGGAGCCGGGATCGAGCTCGAACCAGAGGGGGCAGTTGGAGTAGCTGGAAATGAAGAGGTGGAGGGGGCAACATGCTTGAAAGCTACCCCTGGGGGGCACCGAACGAGGCCTTCAGCAGAGGCCGTGGGTAGGTTGCTGGCAGACGGCAGGGTGGACACCACCACCGACGGCTGCCCCTCACCAAGAGAAGCTCCAATTGCCACCGCAATGGTACTAATGGCAGACGGGCCATGCAAGCATCTAGAGGCCAAACCAGCCTCGACAAGAAGCAGATCGTTAACAGGGTACAAGGCGACCTGGTCAACAGGCTGGGGAGTGGAGGCAG
This sequence comes from Amorphophallus konjac, assembly GCA_022559845.1. Taxonomy (NCBI): domain Eukaryota; kingdom Viridiplantae; phylum Streptophyta; class Magnoliopsida; order Alismatales; family Araceae; genus Amorphophallus; species Amorphophallus konjac. The sequence continues at coordinate 320,073,070 of CM040125.1, forward strand.
GTAGCAGGGGACTGGAAAAAGAGGGTCCAGCCAAGGCAGTTGCGCCCAAGGATGGCAACGGATTGGCAGGCGCAGGTAGAATCCCGGTGCCACCCACGGGCTTCCAGATCGGTCTAGGAGGGACAACAGAGGTAGGGGGTGACCCCTGCCACCAGGAGCAGTGGCAGTCACCACCATGGCCGGCGGATGAGGGGGGGGCTTCTTCTTGCAATCGTCGGCCACGTGACCCAGGCGGCGGCAGTTGGAGCAGAAGAGGGGTGGATCAGGAAACACCACCGGCTGCCAATAACTGCCTGAGCCAATGCCAACCCAAATACGGTGAGGGAGCATCTTAGAGATGTCCAGAAGGACACAAACACGGGCAACGTGCGCACGGGTGAGGCATAGCGTGTTCCGGTCAATCTTCAGAGTCGACCCTATGCTGCCGGCGAGGGAAAGGATGGAAGCTTCGTGGAAGAAGTTAACAGGAAGGCTCGGGAGCTCCATCCAGACGGGGACCGGAGGAGAGTCCTGCTCCGGCGAGAAGTCGAGAGCCCATTGGAAGAACCAGAAGGGGCACCCTTGAACGAGTAGTGACTCTTTGAGCAGGACCTTCAAGTAGTCTTCCCGGTTGGAGAAGCAGAGGAGAAGGTGCCGGCGGTCCATAGCGCTGAGCAGGAAGTCCTCCTTAAACTAAAATCGCTGGGCAAGGTGTGCCCGGATTTCAATGAAGGGAGGCCTCCCCTTAGGCGTCCTAGCAATGACAGCAAAGGCAAGGGGTTGGCAGGTTATCTGAACCTCCTCCAAAGAGAAGAAAGCGGCCGGTTCACCGAAGTCGGTGGTAGCGGGGGTGCGAACAGAGAGAGGCAACACTGGCGGAGTGAAAGAGGCCAGGACCACTTGGGAGAAAGAGGGGGCAATGCCTGTCGTCTGAGAAGCTTGGAGGAGCCCTCCCAACCGGCATCCGAGGTAGCTCCCTTTGCCGGCCATGAGGGGCCAGGGGCTGCACGTGGGCGTGCACCACCAAAGGGCTGGCGAGCAGGAGGAGGGGCCAAAGCTAGAGGCCGGCTAGCAACACCAGCCGAAGGGGGAGCGACGGCAGGGGTAGCAAGCGGCCTAACGCCAGGGGTCGATACCTGTGCAGAGGGCCCACCGGTAGAAGCTGCCCCCTCTGACAAGGGGCGGTCAGAGGGATCCACCGCAGCGTCCGCAAGCCGCGCGCCCCGATGATGGCCATCTTCCACGACATGATGCATATCTATATGGAAGCCTACGTGGATGACATTCTGGTGAAGTCAAAAACTAAAGAAGAACACCCCTCTATCCTGGCTAAGGTGATGCAAAGAGCTAGGGAGTACAAGCTTAAAATGAATCCGAAGAAGTGCGTATTTGGCGTCTCTTCAGGGAAGCTGTTAGGTTTCATAGTGAGCAAACGGGGGATTCAGATTGATCCTAACAAAGCGCAGGCCGTCATGGACATGCCTCCGCCAAAGAACATCACGGAACTTCGAGGATTGATTGGTCGATTGCAATTCATCCGAAGATTCATATCCCAGCATTCTCAAAGGTGCCGTCCGTTTTATGAATTGCTTAAGGCGGGGGTTAAGTTTGAATGGAATCAAGACTGTCAGAAGGCCTATGAAGACCTAAAAGAATATCTGTTCAATCCCCCGGTTTTGCAACCTCCTGTCCCTGGGAAACCCAGATCCTATACATCTCGGTCATTGAGGACTCCCTGGGGGCGGTCTTAGCACAAGTAGAGGATGAAGGGAAAGAGCGGGCTGCTTATTACCTCTCTCTGTTGTTCAACCCAGCTGAGTCCAAATACACCGCTATGGAGAAGACTTGTGGCGCCTTAGTGTGGGTAGCTCAGAAGCTTAAACATTACTTCCTCGCCCACCCAGTTAGATTAATCTCTAGAATGGACCCGATCCGCTATCTCTTAGAAAAGTCTGTCCTTTCTAGTAGGTTAGCTCGTTGGCAGAGTTTCCTCCCCCAATTCGATATCACTTTTGTCGTTCAGAAGGCGGTCAAAGGGTACGCCATCGCTGAGCATCTTGACCATCTTCCCATCCCTCACACTGATTCTATTTAGGACGATTTCCCTAATGAGCATCTCTCTGCTATCTCTCATCATCCCTTTTGGTCCATGCACTTCGATGGTGCACTCAATTCTCAAGGCCGAGGGATCGGCGTTGTTCTGCTCACTCCAGAGGGAGTGACTATTCCCATTGCTTATCAACTTCGATTTCCTGCTACCAACAATATCGCTGAGTACGAGGCTCTCCTAGTTGAATTGAAGCACGCCTATCTCCTTGGCGCGCTGTACTTAAATATCATAGGAGACTCTTAGCTCGTCCTGCGGCAAGTTCTGTCTACTTACCATACTCGTGACCCCAAGCTCAAGCCTTATCAAGATTTGGTCACGCTCCTGGCGAGGCAATTCCGTAAGCTGATCTATATCCATACTCCTAGGTCTTAGAACATTCTAGCTGATGCTCTAGCATCTCTTGCTTCCTCTCTATCTTTCCCTCTCAGTCGGAGCACTGAGACTATCGTCGTTCAGAGATTGGACGCACCCTCTCTTCAGGATCCTTGGTTCATCAACCTTAGGAAAGCTGTAGAGGCGAGGGCTGAGAAGGAAGACCTTAAGGAAGTATCTTTAATGGAGCTAGAAGAAATCCTAGAAGAAGAAGAATTGCCCTGGTATCATGAAATTGAGTTGTTTTGCAAAGACAGATCGTTCCCAGAAGGGGCAAACGCCGAGCAGCGTAAGTCAATAAGAAGAGCCGCCTCAAGGTATACCATTGTTACAGGAGAACTATACAGGCACGCTACCAATGGAATGCTCATGAGATGCTTAGATGATGATGAAGCTTGGAAGGTGGCTGAAGCTTCCCATTCTAGTGAGTGTGGAGGTCATGTCAATGGCCAGGCGCTAGCGAAGAAAATCCTTAGGCAGGGCTACTATTGGCCCACTCTAGAGGAAGATTGCTCCCTCTACGTCCGGAGGTGTCTTAAATGCCAACTCCATGCTGATAAAATTCATGCTCCAGCCTCATCTCTCCATCCTCTTTCTGCTCCTTGGCCATTCTTTATGTGAGCTTTCGATGTCGTCGGCCCGCTCGGTGATCCCAATTCTCAGATCAAGCAGAAATCCTTTATCCTTACCGCCACTGAGTACTTTACCAAATGGGTCGAAGCAGAGGTGTACGCAGAGATCAAAGCTTCAACGGTGTGCCGCTTCATCATGAAGAATATCATCTCGTGATTCGGAGTGCCAAGCAACATCATCACCGACAACGGACACCAGTTCGTCTCTCAAGAGCTCAAGGACCTATGTAAGAAGTTCAATATTGCATTGCATCATTCATCTCCATATTATCCTCAAGGCAACAGTCAAGCTGAGGCCACTAATAAAACCCTTCTTAAAATCATCAAGAAAACATGCGAATCTCATAAGTTTTCTTATTGGCCAGAAAGATTAGTGGAAGCTCTGTGGGCTTACCGCACCTCCGTCCGTACTCCCACGGGACAAACTCCCTATGCTCTTACCTATGGGATGGAGGCGGTGCTCCCATATGAGATCTTGATCCCTTCCCTTAGAGTGCAGCTCGATAAGGAACTTAATCTCGACGAACGTCGGGAGGCGTTGCTTGTTCAGCTGGAACTCTTAGATGAAAAGAGGATGAATGCGGCCGATCACGTATCCGTTTATCAAAAGAGAGTTTCACGTTATTTTCAAAAGAAGGTAATTGAACGTAAATTTCTAAAAGGTGATATGGTCTTGAAACGTAAATTCATTTGGTCTACAGGTCCTAGGTCTAAATTACAACCTAACTGGGAAGGGCCGTTTGTTGTAAAAGAGGCTTATCCAGGGAATGCTTATCGCTTGGTGAACGTAGAAGGTGAGGAGCTCTCTCACGCTTGGAATGGGTTGTATCTTAAGCGTTTCTTTCCTTAGAGTCTAATCAGTGCCACCCCGACAGAGAGGTGTTCCCTCCCTTTTACGATAAAGAGTCCCGAGTATGGCAATCACACACTACACGACATCCCTGGTCAGGTTTCCCGCTTTGTAAAACGCCGTTTCTCCTCGGCCATGCTTTGGGGGAAAGTCAAAGTCCCTGTCCGTTTCCTTCCTCGGCTGAACCTAGGGGCAAGAGGTGAATAAGGAGGCGATGACCAATCTAGGTACCTTGACGAGAGGAGGTCTCAAATAGGGGCAGTCCGTTATGACCTAACGCCACCAGCAAAAGAGAGAAGAGAAGAAGAAAGCAAAGGAGCAATTTTTGTGACAAAAGCAAAAGCATTATCTCAAAAAATTCTACCCTACCTATACTCAACAAAAAGGCTCCAGAAAAAAAGAAAGAAAGCTAGGCATTGCAAGAGTGGCAGTACAGTTCCCCACGGGACAAATGAGCCCGGTCGTATGCATGCCTAGAATGGACTAAGGTTCGATGACGGACACAAAGCCCCGGCACAACAGACCGAATCTCTGATGGGTTGTCTGGAGAGGAACCCAAGTCCTAAAAACTTCTAGATCTGGCCTAAGCTTACCCCCGTGTTCCATTTTTTTTAGGATCAAGACTAGTACCCTGGGTATGACCCTGGTAGAAGCACCGTCATGCTAGTTGGGCCTCGGTTAGGGATTGTCACTTTGTTGCACGCCAACCTCTGGAACTCTCGTTACAATGAGAAGGACCCACGCTGTCAGGAGAAGGCACTGGTTTTCAAAATCCAAAAACATCATATATTTCAAAATCCAAAAAAAAATCATATATTTCAAAATCCAACAAAAACCATATGTGCCAAAACCCAAAAACATCAAATATTTCCAAAATCTCACAAAAATTCATATATTTTCCAAAACTCAAAAACACCATCATATGCATTGCATGCATCGCATTATTTCTATTATGTTTTCCGCCTATTTGATAAGGCTCCACCCCTTGACCAAATATCAATAAATGGTCATTCTCTAACTTGCTCCAAGGCAAGGGGTTGAGTCTAAGAACAGATCTAACTTGTCTCTTGTCTAAGTGTGTGCAGAACGCAGGTTTAAGTTTGAAGACTGAAATCTCACAGGTTCAAGACTGTGACGCGTTAGGTGTAGGCCGTCACACTCATTTAACGGTCCTTCCTGGACCGTTACATTCCTTCAGGCTTTCACTTTGGTTCTCTCAGCAGCTCTCTCCAAACGGTCTGGGCCACGACCGTTACATCCTCCTAACGGTCTATCGTTGGACCGTTACATCCCCCAGAGAACTTAATTCTCAGGTCTGTCACCCTGACGGCCTATCCCCGACTGTTATATCTTTCTAGCGGCCCTTCTCAGGACCGTTACGCTCTCCAGAGGCTGTGTTTTCTAGATCACTTTAACCAGTCAAACCACAACTCGTGCGCATAACAACTGAGGCATTCCCATCTCATTCAAATAAACTTAATGGAACATAAGATTCATAAATTTTCAACTCTGATTGTCAATTACAACAACATCTTCCATCATGAAAATAAAATCAAGCTACATTCAATTTCTTATCCGCAAGAGGGCTGATCTTCCTCAAGTCCTTCACGTAGCCACGGCGTGCGTCGTCGTTCTCTTCAACTTCTTCTTGCCACGGACGCACCTTGCTGATCTCCCACATGGTCAGCGCGTTCCGAACTGCTCTCTCATCTTCCTCGGTCCCCATCTTCCTAGGTAGAAGGGGAGGGTAGTGTGATAGTGCAGGAGCTTCAACCGAGGTAGTCCGATCTGAAGATGGCACCGGTGCGGGTTGTAGATCGCCATGGTAGTATTTCCCACTAGCTGGATGTCCAGGCCTTGACGCCGCGGTATTCTAAGAAGAGTGCTCTGAAGGATCCTTGGTCGCATGATGATTTTCCCCGTTGGCAAGGTGTTGAAGAAGAGGCGCCATTCATCCCGTGTTTTCTTGTCTGCCATCTTGCATTCAACCTGAGAAGAGAATCCAGAAGCGCCTCCAATGAAGAATAAAGGGTGGCTCCCGAAGATCCGGCTAGAAGAAGTAATATCCTCCTTGGGATGGAATTTGATTCTCACTCCCATCCAACACTCGAGAAGAATCATGAAGCCGAATAGAGGTCCACCTAGGCAAGCCGAACTTAGTCCTTCATAGAGATATGAGAGGATCGCTTGAGAGATGGACAGTCCCCGCCACAATCCACTGATTATGCTGAGATTTTGGGTATCTAAGAGGTGGTCGGTAGTGGTGAAAAGGAAGACTCCGCATAAGCAAACCGACACCGCCTTGGCTATGGCTTCATATCTCTCCCACTTGTTTTTACAATGAGAGACTATCCATTGTGCCAAGGGTATCAAGTGTATATGGTGCGGGCTGATCATGGTCCTCACGTCCTTTGGATTATGGATGAAATCACTCAAGATCAAGGACGGTCAATAGGCTCCACCGTGTAGCAAACTAGATCTCCATCCCCCGCCTTAGTCTTAGGAAGGGCTAGGTAGATTTCTAACTCCTCTAATAGGACTGTAGCTTTAAAAGAAAGGAAGATGAAAGTATGTGCTTGTGGATGCCATAATTCTATAAGGGCTGAAATGCTTGGCCAATCTAATGACAATTTCTGAAGGTTCTTGGCTAAAACCAACAAGGGTTGAAGGTGCCATGCCCTAAGGATTGCTACGACTTCTAGAGGGAGTTCCTTGATCATGGGAGCCACCCACTTCAGATTGGAATAACATCTTGGACTAAGAAGAGGCTAGGAAGAAGAAGAAGATCATAAGGAAAGATGAAGTGCAGAATTGATGAAGTTAGCTAAGGTAAAGAGAGCTTACCACCCTTTGAGCATTAGAACTTAGATGTTTGGGAATCGAGGTTAGTCTCTACAGTTCTCCGTGCTCTTTTCTCGCAGCCTTAGGTCCAGTGTAGACTTTCTCCTCCATGGCCATCACCTCAAAGTTTCTCTTCATCTTGTTTTTCCTGGCCTTAGGAGAGGTTCTTCAGCCCTTGTAGCAGAGAATTCAGCAAAACTATGATTTTGGCTAAGTTTCCAAGTTTTAAAGGCTTGCTTTTGGCTTTAAAGTGATAAGGTTTGGATTAGAAGGCTTTATCCTAAGTCTGGGAGAAGTCTAGAGTGGATTGAGGGATTTCTATCTCGGATTTTGCCTCTCACGGTAGAATCCGTCTCGGAGTACGCTTCGTTCTCTAACGGTCTATCGTAGGGCCGTCACTTGTCTCTGATGCGCCAGCCTTGGGCCGTCACATTTCCTGTGGGTTTAATTTAGCCCAATCTTGTTCTGTCAAGCCTGACGGTCTAGCATCAGACCGTTACTTATTGTGGCGCATTCCCTTTGAGCCGTTACATTCTCTGCCGTTCAGTTTTGGCTTCTTTTTGTTCAATCATTCCTAACGGTTTTGCTCATGACCGTTACTCACATCTGACGTGCCGCCCCTGAACCATCACATTTCCTGCTAGTTGCCTAATATCCCACTGCTCTGCCATCTTTAACGGTCTATCATTTGACCGTTACATATCTCTGACGCACCAGTTGGGGACCGTCACCCTTCCTGCTGTTCAGTTCTGCAAATTTGACCTGTCTTTTCTGACGGCTTCCATCCAATGCGTTACTTGATCCTGACGGTCTGGACCTGGACCATTACATTATCTGCTGCTGTGTTTGTGCTATTCCTTCCTGCCTCTGTTAGACCTGGCGGTCTTACACACTTTCCATTCCATTCCTCCTGTCCAGCCGTTCATCTACACATCATTTCATCCACACATTTCGTCCATTCTTTCACATGACCACATGCATTTCCTGCATTTCCAATCACACGTTCTCACATGCATTTCTTGCATTTCCCATTCATGTATTCGTTTCTGCATTCACACATCCATTCATTCATATAAATAGAAGAACAAACAAAAGACCAAAAAGAAATTTTCATCATTCATTCCATAAGTCATGTACAAGTAAAGTGATAACAGAAAAAACAATGCATCACTCAGCCGGCTTATCCGCCGGGCCGCCATCATCATCTCCACCCTCCGGCTTCCTCGCCGGTGGTGCTATGGAGGCACTCTCCTCCTGCTGACCCCTCTCCGCCCTCTCATTCCTCCGTTGGCCGGAGGAACTGACGAGGTAGTCAGCCACTGATCCAGCACGAGCAGCACTCCTCGGCACTCCACTCTGAGAGACGCTCCGCTCCGGTCCTCGGCCCATCATCTGTATGGTCAACTCCAAGGTCCGGACCTCGACCTTCATGTCGTGGGCCTCGAGTCACGTAGCCCGTGCCTCGGATCGGTATCTCTCGAAGTCTACCATCTGTGTGGCCATCTGCTCAAGCTCTCCTCTCAATCGGGCCACCTCTGCTCATAAGACCTCTGCCTCAGCCCGATTCCTCTCCGCCTCAGTCCGAGCCAGTTTCGCCTCGGCCGCTGCTATGGCTAGCTCTCTCCCTGTAGTTTGCATTTCATATGGTTAGTCACATAAGCATTTAAAAAGCATTTAAGTCAAAGCATTTAGCATCCTACCCGTTCCGCGAGGGTGGCCTCCGCCTCCTCGGCCCGGGCAACCGCTCGGGCGAACTCGGCGTCACGCTCGGCCCTGCCTCCCGCCGGCTGTGATGACGACGACGGGGCATCCGGTCCCGCTCTTTGGGCTCCCTCAGCCCGCTACATTTAGAAGTCATGGTTAGTCAATCACGTTGGCATCATTTGCATAATCATAAACATAATCATACGTTTTTTTGGTTCAAAGGTTTTTGGGAATCTTACCAGAAGCTCCAAGGCGGCCTGGTACTCGTCCCGCTGCTGGATGGTGGCATGGAGTAGCCCCTCGAGCTTGGCTATCCTTCCCTCGGGGTCTAGCTGCATTTAGAAAGCATGAGTCAGTGCATATAGAATAAAATTTCCATATAAAAGCATTCAGATTTAAGGGTTTAGAAGTTGCATATCGGTTGTCGGGTACCTCGGTACACCCGGTCCCCGTACAGTCAAGCGAAGGCTTTCAAGTACGCCTCGTCGCTCTCGTCCCGCTCCTTCACCGCTCTGCCCCGATGGTTCCAATCGTGGACATACTTCACCTTTCGGGCGCACCAATCCACGTCGCCGCTAATACCCTTTGCTGACTTGCCCGAGCGTTCGTGACCACGGCGTGGAAAGGTCACCTCAGGCTGGTGTAGTCCCCGAGTCCGCATGATCAGCCGGTAGTGGAGTGGCTCGATGACATGGATGCAGTGCAACCATATGTCTCATCCCCGATACGAGAGGGCTGCCTCCACCCATGGCTGTCCATCGTAGCTCTCGCCTCGGTACGGGGTCCATCTCACCTAAATCATGTTGTTCCATTGGTCAGCATATAGAACATTCATAAGCATTTAAGGCATTTAGAAAGCATTTTTGAGTTCGGGCTTACCGCCGTGTGCGGGAAGGAATCCAAGTCGTCCTGGATCGCCCGGGTCAATCTGATGATCGACTTCGGGTCCCTCGCAACCACCCATCGTCTGGTGATCAGGATCCGCCCGGGGTGGAGTAGTGTGCCTCTCCCGATGCCCGGGAGGTACATGTAGCTCCAGATCTGCATGTTAGAAGTCTAATGTCAGTTGCATAATCATTTGCATTTTGCATAACCATGAGCATAATAGAAAAGCATTTAAGTTTACCTGTAGAAAAGGCGAGAAGCCGCCCAGCATCGTCTGTCGGTCGGTCGTGCTGAGGGACTCGAACAGGAAGGCCAAGACTGCCGCTCCCCATGCGTATTTCCTGACTCTGCCTAAATCTCTGATCATCGGCAGCAGTCTGCAACTAATGACGTCCGCTCGAGTCGCGAACAGGAGCTTCCCGAACAGTAGCATAAGGAAGCGCCTCAGGACTCGATCTCTTTCCGGTCCTGCCTCTGCCGCCACATGAGGGCGCACCTGCTCGATCACTCTACCCAGATGCTCCTCTGGTAGTTCTCCCACGGCTATGGCTGCTCCTCTCAGCCCTAAGCTCTCCTGCAGTCGTGATCTCGAGAGCTGAGATGATGTATGTCCCGGTCTGATCAGATCTAGCCCCAGCAGCTCCTGGGCCATCCCTCGGTAGTCTCGGTATGGCCATCATGTCACTGCAGCTCCGCACACCCGTAGTCCGGCAATCCTCGCCATGTCTTCCAGTGTGGGGATCATGTGACCCCACGGGAAGATGAATGCCCTGCTGATCGGATCCCATCTCTCGTGCAGCGCATACAGCAGGGGCGTATCCATCCTGATCACCTCGATACTCAGCACCTCGGTGAACCCCATGCCGGCAAATCTCTCTCTCTGGTAATCGGGCAGTGCCTGGTACACCGCCCAGATCTGAAGCCAGGAGATCCTCGTCCGTCTCTTTCCCTGCATTCATTTAGAGCATAGGTTAGTCAATCGCATTATAAAATCACTGCAGAGCATTCATATAATGAAAAATAAATAAAAAATTGGATAATTGAAAAACCTAAAAATAGTTTTAACCTCTGGTGATTGTGACGGCCTTGGGGTGGGGCGTCACAGTGCTCTAACGCACCATGGGTGGCGCGTCAGAATTGTGACGGTCCCTGGAAGGACCGTCACATTCTCTGCTAGAGGGCATTATCCCCTTTGTATTCCGTTGGCTTCCCACTTTGGCCTAAAGGCCTACAAATGATCCTAGTGGGTTCGTGGACCCATATTCTACCCCCCATTCACACATGCATACACATAAAAAACTATAAAAATTAAAAATTGAAAGATTAGGGTGGGCGGCCTACCTCTCGATCTTGGCCCCTCTTCCCCTTCTTCTCTTGTTCCTTGGACTCTCCCTCGTCCATGGGGATTTCCCCTTGGTCCTCCTCGGCCGTGGGAACCTCTCCTTCATCATTTGTTGGCCCCCTCGCCCTAGTTTCTTCTTCCACGGGCCTTGGCACCTCCTCTCGTTCTATTCGGCGATGGAAGCATCGGACGGCCTTTTTCTTCCCTCTCTCCCTCTTCTTCAGCGGCGGTGGAGGCTCGTCACCGGCCATTTCGTCGGTGGTCGTGGGTGGTCGCCGGTGGTCTTCTCGGTTTGGGGTGTGGGCATTTGAGGGCGATTGAGTGTTGAATGCTTGAATGATGATCGTGACCGTTCGGTTTTGTTTTTTTTTGAACGCTCAGGAAATGTGACGGTCTATCGCCAGACCGTTACATCCTCTGACGCATAGTGTTTAGACCGTCAGGTCATTTTTGAATTTTCATTGAAGAATGTGAACCGCCATTCTCTAACGGCCCTGTCCTGGTCCGTTACTTCGTGTGACGCCCCCTCAGTAGACCGTTACAGATTTCAAGTTTCGTGATGAATAAAATCATCTATTTTGATGCTTAAATGGTTGCATTTTCTTCCATGATGCATATTATTGATGCTTCTCACGCGTATGGATGGTTATGCCTCGTTTCATGCTCATATTTATTGTTGGCTAACCTCTCTCTCATGAATGAAGTTATGAACAACATCATGCTTTACCATTCGCCAGGCAGGTAAGTCAGGTATTGTATCCCGTTCCTTATCCCCTTAATGCATTATTTTATGTTATCTACAATATATTATCTCAAGAACCGGCTGGTCATTCATGTGTTCTGGGATCTGATGTTCCCCTTAAATAAAAATGATGATGATCTAAGTTCACATGTTTAATCATGGGATAGGCTGTTAGGTTGGAAAAATTTGGGGACGATGGTTCTGTCTCGTACGCCGTGGTTGCAGATAGTGTCCTGACCCTGATTTCTCTGGTCTAGCAATATTATTCTCGAGTATCTTGTTATTTTATCTTTCTTTGCATTCGTTTTAATGATTTCTTTTTGTTTTAGCCCAGCATGCATCATACGCACATTTGAGCATTCATGAGCCTCGACTGTTCAAGGCGTCTCAATGTTGGTGAATAGCTGTGTTTTTGATCTCGAATAAGGAGAGTCATTTTCACTCTGAATTGGAAGGTTTCCTTCGCTCTGTTCGCTTGATTTGGTTAGTTGAAGATTCATGTCTGGAGTTTAGTCCATTATCTCTTTCCTTTCCGTTGCCTCCGGCGGCTAGCCGTGTTTTCCTTTCCTTAGTTAATTCCTCAAGACATGCATCCTTTGGTTGACTATTTCCTTGTGATTGGTTTGAAGTTTTTCAGAAACTTCCTATCGCTTGTTGGTAGAACGGGTGTCATTTGCCTTAACGCCCACTTTTTCACTCCGCTCCGCTTCTATTTCCGCTTCATCTCCATGTTCCATTCTGCTTTCGCTTCACTTCCGCTCACTCCCCTGCAAAGAGGACGTTAAGGAGGGGCATCTGTTGACACCCATTTTATGACCGATAAGTCGGGTCATCTCCTTGTTCATTCTATATGATGCTCCGAGTTGTTCACTCTTCATTGAGCTTTCTTGATCAGTTTGAAGTCTATTTCATGGGTCTTCTCCTCTTGGTGGAGTCTGGTTTCCTCGGCACTTTCATTTGGATGAAGCTTGGCAAACTCTTATTTCTTTTGATCATTATTGTTTCTAACGGTCCATACTAAGGGCGTTACATCCTTCTAACGCATCCGCCCTGGACCGTTACATCTTGAAGAGTCCTATAGCTTAAGGCCTTTGTTTCAATCCTTATCCTTTGGCTTGTCCATTGATTCTAACGGTCTGTCGTGCAGCCGTTACGTCCCTCTAACGCGTCCTCTCGTGGCCGTTACATTCATTCAAGATTCCTACTACTTTGATCTTCTTCCCGTTGATCTTATCTTCTTGGGGATAAGATTAGTGTGACGGTTTCTCCATGGGGCGTTACATTCGTGTGGCGGTCTGTCGTGCAGCCATGACATCCAACAGAGAGTCCTGGTAGTTCTGGTCTTTTCTTTGCTACTCCGTGATTGAGATAAGAGTTTGATCTTATGATTTCTCTTTCAAATCTGATCCTCAGAACCTTCTGTTTGTTTCTATGGACTCTTGGTGATATTATCTTCAAGGGTTTGCTAAGAGTTATCCTCTTTTCTTGCTGGATTATCCTCTGCTCGACTAGAGATTTTGAGGGCCTATAAATAGAACCCTTGACTTCATGGCCTGAAGGGGGGAAGATCTAGAATTTGCGTCGAAGTGCTGCCGCATTCTGGAGTCACATCCAACCAAGGAGAATTGTTCCTCACGTCCATCTGCTTCACGGTGAAGGGAGTATTCGTTTCATTGTGCTTCAAAGTTCATCATTGTCATCTTGTGTTCCTCCCTTGTCTTTCCATCATAGCATTATCCATCTTCTTTCTCTCACGTCCTTCATCTGTTTTCATCATCTAAACATCCTTCCTATCTTTTAAAACGCCCAGAGGGGTTAAAAAACCAAAACTTCCCCGGTATTCCGCTTTCCTTTTGCATGATCTTATGTCCTTTGAGAATTGACACTACGTTTGTTTGAAGGGCTAATTTGGGATTATTTTCTTGTGTTTCACGTTCCTTGGCAGGTTTACAGGTTCATTAGACGAGGCCCAAGTCTTCTGGCCGGCTGGAAGGTTTGGAGTTCAAAGAATCCACAGGCTATTGCTACAGGTTCTCTGACGGTCTTGTGCAGGCGCGTCAGGCTGTTCTAACGGTTCATCTGGCGACCGTCACACTTCTGTGACGCACAGGGTTTGGACCGTTACATTCAAGGCAGATCTACAGATTTTACTGGTTTCTCTCTCCCGTGGGCGGGTGCATGATCCTCCTATTTCTAAGGTATTGATCAAGTCTTTGGCTTGTTTTATTACCTTGGTGGCGATCACGTTCCTTCTTGGTATTGGGCATTAGCTTTCTCTTTCCCATCTTATATCTCTTATTTCCTTTGCTTGTTCCACCCTTGCGGTGTGTTTTTATTTGATTCTTGCTCCATGCTCCGGCATGTGTTTTTCTTTGCTTTGTTTAGTTTAGTTGATGGTTGAGATAGCATTGCCCATGCTAGCGCTTGTTCTGATTGCCTAGGTTCATGGTTTATATGCCCTTAGGTTGATTGAGATCATTGATTTTTGCTTATCATCTTTATCACCACAAACCACAAACAAGAGAAGGAAGCAAAACAAATCAACAGTGATGTGCCCTTTCCTATTAAGGAATGAGAGCCTACTACAACCCAGGACGGCTCAGGTAAGTGTCGAGCCATTGTAAGGAAAGTTGCCTTCCTTTTGTTTGGTGTTCGGTGGACTGAGGTTACTGACTACGTTTGTTATCTTTTTTGCCAGGTGATGACCCGGCTGCTACCCTGGAGATGGTCCAGGAGCTAGTTAGCACTGGGCCGTTGGTGGAGCTTCCCTCTTTTGTAGCTGATCTTGGAGTGGCAGATGGCCTAGCTGCCCTTGTTGCTAGAGTGGTATCTGGGCAGCTACCATAGCCGCCGGTTGGGCTGCCCTTCCCTCCTTTGCCAACCGTTGTCTCGGCTTGCACGGTGGGGCTAGTCTGGTCTTCCACCATGGGACCCTCAAGTATGTGACTAGGAACTTAGCCACTTGTGGCGGGCTTTCGTATCACCTACCAGCATTAAACTTTTTCCTGGTGTTGGTCACAGGTACTTCATCCCCTTTGGAGGAGGACGAGCTCCCTCGTGACATGGCTAGAGCTGTAGGCGTGGAGCCTACGGCTATAGCTTTGATTGCAGAGACTCAGAAGATCATCGACATCGAGAGGATCTCTGAGGGGAGCGCCCCGACTGGTGAGCTTCTTGTTTAAAGCTCTTAAGCTAGCCATTTTTTTTGTGAGGTCAGGTTGTGCCCTGACCCAGTTGTTTTATTGATCTGCAGGGGCTTCTAGTTCCACCACTTACGAAGTTCATCGGAGACTTCTTCAGGCTCCTCAGGTAGCAATAGTTTTGTCATGTCTTCTGGGGCCTCCTCCGTCGAGGGGGCAGAGATGGTGGCTACTTCGGGAGGTGCGTGGGGCTCTTTCCTTCCCCCTTTTTGCACTTGTTTATGCTTTCTAGCAGAATACTGATGCTTCTGTCTTGTGTGTAGCGCTGGGGTCAGAAGAGGAGCATGCGTCGGCTCCTACGGCCGAAGGTCGGAGGAGGTCTCTGATCCCCTTGTGGCTTCTGGAGGGGACCGGGGTATGGGAGAGGACTCCCTAGCCATTGAGGAGTCCCTACCTTCCCCGACCCCGGCGAGTGACGCCGTGGTTGTTGAGGGGCTTGCTCTGGGTAGGGACTAAGAATTCTTTTTCTCAAGTTTTCCACCTTATTTCTTATGGAAAGTTTCACATGTATTTCTCACTTTCCATTTGTTCTTTCTGGTATTGTGTAGCCTCGACTGATGTACTGATGGAGACAGGTGACTCCTCTCTGAGCCGGTGGGTGGAATGGTCTTCCTCCACTCCACCAATGGAGCCGCTAGTGGATAGGAGTGTGGGCACCTTCTTGCTTCAGCGAGCGCGAGGGTACCTTTAGAGTGACCCCCTCCTTTCTCCGGTGGACTTGAGGCAGCATCTGACAGAGTGCACTTGGGGTTACCATATCCTCAGCTTCCCACAAGCACCCTTGATGACGGGGCTAGCTGGGATTTGGGCAGAGTACCTACGATTTCTTCAGGCACAGGAGCAGAGAGCTCGGAGACTGGCCACCATCCAGGAGGAGCGGGAGCGACTGGATCGGTTTATGACAGCCGTAGCCGAGTAGAGGGGCCACGCTGAGGTGGCTCAGTCACTCTTCCAAGGTCGTACAGTTCAGCTCAAGGAGGCCGAGAGTAGGACTGAGGCCTTGAGGAAGACCTTAGAGGAGCAGCAATCGGCCACGGAGCGCACCAGGGCTAAGTGGCGAGAGGCCGGGAGCACGGCTGAGGCCAGCGCTCAGCTCTTGTCCACTCTTGAGGCAGAGCTTGCGGCTGCTCAGTCTCATTTGTAAACATTAGAGGGGAGCGATCCGTGATTCGACTGTGTCTTTTTTCTTGTTATGATATACATCCGGTTGTACGGCTGTTTTGTTACCCCAAGGGAATGTCTTGGGCTCCTTTTGTATAGTATGAATGTCATAATCCTAGATTTGTTTTGTCATTTTTTGCATCATCCCACCCTTTTCTTTCTTGATGGGAATCGACGCCGAGCATTAACTTTTATTTTTACATTTGAGTCCTTTTATTTACTTTTACATCCTTGGGAAGCAATTGTAAGGCTTTGTAAGCCAATGTGTCATTCCCTAGGATTGTGTGGGTTTTTGTGCAAATGTGTAGTAGGTCCAGTTAGGGGGCCCCCTCCCCTTCCCCATTGGTCAACCTCATCCATGTGGGGCTGGTCAACCATCCTAGGTGGCCATCTAGAAGATGTGAATGCTAATTGACCACATGGGAGACAAAGGGGTTAAAATTTTAAAGGTTGGCCACCTACCTTACCTACCTAGTCAAAGGAGTGCTCCATTCATATGTAATTTATTTTTTTTGAGTTTTGACCACATGGGGGAAGAAAATGACTTATTTCTCACGAAATTCCCAGCCCCCCACCCCTTGCCATTTTCTATATAAGCCTATGTATAGTGTCATTAGAGATTAATGAAGAAATGAAGAGAAAATTATTGGAAAATCAAGAGTGTTCTTGAGCCCCTCCTCTCTCCCTCTGGTTTCTCTCCTCCAACCTCCAGTTCTAGAGTGATTTATATCTTCTATCCCCTCCCCTCTATCTCCGGTGATCATCTGTGTCGCCGCCGCCGCCGTTCGTGCCGCCTTCGAGCCGCCGCGAAACCGTTCTCGGTGTTCTGTCCTGCTGGACAGAGGTCTCTTCCAGAAATTCCTGCTATCAACCACGGTGTCTTCGTGGATTGAAATGTTTATGGTGTGTTCCTACCTTATAGCCCCTCCTCCACAAACAAATCCAGGTCCAAAATCCATCGTTTGTTATTTTTACATTTTCTGTCTTTAATCATTCCCAGATCTGTCCTGTCTCTGTCTACAGTGATAGTAGCCTTGTGTTTCCCACCTCCGGCCATCTTTTTGATTTTTCCAAACCCTCCAAATTTTACTGGGAGTTCTGTCCATCACCCCCTACCTCCAAAAATTTTATTAAGTTTTTATCAGCTCTCTATATATTTTTAGAAATTCATGTTCTTCCTGTGATACAGTGTTTTTAGTCAGATCCCAGATCCGACCACCCTCCACTTCCAAAATCAGAACAAATCACCACCACCTCCAAATCCAAATCCAAAAATAGTCCTGCTTTCCTTGTTCGATTTCCTATAAACTTGCTGAAGAACACATCTTCAAATTCGGACGTCTACTTTACGGTCAAAGGCAATCAACAGGAAAGTCCTCTGTAGATTTGAGTCTTCGGTTACTGTACAACAGCAGCATATAAAATGCGCCAACACAAAGTACAAATCTGGTGAATTTTTTTGAAGGCCACTAGATTGCAGTACTTCGAAGCAGCTTTCCAACGGCTCTGATCTCGTCGCATTCCGACACCGGTGCTGATCGCAGCGTCCGTTCTCGGCGGAGCGCGCGCTGAAATACAGAACCGGCAAATTTCCGATCGGTTTTTCCGACCGGTGCCGAACGGAGCCGCCCGGCCTCCGACCGGCGAACCAGCGTGCCGCCAGCCCGGGGAGCGCTTCTCCAAGTGTCTCCACTACAGCGGTACCACCGGGTCCCACACGGCCCCTTCGGACAGCACGTGGGCCCCACGGTCGTGAACACGCGTGTAGCCGAATCAACACACGAAGCTGCCCGTCAACCCGAATTCGGTCCTCCCGGGCCCATTTGTATAGCCCTTTACCTCCCTGCGTGGAGTGGGCATGTTCCCATTGCTGTAATCATTGTGTGTTAAGTTTCCCGGGAGTACGAGTTTTCGGCCGGGTCCGTCTTCCCCACGCCGAGCGCGTAGAGGTATCGCATTCGCTCCCTTACTTGGCATTTTACTTAATTTCATATATGCTTGTTTATGCCGCTGCTAGAGAGCATGATAGGGTAATTAGCTAGCTTTCTATTTATATCACCGCTGCTGCGAGAGAGAGCGTTACCGTCCCGTGACCCGATCCGGGCACAAGTGAGAGCCGACCACCCTAGCTCACTGCCGATTTCTCAACCGCGCACGTCCGACGCTTCCCTCGTTAAGGGGCGATCGCGAGCTTGTCGTGTCCGTGTCTCGTCCCGCATCATTTCTTGTGGAATAATGCTAGGTGCAGGAGCTGGCGACCACGTGCTTTTAGTCATGGTTGATCCTTCTACTATGTGTTGGTGTTGATGATAGGGAGCTGGGCACCCGAATTGCAGTATTTGATCGGAGACTAAGTACTACAAAGTGGTTACTGGATACTGGGTGCACTTGCAGGGCCTGAGCATGGTGTACTAGAGGCTGGGCACTAGATACTTGGTGCTGGGTACTGGGGACTAGAGGCTGAGTATTGGGTATTGGAGGTTGAGTATTGGGTATTGGGGGTTCACTTAATTTGGTACGTGGACTGGGGGCTGGCTAGGAACTGGGGGACTGGGAGGTAGTGTGTACAGGTCCAATAATTCATGGGACTGGGAGTTGGGAGCTGGCGGCTGGAGGCTAACCCTGAGGGGGGGCTTTGGCCTATGTTGATGGAGGCATCACCCATGATTCCCTTTGGTTCGGGTCCACTTCTTCACATTCAGGAGCTGGTTGAGTTTGGGCCTCACTCTATTAAGGCCCCTTATCCATTTGTAGCTTTCCTTTGTGTCATTTTGAGGTATTTTCATTTTATTGGAGTCATTTCCCTAGGTCTAGCACTTATTTTCCTATATTTTTGTATCATCATGCTGTCTAATGAGGCTATTGGGCCCAATTCGTTGGGCTAGGCCCATTGGTGCCCCCACCCCCCCTTGGTTATTTGTAGTTGCTTATTTTGTCAGGGACTTATTGTAAAGAGTGGGTTGCCTATAAATAGGACCCCACTCCCCCTCATTTGAAGTTAATGAATGAATGGATCCTTTTGAGTTAAGCCTACAATTTTATTCAATTTGGAGAGATTCCACTAAGTTAGGGTGAGATACCCTAGGGAGTGAATCCCACACCCCCCTCCACTCTCTCTTCTCTCTCCTCCCACTAAGGGGTTCGCCCCCTTCTCTCTCTCCTCCCTTCCCCCCTTCAACTCCCAACCACCACCCACCTCATTCATTGCCCCTCCACTTCCCCAAGCCACCATTACTCTACCCCATGTTCCAAGAGGGAATCTCCCCCACTCCCAACACAATCTCCTCCCTTCCAAGGCAATCCCCCTAGTTCCCATACAACCCTACACATTCCAAGACCATTTCAAAATTTGAAACCCATTCCCTCCACTTGTTTTGGCCGCCCCCATCCATTACCCTCCCCCTTGCCAAGTTCGCCCCCTTCACTCCCCATTTCCCTCTCTCACACCCTCATCTTCCTCCTCCACCTGCTAACCCTTGCTTCCAGCCTTTCTCCCCCTCATTCCCCATCACCATTAGCTCCTTTCTCCACCCCATTAGAGCCCCCACTCACCCTTAGGTCGCCCCTATCACTTCCCTCCACCAAAGAAGCCACCTCTCCCTCTCATTTCATTTTCAGGTTGGAGCTGTGCAGACCTGCAGATCAGCCCTTAGTTGCAGCATCAACTACGGCTTCCTCCTGGGGTTCCTGAAGGCGTGGCCTACCTTTCTGGAAAGGCCTACCAGTGTACTTCGCAAGCGAGGTGGAAGCAACTCGATCCGAGCTCGGAGCTGCCAGATAGAGCCAATCTCCCACCATTGCGCAAGAAGGCCTTCATCCAGAACCAGAACCTAGGAGACTGCCATCTCACGGTTTACTCAGGCTGCATCAGGCCCAAGTTCCTTCAACAAAGTTCTTCCCCGTCCGGTCCTCTTTCAAGATCAGGAAGCGGAGCTGCATTCGGCCACCGGGGGGTAGAGTTATCATTTTTTCTCTCCCCTTCTGTCCAGTCCTGCTTCGGCAGTCTGCTTCGACCAGTGAGTACTATTCCGAGTTCCCCGCTCGCCATCAACATCAGAACGCTGCGCCGTCACTTTCTTATGAAAGCTACTTCGACCACGAAGACGTCGCCGCTGGTTTCGTGCTGATCAGAGATCAGGAGAGCGCACAGTGACCTCTCCAAGTTGCTATTCCAGTCCAGATCAGCCTGCAGCCAGACAGAGTGAACTCCTTCCTGCTGCTGCAGTTGTCATCACCGACCAACAGAGCATCCCCAAAAATTCTACAGTCATCCCCTTCAAGTCAGGAAGGTTTAGGAGGTGGTTTCACTCAATTCAGAGTCCGGACGAGTCCGTGGCAACCTCAACCTCATCACCCTGTCCTGCAGGCCAGAACAAGGCTGATATCGCACCGGGCGCCACTTAGTAATCGAGAGCTTTTCTCCCCTCCCCGCTTGGCCGGCTGAAGGCCCCACCCTGCGTGGTGGTAGTTTTGGTTGTAACATTTTAACCCCCACCCCAAGATCCCCCTCCTGCGTGAGGTGTAGTTTTGTACTTCTTTGGGCAGGTCAAGCGACACCGCCGCGGCGTGTGGGGAACCACCGCCTCCCCGCTCGCCCTCATCTCCGACCGGGACCGGTTTCTTCAAACCGGTCGAGTAAGTGTCTCATCCTTGCTCAATAGTGTTGCTCTTTCAATATTTGCTTCATGCGCCGCTGAATTTGTGAGGGAGCGCCCGGTCCTCAAGTCCATGACTTAGAGTGACCGCCGTGGGGTAGTGTGAACCGGTGCCTTTGCGCACTTTGTCGGCCCCAATTGAATTGGGCATCCAACCTTTGGGAGTCAAACCTTGGCCTTGCTGGCCCTCTACCAGCAAGGGCCCATTCCCATACTTCACACTTGGCATCGCCAAGTCACTCCGGGTATAGAGTGCGACGGGAGAGCGGTGGCCCATTAAGGCCCATTTGAATGCTATTTGTGATTGCTTGCTTAAGTCCGAGGTTGTGTCACATCAAGTGGTATCAGAGAAAGTCCTTGACTTGTCTCTATCAAGTCTAAGTCCTAGGACCTTTGCATAGTGTGTCCAACCACTTTGGCCCTTTGTCTTGCATGTCCACCCGTAGTGGTGCTAGTTATCAACCCGGTTCATCGTCTTCGACTCCACCAATGGATCCCAATCCTCACCAACTCAACCAAGATGTTCCTAGGGAGGGACCCCAAGGGCACATGGATAGGGTAGATGCTGCCCTCACAACCATCCTTGCCCAACAAGAGTCTATTACCAACTGAATTGCTCGGTTAGAAGACCAAGAGTTCCGCCCAATGAACAATGAGCCTAGAATTCCCCCTCCGCATGATGAGCCTCATAGAGAAGATCCTCACCCAAGGATCAATGAGCCAAGAGCCCCTCCACCACATGGTGAGTTCCATAGGAATGGTTTTCCCCAAAGGAACCAAGGCCCAAGAGTCCACCCTCCACATGTAGAGCCTCATAGGGATGAGTTCCACCCAAGGAACAACGGCCCAAGAGCCCATCACCCACATGCTGAATTTTATAGGGAGGATATGGACCATGACCATTATTATGATTATGAGAGGCCTCACCCCCATCAAAACCATGACCGGCGTCCACGGGATGATCCGGATGACCCCCTTTTAAGGATGATCAAGGTAGAGGCCCCAAATTTTGATGGTTCACATGAACCTAGTGTTTACCTAGAATGGGAGACTACCATGGACCAATACTTTGAATGGTACCCCATGTCCGACCAAAGGAGAGTTAGATTGGCTAAGATGCATCTCACTAAGTTGGCCAAAACTTATTGGCTAAACCAAGAGGGTCTAAGACGGGTTAGGCGGGAAGAGCCTATTGACACTTGGGCGGATATGAAAAACCAACTTAGGAACAAATACCTCCCCCGAACCTACCACCAAATGCTCCTAGATGAATGGCAAAGTCTCACCCAAGAAGGGAAGACCGTGGTAGAGTACATTGAAAATTTTGACTCCTATCTTTTAAAGTGTGGAGTCCATGAGGATCCGGACGTCACCTTATCCCGCTTTAGGAATGGGCTTCCAAGCCACATCAAGAGGGAACTATTCATGAGAGACGTTGACAACCTTGAGC
Organism: Amorphophallus konjac; assembly: GCA_022559845.1. Taxonomy (NCBI): domain Eukaryota; kingdom Viridiplantae; phylum Streptophyta; class Magnoliopsida; order Alismatales; family Araceae; genus Amorphophallus; species Amorphophallus konjac. The sequence continues at coordinate 320,094,993 of CM040125.1, forward strand.
TAGCTTACCAAGTAGCTAGAGATGTGGAAAAGTTTTCTAGGAGTTCCTGATTTATCACTCCCCGACCAACCGATCCCAAAAACTTGGGACCACGTCCCATTCCACCCACTCCCATGAGAGCTCCTAGCCCAAGTGGGAATGCCCCTTTAAGGTCCTACAATCCTCCCCCACCCATCACTCCAAACAAGCCCGCTCCTAGTCATCCTCTCCCACGGAAGGATGACAACCCCAAAGGACCAAGTGTAGGAGCCACCCCGGGAAGAGGGCACCAACAATGCTATAGGTGTCAAGGGTTTGGTCATTTTGCGGGACAATGTCCATCTAAGGGGTTATCTAGTTTGCTTATTGAAAAAGAAGTTCAACCCCAAAAGGAACAAGAAAATGACGTTGAGGAACATGAAGCCTCACTAGATTGGGAAGAGGAGTATGAAGCCCAATATCTAGAGTCGGGTCTAGATCACTCCACTCCTTCAAACAACTCCCATCTAGGAGTCATTAGGTGCATCCTCACCCAACCTCAAGAAGAGGATTGGCGTCGGACCTCAATCTTCCACACCTTTATCAAGATAGGAAACCATGTGAGGAAAGTGATCTTGGATAGTGGTAGTTATGTTAATGCCATGTCACCCGACACCGTCAAGCTCCTTGGGCTTACTCTCACTCCCCACCCAAGTCCATACCGGGTCTCATGGATCAACAACAACTCCATCCCAGTCAACACCCAATGCCTAGTGCCTCTCACTTTCTCTTCCTACCATGACCAAATATGGTGTGACGTCATACCCATGGAAGTGGGTAGCATCCTTTTAGGAAGACCTTGGCTCTATGATGTGGATGCCACCATTTTAGGGAGAAGCAACATATGCACCTTTGAGCATGAGGGTAAGACTATCCGTCTTAACCCCTCCCCACCTCGACCCATGCCCAAGAAGGACCCTCTCCTCAAGGATCACACCCCACCACTCCACAAGTCTCGGGGAACTCCACCCCTCCAACCCAAGCCCTTATCCAAACCCCAAAACAAAGTAGAACCACGGGGTTGACCAAAGGTCTTCATCTCATCACTAGGAAAGAGCTTGAAGAGGAAATTACTCAAGGGGTGCCATTGTGTGCGGTAGTCATATGCTTAGGGGAACCTACCCCTTCTAACCCCCATCCCATAGAAATCCAACAACTTTTGGAAGAATTCCATGATGTGTTCCCGGAAGAGCTCCCGGACCAACTCCCTCCCATGTGTGATGTGCAACACGCAATCGATCTAGTACCGGGAGCCACCCTTCCAAAGCTTCCTCATTATCGCCTCAATCCCACGAACATGCCGAACTTAGGAGGCAAATAGAGGAACTCATTAGGAAGGGCTTCATCCGCATTAGTAAGAGTCCATGTGCCGTCCCGGCCCTCCTTACCCCCAAGAAAGATGGATCATGGCGGATGTGTGTGGATAGCCGGGCCATTAACAAGATTACCGTCAAGTATATGTTCCCCATCCCTAGGCTTGATGACATGTTGGATATGCTAGCCGGAGCCACCATCTTCTCTAAGATAGATCTCAAGAGTGGCTACCACCAAGTTAGGGTAAGGCCCGGGGATGAGTGGAAAACGGCCTTCAAGACCAAGGATGGTCTCTTTGAGTGGTTAGTCATGCCATTTGGGCTTTCTAATGCCCCAAGTACTTTCATGCATCTTATGACGGAGGTACTTAGGCCTTTCATTGGGAATTTTCTAGTGGTATACTTTGATGATATTCTCATCTATAGCCAAACCCATGAGGCCCACCTTGACCACCTTAGGAAAGTTTGCACCGTCCTCCGGCAAGAAAGCCTATTTGCTAACCTAGGAAAGTGTCATTTCATGACCACTTCCACCACCTTCCTAGGATTTGTGGTGTCAACCATAGGAGTCTCCATGGACCCCGACAAGGTCCAAGCTATTCTTGATTGGCCGGAGCCCCACACCCTTCATGAGGTTAGGAGTTTTCATGGGTTGGCCACATTCTATAGGAGATTCATTCGAGGGTTTAGCACTATCACCGGCCCAATAACTGATTGTCTCAAGAAGGGAACCTTTGTTTGGACCAAAGCCGCCTCTAAAGCCTTCCTTGAGCTTAAGGAAAAGTTGACCCAAGCCCCGGTCCTATGCCTTCCCGATTTCTCCAAAGTTTTTGAGGTCACTTGTGATGCATCCGGGACAGGGATAGGAGGGATTCTTAGTCAAGAGGGACACCCGGTCGCCTACTTTAGTGAGAAGCTATGTGATGCTAGGACTAGATACTCCACCTATGACAAGGAGTTCTATGCCGTGGTCCAATCCCTCCGACACTGGAGACATTACTTGCTTCCCAAAGAGTTTGTCATCTTTTCCGACCATGAGGCCCTCAAATACCTCAATTCCCAACAAAAGTTGAATGCCCGACATGCCCGATGGGTTGAGTTCATCCAATCCTACACCTTTGTTATCAAACACAAGGCCGGGAGTGAGAATAAGGCCACGGATGCCCTTAGTAGGAAGATGTCCTTGTTATCCACTATCCAAGTGGAAGTGATTGGTTTTGATAAGGTCAAGGACGAGTACCCTGGTTGCCCCGACTTTGGGCAAATCTATGCCAACTTGACCACTCATTCTAGCATGGAGCATGAGGGATTTATTTTAGAGGATGGGTTCCTCTTCAAGGGGCCAAGGCTTTGCATTCCCTGGACCTCTCTTCGAGATTTCTTGGTTTGAGAATTACATGCCGGAGGGTTAGCCGGTCATTTTGGGGTCCACAAAACCATTGCCTTAGTTGAGGGTCAATTTTATTGGCTGAACCTCAAGAGAGATGTAGGCAAAATAGTGGGTCAATGTCGCACGTGTGCTTCGGCCAAGCAGGTGAAGCAAAACACCGGCCTATACACCCCACTTCCCATTCCCGACCGACCATGGCAAGATTTGAGCATGGACTTTGTGCTAGACTTACCCAAGACCTCTAGGAAGCATGACTCCATCTATGTGGTGGTTGATAGATTTTCCAAAATGGCCCACTTCATCCCATGCTCCAAAACATCCGATGCCTCCCATGTAGCCCGATTATTCTTTGATGAGGTAGTCCGCCTCCATGGGCTGCCCAAGACCATAGTCTCCGATAGGGATGTCAAATTCACTAGCTATTTTTGGAAGACTCTTTGGCACATGATGGGTACCCTCCTCAAATTCTCCACTGCCTACCACCCCCAAACGGATGGCCAAACTGAAGTGGTCAATCGGAGTCTAGGGAACCTCCTTAGGAGTCTTGTTGAGGATCGGCTAGGAAATTGGGATCTCATCTTACCACACGCTGAGTTTGCATACAACAATTTCATCAATAAGTCAATAGGGATGAGTCCATTTGAAGCCGTGCATGGGTACAAACCAAGAAAGTCATCCGACCTCATTCCCCTTCCCCAGCATGCTAGATTGTCCATTTCTGTCGAGTCTTTTGCACAACATATTACGGAATTGCATGAGGAAATTCGCAAGCACATTAGTATGAAAAATGAGGCTTACAAAAGGTTGGCCGACTCTCACCGGCGTCACTTAGAGTTCCAAGTGGGTGACTTTGTGATGGTAAGGACGGAGAGGCTCTCCCCAGGAGCCAACTCCAAGTTGAGGCCACGTGGGACTGGGCCCTTCCAGGTCTTGAGGCGCATTGGTGCAAATACTTATGAGTTAGATCTCCCTGAGGATTATGGGGTAAGTCCTACATTCAATGTCGCCGACTTAGTGCCATACAAGGGCCCCACGGTGGGACCTAGTGAGGAGATTGAGCATACTTCTTCCTTTGAGAGAGTACCCACCCGTGAGGAGAGTCCACTAGCCAAGAGAGCTCAGCGCGATCGCATTGAACGAATATTGGATGAGCAGGTCACTACCACCCGGAGCAAGGTATATGAGCGCTATCTCGTCAGGTGGAAGGATCGGCCTCCGTCGGAAGACTCATGGGTGAGTCGGGAGGACCTCCAGCGATTGGATCCGGACCTCCTCGAGCGGTACCTTAGCCGGATGGATCATTACTCGACGGAGTCGAGCTCTTCGCGGCCCAGGGGATTTGATGGAGGCATCACCCACGATTCCCTATGGCTCGGGTCCACTTCTTCACATTCAGAAGCTGGTTGAGTTTGGGCCTCACTCTATTAAGGCCCCTTATCCATTTGTAGCTTTCCTTTGTGTCATTTTGATGTATTTTCATTTTATTAGAGTCATTTCACTAGGTCTAGCACTTATTTTCCTATGTTTTTGTATCATCATTCTGTCTAATGAGGCTATTAGGCCCAATTCATTGGGCTAGGCCCATTGGCGCCCCCACCCCCCCTTGGTTATTTGTAGTTGCTTATTTTGTCAGGGACTTATTGTAAAGAGTGGGTTGCCTATAAATAGGACCCCACTCCCCCTCATTTGAAGTTAATGAATGAATGAATCCTTTTGAGTTAAGCCTACAATTTTATTCAATTTGGAGAGATTCCACTAAGTTAGGGTGAGATACCCTAGGGAGTGAATCCCACACCCCCCTCCACTCTCTCTTCTCTCTCCTCCCACTAAGGGGTTCGCCCCCTTCTCTCTCTCCTCCCTTCCCCCCTTCAACTCCCAACCACCACCCACCTCATTCATTGCCCCTCCACTTCCACAAGCCACCATTACTCTACCCCATGTTCCAAGAGGGAATCTCCCCCACTCCCAACACAATCTCCTCCCTTCCAAGGCAATCCCCCTAGTTCCCATACAACCCTACACATTCCAAGACCATTTCAAAATTTGAAACCCATTCCCTCCACTTGTTTTGGCCGCCCCCATCCATTACCCTCCCCCTTGCCAAGTTCGCCCCCTTCACTCCCCATTTCCCTCTCTCACACCCTCATCTTCCTCCTCCACCTGCTAGCCCTTGCTTCCAGCTTTTCTCCCCATCATTCCCCATCACCATTAGCTCCTTTCTCCACCCCATTAGAGCCCCCACTCACCCTTAGGTCACCCCTACCACTTCCCTCCACCAAAGAAGCCACCTCTCCCTCTCATTTCATTTTCAGGTTGGAGCTGTGCAGACCTGCAGATCAGGCCTTAGTTGCAGCATCAACTACGGTTTCCTCCTGGGGTTCCTGAAGGCGTGGCCTACCTTTATGGAAAGGCCTACCAGTCTGCTTCGAAAGCGAGGTGGAAGCAACTCGATCCGAGCTCGGAGCTGCCAGATAGAGCCAATCTCCCACCATCGCGCAAGAAGGCCTTCATCCAGAACCAGAACCTAGGAGACTGCCATCTCACGGTTTACTCAGGCTGAATCAGGCCCAAGTTCCTTCAACAAAGTTCTTTCTCGTCCAGTCCTCTTTCAAGATCAGGAAGCGGAGCTGCATTCGGCCACCGGGGGGTAGAGTTATCATTTTTTCTCTCCCCTTCTGTCCAGTCCTGCTTCAGCAGTCTGCTTCGACCAGTGAGTACTGTTCCGAGTGCCCCGCTCGCCATCGACATCGGAACGCTGCCCCGTCACTTTCTGATGAAAGCTACTTCGACCACGAAGACGTCGCCACTGGTTTCGTGCTGATCAGAGATCGGAAGAGCGCACAGTGACCTCTCCAAGTTGCTATTCCAGTCCAGATCAGCCTGCGGCCAGACAGAGCGATCTCCTTCCTGCTGCTGAGCTGTCACCACCGACCAACAGAGCATCCCCAAAAATTCTACAGTCATCCCCTTCAAGTCAGGAAGCTGTAGGAGGTGGTTTCACTCAATTCGGAGTCCGGACGAGTCCGTGGCAACCTCAACCTCATCACCCTGTCCTGCAGGCCAGAACAAGGTTGATATCGCACCGGGCGCCACTTAGTAATCGAGAGCTTTTCTCCCCTCCCCGCTTGGCCGGCTGAAGGCCCCACCCTGCGTGGTGGTAGTTTTGGTTGTAACATTTTAACCCCCACCCCAAGATCCCCCTCCTGCGTGAGGTGTAGTTTTATACTTCTTTGGGCAGGTCAAGCGACACCGCCGCGGCGTGTGGGGAACCACCGCCTCCCCGCTCGCCCTCATCTCCGACCGGGACCGGTTTCTTCAAACCGGTCGAGTAAGTGTCTCATCCTTGCTCAATAGTGTTGTTCTTTCAATATTTGCTTCATGCGCCGCTGAATTTGTGAGGGAGCGCCCGGTCCTCAAGTCCATGACTTAGAGTGACCGCCGTGGGGTAGTGTGAACCGGTGCCTTTGCGCACTTTGTCGGCCTCAATTGAATTGGGCATCCAACCTTTGGGAGTCAAACCTTGGCCTTGCTGGCCCTCTACCAGCAAGGGCCCATTCCCATACTTCACACTTGGCATCGCCAAGTCACTCCGGGTATAGAGTGCGACGGGAGAGCGGTGGCCCATTAAGGCCCATTTGAATGCTATTTGTGATTGCTTGCTTAAGTCCGAGGTTGTGTCACATCAAGTGGTATCAGAGCAAGTCCTTGACTTGTCTCTATCAAGTCTAAGTCCTAGGACCTTTGCATAGTGTGTCCAACCACTTTGGCCCTTTGTCTTGCATGTCCACACGTAGTGGTGCTAGCTATCAACCCGGTTCATCGTCTTCGGCTCCACCAATGGATCCCAATCCTCACCAACTCAACCAAGATGTTCCTAGGGAGGGACCCCAAGGCCACATGGATAGGGTAGATGCTGCCCTCACAACCATCCTTGCCCAACTAGAGTCCATTACCAACCGAATTGCTCGGTTAGAAGACCAAGAGTTCCGCCCAAGGAACAATGAGCCTAGAATTCCCCCTCCGCATGATGAGCCTCATAGAGAAGATCCTCACCCAAGGATCAATGAGCCAAGAGCCCCTCCACCACATGGTGAGTTCCATAGGAATGGTTTTCCCCAAAGGAACCAAGGCCCAAGAGTCCACCCTCCACATGTAGAGCCTCATAGGGATGAGTTCCACCCAAGGAACAACGGCCCAAGAGCCCATCACCCACATGCTGAATTTTATAGGGAGGATATGGACCATGACCATTATTATGATTATGAGAGGCCTCGCCCCCATCAAAACCATGACCGGCGTCCACGGGATGATCCGGATGACCCCCTTTTAAGGATGATCAAGGTAGAGGCCCCAAATTTTGATGGTTCACATGAACCTAGTGTTTACCTAGAATGGGAGACTGCCATGGACCAATACTTTGAATGGTACCCCATGTCCGACCAAAGGAGAGTTAGATTGGCTAAGATGCATCTCACTAAGTTGGCCAAAACTTATTGGCTAAACCAAGAGGGTCTAAGACGGGTTAGGCGGGAAGAGCCTATTGACACTTGGGCGGATATGAAAAACCAACTTAGGAACAAATACCTCCCCCGAACCTACCACCAAATGCTCCTAGATGAATGGCAAAGCCTCACCCAAGAAGGGAAGACCGTGGTAGAGTACATTGAAAAATTTGACTCCTATCTTTTAAAGTGTGGAGTCCATGAGGATCCGGACGTCACCTTATCCCGCTTTAGGAATGGGCTTCAAAGCCACATCAAGAGGGAACTATTCATGAGAGACGTTGACAACCTTGAGCTAGCTTACCATGTAGCTAGAGATGTGGAAAAGTTTTCTAGGAGTTCCCGATTTATCACTCCCCGACCAACCGATCCCAAAAACTTGGGACCACGTCCCATTCCACCCACTCCCATGAGAGCTCCTAGCCCAAGTGGGAATGCCCCTTTAAGGTCCTACAATCCTCCCCCACCCATCACTCCAAACAAGCCCGCTCCTAGTCATCCTCTCCCACGGAAGGATGACAACCCCAAAGGACCAAGTGTAGGAGCCACCCCGGGAAGAGGGCACCAACAATGCTATAGGTGTCAAGGGTTTGGTCATTTTGCGGGACAATGTCCATCTAAGGGGTTATCTAGTTTGCTTATTGAAAAAGAAGTTCAACCCCAAAAGGAACAAGAAAATGACGTTGAGGAACATGAAGCCTCACTAGATTGGGAAGAGGAGTATGAAGCCCAATATCTAGAGTCGGGTCTAGATCACTCCACTCCTTCAAACAACTCCCATCTAGGAGTCATTAGGTGCATCCTCACCCAACCTCAAGAAGAGGATTGGCGTCGGACCTCAATCTTCCACACCTTTATCAAGATAGGAAACCATGTGAGGAAAGTGATCTTGGATAGTGGTAGTTGTGTTAATGCTGTGTCACCCGACACCGTCAAGCTCCTTGGGCTTACTCTCACTCCCCACCCAAGTCCATACCGGGTCTCATGGATCAACAACAACTCCATCCCAGTCAACACCCAATGCCTAGTGCCTCTCACTTTCTCTTCCTACCATGACCAAATATGGTGTGACGTCATACCCATGGAAGTGGGTAGCATCCTTTTAGGAAGACCTTGGCTCTATGATGTGGATGCCACCATTTTAGGGAGAAGCAACATATGCACCTTTGAGCATGAGGGTAAGACTATCCGTCTTAACCCCTCCCCACCTCGACCCATGCCCAAGAAGGACCCTCTCCCTCAAGGATCACACCCCACCACTCCACAAGTCTCGGGGAACTCCACCCCTCCAACCCAAGCCCTTATCCAAACCCCAAAACAAAGTAGAACCACGAGGTTGACCAAAGGTCTTCATCTCATCACTAGGAAAGAGCTTGAAGAGGAAATTACTCAAGGGGTGCCATTGTGTGCGGTAGTCATATGCTTAGGGGAACCTACCCCTTCTAACCCCCATCCCATAGAAATCCAACAACTTTTGGAAGAATTCCATGATGTGTTCCCGGAAGAGCTCCCGGACCAACTCCCTCCCATGCGTGATGTGCAACACGCAATCGATCTAGTACCGGGAGCCACCCTTCCAAACCTTCCTCATTATCGCCTCAATCCCACGGAACATGCCGAACTTAGGAGGCAAATAGAGGAACTCATTAGGAAGGGCTTCATCCGCATTAGTAAGAGTCCATGTGCCGTCCCGGCCCTCCTTACCCCCAAGAAAGATGGATCATGGCGGATGTGTGTGGATAGCCGGGCCATTAACAAGATTACCGTCAAGTATATGTTCCCCATCCCTAGGCTTGATGACATGTTGGATATGCTAGCCGGAGCCACCATCTTCTCTAAGATAGATCTCAAGAGTGGCTACCACCAAGTTAGGGTAAGGCCCGGGGATGAGTGGAAAACGGCCTTCAAGACCAATGATGGTCTCTTTGAGTGGTTAGTCATGCCATTTGGGCTTTCTAATGCCCCAAGTACTTTCATGCGTCTTATGACGGAGGTACTTAGGCCTTTCATTGGGAATTTTCTAGTGGTATACTTTGATGATATTCTCATCTATAGCCAAACCCATGAGGCCCACCTTGACCACCTTAGGAAAGTTTGCACCGTCCTCCGGCAAGAAAGCGTATTTGCCAACCTAGGAAAGTGTCATTTCATGACCACTTCCACCACCTTCCTAGGATTTGTGGTGTCAACCAAAGGAGTCTCCATGGACCCCGACAAGGTCCAAGCTATTCTTGATTGGCCGGAGCCCCACACCCTTCATGAGGTTAGGAGTTTTCATGGGTTGGCCACATTCTATAGGAGATTCATTCGAGGGTTTAGCACTATCACCGGCTCAATAACTGATTGTCTCAAGAAGGGAACCTTTGTTTGGACCAAAGCCGCCTCTAAAGCCTTCCTTGAGCTTAAGAAAAAGTTGACCCAAGCCCCGGTCCTATGCCTTCCCGATTTCTCCAAAGTTTTTGAGGTCACTTGTGATGCATCCGGGACAGGGATAGGAGGGATTCTTAGTCAAGAGGGACACCCGGTCGCCTACTTTAGTGAGAAGCTATGTGATGCTAGGACTAGATACTCCACCTATGACAAGGAGTTCTATGCCGTGGTCCAATCCCTCCGACACTGGAGACATTACTTGCTTCCCAAAGAGTTTGTCATCTTTTCCGACCATGAGGCCCTCAAATACCTCAATTCCCAACAAAAGTTGAATACCCGACATGCCCGATGGGTTGAGTTCATCCAATCCTACACCTTTGTCATCAAACACAAGGCCGGGAGTGAGAATAAGGCCGCGGATGCCCTTAGTAGGAAGATGTCCTTGTTATCCACTATCCAAGTGGAAGTGATTGGTTTTGATAAGGTCAAGGATGAGTACCCTGGTTGCCCCGACTTTGGACAAATCTATGCCAACTTGACCACTCATTCTAGCAAGGAGCATGAGGGATTTATTTTAGAGGATGGGTTCCTCTTCAAGGGGCCAAGGCTTTGCATTCCCCGGACCTCTCTTCGAGATTTCTTGGTTTGGGAATTACATGCCGGAGGGTTAGCCGGTCATTTTGGGGTCCACAAAACCATTGCCTTAGTTGAGGGTCAATTTTATTGGCCGAGCCTCAAGAGAGATGTAGGCAAAATAGTGGGTCAATGTCGCACGTGTGCTTCGGCCAAGCAGGTGAAGTAAAACACCGGCCTATACACCCCACTTCCCATTCCCGACCGACCATGGCAAGATTTGAGCATGGACTTTGTGCTAGGCTTACCCAAGACCTCTAGGAAGCATGACTCCATCTATGTGGTGGTTGATAGATTTTCCAAAATGGCCCACTTCATCCCATGCTCCAAAACATCCGATGCCTCCCATGTAGCCCGATTATTCTTTGATGAGGTAGTTCGCCTCCATGGGCTGCCCAAGACCATAGTCTCTGATAGGGATGTCAAATTCACTAGCTATTTTTGGAAGACTCTTTGGCACATGATGGGTACCCTCCTCAAATTCTCCACTGCCTGCCACCCCCAAACGGATGGCCAAACTGAAGTGGTCAATCGGAGTCTAGGGAACCTCCTTAGGAGTCTTGTTGAGGATCGGCTAGGAAATTGGGATCTCATCTTACCACAGGCTGAGTTTGCATATAACAATTCCATCAATAAGTCAATAGGGATGAGTCCATTTGAAGCCGTGCATGGGTACAAACCAAGAAAGCCATCCGACCTCATTCCCCTTCCCCAGCATGCTAGAGTGTCCATTTCTGCCGAGTCTTTTGCACAACATATTAGGGAATTGCATGAGGAAATTCGCAAGCACATTAGCATGAAAAATGAGGCTTACAAAAGGTTGGCCGACTCTCACCGGCGTCACTTAGAGTTCCAAGTGGGTGACTTTGTGATAGTAAGGACGGAGAGGCTCTCCCCAGGAGCCAACTCCAAGTTGAGGCCACGTGGGACTGGGCCCTTACAGGTCTTGAGGCGCATTGGTGCAAATGCTTATGAGTTAGATCTCCCTGAGGATTATGGGGTAAGTCCTACATTCAATGTCGCCGACTTAGTGCCATACAAGGGCCCCACGGTGGGACCTAGTGAGGAGATTGAGCCTACTTCTTCCTTTGAGAGAGTACCCACCCGTGAGGAGAGTCCACTAGCCAAGAGAGCTCAGCGCGATCGCATTGAACGAATATTGGATGAGCAGGTCACTACCACCCGGAGCAAGGTATATGAGCGCTATCTCGTCAGGTGGAAGGATCGGCCTCCGTCGGAAGACTCATGGGTGAGTCGGGAGGACCTCCAGCGATTGGATCCGGACCTCCTCGAGCGGTACCTTAGCCGGATGGATCCTTACTCAACGGAGTCGAGCTCTTCGCGGCCCAGGGGATTTGATGGAGGCATCACCCACGATTCCCTTTGGCTCGGGTCCACTTCTTCACATTCAGAAGCTGGTTGAGTTTGGGCCTCACTCTATTAAGGCCCCTTATCCATTTGTAGCTTTCCTTTGTGTCATTTTGATGTATTTTCATTTTATTAGAGTAATTTCCCTAGGTCTAGCACTTATTTTCCTATGTTTTTGTATCATCATGCTGTCTAATGAGGCTATTGGGCCCAATTCGTTGGGCTAGGCCCATTGGCGCCCCCACCCCCCCTTGGTTATTTGTAGTTGCTTATTTTGTCAGGGACTTATTGTAAAGAGTGGGTTGCCTATAAATAGGACCCCACTCCCCCTCATTTGAAGTTAATGAATGAATGAATCCTTTTGAGTTAAGCCTACAATTTTATTCAATTTGGAGAGATTCCACTAAGTTAGGGTGAGATACCCTAGGGAGTGAATCCCACACCCCCCTCCACTCTCTCTTCTCTCTCCTCCCACTAAGGGGTTCGCCCCCTTCTCTCTCTCCTCCCTTCCCCCCTTCAACTCCCAACCACCACCCACCTCATTCATTGCCCCTCCACTTCCCCAAGCCACCATTACTCTACCCCATGTTCCAAGAGGGAATCTCCCCCACTCCCAACACAATCTCCTCCCTTCCAAGGCAATCCCCCTAGTTCCCATACAACCCTACACATTCCAAGACCATTTCAAAATTTGAAACCCATTCCCTCCACTTGTTTTGGCCGCCCCCATCCATTACCCTCCCCCTTGCCAAGTTCGCCCCCTTCACTCCCCATTTCCCTCTCTCACACCCTCATCATCCTCCTCCACCTGCTAGCCCTTGCTTCCAGCCTTTCTCCCCCTCATTCCCCATCACCATTAGCTCCTTTCTCCACCCCATTAGAGCCCCCACTCACCCTTAGGTCGCCCCTACCACTTCCCTCCACCAAAGAAGCCACCTCTCCCTCTCATTTCATTTTCAGGTTGGAGCTGTACAGACCTGCAGATCAGGCCTTAGTTGCAGCATCAACTACGGCTTCCTCCTGGGGTTCCTAAAGGCGTGGCCTACCTTTATGGAAAGGCCTACCAGTCTACTTCGAAAGCGAGGTGGAAGCAACTCGATCCGAGCTCGGAGCTGCCAGATAGAGCCAATCTCCCACCATCGCGCAAGAAGGCCTTCATCCAGAACCAGAACCTAGGAGACTGCCATCTCACGGTTTACTCAGGCTGAATCAGGCCCAAGTTCCTTCAATAAAGTTCTTCCCCGTCCAGTCCTCTTTCAAGATCAGGAAGCGGAGCTGCATTCGGCCACCGGGGGGGGTAGAGTTATCATTTTTTCTCTCCCCTTCTGTCCAGTCCTGCTTCGGCAGTCTGCTTCGACCAGTGAGTACTATTCCGAGTGCCCCGCTCGCCATCGACATTGGAACGCTGCCCCGTCACTTTCTGATGAAAGCTACTTCGACCACGAAGACGTCGCCGCTGGTTTCGTGCTGATCAGAGATCGGGAGAGCGCACAGTGACCTCTGCAAGTTGCTATTCCAGTCCAGATCATCCTGCGGCCAGACAGAGCGATCTACTTCCTACTGCTGGAGCTGCCACCACCGACCAACAGAGCATCACTAAAAATTCTACAGTCATCCCCTTCAAGTCAGGAAGCTGTAGGAGGTGGTTTCACTCAATTCGGAGTCCGGACGAGTCGTGGCAACCTCAACCTCATCACCCTATCCTGCAGGCCAGAACAAGGTTGATATCGCACCGGGCGCCACTTAGTAATCGAGAGCTTTTCTCCCCTCCCCGCTTGGCCGGCTGAAGGCCCCACCCTGCGTGGTGGTAGTTTTGGTTGTAACATTTTAACCCCCACCCCAAGATCCCCCTCCTGCGTGAGGTGTAGTTTTGTACCTCTTTGGGCAGGTCAAGCGACACCGCCGCGGCGTGTGGGGAACCACCGCCTCCCCGCTCGCCCTCATCTCCGACCGGGACCGGTTTCTTCAAACCGGTCGAGTAAGTGTCTCATCCTTGCTCAATAGTGTTGCTTTTTCAATATTTGCTTCATGCACCGCTGAATTTGTGAGGGAGCGCCCGGTCCTCAAGTCCATGACTTAGAGTGACCGCCGTGGGGTAGTGTGAACCGGTGCCTTTGCGCACTTTGTCGGCCCCAATTGAATTGGGCATCCAACCTTTGGGAGTCAAACCTTGGCCTTGCTGGCCCTCTACCAGCAAGGGCCCATTCCCATACTTCACACTTAGCATCGCCAAGTCACTCCGGGTATAGAGTGCGACGGGAGAGCGGTGGCCCATTAAGGCCCATTTGAATGCTATTTGTGATTGCTTGCTTAAGTCTGAGGTTGTGTCACATCATATGTTGCTTGGAACTGGGGGTTGGGGCTGACCCGTCCGGGTGTGATGGCCCGTATAGCTGGAAACTAGAAGGTGGAGGCCAACCTGTAAGGGTACTTCGGCCTGTATTATTGGAGTTGTTTGGTCTGAGGAACCTGAGCTGGAGCTGGCCGGCTAACCGCCATGGTGACGTAGCTGGAGACTTGAACTAGGGATGGAACTGGTGCTAGAATGGGGATTGGAACTGGTCGGATGACCATGAAAGGTGTGGTATCCGGAAGCTGGGGCCGGAACTAGGACTGGTGCTGGCCGGCTGAACATTTAAGGCGTTATAGCCCAGGGCTGGGACTGGAGCTGGGACTGGAACTAGCCGGCTGACCATTTAAGGTGTTGTAGCTGGAGGCTGGGATTGAAGCTGGGGCTGGAACTGGCCGGTTGACCATTTAAGGTGTTGTAGATGGAGGTTGGGACTGGAGCTGGGGCTGGAACTGGTTGGCAAACAGTTTGAGGTGTTGTAGCCAGAGGCTGGGACTGGAATTGAGGCTGGAACTGGCCGACTGACTGTTCAAGGTGTTGTAGCAGGAGGTTGGGACTGGAGCTGGCGTTGACCGACCCCCGGGGGTGTAATGGCCACCGTTATTGTAGAGTGTTGTTGAGCTTGCCGTCGGCGGGACGTCGCGGTCGATGGCTTTTATCAGTGAGGAGTAGAGAGGAAGAGGGTTTTTTTCTCTCTCTCTTTACCTGCTCTATCGCCCTTGCAGGTTTTCACCAGAGTTGGCCCCCTTTTGCTTTTTTCGGTGCTCCCTTGCGGGTTTTTACACCGAGGGGTCACCCGGTTTTGTCTAAGGTGCCCTTGCGGGTTTTTACCTCAGCTGAGTTGATGGCAATTTTTGCCCTCAATAGTCCTGTGGTGGGATCTGCCTGAGGCTGCCAAGGTATCTATGTTTTTAACCCCATATTTTATCTTTTATTGTTGTTTTTGTTAGATGGTGATAGGCGGATCTAGAGGGGAGGGGTGAATAGATCAGCCCCTTCTATTCGCAGTTAATACCAAACACTAAGAACTAAAATAGGGTGCAACCTAACTCAAACACAGATGCTAGATTGTAATAGAAATATCGGTCCTATAGCATTCATCTATCCAAGAGCATTCACATGGAACCACAAGCAAACCACACTAGATGAGATTTTTTTGGTGGTTCGGTCTCTAACGTGAGACCTAGGTCCACCCCTCACACAATCGTGTGAGGATTTCCTTACGTAACCACGCTACAATCTGTTGTCAAATAGCTTATGGGCGCAACCAGCCCAAACCCATGATCTGAACACCCTCAGGCCATCTTCCTACAACCTATAGGGTAAACAACCAGAGTAGCTTCTGAAGTATTAAAGCAATAAAAATAAAATAAAAGCACAGAGTAGATCAGACAGATAGATGAGAGGCCAAATCCAAATGGTTCTATCTGATGAAGTGAGAAGTCTCCTGGCCGATGAAGATGGAACAATCCCTCGTTGCAATGCTGAGTGCAGATGGGAAAGCTGGCTGGGATGTGTGTGGAAGCACTCCTCTTCCACGTTTAGCTCTTCTCCAGGATCCTTCTCCGATGAGGAAGCTCTGCTCTTCCTCAAGCAGCCTCTTCGCAGCACCCAAGCCTCCTACCTGCCGATCTCTTCAACACTTCTTCCGCAAGCAACCTGGGCATCTTTTGCTCTCTTTGATGAATGCCCTTGATGGTCTTTTGGCCACCCTGCGCTTCACCACCTCCAGAGCGCGTGTCTCGCATACGACAGGCAGAGAGCCTGATTTCGTGGTCCCCACATGGCAGAAGGAATCCTCCAGCCTTCTAGAACCCTCTTCTTGCTAACAACCTTTGACCCAATCAGAGAATACTTGTCCCATTCGATACTGCCTCGGATCCAGTGCCGCTAGGTCCATAAAGATGGGATCCAAGAGCAATTTGAACTGAAAATCAGAAGGGCCCAATTCGTTGTAGACGACGATGTGAGAAGTGTCGACACTTCCCACAAGGAGTGTCGACTCTTCTGAGTCAGATAGAAGTTGAATTCTTCGCGAGGTTGGTCTGTGGTGTCGACACTTATGATGCAAGTGTCGACACTCCAAGGCTTCCCAGAGCTGTTTCCTTCAGGGGTGTGCTGACTCTTCCTGCTAGAAGTGCTGACACTTCCATCCCTTCCAAGACTTGATGCTTGTGCTGATTGAAGTAAGATTTATCTATCCTACACACTTGAAGAATTTGATTAGATATCATAAAGATAACAATAAGTCATGATGTGTTATCACTAAAACCTGGGGACACAACAATCTCCCCCTTTTTGGTGATGACAACCATGAATTATTGCTGCATGCATGCCTAGCATTCCATAATCAAGACAAATACTCAAAAACAATTTATTCACACAAACACCCACTTCATTCATTCACAAAAAGTCACTACTATGAATGCAGACTTATACTACTTGACCCCCAAAGAAAATATGAATGCTATGCATGCAGACTCAGACTATATGTCTCTTCTCCGCAAAATACTAAACAGCCATGAATATAACTCTTCTCCCACTTTGTCATCAACCAAGAAGGGTGTCTTTCACAGAAGTGGTGGTGGAGAGCCGCTGGACTGTTTTAATGGAACAACTAATGGAATATCTCCAAGAAGCTTGGAAATCTTAACCCCCAAAGCAGCAAATTTTATGTCCATTTTCTGATTTGTCTGCTTGATAGAGGCTTGAAGCTTTGCAATTTGAGTATTCATATTGACGACCCAGTGCTGCACCATGTTGTTGAGATTGTCAAATTGAGCTGTCACTGTAGTGGGAATGTTAGACAAAGAACTAGAACCAGCTGTATAGTGAGAATAGAGCGAACTGAGTTGTGAGTTGATGTGATCAATGTCATCTTGTAGCTTGGCATACTTGATGGACAGCCCTTGAATGTCCTCTCGAAGCTCTGTGGTTTTTAGCATTGTTTTCGAATGAATCTCCTTCAGCCCTTGCATAATGGATCCATTTTGTTCACAAACTTGCATCAGTTGGGTGTGCATGTGTTCTTGATTGCGTTTGAGCTGAAAAATTGCAGAATTTATGGTAGCAAATTGGACTTCCAAGAATTGCATCAGAGTTGGATTGATAGTAGCAGTTGAACGTGTTCCTTCTTGTTCTAGTGTAGATGTCTGAGTGTGGAACTCAGGTAGTGCATTAGACTCTATGTATACTCTGGGAGGTGAAGTGGGTAAAAGTATGCCAAGAGGAACTATAGATCCAAGGTGTGTGTCCTGAGCAGCCTAAGGTTCTGTAGGCGGTGCTTCTTCATGAACTGGAGCTTGTTCCTCTTGCAACTCATAGCCAGGAAGATCAATGACAGTTCTTTCTCCTTTCTTCTTGAAATGCATAAATGTTTCAATGAACCTCTGACAGTATACATTTGACCTTGGAATGGAGATCACAGTCTCACCGTCCAGTGAGATTCTAGCCCTTATAAACACGGCAGTTAAATAAGCAGCATAAGGCAGATGTCATTTTCTCCCAAGGCAGCCTTTCATCACATTCATAATAATGTCTGGAAGACAAACTTTCATACTCTTGAACATGCAGTAAAGTAGAAACCTTTGAGTCTCAGTTAGTCTTCTTCTGCCCCCACCTTGTGGTGTAATAATTGTGGTAAGAATGTGATGCAGAAGACGTTGCAATGGAGGAAATTTGTTGGTGTTAAGGGATGTGATATGAATGTCAGGGTTGGTAGGCTTCCCAGTTGCAATAGCATAGGCTTCCTTTACATCATGAGGAAAGTCTTTTTCTTTCAATCCTTCATAAAGAATGTGCCATGTCTTCTGAAATAAGTGAGATTTTATATGAATTGAAACACCTTTAACTTCAGTCCACATCTGACCATTTTGTTCAATCTAGATGTTTTGGTACCATCGCTGCACAAGCTTAGGGTAATAGACCATGTGTTTGCTCATGAATTGAACCCAACCTTGAAATTCAAACATTGGTAATAGCTCAAGAAAATCATCGAGTGTCTTTTGGTCAGAGAAATCAACATACCAAGGAAACAAGATTCGAGAGGGATCACTGTCCTAGAGCTGGTAAGCATCTGGTGCATCTGAGTAAGATGATTCCTCGACCGCTTTTCCTTTCTCTTTGGTAGAAGATTTCTTCTTCTTAACAGGCTGTTCCTGCTCTATTGAAGATTTGCGGGCGGCTACTCTTTTCTTCGTAGCAAGTTGTTTCTACTGTTGAGAAGGTTCCCGGAGAGCAGCTGAGGTTTTTGGTGACCTTGTTTGTGCATCTGGCTGGTCGTGAAGCCTCTTCATTCTTGGTTCCTTTGTTATAGACTTAGAAGCAGTGGCTTTCTTCCCTACTGCAGCAGGCGGTTGCTTCCTTCCTCTGGTGACCGGTGGTGCCATTGACGGAAATAGGGCAAGTGGAAACAAAAGGGGAGGAGGCTACGGCGAAAGGAGCAAGACAGAGAAACCGGGAAGATGACTGCTCACGGTTGAGGTGCAGAGAAAGGGCCGTCAGCTATCGACCTTTGGAAAGGAGCTCCCACGGGCTCGTGCGACGCCGGCGGGCACCGGTGGTGAGGAAAGAGAATCGAAGAGTAGAGAGTGAAAGAGGCGGTGGGTGAAAAGGAATATGAAATGTATTAATAAAACCCATGGTCAAAAGTGGTCAAATGGCCAATAACCTAGTTGAGTTAAAAAAAAATATGTCACACCCTTTTAGTTAAGAGAAACTGAAATACTCCCACCATTTATTTTGGTATCATGGTTTAAGGCTTATAAACCCCAAATATGTAGCAAGATTGTTCACAATTACCGGTTATGAAAAAAAAGGATAGGATTATAACATTAATCAATAAAATATTTTGCCTTTCCACAAACTATCCACCTTACTCATCAATTTCATTGGGCTAAACTGAGATGATTATGGGTAAGTATTGAAATTAAACACAAATCATTTTATGTCAGCATAGAGTCAGCCCTAAAACACATTTTCAAAAAAAAAATTTCAATGCAATCAACGAGTAACTTTAGTTAAATCACACTTTTGACATGAGAAGACACCTTGATCAGAGGCCAGAACCCTTAGCTACTCAGTGTGATAACTGCATTACTTCTCCTTTTTGAGAACAGAGGTAGCACTTGTAGTGTCTTTTTACGTGAGACAAATCACGTCTCAGGTGAAATGATCCCAATTACTCGACACTGTAATGCCATTGCTCTGTCATGATATATGTTAACAACTCAAATTCTTGAAACAAAGATAACTTGGTACTTCATGACATAGCTTTTACCTAGTTTCTCGTTAACCAAATCAGTTTGTCTTCTCATGTCATCGAGTGTCTTTTGGTCAGAGAAATCAACATACCAAGGAAACAAGATTCGAGAGGGATCATTGTCCTGGAGCTGGTAAGCATCTGGTGTATCTGAGTAAGATGAATAACTTTAGTTAAATCACACTCCTTTTTTTTGTATAAGAGATGTATTCCCTTGCTTATGGTCCTTTGGCATTTGAGTTTAAGGACAATACTCATTCAACATTCTTCAATCAGTAAAGCCCTCTTACTTATGATTTTTTAGAAAGATAGAACATGAATTTGGACAATTGCTTTCAGGTTATGTTTTAATCCTATTCCGATTTACAAGATAAGCACTTGCCAGACAATTTACTACAAAGATTAGAGTTATAAACAATAAACCATCTGAACCATTATTAAGAATGGATGTAAGTCATACAATTTCCTAACACATGGTGTATTAGGGATGGAATCCATTTAACTCCCCCTGAATTACTGACCAAAGATCACATAGACCCGTAAGAAGAACCTTTAGATAAGATAAAAAGATTGACAAAACAATTGGAGGTTCATGATGGGAGAGAGAGATAAGAAATGAACGGGTTAGACGCCTTAACTCACACAGAGGTAGAGAGAAGTGTAGACCTGCTTTAGGTGAAGAGTCGACACTTGCACAGCTTGGCATGCAGACAGGAAATGCTTACCCACTGAGGTGTCGACCTCTCTTTCAAGAAGCGTCAACCTCCTAATGCAAGATAGAAGCTTATGTTCCAGCTATTTTAACTGAGGTGTCAACACTTTAAGAATGAAGTGTCGACCTGTTTGCCATGCACAGTAATATGCTCAGACCTTTCTATGCATGAGATAGAAACATGCACAGACCTTGTGTGCATTTCTACAGAAACTTGTATCGACCTTCATATGCATGAGTCAAAAGATGCACTGACCTCTATATGCCAAGTAGCAAAACGTACACGGACCTTGGGACCAAATGTGCACAGACTTCAAAACCTGCACTGACCTTGTGCCTTTGAGACCAGAACCTGCACCGACCTTAAGTGGTCACTCAACAGTAGTTGCACCGACCTTAGTTTTGAATTCACCTGATGTGCACTCACTTTGATTCACACATGCTACTATGTGCACCGACCTTGTTTATTAATGTGCACCGACCTTGACAGCTTCAAGACTTCATGTGCACAGACCTTGATACTCATGTGCACAGACCTTGTGTCGCATGTGCACTGACCTTGTATCGCATGTGCACAGACCTTGAGTCGCATGTGCACTGACCTCTGATTGAATTCTTATCCAGCTTGTGCGTGCTCCAAATGATTTTAGAGACCAGCGGATCATCTAAGATATTTGAATCATAGTGCAAACATAGAGCAAACACCAAACTAGTATGCAAAAAAAAATAGCAACATTCACACATGGAGCAAGCTCCACCTGAGTGTAATGTTTATTAAGACCAAGCATACTCCTATATTTGAATCATGCACCTCATGAACAATTTTCCAAAAATCAAGATAGTCATATTCATCCATGATATCAAATGGACTAGATGGCATTTAAAGGATTACACAACACAAGCTCTTGTCTAAGATAATAAAATCTTTCATTACAGAGAGGTTTAGTAAAGATATCAGCAAGTTGATGTTGTGAATCCACAAATACCAATCTAAAATTTTCTTTCTTTACTTCATCACGAATGAAATGATGTCTAATTTCAATATGTTTGGTCCAATAGTGCTGGACTAGATTCTTTGTCAAATTTATTGCACTAGTGTTATCACACAATATGGGAACACAACCAAGATCAATTTGGTAGTCTTGGAGCTAATGTTTGATCCACAACAATTGTGTTCCACAACTCCCTGCAGCAACGTATTCTACCTCTGCAATAGAGAGTACAACAGAGTGTTGCTTCTTGGATGCCCAAGATACCAAACATCCTCCCAAGAATTGGCAATACCCACTGGTACTTTTTCTATCTAATTTACATCCAACATAGTCTGCATCTGAATAAGAGATAAGTTCAAAGGCACATGATGCAGGGTGCCAAATCCCTAAGTCTTAAGTTCCAACAATGTATCGAAAGATACGCTTGACGGCACTCATGTGGGATTCTCTAGGATCAGATTGGTATCTAGCACACATTCCAACACAAAATTGAATATCAGGTCTAGATGCCATAAGATAGAGAAGTGATCCAATCATACCTCGATAAACCTTGGCATCCACTGATTTTCCTTTCAAGTATGCATCCATGGTTGTGCTGGTGCTCATTGGAGTTGCAAGAGCTATGACGTTCTTCATTTGATATTTCTTGAGTAGCTCCGAGATATACTTGGCCGGGCTAATGAAGCACCCTTCCATGCTTTGAGTTATCTGTAAACCAAGAATGAATTTCAGTTCACCCATTAAACTCATCTCAAACTCATTAGTCATGAGCTTGGCAAATTCCTCACACATTTTGGGTGTTGTAGACCCAAACACTATGTCATCTACATAAATTTGAACTAGTAAGATGTCCTTACCTTGTGTTTTAGTGAATAGTGTCTGGTCTACTTTACCTCGCATGTAGCCTTGCTCAGTGAGGAATGAGCTCAGTCTTTCATACCAAGCTCGGGGTGCCTGCTTTAGCCCATACAATGCCATGTCTAGCATATAAACATGATCTTCAAATTGAGAGCATTGAAAACTAGGGGGTTGTTCTACATATACATCTTCTTTTATTAATCCGTTTAAAAAGGATCTTTTTACATCCATTTACTATAATTTAATCTTATGAGCACATGCAAATGCAAGAAAAATCCTAATTGCTTCTAGTCTGGCTATAGGGGCAAAGGACCCTTCAAAATCTATGCCAAATTCTTGATTGTATCCTTGAGCCACTAGCCTAGCTTTATTTCTCACTATTCTACCATCTTCACTTAGTTTATTCCTAAAGACGCATTTTGTTCCTGAAGAGGAAAGATCCCGCGCTGGTCCTGAGCGGGCAGTGGATCACCGGATAGTGAACTGCAAGAAAGGGAAACGGATCAGGGCACCCAGGGATGAGTCCCTGGGGAAAACCCTCCGATGCTTAAGTCAGTAGAGCTATGGTGGAAGCAATATAGGGAGGAAGTAGCTTCTGCACGAGATCCCTCTCCACCAGAAGGGTGAAGTGGTTCCTGCTCAGGAGTTTTGAGCGTGTGATTGCCCTTACCTTTCACCGGAGGGTATCCCTGGCTTAAATAGTGCGCCGTCTTCTGGAGTCCTATAAGTTGAGGGGTTTCAGGTGGGGGTTACATCCTCGACGTGGGCTTTTATTGCCTTATCGTGGGAGCGTTATCACCTTGGGGAGCTGGAGTCCCTCACCTTTATAAATTCCTGCCCACAGAGGACTCTTAAAGGCTGCATGGATAAGCAATCGTCGGTCGTACCGAGCTCAGAGAGGCCAGCCCTATCCGGGCGGTAGGCTTAGCTCGGACGAAGATGGGTCAGATTGGTCGACATGCGCCTTCTTCCCCTGGGCGGAGAGATGGCTCGGGCATGGACCTTTTCTGTGACCTGACTGACGCTCGGGCCTTCCGAGCCTAGAGGCCGCCTAGGAAGGTAGTATCCTCGAGCGAATCTTTTATTGGGCTTTCTATCCTAAGTGGGCCCTGTGGGCTGTCACTTGGGCGAGCGTGGCCTTATTTGGTCCTGATGGGTCTAGTTCGGCTGCTCTTTGAATGGGCTGCAGAAATCCCCCTCTCCACTTGTCCCCCTCCTACTCCCGAGCCAAAGGAGGAGCGCAGAAACTTGCGGCGGCGTTTGAGGAGTTCGTAAAGATAACTGCGGAGGCGGTCCGGTAGCTTCCTCCTCCCCCAGAATCTTTGAGGTCTTGAGAGAATTCTTCTTCAAGTTCTTCCTCGGAATCTATGGCGGGCCAGCGTTCGGGTGCCGAGGGATGGGGCGACGAATCGGTGGTGAGAGCGTCGGTCCAGAACTGCAGCGAGTTGGGGGAAGCCGAGGTGAAGAGGCTGGAGCATCAGTTTCGCCTGCCTCACAAGTATAGCTTTGCTGCTGCTGCCCCATATGAGACGAGCCTGGATTCTCACACGGGCCACATCTGCATCTTTCTTCTGGCGTGGAAGATCGGGTTTCACCTCCCTTTCGAGCCCTTCATCCTCACGCTTCTCAACTTTTTCCAGTTGGCACCCATTCAGTTGGTAGCCAACTCGTACCTTCTCCTCTCCGCTTTCCGAATCCTCTGTCGTTAGTGCGGGGTTCCTCCTTCCTTGGACCTCTTCCACTATTTCTTCGAGTTGAAGGTGCACCCGTCGGCTGGGAAGGGTTTTTACTTCATCCAGGCGAGGAGGAATAGGAGCTGTATTTCGCTGGCGGTGAAGGATTCTTCACATAAAGGGTGGAAGAACCAATTCTTCTGGGTGGGGATAAACTTGGTGGAGGAAACCTGGAGGTGCCAGGTAATGGCCAATTTCCACCCGAATATCCCTCCTAGACAGGATGAGTTCCCCCCTCATGTGGAGGAGTATGCTGCCATCCTGCTGAGGAATCGCCACTCCACCGAGGAATTGGTGACTCCGTAGAACATAGAGCGGTGTCTTCTTACGCGGCTGCATCCATTGGGCTCAGGTGCCACCACTTAGATCTTCCTTCGGAGGTAGGGGTCATCTTTCCTTTTCCTGATCACGCCTTCTTCTTTGTGCAGACACCAGGAGGGAGCCTCTGGAGGAGGCCGCTGAGATCATTGACCTTGACGATGACTCGGCGGCTGATGAACCGGGCTCCCCTGTGGGTCGCTCCCAAGCCCGGGACAAGGGCAAAGGGGTTGCCTCCGAGGGGACTTCTCGGCCGTGTGGGGCGAAGCGCAAGGATCCCGTGGAGGGGAGGTTGCGGGAGGCCGTGAAGGCCAGGAAACGGGCCAGGAAGGCCGGGGCCGTCCCCGCCACTGGGGGCAATTCTGGCTCGGCGGCGTTCCCCTCTCTGGGCAAGATAGGGCTGACCCTACCAAGCCAGCTCTCCCATCTGCTGAGAGAGAGGGGGCCGAGAAGACGAGGGGCACCCCGGGGGGTGACGGTGACGGGTCGGCTCTCCCCTCGTTGGGAACATAGGGGGCCGAAGTTGAAACAACCGCGGCCGAGGCAGGGGCACCGGTCGAGGTGGGCGACGTGCGGGCCATGACGGTTGAGGTTGGGGGTTCATTGGTAGAGGCGTCGCAGCCCCAAACAACCGTGGAGCACGGAGCGGCCTGGCTCGTAGCATCGGTCGAGGTCGGGGGTTCACCTACGGAGGCGTCGCAACCCCAACCGACCGCAGTGCGCGAGGCAATCGATCCCGCAGCTCGACTTTGGCCTTCTGGCGAGGCGCCAGGTGCGGAAAGGGTTTCCATGCCAGTGGCTCTAGAAAGGCTTGGCATCTCGAGCACTTTATACCAGCTTTTCCATGAGGTGTCCGTGAGGATGAAAGGGGGAGACAAGCGTCATTCTCCACCCGGGGTCCTCGACATCGTTATGGAGGGCGGCCTGGTCATGGCCCAGATGGGGGCCACAATGGCAGAGACT
This sequence comes from Amorphophallus konjac, assembly GCA_022559845.1. Classification (NCBI taxonomy): domain Eukaryota; kingdom Viridiplantae; phylum Streptophyta; class Magnoliopsida; order Alismatales; family Araceae; genus Amorphophallus; species Amorphophallus konjac. The sequence goes on from CM040125.1 coordinate 320,119,773, forward strand.
TATGCCCAGTCAGAGTCAGAGCTGTCGAATCTTGCTTGGACCCTCGGAGGGTGTGAGAGGAAACTAGCCCGACTCAATGAGGCGCCTGAGGGGCTCCGACGGGAGTTCTCCGCGATGAGGGAGTTATCGCGGTCGAGCCAGCTGGAGGTCGGAGTGCTGACCGAGCAACTAAACAAGGCCCGGGAATCGCTCGAGAGGAAAAGTAAACTCCTTGAAGAGGAGCGCCTCCTTCGTCTCGAGCTAGATGGCCGTTGGGAGGCCGATCGCGCTGAGTTGGTGGACCGGGCGGAGGCAGCGGAGCGCCTCCGTTTGGATGCCGAGGCCGATCGAGCTGAGGAGGAGAGGCGATCGGTCAAGGCCGAGGAGTGGGCGGCCGAGGCCAAACGAAAGTTAGCCGAGGCAGAGAAACGATCGGTGGAGGCCGAGGAGCGGGCGACCGAGGCGGAGTGGGAGAAGGCCGAGCTTGTCGATAGGATGGGACTGGCCGAGGCGGAGGCGATCGAGCAATACAAGGGCTCAGAGGCCTACCGGGCCGATCTGCAGGAAGCTGCCCTTCCCTACTATGAGTCAGCACTTTGCCGAGGCATCCGAAAGGGGTTTAAGCAGGGTTACCGCCGGGCAGTAGCTTATGCCGGGGAACAAGATTCTGGGATCGACTTCCCCTCTGGCCAACGCTATGACTCGGACATGTCATCTTCCAGCTGCTCTGCGTCGGGCGGGGAAGATCCAGAGGGATCTTCTCTTGAGGGGTCGCCAACTCCGGTTGCCTCGGGAGGGCTCGCGACCAAGACAATTCCCGCGCAAGCGGGGTCAGTGCCAGGGCCGACCGTCACCGAGGGCGCCAGGGGCGAAACACCTGTGCCTTCCACTTCCGAGCTTCAAAGTGGGCCCTAGGCCTGATGTATCGTCCTGTTTTGCCTCCTTCTTTTCTTTGCTTCTTTTTATTTTCCAAAAAAGGACTTCCTCTTTATAAGGTAACAAATAAAATCTTACTTGCTTCTTGCTGTACTTGCCGTGATTTGACCAGTGTATCTGCAGCAGTTGGAAAGTGTCGATACGCCCTGCGTGGTTTTTGCACGCTGGTTGGGCGAGCCTCTGCCAGAGTGTCTTTCCATTTAATTGCACTTTGAATGCTTGGCCGCTTCGTGTGTCCCGCTGAGGCGGAAGATGAGAAGTTTGAGGTGACCGTTCATAAAGGGGAAATCCCTTCGGCGTGTTTTCGAGGAGAGAGTCTTTTAAGGCAAGCAGCCTCCCCTCGCCTTTATAAGGGACTTAGGGATATCTCTCCATCTACATCGCTTTAGGGTTTTCTGGGGCGGTCTTTCCTCTCTCCATTTCTCGTAGCACTGAGCCTTTGCATTCAGAGCATGGAAGATCCTTCGAAAGATGATGCTGCCGATGATGGAGGGCGGCGGGTTTTTGCCGCTTCAAGTTTTGAGCAGGTCCGACGGTCGTCGCGCTGGTTTGAAGCGGGTCCGATGGTCATCGCGCGGATCTGGAGAGGATTTTGATGGAAAAATCACGCTGTTTCCTCTATCAGTTTCGGCGAGGCTTCCCAGAGGGGGGCGAGATGGAAGACGGATGGGGGCATCCGGCATCTCCGCCGCCTGTCCCCCTCTGCTCGCTTCAGGGATGGGGGGAGAAGCAAATTAAGCTCCCTCATTTTTGGGCCTTCCCCTGCCTCCTCGTCCAGCTATGCTGGACTTCTTTTTCTTTCTTGCAGCCTCTTTTTCCCTCTTCAGCTCTTCCTTTCTTTCACTCTTCGGAGGGTGCTTGCTCTCTGTACGTTCCAAAGAGTTGGCAGGTTGGAAGAGAGGAGGCCTTCATAGGCGTTCCCTCTTCCCCAGTCTCTGTCAACTTGGAAGGTAGCCTTCCCCTCCGTAGTCCCTTTTGTCACCATTGTCATGGGCCACCCGAGCCAACTAGGTCGACAGCCTTTTATCTGAGCTAGTTTCTACGCGAGGCAGAGTCAGTGGCTGGACGCAAGGAGATCAATCGAGTCAGCCGAGAAATGGCCTCTTGCAGTGGTGCCAGATGAATTTTTTGCTTTCTATTGTGTAATGTATTGGCTTTTGCCTTTCTGATGTACCAACAATCATTTGAATGAAGAGAAAAAATTTTATTTCACTCAAATTGTTTGCACAAACTTTAAAAGTAGAACTTACGTAGTGTGGCTGCGTTCCACGTTCGAGGGATGGGTTCCCCTTCCATTGTAGATAGCCGGTATGCTCCTTTCCCGAGCGTCTCGACCACTCGGTAGGGGCCTTCCCAGGTAGGGGATTGATGAGGACATCACTCGCGATTCCCTATGGCTTGGCACTTCCCTCCCACCCGGGAGCAGCTAGGAGGCCGTCCCTGTTCCGGAGTGGATCTCTGTATCTTTACCTAGGTCACTGAGTGATTTTTCCCTTTCATTATCATGTACTTTTGTCTTTTATTTGAGTCTTGTACCTAGGTTTTTAATTAATTGTCCTTAGTTTAGTCGCATGAGTCTTTGTGCTTGTTAATGGGCCCTTGCCACTGGGCTAGGCCCATGGGCGCACCCCCCCTTCCCCTTGGCTTTTGTGTTAGTGTGTGAAGTGTCGAGGACCTATTTGTAAAAGGGATTTCCCTATAAATAGGGCCCCAACCCCTCCTCTTGTGGTTAATGAAGAATTATTGAAAGTTTGCCTCCACTAGAGTCTATCTCTCTCTCTCACTCTAATTCTCTCTCTCCTAGGGGCGAACCCCCTCTCTCTCCTCCCTCTCTCTCTCTCTAGTTCGAACACCATCTCTCTCCTTACCCTTGCCACCTCATTTGCCACCTAAGCAAGCCTCTTCACCTCCCAAGACACCATTACTTCACCATTAATAATCCCTCCTTCCCAAGCACCCTTTCACCTCCCCAAGGCAGCCCTCCCCCTTCCCTAAGCAACCTTCCACCTCCCAAGGACTCTTTCCCCTCCCCAAGAAGCCCCTTCACCTCCCAAGGTCGACCACCCCACTCCCCCTTCCTTCCAAGTTCTGCCTAGGCCGCACCCTCCACCCACACACACACCCTTGCTGCGTCCACCCTCTTCACCCCCCCTCCCTCTGCAGATTTTGACCATTCCTCCTCTCCTCATCCCTCTCCACACCACACAAGAGCCCCCCAACTCCACTTGGCAGCACCCCACCCACCTTCACTCACCAAAGAAGCCTTCTTCCCCTTCATCCTAGCTTCAGCTTTGTGTGCAGGCCGACCTGCAGATCAACCTCCTGTTGCAGCGACGGCCACAGCTCCATCTTTGTGCTGCTGAGGTCGTATCCTACATCCCTGGAAAGAGCTCCAAGTCATCTTCGCAGGCGAGGCAGTTTCACCTCATTCCGAGACCGGAGCTGCTGGCTAGGGCGATTCTCCCACAGTCGCGCAGGGAGGACTCCATCCAACACCAGAACCGACAAGAACGAAGTGCCACGACCAACCAAAGCTGAACCAGGCTCAAGTTTCTTCATCAAAATTCTGCTCCTCTCTGTCCCCGTTCAGGATCAGGTGGCGGATCGGCATTCGGACACCGGAGGATAGAGATACGAATTTTCTCCCACAGTAGCGCGGGTCTGTCCCTGGCAGTCTACAGCGACCAGGCCCCCCTCTTCTGGGCACCACGATCAGCCACGGCATCGGCTTGCAACCCCGTCAACTCCTGCTGAAAGCCACCTCGACCACGGACGCTCCAGAGTTGGTCCCGCCGCATTTGAGCTCAGGGAGTGACCGTGGCAGTTGGCCCTTCCAGACCCTGTTCCTGGAACCAGTGCGGATCAGAGAGCTGCGACCCAGTTGCAGAGTCCCTACCAGTCAGCAGCGACTTCCAGAAGCCCTGTCAAAATTTTCAGACGTCCAGGGGCCAGTCACCGACAATTTGGCGCTGGTCCCGTGCATTTCTGAGGTCAGCAGCGGTCTCGGGATTTTCTACAGCGCCGACTGGTCGGCAGACCGAGCTGCAGGCAGCACCCGGGTGTTCACTTCGGCTCCTTCCTTAATTCCCTTTTCCCCCTCCTCCCCTTTTGCCTGGCTGGCTTACTGCCCCACCCTACGAGGTGGTAGTGTTTGAGATGTAAAATCATTAACCCCCACCCTGAGAACCCCCCTCCTGCGTGAGGTGTAGTTGTGTAACCAAATTCTCGTAGGTGAAGCTTCACCGACGCAGTGTGCGGGGAACACACTTCCCCGCTCGCCCTCGTCTTCGAGCGAAGTCGGCTTCCTCAAGCCGGCTAGGTGAGCCTCTAAAACTTTGCTCCATCATTTCTGTTCATTTCATATCCGTATCATTAGTCCGCTGGTCGGTGAGGAGGAGAGCTCGATCCCGGATCCACCTTTGCCGTGTGGTCACCGTGGTTAGTGAGTGAGTGTCCTAGTGCCCCAAGGCACCCCGGCCGCCCGTGATTGTGGGCCTTCAACCTTTGGGAGGGACGACTTAGCAAGTGCTGGTCCTCTAACCAGCTAGGGGCTAGACCCACTATCTTACTCGGCATCACCGAGTCACCTAGGGAATCGGGTGCGCGCGGTGTTCGGCGTTTTGTGCTTGATCTCTTACTTGTGTGTTCTTGCGAATTAGGTCCAAGGGTCTCATTTCATCTTGCTGCATTTAGTGTCACATCAAGTGGTATCAGAGCAAGTTTTAGACTTGTCTCTACAAGCCTAGGTCCCAGGACAATTGCATTTTCCTCATCAATACCTTGTGCATGTCCACCCGTAGGGGCACCCCATACCGACCCGATCCCACTACCTCCGATCCACCCATGGATCCCAATTTCCAAGGCAACCAAAACGACCCTAGGGGAACTCCCCCAACTCCTATAGAACGGATAGAGGCTGCCATTCTAGCCCTCACGGAGCGAATGAATGGTGTGGTCACTCGATTGGATAGGATTGAGGAAGCTAGGACCCCCCCTAGGAACACTCCCCAAAGGGCCCCACCACTCCGGGTTGAGCATGAAAGGGAGGACTTAGAGAATGACTATTACCCCAAGAATGAGAGGCCCCGCCCATATAGAGCTTCGGAGAGGCGCCCAAGGGATGACCCGGATGACTACCTACTTAGGATGATCAAAGTTGACGCTCCTAACTTTGATGGGTCACATAACCCACATGTGTACCTAGAATGGGAGAGTGCTATGGACCAATACTTCGATTGGTACCCAATGACCGAAGAGAGGAAGGTTAGGCTAGCCAAAATGCACCTTACTAAATTGGCCAAGACCTATTGGATGAGTGTTGAAACTAGGAAGAGAATTAGGAGGGAAGAACCCATTCAAACATGGGAAGGCATGAAAGCCCAATTAAGGTTCAAATACCTTCCCCACTCCTACACCCAAACACTCTTAGATGAATGGCAATGCCTCACCCAAGAGGGAAAATCCGTGGTAGAGTACATAGAATTGTTTGACTCCTATCTTCTAAAATGTGGAGTACATGAGGAGTTAGCCGTCACCCTATCACGATTTAGGAATGGTCTCCACCCATACATCAAAAGGGAGTTAATTATGAGGGATGTGGATTCCCTTGAAATGGCTTATCAAATAGCTCGGGATACGGAGAGGTTCTTTAGGAATTCAAGGGTCACCCCTTCCCGTCCGGTTGAGCCTAGGAACATGGGTCCACGACCCAACCTTCCGCCCTTGTTGAAAACCCCTACTCCTAGTGGGGGTACCCCCACCCGGACCTACCCACAGTCAACCAACCCTCCTCCTACCAAAACCACTCCACCCAATCCCTATCCCCGAAGGGAGGAAATCTCCAAAGGGAAGGCCCCAGAGAATAGTTCGATTAAGTGTTTCCGGTGTCATGGTTATGGCCATATAGCCACCCAATGCCCCTCCAAGGGGATGTCCAATCTTGTCATGGAGAGCGTACCCACCACCTCCCAAGAATCTCATGAGAATGTGGAGGAGTACGAGGCTGCCATAGGGTGGGAAGATGAGTACGAGGAGCAATTCATTGAAGAGGGTGTAGAAGATGACCACCAATCAGCCCACCTTGGGGTGATAAGATGCACTCTTACCCAACCCCAAGAGGAGGATTGGCGTAGGACCTCCATCTTCCATACTTTCATCAAAATTAGGAATCATGTTAGGAAGATCATCTTAGACAATGGGAGTTGTGTAAATGCCGTGTCCCCGGACACCGTCAAACTCCTTGGGCTTACCTCGACACCCCACCCCAAACCCTACCGTGTGTCATGGATCAACAACCACTCTCTCCCCGTCAGCACATGTTGTCTTAAACCCATTACCTTCTCATCCTACCAAGGGCAAATTTGGTGTGATATCATACCTATGGCCGTAGGAAGCATCCTACTTGGGAGACCTTGGATATACGATGTAGATGCTACTATCTATGGGAAGACGAACACATGCACCTTTGTGCACGAGGGGAAGGTCATCCGCCTCAACCCATCCCCACCCCGAAAGGAGCCACCCACTAAGGGGATTCCTCCCATTCCCTCACCAAGCTCCAAGGGCCCGCCTACACCCACACAATCAACTTCCCAAAATCCCATCCCCGAAGTTCCCACCGGGCCAATCAAAGGCCTCCACCTCATCACTAGAAAGGAGTTAGAAGAGGAAGTTGCCCAAGGAACCCCCGTGTGCGCTGTTATCCTTTGTCTAGGAGAGTCAACACCCTCCAACCCCCATCCCGTGGAAGTATACCCACTCCTTGAAGAGTTCAAGGATGTGTTTCCCGATGAACTACCGGACCAACTACCTCCCATGAGGGATGTTCAGCATGCCATAGATTTTGTCCCGGGAGCCTCCCTTCCAAATCTACCACACTATCGCCTCAACCCCACCGAACATGCTGAGTTAAGGAGGCAAGTAGAAGAGCTTGTTAGAAAAGGCTTTCTCAGGCTTAGCAAAAGCCCCTGCGCCGTCCCCGCTCTTCTCACACCAAAGAAAGATGGGACATGGCGAATGTGTGTCGATAGTAGGGCCATCAACAAGATCACCGTCAAATATAGGTTCCCTATACCTAGACTTGACGATATGCTTGACATGCTTGCGGGAGCCACCATTTTTTCCAAGATAGATCTCAAAAGTGGCTACCACCAAGTGAGGATAAGGCCCGGGGATGAATGGAAAACAGCCTTTAAGACCAAAGATGGACTCTATGAATGGCTGGTGATGCCTTTTGGGCTTTCCAATGCCCCAAGCACATTTATGCGCCTCATGACCGAGGCCCTCAGGCCCTACATTGGGGTTTTCCTTGTAGTCTATTTCGATGACATCCTCATCTACAGCCAGTCCAAGGAAGACCACCTCAACCACATCAGACAGGTCTGCACCACCCTTAGGAAGGAAAGCCTCTTTGCCAATCTAGGAAAATGTCATTTCATGACAGATTCCATTACCTTCCTTGGGTATGTTGTCTCCACCAAAGGTGTATCTATGGACCCCGAAAAGGTCCAAGCCATCATTGACTGGCCGGAGCCCCGCACTCTCCATGAAGTCCGGAGCTTCCATGGCTTAGCCACTTTCTACCGAAGGTTCATCCGTGGGTTTAGCACCATCACAGCCCCAATCACAGATTGCCTCAAAAAGGGAACCTTTGTGTGGACTAAGTCAGCTACTAAGGCTTTCCAGGAACTCAAGGATAGAATGACCCAAGCCCCGGTTTTATGCCTCCCGGACTTCTCCAAAGTCTTTGAAGTAACTTGTGATGCTTCTGGGGTAGGAATTGGTGGGATCCTCAGCCAAGAGGGACATCCCGTGGCTTACTTTAGCGAGAAGTTGTGTGATGCCAGGCTCAAATATACAACCTATGACAAAGAATTCTATGCGGTGGTGCAATCCCTCCGCCATTGGAGGCACTACCTCCTACCCAAAGAATTTGTCATATTCTCCGACCATGAGGCTCTAAAATACCTCAACTCTCAATAGAAATTGAATGCTCGGCATGCTAGATGGGTTGAGTACATCCAGGCCTACACATTTGTGATCAAACATAAGGCCGGGAGTGAGAACCGCGCTGCGGATGCTCTTAGCAGGAGGGTCTCCCTATTAGCCACCGTCCGAGTGGAAGTCATAGGCTTCGATCGGATGAGGGAAGAATACCCGACTTGTCCCGAATTTGGGCCCATCCACACCCACCTAACCACCCACTCCTCCCAAGAACACCATGGCTTTATCATAGAGGATGGGTTCCTCTTCAAAGGGCATCGGCTTTGCATCCCTAGGACTTCGCTAAGGGATTTATTGGTTTGGGAGTTACATGCTGGGGGCCTAGCTGGACATTTTGGGGTACACAAGACTATTGGCCTGGTTGAGGGGCAGTTCTATTGGCCCAGCCTCAAGAGGGATGTGGCCAAGATTGTGGGGCAATGCCGCACATGTGCGACTGCCAAACAAGTCAAACAAAACACTGGCCTATACACCCCTCTACCCGTTCCCGATCGGCCATGGCAGGACCTAAGTATGGACTTCGTGTTAGGGCTACCCCGAACCCAGAGGAAGCATGACTCCATCTTTGTGGTCGTGGACAGATTCTCAAAAATGGCCCATTTCATCCCCTGTTCAAAAACCTCTGATGCTTCCCACGTGGCCCGTCTATTCTTTGATGAGGTGGTTCGTCTCCATGGCCTACCCAAGACCATCATCTCGGACAGGGATGTCAAATTCACTAGTTATTTCTGGAAAACCCTTTGGCACCTAATGGGGACCTTGCTTAAATTTTCCACAGCCTATCATCCCCAAACTGATGGCCAAACGGAGGTCGTCAATCGGAGTCTGGGGAATCTTCTTAGATGTCTTGTTGAGGACCGTCCTGGAAATTGGGATCTCATTCTGCCCCAAGCCGAGTTTGCATACAATAATTCCACCAGTAGGACCATAGGCATGAGTCCCTTTGAAGCTGTGCATGGTTACAAGCCTAGGAAGCCTTCTGATCTCATTCCCCTACCCCCTCATGCTAGGGTGTCTATCACTGCTGAGTCATTTGCCCAACACCTTAGAGAGTTGCATGAGGAAATTCGCAAGAACATCAACAAGAATAATGAGATCTACAAAAGATCAGCTGATTCCCACCGTCGCCACCAGGAGTTCCAGATAGGTGATTTTGTGATGGTGAGAACGGAGAGGTTGTTCCCTGGGAATGCCTCAAAGTTGAGACCACGTGGGGCTGGCCCCTTCCAGGTGCTGAGACGACTTGGCACCAATGCTTATGTATTGGACCTTCCCGAAGAATATGGAGTAAGCCCCACATTCAATGTGGCGGACCTGGTGCCCTACAGGGGCCCCGCGGTGACACCTAGTGAGGATATCCGGCCAGACCCATCCTTTGAGAGTACCCCCACACCACAGAGAGCTCCACCCGACTTAAGGAACCAGCGTGATAAAGTGGAGCGGATATTAGATGAACAGGTCACCAACACAAGGAGCAAGGTTTATGAGCGCTATCTAGTCCGGTGGAAGGGACGACCACCCTCGGACGACGCCTGGGTGAGCAGGGAAGATCTCCAGCAGCTAGATCCTGACCTATTGGAGCGGTACCGCAGCAGGGAGGGCCTCTACTCGACAGAGTCGAGCTCTTTCCAGCCCGGGGAAATTGATGAGGACATCACTCGCGATTCCCTATGGCTTGGCACTTCCCTCCCACCCGGGAGCAGCTAGGAGGCCGTCCCTGTTCCGGAGTGGATCTCTGTATCTTTACCTAGGTCACTGAGTGATTTTTCCCTTTCATTATCATGTACTTTTGTCTTTTATTTGAGTCTTGTACCTAGGTTTTTAATTAATTGTCCTTAGTTGAGTCGCATGAGTCTTTGTGCTTGTTAATGGGCCCTTGCCACTGGGCTAGGCCCATGGGCGCACCCCCCCTTCCCCTTGGCTTTTGTGTTAGTGTGTGAAGTGTCGAGGACCTATTTGTAAAAGGGATTTCCCTATAAATAGGGCCCCAACCCCTCCTCTTGTGGTTAATGAAGAATTATTGAAAGTTTGCCTCCACTAGAGTCTATCTCTCTCTCTCACTCTAATTCTCTCTCTCCTAGGGGCGAACCCCCTCTCTCTCCTCCCTCTCTCTCTCTCTAGTTCGAACCCCATCTCTCTCCTTACCCTTGCCACCTCATTTGCCACCTAAGCAAGCCTCTTCACCTCCCAAGACACCATTACTTCACCATTAATAATCCCTCCTCCCCAAGCACCCTTTCACCTCCCCAAGGCAGCCCTCCCCCTCCTCTAAGCAACCTTCCACCTCCCAAGGACTCTTTCCCCTCCCCAAGAAGCCCCTTCACCTCCCAAGGTCGACCACCCCACTCCCCCTTCCTTCCAAGTTCGTCCACCACCCATCCACCTCCATCCATTTGCCTAGGCCGCACCCTCCACCCACACACACACCCTTGCTGCGTCCACCCTCTTCACCCCCCCTCCCTCTGCAGATTTCGACCATTCCTCCTCTCCTCATCCCTCTCCACACCACACAAGAGCCCCCCAACTCCACTTGGCAGCACCCCACCCACCTTCACTCACCAAAGAAGCCTTCTTCCCCTTCATCCTAGCTTCAGCTTTGTGTGCAGGCCGACCTGCAGATCAACCTCCTGTTGCAGCGACGGCCACAGCTCCATCTTTGTGCTGCTGAGGTCGTATCCTACATCCCTGGAAAGAGCTCCAAGTCATCTTCGCAGGCGAGGCGGTTTCACCTCATTCTGAGACCAGAGCTGCTGGCTAGGGCGATTCTCCCACAGTCGCGCAGGGAGGACTCCATCCAACACCAGAACCGACAAGAACGAAGTGCCACGACCAACCAAGGCTGAACCAGGCTCAAGTTTCTTCATCAAAATTCTGCTCCTCTCTGTCCCCGTTCAGGATCAGGTGGCTGATCGGCATTCGGACACCGGAGGACAGAGATACGAATTTTCTCCCACAGTAGCGCGGGTCTGTCCCTGGCAGTCTTCAGCGACCAGGCCCCCCTCTTCTGGGCACCACGATCAGCCACGGCATCGGCTTGCAACCCCGTCAACTCCTGCTGAAAGCCACCTCGACCACGGACGCTCCAGAGTTGGTCCCGCCGCATTTGAGCTCCGGGAGTGACCGTGGCAGTTGGCCCTTCCAGACCCTGTTCCTGGAACCAGTGCGGATCAGAGAGCTGCGACCCAGTTGCAGAGTCCCTACCAGTCAACAGCGACTTCCAGAAGCCCTGTCAAAATTTGCAGACGTCCAGGGGCCAGTCACCGACAATTTGGCTCTGGTCCCGTGCATTTCTGAGGTCGGCAGCGGTCTCGGGATTTTCTACAGCGCCGACTGGTCGGCAGACCAAGCTGCAGGCAGCACCCGGGTGTTCACTTCGGCTCCTTCCTTAATTCCCTTTTCCCCCTCCTCCCCTTTTGCCTGGCTGGCTTACTGCCCCACCCTACGAGGTGGTAGTGTTTGAGATGTAAAATCATTAACCCCCACCCCGAGAACCCCCCTCCTGCGTGAGGTGTAGTTGTGTAACCAAATTCTCGTAGGTGAAGCTTCACCGACGCAGTGTGCGGGGAACACACTTCCCCGCTCGCCCTCGTCTTCGAGCGAAGTCGGCTTCCTCAAGCCGGCTAGGTGAGCCTCTAAAACTTTGCTCCATCATTTCTGTTCATTTCATATCCGTATCATTAGTCCGCTGGTCGGTGAGGAGGAGAGCTCGATCCCGGATCCACCTTTGGCGTGTGGTCACCGTGGTTAGTGAGTGAGTGTCCTAGTGCCCCAAGGCACCCCGGCCGCCCGTGATTGTGGGCCTTCAACCTTTGGGAGGGACGACTTAGCAAGTGCTGGTCCTCTAACCAGCTAGGGGCTAGACCCACTATCTTACTCGGTATCACCGAGTCACCTAGGGAATCGGGTGCGCGCGGTGTTCGGCGTTTTGTGCTTGATCTCTTACTTGTGTGTTCTTGCGAATTAGGTCCAAGGGTCTCATTTCATATTGCTGCATTTAGTGTCACATCAGGGATAGCTTGCCCGCCGCCTCTAGTGGTCGAGAGGCTTCGACTTTCCTAAGGACGAAGTGTCCCGGTTGGAAGTGCCTGTCTCGGACTTTGGCCTTGTAGTATCGAGTGAGGCGGCGATGGTACTCCGTTGCTCGGATGCTGGCAATCTCTCGGAATTCATCTGCTAGGTTGAGGTTCTCGAGTAATTTTTGCTCGTTTACCTCGGGCGAGAAGCAGATGACTCAGAGGGAGGGATTGACGATCTCCAACGGAATGACGGCCTCGGTGCCATATACCAACTGGAAAGGACTTTCACCGGTTGCCATTCTGGGAGTCGTTCTGTGGGACCAAAGTACGCTAGGTAGTTCCTCGAGCCAGTTGCCTTTGGCCTTACCGAGTCTAGTCTTTATGCCTTTTAAGATAGTCTTTTTGGCATTCTCGACTAGCCCGTTGGCCTGAGGGTGGGTGACCGAAGTGAAGTGGTTGCGAATACCTAGGTCAGCACATCTATCTCGGAAGTAACGAGAGTCAAATTGCTGACCGTTATCGCTCACTATCACCCGGGGGATGCCGTAACGACAAATGATCGACTTCCAGATGAAACTCCAGATGACTGTCTCGGTGATCCTCGCCGTGGCTTCGGCCTCGATCCACTTGGTAAAGTAGTCGATGGCGATGATGATAAACTTCTTCTGGGCCTGAGCCATAGGGAACGGCCCAAGAATGTTGATCCCCCACCGAGCGAAGGTATGTCTCGGTCAGGGTGACGAGTTCCGTAGCCGGCTGATGTACTAAGTGGTCGAATCACTGGCATCGGTTGCATTGTTGCACGTAGGCCGTGCAGTCGCGCTGCAGAGTGGGCCACCAGTAACCCTGCCATAGCAGGATCCGGGTGAGTGACCTTCCTCTTGAGTGCGCTCCGCACAGGCCTTCATGAATATCTTGGATAGCTCGGTTGGCTTCGTCGGGGCCGAGACACTTCAGGAGGGGACCGGAGAAAGATCTCCGGTAGAGAGTGTCATCTAGAGCGACGAAGCACCGGGCTTGGTACTTCAATCTGTGGGCCTCTCGAGGGTCGGAAGGCTCTTGAGAGTCTCGGAGTCACGACAGGTAGGGGGTGCGCCAGTCGCTCGGAATGGCTGAGTCAACAGTAAGGAGCTCCGAGTCAATGCTCGGGCGCTCTAGCTCTTCAAGGAGGACCGATCGGGTACCTTCGGGGTCGAGAGAGGAGGCCAACCGAGAGAGGGCGTCCACTCGGGAGTTTTCCTCCCGAGCTATTCGGACTACCTCGAATCTCTCGAACTGTTGGGCCAGGTCTCTGACCAGTTGGAGGTATTTGATCATTGGTGCCTCTCGAGCTTCATACTCACCGTTGACTTGGCTAGCGACCAGCTGGGAGTCAGTATGGATTTTGACTCGCTCAGCCCCTAACGGTCGGGCCTTGCGCGCTCCTGAGATAAGGGCCTCGTACTCGGAAGCATTGTTGGATGCCTGAAAGCTGAACTTCAAGGCGTATTGCAGTTCTACTCCTTCGGGGGACTTCAGGAGGATTCCGACACCACTACCGACCGAGTTGGAGGATCCATCAACGAACAATTCACAGGTCGGCCCGGGCGCGGACGGAGATCTTTCTTCAGTCGGGATGGTGCTTTCGGCGATGAAGTCGGCGAGCGCTTGGCCTTTCACAGCTGAGCACGACCGATAGGATATATCGTAGGCCCCAAGCATAATGGCCCATTTGACGAGTCGTCCCGAGGCTTCAGGGTGGGCCAGGATCTTCTTCAATGGTTCACCAGTTAGCACGGTGATGGGGTGACCTTGGAAATAGGGCCGGAGGCGCTTGGCGGAGGTAACCAACGCTAGCACGAGTTTCTCAGTTGCGGGGTACCTCCTTTCAGTCTCGTTGAGCACCTTGCTGGTGTAGTAGACCGGCCTCTCAACTCCCGAGTCATTTCTGACTAGGACCGAGCTAACCGTAGATGGTGTTGCTGAGAGATAGAGCAGCAAGACTTCACCCGGAACGCGCTTGGAGAGCACCGGGGGCGAGGCCAAGAACTCCTTGAGCTTGGCAAACGCTCTTTGGCATTCCTCATCCCATGCGAACGTAGCAGATGCCAATTTGAGCCTCCTCAACAACTTCAAGAAGGGCAAGCATCGTTCGGCCGCACGGGACAGGAACCGGCTTAGAGCGGCGACACGCCCAGTTAGGCGTTGGACGTCCTTGATGCAGGTGGGCGGGCGCATGTCCAGGATGGCCTGGACTTTGTCGGGGTTGGCCTCGATCCCACGCTGAGTGACTAGGAAACCCAGGAACTTCCCGGATCTCACTCCGAAGGCACACTGGGCAGGATTGAGCTTCATGTTGTACCTCAGGAGGGTGTCGAAGGTCTCAGCGAGGTCGGTGAAGTGGTCCTCGGCCTTGGGGGTCTTGACGAGCATATCGTCGATGTCGGCCTTGACGTTCTAACCTAGCTGTCCTTCAAACATGTGGTTGACCAGCCTCTGGTATGTGGCTCCGACATTTTTCAACCCGAAAGGCATCCGGGTGTAGCAGTATACGCCGTAGTCGGTGATGAAGGCGGTCTTCTTGACATCTTCTGGATCCATTTTGATCTGGTGGTAACCTGAATAGGCATCTAGGAAGCTGAGTATCTCGTTGCCCGAGGTTGAGTCAACCAATTGGTCGATGCTCGGTAATGGATAACAGTCCTTAGGGGTGGCCTTATTCAGGTCGGTGAAATCCACGCACATCCGCCACTTGCCTGAAGCTTTCGGTACCAGGACGACGTTGGCTAGCCACGTCGGGTACATGACCGGCCTAAAAAGGCCAGTCTCTTGCCCCTTGGTGACCTGCGCCTTGATGATCGCCTGTTTCTCCGGTGCATGCTTCCTCCTGCGCTGCTGTATGGGCTTCACGGCGGGGTCGAGGTTGAGCTTGTGCATTACAGTCTCCTCTGGTATCCCATAGAGTTGATCATCAGCCCAAGCAAAAACTTGGATGTACTCAGAAAGGAACTTTTTATATTGCTGTTGAACCTCAAACGGTAGGTCGGCTCCGATCTTTACTCCTAGGGCCGGGTCATCGTTTAGGAAAACCGCCAGTAATTCGCCACCAGGTTCGGTCGTTGCGGATTTATCCTCGACTCCCCGGGGGCCCTTGTCCTTCCCGTCTGGCCTTGTGGCCTCTACCGAGATATTGTAGCACCTTCTGGCCGCGGCCTTGTTACCTCGTACTTCCCCCAACCCATTTTTGGTGGGGAACTTCATTTTCTGGTGATAGGTAGATGGCACCGCTTTTATTTGGCTGAGGATTCCCCGGCCGAAGATGGCGTTGTATGCTATCATACCTTTAATCACTATGAAGTCAACCATGACCGTAACGGTTTTGGGTGGGGTGCCGAGGGTAACCGGCAGGCTTAGGGCTCCCTCGGGATAGGTGGCCAGGCCATTAAACCCACAGAGAGGGGTTCGGATCGGGCGGAGTTTGGATGGTTCCTCCCCCATCTTAAGAAAACAATCATAAGACAGTACATCAGGGGCACTCCCATTGTCAACTAGAATCCTATCCACGTTACAATGGTTTATCGTAGCCGAAATCACGAGGGCGTCATCATGCGGGATGCTCAGCCCTTCCAAGTCTCGGTCGGAGAAGACTATGACCTGGGGCTCACTCGGCGGGGCCTTGGGAGGCTCTATGGCTCGGCTCACCCACTCGGCATGACGCTTCCTTCCTCGGCTGCTGTCGCCGCCTGATGCTGCTCCTCCGGAGATGTTGATGTGTACCCCTCGGGGGCATTGTCGATCTCCTCTGGGGCGCCTCGGTCTTCTTTACAGTCGGCTATGAACCGAGCTAGATGACCCTGACGGATGAGGCGCTCAATCTCGTCGTGGAGCTGGTGGCAGTCGCCGGTGTGGTGCCCGTGATCGCTGTGGAACAAGCAGTGCTTGTTGCGATTACAGTTCTTCGATCTCATTGGCTCGGGTTGGTGGAGGAGGCCCGAGTCCTTGATGCCTTCGTAGATCTCGTAGACCGGCACAGCTAGTGGGGTGTACCGCTAGTACTTCCGTGACAGTTCCTTGCGTTCCCCGTCGCGGTTCCGCCTTTTCCCCGAACCTGAGCTTGGCTCGGAAGCCCGCTTCTTATCCCCCTCCCGACCCGAGCCGGTTGCGTCTCGGCAAGCGCTGAACACCTCTTCGCACTCGGTGTGGCGTAATGCCCGAGTCACTAGCTCGGCAAGGGTCGAGAGAGGGTGGAGGGCAAGTTCGCGATGGAGATTCTCATCCCGGGTGCCCCCAGTCAGTGCGGTTATGGCTGAGGCCACGTCCAGGCGGGGGATTCTCAGGGCTTCCGACTTGAATAGGTGAATATAAGCCCGGAGTCTTTCCCCTTGCGCCCTGTTTGAGGGCCAGGAGCCCCGCTACCGACCTTGGGGGGGCACTTTCGGTGAAACTCTCTTTGAAGACTCGCCCAAATTGCTTGAAGTCTCGGATGGATCCGGGGGCGAGGGCCCGGAACCACTCCTGGGCGCCCTGGACCAGGGTGGTCGCGAAGGCTCGGCACTTGATGGCGTCCGACACTCCATGCAAGGTCATCAAAGCATCGAAGCTGTCGTAATGATCAGCCGGGTCACCCTGGCCGTCATAGAGCTTGAAGGTCGGGATGGAGGTTCTGGGAGACACCTCTACCTTCAAGATGTATTTGGAGAACGGGGATTTCTCATCATCCTCCGGGAAAGAGGTCTTCTGCAGGGCACGGAGGGCACGCTCCTGTTCTATGAAACGCCTCTCGAAATCTCGCAGTCGGAGGGATAACTCCGGCTGTTGTCGTGCCGTGAGGCTGGGAGGAGCATCCTGGTGATCCCCGGGAACATCGGTCTCCGGGTTGGGACGGCGCACCCCAGGTTTTCCCCACCTTGGTGTGGAGGAAGCCTCTTGCTCCGGAGGCGGAGCCTGCGAGGGTCCTCCAATCCTGTTGCGGATGATCTGCTGGTCGCGGAGAGTGAAGCGGCCTCCGGCGGTGTGCTGGGATGCATTCTTGCGGGGAGGGCTCTCTGATGGGGCACGGGACCTTCCATCCCTAGCTGCCTGGGTCCTCATGAGTTCCACGAGGACATCCAGTTTCGCGTTGAGGGCCTGGAAGGCTTCGGAGCCACCATTGAGAGGTAGCCCTACTACCGCAGGAGGGGGTGATGGTTCGTCGGCAGGGGCGCTGGCGTTGGAGGGAGGGTTCTGTGAGGCCCGGGAGGGGCCATCCCCTGTCGCTACCATGGCCTTTCCCCTGTCACCGGCGGACCTCCTCCCTGAGTTCCTTCGCACCATACTGGCTTCTTGTACGTTTCCCACAGACGGCGCCAGATGAAGAGGCAAGATCTCGCGCTGGTCCTGAGCGGGCAGTGGATCACCGGATAGTGAACTGCAAGAAAGGGAAACAGATCAGGGGGCCCAAGGATGAGTCCCTGGGGAAAACCCTATGATGCTTAAGTCAGTAGAGCTATGGTGGGAACAATATAGGGAGGAAGTAGCTTCTACGCGAGATCCCTCTCCACCAGAAGGGTGAAGTGGTTCCTGCTCAAGAGTTTTGAGCGTGTGATTGCCCTTACCTTTCGTCGGAGGGTATCCCTGGGTTAAATAGTGCACCGTCTTCTGGAGTCCTGTAAGTCAAGGGGTTTCAGGTAGGGGTTACGTCCTCGACGTGGGCTTTTATTGCCTTATCATGGGAGCGTTATCACCTTGGGGAGCTGGAGTCCCTCACCTTTATAAATTCCTGCCCACAGAGGACTCTTAATGGCTGCATGGATAAGCAATCGTCAGCCGTACTGAGCTCAGAGAGGTCAGCCCTATCCGGGCGGTAGGCTTAGCTCGGACGAAGATGGGTCGGATTGGTCGACATGCGCCTTCTTCCCCTGGGCGGAGAGATGGCTCGGGCATGGACCTTTCCTGTGACCTGACCGACGCTCGGGCCTTCCGAGCCTAGAGGCCGCCTAGGAAGGTAGTATCCTCGATTGAATCTTTTATTAGGCTTTCTGTCGTAAGTGGTCCCTGTGGGCTGTCACTTGGGCGAGCGTGGCCTTGTTTGGTCTGATGGGCCTAGTTCGACTGCTCTTTGAATGGGCTGCAGAAATCCCCCTCTCTAGTTCCTATGACAGTTTTCTCTTGGGGTCTTGGAACTAGATGCCACACATTATTCCTTTCAAACTGGTTTAGTTCTTCATGCATGGAGTTTATCCAGTTTTCATCTTTTAATGCTTCTTCAATGTTTTTACGTTCTATTTGAGACACAAGAGCAAGTTGATCAATTTCATTAATAATTCTGAAATGAGACCTAGTTCTAGGTGGGTCATGCAAATTACCTATAACATTTTCTAAATGATGGTCCTTTAATACCCTAATTTC
The DNA here is from genome assembly GCA_022559845.1 of Amorphophallus konjac. Taxonomy (NCBI): domain Eukaryota; kingdom Viridiplantae; phylum Streptophyta; class Magnoliopsida; order Alismatales; family Araceae; genus Amorphophallus; species Amorphophallus konjac. The sequence continues at coordinate 320,138,072 of CM040125.1, forward strand.
AGGTTGAGGGTTACCTCTATCTGCATCAGTGATCCGAGCATTACTCGATTCTCCTTGCTCCTCAATTCCTTATGTCTCCTTATGTGGAAGTTCTTCTTTTTTCCTTTGCATTTAGGAACTCCCCATCCTCATCTTGCATGCAAGAATTTTCATCATTAGATTCATCAAAGATGAGGTGAGGTGACTCTTCCACACATTGAGTCTATTTGTTATAAGCTCTATAGGCTCTAGACCTATCTGAGTATCCCAAAAAGATACCTTCATCACTCTTCGGCTCAAATTTGTCTAGATCTCTCTTTTCATTATTATGAATATAACATTTAGACCCAAAAACTTTTACATGAGATAGAGATGGCTTTTTACCTTGCAGCAACTCATAGGGAGTTTTCTTGGTGAAGGGTCTTACCATGGATCGATTTACGATGTAGTAAGCAGTGTTGACCGCTTCTGCCCAATACCTTCTAGGAAGTTGTCGTTCAGCGAGCATTATGCGAGCCATCTCTATCAGAGTCCTATTCCTTATCTCAACTACCCCATTTTGTTCTGGGGTTCTTAGCGATGAGAATCTGTGATTTATCCCTTCAGTCTTGCAGAAACTATCTAAATGAGCGTTGTCGAACTCTCCACCATGATCTGAAAGTATGTTGGAGATTTTAAACTTACCTTCCTGCTTGACCTACATATAAAGAGCCTGAAATTCGTCAAATGCATCATTTTTGTGAGCAAGATAAAACACCCATGTATACCTAGATAAGTCATCTACTAGAACATAACCATACCTTTTTCCACTTAAGCTAACAGTTTTAGTCAGACCAAATAAGTCCATGTGAATTAGTTCAAGTGGTTTAGAGGATAAGCTTTCTGTTCTACTTCTAAATGACTTCCTAGATTTTTTTCCTTGAACATATGCATCATAAATTTAAGCATTCTTTTTAAATTTTATTTTAGGCAAACCCTTAACAATAGGGTGCTTCACCAATTTATGAAGTGCATTATAATTAGCATGACCTAGTCTACGATGCCACAAACATGCTAAATAAGTTTTGGAAGCAGCAAGACAAAGATTTTCATATGCAGGGTCATCTAGATCAATCATGTACACATTATTAACTCTCTTACCAGAAAACTTAGTTTCATTAGAATTTGGGTGCAGGATCCTACATTCATGAGAGTCAAATACTACAATGTGACCCTTGTCCCAAAGGTGGCTTATGCTCAATAAATTGTATTCCAAGCCATCCACAAGCAGGACATTTTTAATTAAGTTGGAGGGATTCTTACCAACTTTACCTGTACCAACAATTCATCCTTTGTTGTTCCCTCCAAACGTGACGTGTCCACCTTCCTTTTCAATTAAGAGATAGAACTTCGTCCTATCCCCTGTCATGTGTCTTGAACAGCTACTATCTAGGTACCAACGATTATGTACAACTGCAAGACACTCCTGCACAAGGAATTAAGTGATAATATTTGGAACCCAAGAACAATTGGGTCCCCATAATCTTTTCATCTCATTAAGGCAAGATAACATGGACTTAGAAATCCAGACCTTTTTCACCTTTAGATTAGCTTGGCTTGTTTGGTTGTTTTGGCTCTTCCTTACTTGGTTCATATCCTTTTTCTCATTTTTGACTTTTTGAGCTTTAGAGGTTTTGTACATGCCAAAAGAGGATTGCTTCTCATTCCATGTGTTCCAATTGCTTGGGATAGAGTGGTAGAAGGTGTTATGAGGCCTAGGGTATGAGGATTTGACAAACTTGGGACAAAACGGCTCATAACTACCCATGGGAGAAGAAGGTGTCGACCTACGAGAGGGAAAGTGTCGACCTTTCATGTACCCAGACTCCCCATAACGGTTTCTATTTCCCTGAAGTGTCGACCTCCTGCCATAAGAGTGTCGACCTGTCTGCCACTCGTCTCCCCTATAACTGCTTCTGGAAGCGAAGAGTGTCGACTCTTTGTGAGGGAGGTGTCGACCTGCCTGAGCGTATCTAGGAGAGTATCTACTGGCTGACCAGGCAGGTGCCGACCTACCTTGGGGGAGGTGCTGACCTGTCCTAGGGTCAAATTCTCTTCTACCCTTGTGTTAAGCAAACTTGGGAGGAGTTTGGTGCTGATCCTCTTGGGTTTTTTGGTTATGACTGTTAAGTTTTTTAGTGGTTTTCTTAAGTGGTTCTCCAACTTTTTTTTCCCTTTGTTCTTTGCATTTTCTTGAGTTTTGCCAAGTGCAGTTTTAGAAGATGATGCTTTAGATGATGATACAAATGTCATGGTTTTCATTTCAAAAGTCTTCTTTTTAGATGGATCATATCCAATGCCTTCTCTATTGAAATTTGTCTTAGTTCCTAGCAAGCCATTTAGATTCTCACTTCTATCTACAGATCTTTCCAAAGAAGTTTATTTGTCTGCAAGATCCTTTTGAAGTTTTTCACTGTCTTTCAGAAGTTCAACGTTTACTTGTTTTATTGCCTCACATTTTTCATTGCACAGCTTATTGTCTTTCACATAGTCTTGCATTTTAATTTTCAGATCATCAATCTCCTCTCTAAGACTCTCATTTTCATCTTCTAAATCCTTCAATTCTTTTCTTCCTTCCTCAAGATTTTCAATCATCTTTCTGAGATCCTCATTTTCAATTTCTAGAGATACAGCTTTATCATTTAAAGTTTGATCATGCACAAGAGTTTCTATTTTCTTCTTGAGAGCTTTGTTTTCCTTTTTATATAGTTCATACTTATCCATTAATTCAAAGTATTTTTCTTCCTAGTCATCAGTAGAAAAATGGTCGAAAGGAGATCTTACCTCCTCATCTTTGTCTCCTTTTGCCATTAAGCGTAAGTCTTCATTTTCATCTTCATTGGAGCTCTCTTCACTTTCCTCCTCTTCTTCATCACTCCAAGTAGAGATCATGGCTTGTTTCTTCTTTCCCTTCCATTTAGGCACTTTCTTCTTGATTCCATCTAGACATTCAGCCTTAATATGTCCAGGTTTCCTGCAAGAATAACAAACCAACTTATCAGGCTTCTTGGGATTTTCAATTTTTTGTCTGAAACTCTTCTTTACCTGTGGCTTCCTCCTTGTGAAGCCTTTACCTTCTTTTCTTAGAAATCTTCTAAATTTCCTTGTAAGCATTGAAACTTCATCTTCGTCAGAATTATTGGTTGAGGAATCTTCAATTTCTGACATGTCTTTAGAGCTTGGCCCTGCCTTGAGAGCCAGAGATTTTCTCTTACTCACCTCGGTTTCCTCCTTGTTCTTCAAATTTATCTCATAGGTCATCAAGGACCCTATGAGCTCCTCCACTTTGGTAGTTGATAGATCCTTGGATTCCTTGACCACGGTGGCTTTAGTATGCCAGGCAGGAGTCAATGATCTGAGAATTTTCCTCACGATCTCCTATTCACTGTAGCTATTACCTAGCTCTGTCAAGCTATTAGTAAGTATAGTTAACCTAGCATACATGTCGGAAATTGATTCTTCAGGTTTCATTAAAAATCTTTCGCATTCAGACACTAGGAGATTTGCCTTGGTCGCACTTACCTGAGATGTCCCTTCATATATTACCTCAAGACGATCCCACATTTCTTTTGTTGTCCTGCATGTGGAGACTCTTGAGCACTCGACTGGGTGAAGGGCGCACTGAAGGATGTGCTTGGCTCCCCAGTTCAGAGTTGATCGTCAGATCTATTCTTTAGTCCAGGTATTCTCATCGTCAGCCAGCTCGAATGGTCCTTTGCTAATAACCTTCCAAATTTCGTAGTCTTGGGCTCTAATGAACACCTGCATACGGTTTTTCCAATAGGGATAGTTAGTCCCTGTAAAAAATGGAGGTCTGTTTATAGACGGCCCGTCAGGTAGAGGACCTTTAAAGGCCATATCACCAGCTCTCTCAAGGTCGTTAGACCACATACAGAGAGACCAAGCTCTGATACCACATGTTAGATGGTGATAGGCAGATCTAGAGGGGATGGGTGAATAGATCAGCCCCTTCTATTCGCAGTTAATACCAAATACTAAGAACTAAAATGGGGTGCGGCCTAACTCAAACACAGATTCTAGATTGTAATAGAAATATCGATCCTATAACATTCATCTATCCAAGAGCATTCACATGGAACCACAAGCAAACCACACTAGATGAGATTTTTTAGGTGGTTTGGTCTCTATTGCGAGACCTACGTCCACCCCTCACACAATCGTGTGAGGCTTCCCTTGCGTAACCACGCTACAATCTGCTGTCAAACAGCTTATGGGCGCAACCAGCCCAAGCCCATGATTTGAACACCCTCAAACCATCTTCCTACAGCTTGTAGGGTAAACAACCAGAGTAGCTTCTAAAGTATTAAAGCAAGAAAAATAAAATAAAAGCACAGAGTAGATCAGACAAATAGATGAGAGTCCAAATCCAAATGGTTTTGTCTGATGAAGTGAGAAGTCTCCTGGCCGATGAAGATGGAACAGTCCCTCGTCGCAATGCTAAATGCAGATGGGAAAGCTAGCTGGGACGTGTGTGGAAGCGCTCCTTGATGGGAATCGACGGCAGGCACTGACATTTTTAATTTGTATTTGCGTCCTTTTAGTTTGCTTTTATATCTATGGGAAAGTATGTTTACAATTGTAAGGCTTTATAATCTAATGTGTCATTCCCTAAGGATCTTTGGGTTTATTTGCAAAATGTCAGTAGGTCCAGCAAGGGGGCCCCCACTCCTTTCCCATTGGTTTACCTAAGCCATAGGGGTCCATGTGGTGCTGGTCAACTATCCTAGGTGGCTTCTAGATGGTTGGACCATTCAAGGGGACAAGTGTTACCAAAAGTCCAATTTGGAAGCTACATGGTCAAGGGGGCGCCCCCCCTTAATTACTTGTTTAATGTGGTTCCAAACCACATGGGAGAATAACTTTTGAACTCCCTCTTTTACCCCTTCCAATTCTAGATCTAGAAATATTTAGAGTCTTTTTACAATTCATACAAATAGCTTGTATTTCCATTTTATGTGAATTAATGAAGAGAAAATTGTGAATTTGGTTGGAGCCAAAGAAGGGTGCGCCCTCTTCCTCTCTCCTCCCCCCTTGCAGATGGAATTCTGCCATTTCAGGGTGTGAGACCCATTCTATCTCTTCCTCTCATCCTCTGAATTATGATTCTGCCACCGCCACCATCGTACCGGCATCGCGCCGCCGCCACCATCGTCGGAGTTCTGTCCAAATCAGGACAGAACCTCAACTCCGAAATTTTATCTTTTGTTCTTGTTGTCTGATCGATCCCAAACTTTGAGGGCTTGTTCTACCTGCCATCCCTAGTCTCCAGTTTAAATTTCGTGCCATTTGGCTTACGTTTGCTATTTTTCCTCTATTTCTTGTCCCCCTGTAATCTGCCATTCTGCAGATCCACGGGACAATGTCACTTATTCGTATTTTTCCCACCCCCTTAAAAACTTTCATAAAATTCACAAAAATTCCTCAATGTTCCTTACATTCCCCCCTACCTCCCATAAGTTTTTCAGCCCCTGGAAAAATCATTTACCCCTCGGTCAAAGGTCAGTTTCAGGCAGATCCCCTTCTATCCTGAGTGTATGTAAACAGATCCACAGAAAAAACACAGTCTTGCAGAGCCTCCCAATTCTCCTCCTTTTGCTGGATCCAGTTGAAACAAATATATGTTGTAGATCTGGGAGTCCTCTTTCCAAGGCCATTGGTCTTGCCTCGATCTGATTCCGGATCTGTAAGAATTAATTCTTGCCGCCGAGGCATGCAAATTTGTTCCCTGTGTTGGTCCGAAATTGCAGTCCGGGAAAAATTCACAAATAAATATCAAAAATCAACTTCAGGAGCCACCACTCCTAGGAGTCGACTAGGGACGTCCTGCCAACGTTCCAGCCAAGCGGCGCCTCCCGAAGATCTCAGGAAGGCGATGTTCTTTTGGAGGCCAAGGCTTGATGTCCAGCGAGTCAGAATCGAGTCGGCGCAGCACCGAGTCGGCGCAGTACCGAGTCGGACCAGCAGGCCGAGTTCGCCCCAAACGCCCGTCCAACTTGCTGCCTGTCAACTCAGGGTCAATCCTCCCAGACCCACTTGTAGCCCTTTACCTCCCTACGTGAAGTGGGCAATAAAATTCACTGTTGTAATTAAGTTTTTACCATTGTACCAGGAGTCACCGTAACTGGCCGGGGTAGTCTTCCCCACGCCCAGAGTGTGGAGGTATCGTGTTCGCTCTCTTACTCGGTGTTTACTTTACTCGTATTTATTCGTATATGTCGCTGCATGTGATAGGTAACTAGCTCGATATCTATTTTTATCACCGCTGCGAGAGAGTGAGTGTGACCCGTCCCGTGACTCGATCCGAGTACATGCGAAAAGCCGATACCCGAGACTCACTGCCGGTTTCTCAACCGCACACGGTCCCACGTCTTCCCTCGCTTAGGGGCGATCACGAGCTAAAGTCCCACGTCGCGTGTCCGTCCCGCATCAATTTAGTATCAGAGCGTCCTATTTGAGTCTAGGGTAGTCTAGTGGACAGAACAAAAAAAAGGTGTCATTTACGTCTAGTCATCGTCTAAGTCGGTCTAAGGTTGCATCCGCATACCATTGTTCGGTATATAAAAAGGTGTCGCCCAACCGTTAGGTTATGCCTATCGGAGAGGTGATTCACTCGCATGAGAGGATCTTCAGATCCCCGGACTCCGCCTTGTACCGAATCTTGGTCGTGTCTAGGTTTGTAGTCGAGTCGACATTTCAACTTTGCATCACATTTTAAGTCGTGTCTAGGTGCTTGCAATAGTTGCATAAAATTTTGCTTATAAAACAAAAAAAAATGCCATTGCATGCCCATTCCTAGGGGATCGAACCCCATCTTTGCAACCATGGCCGCACCCCGAGTCCATAGTCCCGATGAAGTGGCCGAAATGTTCTGAGGAATTATGGGAGTAATGGAGGGATTGAGTACACGCTTGGATGTGTTGACTACAGGGGTTGATCGGATGGAGGGGTTGAGTACGCGAGTGGATGGCCTAGGCACGCGCCTAGAAGAGCGGAAGAAGGCCTTAGAGAATAGGATGTGTACTCAATTTGACGGATGCCTGCCCGAGCCTCACATCCCGGTGCCACCCCAAGGACACCTTCTTCACCAGGAGGACAGTCCTTCCTCACCCATGAGGGCTCCATTGCCATCACCCTCACCTTCCGATATTTATTCGGAGCCATCATATTTGGAGCCACCAAAGCCCGATCCACCCGTATTTCTAACGGGTACGCTTTTCATCGCCGAGCCGCTTCTTAGTTAGCTCAAGGATGGCTGGGTCCCACCTCCTTACCCATCCATGGACCCCACCCTATCACTAGTGCATGTCAACTCCTACCACACTACCTTTTGGTCTAGTCACCATGTTGATACCTTAGATGACCTTGTTATAGGATTAGACTCACAATGGAAGTTGACACACTCATTGGCCCGAGGTTTCGACCAACCCACTAGTCTTAGCTTCACCCATCCGGCCATAGGGTCCATTACCTCCATATGCACTGTAAGTTATGTCACCACGGAGGTTCTCTTATTCCTCCCCATGCCGGCTGAGCCAGATTTCATACCCTTTTGCCCGAGGGAGGAATCATACTTCCTACATATGATCACCGCCCCACCTACCACACTGCATCAAGGTGACCATCTACACCTTCAAGACTTCTATATATGGGGCCATGACGTGTGGGAACCCACCATAAGGGGTCATACCTTCTTTGATCCATTTGACCCATTCCCTAGTGGACCTCTAGACCCGCCATATATACTTCACTTCTTCGAGGGAGTCCACTACCACACCCCTTCTGATGCGGGACGGGCACGCGACCTGGGACTCTAGCTCGCGATCGTACCTATGCGAGGGAAGATGTGGGACCGGGCGCGGTTGAGAAATCGGTCGTGAGTCTCGAGTATCGGCCTTTCCGTGTTAACTCGGATCGAGTCACGGGACGGTACACTCAATCTCGCTCTCTCGCAGCAGTGATAATAGAATAACAAGCTAGGAACCTATCACAAGAAGCGGCATATACGAAGTGATACAAGAAAAGCAATGCCTACGAGGAGGGCAGCGAGTTTACCTCCACGCTCCGGGCGTGGGGAAGACGTTCTCGGCCAGTTACGGTAACTCCCGGTAACAACGGTAAAAGTTAATTACAACAGTGAAATCTATTGCCCACTGCACGCAAGGAGGTAAAGGGCTACAAGTGGGGCTCGGGAGGACCGACCCTGGGTTGACGGGCAGCAATCTGGAGGTGCGTTCGGCACAAACTCGGCCTGCTGGTCCGACTCGACACTATTCCAACTCGATGCTGCGCCAACTCGGTTGCTGACTCGGTGGACAGCAAGGTATGGATTTCAAAGGAACGCTGCCTTCCTGGGATCTTCTGAAGGCGCCGCTTGGCTGGGACGATGGCGGGATGTCCCTGATCGACTCCCTGAAGGGGCGGCTCTTGAAGTTGACTTTTATATTTATTTCTGAATTTTCTCCCGGACTGAGTTGTGCTGACTGAATTCGGATCTGCTCTGCACACCTTAACGATAAGAATTCCTACGACTAGATCCGATGTTGGATTGATGCACAAGAGATACCGATGGATACAGGACTAAGAGATCTACAATATATATATTTGGTGGCTCCATCCACTGAACGGATTAAAAATAAAAACGACTGCAAACTACCTTGTTTTCTGACCCGAACTGACAGACGCACAGGGTAGAGATGAACCTACCTGAAACAGACCTTTGACCGAGGGCTAAATGATATTTTTTGACTCAAATAAAATTATGGTGGAAGGGGGTATACGTGAGGAACACTAGGGAATTTTTGTGGATTTTTGAAAATTTTCTATGTGGGTGGGGAAATTGCAACAAGCCGACTCTATCCCGTAGATCTACAAAAGGGCAGATTACTGAGACGACAAACAAAAATACGGGGAAAATATCAAATGGACTCCAAATGACACGAAATTTTAACTGGAGGTTAGGGGAGATGGACAGAACAGACCCTCAAAATTAGGGCTCAATTAGACAACAAGAACTAGAGATACAAGTTTAGAGAAGAGGTTCTATCCTGATGGAGACAGAACTCCGATGACGGTGCCGACGGCGCGACGGCGGTGCGATGGCGGCAGTAGAAATAGAATTCAAAGGGGCTAAGGAGAAGATAGAAGGGCATCACACCCAAGATTTAGCGGAAATCCATCTGTAAGAGGGGGAGGAGAGAGGAACAAGGGTACACCCTTCAATGGCTCAAGCGAATTTCATAAATTTTCTTCATTAATCTCTAATGACACTGGACATAGGCTTATATAGAGAATGGCAAGGGGTGGGGGGCTGAGAATTTTGTGAGAAAGAGGCCATTTTCTTCTACCATGTGGTCAAAAACCTAAAATAAATAAATTACATATGGAGAGGGCACTCCTTTGACTAGGTAGGTAAGGTAGGTGGCCTCCCTTTGACATTTTCAACCACTTGTCTCCCATGTGTCTAATTGACCTTCTAGATGCCACCTAGGACTTTGACCAGCCCCACATGGACCCATATGTCTTATGTGGACCAATGGGAAAGGAGTGAGGGCCCCCTTGTTGGACCTATTGACATTTTGCACAGAAACCCAAATAATCCAAGGGAATGACACATTAGCTTATAAAGCCTTACAATTGCACATATACTTTCCCAAGGATATAAAAGTAAATAAAATGACTCAAATGCAAAATAAAAAGTCAGTGCTCGGCGTCGATTCCCATCAACTCTCCCCGGGTGGGAAGAACTCGACCCCGTCGAGTAAGGGGTACGGCTGCTCGGGTAGCTCCGGCGGATCCGTCACCGAACCTGGAAGCGCGGAGTACAGGTAAGCGACACCTACTCATCCCGTATAGATTCGATATGCACACGCTGCTGGGAAATGAGGCTAGAGGTGGACACTCCGGGGTGGGGTCACTCTCAAAGGGTGGAAGATGGCTCGAAGACTCACTAGTAATCACCGCTTGTCCCTTCTGTGACTAGATCCGATGTGGAGTGGAACCGATCCCAATAGTCTGACAAGTCTCATACTCGAAAGGGACTAACAACGTGAGTGTACAAAACCGACTCGACTCAACGTGTGCACAGACACACAATGCACTCGATAAACAAACGAAACAAAGACTCACAAGCACCCTAAACAAACCTAATGTTAGTCCGACCCGTACATGCGTGACGGCGGACCAGGACATCTGAATATGTGCCATGTATACACTAGATGTACTCGATGGCTGACGGAATGGAGGACTCCTAGATACCCTAAGATGTACCACTTATGCATTGACGACCTATGGGATTTGGGTGGGGAATGACTAGGAGATCCAAAACTACCCTCGTCATTACCCCTAGATGTAGGTACGGCTTGCCAACTAGACCGAGGAGTAGGGGTGTGATAGTGAACTCCTTGGAAGAAGTGGAGTGAATATGCTAGGTCGGGAGGTTCACTAGCGAAGGGGTCAAAAGGGTCGAAGAAGGTATGACCCCATGAAGTGGGTTCCCTTATGACTCGGTCCCAAGTTAAGAATTCATAATCACCGTCATACGTTGTGATCGGTGGGACGACGGTCATGTCTAGAAAATAGGATTCCTCCCTTGGGCAAAAGGGAATGAAGTCGGACTGGACCGGCATCTGGAGGAATATAAGAATTTCTGTGGTGACACAACCCACGGTGCATGCGGAGGTAATGGACCCTAAGGCCGGATGGGTGAAGCTGCGACTAGTGGGTTGGTCGAAGCCTCGGGCCAATAAACGCGTCAACTTCATTGCGTGTCTAATCCCATAATAAGGTCATCCAATGTATCAACATGGTGACTAGACCGAAAGGTAGTGTGGAAGGAGTTGACGGACACTAATTGTAAGGTGGGGTCCATGAATGGATAAGGAGGTGGGACCAAGCCATCCTTGAGCCAACTAAGAAGCGGCTCGACTATGTATAGCGTACCCGTTAGAAACACGGGAGGCTCGGACCTTGGTGGCTCCAAATAAGATGGTTCCGAAATAAGATCGGAAGATGAGGTTGACGGTAATGGAGCTCTCATGGGTGATGAAGGAATGTCCTCCTCGTGGAGAAGGGGTCCTTGGTGTGGCTCCGGGATGTACCCTTCCATCCGATCTACCCCGGTAGTCAACCGATCTACCCCTGTAGTCAACCGATCTAGGCCTGTACTGAACCCCTTCATTGCTCCCATAATGGCTCGGAACATTCCGGCCACTTCATCGGGACTATGGACTCGGGGTGTGACCATGGTGGCCAAGATGGGGTTGGATCCCCTAGGAATGGATATACAAGGCCATTTTTGTTTTATTTTATAAGCAAAATGTTATGCATCCTAATGCACCTAGACACGACTTAGAATGTGATGCAAATGCAAAGTTGAAATGGGGCTCGACTACACACCTAGACACGACCAAGATTCGGTACGCGGCGGAGTTAATCGACCCGAAGATCACTCACGCAAGTGAATCACCTCTCCGATAGGCGTAACCTAATGGTCGGGCGACACCTTTTTATATACCAAACAATGGTATGCGGATGCAACCTTAGACCGACTAACACTTAGACTCGATGTAAATGACTCTTTTTTTGTGTGTTTCATTTCGGACTTAGACACAATTACTACCCTAGACTCAACCGACGCTCTGATACCAAACTGATGCGGGACGTGCACGCGACCTGGGACTCTAGCTCGCGATCATCCCTATGCGAGGGAAGACGTGGGACCGGGCGCGGTTGAGAAACCGGTCGTGAGTCTCTGGTATCGGCCTTTCCGCGTTAACTCGGATCGAGTCACGGGACGGTACACTCAATCTCGCTCTCTCGCAGCGGTGATAATAGAATAACAAGCTAGAAACCTATCATAGGCAGTGGCATATACGAAGTAATACGAGAAATGCAATGCCTACGAGGAGGGCAACGAGTTTACCTCCACGCTCTGGGCATGGGGAAGACGTTCCTGGCCAGTTACGGTAACTCCCGGTAACAACGGTAAAAGTTAATTACAACAGTGCAATCTATTGCCCACTCCACGCAGGGAGGTAAAGGGCGACAAGTGGGGCCCGGGAGGACCGACCCTGGGTTGACGGGCAGCAATCTGGAGGTGCGTTCAGCACGAACTCGGCATGCTGGTCCGACTCGGCACTATTCTAACTCGGTGCTGCTACAACTCGGTTGCTGACTCGGTGGATAGCAAGGTATGAATTCCAAAGGAACGCTGCCTTCCTGGGATCTTCTGAAGGCGCCGCTTGGCTGGGACAATGGCGGGATGTCCCTGATCGACTCCCTGAAGGGGCGGCTCCTGAAGTTGACTTTGATATTTATTTCTGAATTTTCTCCCGGACTGAGTTGTGCTGACTGAATTCGGATCTGCTCTGCACACCTTCACGAAAAGAATTCCTACGACTAGATCCGATGTCGGATTGATGCACAAGAGATACCGATGGATAGAGGACTCAGAGATCTACAACATATATTTTTGGTGGCTCCATCCATAAAACGGATAAAAATAAAAACGACTGCAAACTGTCTTTTTTTTCTGACCCGGACTGACAAAAACACAGGGCAGAGATGAACCTGCCTGAAATAGACCTTTGACCGAGGGCTAAATGATTTTTTTTGACTCAATGAAAATTATAGTGGAAGGGGGTATACGTGAGGAACACTAGGGAATGTTTGTGGATTTTCTAAAATTTTCTAAGTGGGTGGGGAAATTGCAACAAGCCGACTCTATCCCTTAGATCTGCAAAAGGGTAGATTACTGAGAGGACAAACAAAAATACGGGGAAAATATCAAATGCACTCCAAATGACACGAAATTTTAATTGGTGGTTAGGGGAGATGGACAGAACAAACCCTCAAAATTAGGGCTCAATCAGACAACAAGAACTAGAGATACAATTTCAGAGAAGAGGTTCTATCTTGATGGAGATAGAACTCCGATGACGGTGGCGGCGGCGCGACGGCGGTGCGATGGCGGCGGCGGCGGCGGCGGCGGCGGCGGCGGTAGAAATAGAATTCAGAGGGGCTAAGGAGAAGATAGAAGGGCATCACACCTAAGATTTAGCATAAATCCATCTGTACGAGCGGGAGGGAGAGAGGAACAAGGGCACACCCTTCAATGGCTCAAGCCAATTTCACAAATTTTCTTCATTAATCTCTAATGATACTATACATAGGCTTATATAGAGAATGGCAAGGGGTGGGGGGCTGAGAATTTCATGGGAAAGAGGCCATTTTCTTCTCCTATGTGGTCAAAAACCCAAAATAAATAAATTACATATGGAGAGGGCACTCCTTTGACTAGGTAGGTAAGGTAGGTGGCCTCCCTTTGACATTTTCAACCACTTGTCTCCTATGTGTCCAATTGACCTTCTAGATGCCAACTAGGACTTTGACCAGCCCCACATGGACCCATATGGCTTATGTGGACCAATGGGAAAGGAGTGAGGGCCCCCTTGCTGGACCTACTGACATTTTGAACAGAAACCCAAACAATCCAAGGGAATGACGCATTGGCTTATAAAGCCTTATAATTGCACATATACTTTCCCAAGGATATAAAAGCAAATAGAAGGACTCAAATGTAAAATAAAAAGTCAGTGCTCGGCATCGATTCCCATCACCTTCCCCACGGGCCAGGTCGTCTATACCCACCAAGCATGTTCACGATACTCCTACATCCGACTCTCCTAACCCTTCCAAGTCTCCCAAATCCCATAGAAAGTCCAATGTGTATGCATGGTCCACTTTAGGAGGTCTAGGAATTCCACATTCCGCCAACCACCGGTTGCATCTAGTGTATGCATGGCACACATTTGGGTGTCCTGGTCCACCTTTGCATATGCATGAGTCAGACTAACCGTAGGTTTGTTTAGGGTCATGTGTCAGTCTTTATTTCGTACAGTTTGTCCTTCGAGTGCATGTCCATACATCGAGTCGAGTCGGTCTTTTGTACGCTCGCGTTGGTAGTCCCTTTCGAGTATGAGACTTGTCGGACTTTGGGATCGGTTCTACTTCACATATCAGATCTAGTCACATAAGGGACAAGCGGTGATTCCTAGTGAGCCTTTGAGCCGCCTCCCTTCATTTGAGAGTGACCCCACCCCGGAGTGTCCACCTCTAGCTTCATTCCCCAGCAGCGTGTGCATATCGAATCTATACGAGATGAGCAGGTGTCGATTACTTGGAGTGGAGCGTACTCCGCGCTTCCAGGTTCGGTGACGCATCTGTCGGAGCTACTCGAGCAGCCGCACCCCTTACTCGACGGGGTCGAGTTCTTCTCACCCGGAGAGCATTGACGGGAATCGACGCCAAGCACTGAAAATTTTAATTTACATTTATGTCCTTTTAGTTTACTTTTATATCCTTGGGAAAGTATGTTTACAATTGTGAGGCTTTATAAGCCAATGTGTCATTCCCTAAGGATCTTTGGGTTTGTTTGAAAAATGTCAGTAGGTCTAGTAAGGCGGCCCCCACTCCTTTCCCATTGGTCCACCTAAGCCATAGGAGTCCATGTGGGGCTGGTCAACTATCCTAGGTGGCTTTTAGATGGTTGGACCATTCAAGGGGACAAGTGTTACCAAAAGTCTAATTTGGAAGCTACATGGTCAAGGGGGCGCCCCCCCTTAATTACTTGTTTAATGTGGTTCCAAACCACATGGGAAAATAACTTTTGAACTCCCTCTTTTATCCCTCCCAATTCTAGATCTAGAGATATTTAGAGTCTTTTTACATTTCATACAAATAGCTTGTATTTCCATTTTATGTGAGTTAATGAAGAGAAAATTGTGAATTTGGTTGGAGCCAAAGAAGGGTGGCCCTCCTCCTCTCTCCTCCCCCCCTTGAAGATGAAATTCTGCCATTCCAGGGTGTGAGATCCATTCCATCTCTTCTTCTCATCCTCTGAATTCTGATTCTGTCGCCACCGCCATCGCACCGCCATCCCGCCGCCGCCACCATCGTCGGAGTTCTGTCCAAATCCGGATAGAACCTCAACTCCAAAATGTTATCTTTTGTTCTTGTTGTCAGATTGAGCCCAACCTTTGAGGGCTTGTTCTACCTGCCACCCCTAGTCTCCAGTTTAAATTTCGTGCAATTTGGCTTACGTTTGGTATTTTTCCCCTATTTCTTGTTCCCCCCTATAATCTGCCATTCTGCAGATCCACGGGACAGTGTCACCTATTCGTAATTCTCCCACCCCCTTAAAATTTTTAAAAAATCCAAAACAAATCCTCAGTGTTCCTCACATTCCCCCCTACCTCTCATAATTTTTTCATCCCCTGAAAAAATAATTTACCCCTCGGTCAAAGGTCAGTTTTAGGCAGATCCCCTTCTATCTTGAGTGTGTGTAAACAGATCTACAGAAAAAACACAGTCTTGCAGAGCCTTCTAATTCTCATCCTTTCCTTGGATCGAGCTGAAAAAAAATATATCTTGTAGATATGGGAGACCTCTTTCCAACGCCACTGGTCTTGCCTCGATCTGATTCCGGATCTGGAAGAATTAATTCTTGCCGCCGAGGCGTGCAAATCTGTTCCCTGTGCAGGTCCAAAATTACAGTTCGGGAAAAATTCATAAATAAATATCAAAAATCAACTTCAGGAGCCACCCTCCTAGGAGTCGACCAGGGAGATCCTGCCAATGTTTCAGCCAAGCAGCGCCTCCCGAAGATCTCAGGAAGGCGACGTTCCTTTGGAGGCCAAGGCTTGCTATCCAGCGAGTCAGAACCGAGTCGACGCAGTACCGAGTCGGACCAGCAGGCCGAGTTTGCCCCAAACGCCCATCCAACTTGCTGCCCGTCAACCCAGGGTCGGTCCTCTCGGGCCCACTTGTAGCCCTTTACCTTCCTGCGTGGAGTGGGCAATAAAATTCACTGTTGTAATTAAGTTTTTACCATTGTACAGGGAATTACTGTAACTGGCCGGGGTCGTGTTCCCCACGCCCGGAGTGTGGAGATATCATGTTCGCTCTCTTACTCGGCGTTTGCTTTACTCGTATTTATTTATATATGCCACTGCATGTGATAGGTAACTAGCTCGTTATCTATTTTTATCACCGCTGCGAGAGAGTGAGTGTGACCTATCCCGTGACTCGATCCGAGTACACGTGAAAAGCCGATACCCGAGACTCACTGCCAGTTTCTCAACCGCATGGTCCCACGTCTTCCCTCGCTTAGAGGCGATTGCGAGCTAGAGTCCCAGGTCACGTGTCCGTCCCGCATCGCTCCTCTTCCACGTTCAGCTCTTCTCCAAGATCCTTCTCCGATGAGGAAGCTCTGATCTTCCTCAAGCAGCCTCATCGCAGCACCCAAGCCTCCTGCCTGTCGATCTCTTCAACACTTCTTCCGCAAGCAACCTAGGCATCTTCTGCTCTCTTGGATGAATGCCCTTGATGTTCTTTTGGCCACCCTGGGCTTCACCACCTCCAGAGTGCGTGTCTGGCATACGATAGGCAGAGAGCCTGATTTTGTGGTCCCCACATGGCAGAAGGAATCCTCCAGCCTTCTAGAACCCTCTTCTTGCTAACAACCTCCGACCCAATCAGAGAATACTTGTCCCATTCTATACTACCTCGGATCCTGTGCCACTGGGTCCATAAAGATGGGATCCAAGACCCATTTGAACTGAAAATCGGAAGGGCCCAATTCGTTGTAGACGACGATGTGAGAAGTGTCGACACTTCCCACAAGGAGTGTCGATTCTTCTGAGTCAGACAGAAGCTGAATTCTTCGCGAGGTTGGTCTGTGGTGTCGACACTTATGATGCAAGTGTTGACACTCCAAGGCTTCCCAGAGTCATTTCCTTCAGGGGTGTGCTGACTCTACCTGCTAGAAGTGCTGACACTTCCATCCCTTCCAAGACTTGATGCTTGTGCTGATTGAAGTAAGATTTATCTGTCCTACACACTTGAAGAATTCGATTATATATTAGAAAGACAACAATAAGTCATGGTGTGTTATCACCAAAACCTGGGGACACAACAATTTTGTTATTTGTTCTTTGAATCTGGGGATTGTCGTCCGTAGCATGCTACTGTTAGGGGACGTAACCTAAAGCTTATGTTGTGTATGGTTTGTCATCATTGTGGCCATGGTAGTGGCTTTAGCTGGTTGCTGAGTAATCTGAAGTTTGACTGGTGATCTGGGAACCGGTGAGCCTTGGCGGCATATTGCTAGAGTCTTGACTGGGACCTGGGAACTGGTGAGCTTTTGTGGCATATTGATGGAATCATAACTGGGATCATGGTGGCTTAACCATGATGAACGGGCCACTGGGAATTCTGGATTGAGGGGTACTTAAAGTATATGGATGTAGAATAAAGAGGGTCAGGGGATTGGTTGAGACCGAGGTTTGCTGGAACAGGTGACTAGGATAATATGTGAGTGCTGGGGTATACGAGCCCGCTAGAACGGAGCGAAGGCTAAAGGTAAGATGAGCCAACCAGGGTAATATAAGACTAACTGGGGAGTGTAAGGTTAATGAATCAGGAATATGCATTGGTTAGGGACTGGTATGGTTTAACTGTAGAGGCCTATAATTTGTTGAGAGGTGGGTGGGTCCTTACCCTAACTGGTGGAGAGATATTTTTTTTATCTCATTACCGGCCCTACCGCCCTTTCGGGTTTTCGCCAGGGCCGGCCCCCTTTGGCTTTTTCCGATGTGCTCTTGCAAGTTTTCACGTCGAGGGGTTTCCCGATTTTGCCTGAGGCGCCCTTGCGGGTTTTCATCTCAGCCAGGTTGTTGGCCTTTTTGCCCCTAGTCTCCGCCTGGTGAAGAGGACGATCGAGCCCGATGGAGTATCTCTATTTTTAACCCCATTTTTTATTTTTGGTTTTTGTTTTTTGCTTACCTGGGAGCCGGACGGATGGATTGTTGCTGGTGTCGGGCATCCTCACTCTTGTAGTCGCGAGGAAGAAGCTGGGAAGCTAACCGCTATAAGTGTGTGATAGTGACGCTGGGAGGGCCTGGCTTGCCCTATTGCTTCACTAAGGAGAAAGACTGGAGAAAGTGACTGGTCTCACCCTTCAGGGGGGTGGGGGAGGCTGGTTTTGCTGGTGATGGCCAGGGTGCATGCTTTAGTCTAGGTGGCGGGCGAATTCGTGCTATGGAGCGTGGTACAGCTTCATGTGTTTACCATTGAGAGGTGGGAATGACTTGTTGCCCTTGTGGTCTACAACCGTGTAGGCCCCACCCTCCTGGACATCATGAATGATGCATGGACCTTGCCAGTTAGGTTGTAACTTTTCACTGGAGCGCCCTGCCATGACTTCCTTTTCCTTAATCATGGCAAGATTGCCTTGTTTGAAGGCTCGTTGTTTGACGAGCTTATCATAGGCTCGAGCCATGTGATCTTGGTATACTTGTAGGTGCCGGCCTCGAGCCGCTTGCCTTCAAAATTGGCAAGCTCTTCTAGCCTTCTCTGGTATTAATCTTCATCTGGGCCGGTACAGCCGGTGTGGACCACCACGTAGTAAGAGGCTGGCTGGATCTCGATGGGGATGGCAGATTTTGCCCCATAAACGAGGGAGAATGGTGAGCACCCTGCAGGCGTCTTGTAAATCATTCGATAGGCCCATAGCACCTCAAACACTTTTTCACCCCAATCGCGCTTCCTGTGGCTAACAATTTTATCCAGAACCTTTCAGAGGGTTTTATTGAAGGCCTCTGTCAGGCCATTGGCTTGAGGGTTGTAGACTGAAGAAGTTCTCCAGTCAATGTGGAATTTGGCCGCTAGTTGATAGACGGCCCTATTATTGAAGGGTGTGCCATTATCTGACACTATGCGGCTAGGAGTACCAAATTGGTAGATAGTGTTGTGCCAGACAAATCTGGCTACCACCTCGTCGGTGACCTCCGGTAGGGGGAGGGCCTCCGCCCATCGGGAGAAGTAGTCGGTGGCAGCCAAGAAGTACTTATGGCCCTTGGAAGATGGCCGGAAGGGTCCCGCAATGTCCATACCCCATTCTGTGAATGGCCATGTAGGGGCCGTGGGACGCAACGGGTTCAGAGGTCTTCTGGGCACCGGGCCAAAGGCTTGGCATCAGTGACACGTAGGGCATATTGGGTGTAATCCACATACATGGTCGGTCAATAGAAGCCTTTAAGCTTGATGTTGTTCTTCATTATGTCTCATACCTGGTAAGTGCCACATAGCCCTAAATGGACTTCCTGCATGATGGTTTGAGTCTCGGCTGGGGAGACACATCTCAGAAGAACCAACTTGTCCTTTTCATGGACAAGTGTATACAGGGCATCGCTGATCAACTCATATGACGTTGCCCGGCGAAGTAGCTGGAGTCTTTGGGCTCGGTCAGGAGGGAGCCAACTGCGCTTGAATTTGATGATAGGCTCATGCCATTCTTCTTCTTCTGGAGGAGTATTCTGGTTGTAGTCATGGGCCTTGTAGATGGTGTGGCTGGACTCATTCTCAAGTGTGCTCAGCATCAATCTTATGTGTTTGACAGTGATGTCGACTTCACCCTCAGGCGGGAGCTTGATGGCCACAGCCAATTTCACCCGAGCATCTACTGGGCGTTGCTGCTCCTGGGAACATGATCTATTTCGAAGAAATAGAATTTATAGATGAGTCTAGTGACGGCAGCATGGTATGACACAAACTCCTGCTTCCGGATGTCGTAAATGCCGAGGACTAGCCAGACTATTAGCTGGTAGTCCCCGTAAGCTTTGAGGCACTTGATGCGCATGTCGAGAGCCATCTGAAGCTCGATGATTAGAGCTTCATACTCAGCCTCGTTGTTGGTCAGGGATGTCATGAGGGCGCATGAGTTGTACAAAACTCCACCCTGAGGAGTCAGGAAAACGATGTCAGCACCCGCCATGATGGCTGGCTTTTGATTATTCTAGGTAATCCCCCGGGAAGCGCCATCGAAGTAGAGCTCCCAACAAGGTACATTGGCTATGAGGGCGTCTTGCTGTTTGTAATGCAAGACATCTCCAGTCTGTTCAACTGGTACTGGTGACTGGGAAGCGAGGGACTCCTCATCGGGGAGTTCTGTGTTGAAAGGCGAATCGTTCGGCACTGGATGGGACACCAAGAATTCAGCCTTGCCTTGTCCCTTGATTGCTTTCCTGGGGACATAGGTGATATCATACTCCATTAACATGAGAGCCCATTTTTCCAATCGGCCTGAGAGGATGGGCTGCCTGAGGAGATACTTGAGTGGGTCGTGCTTGGATATGAGCTTAACCCGATGGGACAAGAGGTAAGGTAATGCCGTAGCTTCTTGACGAAAAACACCAGTGCTAAGTAAATTTTTTCCATGGGGGAGTAGCAGTACTCAGCACCGATCACTTTCCAGCTAAGATAGTAGAGCGGCTGCTCTTTACCCTCCTCATTGATTTGAGCCACAAGGGCTCCTAGCGAAGCGTCTAAGGCGGCAATATAGAGTATACGGGATTTGCCCTTGAGTGGTGCCCCCAGGACAGGAGGAGTAAGGAGGTGCTCCTTGATTTGCTCGAAAGTAGTCTGACATTCAGGGTCCCTTATGAAATGGGTGTCTTTCTTCATAAGCTTGCTGAAAGGCGTGCATCAAGCAGAGAGATTGGAGATGAACCTTCGAATGTAGGCCAGTCTTCCTTTGAAGGACCTGAGCTCGATGAGGTTCTTGGGTGGTGGAAGCTCCCGGATCACTTTGATTTTGCTGGGGTCCACCTTAATTCCTCGGTACCTGATGACGAAGCCAAGAAACTTGCCACTGGATACGCCGACGGTGCATTTCATGGGGTTCATCTTAAGCCCATATTGCCGGAGTCAATTGAAGACCTGTCATAGATCATGTAGACGGTCTTCTCACCTTTTGGTATTGACGATGAGGTCGTCGACATAGCATTCGACGATGTTGTGCAACATCTCGTCGAATATTTTGGTCATGGCCCTCTGGTAAGTAGCACCGACATTTTTCAAACCGAAGGGCATGCACTTGTAATTGAAGATCCCTTTGGGGGATCGGAAGGCTGTGTGGTTCTTGTCCTTAAGGGACATCCAGATCTAGTTATAACCGGACGACCCGTCCATGAAAGATAAGGTTTCATGTCCGGTGGTCATATCGACCATGGTTTCTGTAATTGGTGCTGGGAAGTCGTCCTTCAGACATGCTTTATTGAGATCTCAAAAGTTGACGCAGATGCAGACTTGACCACTTTTCTTCTTGACTATGACAATGTTGGCGAGCCAGATCGGGTAGATACACGGCTCGATGAAGTTGACCTCCGCCATTTTGTTGACTTCGGCCGAAACTTGGAGTTCCAACTCATAGTGCATACGCCACTATGGCTGTTTGACTGGCGTTGTTGAGGGAGAAATGGCTAGCTCATGCTCCGCTACGGAGGGGTCTAGCCCCGACATCTCCTTATATGTCCAGGTGAAGTAGTCTTTGTATTCGAGCAGGAATTGCTTGTAGTCCCGCTTTTCTGCTTCGGTGAGGAGAGCGCTAACGAAAGTTGGCTGGTGGACTTGATCTTGAAAAAAGTTGATTTCAATGAGTTCGTCAACAATTGCTTGGCCACCGTCCTCGAGCTCGGGAGGAGCGGGTTGGAAGTCGATGAAATCCTCATCATCGGTGTCGGCGTCATATGCCTCTTGGTTTTAGAGGCCACTGGTTGAAGCGGATGGATCTGGAGAAGCATTGTCACTGGGCTTTGGGAAAAATTGTTCTGAATTGCTAGCGCGTAGTTGCCTATTGGTGCCATTGAAGCTTCCCTAGGGTTGCCTGCTAAAGTTGACAACACTTCATGGCCAGTGCTCTAGGCACCTTCCTCATCGGCTGAGTTCTTCGATAGGCTAGGAGGCACAGGGAGCTTCTTCAGCCCTGATGTCTTCGCAGGAGGGCGACAAAGACTCATCGATTGCTTGAACTGGGGTGCTGGCCTTGGCGGGGAGCGAGATCAGGATCTCCTCTTCCTCATCCCGAGAGCTATCGAATTTTGTATCGGCATTAGCTTGGTTGTCAGTTGGCTGTGTTGAGCCTACGACATTGACCGTGTGGTAGACGTGGAAGTCCAGGTCTTGGTTGTATCCAAGTCCCTAGGTATCTTTGTGGGAGAACGGGGGTTGCCCCCAAACCTGAGAAGGAGTCCACAACTGGCGGAAGTATCTTCGCTGTGAGGAACCTTGCCATTGGAGATTGTGTTGCTTCAAGCACATCTCCCGAATATGTTGTGGCAGGTCATTCATTACTTGGACTGCTTCAGGGGTGTCATCGGCTCGTTTAGACCAACTGAAGTCATCCTCTGGTGGGGCCTGAGGGGCCATGTCTCCCTTGTAGAAGACAATGGGCTTATCCTAATTAGCCTTCTTCTTGTTCCTGAGTTGTCGCTTGTAGGCAAGGATAAATGTTGTAAGTGGCTCAACCCTATGCTCTTTCGATGCGCACGAGAGCTGGATGTAGTCTGGTGGCAAGCATATGCTCTTGCCGATGGCTAGGCTAATGAGGTTAGCCTCAAAGTCGATTTTATGCCTCTTGGGGCGATCTGGAGTTGATTTGGAGTTACGGAATAGCCAATGAAGCTTGACCTTCTCCTCGTCAACGGAGAAGAGATCATCGTCGTCTTCCTCTGAGAGCCAGCCATTTCTTTTACTTTTGATCACGGGGTATGGACTGAGTTTCCTAAAATAAAGCGCAACATCGGCGAGATTGCACTCTGCTGGAGTGAATGGCGACAGGTCTGCAAAGACAGTATGCTGTTCTCCATTCTTTGCATATTTGATGCACTCATGGCGGGTTAATGGGACGACCAAATTTTTATGTAACTAGGGTCTGCCCAGTAGCACTTTGTAGGAGGTGTTGGCGTCGATGATTTAGAATGTCACCTTGGAGGTGAAATCATTGAGCACAAGATCCACATCCACTCGGCCGAGGATGTCCTCGGTATATTGGTTGAAACCAGAGATCTTGACCGCTTGAACCTTCTGGAGGTATGGGGTCAGATACAAAGTCTTGAAGGTTTTCAGTGGCATGATGTTGACAGTAGTGTTGACACCTGTTTTAATCCTGCAAGTCAAGTTATTTCTCTTATTCACCTCCGTGATGCCCTGAATTAACACTTGTTTTGGAGCCTTCTTTGAGCCTACCTCAAGCCCATTTCTTGACCATTTTTCAAGCCCATTGAGCTTTGGTAGGTTTTATCTTTGATTCCCCAACTTTCCGGCCTATTTCGGGTAAATTCGGATCTCAAACGGACGTCCATAACTCAGTTCCCCGAAAGCCTATCTACCCCCTGGTAGCGGTCATCCCTTGACCGCTACCTGATGGTAGGAGTCTTCACAAGATCGCTACCCCCAAAACTCTACCCGTTTTGCCTGTTCAGCCTCCTGTCACCTGGCGGTCACCCCCTAGACGGTTTACCTTCCCCTTCCGGTCCTCCCTTGACCGTTTTTATCCCTTGGCGGTCCCGCGATAGACCATTTGCTCAACAGAGAGTCCAGAACCTCCTGAACTCCGATTTCTTCGCCCGAGGACTCCTTGGAGACCTTGTTTGACCCATTTTTCTCTGAGATTATGCCTCCAGATCGATTCTAATCCACCTTAGGGATATATTCCCACTTTTATGTCGAGTTTTAATCACATATATCTCCTATTTTATTGAGTTTATCTCGGATTTAAACCCTAGGGTTTCTGTACCTCTATATAAAGAACCCAGTTCACAGGTCGAGAAAGGGGGCTCTTCTTTAACCTGGGGCGAAGCCATGCCGTATCTCTGACTCTCCTCTTCGACCTCAAGCTATTAAGGGCAGTGTTGTCTATGTTTTCCATCTCTCAAGGATTCTTTTCATCATTTCTCTTCTTAGTTGTTCACCCACCAATTCCCAAAATCATCACAGTTCTGCAATTCTACACTTTTTTGCATTTTTCTCTATTTTGCATAGCATTTTCTTGTAGTTGTGCTGCGTGATTTTCCTTTCTATTTGTTCATACATCATCACAACACATACACCTATCTTTTGCACCCTTTCACAGGGGTTAAAAACCCTTCCTCGGTGCATTCTCCCTCAATTTCTAGCCCTATTTTATCACTGTGGGATTTGATACTACACCTACATATTCTACTGGGTTTTTCTCTTGTGTTTGACTTTGTTTTGTAGGAGAGCAAGGATTGAACGTGAGCCCTCTTCCTCTAGCCGGTTGGAAGGAGAGGAGGTTAATCCCACATCATTCCCCGCACCCGTTGTTCAAGCGCGGTCACATCTTCATCCTTTTCCAAGGTACACTGCGTCGTCTCTCTCATCTCTTCATCCTTTGGCGTTCCTGCAACCTTGGTGGCGATCACGGTTATTATTTCTTATCTTCCATCGCCCCTTTGTCCTTTGTTCATGCTATTTCATACTTCATGCATATATATGTTTAGTTTGGGGGCGGGGTAGATAAAACATCTACAACCCTTATTTTTTGGAGATCACGGTGGGACGACTAGTGCCCATCACATTTTTCATGCTCTCTTGTAAGTTGGGTGTGGCTATGTGCATGTTTAGGTAGTTTTTTCTCCATTTTCCTGCTATTCTGGGTGTTTTTAGATCTGTCAGGGGATAGCGATCCTCTCTAGGGCCGCCAGGTGCGGTTAGCGGCCATCACTAGGCCACCCCACCTCTCTGCTGGCCTTGCGGTCTTGCATTATACCGCTACCCCATAGAAAATGGTCATCCAGAAGACCTCTACCTACTTTCTGGCAAGTCTGCGCACAGCCTCACGGGGGCATCTTTCTTGCGTGATTTAATTGACCTCCTAGGGTCAGATTACTCTATTTTTGGGCCTATTATATAGCTCTTTGTATTGTCTTTCAGTCCATATATCATTTGCATTATTTGGGTCATGTTTGCATAATTTAATTGTGTCTCCATCTTTGAGTTTTCTGCATAAAGTCTGCAGCAGGCCCGAGACAGACTCACCGGTACATCTTTGGTTGATGATTTAGTTGGGTTCCCGTGGTCTGATTGCTCATTTCTTGATTCCATATTGTTCTCCTTTCTATTATATTAATTTCCATATTTCATTTGCATTATTTGGGTCATGTTTGCATAGTTAAACCTTGTCTTTATTTTTGAGTTTTGTACATAAAATCTACATGCAGATCCAGGGGCAGACTCACAGGTACGCTTTGCATTGATGATTTAATTATCTTCCAGGTTCTGATTGTGTCATTTCCTGGTCTTGCCTTGTTGTCCTTCATATTATCTTCATTTTCATATATTGTTTGCACACATATCATTATGTTTGCATAATTAAATCTTGCCTTCATTTTGTAGTTTTATGCTAGATTTCTGCATGCACTCCGGTGCACATAGGGCCATGCATTGCATATTATAGTTACATTCCTACCTTGGTATGTGATCCTCTCGCCTCCATATTCCTTGGGGTCGACTAGGTGATCTTATACGGGACCTCCGTAAGTCCCTGTGAGCCGTGAATTCCCACACGGATGCCAGGTCGATTGTACCTTTCCACCCCTTAGGGTTGCATTTACATATGTGTGAGGGAGTTAACCCTAGTCAACCCAAAGTTGGGACCTTGTTCCCATAGGATACCTATCTTGAGGGAATTATTCTTAATTCAAAACATTAAATGGTCCAGGGAAACTCCAAAATCACTTAACGATCATATCAACTTGTTTGACTTTGGTGAAACCCCCTTGCATATTGTTGTTGTGTGTTCATATTGTTTTGTATTCTTTGCATAATCCCCCACATTTTGTGTGTTGCATTTCCTGCATCATCTAGTTTGTCTCATCTGTTTGCATAGTCCTCCCCCCGTGTTATCTTGGTCTGTCCGCCCATCTGTCTCAGAGTATAGTAGCGGTCCTTACTAGGGTGTTTCTGTCCATTATCGGTCTCCCCAGGACCGTCTCTTCCCCTGTGGGCCCCGTCTTCTTCCTTGGCCCTCTCCTCATCGAGCCCTTGCTTCTCGAGCTGTATTCCCATTGATATTCTTGTAGAAAGTCTCCATTTACCCTCATGGAGCACCGTCATCCCATGTATCCTTCTCCTTCCCAATCTTATTCCTATTCCCGCGTGGAATCTTCTTCCCACACGGGCCCATCCTCCCGTGGTCCTTCTGACCCGTCCGAAGAAAAGGCTAATCTCATGGCTCACTTATCATGCCTTGTTCGCCAAATGGACCCGGCCCAAGCCCAACGTCTTATTGCAAACCATCTCAATGGGCCTTCTCATTCTAATGGCCAAATTAATCCTAATGGACCTTCTCCTTCTTATGTTGCTGGCCCAATCCTAAATGGCCAACTTCCTCTTAATGGGCCTTCTTCTTCCCATGCTGCTAGCCCAATTCCTAGTGCCCAATCTCACCATAATGGGCCTCATTCTTCTTCTCCTCATGATACTAGCCCAATGAGTCCTTATGCTCATGCTCCTTCCTGGCCCATGCACCCTTCCACTCCTGGAATGGGCTTCCCTTCTTCTTCTCAGCCCAGACCCTCTCATCCGGACCACTATCATCCTGGTCTAAATTCACAACTTCTTGCTCAAGCTGGCCTACCTTCCTCTCGATCTCTCCCTACCCTGGAGATGATTTCTCAAGCCCAACGCCGGCTTGATGAACTACAACGTCGCATCGATCCTAAACCCTCTTTAAGTGTTCCATTCACTTTTCAAAATCTTTGGCTCCTGCCATCTTCGTAAATTCCTGGATATCGCCGTTATGGTGGAGTTGGTGATCCCTTTGTGCACTTGAAGGAGTTCATTTATGAGTCGGCCCAATTTCGACATGACCCACATTTGATGGCACATTTATTTGGTCTGCCTTTGGAAGGTCCGGCTCGGGATTGCTTCTTTTCATTGTCGCAAGGGCAAGTTATGAATTTTGAAGTGGTTCAAGAAAGATTCATTCAACAGTTTCAAGACTAGGTTGGGCCCAAGTATTCCATGGTGGATCTGGCCCATGAGAAGATGGAGCTGGACGAGGAGTTCTCTGATTTTACCAACCGCTGGCGTCGCCTGGCCGCGCATGTCCCGAGGCACATCCCGGAGTGGGAGTAGATCAGGATGTTAATTTCCAATGCAACGCCCGAGTATCGCTTCGTCTTGGCCCTAAATGATATAACCTCCTAGCAACAACTATACAGCCAAGCCCGCTTTATCCATCAACAACTCCACAATTCCCTTGAGTCAAGTCCCGCCCACCTTCTACATCCACTTACACTTCACCATCTACATATAACCTTCATACATCCTCCATGAGTCAGCCTTCCACATCTACCACCTACTCGCCCTCCCCCTCATATCAACCATCTACATATCCCTCCATGAGCCAGCCTTACACCACATACACCTCCACGTATCAACCCTCCATGAGTCAGCCTTCCACCTCCGCGTGCCCGCATGTGTCTCCGCCTCTACTCAAGGGAACACCACCCCCCGAGCAAGTGGATGTCGTCTACATTCCCCCTCATCCCGCTCTGCATGCACCATTGCCTTGCCTCTCTGCTAGTCGCCATGTGCCTTTGCCAACGCAACCCCCACAACCTTCTCCTCGGCATTCACCTTGCCCGAAGCGAGCTCCTCATCCTTTGTTGTTGGAGTCTTTCACCGATATTTTTTAGGCTTTGGTGGCCACTCACGCATTGCAACTTCTTCTAGTTGTGCCTTACCGACTCGCGGTCGGGGATATGCTCCAGTTCTGTGATTATCATTGCCAGCAGGGGCATGTGGTCGAGGATTGCCCCGAGTTCTGGGAGTTTGTTTACGACCTGGAGGACAAGAAGAGGATCAATTGGGTCATAACTCACAAGGTCATTTTACATCTCCATAGCAAGCAGCAGCAGCAGCAGGCGCCGCCCAGGCAGCTGTCTCCATCTTTTCAAGGCCAAGGGCACCCCTGCGATTCTTCATCTAGCGTTGCGCCCACTTCATCGCCTACTCCATCACCCATTTCTTCACCTAAGACATCTCCTACACCATCTCCATCACCTCCACAAACCCAAGCCTCTACTCAGGCTAGTGCCTCCACCTCTTCTACTTCCATTTCTACTCCTAACGCCACCCGGCGCGTCGTGTCGATACGCCGAAGATGGGCGCCATGACCCTCCTCTTCACCTTCTCCACCATCTCCACCATCTTCACCTCTACCTCCTCCATCACTACCATCGTCTCCCAAGCTTGAGCAAGCCTCGCCTTTACCTTCGCCTTTACCTCCACCTATTCCCGAGCCCATCATTGCCATATCACCTTTGCCACCTTTACCCCCACCTTCACTTACACCTCCACCTTCGCCTTTGCCACCACCCGAGCCTGTCATTGCCATTATTCCTCCACGGCCTGAGGCCTCTACCCCTTTTAAACCTTCACCTCCGCCATTCAAACCTATTACCTCCATTTCTTCTTCATTTATTTCCACCCCACGGAGCGGGTGTGTACTACCTTTGGTGGCCCTCGGGTCTGGTCCCCGAGGACACGATGAGTCAAGTCAGGATCGTTCGGTGTCGGCAGTGCATTTCAAGATTCATGATTTCATCTGTTGCATGCCAGTCCGCATCCTGGTCCCTGGCTATTTTGGGGCTGATGAGACAATGTTTCCAAGGACGGTTGTCAAGAAGAGTTCTCTTGCATTGGTGCTAGTCTCTTCTCAAGCGAGACCGGTGACAATCTTTTTGCTCACTGGAGGTCTTACCATTTATGTTGTTATATCTTCTTGCTCCATTGCTATTCAGATTGCTGGCCAAGAGGGGTTCTCTACCCGAATTATGCTCACTCGTATGGTTGCCAGACATGTTATGCATTCTATGTTAAAGGGGCAATTGGCCGTATCTTCTGCACTCTTGAAGGACATTCTACACATTCTATGCAATCTCCCTCGGTTTGTTAGTGGGTCGGCCCGTCAACACCGTATATTGCCCTCCCTCAGGTTCATCCTTCTCTCCTATCAAGGGAGTTATGCTTCAAGGCCGATCGCCGAGTGGCATTGCCAAATCTCATGCTCCTTCTACCGAGTGACAAGACTCCATGGTTTCTCAAAATTCATCATTCTGATGAGTTATTTGTTCAAGAATGTCCATCTATTGTTAGCACCGGGTGTCTTGGGGAAATCGCCCCAGTAAGGCTGCATGTTCATAATCGGGCCAGGCCATCTGCTAGATGGGCTAGCTATTTGAGGAGACATTTCAAGATAATAAGTCCAAAGGTTCGAGTCCGCACCAGGCGGGTCCATTACAAGCCAATTTAAGCTAAGCAGAGGCGGCAGCGCAAGTTCAAGGGCCGTCAATTGTGCATTCAGGGGTCCACCTCTTCCGCCCCTTCTTCTCATTCATCTTTCCTTCTACTTGTTGGATATTGTGTTTTGATGATGACAATATTATGTTTTGATGATTGTTGGATAGTGTGTTTTGATGATTGTTGGATATTGTGTTTTGATGTTGACAAACACTATGACTCATATGTTTGATGTCATATGTGTTTATTTCATTCAGTACTTGTTACATGCATTAACTGTGAGCATGGCGTAGTCAGTACATTGCTTAAGTCTATACAGTGGTGCATGTCCGAACATCCATGGTTCAATGTGTAGACTTCCCTATATGCATCTGTGCATTCATTTGTCTGGCTGCATAACACTAAGTCTATACATCCGCATGCTAGCACACACTAAGTCTGTACAGGGTTTCGTTGCATCATGTGTTGCACGCGTTCAAAGTCCATACATTGCCCACATGCATACACAAGCATCCAAAGTCTGTACGGCATTCATCATTTAGCAAGTCTGTACATCGCTCACTTGCATGTTCATCAAGTCTACACATTGCATTGTCTCATGTGAAGTATGTACAGCACTCGCCATCATGCTACTGCTAAGTCCATACATTGGCCAAGTCTGTACAGAGTCTTTTGCATCATCTTATGCAGCGTCTCTAAGGCAAAGTCTATACATCGCATGCATTGCACACTACAAGTCTGTACAGCCCAAGTCTGTACACCCACCGTCTCTTTCAGCGTCTCACACTTGCAAGTCTATACATTGCCTTTGGGCATCAAAGTCTATACATTGGCAGCTGAACTAGGCAAGTCTATACATTGCCTTTGAGCACAAAGTCTATACACTGCTTCTAGCATGCACGGGTTCAAGTCTATACATTGCTTATCTTTACCTACGTTCAGACACCAAGTCTATACATTGCTCACAGCACACACCAAGTCTACACATCGCCGTGTTCACTTGTTTCAAGTCTGCACATTGGTTCAGGCTTTCTAAGTCTGTACATTGGCCTTCAAGCTTTCCAAGTTTGCACATTGGTTCAGGCTTTCCAAGTCTGTACATTGGCCCTCAAGCTTTCTAAGTCTATACATTGGCCTTCAAGCTTTCCAAGTCTGCACATTGGTTCAGGCTTTCCAAGTCTGTACATTGGCCCTCAAGCTTTCCAAGTCTGTACATTGGCCTTCAAGCTTTCCAAGTCTGTACATTGGCCAAGTGTCTTGTGCTTTGAAGCTTTATCAAGTATATACATTCATTTATCAAAGTCTACACATTGCATCATGTTTCAAAGTGTATACATCGCTGTGCATTCCTTGATTTCAAAGTATGTACATTCTGGTTGCTTCATAGCAAGTCTGCACATCCCGCTTGCACTAAGTCTGTACATGGTCCTGGCGCTTGCAAGTCTGTACATTGATTTGGTGCTCGCAAAGTCTGTACACCGGCTTGGCGCTCATAGAGTCTTACTGCTTCTATGTGCTAGTCCATGCATTGTCAAGTCTATACAGTGTCTCTTAGCGTCTTGTGCATTTAGCATAGAAAGTCTGTACATTCGTTGACAGACTCATGCATAAACAGTAAGACAAAGTCTGTACATTAGGTGATAGCTTGTCTAAGCATCTCATGCATTCAATGTGCATACTTTCATTCTGTTTGTGCATCTCCTTCAGAAGTCCGTACAATCTTTTAAGCATTCAAGTCTATACACTCTTGTGTCTGCATTGCATACACTTCAAGTCTACACACTGGTTGCCTGCATGTCATGCAGTTAAAGTATGTACACTCGTGAATGTAATGTATGTACATTCATTCTCGCTGTATACACTTTCTCACCTGTGCACACTTCAATTGATGCATCAAGTCTGTACAAGCTCAGCTCATTCATCAAAGTGACTCGATGTATATACTTTCTCATATTCTTTCCTGTCAGATAAAATAACTTGCATGGATAATTAATCTGTTCTAACAGGACTGCTGATTCGAGGAGGTTAATGATACACGTGATCCAAGAATAGGAGATGGCCCTGATCGTGGCACGTGGACTGAACCATCTGGGCGGGAATCGTCGAGAGCACACGCCCTAGCTACTTACTGCTGCTATAAAAGGAAGGCTTCTTCCTCAGAAGAACGATGATCATGAAAAAAGAGAAGCAGATAGAGAAAGAGAGTGATCGAGATAGAAGGAAAGAGCTGCAGTAGTTGGAAAAGAAGAAGAGACAGAGAGAGAGCCTGCGAAAGAGAAGAAAAAGAAGAGTGAGAAGAAGAGAGAGCTAGAGTAAAAGAAGCTTCAACTGAAGATCAGTTTCTGCTGGACCGTGGATCAAATCCAGGCCAGCCAGCTCCTGCAAGAGCCACATTTTGATTTTATATTTCCAACTTTTAGTTGCTGTATTTTCTTTTCTTGTTTTTCTTTTCAAACTGAACATTGTTCTTCTGATTCTCTGGTTGGAGATCGTGTTCCTCCTGTGGACTCAGGAGAAGGGAGACTGTGTCTCCGGTCTGCAAGTGACTGAGTGTCGCTTGTGAGTTCCCTCTGGTTTCAGAGGAAGGGAGTCCTTGACTCCGGTTGCAGGTAGTGGTTGCTACCTGTGTGTTCCCTCCTGGTCTGGAGGAAGAGAGACCTAGTCTCTGGTTTCAAGTGGCTGGGAGTCACTTGGGGTGTCCCTCCGGTCTGGAGGAAGAGGGGAGGCTGTTCCCCTGGTCAAGCTGTGTGGCAGCAACTTGTTTGCAGACTGAGTCTGCTTTCTAGCTGATTGCTAGTGGAAGCCTCACTCCGGTTGGGAGTGAGGGGTGGACGTAGGTCTGTGGACCGAACCACCTAAAAAATCCCTTGTGCAGTGGTTTGTTTGATTGCTTGCTTCCGCTAGATGCATGCTAGGACCGTGATCTAATTAATTATTCATGTCCTAGAGTTTAATTGGGTTTACATCTTTTATGTTTGAGCAATTGTCCAATGATCTTGTGCTTATCATTTCATATAAATTTTAAATTGGTCAAAACTCTTTAGAAGATCCATTCACCCCCCCTCTGGATCTGTGTTTATCTATCGCACCAAACTATCAATTGGTATCAGAGCGGTTCTCTGACTGATCAGATCCAACGATCTGCAGAGGATCCTGTTGTCTTTGGTGCATTTCTGAATTTACTCTCTGCTGCATTAATCTGCTTGCCGATTTAATCAATAGGTTCTCCACCGGTTTTCAATGGCCCAAATTTTAACTCATGGGTTAGCAGTCTACATAACTATGTGAATTTGATGGATCTGGATCTGTGGAAGTTAATCTCACATGGTCCTCACAGACTGCCAAAGAAAGAGTCCAAATGGACTAACAGTCACAGATCAAGAAATGGAGAGAATCAGAAAGTTTTGAAATTAATGAAAGAAGCTACTGACAAGGCTCTACATTCCTTTTTCCATGACTGCAGGTCCGGTAAGGACATTCTGGATAAGCTGAAGCTAGCTCAGAGGAGAAATGAGGACAGCTGCCTGATGACTGACAAGAGCAACCATGGCAGTGATCAAGATGAATCTGAAGATGCTGAAGAGGTAACCAATCCGTTCTCTAGTTACACTTTAGACGACTGGGAAGATGCCTATGCCAATCTGTTAGAATCCTATGAAAGACTAAAGAAGAAGAGTAAAAAATTGATAAAGAAGCAAAAGAATCATGAAGATGCCAAATCTCG
Organism: Amorphophallus konjac; assembly: GCA_022559845.1. NCBI lineage: Eukaryota > Viridiplantae > Streptophyta > Magnoliopsida > Alismatales > Araceae > Amorphophallus > Amorphophallus konjac. The sequence continues at coordinate 320,170,998 of CM040125.1, forward strand.
AGGTGAAAACCCTGAAATTCTGAAAATTGAAAATGACATATTTAGAAGACAGTTAACAGATTTTGATTCTATTAGTTCAGACATAGATCATTTGAAATCTGAAAAACAAACTCTTATGAAATAAATTGGATTACACAAAAAGGAGAATCAAGAGCTTATTTGTGAAATTGCTGAACTAAAGGAAAGACTCAGCTCAACTGATGATGATCAGGCACATAACAATGATGTTGTTCAAAATGAAGAACTTGTGAGAAACTTAGAGCTTGTCAACTCTGAATTGGAAAACATGAAGTCTGAAAATGTAATACTTAATAATCAGCTCAAGGAATTTGAACACAAATCAATAAATCTTGAAAAAGAAAATAGATTGATTTCTGAAAAATTAGAGGTTGATAGAGTAACAAATTCAGAGATTCAGAAAAATCTTGACAAACTTCAATCTGAAAAACAACAAGAAAAGTTTTATGAATGTCAGTTTTCTTCAGATGAATGGGTGCTTGATGATGAACTCCTAGAGCAGAACAGTAAACTGAAAGAGGAAATTAATAAGCTAAATCACCTAAACTCAGCAATGTCTGAGAGGTTAATCACTTTAGAAAAAGGGAAGACTGTAAGCCTGGTGAGCTCTAGTGAGTTACTGAATGCTGAACATGAAATTACAAATCTGAAAAATATCAACCTAATGTTGAGTGGGAATGTCACTTGCTGTGAACAAAAGAGAGCTAAATATGAGTTAACAATCACATCCCTTCAACAAGAAGTTGATGATCTTTATAAGTCCCTATCTGAAGCTGACAATGAAATAAAATTAAAACAGGAAGTTGAAAAACTTAAAAGTCTGAATGATGCCTTGCATCAACAAGTCATTCTTGTGAAACAGATCTGTCCAAATATGAAGCTAATATTTGTGGCTTAAATTCTGAAATTCAAGATTTAAAAAACTCCTTGTCAAAATTTGTCAAGGGAAAGGATAATCTGAATAAGCTTCTGGGAAAGAGTGATAACTCTCAGAGAGAGGGGTTGGGTTACAGTTCAACAAACAAAAGGATCAATAGCAATAAAACTCCAACTGTGTTTGTGAAAGCTTTTAATCAAAACACAACTGCTGGTTCTTCTGTCTTTCAATTTACTGCACAAAAACTCACTGGCAGTCCCAAAACTGTAGGACAAACTCAAAAATTAAAAAAGGATGAAAACCTACAGAAAAAGGACAAAACTACTCTAGTTGGTACAAAGACTACTGCACACAATTCACATGACCTCTCAAACACTCATACTAAAAAGGGGTCGTGCTATTATTGTGGGAAAGTAGGTCACATAATGGAAGATTGCATATTAATGCTAAAAGATGAGCATGGTAGTGAAACATCACATTCTAGAAATTCTTTTGATAGAAACCATGCTACTAGGAAGCCTGATGCTTCATGTTATTATTGTGGGAAGCATGGTCATCTCATGAGTGAATGTTTTATCATGAAAGAAGACAGTAAACTGCATGCCAGGTCTTCCATTCATTTTCATGGTCCATATGGATCTAAACACAATTCTAGTCAACACATTGTGTGCTTCAACTGCAATAAGCCGGGGCACAGGGCTGCTGAGTGCTGGTTTAGATCCACTTGGAGTAAAAATGGTTTTAAAAGTAAGCAAATCAGATGCTTCGAATGTGAGAAAAATGGGCATACAGTCAAGGACTATTGGTATGTTCAAAAGAATTCTGTTAACCCCCATTTTGTCAAATTCCCTGCAAAAACATTTGTAAAAATTTCATGCTATAACTGTGGGAAGCCAGGCCATAGATCTGCTGAATGTTGGCTGAGTAAGAACAAGCATCAAACTGTTCATGCATACAACAGAAAATCTTATGAACATGTTTATAAACATCATCCTGCTGTTAATATGTATCATAAGAACCAAAAACCAGCCATTTCATGTAGATACTGTGGAAATTTTGGACATTCTATGGATGACTATTCACTGATGAAATTTGATGATAATATTGCTATGAAATTGTTTAGAACACCTGTTAGGGGTAAGGCAGACTCAAAGCTACTTGGGTCCCTGCAGGATCAAAATGATCAATATTTTACAGGTGTGCCTTGGAATGAACAAAGAGGGGTAAATAAACCAAGACATTCAAGAATCAAACCCCTAGGATTGCACTACTCAGGTCAGTTCTGAAAACTTGTCTTAAATTGCATATCTGAAATTGTGAATCTTGGATAACTGCATATCTGGTATGAACTGTCCATGCATAATTGTCATATTTTTTTTGCATATCATGATTCATGCATACATGCTCCTTTATTTGTTTGACACTTGCATTGAGCTTCATGGAATTACTTATTTGCACTTTGAGCTGTGTGTGGATATATGTGAATTGCATATACATACATTAGACATACAGTCATTGAAAATCTGATGCAAGTAGGACTATCTATATTACACTGTCATTCATGACCACTATGGTATATTAAATGGTAAGCTATCAAAAGGCAGGGAAATCTATCTGGAGGTTCTTACTATGTGAGAGGTGGTCTTTTAGACCAAGTGCTCCGCCAAGTACCATGGGTCATATTGTTTAATAGGGCAGTCTGAATGAGCTTGAGTCACAAAATCATATGTTCAGCCTTCATTGCAAACATTGCACAATATGAGGGGGAGTCTGTCTAGTCTCATGCATTGTCTTCATGGCATATAGGATGATTCAGTGCTTTTAGTAAGGGGGAGTCAATGCATTGCATATCACATTTTTTGAAAAATAAAAAAAAAGGAGGGAGGAAGTGACTCACTACATATTGTCTGGGGGAGCATGCTTAATCTTTTCAGTTGTGTCTTTGTCTGAACTCTTCCTGGACATCTATTTGATTCATCTTGTCATATCTGCAGTGTCAGTGATTCCATCATCAAAAGATCTCTCTTGACTGATTCTGAAGCATTCTTAACCTGAATTATACTTCATCTATCAACTCTGAAATACTTTGCTCAAGAGCAATCTCCCTGCTGAAATTTTTTAGAATCCATGCTGTTTGTTGAAATATCAGTCAGCTCACTTGAATTTCTTAGCCGAGATATGAAGTAAACCTTCAGCCTGAATACAACTTCATAAAAGTTAAAACAACTTTAATGAGAAACCTTCCATTATACATGCTTAAGAACATTTGTTAACTGGAATTGATTTAAGTCTTATGTACTCTTGTTTGGACTCAAAGAACTTGAAAATATCTGATTCAACTTCTTAATAAACTTTAACTGTATGCTTCATGTAAATTCATGTAAGACTATCTGACATCTGAAAAGTTGAAGTCCATGTCTACGCTGACTGAGATATATAGTGTATGTAGTTGTTCTTAAGCACCTAACTTGTTCTGAATCCATTCTGAGAAAAAGTATGGACAGAGCATTGACTGTGGTTACAGAGAAACCAGTCCAAAGGATTGTGTCATTAAGTACCATGGTTAACTCTGTTTAAAGAGATGATTGGAAACTACTGTGAGAATATGGCAGAGCAATGGCATAGTTGTATTGAGTAACTGGGGATTCTGGCCTCTGATCAAGGTGTATCCTCATGCCAAAGATACTTTTAATGCTACCTCTGTTCTCTAAAATGGGAGAAGCAATACAGCTGTCACACTGAGTAACTGGAGATTCTGGCCTCTGATCAAGGTGTCTCCCTACGCCAAAAGCTGTTGATAAACCAAAATTGTTCTTTAAAAAAAAGGAAAAATATGAACAAGTGTAAATCAAATTCTGAAAGAACAATTAAAATTCAGTTGCATTCACTTATGTTTCTCTTAAAGCAGTCATGGAAAGTAGACTAAGCAAGATGGAAGTTGGTTGAACTAGAATTTTATATGAGCTTGTAGTTCCTTTTTTATTAAGAGTTGGTTCAGATATGAGTACCATTTCTTTTTGAAAAAACAAACTCGGTTTACATCATTCTTAAACCATATCTGACAATGAAGGTTTCATAAGCTTTTATAATGGAGGAATCTAAAACTTAATTTTTGTTTTATGAAGTTGGTATCATGCTGAAAAGTTCTATATCTCAATTTTCACTATTTGCTAAATCTGTTCATCCTATTGCTCTCTATCACTGTGCTTTGATTGACATTGGTTCTCATTTATGTGAGGTACAACTCTCAGTATAACCTGTTTACTTGCAGCCTTTGGATAACCAGAGTTCATCCTTGTTGTTTACTCTTACATCATGGATCATACGGGAAGAATTCTCTGGTCAAGTGTGTCTGATTATGTTGTTTGTCTACATTAGCTCTCTACCTTCTGCCATGCCAAATGGGGAGTATTAGTCGCATATGCATGTCTGCATAAGTTGTTTGACTAAGGGGGGAGAGTTGTTTTAATTATTTCTGATATTGTGTTGCCCTCTTCTGCTGAACTATTTTGGGTGTCTCATATGACATCACTAGATTATCAAAGTATTGTTCTTCTGATATTGTTCTCTTTTTGATGAAGTCAAAGGGGGAGAATACTTTGATGAGTATAGTCTGAATATTCCACCTATTTCATTCATGAGACTCATAGTGTTGCCATCATCAAAAAGGGGGAGATTGTTGGATATTGTGTTTTGATGATGACAATATTGTGTTTTGGTGATTGTTGGATAGTGTGTTTTGATGATTGTTGGATATTGTGTTTTGATGTTGATAAACACTATGACTCATATGTTTGATGTCATATGTGCTTATTTCATTCAGTACTTTTTACATGCATTAATTGTGAGCATGGTGTAGTCAGTACATTGCTTAAGTCTGTACAGTGGTGCATGTCCGAACATCCATGGTTCAATGTGTAGACTTCCCTATAGGCATCTGTGCATTCATTTGTCTGGCTGCATAACACTAAGTCTATACATCCGCATGCTAGCACACACTAAGTCTGTACAGGGTTTCGTTGCATCATGTGTTGCACGCGTTCAAAGTCCATACATTGCCCACATGCATACACAAGCATCCAAAGTCTGTACAGCATGCATCGTTTAGCAAGTCTGTACATCGCTCACTTGCATGTTCATCAAGTCTACACATTGCATTGTCTCATGTGAAGTCTGTACATCACTCGCCATCATGCTACTGCTAAGTCCATACATTGGCCAAGTCTGTACAGAGTCTTTTGCATCGTCTTATGCAGCGTCTCTAAGGCAAAGTCTATACATCGCATGCATTGCACACTGCAAGTCTGTACAGCCCAAGTCTGTACACCCACCGTCTCTTTCAGCGTCTCACACTTGCAAGTCTATACATTGCCTTCGGGCATCAAAGTCTATACATTGGCAGCTGAACTGTGCAAGTCTATACATTGCCTTTGGGCACAAAGTCTATACACTGCTTCTAGCATGCACGGGTTCAAGTCTATACATTGCTTATCTTTACCTATGTTCAGACACCAAGTCTATACATTGCTCACAGCACACACCAAGTCTACACATCACCGTGTTCACTTGTTTCAAGTCTGTACATTGGCCTTCAAGCTTTCCAAGTCTGCACATTGGTTCAGGCTTTCTAAGTCTGTACATTGGCCTTCAAGCTTTCCAAGTTTGCACATTGATTCAGGCTTTCCAAGTCTGTACATTGGCCCTCAAGCTTTCTAAGTCTGTAGATTGGCCTTCAAGCTTTCCAAGTCTGCACATTGGTTCAGGCTTTCCAAGTCTGTACATTGGCCCTCAAGCTTTCCAAGTCTGTACATTGGCATTCAAGCTTTCCAAGTCTGTACACTGGCCAAGTGTCTTGTGCTTTGAAGCTTTATCAAGTCTATACATTCGTTTATCAAAGTCTACACATTGCATCGTGTTTCAAAGTGTATACATCGCTGTGCATTCCTTGATTTCAAAGTATGTACATTCTGGTTGCTTCATAGTAAGTCTGCACATCCCGCTTGCACTAAGTCTGTACATGGTCCTGGCGCTTGCAAGTCTGTACATTGATTTGGTGCTCGCAAAGTCTGTACACCGGCTTGGCGCTCATAGAGTCTTACTGCTTCTATGTGCTAGTCCATGCATTGTCAAGTCTATACAGTGTCTCTTAGCGTCTTGTGCATTCAGCATAGAAAGTCTGTACATTCGTTGACAGACTCATGCATAAACAGTAAGACAAAGTCTGTACATTCGGTGATAGCTTGTCTAAGCATCTCATGCATTCAATGTGCATACTTTCATTCTATTTGTGCATCTCCTTCAGAAGTCCGTACAATCTTTTAAGCATTCAAGTCTATACACTCTTGTGTTTGCATTGCATACACTTCAAGTCTACACACTGGTTGCCTGCATGTCATGCAGTTAAAGTATGTACACTCGTGAATGTAATGTATGTACATTCATTCTCACTGTATACACTTTCTCACCTGTGCACACTTCAATTGATGCATCAAGTCTGTACAAGCTCAGCTCATTCATCAAAGTGACTCGATGTATATACTTTCTCATATTCTTTCATGTCAGATAAATTAACTTGCACTGATAATTAATCTGTTCTAATCAGACTACTGATTCGAGGAGGTTAATGATGCACGTGATCCAAGAATAGGAGATGGCCCTGATCGTGCCACGTGGACTAAACCTTCTGGGCGGGAATCATCGAGAGCACACGCCCTAGCTGCTTGCTACTGTTATAAAAGGAAGGCTTCTTCCTCAGAAGAAGGATGATCGTGAAAAAAGAGAAGTAGATAGAGAAAGAGAGTGATCGAGATAGAAGGAAAGAGCTGCAGTAGTAGAAAAAGAAGAAGAGACAGAGAGAGAGCCTGCGAAAGAGAAGAAAAAGAAGAGTGAGAAGAAGAGATAGCAGAGTAAAAGAAGCTTCAATTGAAGATCAGTTTCTGCTGGACCGTGGATCAAATCCAGGCCAGCCAGCTCCTGCAAGAGCCACACTTTGATTTTATATTTCTAGCTTTTAGTTGATGTATTTTCTTTTATTATTTTTCTTTTCAAATTGAACATTGTTCTTACGATTCTCTGGTTGGAGATCGGGTTCCTCCTGTGGACTCAGGAGAAGGGAGACTGTATCTCCTATCTGCAAGTGACTGAGTGTCGCTTGTGAGTTCCCTCTGGTTTCAGAGGAAGGGAGTCCTTGACTCCGGTTGCAGGTAGTGGTTGCTACCTGTGTGTTCCCTCCTGGTCTGGAGGAAGAGAGACCTAGTCTCTAGTTACAAGTGGCTGGGAGTCACTTGGGGTGTCCCTCCGGTCTGGAGGAAGAGGGGAGGCTGTTCCACTGGTCAAGCTGTGTGGCAGCAACTTGTTTGCAGACTGAGTCTGCATTCTAGCTGATTGCTAGTGGAAACCTCACTCCGATTGGGAGTGAGGGGTGGACGTAGGTCTGTGGACCGAACCACCTAAAAAATCCCTTGTGTAGTGGTTTATTTGATTGCTTGCTTCTGCTAGATGCATGCTAGTACCGTGATCTGATTGATTATTCATGTCCTAGAGTTTAATTGGGTTTGCATCTTTTATGTTTGAGCAATTATCCAATGATCTTGTGCTTATCATTTCATACGAATTTTAAATTGGTCAAAACTCTTTAGAAGATCCATTCACCCCCCCCTCTGGATCTGTGTTTATCTATCGCACCAAACTATCACTACTCAGTTCCCACCCTTGGGTGGTGTACCTTCCTCCTTCTGATCTTGTTTCTATCATTTTCTCCACTCTACACTGGTCCGTGAACCGCCACCCTTCTTCTCATTCTCATCCAGATTCTCCAGATTTTCTCTCCTCTTACAATTCTAGGCCTCGACCTATGTCATCCTCTCATCCCGATTTTGAGACATCACCTGATTCTTCTTCCCCGGGACTTCCGAGTGTTGCCTATGATCCTTCTCCGACTCTGTCGGATGACCATCATTATCCGTCTCAGACTCTATCGGATGTCCATGATTTTTTCTCTCCGACCCTGTCGGGTGTCCATCATTCTTCATCTCCGACCCTGTCGGACGACTATTCTTCCTTTTCTCCGACCATGTCGGATGATCTCTCCTTTTCTTCCTCATCTTTTCCACAATCTACTCATCGTCTCTCTATTCCCTCTGTCTCACCCTTTCGGGGTTCTTGCCCTTTTTCTTGCTATTTTCAAGGCTTTAGCCCGCCTTGATCTCAGTTAATTTCTGTTTCTTCTAAATCTTGTTCCTTGTTATTAGGGTCTCTGTGCCTTAACGAGGGAGTTCTAGCCCTCATCTCTTTTCCTTTTATCCTTCTTCGTCCAGTGTGGTGTTTGCCGCTCCTCTGTGTAGAGGAATATTTGATCCTTGTTATCTTGTCCTTTTTATCCTATCATGCAAGGAATACAAAGCTCATACTATTCGAAGCTCGATAATCAAGCTATCACTTCAGGACGCTGCCTTCACGCTATGGGTGTACAAGGTATCTTTTAGTGTGTAAGAATATGCTATTATTTCAGTTACTTTTGTGATTTCTACGCATGATTATAATAATGGGTTCCTCAACAAGGTTGAGTGGCTTTTAGAAATTTGTTTAGTTGGTTTGGTTAAAATAAGTTCACTTCTGCAGCATCACTCAGGCTGGTGATAGCTCCGTGCTGGGAGTCTAGTTTCTTTCCCTGATTGTTGAGGGTGACCTTCGAGTATGGGTTTTTCACACACTACACGGCAAGCCATAGCTGATTTTCCTTTGAGGCATACCGTTGTTGCTTTGGCCATATTTTGGGTATGCACAAAGGTCTTTTCTTTTCTCTGCTCGGCCAAGTGTAGGGGCAAGAGATTGATGGATGAGATGACCAACCTAGACGCTCCCTAATACGAAAGAGGTCTCAAATAAGGGCAGTCTTGACCCTTTGAAAGTGAGCTTTCGTGCTATATCGGGCCAATAAGGGCTACCAAAATGAGAAAATGAATCAAATGCAAAATTATGAATCAAAGGCATGGCAAGAGTGACAGTATAGTTCCACGCGGGACGTCATGAGCCCGGTCACATGTGTGCCTGATAAATATGGGTCTCAAAATCAAAGACACAAAGCCCTAGCGTAACAGACTGTATCTTTGAGGGGTAGCACCCTAGAAGGAATTCAAATCCTAATGTCTTCCATCCTATATAAAGCTGGTCTCCAATTTTTCTTCTACTTCTCCCTCTTAGGCTGGACTGTATCCCGGGTATGGCCTTAGGGGCACCGTTCTTTCGAGGCGGTTGGTTGTGGTAAGCCACCCTCACATGCACGCCCTGCTTAAGGGAAGCCTTTAATGAGAGGGTAGGAATGACGATCCCTGGCTAGTAGTTTGAGCCCGTCTTGGGTGCTGCGGATTGATATTTTAAAATTTTCAAAAAACATTAAATATGTCAAAACCCAAAAAAATCAAATATGTCAAAGTGCAAAAAAAAATCAAATATGTCAAAATCCAAAAAATTCAGATATGTCAAAAATCCAAAAAAATCCGATATTGTAAAATTTTCAAAAAATGAAATATCTCAAAAAACAAATCCAAAAAAAAGAAGAAGAAAAAAGAAAAAAAAGAAAATCAAATATTCTTGAAAATCCAAAAAAATCATAAAATCACGAAAATCCAAAAATATGTGTCTTTGGTTCCCTTCTTCTTGTATTTTTTTTTTCTATTTATTTTGAGAACAGATACGATCTGTTTATTAAGTGCGCAGGTTGCATGTACTCAAGCTTTCCTCTCTCCATATCTTTCGTTTTGCCTCTTGTTCATATCTTCTTATCTGTCTCTTCTTCAATCCACTCTCTCGATCTGTTCTAAAGCTTATGTCCTTCTCAACTTTCGCTTTATCTCATCATATCGCCATGAGAGGGCTTTGCCTCACGATTATGAACCTGGCGGTTCTGCTTAATTTGATCTTGGGCTTTGATTGAAGAGCGTATTTATCATGTCTTTTATCCCGCCGTGTCCTTATCACATGTGTCTATGTCCCACCATGTCGTCCCACACGTGTTGTTTTGTCCCTCAGTGTCTATCATGTTTTCGTCCCACTATGTTTTCTTTCCATTGTGTTGCCATGCCATGTGTTGTTGTTGTGATCCCGCACATGTGTTGTCTGTGTCTTTTATCACCTGTGATTTGTCATCCCACGTGTCTTTATCCCATCATGTTCTCGTCCCACCACGTATGCTGTCTCACTGTGTTGTGCTGTCTTGTCCCACCGTATCTTCAATCCCGCGCACGCTTGTCATTTATTCTTGTGATGTTTTGTCTATATCATGATGTGATGTTATGTTTCGTTCATCTTTCTTATGTTTTGGTCATACTCGTTATGTTATGTTATGTTCATCCTCATGCTTATTTTTGCTGTTATGGTTGTCTTATATCAAAAATCTAAAAAAAGGCCGCTTCCCTTAAGAGGTAAGTCAGGTATGGCTCTCTATCCCAGCTCATTGTTGCATTGCTATATGTTATCTATATTATTATAGCTTCTCAAGGACCGACTGGTTGCCCGTGTGTTCTGGGATCTGATGTTCCCCTTCAATAAAAATGATGATGATCTAAGAGCATACGGTTAATCGTTGGATAAGTCACTCGTTTGAGTCGGGTGGGGACGATGGACTCTGTCTCGCACGCCGTGGTTGCAAGGAGACTCTTGACCCCATTCTACTCAGTCTAGTAAGATTATCCTTGAGTACTTTCTATTTTTTATGTTTCTTTGCATTCGTTTTGATGATTTCTTTATTTTTGCCCAGCATACATCATGTCATTTTTGAGCATTCACGTCTCGTGATTCTTTCAAGATTTCTCCTCAGCAATGGCTAATTACACTCCTATTCTCTTGGCTAAGAGATCCTCATTCCACTCTGAATTTGAACGATTTCTCTGATCTTTCCGCTTGGTCTGGTTGGCCAGCGTGATTCCTATCTGGATTTTATCTCAGTTTTATCTTTCATTTTCCAGCTTTTCAGTTGTGTTCTTTCCGATCTCCTCATTGTCCATGGATTGTGTCCCCCAATGAGGTTGGTCGTGTTTCCTTTTCTCCCTTAGTTTAGTTCTCCAGGCATGTCTCATACTTGTCAGCCGTTCCTTGTGGTTAGTTCGGCATTTTCGGGAGAATTCCTGTCGCGTGTTGGTTGTGACGGGTGTATTTTACCTTGATGCCCACTTTTAAGTTCTCTCCACTTCACCTCTGCTTCATCTCCATTTCACATCACTGTTACTTTCGCTTCACCTCCGTGTCGCTTTCGCTCGCTCCCTTGCAAAGCAGACATCAAGGAGGGGCATCTGTTGACACCCGTTTTAAGCCTGGAGGTCGAGTTATTTCTCTTATTCACCTCCGTGATGTCCTGAATTAACCCTTATTTTGGAGCCTTCTTTAAGCTTACCTCAATCCCATTTCTTGACCATTTTTTAAGCCCATTGAGCTTTGGAAGCTTTTATCTTTGATTCCCCAACATTCGAGCCCGTTTCGGGTCAATTCGGAGCTCAAACGGACGTCCAGAACTCAGTTGCCTGAAAGCCTATCTACCTCCTGGTAGCGGTTAGGGATGACAGCTACCTGATGGTAGCGGTCTTCACAAGACCGCTAGCCCCAAAGCTCTGCCCGTTTTGCCTGTTCAGCCTCCTGTCACCTGGCGGTCACCCCCTAGATCATTTGCCTTCCCCTGGTGGTCCTCCCATGACCGTTTTTATCCCCTGGCGGTCCCGCGATAGATTGTTTGCTCAACAGAGAGTCCAGAACCTCCTGAACTCCGATTTCTTCGCCTGAGGACTCCTTAGAGACCTTGTTTGACCCATTTTTCTCCGAGATTATCCCTCCAGATCAATTCTAATCAACTTTGGGTATATATTCCCACTTCTATCTCGAGTTTTAATCACATATATCTCCTATTTTATTGAGCTTATATCAGATTTAAACCCTACGATTTCTGCACCTCTATATAAAGAACCAAGTTCACATGTCGCGAAGGGGGGCTCTTCTTCAACTTGGGGAGAAGCCATGCTATATCTCCGACTCTCCTCTTCAACCTCAGGTGGTTAAGGGAAGTAGTGTCTATGTTTTCCATCTCTCTGGGCTTCTTTTCATCATTTCTCCTCTTAGGTTATTCACCCCCAATTCCCAAAATCATCACAGTTCTGCAATTCTACACTTTTTTGCACTTTTCTCCATTTTGCATAGCATTTTCCCGCAGTTGTGCTGCGTGATTTTCCTTTCTATTTGTTCATACATCATCACAACACACACATCTATCTTTTGCACCCTTCCACAGGGGTTAAAAACCTCCCTCGGTGCGTTCCCCCTCAATTTCTAGCCATATTTTATCACTATGGGATTTGATACTACACTTGCATATTCTAATGGATTTTTCTCTTACGTTTGGCTTTATTTTGCAGGAGAGCAAGGATTGAACGTGAGGCCCTCTTCCTCTAGCCGACTAGAAGGAGAGTAGGTTGATCCCACATCGTTCCCCGCACCCGTTGTTCAAGTGTGATCACGTCTTCATCATTTTCCAAGGTACACGGCGTCGTCTCTCTCATCTCTTCATCCGTTGACATTCCTGCAACCTTGGTGGCAATCACGGTTGGTATTTCTTATCTTCCATCGCCCCTTTGTCCTTTGTTCATTCTATTTCATACTTCATGCATATATATGTTTAGTTTGGGGGCGGGGTAGATAAAAGATCTACAAGCAGCACCGGCATCCACCAGGATCCGGTTCACCTCATGCCCATTGAGTTTCCCCCTTATATAGAGAGGATGATTATGAAATGGGGGAGCGAGTAGCATGTCCTTTTCCATCAAGGAGATCGTACATGTGAAGGCTTCAAATGCTGCCGGCTTCATCTCTGCGGCTTCATAGACTCCCATTTCTTGGAGTATTTTGATAAGAGTTTCTCTTAGCTCCCTACTCCAAGCAATGGCTTTCCACAATATAATGCTGGCAGGAAACCACTTCATTTGGTGGAGGACCTTCCGATCAGCTCGGGCATGAGCATCCTCCAATGATGGCAGTATGTCCGACTGGATCTTCTGTGGGCTGCCGCGGAGCTCCCCGCCGCGGAGTTGCACCGCCTTGCCTTTGCCACCGGGATCGGACTAACTTTGATCTCCCGTGGGTTCCTGGAACAAAGGCACCAAGCATGGCTCTTCTGGAGGCGACTGGTGAACTGGGCCGTCCTTACCAGAATGACCTGCCTATTCTTCGGAAGCGACTGGGACTGGGGCAGGGACTGGAGCACTGATGATGACCTCCTCCATGCCGGAGGAATCGAAGATGCTGGGCCACTTCCAAAGTTCTATCTCCGGAATGGGGGCAAGTTCTTCCCCTCGAAAGAGGATGATTCACTCTGGATCGAAAGTGGGCGGATGGAGAGGCAACTCGGGGATTCTTTCACAGCCTCTACCGCATCCTCAGCCATGACCTTGACCGCGGCCTATGTTTTCCGGAGTTGGTTGTAGCCCTAGTGGGGCGGTAGTTCTTTGCCTCGTTTAGGAGGCTACTGGCTTGCCTCACTGAGAGGCATTGATGTTGTCAGGGGGTGGAATAGCCACCATATTACAGGTGCAGCCTCGAAGCATTTCTTCTAGCAGCTCTGTAGTGATCTCCTTATCTTTGTAGAACAAGGATAGTTCTTCTAGGATGAGGAGCCTCTTGCCATTCTTGATCTTCTGGATCATCTTTTGGACCCAACCTCTGAGGCGAGCTCGCTTCTGTATTTCTTCCCACGGGATATAACTATCGAGTGGGAGAGCGCCAGAGGGACGAGGAGTAACGTATTCCACTAGGTCGTCAATGAGCCGTTGTAGCCTCTGTAGAGGCGTTAGCTCCACTGACAATTGTAAGGTGGATCCTTGCTCAGCTTGCTTCTTGAGCCATCTTTTGAGGTTCTTCCTCCTATTCCTATTCTATCGTTTGGCGATAGCCGCCTCCAGGGGAGTAGGAGGGAGAGGCACTGGAGCCGGAGTTGATAAATCCCCGTGGGGATATCTTCGAGCTGACATCTTAGCAGGGTGAGGTCGATGGCTTTTCTTCGCCTGAATTTCAATCCAGGCACCTTCCGGTTGTTGTATTTGGAAGGTGGCATTGATTGCTTGTTCGATGACCTCTGGTGTTAGTTCCTGGTATGCTGGGATGCTAGGACTGGCGTCTGAAGACATATGCGCGGTTTGATGCCTTACCCGCAGTGGCAAAGAGGGTAACTTTTGATAAGCTAGTATACTGGGGCCAACGTCCGAAGACGTATGCGTGGTTTGATGCCTTACCCACAGTGGCGAACTTCTTCGCTGAGATGTAGATTGGAGGACTAGCTTGGAGTCTTGCTCCTTAGCCTTGCCTTTACTATCTGGCTTGGAGTGGTGTCTAGTGCCAACTGAAGGTGTAGCAGGGTATCGCCGCTCCTAGTAGTCATCCTTACTTCGCACATTGAATGGCTTGTAGTGAAGGACCAGGCATGCTGGCTAGAGTCGTTGAAGAGTCCAAAGATGTCATTTCTATGATCTGGATTGGGCTGCAGCGATTTCAGAAAACACCCGAAGGCTCGCCGACTGGAGAGACACGACATGGTCGCTCCACGGCCTCACCATACTTTTGCTTCCCCTTCTTGTCTCCTAGTATAGAAGGTGGAGGCGAAGCAGGAGAGCAGCGAAAGGAGCTTGGGACACCCGTCGTCGTCTCGCTTACCAGGACATCCTCTCAGCCGACAAGGACTCGGAGTAGCCTGGCAGTATCCTCCTTAGAGAAAGGAAGAGACTCCAACTCTTGCCATGGCCACCATCGCGAGGCCAAAGTAGCAGAAACTGGCTGACTGGTGCTCGGTATCTGGGAGTCTAGAGGAGCTGGGGTGGTAGAAGAATGGATGACGTTTACCTAGAAATTACTCGGCTCAGTCTCCTGGTTGGTGTCCTGCCTTCTACGGCTTCGGAGCCGCTCGAGAGCTTCTCGATTGTCAGTCCAAAACTCGAGCCACTCCAAAACATGTTGGTAAGGCAACCCGTGCCCATTTGCTTGAGGAGGATCTGGGTGGTCTGGCGTATTTCTGGAAAAGCTCAGAGTTTCTTCAACAACTTCTCAAAGCCTCAGAGTCACCATGGAATTCCCCTCAACATCAATCTGCTCCCATTGGATTTGTTCCAAGATTAAGTGTTGAACTTCATCGCAAGATTCGATCGTGTGGAAGATTCTAGCAAGGAAAGGGCAGTACTGGGGATGACTAAAGTCCCGTTGGGTGTAGTCTGCCGGCGGCTCATGGGCCATAATCTGCCTCCTCTCTATGAGGAAATTGAAGAGCCGCCTACTCCTTTCTTTTGGAAAGGAGAGAGGTACGCGGTCATGCCAGGGTCTCCACCCCGGATACCACAATGAGTGCTCACCTTGGCTGGTGCTGGGCTCCCCTACTTCAATATCAGAGAGAGAGAATGCAGCCATCATGTTAATTACACTACTATGTAGTGAATCACATGCACCGTCTTGGTAGGTCTGGACCACGCATGTGGCTGCGGGGGATCGATGAGACCGCTCCTCATTTTGATGAGACCGTCTCAGATCAACTTCTGTGCCTGAGTCTTAAAGATGTAGCAATCTTCAAGTTGGTGACCTAGCATGCGATGATATGGGCAATAGCCAGGATCATCTATTTTCTGGGCCTCGTCTGGCTTGCGAACTTCTTGTAGCTCGATGATCTTCTAAGCCATACAGAGGTCGAAGAGCATCTTCGTATGTTCCTTCTTAAAGGAGAATGGTGTCTTCATACGCCCTGAAAAGGAAGGAGCGACTGGCTTGTTTGTTGGATTCTTGTCGGAGCCACTTGACTCACCCTCCTTGCTGGCTTTGACAGTGGAGGCGAACTCGATGATGTTCACCTCCTTACCGAGTTGGCGTTCTCGCGCCTATTTACCCTTTGCTGGAGTATAGCTCGGGTTATCGGTGAAGAACATCTCTATTTCGGTGGCTGTCGAGCTGAGCTGGTCGAAGCCTTTAATATTGGTGCCGAGAAGCTTTTCGCTGATCTCGGCTGCCAAGCCTTTAAGGCATATAGTGATGGCATCCTTCTGGATAGGTAGATTGATACACCTCATGCTGAGGTCTCGCCATCTCTTGATGATGTCGAGGGCACTCTCGCCATTCTTCTATTGCCAGGGATATCATACACTCGGTCGTCTGGAAACAGTCGAGGAATTTCTTTTGGAGATCTGCCCAGTCAACTACTGAATTGGGATTTAGGCGGGAATACCATTGAAAGGCCATTCCCGTAAGTGAAGTGGTGAAGTAGTGGAGGAGGTATGACTCGTCCAGCGCTAGCTCGCCCATGGCCGTGATATAGTAGGCCATGTGCTCATGTAGAGACCCTTGCCTGTCAAACTTTTACAGCTTCGGGGGCTTGGCGTACTCCGGGGGAAGCTTTTTGAGCTGGTGATGTAGTGGGTAGGGTACACGGAAGAGATCTATAGTGGCAACCCCATCCTCGTAATGGGTGAGCTTCGTCTCGACGATCTGCTCGATCATCTGCAGTTGTGCCATGAGGTTTTTTGGCCCTGACATGTTGGAGGCTCGTGGATGCGCTCCCATTAGCGGTATGCCGAAGCCTATTGCCGTCGAGATTCGAGTAGCTGCTACTGAGGCGTTGGCACCATTGTGTCCCACTGGTAGTGCTGGTGCTTCAGCCGGAGGCCTAGCAGGTTACTGAGGTTGAAGGTCCCATTCTTGAAGAAGATCTTGTAGGAGGGCCTTCAAGTGTTGATTCTCCTTCATGAGAGTCTCAAGGTCACCTCTTGAACCTCATTTGCCGAAGAATCATTGTTGACCGGATCGATGTTGACAGGAGCGCCACGGTCCTCGGCGGGAACTTCTTCGACGCATTCTGATGCTTGTGGTCCGACAGAAGTACCGATGTGACCTGGCGGCACCGGGGGTTGGGTTTGATGGCGAGGCCTCCTGAGCTGGGCCAGAGGCTGGTTCAGGTCATCGGACTGAGTGTCAGGCTGGTGTCCGGTGGCATAACACGAGAACACCCGAACCGCGTCATTCATGAGCCGAACCGTCAGCTTCTTCTGGGAATGCTTATCGGAGTGGACTAGTTCCCCCAATCTGTCAAAGGCTGAGGTCCGTTAAGGGGGCTCTTCCATTGCGAGGCCAGGATCGGCTCGAGGAGAACCTGAGGCTGGGTGCTGGCGGGGCTCAGCACGGGCCCTTCCCTGTTTCTTCCTATTTAGGCGAGATACGCTGAGTGACTGGGTGCCATCGGACTGTGCCAAAGCAGGCCCGGCTATGTCTCGATTGATGCCACGCCCGGGCGTTCGAAGGGGGTTCTTGGTGCGTGCCCTCCGAACAACTTGAGCCTCCTCCGGGGTAACCTATATTCTTCTCTGGCCAGGTTGCTGGCGTCCCGTTTCATGATTCTTTCGATGAGACTTGGGAGTCTGGGTACGAGACTAGTGCAAATGCCCCCACTTGTTGCCAAGGTGCATGTTCTGTTAGGGTGCTAGGCCCGGATACAGAGGGGGGTGAATGTATCCTTCTATGTATAATGGCCAAATAAAACTTGGATGCTAGAGATAGACACAGAATAGAACCAATTTGATTCAACTCAAATACAAACACTTGGAGCGTGTCTATCCAAGCATCTAGCGGAAGCAAATCAAGCAATCTGATGAACCAGTTGAAAATCCTTTTAAACAAAAGAGCAAATATGTAACTGGCCCCCAAATGACCAACTAGCGGAAGCAGCACAAATGAGAATAGGAAATCTTAAGACAATCTGTGAAGGGTGGTAGGAGATATGGAAGAACACACTACAAGCAAACCACTGCTCAAAGATTTTAAGGTGGTTCGGTCCTCCAGACCTACATCCACCCCTCACTCCCAACCGGAGTGAGGATTCCACTAGCTCACGCTAGAAACCGCAGACTCAGTCTGCAACAAATGCTGCCAAACAGCTTGACCAGGGGAACACGCTCCCCTCTTCCTCCCAACCGGAGGGACACCCCAAGTGACTTTCATCCACTTGGAAACCAGAGATCGAAGTCCCTCTTCCTCCAGACCAGGAGGGAACCAACCGGTGACTTCCAGTCACCAGCAAACCAGAGGTCGAAGACCTCTCTTCCTCCCAACCGGAGGGACACTTGGACTTGCAACCACAAGCCCAGAATCGGAGGGCTAGCCTCCCTTCCTCTAACCAGAGGGAACCCACAAGTGACAACCTATCACTTGCAACCCGGAGATCAGATCTCCCTTCTCCTGAATCAACATGAGGAACCTGATCCCCAACAGGGCAATCGGAAGACCAAAGATAATCAGAAAAACAAAGGAAAAACAATAAACGAAAATAACACAGCAATCAGAAAGCTGTAAAAGATGAAAACACAAATGTGGCTCTTAATGGAGCTGACTGGCCTGGATCTGATCCACGGTCCAGTAGGAACAAGTCTTCAGATGAAGCTTCCCATCTCTCGTTCTCTCTTCTTCTTTCTCTTCCTTTTCTTCTCTGCTTCCTTCTCTCACTCGCGAGCTCTCTCTCTTTCTCTTTTTACTTCTGCTCTCACTCTCACTCTCTTCTCTACTCTCTTCTTTTCTTCTGGATCGAAGGGCTTTCTACTCTCAAGGTTTTTTCTTCGATACTTCTTCAAAGGATGAAGACCCATATATATAGCAGCAGCAGCAGTATCACCCCCGATGTGTGACCTCCACATTTCCAGCCCTAAGTATTCGGACCACGTGGCAGTCTCTCAGCAGGCTTTATTTCAGCCTCGGATCACGTGCTGATAGTCACTCGGGAATATTTCCTCGGACCATCTTCTTCTTCTCCTGCAAGAAATTAACACGATTAAAACTCAGGGCACCAGAACCTAAAACTGCACGAGGTGTATAGAAACAGCAAGAGGTGCACTGCATTGAGGACGACGCGAGATACAGTGGTGACAAACCAAACACTACACATAGAACGACACGAGGTTCAAAGGTGACAAAACAAGTATTACACAGAGAACGACACGAGGTTATAAACACTAGAATAACACGAAGACACGGATACAAAGAAACAACACGACATAATAAACAGTAGATAGAACGACATGAGGTGAAACGACACGTGATAAAACAAAGAAAGCAGGAATATGACTCGAGTAGCTACAGTAAATGACACGAGAACACAGGATTACTACAGTACGAGATAAGGAGAGCATGACACGAGGTCAGATGAAAACAGCACGAGGTAAAACGAGAACGACACGAAGTGTCACAGTAACAAAACAAACACTACGAAGAGACCGACACGAGATACATACTAATAACGCTTAACACTTCAGAGAAAATGACACGAAGTAAAAAGCAACTCGACAAAACAAATAGCAACGAGAACGACACGAGCTGACCACAACACGAAGATGAAAAAACAGAAACCAACACGAAGTGTGGTTTCAACACAAGAAAGACACGAGGTCTAGGAAGAACAACACGAAGACGGAAATAACAAAGAACTGACTCGAACTGAGGACGACATGGAGACAGCACAGACACGGGCTCGAACTTAGAGAAGAGTGCACGAAGTAAAATCAACACGAAGACAGAACACCACACGAAGATGATGAATGGAACAGTGCAAAGTCTAGACTTGAAATACAATCCAAAACGGCTGTACATACTTGAAGAATAAGCCAGTGTATAGACTTGAAGATTGAAGGCGATGTATAGACTTTGATGCCCAAAGGCGATGAACAGTGAATCAGTGTATAGACTTCAAAGTTCATTGAAGGATGTTCAGACTTTGTGCGTGAAGCAGCACAATGAATAAGTGTGTACATTGAGACCCAGTGTAGACATGACCTAACAGTCCAGTGTATGGACTACAACAGTGAACGGCTGTACATACTTCATGTGAAAACCCAATGTACAGACTTCAATCAATATGCATCAGACAACTGTGTATGGACTTGAAGACCCTCAGCCAATGTATAGACTTCAAGTAGAGACCAATGTGTAGACTTTGACTTGGAACGTAGGTAGGAATGAGGCTGTATAGACTTGGACAACAAAGGCAGTGTGCAGACTTGGAGACTTAATGAGCAACACAAAGGAGACAAAGCAACATGGCGTCAACCCCGCTGATCCACTACGTCCACGCAGCCAGTGAACAAACAGCCAAAAAATAGCCAATGCATCAGCCCAATCTCCAACTGCGTCAATGCACTGCATGAACAATTAGCCACTATGTTAACCCAATCTAGCCATATTCATGAATTAGCTATTCAAGCAAACAATCAGATATTCAAGCAGTCAATCAGTCATCAATATTAATTAGCACACCTCAGTGTGGCTCATGGTGTGTCAGCCATCATCAAAACCACACAGGGGCACAAAAATCTCCCCCTTTTTGATGATGGCAACACAATGAGTTACACTGACTCAAATTAGATTCTACTCCCCCTTTGCCTTCAGCAAAAAGACATGAGTTGAAGAGAGAATTAAAAACTCCCCCTTTGACTAAACTGCCCCTTTTACTTCAACAAAAACAAAAAAACTTATGAGGGCAGCTCAAGATCAGAAGCAATTAAATCAAAATCTCCCCCATTGTCAAACAACTTATGCAAAGATGCAAATGCAACAAATACTCCCCCTTTGACATGGCAGAAAATATAGAGCTAATGCAGAGAATGAGTCATGGTAAAAAAAATGAAGATCTCCCTTATGCAATGAGACAGCTCTCCCCCTATCAACATGCATGATTGACTACTGTCCTCTTGAAGCACAGAAATGGACTCTGGTTATCCAATAAATCAATCTGAAATCATCCATTACAAAGAATCTGAATTCTGGTGAAGATACCACAGAATCAGAACTTATTGCATAACAAGATGGAAGATTCCAACAGTGTAGAGAGAAATACATCTCAGGAATCAATCTGAAATCCACCATCATAAAGATTCTGAGGTTCAGAAGGCTGCAAGTGAACAAGGTAATAATGGGAGTGGCACCTCACATTTGTATGGTCAGAAAAATGCAGATGGAATCAGTCAACTGATAAGAAAGGAGTTGACTATACAGTTTTTGTTGATCATGCATAAATCTGATCATGAGGGATTTGAATGCAAGGTCACAAATGATACGAACATGATTCTGTATGACAAGGAATGCTCCCCCTAAATAGATGCCACTTGATATGCAAGTGATGCATCACATGGAAGCTCCCCCTCAATAAGTGGAATCTTATGAGATAGATGAGAAGGAGACCACAGGGGCAGACAAGGAGAAGTTCAGGTCAATGATCTAAGGAAAAGTGAGCAGAAAGATTTTCAAGGAGATATCAATCTCATAAATCCAAAACATAATTTTTCAAGGTCTTCCATTATAGGGACTTATGAATGAGTCTTTTGAACAACATGGTTTAAACATGATGTATGCAGAGTTTATCAATAAAATTCTGTATTGATATCTAAAACCATGTTTTAATAAAGATGAACCAAGCCCTCATATTTATCTTGATTAATCTCCCTTTCTCTTACACAATCAAATCTATTGACTTCTTTCAGAATTACATGCACCAATATTGAAGTCAAGCAATTATGAAGTCATATGATTTTGTCTAGGATTGTAGCAATTTGATTTTAGCATCAATATTTAGATATTTTAATTTGTTCAACAATTTTCCATGCTACAAATTTTACGAGCACTCTAGTTCAGTTCACACCTTGTAACTAGAGGATATACATTGATCAGAGGCCAATGTCCCTAAGCACTCAGTGTGACTAACTGTCATGCTATATATATGAACAGAGATAGCATTTACACATCATGACACACTCCAAATCGTTTCTTGATGAGTGAGTTGTATTTCTCAGTGTGCATGCCATTGCTCTGCCTGAATTTCAATGAATTCTTAATCAGAGTTAACTAAGGCACCTCATGACACAGTCCTTCGGACATGTGTTTCTCAGTGACCAATGTCATTGCTCTGACAGATATTACCCTTTAGACATTTCAAAAAAATTCATTTGTTTCAAATCAATAATAGTTTCATGTACTTAATCAGTTGAAGTCATATATTCAAAAGTGCAGATTTCAGAAGATTTTACAAGGCATAGCATGAAACAGATGGTTAAGGTTTATTAAACATGCTTCAGATACTTTTAAGAGATTTTAAAGCCAAACTCATTGAATACATTAAACTTAAACTACATGAGTTATTTCAGTCATTCATAAAAACGTATAATAGAAGATTTCTAGTTCAAGAGTTTTCAGATTTATGATCGGGATAGCCCATTGAAATCTTCATGAAAGACTGATAGAATTCTGAAGCCAAATGATACCAAATTGATAGTAGAAATACCAATTGTTAAGAGAGATTGTGAAGCTCAAAGTTTTCAGAATATGATTAAGGTTTGTCAACAAAATCAGTAAGAGAGGATATGCAATGAGTTTTGACCCATGTATGCATTTGACAACCTATATGCAATGCAATGACTCCCCCTCACAATATGCATTCAAACTCCCTTTTTGGCATTTTCAATGTAAGGAAATGCAATGCACTATATGTATGCAGGGACATGCAAAGACTCGACATTGAATTGCTATGCAAGGATATGCAACTAACTCCCCCTGAAAACATGCAATGTTTGCACTGAAAAACAACTGAACATATGATACCAAATGATTCATGCACATTCAGACTGCCTTGTCAAGCAAAATGACCCATGGTACTAGGCGGAGCACTTGGTCTAAAAGACCAGCTCTCACATAGTAAGGACCTCCGGACAGATTTCCCTGCCTTTTGGTAGCTTACCATTTGATATACCATAGAGGTCATGAATATCAAGGTGAAACCAACAGTCCTATATGCAATTCAGGTTTTCAATGAATGTACTCTACATGCAAATCACATATATGCACTTCAGATGAGTAGAGTTCAGAGGCATCATTTCAGACAATGCAGATGAAGAATGATTATGCAAAAACAGATTTAACTTGCTATACATTAAAACTAAAAACAAGAAGAGCAGGAAGTTTACCTGAAAAGTTCAGTATGGGGTTTTCTTCTTGAGTGCCTTGGATCATTACCCCTTTTTATTTCAGTCCCAAGGCACACCTGCATAGCAATGTTATTTTGCACAAACAGGTACCCAAGAAGTCTTGGGTCCTGACAAAACAGTATTACTCCTAGCAGATTTTCTCAGCACATTTCTAGGAGCAGTTTTCAGATCTGATTTATGCAGATTCTTGTTAGCATGAATTCTATGTGCATAAGTATGAGATTTCTTGTTAACAGAATAAAAATTCTGTTTGCCAAAACCAGTTTGGTTTTGATATCCTGCCAGCCAACAGGTTGCAGCCCTGTGACCTGGCTTCCCACAGTTGAAGCACTCATTGTGCTTGCCTCTAGAAACATTACTTCCAAAAACATTTCCATTTGCAGGGAGTTTAACAGTTTTAGAATTGAATTGTTTACCCTGAGCATGCCAAAAGTGGGCTGTAATGTGGCCCATCTTGCCATAGTGAAAGCATGAATTAGAACTTTTCTTACCAGCATTCAGCCAGCATTCAAATCTCTTATGACCCAATTTTCCACAATTAGAGCATGTCATATGCTGGTTCATTGGAACATACTTGTTCTTGTTAAGAGCATGATAGTTTGCACGAAATTTATTCTTATCACTAACAAACCAGCATTGTGAAATTTTGTGTCCTAGTTTACCACAATGAAAACACTCAATTTTCCTTTTCTGAGATGAAAGATTTTTATCATGATATTTTCTAGCACTCAGATCATCCTTTTCCATCAGTCTACATTCATGCATCAGATGTCCAAATTTATGACAGTAATAACAGATCATTTTCTTTTTGGATGCTTGTGAATGTGTATGAGGACTATGATCAATATGCACTGATGAACCGTTTTCATTTGTTTTCTGATTTACAGTCCTTTTCTGATTTTTATCCTGTTTTCCTATTTTCTTAGCCTTGTACTGAGTTGGAGATGAAGTAGAAGGCTTCTCCTGTTCAGAGGATTTAACAAAGATAGTTTTCAGGTTGGCTCCATCAGCCTTCCTCATGACTGGACTGTAACCCAGTCCTTCTTTCTTAAAATTAATCTTTGTTCCCAGTATTTCTGAACAATGGGCTGTTTGTCTTTTGATGTTGTGGCTACGTTTGAGGCATTTACAAAGGATGTCATTACTTTATTCTGCAAAGCCTTTTTATTTAGATTATTGTAGCCCAACCCTTCCCTTTTGACATTGACTTTTACACCTAGCAGCTTGTCTAGGTTTTCTTGCCCATCAACAAATTTTGACAAAGAGACTTTCAAATCCTGAATTTCATCTTCCAAAGAGGAAATATGTAGCTCATAACTGGCAATCTCTTGTTCACTGCAATTCACACATTCAGTTAACACATTGTTAGCAGTTTTGTATTTTTCAATTTCCTGTTCCAGATTGCTCAGTTTATTAGAATCTTCAACACAAATATTTTTTCCTCTTTCCAAAGCTAGAAGTCTCTCTGACATAGTGGAATTCAATATTTTTAATTTTTCATTTTCTTCCTTAAGCTTGTCATTCTGAATTAACTCATTTATTAGAGTCTGATCTTCTGAGTTAATTTCAAGTTTTCTTTCAGCCTTGAATTCCTTAAAATCTTTTTCCTTCTTTTCAATGTTTTTCTGTAATTCCACATTCATAGATTTGATGGCTTCCAGTTTTTCAGCAAGCAAGTTTTTCTCCTGCTTGAGTTTCTCAAATTTGTTATCATTTTTATTAGCAGATGTTCTCAGGGAATCATTTTCGGATCTCAGCTTGTTTAAATCTGAGTTTGCACTTTTAAAGTTTTTCAGCAATTTTTCATACTGGTCATGATAGTTAACAACAGTCTGATTATCATTATCTGAGTTCAATTTTTCTTTGAGTTCAGATTTGTTATCTCATGTCTGCTTTTCGTATCACATTTATATGTTCTTGATTTTCAGTTTTCAATAGTGAAACTTGTTTCTTCAGTATTTGAAAGTCAGACATACAAGCATCATGAATATTTTTCAATTCAACACAATTTCTACAAGGAACGCTTGAACTATCTAAACCAGTACCCTTCTTCAATTTCTTATACTGTTTTCTTAACAGCTCATGAGATTCAAGTAATTCAGCATAAGCATTCTCCCAATCTTCTAGAGAGAAATTCTCAAAGATATTTACCTCATCATCATCATCTTCTTCAGTTTGATTGCTGCCTTGATCGCTTCTATTGGCCATCATGCAGCTTGTTTGATTTCCTTCCCCGGCTCTCTTCATCATTTCCAACATATACCTTGCAGATCTGCAATCAAGGAAACATGAGTGAAAGGCTTTGTCAGTGGCTGCTTTCATCAGATTTATAGCTATCTGATTCTCCTCATACATTGATTCGTGACTGTCAGTCCATTTGGACTTTTTCTTTGGTAATTCATGAGGACCATGTGAAATTACTTTCCACAGGTCTGGATCAACAGATTTAACATAATCACGTAAAGCACCGTGCCACTGGTTGAAATCAAAACCACTGAAGACGGGTGGACAAGCCATTGAACCAAATAGTAGATAAATTCAATGCAACAGGAATATTGATGCACTAAAGGCAAATAAGCACCTAAGACAGCAAGATCGAATCTGCAGGTCGCTGGACCTTATATGCAGACACCCGCTCTGATACCAACTGTTAGGGTGCTAGGCCCGGATACAGAGGGGGGTGAATGTATCCTTCTATGTATAATGGCCAAATAAAACTTGGATGCTAGAGATAGACACAGAATAGAACCAATTTGATTCAACTCAAATACAAACACTTGGAGCGTGCCTATCCAAGCATCTAGCGGAAGCAAATCAAGCAATCTGATGAACCAGTTGAAAATCCTTTTAAACAAAAGAGCAAATATGTAACTGGCCCCCAAATGACCAACTAGCGGAAGCAGCACAAATGAGAATAGGAAATCTCAAGACAATCTGTGAAGGGTGGTAGGAGATATGGAAGAACACACTACAAGCAAACCACTACTCAAAGATTTTAAGGTGGTTCGGTCCTCCAGACCTACATCCACCCCTCACTCCCAACCGGAGTGAGGATTCCACTAGCTCACGCTAGAAACCGCAGACTCAGTCTGCAACAAATGCTGTCAAACAGCTTGACCAGGGGAACACGCTCCCCTCTTCCTCCCAACCGAAGGGACACCCCAAGTGACTTTCAGCCACTTGGAAACCAGAGACCGAAGTCTCTCTTCCTCCAGACCAGGAGGGAACCAACCGGTGACTTCTAGTCACCAGCAAACCAGAGGTCGAAGACCTCTCTTCCTCCCAACCGGAGGGATCTTCCTCCCAACCGGAGGGACACCTGGACTTGCAACCACAAGCCCAGAACCGGAGGGCTAGCCTCCCTTCCTCTAACCAGAGGGAACCCACAAGTGACAACCTATCACTTGCAACCCGGAGATCAGATCTCCCTTCTCCTGAATCAGCATGAGGAACCCGATCCCCAACAGGGCAATCGGAAGACCAAAGATAATCAGAAAAACAAAGGAAAAATAATAAACGAAAATAACACAGCAATCAGAAAGCTGTAAAAGATGAAAACACAAATGTGGCTCTCAATGGAGCTGACTGGCCTGGATCTGATCCACGGTCCAGTAGGAACAAGTCTTCAGATGAAGCTTCCCATCTCTCATTCTCTCTTCTTCTTTCTCTTCCTTTTCTTCTCTGCTTCCTTCTCTCACTCGCGAGCTCTCTCTCTCTCTTTTTACTTCTGCTCTCACTCTCACTCTCTTCTCTACTCTCTTCTTTTCTTTTGGATCGAAGGGCTTTCTACTCTCAAGGCTTTTTCTTCGATACTTCTTCAAAGGATGAAGACCCATATATATAGCAGCAGCAGCAGTATCACCCCCGACGTGTGACCTCCACATTTCCAGCCCTAAGTATTCGGACCACGTGGCAGTCTCTCAGCAGGCTTTATTTCAGCCTCGGATCACGTGCTGACAGTCACTCGGGAATATTTCCTCGGACCATCTTCTTCTTCTCCTGCAAGGAATTAACACGATTAAAACTCAGGGCACCAGAACCTAAAACTGCACGAGGTGTATAGAAACAGCAAGAGGTGCACTGCACTGAGGACGACACGAGATACAGTGGTGACAAACCAAACACTACACATAGAACGACACGAGGTTCAAAGGTGACAAAATAAGTATTACACAGAGAACGACACGAGGTTATAAACACTAGAATAACACGAAGACATGGATACAAAGAAACAACACGACATAATAAACAGCAGATAGAACGACATGAGGTGAAACGACACGTGATAAAACAAAGAAAGCAGGAATATGACTCGAGTAGCTACAGTAAATGATACGAGAACACAGGATTACTACAGTATGAGATAAGGAGAGCATGACACGAGGTCAGATGAAAACAGCACGAGGTAAAACGAGAATGACACGAAGTGTCACTGTAACAAAACAAACACTACGAAGAGACCGACACGAGATACATACTAATAACGCTTAACACTTCAGAGAAAACGACATGAAGTAAAAAGCAACTCGACATAACAAATAGCAACGAGAACGACACGAGCTGACCACAACACGAAGATGAAAAAATAGAAACCAACACGAAGTGTGGTTTCAACACAAGAAAGACACGAGGTCTAGGAAGAACAACACGAAGACGGAAATAACAAAGAACCGACTCGAACTGAGGACGACATGGAGACAACACAGACACGGGCTTGAACTTAGAGAAGAGTGCATGAAGTAAAATCAACACGAAGATAGAACACCACACGAAGATGATAAATGCAACAGTTCAAAGTCTAGACTTGAAATACAATCCAAAACGGCTGTACAGACTTGAAGAATAAGCCAGTGTATAGACTTGAAGATTGAAGGCGATGTACAGACTTTGATGCCCAAAGGCGATGAACAGTGAATCAGTGTATAGACTTCAAAGTTCATTGAAGGATGTTCAGACTTTGTGCGTGAAGCAGCACAATGAATAAGTGTGTACATTGAGACCCAGTGTAGACATGACCTAACAGTCCAGTGTATGGACTACAACAGTGAACGGCTGTACATACTTCATGTGAAAACCCAATGTACAGACTTCAATCAATATGCATCAGACAACTGTGTATGGACTTGAAGACCCTCAGCCAATGTATAGACTTCAAGTAGAGACCAATGTGTAGACTTTGACTTGGAACGTAGGTAGGAATGAGGCTGTATAGACTTGGACCACAAAGGTAGTGTGCAGACTTGGAGACTTAATGAGCAACACAAAGGAGACAAAGCAACATGGCGCCAACCCCGCTGATCCACTGCATCCACGCAGCTAGTGAACAAACAGCCAACAAACAGCCAATGCGTCAACCCAATCTCCAACTACGTCAACGCACTGCATGAACAATTAGCCACTATGTTAACCCAATCTAGCCATATTCATGAATTAGCTATTCAAGCAAACAATCAGATATTCAAGCAGTCAATCAGTCATCAATATTAATTAGCACACCTCAGTGTGGCTCATGGTGTGTCAGCCATCATCAAAACCACACAGGGGCACAACAATCTCCCCCTTTTTGATGATGGTAACACAATGAGTTACACTAACTCAAATTAGATTCTTCTCCCCCTTTGCCTTCAGCAAAAAGACATGAGTTGAAGAGAGAATTAAAAACTCCCCCTTTGACTAAACTGCCCCTTTTACTTCAGTAAAAACATAAAAACTTATGAGGGCAGCTCAAGATCAGAAGCAATTAAATCAAAATCTCCCCCTTTGTCAAACAACTTATGCAGAGATGCAAATGCAACAAATACTCCCCCTTTGACATGGCAGAAAATATAGAGCTAATGCAGAGAATGAGTCATGGTAAAAAAAATGAAGATCTCCCTTATGCAATGAGACAGCTCTCCCCCTATCAACATGCATGATTGACTACTCTCCTCTTGAAGCACAGAAATGGAGTCTGGTTATCCAATAAATCAATCTGAAATCATCCATTACAAATAATCTGAATTCTGGTGAAGATACCACAGAATCAGAACTTATTGCAGAACAAGATGGAAGATTCCAACAGTGTAGAGAGAAATACATCTCAGGAATCAATCTGAAATCCACCATCATAAAGATTCTGAGGTTCAGAAAGCTGCAAGTGAACAAGGTAATAATGGGAGTGGCACCTCACATTTGTATGGTCAGAAAAATACAGATGGAATCAGTCAACTGATAAGAAAGGAGTTGACTATACAGTTTTTGTTGATCATGCATAAATCTGATCATGAGGGATTTGAATGCAAGGTCACAAATGATATGAACATGATTCTGTATGACAAGGAATGCTCCCCCTGAATAGATGTCACTTGATATGCAAGTGATGCATCACATGGAAGCTCCCCCTCAATAAGTGGAATCTTATGAGATAGATGAGAAGGAGACCACAGGGCCAGACAAGGAGAAGTTCAGGTCAATGATCTAAGGAAAAGTGAGCAGAAAGATTTTCAAGGAGATATCAATCTCATAAATCTAAAACATAATTTTTCAAGGTCTTCCATTATAGGGACTTATGAATGAGTCTTTTGAACAGCATGGTTTAAACATGATGTATGCAGAGTTTATCAATAAAATTCAGTATTGATATCTAAAACCATATTTTAATAAAGATGAACCAAGCCCTCATATTTATCTTGATTAATCTCCCTTTCTCTTACACAATCAAATCTATTGACTTCTTTCAGAATTACATGCACCAATATTGAAGTCAAGCAATTATGAAGTCATATGATTTTGTCTAGGGTTGTAGCAATTTGATTTTAGCATCAATATTCAGATATTTCAATTTGTTCAACAATTTTCCATGCTACAAATTTTACGAGCACTCTAGTTCAGTTCACACCTTGTAACTAGAGGATATACCTTGATCAGAGGCCAATGTCCCTAAGCACTTAGTGTGACCAACTGTCATGCTATATATATGAACAGAGATAGCATTTACACATCATGACACACTCCAAATCATTTCTTGATGAGTGAGTTATATTTCTCAGTGTGCATTCTATTGCTCTGCCTGAATTTCAATGAATTCTTAATCAGAGTTAACTAAGGCACCTCATGACACAGTCCTTCGGACATGTGTTTCTCAGTGACCAATGTCATTGCTCTGACAGATATTACCCTTTAGACATTTCAGAAAAATTCATTTGCTTCAAATCAATAATATTTTCATGTACTTAATCAGTTGAAGTCATATATTCAAAAGTGCAGATTTCAGAAGATTTTACAAGGCATAGCATGAAACAGATGGTTAAGGTTTATTAAACATGCTTCAGATATTTTTAAGAGATTTTAAAGCCAAACTGATTGAATACATTAAACTTAAACCACATGAATTATTTCAGTCATTCATAAAAACGTATAATAGAAGATTTCTAGTTCAAGAGTTTTCAGATTTATGATCGAGATAGCCCATTGAAATCTTCATGAAAGACTGATAGAATTCTGAAGCCAAATGATACCAAATTGATAGTAGAAATACCAATTGTTAAGAGAGATTGTGAAGCTCAAAGTTTTCAGAATATGATTAAGGTTTGTCAACAAAATCAGTAAGAGAGGATATGCAATGAGTTTTGACCCATGTATGCATTTGACAACCTATATGCAATGCAATGACTCCCCCTCACAATATGCATTCAAACTCCCTTTTTGGCATTTTCAATGTAAGGAAATGCAATGCACTATATGTATGCAGGGACATGCAAAGACTCGACATTGAATTGCTATGCAAGGATATGCAACTAACTCCCCCTGAAAACATGCAATGTTTGCACTGAAAAAAAACTGAACATATGATACCAAATGATTCATGCACATTCAGACTGCCCTGTCAAGCAAAATGACCCATGGTACTAGGCGGAGCACTTGGTCTAAAAGACCAGCTCTCACATAGTAAGGACCTCCGGACAGATTTCCCTGCCTTTTGGTAGCTTACCATTTGATATACCATAGAGGTCATGAATATCAAGGTGAAACCAACAGTCCTATATGTAATTCAGGTTTTCAATGAATGTACTCTACATGCAAATCACATATATGCACTTCAGATGAGTAGAGTTCAGAGGCATCATTTCAGACAATGCAGATGAAGAATGATTATACAAAAATAGATTTAACTTGCTATGCATTAAAACTAAAAACAAGAAGAGCAGGAAGTTTACCTGAAAAGTTCAGTATGGGGTTTTCTTCTTGAGTGCCTTGGATCATTACCCCTTTTTATTTCAGTCCCAAGGCACACCTGCATAGCAATGTTATTTTGCACAAACAGGTACCCAAGAAGTCTTGGGTCCTGACAAAACAGTATTACTCCTAGCAGGTTGTAGCAACCCTAATAAATGAATAATTGAAATGAATTAAAACATATATATTACAGAAGTAATATATATAAAAGGAATAGGGTTAATTGGACGAAATAAAACAAATTAAAAATAACGCCTCTTATTAAGGCGTTAATTTATAAAGAAACGCCTCCACCCATGGCGTGAATAAAGAAAGGACGCCCACACCTACGGTCGTCAGTTCTCACGCGACCAAATGGGTAAGTAAAAGAAACGCCTCTATCTTAGGCGTGTTTTAAAACAAGAAACGCCCTTTTTCAAGGCGCTTTTTAAGAAACGCCCTTATGCAAGGCGTTAATTCAAGAATACACGCCCTGACCAAAGGCGTTAATTCAGTTCGTGACCCGATCGAACCCAGAACTTATCCAAGGAAAGATTAACCTAATCTAGTAAGTGTCTATTAGAGTAAGGACTCTATTAAGGATATATTACCCTCAATCAAACACTACTCTTGTTAGGACTTCAAAACCCTATAAATAACATGTTCGATCGAACCCTAAAACCCATTTGATCGAACGTCTGCTGCTAGGTACGTGAAGAACAAACAGTTCTTCTTCCTTTCCTTGCTTTTGATAAACACATGAGGAGGTTTTAACCATCCTTCATCGTCTTTGCTATAGGTGGCTGCTTCTAGTGTTTGAAGACAAAGGGTCTTCATCATCATCGTCTTCATCACCATCGTTGCCGAAGAATAGGTAAAGTTCTTCTTTTTCCCTTGCCTTCAGGTTACGTAGGTAAAGAAGATTGATATCTTCTCTTCCTTTACAGGTAGCTGTGGCAATATCTTCCTGAAGAACGAAGGTTCTTCATCCACGAAGGTTCCAAACAGAGTATCAGATCATAAGGTAGGTTTTCTCAAGTTACTGTAGCCCAAATGAAATTAATGCAAGATATATATATATATAAGCATGTCATGCATATGATTATTATAGTTTTCATGTGTTTTCTGAATTGTTTGAAAGAAACGCCCTGGAATAGGGCGCTATTTTAAAATAAACGACCATAACAGCGGTCGTCAATTTATTAAGAAACGTCCTGTACACAGGCGTTAATTTTACGAGATCATGACTTAAGCATGTTAAGAACGGATTATATATGAAACCTTGATTATTAATGCATGATCCTGTCTCCAAATCTAATGTCCTGCAATTTCTTGAATTCACGGCCTGTACAAGGTCGTTTTCCACGTATTAACGCCTCATCAGAGGGCGTGACTTTAAAATTAACGCCCCTTGCTTAGGCGCGTATTATCCAGAGTCCTGGTATGTTCTGAAACATAGAGTTAAGCCAGTAACGCCCCTTCCCAGGGCGTGTCTTATATAAGTCCTGCAACTTATTTATATTCTGTCAAATCCGTAATTCATGAGACGCCTGCACCAGCAGTCGTCAAATATGAAGAAACGACCCTGTCCAGGGCGCTTTTTAGATAGAGTATCGAAATAATGAAATTCTGCGAAACGGAACATATATAACGCCCTGATACTAGGCGTTAGTTACTTGAAAAACGCCCCAGACAAGGGCGTGTTTTTCATAAATTAATGAGATTATTGAAAATTCTGTAAAATAGAAATATGTAAAC
Organism: Amorphophallus konjac; assembly: GCA_022559845.1. Classification (NCBI taxonomy): domain Eukaryota; kingdom Viridiplantae; phylum Streptophyta; class Magnoliopsida; order Alismatales; family Araceae; genus Amorphophallus; species Amorphophallus konjac. The sequence goes on from CM040125.1 coordinate 320,203,866, forward strand.
GCCCCTATGTTAGGCGTTAATTACTTGAGAAACGACTTGACCTAAGTCGTTATTTTACTATAAACTGATTTTCATCTGATTTGCTAACCGATGGTTTTACATATATCATAATATATATATATCGGCACTATTCTCCACTCCGTGAGTATAGTCCCATGTTTTCATGTTGATTTATCGATCACACTCAACTCTCATTGACATACAAGCTCTCCATTGGACATTCCGTTCCTTTGGACTAGCGAGTTAGTCATAGAGACCTCCGTAAGACTCCTCGTAGCCTTGGATTCCCTCAAGGCCGACTGAGCTGGTTGTACCCTAAAAACCCATTACACGATCCTTGCCATGTCAATCTAAAGAAACATGGTATACCGGCCCTTATGATTATACAAAGAGTATATCATAAGAAATTCTTAATGGGATGATGATATCATGCCATATCATGTCGTTCTTGTAAACCTCAATTCTATGATAAGAATGAGGGTATCTTGCTTGATCTAATGTTCATGTGGACCTCAATTCTATATAAAGAATGTCCATATTGATTTGTCATGGTACCTAAGTTAAGGGAACCATAATCTACCTAGTTTTATCGACATCGTGATTATACCGTTATTATCGCCATTCTATGTCCTTTGTCATATTTTGGACTCTATTCTATCAAAGTTGTCATACGTATCTACAAGCTTGATTATTGAAATTCTATATTGGCTATATAAACAAGAGTGGATGTCAAAACACATGATAAATGCCTGCGCATATAGGGCCCGATCTGGTCCTGGGAGGAGCACCCGAAAGTACTTGTGCCCATGGGAGTTAAAATGATAAGGTATCTGGCATTATACCGAGTACTTGACTTGCTTGATTGGACATTCCACACACATCTTGTACTTGACTCGTACTTGACATGAAATGAAATGCGTGGCCCGAAAAAGGGTAATTTACTTGCTTGATACATGATAGCCAAAGTTCTTGACATGACTCGATAATGGTACTTGCTTGAATATCTTGAATAACTTGTATCTTGTTCATGAAAGTTCATCTTATTTCTTTGATATTACATTCTCTCTATCTTGTCGTTTCATGCGAGCATGCATAGCTTTATTGCATCCATGAAAATGTAATTACTTAAACCACTTGCTAGTACTTGAGATATAATTTCCTACTGAGCGTTCGCTCATTCCGTTTGTCCCTTTTTACTTTTCAGGTAAGTCCGACGACGATGGAAGTCAATCGGATGGGAATGGTCAAGAGTGAAAGTGATAGAGCTTCTACAAGTGTCGTCTAGTCTTTTCCATAGTTTCTTGAGTCAACTATGTATTCTTTTCCTTTTTATTTAACAGAGTATTGGATTTGTAATAGTCTATCCATTATGAAATAAAGGATTGGGTTATCTTGCTATTTTGCGCATCTCTGTCTTTGTGTCGAATACACGACCACTCTGATTGACATGATTGATATAGACACGTCGCGCATCTCCGGGTATCTTCCGCGCTCGGGGCGTGACAGTCTTTGTGGTATCAGAGCCTAAGGTATTCAATTCCTAGGAAACCCAAGTCCAAGGATAGGTTTCAAAACCTTTAACCAAGTGAGAGTGGGTAGAACCAAGGGTTAAATGATCAATGAGTCCTTTATAAGATCATAGTGATATAATACTAACATAGCTATTGTAATTGTAGGATAATGGCTGCCGAACGTGCTCAATGGCGCAACATGCAGCGTACCCTTCAAGGGATGACCCAAGTGCTACAACAGGTAGCACAAGGTGGTGCTCCACGAGCTGGAAGCTTACACCAAGCATTCAAGAATATGAATCCCCCGAAGTTCATGGGATCGACCGATCCAGACGATGCCGAGCATTGGGTTCGGGAGATTGAACGTATATTCCGTGTTATGCAATGCACGGATCAGGACAAAGTCTTATTAGCTACTTTCCAGTTAGAAAAGGATGCTAGATGCTGGTGGGAGTCGATTGAAGCTACAATTGACCCAACTCAAGTTACATGGGGAGAATTCGTTGAATATTTCAACGCCAAATATTTCTCTGATAGGGTCCAGGAAAAGAAGGCCGCCGAATTTGCCGCATTAAAGCAAAGATCTTTATCGGTGGCTGATTATGAAGCACAGTTCTCTAGACTGTCTAGATATGCTAAGCATTTAATTGGCACGGAAAAGATGAAAGCCCGTAGATTTCTTAATGGGCTTAGGCCCCACTACATTACTCAACTGGCGCCTATGGATATTCAAGTTTATACTGAAATAGTGCGCCGAGCTCAGTTGCTTGAAGATGCCACGGAACTATCTGATAGGATCCGTGGGAAAGACAAAAAGGAGCAAGTCACAAGTTCGGGTTCTTTTAAACCCAACTTTAAGAAGAGGCCCAATAATGGAGGTTCTTCCTCTCAAGATCAGAAGTTCAAGAAATCCAAGCCTTTCTCTATCACCACTACCCCTTCAAACGTAGTATGCAAGCATTGTGACAAGGCTGGTCACAAAACAGAAGAATGCTGGAGGAAACTGGAGCATGTCTCCGTTGTGGGAGTCGTGAACATCGGATTCCCGATTGTCCATTAATGAATGACCAAGACGGTGAGGGTAAACGCCCAGTGACAAGGAACGCGCGTCTTCATGCAATCCAAGAGACCGAACCAGAAGAAGAAGGCGGATTGGTGGAAGGTACATTAAAAATTTGTTCCAAATATGCACATGTCTTATTTGATACGGGTGCATCGCATTCCATTATTTCCAAGAAGTTTGCTGACCCATTACCTCTAGAACCAGAATGGATGAAGATAATATTGTCTACTCCTCTCGGAAACGAGACGGATATCACACATCATTACCAAAATTGTGAGGTATTGGTTCGAGGAAAGAATTTTCCTATTGATCTTATCTGCTTAGATCTAAAAGAGTATGATGTTATACTAGGAGCAGATTGGTTATCCAAATACCAGGCAACGGTTGATTGCCGTGATAGCAAGATTGTTTTCAAGGAATTTCCGGAACTGACTTATACTAGTCCTAAGAGTCGAAGCAAATCCCCTCTTATTTCGGCTCTTCGAGCAAGCAAGCTCGTCAAGAAAGGATGTGTATCCTTCCTTGCTTTTGTCACTAATAAAGAAGCTAAGGAAACCAAGATAGAAGACGTTCAAGTAGTACGAGAATTCCCAGACGTATTTCCAGAAGAATTGCCGGGATTACCCCCGCAAAGAGATGTGGCCTTTACCATCGACTTAGTCCCTGGTGCTGGTCCGGTTTCAAAGGCACCATATAGAATGTCCCCTGCTGAACTCAAGGAGTTGAAGGAGCAGTTGATGGAACTAATCCGAAAAGGGTTTATTAGACCAAGTACTTCCCCGTGGGGAGCACCAGTCTTATTTGTAAAGAAGAAGGATGGATCCATGAGATTGTGTATTGACTATCGACAGTTGAATCATCTTACTATCAAGAACAAGTATCCACTGCCGAGAATCGATGAATTGTTTGATCAGATTTCAGGATCCAAATATTTCTCCAAGATTGATCTCCGGTCGGGATATCATCAATTAAGGATCAAGGATGATGACATTCACAAGACCGCATTCAGAAGCAGGTATGGCCATTACGAATTTGTTGTTATGCCTTTTGGACTAACAAATGCCCCTGCTGCCTTTATGCAGTTAATGAATAGCATATTCAGGCCTTACTTGGATCAATTCATAGTAGTCTTCATCGATGATATATTGATATATTCTAAGACTAAGGAAGAACATGAAGAGCATTTGAGGATTGCATTGCAAGTCTTGAGGACAAATCAATTATATGCTAAACTCAGCAAATGCGAGTTCTGGCTTGAAGAAGTGGCTTTTCTCGGACATGTCATATCCAAGGACGGTTTATCTGTGGATCCGTCAAAAGTTGAAGCTGTGAGAAACTGGGAGAGACCCACTAATGCAAGCGAGATCAGAAGTTTCTTAGGTCTTGCAGGCTATTATCGGCGATTTATCAAAGATTTCTCTAAGATCGCCGTACCACTTACAAGATTAACTCGTAAGGAGATCCGATATGAATGGAGTGAGGAATGTGAAAGCAGTTTCCAAACTCTCAAGGATCATCTCACCACAGCTCCAGTCTTAGCCCTACCAATTGAAGGAGAGAAATTCGAGGTCTACACTGATGCTTCTGGCATTGGCCTCGGATGTGTTCTAATGCAACATGGGAAGGTCATAGCATATTCTTCTCGTCAACTGAAGAAGCATGAGGAGAATTACCCCGTCCATGACTTGGAATTGGCCGCGGTAGTATTTGCCCTAAAGATATGGAGACACTATCTCTATGGGGTACAGTTTACTGTATACTCCGATCACAAAAGTCTCAAATATCTATTTTCACAAAAGGAGCTGAACATGAGACAAAGACGTTGGCTAGAATATCTCAAGGACTTCGACTTCAGTATACAATACCATCCCGGAAAGGGTAATTATGTGGCTGATGCCCTTAGTCGAAAGCCGAGAGCAAGATAGCAAATTGTATGATACAAGAATGGAGGTTACTTGAACAATTCTCCGAGCTCAATATAAGCTTGGACACGGAATCCAAATTTGTCACACTATCCCATGTAAGCATACAGTCAGATTTGTTATCTGAGATACAAACACTTCAGGATGATGATCCTATGTTAATAGAAATCAAAGGCAGATTAGAAGGACAATCTGATTTTCAACTAACTTCTGATGGAAGATTATCGTTCAAAGATAGAACTTGTATACCCGATTGTCCGGAATTAAAGAAGAAGATCTTAGATGAAGCTCACAGATCAAGATACACTATTCATCCTGGATCAACTAAAATGTACCAAGATGTAAAGAGGAACTTTTGGTGGCCCAATATGAAAAGAGAAATAGCGGACTATGTATCACGCTGTCTCACATGCCAACAGGTCAAGGCGGAACACCAAAAGCCTGCGGGAAAACTACATCCTCTAGATATTCCTAAGTGGAAATGGGAGGATATTGGTATGGACTTCATCATGGGTTTGTCTAAATCTAAAGGAGGACATGATGGAATCTGGGTTATCATTGACCGATTGACTAAATCGGCACATTTCTTGCCAATCAAAAGCCGATGGTCGATTGATGTGCTAGCTGCACTATACATTAAAGAAATAGTCAGGATACATGGAATTCCTGTCTCAATCGTGTCTGATAGAGATCCCCGTTTTACTTCTCATTTTTGGAAGGGATTACAACATTCGTTGGGGACAAGGCTCAACTTTAGTACTGCTTTTCACCCACAAACGGATGGTCAGACCGAGCGAACTAATCAAGTTGTTGAAGATATGCTGAGAGCATGCATTATTGACTTTGGAGGAAGCTGGCATGACCACTTACCTTTAGTTGAATTTGCATATAATAATAGCTACCAAGCTAGTATCCAAATGGCACCTTTCGAAGCCTTATACGGAAGGAGTTGCCGATCTCCCATATGTTGGAACGAAGTTGGAGAAAAACAACTATTAGGTCCAGACATGGTAAGGGATACAACCGAGAAGATACAAGTAATCAGAGAAAGATTACAAGTTGCTCAGACAAGGCAAAAGGCTTATGCTGATACCAGGAGAAGAGATCTTGAATTCCAGGTTGGAGATCATGTATTTCTTAAAATATCCCCTGGACGTGGCATACGAAGATTTGGTGTTAAGGGCAAGCTTACGCCAAGATTCATCGGACCATTTGAGGTACTCGAAAGAGTTGGCGAGGTTGCTTATCGCATCGCGTTGCCTCCTCAGTTGTCTGAGGTACACAATGTATTTCACATATCTATGTTGAAGAAGTATGTGCACGATCCGTCACATATTATTGAGCATGGAGATCTGGTGATCCAGAAAGATCTCACATATGAACAAAGGCCCTTGAAGATATTAGATCGAGAAATACGAGCTCTAAGGAATAAGGTTATTCCCATGATCAAGGTGCAATGGAATAAGAATCCTGAACGCGAAGCGACATGGGAGACCGAAGAATCTATGAAGAAACGATTTCCCGAGTTATTCTAAGAGGTATATGTTCTACGCTCTCCACATGTATAATTATATATATATTGAATTTGGGGACCAAATTCTTTTTAAGTGGGGGAGGGTGTAGCAACCCTAATAAATGAATAATTGAAATGAATTAAAACATATATATTACAGAAGTAATATATATAAAAGGAATAGGGTTAATTGGATGAAATAAAACAAATTAAAAATAACGCCTCTTATTAAGGCGTTAATTTATAAAGAAACGCCTCCACCCATGGCGTGAATAAAGAAAGGACGCCCACACCTACGGTCGTCAGTTCTCACGCGACCAAATGGGTAAGTAAAAGAAACGCCTCTATCTTAGGCGTGTTTTAAAACAAGAAACGCCCTTTTTCAAGGCGCTTTTTAAGAAACGCCCTTATGCAAGGCGTTAATTCAAGAATACACGCCCTGACCAAAGGCGTTAATTCAGTTCGTGACCCGATCGAACCCAGAACTTATCCAAGGAAAGATTAACCTAATCTAGTAAGTGTCTATTAGAGTAAGGACTCTATTAAGGATATATTACCCTCAATCAAGCACTACTCTTGTTAGGACTTCAAAACCCTATAAATAACATGTTCGATCGAACCCTAAAACTCATTTGATCGAACGTCTGCTGCTAGGTACGTGAAGAACAAACAGTTCTTCTTCCTTTCCTTGCTTTTGATAAACACATGAGGAGGTTTTAACCATCCTTCATCGTCTTTGCTATAGGTGGCTGCTTCTAGTGTTTGAAGACAAAGGGTCTTCATCATCATCGTCTTCATCACCATCGTTGCCGAAGAATAGGTAAAGTTCTTCTTTTTCCCTTGCCTTCAGGTTACGTAGGTAAAGAAGATTGATATCTTCTCTTCCTTTACAGGTAGCTGTGGCAATATCTTCCTGAAGAACGAAGGTTCTTCATCCACGAAGGTTCCAAACAGAGTATCAGATCATAAGGTAGGTTTTCTCAAGTTACTGTAGCCCAAATGAAATTAATGCAAGATATATATATATATAAGCATGTCATGCATATGATTATTATAGTTTTCATGTGTTTTCTGAATTGTTTGAAAGAAACGCCCTGGAATAGGGCGCTATTTTAAAATAAACGACCATAACAGCGGTCGTCAATTTATTAAGAAACGTCCTGTACACAGGCGTTAATTTTACGAGATCATGACTTAAGCATGTTAAGAACGGATTATATATGAAACCTTGAGTATTAATGCATGATCCTGTCTCCAAATCTAATGTCCTGCAATTTCTTGAATTCACGGCCTGTACAAGGTCGTTTTCCACGCATTAACGCCTCATCAGAGGGCGTGACTTTAAAATTAACGCCCCTTGCTTAGGCGCGTATTATCCAGAGTCAACATAGAGTTAAGCCAGTAACGCCCCTTCCCAGGGCGTGTCTTATATAAGTCCTGCAACTTATTTATATTCTGTCAAATCCGTAATTCATGAGACGCCTGCACCAGCAGTCGTCAAATATGAAGAAACGACCCTGTCCAGGGCGCTTTTTAGATAGAGTATCGAAATAATGAAATTCTGCGAAACGGAACATATATAACGCCCTGATACTAGGCGTTAGTTACTTGAAAAACGCCCCAGACAAGGGCGTGTTTTTCATAAATTAATGAGATTATTGAAAATTCTGTAAAATAGAAATATGTAAACGCCCCGATGTTAGGCGTTAATTACTTGAGAAACGACTTGACCTAAGTCGTTATTTTACTATAAACTGATTTTCATCTGATTTGCTAACCGATGGTTTTATATATATCATAATATATATATATCGGCACTATTCTCCACTCCGTGAGTATAGTCCCACGTTTCATGTTGATTTATCGATCACACTCAACTCTCATTGACATACAAGCTCTCCATTGGACATTCCGTTCCTTTGGACTAGCGAGTTAGTCATAGAGACCTCCGTAAGACTCCTCGTAGCCTTGGATTCCCTCAAGGCCGACTGAGCTGGTTGTACCCTAAAAACCCATTACACGATCCTTGCCATGTCAATCTAAAGAAACATGGTATACCGGCCCTTATGATTATACAAAGAGTATATCATAAGAAATTCTTAATGGGATGATGATATCATGCCATATCATGTCGTTCTTGTAAACCTCAATTCTATGATAAGAATGAGGGTATCTTGCTTGATCTAATGTTCATGTGGACCTCAATTCTATATAAAGAATGTCCATATTGATTTGTCATGGTACCTAAGTTAAGGGAACCATATTCTACCTAGTTTTATCGAACTCGTGATTATACCGTTATTATCGCCATTCTATGTCCTTTGTCATATTTTGGACTCTATTCTATCAAAGTTGTCATACGTATCTACAAGCTTGATTATTGAAATTCTATATTGGCTATATAAACAAGAGTGGATGTCAAAACACATGATAAATGCCTGCGCATATAGGGCCCGATCTGGTCCTGGGAGGAGCACCCGAAAGTACTTGTGCCCATGGGAGTTAAAATGATAAGGTATCTGGCATTATACCGAGTACTTGACTTGCTTGATTGGACATTCCACACACATCTTGTACTTGACTCGTACTTGACATGAAATGAAATGCGTGGCCCGAAAAAAGGGTAATTTACTTGCTTGATACATGATAGCCAAAGTTCTTGACATGACTCGATAATGGTACTTGCTTGAATATCTTGAATAACTTGTATCTTGTTCATGAAAGTTCATCTTATTTCTTTGATATTACATTCTCTCTATCTTGTCGTTTCATGCGAGCATGCATAGCTTTATTGCATCCATGAAAGTGTAATTACTTAAACCACTTGCTAGTACTTGAGATATAATTTCCTACTGAGCGTTCGCTCATCCCGTTTGTCCCTTTTTACTTTTCAGGTAAGTCCGACGACGATGGAAGTCAATCGGATGGGAATGGTCAAGAGTGAAAGTGATAGAGCTTCTACAAGTGTCGTCTAGTCTTTTCCATAGTTTCTTGAGTCAACTATGTATTCTTTTCCTTTTTATTTAACAGAGTATTGGATTTGTAATAGTCTATCCATTATGAAATAAAGGATTGGGTTATCTTGCTATTTTGCGCATCTCTGTCTTTGTGTCGAATACACGACCACTCTGATTGACATGATTGATATAGACACGTCGCGCATCTCCGGGTATCTTCCGCGCTCGGGGCGTGACAGTCTTTGTGGTATCAGAGCCTAAGGTATTCAATTCCTAGGAAACCCAAGTCCAAGGTTAGGTTTCAAAACCTTTAACCAAGTGAGAGTGGGTAGAACCAAGGGTTAAATGATCAATGAGTCCTTTATAAGATCATAGTGATATAATACTAACATAGCTATTGTAATTGTAGGATAATGGCTGCCGAACGTGCTCAATGGCGCAACATGCAGCGTACCCTTCAAGGGATGACCCAAGTGCTACAACAGGTAGCACAAGGTGGTGCTCCACGAGCTGGAAGCTTACACCAAGCATTCAAGAATATGAATCCCCCGAAGTTCATGGGATCGACCGATCCAGACGACGCCGAGCATTGGGTTCGGGAGATTGAACGTATATTCCGTGTTATGCAATGCACGGATCAGGACAAAGTTTTATTAGCTACTTTCCAGTTAGAAAAGGATGCTAGATGTTGGTGGGAGTCGATTGAAGCTACAATTGACCCAACTCAAGTTACATGGGGAGAATTCGTTGAATATTTCAACGCCAAATATTTCTCTGATAGGGTCCAGGAAAAGAAGGCCGCCGAATTTGCCGCATTAAAGCAAAGATCTTTATCGGTGGCTGATTATGAAGCACAGTTCTCTAGACTGTCTAGATATGCTAAGCATTTAATTGGCACGGAAAAGATGAAAGCCCGTAGATTTCTTAATGGGCTTAGGCCCCACTACATTACTCAACTGGCGCCTATGGATATTCAAGTTTATACTGAAATAGTGCGCCGAGCTCAGTTGCTTGAAGATGCCACGGAACTATCTGATAGGATCCGTGGGAAAGACAAAAAGGAGCAAGTCACAAGTTCGGGTTCTTTTAAACCCAACTTTAAGAAGAGGCCCAATAATGGAGGTTCTTCCTCTCAAGATCAGAAGTTCAAGAAATCCAAGCCTTTCTCTATCACCACTACCCCTTCAAACGTAGTATGCAAGCATTGTGACAAGGCTGGTCACAAAACAGAAGAATGCTGGAGGAAACTGGGAGCATGTCTCCGTTGTGGGAGTCGTGAACATCGGATTCCCGATTGTCCATTAATGAATGACCAAGACGGTGAGGGTAAACGCCCAGTGACAAGGAACGCGCGTCTTCATGCAATCCAAGAGACCGAACCAGAAGAAGAAGGCGGATTGGTGGAAGGTACATTAAAAATTTGTTCCAAATATGCACATGTCTTATTTGATACGGGTGCATCGCATTCCATTATTTCCAAGAAATTTGCTGACCCATTACCTCTAGAACCAGAATGGATGAAGATAATATTGTCTACTCCTCTCGGAAACGAGACGGATATCACACATCATTACCAAAATTGTGAGGTATTGGTTCGAGGAAAGAATTTTCCTATTGATCTTATCTGCTTAGATCTAAAAGAGTATGATGTTATACTAGGAGCAGATTGGTTATCCAAATACCAGGCAACGGTTGATTGCCGTGATAGCAAGATTGTTTTCAAGGAATTTCCGGAACTGACTTATACTAGTCCTAAGAGTCGAAGCAAATCCCCTCTTATTTCGGCTCTTCGAGCAAGCAAGCTCGTCAAGAAAGGATGTGTATCCTTCCTTGCTTTTATCACTATTAAAGAAGCTAAGGAAACCAAGATAGAAGACGTTCAAGTAGTACGAGAATTCCCAGACGTATTTCCAGAAGATTTGCCGGGATTACCCCCGCAAAGAGATGTGGCCTTTACCATCGACTTAGTCCCTGGTGCTGGTCCGGTTTCAAAGGCACCATATAGAATGTCCCCTGCTGAACTCAAGGAGTTGAAGGAGCAGTTGATGGAACTAATCCGAAAAGGGTTTATTAGACCAAGTACTTCCCCGTGGGGAGCACCAGTCTTATTTGTAAAGAAGAAGGATGGATCCATGAGATTGTGTATTGACTATCGACAGTTGAATCATCTTACTATCAAGAACAAGTATCCACTGCCGAGAATCGATGAATTGTTTGATCAGATTTCAGGATCCAAATATTTCTCCAAGATTGATCTCCGGTCGGGATATCATCAATTAAGGATCAAGGATGATGACATTCACAAGACCGCATTCAGAAGCAGGTATGGCCATTACGAATTTGTTGTTATGCCTTTTGGACTAACAAATGCCCCTACTGCCTTTATGCAGTTAATGAATAGCATATTCAGGCCTTACTTGGATCAATTCATAGTAGTCTTCATCGATGATATATTGATATATTCTAAGACTAAGGAAGAACATGAAGAGCATTTGAGGATTGCATTGCAAGTCTTGAGGACAAATCAATTATATGCTAAACTCAGCAAATGCGAGTTCTGGCTTGAAGAAGTGGCTTTTCTCGGACATGTCATATCCAAGGACGGTTTATCTGTGGATCCGTCAAAAGTTGAAGCTGTGAGAAACTGGGAGAGACCCACTAATGCAAGCGAGATCAGAAGTTTCTTAGGTCTTGCAGGCTATTATCGGCGATTTATCAAAGATTTCTCTAAGATCGCCGTACCACTTACAAGATTGACTCGTAAGGAGATCCGATATGAATGGAGTGAGGAATGTGAAAGTAGTTTCCAAACTCTCAAGGATCATCTCACCACAGCTCCAGTCTTAGCCCTACCAATTGAAGGAGAGAAATTCGAGGTCTACACTGATGCTTCTGGCATTGGCCTCGGATGTGTTCTAATGCAACATGGGAAGGTCATAGCATATTTTTCTCGTCAACTGAAGAAGCATGAGGAGAATTACCCCGTCCATGACTTGGAATTGGCCGCGGTAGTATTTGCCCTAAAGATATGGAGACACTATCTCTATGGGGTACAGTTTACTGTATACTCCGATCACAAAAGTCTCAAATATCTATTTTCACAAAAGGAGCTGAACATGAGATAAAGACGTTGGCTAGAATATCTCAAGGACTTCGACTTCAGTATACAATACCATCCCGGAAAGGGTAATTATGTGGCTGATGCCCTTAGTCGAAAGCCGAGAGCAAGGATAGCAAATTGTATGATACAAGAATGGAGGTTACTTGAACAATTCTCCGAGCTCAATATAAGCTTAGACACGGAATCCAAATTTGTCACACTATCCCATGTAAGCATACAGTCAGATTTGTTATCTGAGATACAAACACTTCAGGATGATGATCCTATGTTAATAGAAATCAAAGGCAGATTAGAAGGACAATCTGATTTTCAACTAACTTCTGATGGAAGATTATCGTTCAAAGATAGAACATGTATACCCGATTGTCCGGAATTAAAGAAGAAGATCTTAGATGAAGCTCACAGATCAAGATACACTATTCATCCTGGATCAACTAAATCTCTTGTTCACTGCAATTCACACATTCAGTTAACACATTGTTAGCAGTTTTGTATTTTTCAATTTCCTGTTCCAGATTGCTCAGTTTATTAGAATCTTCAACACAAATATTTTTTCCTCTTTCCAAAGCTAGAAGTCTCTCTGACATAGTGGAATTCAATATTTTTAATTTTTCATTTTCTTCCTTAAGCTTGTCATTCTGAATTAACTCATTTATTAGAGTCTGATCTTCTGAGTTAATTTCAAGTTTTCTTTCAGCCTTGAATTCCTTAAAATCTTTTTCCTTCTTTTCAATGTTTTTCTGTAATTCCACATTCATAGATTTGATGGCTTCCAGTTTTTCAGCAAGCAAGTTTTTCTCCTGCTTGAGTTTCTCAAATTTGTTATCATTTTTATTAGCAGATGTTCTCAGAGAATCATTTTCGGATCTCAGCTTGTTTAAATCTGAGTTTGCACTTTTAAAGTTTTTCAGCAATTTTTCATACTGGTCATGATAGTTAACAACAGTCTGATTATCATTATCTGAGTTCAATTTTTCTTTGAGTTCAGATTTGTTATCTCATGTCTGCTTTTCGTATCACATTTATATGTTCTTGATTTTCAGTTTTCAATAGTGAAACTTGTTTCTTCAGTATTTGAAAGTCAGACATACAAGCATCATGAATATTTTTCAATTCAACACAATTTCTACAAGGAACGCTTGAACTATCTAAACCAGTACCCTTCTTCAATTTCTTATACTGTTTTCTTAACAGCTCATGAGATTCAAGTAATTCAGCATAAGCATTCTCCCAATCTTCTAGAGAGAAATTCTCAAAGATATTTACCTCATCATCATCATCTTCTTCAGTTTGATTGCTGCCTTGATCGCTTCTATTGGCCATCATGCAGCTTGTTTGATTTCCTTCCCCGGCTCTCTTCATCATTTCCAACATATACCTTGCAGATCTGCAATCAAGGAAACATGAGTGAAAGGCTTTGTCAGTGGCTGCTTTCATCAGATTTATAGCTATCTGATTCTCCTCATACATTGATTCGTGACTGTCAGTCCATTTGGACTTTTTCTTTGGTAATTCATGAGGACCATGTGAAATTACTTTCCACAGGTCTGGATCAACAGATTTAACATAATCACGTAAAGCACCGTGCCACTGGTTGAAATCAAAACCACTGAAGACGGGTGGACAAGCCATTGAACCAAATAGTAGATAAATTCAATGCAACAGGAATATTGATGCACTAAAGGCAAATAAGCACCTAAGACAGCAAGATCGAATCTGCAGGTCGCTGGACCTTATATGCAGACACCCGCTCTGATACCAACTGTTAGGGTGCTAGGCCCGGATACAGAGGGGGGTGAATGTATCCTTCTATGTATAATGGCCAAATAAAACTTGGATGCTAGAGATAGACACAGAATAGAACCAATTTGATTCAACTCAAATACAAACACTTGGAGCGTGCCTATCCAAGCATCTAGCGGAAGCAAATCAAGCAATCTGATGAACCAGTTGAAAATCCTTTTAAACAAAAGAGCAAATATGTAACTGGCCCCCAAATGACCAACTAGCGGAAGCAGCACAAATGAGAATAGGAAATCTCAAGACAATCTGTGAAGGGTGGTAGGAGATATGGAAGAACACACTACAAGCAAACCACTACTCAAAGATTTTAAGGTGGTTCGGTCCTCCAGACCTACATCCACCCCTCACTCCCAACCGGAGTGAGGATTCCACTAGCTCACGCTAGAAACCGCAGACTCAGTCTGCAACAAATGCTGTCAAACAGCTTGACCAGGGGAACACGCTCCCCTCTTCCTCCCAACCGAAGGGACACCCCAAGTGACTTTCAGCCACTTGGAAACCAGAGACCGAAGTCTCTCTTCCTCCAGACCAGGAGGGAACCAACCGGTGACTTCTAGTCACCAGCAAACCAGAGGTCGAAGACCTCTCTTCCTCCCAACCGGAGGGATCTTCCTCCCAACCGGAGGGACACCTGGACTTGCAACCACAAGCCCAGAACCGGAGGGCTAGCCTCCCTTCCTCTAACCAGAGGGAACCCACAAGTGACAACCTATCACTTGCAACCCGGAGATCAGATCTCCCTTCTCCTGAATCAGCATGAGGAACCCGATCCCCAACAGGGCAATCGGAAGACCAAAGATAATCAGAAAAACAAAGGAAAAATAATAAACGAAAATAACACAGCAATCAGAAAGCTGTAAAAGATGAAAACACAAATGTGGCTCTCAATGGAGCTGACTGGCCTGGATCTGATCCACGGTCCAGTAGGAACAAGTCTTCAGATGAAGCTTCCCATCTCTCATTCTCTCTTCTTCTTTCTCTTCCTTTTCTTCTCTGCTTCCTTCTCTCACTCGCGAGCTCTCTCTCTCTCTTTTTACTTCTGCTCTCACTCTCACTCTCTTCTCTACTCTCTTCTTTTCTTTTGGATCGAAGGGCTTTCTACTCTCAAGGCTTTTTCTTCGATACTTCTTCAAAGGATGAAGACCCATATATATAGCAGCAGCAGCAGTATCACCCCCGACGTGTGACCTCCACATTTCCAGCCCTAAGTATTCGGACCACGTGGCAGTCTCTCAGCAGGCTTTATTTCAGCCTCGGATCACGTGCTGACAGTCACTCGGGAATATTTCCTCGGACCATCTTCTTCTTCTCCTGCAAGGAATTAACACGATTAAAACTCAGGGCACCAGAACCTAAAACTGCACGAGGTGTATAGAAACAGCAAGAGGTGCACTGCACTGAGGACGACACGAGATACAGTGGTGACAAACCAAACACTACACATAGAACGACACGAGGTTCAAAGGTGACAAAATAAGTATTACACAGAGAACGACACGAGGTTATAAACACTAGAATAACACGAAGACATGGATACAAAGAAACAACACGACATAATAAACAGCAGATAGAACGACATGAGGTGAAACGACACGTGATAAAACAAAGAAAGCAGGAATATGACTCGAGTAGCTACAGTAAATGATACGAGAACACAGGATTACTACAGTATGAGATAAGGAGAGCATGACACGAGGTCAGATGAAAACAGCACGAGGTAAAACGAGAATGACACGAAGTGTCACTGTAACAAAACAAACACTACGAAGAGACCGACACGAGATACATACTAATAACGCTTAACACTTCAGAGAAAACGACATGAAGTAAAAAGCAACTCGACATAACAAATAGCAACGAGAACGACACGAGCTGACCACAACACGAAGATGAAAAAATAGAAACCAACACGAAGTGTGGTTTCAACACAAGAAAGACACGAGGTCTAGGAAGAACAACACGAAGACGGAAATAACAAAGAACCGACTCGAACTGAGGACGACATGGAGACAACACAGACACGGGCTTGAACTTAGAGAAGAGTGCATGAAGTAAAATCAACACGAAGATAGAACACCACACGAAGATGATAAATGCAACAGTTCAAAGTCTAGACTTGAAATACAATCCAAAACGGCTGTACAGACTTGAAGAATAAGCCAGTGTATAGACTTGAAGATTGAAGGCGATGTACAGACTTTGATGCCCAAAGGCGATGAACAGTGAATCAGTGTATAGACTTCAAAGTTCATTGAAGGATGTTCAGACTTTGTGCGTGAAGCAGCACAATGAATAAGTGTGTACATTGAGACCCAGTGTAGACATGACCTAATAGTCCAGTGTATGGACTACAACAGTGAACGGCTGTACATACTTCATGTGAAAACCCAATGTACAGACTTCAATCAATATGCATCAGACAACTGTGTATGGACTTGAAGACCCTCAGCCAATGTATAGACTTCAAGTAGAGACCAATGTGTAGACTTTGACTTGGAACGTAGGTAGGAATGAGGCTGTATAGACTTGGACCACAAAGGTAGTGTGCAGACTTGGAGACTTAATGAGCAACACAAAGGAGACAAAGCAACATGGCGTCAACCCCGCTGATCCACTGCATCCACGCAGCTAGTGAACAAACAGCCAACAAACAGCCAATGCGTCAACCCAATCTCCAACTACGTCAACGCACTGCATGAACAATTAGCCACTATGTTAACCCAATCTAGCCATATTCATGAATTAGCTATTCAAGCAAACAATCAGATATTCAAGCAGTCAATCAGTCATCAATATTAATTAGCACACCTCAGTGTGGCTCATGGTGTGTCAGCCATCATCAAAACCACACAGGGGCACAACAATCTCCCCCTTTTTGATGATGGCAACACAATGAGTTACACTAACTCAAATTAGATTCTTCTCCCCCTTTGCCTTCAGCAAAAAGACATGAGTTGAAGAGAGAATTAAAAACTCCCCCTTTGACTAAACTGCCCCTTTTACTTCAGCAAAAACATAAAAACTTATGAGGGCAGCTCAAGATCAGAAGCAATTAAATCAAAATCTCCCCCTTTGTCAAACAACTTATGCAGAGATGCAAATGCAACAAATACTCCCCCTTTGACATGGCAGAAAATATAGAGCTAATGCAGAGAATGAGTCATGGTAAAAAAAATGAAGATCTCCCTTATGCAATGAGACAGCTCTCCCCCTATCAACATGCATGATTGACTACTCTCCTCTTGAAGCACAGAAATGGAGTCTGGTTATCCAATAAATCAATCTGAAATCATCCATTACAAATAATCTGAATTCTGGTGAAGATACCACAGAATCAGAACTTATTGCAGAACAAGATGGAAGATTCCAACAGTGTAGAGAGAAATACATCTCAGGAATCAATCTGAAATCCACCATCATAAAGATTCTGAGGTTCAGAAAGCTGCAAGTGAACAAGGTAATAATGGGAGTGGCACCTCACATTTGTATGGTCAGAAAAATACAGATGGAATCAGTCAACTGATAAGAAAGGAGTTGACTATACAGTTTTTGTTGATCATGCATAAATCTGATCATGAGGGATTTGAATGCAAGGTCACAAATGATATGAACATGATTCTGTATGACAAGGAATGCTCCCCCTGAATAGATGTCACTTGATATGCAAGTGATGCATCACATGGAAGCTCCCCCTCAATAAGTGGAATCTTATGAGATAGATGAGAAGGAGACCACAGGGCAGACAAGGAGAAGTTCAGGTCAATGATCTAAGGAAAAGTGAGCAGAAAGATTTTCAAGGAGATATCAATCTCATAAATCTAAAACATAATTTTTCAAGGTCTTCCATTATAGGGACTTATGAATGAGTCTTTTGAACAGCATGGTTTAAACATGATGTATGCAGAGTTTATCAATAAAATTCAGTATTGATATCTAAAACCATATTTTAATAAAGATGAACCAAGCCCTCATATTTATCTTGATTAATCTCCCTTTCTCTTACACAATCAAATCTATTGACTTCTTTCAGAATTACATGCACCAATATTGAAGTCAAGCAATTATGAAGTCATATGATTTTGTCTAGGGTTGTAGCAATTTGATTTTAGCATCAATATTCAGATATTTCAATTTGTTCAACAATTTTCCATGCTACAAATTTTACGAGCACTCTAGTTCAGTTCACACCTTGTAACTAGAGGATATACCTTGATCAGAGGCCAATGTCCCTAAGCACTTAGTGTGACCAACTGTCATGCTATATATATGAACAGAGATAGCATTTACACATCATGACACACTCCAAATCATTTCTTGATGAGTGAGTTATATTTCTCAGTGTGCATTCTATTGCTCTGCCTGAATTTCAATGAATTCTTAATCAGAGTTAACTAAGGCACCTCATGACACAGTCCTTCGGACATGTGTTTCTCAGTGACCAATGTCATTGCTCTGACAGATATTACCCTTTAGACATTTCAGAAAAATTCATTTGCTTCAAATCAATAATATTTTCATGTACTTAATCAGTTGAAGTCATATATTCAAAAGTGTAGATTTCAGAAGATTTTACAAGGCATAGCATGAAACAGATGGTTAAGGTTTATTAAACATGCTTCAGATATTTTTAAGAGATTTTAAAGCCAAACTGATTGAATACATTAAACTTAAACCACATGAATTATTTTAGTCATTCATAAAAACGTATAATAGAAGATTTCTAGTTCAAGAGTTTTCAGATTTATGATCGAGATAGCCCATTGAAATCTTCATGAAAGACTGATAGAATTCTGAAGCCAAATGATACCAAATTGATAGTAGAAATACCAATTGTTAAGAGAGATTGTGAAGCTCAAAGTTTTCAGAATATGATTAAGGTTTGTCAACAAAATCAGTAAGAGAGGATATGCAATGAGTTTTGACCCATGTATGCATTTGACAACCTATATGCAATGCAATGACTCCCCCTCACAATATGCATTAAAACTCCCTTTTTGGCATTTTCAATGTAAGGAAATGCAATGCACTATATGTATGCAGGGACATGCAAAGACTCGACATTGAATTGCTATGCAAGGATATGCAACTAACTCCCCCTGAAAACATGCAATGTTTGCACTGAAAAAAAACTGAACATATGATACCAAATGATTCATGCACATTCAGACTGCCCTGTCAAGCAAAATGACCCATGGTACTAGGCGGAGCACTTGGTCTAAAAGACCAGCTCTCACATAGTAAGGACCTCCGGACAGATTTCCCTGCCTTTTGGTAGCTTACCATTTGATATACCATAGAGGTCATGAATATCAAGGTGAAACCAACAGTCCTATATGCAATTCAGGTTTTCAATGAATGTACTCTACATGCAAATCACATATATGCACTTCAGATGAGTAGAGTTCAGAGGCATCATTTCAGACAATGCAGATGAAGAATGATTATACAAAAATAGATTTAACTTGCTATGCATTAAAACTAAAAACAAGAAGAGCAGGAAGTTTACCTGAAAAGTTCAGTATGGGGTTTTCTTCTTGAGTGCCTTGGATCATTACCCCTTTTTATTTCAGTCCCAAGGCACACCTGCATAGCAATGTTATTTTGCACAAACAGGTACCCAAGAAGTCTTGGGTCCTGACAAAACAGTATTACTCCTAGCAGGTTTTCTCAGCACATTTCTAGGAGCAGTTTTCAGATCTGATTTATGCAGATTCTTGTTAGCATGAATTCTATGTGCATAAGCATGAGATTTCTTGTTAACAGAATAAAAATTCTGTTTGCCAAAACCAGTTTGGTTTTGATATCCTGCCAGCCAACAGGTTGCAGCCCTGTGACCTGGCTTCCCACAGTTGAAGCACCCATTGTGCTTGCCTCTAAAAACATTACTTCCAAAAATATTTCCATTTGCAGGGAGTTTAACAGTTTTAGAATTGAATTGTCTACCCTGAGCATGCCAACAGTGGGCTGCAATGTGGCCCATCTTGCCATAGTGAAAGCATGAATTAGAACTTTTCTTACCAGCATTCAGCCAGCATTCAAATCTCTTACGACCTAATTTTTCACAATTAAAGCATGTCATATGCTGGTTCATTGGAACATACTTGTTCTTGTTAAGAGCATGATAGTTTGCACGAAATTTATTCTCATCACTAACAAACCAGCATTGTGAAATTTTGTGTCCTAGTTTACCACAATGAAAACACTCAATTTTCCTTTTCTGAGATGAAAGATTTTTATCATGATATTTTCTAGCACTCAGATCATCCTTTTCCATCAGTCTACATTCATGCATCAGATGTCCAAATTTATGACAGTAATGACAGATCGTTTTCTTTTTGGATGCTTGTGTATGAGGACTATGATCAATATGCACTGATGAACCCTTTTCATTTGTTTTCTGATTTACAGTCCTTTTCTGATTTTTATCCTGTTTTCCTATTTTCTTAACCTTGTTCTGAGTTGGAGATGAAGTAGAAGGCTTCTCCTGTTCAGAGGATTTAACAAAGACAGTTTTCAGATTGGCTCTATCAGCCTTCCTCATGACTGGACTGTAACCTAGTCCTTCTTTCTTAAAATTAATCTTTGTTCCCAGTATTTTCTGAACAATGGGCTGTTTGTCTTTTGATGTTGTGGCTACGTTTGAGGCATTTATAATGGATGTCATTACTTTATTCTGCAAAGCCTTTTTATTTAGATTATTGTAGCACAACCCTTCCCTTTTGACATTGACTTTTACACCTAGCAGCTTGTCTAGGTTTTCTTGCCCATCAACAAATTTTGACAAAGAGACTTTCAAATCCTGAATTTCATCTTCCAAAGAGGAAATATGTAGCTCATAACTGGTAATCTCTTGTTCACTGCAATTCACACATTCAGTTAACACATTGTTAGCAGTTTTGTATTTTTTAATTTCCTGTTCCAGATAGCTCAGTTTATTAGAATCTTCAACACAAATACTTTTTCCTCTTTCCAAAGCTAGAAGTCTCTCTGAAATAGTGGAATTCAACATTTTTAATTTTTCATTTTCTTCCTTAAGCTTGTCATTCTGAATTAACTCATTTATTAGAGTCTGATCTTCTGAGTTAATTTCAAGTTTTCTTTCAACCTTGAATTTCTTAAAATCTTTTTCCTTCTTTTCAATGTTTTTCTGTAATTCCACATTCACAGATTTGATGGCTTCCAGTTTTTCAGCAAGCAAGTTTTTCTCCTGCTTGAGTTTCTCAAATTTGTTATCATTTGTATTAGCAGATGTTCTCAGGGAATCATTTTCGGATCTCAGCTTGTTTAAATCTGAGTTTGCACTTTTAAAGTTTTTCAGCAATTTTTCATACTGGTCATGATAGTTAACAACAGTCTGATTATCATTATCTAAGTTCAATTTTTCTTTGAGTTCAGATATCACATTTATATGTTCTTGATTTTCAGTTTTCAATAGTGAAACTTGTTTCTTCAGTATTTGAAAGTCAGACATACAAGCATCATGAATATTTTTCAATTCAACACAATTTCTACAAGGAATGCTTGAACTATCTAAACCAGTACCCTTCTTCAATTTCTTATACTATTTTCTTAACAGCTCATGAGATTCAAGTAATTCAGTATAAGCATTCTCCCAATCTTCTAGAGAGAAATTCTCGAAGATATTTACCTCATCATCATCATCTTCTTCAGTTTGATTGCTGCCTTGATCGCTTCTGTTGGCCATCATGCAGCTTGTTTGATTTCCTTCCCCGGCTCTCTTCATCATTTCCAACATATCCCTTGCAGATCTGCAATCAAGGAAACATGAGTGAAAGGCTTTATCAGTGGCTGCTTTCATCAGATTTATAGCAGTCTGATTCTCCTCATACATTGATTCGTGACTGTCAGTCCATTTGGACTTTTTCTTTGGTAATTCATGAGGACCATGTGAAATTACTTTCCACAGGTCTGGATCAACAGATTTAACATAATCACGTAAAGCACCGTGCCACTGGTTGAAATCAAAACCACTGAAGACGGGTGGACAAGCCATTGAACCAAATAGTAGATAAATTCAATGCAACAGGAATATTGATGCACTAAAGGCAAATAAGCACCTAAGACAGCAAGATCGAATCTGCAGGTCGCTGGACCTTATATGCAGACACCCGCTCTGATACCAACTGTTAGGGTGCTAGGCCCGGATACAGAGGGGGGTGAATGTATCCTTCTATGTATAATGGCCAAATAAAACTTGGATGCTAGAGATAGACACAGAATAGAACCAATTTGATTCAACTTAAATACAAACACTTGGAGCGTACCTATCCAAGCATCTAGCGGAAGCAAATCAAGCAATCTGATGAACCAGTTGAAAATCCTTTTAAACAAAAGAGCAAATATGTAACTGGCCCCCAAATGACCAACTAGCGGAAGCAGCACAAATGAGAATAGGAAATCTCAAGACAATCTGTGAAGGGTGGTAGGAGATATGGAAGAACACACTACAAGCAAACCACTGCTCAAAGATTTTAAGGTGGTTCGGTCCTCCAGACCTACATCCACCCCTCACTCCCAACCGGAGTGAGGATTCCACTAGCTCACGCTAGAAATCGCAGACTCAGTCTGCAACAAATGCTGCCAAACAGATTGACCAGGGGAACACGCTCCCCTCTTCCTCCCAACCGGAGGGACACCCCAAGTGACTTTCAGCCACTTGGAAACCAGAGACCGAAGTCTCTCTTCCTCCAGACCAGGAGGGAACCAACCGGTGACTTCCAGTCACCAGCAAACCAGAGGTCGAATATCTCTCTTCCTCCCAACCGGAGGGACACCTGGACTTGCAACCACAAGCCCAGAACCAGAGGGCTAGCCTCCCTTCCTCTAACCAGAGGGAACCCACAAGTGACAACCTATCACTTGCAACCCGGAGATCAGATCTCCCTTCTCCTGAATCAACATGAGGAACCCGATCCCCAACAGGGCAATCGGAAGTCCAAAGATAATCAGAAAAACAAAGGAAAAATAATAAACGAAAATAACACAGCAATCAGAAAGCTGTAAAAGATGAAAACACAAATGTGGCTCTCAATGGAGCTGACTGGCCTGGATCTGATCCACGGTCCAGTAGGAACAAGTCTTCAGATGAAGCTTCCCATCTCTCGTTCTCTCTTCTTCTTTCTCTTCCTTTTCTTCTCTGCTTCCTTCTCTCACTCGCGAGCTCTCTCTCTTTCTCTTTTTACTTCTGCTCTCACTCTCACTCTCTTCTCTACTCTCTTCTTTTCTTCTGGATCGAAGGGCTTTCTACTCTCAAGGCTTTTTCTTCGATACTTCTTCAAAGGATGAAGACCCATATATATAGCAGCAGCAGCAGTATCACCCTCGACGTGTGACCTCCACATTTCCAGCCCTAAGTATTCGGACCACGTGGCAGTCTCTCAGCAGGCTTTATTTCAGCCTCGGATCACGTGCTGACAGTCACTCGGGAATATTTCCTCGGACCATCTTCTTCTTCTCCTGCAAGGAATTAACACGATTAAAACTCAGGGCACCAGAACCTAAAACTGCACGAGGTGTATAGAAACAGCAAGAGGTGCACTGCACTGAGGACGACACGAGATACAGTGGTGACAAACCAAACACTACACATAGAACGACACGAGGTTCAAAGGTGACAAAACAAGTATTACACAGAGAACGACACGAGGTTATAAACACTAGAATAACACGAAGACACGGATACAAAGAAACAACACGACATAATAAATAGCAGATAGAACGACATGAGGTGAAACGACACGTGATAAAACAAAGAAAGTAGGAATATGACTCGAGTAGCTACAGTAAATGACACGAGAACACAGGATTACTACAGTACGAGATAAGGAGAGCATGACACGAGGTCAGATGAAAATAGCACGAGGTAAAATGAGAACGACACGAAGTGTCACTGTAACAAAACAAACACTACGAAGAGACCGACATGAGATACATACTAATAACGCTTAACACTTTAGAGAAAACGACACGAAGTAAAAAGTAACTCGACATAACAAATAGCAACGAGAACGACACGAGCTGACCACAACACGAAGACGAAAAAATAGAAACCAACACGAAGTGTGGTTTCAACACAAGAAAGACACGAGGTCTAGGAACAACAACACGAAGATGGAAATAACAAAGAACCGACTCGAACTGAGGACGACATGGAGACAGCACAGACACGGGCTTGAACTTAGAGAAGAGTGCACGAAGTAAAATCAACACGAAGATAGAACACCACACGAAGACGATCAATGCAACAGTGCAAAGTCTAGACTTGAAATACAATCCAAAACGGCTGTACAGACTTGAAGAATAAGCCAGTGTATAGACTTGAAGATTGAAGGCGATGTACAGGCTTTGATGCCCAAAGGCGATGAACAGTGAATCAGTGTATAGACTTCAAAGTTCATTGAAGGATGTTCAGACTTTGTGCGTGAAGCAGCACAATGAATAAGTGTGTACATTGAGACCCAGTGTAGACATGACCTAACAGTCCAGTGTATGGACTACAACAGTGAACGGCTGTACATACTTCATGTGAAAACCCAATGTACAGACTTCAATCAATATGCATCAGACAACTGTGTATGGACTTGAAGACCCTCAGCCAATGTATAGACTTCAAGTAGAGACCAATGTGTAGACTTTGACTTGGAACGTAGGTAGGAATGAGTGTAACACCCTCAAATATAGCTAAGTTGTACTCTATATCACCGAGGCGCCTTTTGAAGTATCGGCTCAGTTCTTGAAAAGAACTCCGAAGTTAAGCGTGCTTAATGGGGAGTAGTACTGGGATGGGTGACCTACCCGGGAAGTCCCTCATTCTGGAGCCGATCACTGTTAGAAAGGAATAAAACCGTGAGGCCGATAGGCCAAAGCGGACAATACCTCGATGGTATAGAGTACGGGGCGTGATAGAATGGTATCAGAGCTATACCCCAGCCGGAAGTGTGGGAACTAAGTGCCATGCAGGGCAAAGTGCTACACTATGGGAGCCACCTCTTGAGTCCGTAATGGAGCAAAGTGCTACATAGTGGGAGCCACCTCTTGAGCCTGTAGGGGCCACCTCTAGAGTCCCACCTGTCTGGGGGCTTGATTGCGTGCTATATGTGCCCAGCGACGAGGACGTCGCCTATATAAGAGGGGTAGATTGTAACACCCTCAAATATAGCTAAGTTGTACTCTATATCACCGAGGCGCCTTTTGAAGTATCGGCTCAGTTCTTGAAAAGAACTCCGAAGTTAAGCGTGCTTAATGGGGAGTAGTACTGGGATGGGTGACCTACCCGGGAAGTCCCTCATTCTGGAGCCGATCACTGTTAGAAAGGAATAAAACCGTGAGGCCGATAGGCCAAAGCGGACAATACCTCGATGGTATAGAGTACGGGGCGTGACAATGAGGCTGTATAGACTTGGACCATAAAGGCAGTGTGCAGACTTGGAGACTTAATGAGCAACACAAAGGAGACAAAGCAACATGGCGTCAACCCCACTGATCCACTGCGTCCACGCAGCTAGTGAACAAACAGCCAACAAACAGCCAATGCGTTAACCCAATCTCCAACTGCGTCAACGCACTGCATGAACAATTAGCCACTATGTTAACCCAATCTAGCCATATTCATAAATTAGCTATTCAAGCAAACAATCAGATATTCAAGCAGTCAATCAGTCATCAATATTAATTAGCACACCTCAGTGTGGCTCATGGTGTGTCAGCCATCATCAAAACCACACAGGGGCACAACATGTTCCTCTTAGTTCTGCCTTATCCTCTCGTGTTCATTGCAGGAGGCTGAAGTGGTTGGTAGTGGGGATCGTAGGCACGGCCCGATCCCGGGGTATAATGGGTTTTCCCCCATTGAGATGAATCCTCAAGTCGCCAACAAGGAGGGTCTTGCTAGAATTGCTGGTTGCGACAGCAGGCCGCTTGCCTCTGCGGCCGCTACGACACTTCTTCTGGGGAGCCGAGGAAGACCCTGCTCCGAGGTGGTAGATAGAGAAGACTTGATCTACCATTGCCGGTAGCGTAGAGCTGTTGGCAAAAAGAGCCGGGCTCGACCTTCGGGGCATGGATCACACATCTAGAAGTGTTGCCGGGGCTCGAGACGCTGCTCTTGCACCGAGAACCGAGGTTGCAGAGAATACTGGGGCACCAAAAACATGAGGTTGTGAACCTATGTTGAGCGTCAGCGTTGCTGACGTTTGAGGCCAATGGGCCATTGATGGGAGCATCCCTTGCCCCTCCACATTTTTTGAGGCTCGGATTGTTCGTCGGCGGGCGCCATTGTGTTTGTCATATTTTTCTGAGTCTAGTCATGTAATTTTTATATTTTATTTGAGTCATGAACTATGTAATTTTCTCTTTATTTGAGTCCGGTACCTAGGTTTGAGAGTTATTTACTTAAGTTAAGTGTCATTAGATTGTCTAGGCTGGATAATGGGCCCAATTCAAAGGGCTAGGCCCATGGGCACCCCTCCCTGGTCTGTCTGGTCATCATGTCAATTGTCCAAGGTCAGTATGGTCATATGAAAAGTATGGAGTCTATAAATAGCCCCCTCCCCTCTCTCATTTGTAACCTTTGATGATCAATAAAATTAGAAATTCCCTTGGAATTTTATCTCCCTCTCTTGAATTATCTCTCTCTCTCATATCTCTCTCTCTCTAAGGGGGGCGCCCCCATTCTCTCTCCTCCCCTCCCAAAATTCAAATTTTCTCCTCCTCTCTCCTCCATTCACTCTTAATTATTATCCCCCCTTCCACATACACTTATTCAATTCCGCCCCAACCCCAAGGTGGAATCCTCCAATCCTTGCTCCACCCTCCAACCACCAACTACCCTCTCCCCTTCCCCAAGCACCTCTCTCATCTCCCAAGGGGAGAATCCCATCTTCCCAAGCCCCCTTTCCCTTCCCCACACACCTCTTCCCATCCCCAAGACCAGAAATTGATCCCATCCTTAGACCCATTTTCAAATACTTCTTCCCTATCTCCCTCCCAACACCAAATTCGTAGCTTCCCCTCCCTCCACCTACTAGACCTCCCTCCAGCCCCCATTCTGCCACTCCCTAACCTTGAATCACCCCCTCCTAGACCCCCTCACACCCAGGGTTCGCCCCACACTCATCCACCCCCATTTCGCCCCCCTCCTACCCCATTCACCATCACCAAGTTGCAGATCCAGCACCAACTCCCAGGCATCGTGAGGCTTCAGGAGGCATACCATATACCATTGGAATCGTCGTCCAGTCAGCTTCGCAACGAGAGCAGCCCTGCTGCCGTCCGAGCATGGAGCTGCCCGGAGGAGCAAATCTCGGTGACCTGCCAGCTCCTCCCAGGCAGACAACCAGAGATGGATTGCAGAGGCTCCCACAGTCTGATTCCTGTGATTCTTGGAGCGCCACCTGGCTGAGGGATTTCCCTAAAAGTCCTCTGTCATCTCCATGAAGCAGAGCGAATTTAGGACCTCGACATCAAAAGTTCAAAATTTTCTCTCCAAGGTGCACCAGGTCAGTTTCTCTGAGCCTGAACCGACACCCCCCTACTGTTCGGGCCTCCATGATCATCTCCAACATCGGCCGATGGCGCCGTTGGTCTCGGCGGAAAGAAGACTCGACCAAGATCGTAATGGCTCTAGTTTTTCTTTCAACAGAGCATGGGAGTGTTCGTGCTGTCCCCATCTTCCAGCAGCATCACCCTGGGAGCAACCAAACCAGAGCAATCTAGCCCTATTCCAGGCCCAGCCCCAACCAGCGACATCGCCAGGAAATTCCACAAAAATTCAAGCATTCTCCTGGGTCAAGTCAGAAGATTTTGGCACTGGTTTTGTCAACAGAGGAGTTCAGGAGAGCCCGTGGCAGCACTGACAGTGATTGCCTATCCGGCTGTTCCTGAAGCTGGCAGAATCAGAGAGCTCGGCAATTCGGCTTCTAACTTAGTTTTTCCCCCACCCCGCCTGGCCAGCTTACAACCCCTCCCCACTGGAGGTAGTGTTTGACTGTAACCACTTAATTCCCACACCCTTTGTCCGACCCCCTTGCTAGGGGAGTAGTGATTGTAAGTTAATTTTCAGGCGGAAGCTTCATCGGCGCGGCGTGCGGTTAAGCCCACGCTTCCTCGCTCGCCCTCGTCTCCGACCGGAATCGGCATATTCACATCGATCAGGTGAGCTTCGGAACACTTATCATTGCTGGCATTTAATTGCTTAGTTTAGTATTGCTTTTGGTTGCTCCATCGGCGGTGAGAGAGTGCCCAGTCCCAAATTGTCTTCAAATTGAGCGACCACCGTAGAGCGAGTTGTGAGAGAGACCCTACAACCCACGCCTTTGGCGTGCTGGCCACCCATGAAATTGGGCATCCCGGACCCTTAGAAGTTCAGCCGCAAGCAAGCCAAATCCCCTCGGAGCATCAATGTCCCGCCTCGGACCCTCTCCATCATCACCAGGTTGCCCGTGGGCACATGTGTGTGTTACACGGGTGAGTCCGCTAGAGTGGGTTCACCGATCCGTTGCTTTCTTGTGAGTATAGGTCCAAGGTGCATTGGTCTTGTGGCTATCACCCCGAAGGTGGTGTCACATCAAGTGGTATCCGAGCAAGTTCTCAACTTGTCTCTACAAGTTGGTCCTAGGCGTAATTACATTAGAATCATCATTTGTCCACCCGTTGCATCATCATGTATACTCTTGTCTGGAAAATGCGGTACAATTCAGACCCTGTCAAGGGTGATACCGACCCCCTACTCTGGGACATCATCTTAGATGATGACCTTCTCTTTGACGGATCTAGCACTAGTGCCTACCTAAAGTTGGAGGCTACCTTGGAAAAACACTTTGAGTGGATTCGGGCGTATGGACTCGAGAGAATCACCATTGCCAAGGGTCGGCTTTCACCTCGAGCCAAGGAAGAGTGGGAACATATAGTGGGCTTAAGGAGGGTTAGAAGGCAAGACCCCATTGACACATGGGAAGATATGAAAATTGAACTTACAAAGATCTACGCTCCCCGACGTTCCCCTTCTTACCCGAGGAGCACTACCTGATTAGGGCATCACTCACGATTCCCTCTGGCTTGGCACCTCTCTCCCTCCTGGAGGCAGCTAGGGAGCAGCCCTTCTTCTGGATTGGACCTTAGTGCTTACCATTGGGTCATCTTGTTATTTTCACCTTTTTACTTGAGTCATAATCATGTAATTTGTCTTTTATTTGAGTCTTGTACCTAGGTTATCCAGTCATTTCCCTAAGTTCGAGTCTCATTAGGTTATGGTGCTTGCTATTGGGCCTATTTCTTTGGGCTAGGCCCATGGGCGCACCCCCCCTTCCATGGTTATATGTTAGTATGTTAAAAGTCAGGGTCTTATATGTAAAAGTGGGTTTCCTATAAATAGGACCCCAATCCCTCTTTTGAAGGTTAATGAAGTATTGTTGAAAATTGCCACTTAAGTGCTCTTCTCTCTCTCTCACTAGCTCTCTCTCTTCCTCTCTCTCTAGGGGGCGAACCCCACTCTCTCTCTCTCCCCCTCCCTTGGGCGAACTAGCCCCTTCACCTTCCCCTCCCCCTGCCACCTCAGCTGCCACCTCACCCTCCACCCCTTCACCTCCCCTAGGCCACTTAATACCCCATTTACTCCCACCACTCCCCAAGCAACCCTTCCCCTTCCCCATACAACCTTCCACCTTCCCAAGAGGAATCCCCACTTCCCAAGCATCTCTCCACATCCCCAAGGCAGCCCTTCCCATTCCCTAGACTACCATTAACCCTCCATTAACCCACCACTCCAAATCCAAAGGCAACATCCCCACTCCCCTAGACCATTTGCGCCCCCACCCCCATCCTTGACCGCACCCCTCTCCCCTCCCCTCCACCTACCAGCTACGGCCATCTCACCCCCCTCCCTCTTGGATCTCTCCTCTCCCCCCTGCTGAACCCCTCTCATCACCCTAGAAGCATCCCACCCCACCCACCATCCACACCTCTCCACCTTCATTGCTAACCCCCACCTACCCCAACCAAGTTCTTCCACCCCTCTCTTCCCCTTTGATCAGTCTGCAGGTGGCAGAGAAAGGGCTGTCTTGCAGAAGCTGTCACGCAGTCATACGGCGACCTCTGAAGACATACAATACATTTCTGGAAAGGACGACCAGTCGGCTTCGCAGGCGAGGCGGTCTCATCCCATTCCGAGTTCGGGGCTGTCCGGGAGAGCTATTCTCCCCTGACTGCGCTGGACTTCCTCTGTAGAGTATCTGAATCCGGTTAGAAGCTGCACCACGACAAATGGAAAAGGATTCAGACTCCGAGCTCTTCTACAAAGTTCTCCTTCCTCAAGTCCTCTATAAGTATCAAGAAGTAGAACTGCGTTCGGGGTCCGGAGGCCAGAGTTCTCGTTTTTCTCCCTCAGCAGGTCGGGTCTGCCTCCCACAGTCTGCAGCGATCTGCCCCCACTCTTCTGAGCCTCCCCGTCCTCACCGACATCAGACGGCTTCCCCGTCAATTTTACTGCGAAGAGGGCTCGACCACGGTTCCAGAAACTCTAGCGGCTTGTGATTCAGAGCTTGGGAGCGACTAGGGTAGCTTCTGCAAGTTGCTGTTCGTATCAGGTAGTTCCTGCGGCCAGAATCTGCCACCCTATTCGAAGCTCGACCCGGACCAGCAGCTGCAGCAGAAGAAATCGTGAAAATTCTGGGTCATCTGCGTACCAGATACGAAGATCCCCACGCTCGTCTCGCCTCCGGAAGAATTCTGGAACGCGATCTACAGCCCCGGGACCATCTGGCAGTTAGCCATCACAGCCTGCACGTGGAAACAGCCTCGGCTTCCCTCTTCCGTTCTCTGACGATTCTCCCGTCCCCGCCTGGCCGGCTTACCGCCCCTCCCTGCGTGGAGGTAGTGTTTGATTGTATTTGATCATCCCTTCCCCGAGGTCACCCTCCTGCGCGAGGTGTAGTGGTTGCATTAAGTTGAACAGGTTGAAGCTTCATCGGCGCAGTGTGCGGGACCCACACTTCCCCGCTCGCCCTCATCTCCGACCGGGGTTGGTTTCCTCAAACCAGCCAGGTGAGCCTCTACCCTTGCTCATTTACTTCTGTTCATTTCATATCTGCGAAACTTATCTGCTGGTCGGTGAGAGAGTGCCCGATCCCGGAGCCACCAACCCTTGTGTGGTCACCGTGGATGATAGTGAGCGAGTGACCTAGTGCCCCCAAGGCACCCGGCCGCCCTTGTTTGTGGGCTTCATTTCCTCGGGAGGGACAACCTTAGTGGTGCTGGTCCTCTAGCCAGCCAGGAGCTTTCTCCACAATCTCGACTCGGCATCACCGAGTCACCCCAGGAAACGTGTGCGCGTGGTGTGATGGTGACTCTCAAGTTGCTCCCAATCTTGTGGTTGTGATTGCGAATTAAGTCCTAGGGATCAAATTTCTATTGCTGCATATTGTGTCACATCAAGTGGTATCAGAGCAAGTTTTAGACTTGTCTCTACAAGCCTAGGTCCTAGGGCAATTGCATTACCATCCCGTGTCGGTCACCTTGTCTTTGTGCATGTCCACCCGTAGGGGTACCATATACTGGACCGATCCTTCTACTTTCGATCCACCCATGGATTCTAATTTCCAAGGCAACCAAAACATCCCTAGGGAAGCTCCCCAAGCTCCTATGGATCGACTTGAGGCTACCATTCAAGCCCTCACGGAGCAAATGAATGGTTTTTCCACCCGATTAGAGAGATTAGAAAAAGCTAGGGCCCCACCTAGGAATCATGTCTAAAGGGCTCCTCTTCCGCGGGTTGAACATGAGAGGGAAGACCTAGAGAATGAGTGGTATCGTGAGCAAGAGAGAGCTCCACAACCTCGGTACCATGAGAGGCGACCACGAGAGGATCCGGATGACTTCCTCTTAAGGATGATTAAAGTGGAAGCCCCGAATTTTGACGGGTCTCATAACCCTAGTGCCTATAAAGAATGGGAGCATGGCATGGACCAATACTTTGATTGGTACCCCATGTCCGAGGAGAGAAAGGTTAGGTTGGCCAAGATGCACCTTCTTAAGCTAGCCAAGACCTATTGGCTAAAGGTAGAAAGCCAAAGGAGAATCAGGCGTGAGGAACCCATTGACACTTGGATGGACATGAAAGTCCAGCTTAGGAGTAAATATCTTCCCAACTCTTATAGCCAACTTCTCCTTGATGAATGGCAAAGCCTTACCCAAGAGGGAAAGACCGTGGAAGAGTATGTTGAGAAATTTGACTCATATCTCTTAAGGTGTGGTGTCGTCGAAGAACCAGCCGTCACTTTATCCCGGTTTAGGAATGGTCTCCTTCCCCACATCAAACGGGAGCTTTTCATGAGGGAAGCGCATAGCCTTGAGGTTGCCTATCAAATAGCCCGTGATGTAGAAAGGTTTTCTAGGAACCCAAGGTTTGCCCCCCCCCAAGGGCCCGGGACCCCGTCCCAACCTGCCTCCTCTGTTGAGAACACCTCCTCCCAGTGGGGGAACCCCCACTCGGCCCTACCCCCAGCCAACCAATCCTACCCCCACAAAGGCCACTCCATCCAACCCTCCTCCCCAAAGGGAGGAAGCCTCCAAATGGAAGACCCCAGGGAGTAGTACGGTTAAATGTTTTCAGTGCCATGGTTATGGCCGCATAGCCTCCCAATGCCCTTCCAAGGGGTTGTCGAGCCTTGTTATTGAGGGCGGACCTACCACATCCCAGGAAACCCATGAGAATACTGTTGAGGAACACGAGGCTGCTTTAGGGTGGGAAGAGGAATACGAGGAGCAATTCTTTGAGGAAGGTATAGAAGATGACCCCCATTCCACCCACCTAGGGGTGATAAGGTGCACCCTTACCCAACCTCAAGAGGACGACTGGCGGAGGACTTCCATTTTTCACACCTTCATCAAAATCGGGGAACGTCCTACTTGGGCCAACCTATCCAAGGACAGAGAGGAATCCCTCCATAAGAGTTTCAATTTCTATGATCCTTTTGACCCCACTCAATGGAAAGCCCCTCCTTCCATGAGAATTGTGATTTTAGGGGAACCCCTCATTGAGTGGCTTAAGCAAAACCTCCTCCTCCACAACATGCACCCCCCTATGGAAAATCATTTCCCAATTGTGCCCACCTCTCCATTCCACACAACCTTCCAATCGTTCTCCTTTGTAGGAGCTATGAGGGACTTGGTTAGGAGTGTACTTTGGCAAATAGAGGTGACAAACATGTGGGCCTTAGAAGCAAGCCACATGGGGTACCTTAGTTTCTCACACCCCTCCATCGGGACCATCACCTCCATTTACACCAAGGGTCCTTGCATGAGTAAACTCCTATTATTTCTACCCGAGCCCAATGAGTCTTACATCACCCCCTTACCCTCCTACAAGGAGCATTGCATCAGGTCCCACCCAGGTCATGACTTCCACTTCCATATGTGTGCTAGGGACCCTAGGACGATCACTTGGATTGAAACCCCCCTCCACGTCACTCACCCCTTAACCCATCTTGATCTATTTGGCCACTCCCTATGGGCTTCCAAGTACTCATCACTCACCACCCTCCCACCCTCACCCACCAGGTCAATCCATGTGAAGTCAAAACATGAAGAAAGCATTCATGGATGTCCCAGACCCCCGGCATCAAACACCCCTTTGCATGATAGTCTCATCTATGGATGTCCCGGTCCTCCTAGGTCTGTCAAAATCTACGTAGCACCATTGCATGTTAGGTCCACATTTGGTTGTCCAGGACCCCCAATATCCACTAGTGAGTCATCATCCACAAAGATGCATGAAAATATTCGCAAAAACATCAACAAGAGCAATGAGATTTACAAGAGGTCAGCTGATTCCCACCGCCGCCACCAAGAATTCCAAGTTGGTGATTTTGTGATGGTGAGAACTGAGAGGCTATTCCCTGGGAATACCTCTAAGTTGAGGTCTTGTGGAGCCGGCCGCTTCCAGGTGCTGAGACGACTTGGCACCAATGCTTTTGTGTTGGACCTCCCTGAAGAATACGAAGTAAGTCCCACATTCAATGTGGCTGACCTGGTACCCTACAAGGGCCCCACGGTGACACCCAGTGAGGAGATCTAGCCTATTCCACCCCTTGAGAGCGCCCCCACACTTCAGAGAGCTCCACCCAACTTGAGAAACCAGCGTGATAAAGTGGAGCGGATATTAGATGAACAGGTCACCAACACAAGGAGCAAGGCGTATGAGCGATACCTGGTCAGGTGGAAGGGACGACCACCCTCGGACGATGCCTGGGTGAGCCGGGAGGATCTCCAGCAGCTGGACCCCGATCTTCTAGAGCAGTACCGCAGCAGGGAGGGCCTTTACTCGACAGAGTCGAGCTCTTCCCAGCCCGGGAGAATTGATGAGGGCATCACTCACGATTCCCTCTGGCTTGGCACCTCTCTCCCTCCCGGAGGCAGCTAGGGAGCAGCCCTTCTTCTGGATTGGACCTTAGTGCTTACCATTGGGTCATCTTGTTGTTTTCTCCTTTTTACTTGAGTCATAATCATGTAATTTGCCTTTTATTTGAGTCTTGTACCTAGGTTATCCAGTCATTTCCCTAAGTTTGAGTCTCATTAGGCTATGGTGCTTGCTATTGGGCCTATTTCTTTGGGCTAGGCCCATGGGCGCACCCCCCCTTCCTTGGTTATCTGTTAGTATGTTAAAAGTCAGGGTCTTATATGTAAAAGTGGGTTTCCTATAAATAGGACCCCAATCCCTCTTTTGAAGGTTAATGAAGTATTATTGAAAATTGCCACTTAAGTGCTCTTCTCTCTCTCTCACTAGCTCTCTCTCTAGGGGGCGAACCCCACTCTCTCTCTCTCCCTCTCCCTTGGGCGAACTAGCCCCTTCACCTTCCCCTCCCCCTGCCACCTCAGCTGCCACCTCACCCTCCACCCCTTCACCTCCCCTAGGCCACTTAATACCCCATTTACTCCCACCACTCCCCAAGCAACCCTTCCCCTTCCCCATACAACCTTCCATCTTCCCAAGAGGAATCCCCACTTCCCAAGCATCTCTCCACATCCCCAAGGCAGCCCCTTCCCATTCCCTAGACTACCATTAACCCTCCATTAACCCACCACTCCAAATCCAAAGGCAACATCCCCACTCCCCTAGACCATTTGCGCCCCCACCCCCATCCTTGGCCGCACCCCTCTCCCCTCCCCTCCACCTACCAGCTACGGCCATCTCACCCCCCTCCCTCTTGGATCTCTCCTCTCCCTCCTGCTCAACCCCTCTCATCACCCTAGAAGCATCCCACCCCACCCACCATCCACACCTCTCCACCTCCATTGCTAACCCCCACCTACCCCAACCAAGTTCTTCCACCCCTCTCTTCCCCTTTGATCAGTCTGCAGGTGGCAGAGAAAGGGCTGTCTTGCAGAAGCTGTCACGCAGTCATACGGTGACTTCGGAAGACATACCATACATTGATGGAAAGGTCGACCAGTCGGCTTCGCAGGCGAGGCGATCTCATCCCATTCCGAGTTCGGGGCTGTCCGGGAGAGCTATTCTCCCCTGACTGCGCTGGACTCCCTCTGCAGAGTACCTGAATCCGGTTAGAAGCTGCACCACGACAAATGGAAAAGGATTCAGACTCCGAGCTCTTCTAAAAAGTTCTCCTTCCTCAAGTCCTTTATCAGGATCAAGATTTAGAACTGCGTTCGGGGTCCGGAGGCCAGAGTTCTCGTTTTTCTCCCTCGGCAGGTCGGGTCTGCCTCCCACAGTCTGCAGCGACCTACCCCCACTCTTCTGAGCCTCCCTGTCCTCACTGATATCAGACGGCTTCCCCGTCACTTTTGCTGCGAAGAGGGCTCGACCACGGTTCCAGAAACTCCAGCGGCTTGTGATTCAGAGCTCGGGAGCGACTGGGGTAGCTTCTTCAAGTCGCTGTTCGTATCAGGTAGTTCCTGCTGTCAGAATCTGCCACCCTGTTCAAAGCTCGACCCGGACCAGCAGCTGCAGCAGAAGAAATCGTGAAAATTCTGGGTCATCCGCATACCAGATACGGAGATCCCCACGCTGGTCTTGCCTCCGGAAGAATTCTGGAATGCGATCTACAGCCCCGGGACCATCTGGCAGTCAGCCATCACAGCCTGCACGTGGAAACAGCCTCGGCTTCCCTCTTCCGTTCTCCGACGATTCTCCCGTCCCCGCCTGGCCGGCTTACCGCCCCTCCCTGCGTGGAGGTAGTGTTTGATTGTATTTGATCATCCCTTCCCCGAGGTCAGCCCTCCTGCGCGAGGTGTAGTGGTTGTATTAAGTTGAACAGGTTGAAGCTTCATCGGTGCAGTGTGCGGGGACCCACACTTCCCCGCTCGCCCTCGTCTCCGACCAGGGTTGGTTTCCTCAAACCAGCCAGGTGAGCCTCTACCCTTGCTCATTTACTCCTGTTCATTTCATATCTGCGAAACTTATCTGCTGGTCGGTGAGAGAGTGCCCGATCCCGGAGCCACCAACCCTTGTGTGGTCACCGTGGATGATAGTGAGCGAGTGACCTAGTGCCCCCAAGGCACCCGGCCGCCCTTGTTTGTGGGCTTCATTTCCTAGGGAGGGACAACCTTAGTGGTACTGGTCCTCTAGCCAGCCAGGAGCTTTCTCCACAATCTCAACTCGGCATCACCGAGTCACCCCGGGAAACGTGTGCACACGGTGTGACGGCAAATCTCAAGTTGCTCCCAATCTTGTGGTTGTGATTGCGAATTAAGTCCTAGGGATCAAATTTCTATTGCTGCATATTGTGTCACATCACTACCACTCCTCCATCCCCACCCGACCAACCTAAGACCACCCTTAGGGCCCCATTCCCAACCAAACCCCTCTCAACCATCGCCCCAACACTTCGCTACCAAAACATCACCACTAAAACCCAAGTGTCCATAGCCTCCACCTCCCCACCTAACCCCATGAGGGCCCCCACACCCCAATCAAAACCCCCTTCCACAACCTGCACCCCACAAGCCCCCATGGTCCCCACCACCACCCCTCCAACGTCCCCTCAAGGGAACACACCTCCTAAGTCCAACCAACCCAATCCTCCTCACCCATCCCATCTCCCACTCCCTACCCCAACTCTACCATTTCCTAGGCCTCCACTACTTCCACTCCCAATCCCATCCCAAGTTTGACCTCGCTCACCACCACGGGTGCACCATGTGTCAGCTATCACCACTCCACCACCAAAAGACCTTCCCACCCCCTTGGTAGAGGAGACCACGACCCATATGCCCGATCCCATGGGGATAGATGACAACCTGGAACCACTCCCCACCTTGGAAGAAACTCGTGCCCAAGTTCAGGAAGAAGCCTCACACTTTGAACTTCACTCTACGTTATCCCCTCTAATTGGGAGCGAGATCATCATAAGTGGGTCCTTGGTTGGATGGCTAAAGGAGAGACCGGTTCACCGTCTCACATCCCATGTCTACCCTCCCATGGAGCGACACCTCCCCATAGTTCTCTTCATTTCCTATCGCACCACCATCCAATCATACTACCAAGTGAAGACTTTGAAGGATCTTCTTAAGGGCCTAGCATGGCAAATTGAGCTGACCGGTATGTTGTCCATAGGGGCTGACCGACCTAAGAGCCTTGACCTCCTTCACTTATGTGTTGGGTCTGTCACCTCGGTTTGCACCGTTGGTTGCTACACTAGCGACCTCCTACTATTCATCCCCACACCCGATGAGCCCGACCTTATCTTCAAATTGGAGTTTCTTATCTCAGGTAGAAAGCCTGACCTTTCCCTCATGGCTGACCATCTCTCCTAAATCACTGGCCTAATTATCCCAATGGAGGAGGATGCCTCATCATCTTTTGAGGACCTTGAGGACTTAGAGTACCTTTCTCTAGGTAACCCATTCCATGATCCCTTCGACCCCTTCCTATGGGAGCCTAGATGCCCATGTGACCCACCCGCCTTAACCACCACCCACTATTCCCTACCCTCACCCACCATGTTGGATCAAGCCCACCTCTTTCAAGACCCGGGCCACATATGGGAAGACATAACCATGGACGACCTACACCTTGGGAATGAGGAAGTGCCCCACTCCATGATACACACCTTCTTTGACCCCTTCAATCCTTATGAGTGGGAGCTCAAGGACCACCGCATACCCACACACTTGGCCATCGCCTCTGGGATAAGAGTGCACCTATCTTGGCATATCACATCATTCGACATGGGTCACAAGTCTGGTCATCTCATTCATATCACACACACTTTAGGCCCAATGCATGACTGGCTCACATTTGGATGCGTTGGTCCTCCCTCATTCATCATTGGTCTTACGCATGAAAGGAGCATACATGGATGTCCGGGTCGCCCGACATTTGTCACACCCATGCATGATAGGTTCACCTATGGATGCCCCGGCCCTCCTAAGTCCGTCAAAGTCTTCATAGCATCAAAGTATGATCGGTCTACATTTGACTGCCCCGGTCCACCTTTGCACACCATACTTTCCACACTCACACCACATCATAGTGCATGGCATACGCATTCATGCAAGCATCTAGCAACGAGCGGTGAGGATCACAAAGAGTGGGCAACAGCTCGTAAGCGCCACTTGGGATTCCAAGTAGGCAACTTGGTGATGGTGACATTGGAGTGGCTCTACCCTAGGGTCACCTCCGAAACGAGGGCACGAGGACTTGGACCTTCCCGAGTTCTGAGTGGCTTTGGCAACCCGGCTTACGGGTTGAACTTTCCAATGGGTTTTGGGATTCATCCCACTTCCCACGTGGCGAATCTGGCACCCTATACGGGCACCGCGATGGAACCTAGTGAGTGCCTCGAGCCTCTACCTTCCTTTAAGAGAGATACCCTCGGAGTGCCACCACAAATCAGCTTGAGAGCCCGACGTGAGCACACGGAGGCAATACTAGGCAAACAGGGTACCATCATGGACAAGAGGATGTGCCTGAGCTACGTTGAGAGGCTAAAGAGCCGTACCCCAGCTAAGGACGAGAGGTCGAGTCAGGAGATCGTGCTTCACGTAGAGCTGCTTGGGTGTAACACTTCCCCGGTGGACCCATACTAGACGGGTCGAGTTCTCCCCACCCCGGGGATATGATGGGGGCATCCCTTGCCCCTCCACATTTTTCGAGGCTCAGATTGTTCGTCGGCATGTGCCATTGTGTTTGTCATATTTTTCTGAGTCTAGTCATGTAATTTTTATATTTTATTTAAGTCATGAACTATGTAATTTTTCCTTTATTTGAGTCCGGTACCTAGGTTTGAGAGTTATTTATCTAAGTTAAGTGTCATTAGATTGTCTAGGCTGGATAATGGGCCCAATTCAATGGGTTAGGCCCATGGGCGCCCCTCCCTTGTCTGTCTGGTCATTATGTCAATTGTCCAAGGTCAGTATGGTCATATGAAAAGTTTGGAGTCTACAAATAGCCCCCTCCCCTCTCTCATTTGTAACCTTTGACGATCAATGAAATTAGAAATTTCCTTGGAATTTTATCTCCCTCTCTTGAATTATCTCTCTCTCTCATATCTCTCTCTCTCTCTCTAAGGGGGGCGCCCCCATTCTCTCTCCTCCCCTCCCAAAATTCAAATTTTCCCCTCCTCTCTCCTCCATTCACTCTTCATTAATATCCCCCTTCCCCATACACTTATTCAATTCCCCCCTAACCCCAAGGTGGAATCCTCCAATCCTTGCTCCACCCTCCAACCACCAACTACCCTCTCCCCTTCCCCAAGCACCCCTCTCATCTCCCAAGGGGAGAATCCCATCTTCCCAAGCCCCCTTTCCCTTCCCCATACACCTCTTCCCATCCCCAAGATCAGAAATTAATCCCACCTTTAAACCCATTTTCAAATACTTCTTTCCTATCTCCCTCCCAACACCAAACTCGTAGCTTCCCCTCCCTCCACCTGCTAGACCTCCCTCCAGCCCCCATTCTGCCACTCCATCACCTTGAATCACCCCCTCCCAGACCCCCTCACAGCCAGGGTTCACCCCACACTCATCCACCCCCATTTCGCCCCCCTCCTACCCCATTTACCATCACCAAGTTGGAGATCCAGCACCAGCTCACAGGCAGCAGTGTACCAACTGATTGCAGCAGCGGCCATGGCATCATCGTGAGGCTTCAAGAGGCATACCATATACCGTTGGAACTTTCATCCAGTCAGCTTCGCAACGAGAACATCCCCGCCGCCATCCGACCTCGGAGCTGCCCGGAGGAGCAAATCTTGGTGACCTGCGCAGCTCCTCCCAGGCAGACAACCAGAGAAGGATTACAGGGCTCCCACGGTCTGATTCCTGTAATTCTTAGAGCGGCACTTGGCTGAGGGCTTCCCCTACAAGTCCTCTGTCATCTCCAAGAAGCATAGCGAATTTAGGACCTCGACATCAAAAGTTCCAAATTTTCTCTCCAAGGTGCACCAGGTCAGTTTCTCTGAGCCTGAACCGACACCCCCTACTGTTCGGGTCTCCACGATCATTTCGACATCTTGCGATGCTGCCGTTGGTCCCTCCGGAAAGAAGACTCGAACATGATCGCAACGGCTCCAGTTTCACCTTCAACAGAGAACGGGACTGTTCGTGGTGTCCCCATCTTCCAGCAGCATCACCCTGGGAGCAATCGAACTAGAGCAGTCCAGCCCTGTTCCAGGCCCTGCCCCAACCAGTGACATCGTCAGGAAATTCCATGAAAATTCAAGCATCCTCCTGGGTCAAGTCAGAAGATTTTAGCTCTGGTTTCATCAACAAAGGAGTTCGGGAGAGCCCGTGGCAGCATCGACAGTGACTGCCTATCCGGCTGTTCCTAAAGCTGGCAGAACCGGGGAGCTCGGTAATTCGGCTTCTAGCTTAGTTTTTCCCCCACCCCGCCTGGCCGACTTACAGCCCCTCCCTGCGAGAGGTAGTGTTTCAGTGTAACCACTTAATTCCCACACCCTTTGTCCAACCCCCTTGCCAGGGGAGTAGTGATTGTAAGTTAATTTTCAGGCGGAAGCTTCATCGGCGCGGCGTGCGGGTAAGCCCACGCTTCCTCGCTCGCCCTCGTCTCCGACCGAGATCGGCATCTTCACATCGATCAGGTGAGCTTTGGAACACTTCTCATTGCTGGCATTTAATTGCTTGGTTTAGTATTGCTTTTGGTTGCTCTGTTAGTTGTGAGAGAGTGCCCGGTCCCAAATTGTCATCAAATTGAGCGACCATCGCGGAGCGAGTTGTGAGAGAGACCCTACAACCCACGCCCTTGGCGTGTTGGAAAACCATGAAATTGGGCATCCCGGACCCTTAGGGGTTCAACCTCAAGCTAGCCAATATCCCCTGGAGCATCAAGGTCCCGCCCCAGACCCCCTTCAGCATCACCGGGTTGCCCGCGGGCACATGTGTGTGTTACACGGGTGAGTCCGCTAGAGTGGGTTCGCCGTTCGCCGATCCGTTGCTTGCTTGCGAGTATAGGTCCAAGGTGCATTGGTCTTGTGGCTATCACCCCCAAGGTGGTGTCACATCAGCCATGCTGGGTGCTAAGGTTGCCACATCCCAAGGAAGAAGACCTATGCTGGGAGTCGGCATTGTTGGACTATAGGGGTGAAGACCCCGTTGTAGAACTGGGAGGCCAAAGGCCCAATGCGGAGAGTCCGCATCAGGTACCGACCTTGATGAGACCCAGGGTTGTGTGCCCGAGCCGGGTGCTAGGGAGTTTCGAACCCTCGGTTGAAAACCCGTATTGGTGGCTCGATCGAGGCTCGGGTCAAAAAGCCTGAGTAAAATGCTGGGGAGCCTTGAACCCGGGGAAAGGATCCCGTGTCAGGAGTAGGCTTGGCTGGGAATTAGGGTCGCAGACCTGAGCGAGGTGCTGAGGAGCCAGGGACCCAAGGCATGAAGCC
Source organism: Amorphophallus konjac (assembly GCA_022559845.1). Taxonomy (NCBI): domain Eukaryota; kingdom Viridiplantae; phylum Streptophyta; class Magnoliopsida; order Alismatales; family Araceae; genus Amorphophallus; species Amorphophallus konjac. The sequence goes on from CM040125.1 coordinate 320,245,625, forward strand.
CATGTAGGGTGCCGACTTAGCTGGGACTACGAGATGGAAATCCGAGTCATGTGCTGGGGAGCCGGGGACCCAGGGCGAGAAGCCCATGTAGGGTGCTGGCTTAACTGGGACTAGGGGTCGGATACCCGAGTGAAGTGTTGCGGAAGAATCCAAAGTTCAGGGTGTAGAGCCCATGTTGGAGATCGTTCGGTGCGGGGCCCGGGAGCTGACGCTTGTTCGGGAAAGAGACGATATGGGACCCCTACGGGGGCCGGTAGTGGAGACCCTGAGTCTGACGCTCGGGCGATCCACAGGTGATGGAGCAGAGCGTAGCACGTTGGCCACATGAGTAGGCGCCGGAACTGGGATTGACTGTGGAACAGCCACAGGGACCACGCCCATGATGTAGGGTGATCCGATGAAGGGGGCGAAGTCGCAGAAAACGATCGACATAGCCAGGTAGCCCACCCGTGCATGGGTGATGATGACGATGGGGCCATAAGTCACGGCCGCCATGGTTGCTGGACTGCTGGTTGCTGGAAGGGAGCGACGGTCAAAGATGGTCACCGGGCACGGTCCAGTTGTCGGAACGTGAGCTGGAAGATGCAGGGATGTGTCCCTCCTCTACCTCTCCTGCAAAGATAGGAAAAGGGCACCATGGCCTCTGGGTTGGCATAGGTTTCTCTTCAGCAGAAAGAAGAATGGTGGGAGACGCCCCACCAGACGGGCCAACTTGTTTCGCTCTGCCTCGATCTTTCGACGGGCGGGAAGAGGTTGGTGACCGCGGTGAGAAGGGGGATAAAGCGATAAAGGAAAATATAGGAGTTGATGTTATCTCGGGGATATTCTCCTTTGTAGCTATATGCCTCTCACGGCAGTATTGTTGGATGTCGAATGGCGATCTAAAGGGGGAGTGAATATATCTATTCTTAATAAAAATGCGACTTATGCGAAAATTAAGTCGAACACCTAAGTGTGTATATGGTATATAAACTAAATAGATAGACATCCCTAAGCTTGCGTCTACCGTCAATGCCAAGCCAACAATCACAAGGAGACAGTGAATTTTAAGGTGGTTCTGTCTCTATCCAGACACCTACTCCCACCCCCCACTCAAACCAAGTGAGGCTTCCCTAGTGCCGAGCACCAGAACAAGGGGATCACACCCCTCAAAATTTGCTGATACATAGCTGAACAACCGTTGACACACAGCTTGACTGCTGACTCACAGCTTGACCGTTGTGCTACATTGACTCACAGCTTGATACGCTGACTCACAGCTTGCTACACTGACTCACAGCTTGAACAAGGATATAAAACGGAAAGAAAATTTATGAGACATAGAATAGATCAAGTTTTAGAAATGTTATCCCGATTTGTAGATGACTCGATCTGAAGATGAAGATCGCCTGCTACTTGGATTCCTCAAGTCAAGTTCTCTTCAAGGAGGACTTCTAGATCTACTGCAACTTGAAGCTTGAGGATGAGGGTTGACGCTCGGATCTAATGCCTTCTTTAGATCTTGAACTGCAGCGGCTTCTTATGGATCAGGAAAGTCTTCTCCAAGAGTTTTCTCCCTCTTTCTCCTTAGATGTGCCCTTTTTCTTGGCTACTTTTGGTTCTTTTCCCTTTTTCTTCTTCTTGCTCGCTGCTTGCCTTCTTTTCTACTCTAATCTTGCCGCTCTGCTACTTGGCCCCTTGAATCTCTTTCTTTTCTCTCGTTTCTCCCTTGTTCTTATTTTTGCTTGCTGCTACCTCCTCTTTTTGGTGAGTTTAAAAGACCTTGCTAAATTTTCTCTGGGTTGGTTATAGCAACAATTCAAAAACTTCCCTCTTTTAAGCATTCTGTTGGAGAAGGAATCTCATGGGCTTCGTAGGATCAGAAGGTAGTTGAGATATACTTGAAAAACCCACCAAAAAGACCTTCAGGTGCCTTAATCCTTGTGCCCTAATGGATCCAAGGATTGGGCAATAGATCTCGTACCCAAAACTAGTCCATTATCTAGTTCGTTCAAGACCGGTTCCGGCTCAAGTCGACTTCTGGGAACTGTACGTCGACTTGTGTGAACCTGGACAGAACTGGTTCTTCTGTCTGCAGTGCTCAAGTCAACTTCTGGGAGCCTCAAGTCGACTTGAGGAAGTCCAGTTCAACAGACTGGTTTCTGTTAGCTCCTCCGGGTCGACCTGTCCTCTGAGCAAGTCGACATGGTCTACTGTTCTTATGCTTTTTGTCTATTATGAGTTGGAATTTGAGTCGTCTTGCTTCATTGTTTGAGTCCTTGATTTGACTTGAGTTCCTTGACCTGCCCACATCCATGATTAAGAACTTTTGCATATTTTTGATAAAAATAAACATCTCACTCAATGGATTATATTTTAGACGTCATCAAACCAAATATGTACAACATTCTCCCCCTTTTTGATGATGGCAACTATAAGCCATTGTCAATCGATATCATACATCAATCATTCCATACATGGGCAAGGATGTGCAAAAAGACTTTACTGAGACAACAAAGGCTTCCTCTCCCCAAAATAACTTCCTCTCCAAATTACTCAAAACAACTTCCTCAAGACAACCATGACTTCCCATGACTTCCTATCCCCCTTATGCATGGACTTGACTTGACGAGTGAGTGACTTACTACACTGACTGACTACAATGACTTCCTCTCCCCCTTTGACATCAGCAAAAAGGTAGAGGACTTGAGTAAAGCCAGGAGGGATGCAATTCATGAGATAGGTGAAAAGATTCTTCTAAAAAATTATTTTCTCCCTTACACACCAACAAGAACCATAGAGGGGTGGCAGTCAATAAAATCAAAGGTGCTCAAAAGTGAGACAGAGGGAACTCTCACAATTTCAAACGAGACTCAGAATATTTTGAAACAATTTATGAATGGAATATAGAGTGGAACGAAGGAAGTTGCAGGGAGGTCTTAAAACAGAATATCTAAAGTTTAGATTATAGGGGTCTTTAAAAAAATTATCCTCCTAATAGAGACAATCGAAAAATGACCTATCACGTCCCGAGACTTTATTACAGCAGAAGACTAACTCGGGGAGCGCGAACAGCCGGCATGGTAAGCCTCTTGCAAGCAAGAATGATCAGAGCGCAAGACAATCACACACATAAATACAATTGCATAATATTTACTCAAACTCCAACTTTATTTCATAATAATCAAGTACAACCACTAATTCAACTTCTATTATGTACCAGACTCAAGAAATAGGAAAAATTACATAAACTCAATCTAAACAATTTAGACTTCCTAAGTCTTCACTCTCATCTTGACAATACTTTCATTCGCTCTCGGACCCGCTACTTGTATAACCCGAATCCGAATTCGAATCACTTCCATCTCTTGAAAAGATTAGAAATAGGTAATGAGCACACTTGCCCAGTAGGTATCTTCGCATCAACATGAAGGCACTATTAAAGTAATTAACAATTTAGCTCTAAAGAATAAGGTAAAAATCATGCGAATGTGATCAATCACGCGATTAAACCAAAGTAACAAGATGATCAAATAAGTTAGAATGAGAGCAAGTAAGAACTAGCAAGAATGTAACAAGGACATGATATTAGCCTTTCATGAACAAGAATGTATCGAGAATGTACTAGCAAGCCACATAATCATCACACTAGTATCCTTTGCTGATGAGCAAGTACTTCGTGAATTTCTGTGGAATATCAAGCAAGAAAGTCATGTACAAGAATGTCATGTCATGCCGTATTGTGGATTTTCACTTATTTATAGAGAAAGTACTCCTAGCACAATGCGACGCCAGTAGCATCATAGCCCATGGTTTATAATAGTATGTTTCTGGTAATCAGTCGAGGGGACTAGCATAGAGCCCTTGAACACAATCAGTGCTCGATCGCATCTTCAAATATAAATCAAGCTTTTTCCACGCATGTAACAATAAAGTATGGCCAAGAATGTAATAAGTTCAATAAGCTCATGATAACAATAATTCAATGAATGAATGCTTTAATAAGAATCATGAGAAATCAAGAATGACTTAAGCAAGGTTATGCTTATGGAAATAAATCGGCAGCATAACGGTACATTTTTTATTTTCTATTCATTATTTTAGGTTTCTTGATCAATATGATAAGTTCTAGATCATTAATAGTCCATCTAGAAACCTTGGAATATCAACCCTTGGTCCACCTTGGGTTAAAATACTCAAGCAGTGTGACGGTCATGTACTGGGCCGTTACATGATGTGACGCTCCAGTATTGGGCCATTACATTAGTCTGAATCCAGAACCAAGAAATCAGACTCAGTTGAATGTGACGGTCGTATATTGGGCCGTTACTTGTGCTTGACGGTCCAACATAGAGCCGTTACATTACTGATAACCAGAAATATAGATAGTGTAATCTAATCAATGGGCTTTAATGGTACAACCAACTCGGTGTCCTAGTGGGAATCCCAGGCTCGCGGAGAATTACAGAGGCCTTGAAAGAAGATTTCTTAGTCTATTGGAAGGAATATCCAATAGAGAGGTCATCATGCCCAAGAATAATGTTCCTATAGTGAAAAGTGTAACTAATGGATATATACCTGAATATACGCCATGTACTTAGAGAAATGACTCTATAGATAGAAAAGAATGTGTAACAATTTGAAACCAAGATAACACTTCGTCAATACAACATTGGAAAATCGTGATTTAGAATACAAAACTATAGAGTTTTTGTTGGGACGGTGCGATGGATACAGAGGGGGGGGGGTGAATGTATCCCTCTACAAAATTGCCCCACTTAAAAACAATAAGCCTACTGCTAGACACAGTTGCGGTATAAAAGCTATAGAGCCCTTCAAGAAGAAATTCAAATAAACATTTGATCAATCAGTTGAACTGCTAACTATACTGGTAGAACCTGATCAAGTCTAATGCCGAAGACAGAACTATGCAAACCAGACTCACTTAGCAAAATATGTAATGCTCAAGGTCACTTCAGATAGAAGCAAGAATGCTCAGACAACCTGTGAAAGAGATAGAAGACAAGGGGCAAACGCACAAGGCAAACCACAGCACAGTAGATTTTTAGGTGGTTCGGTCCACAGACCTACTTCCACCCCTCACTCCAAACCGGAGTGAGGCTTCCACTAGCACAAGCTAGAACCGCAGGCTTAGTCTGCAAACAAGTGCTGCCAAACAGCTTAACCAGGGGAACAACCTCCCCTCTTCCTCCAGATCGGAGGGCAACCACTAGTGACTACCCGTCACTAGCAACCAGAGACCGAAGTCTCTCTTCCTCCACCCAGGAGGGAACCCACAAGCGACACCAGTCACTTGCAACCGGAGACACCAAGTCTCCCTTCCTCTGAAACCCAGAGGGAACCCACAAGTGACGCCCAGTCACTTGCAAACCAAAGGTCACGGACCTCTCTTCCTCCACACCAGAGGGAACCACTAGTGACACACAGTCACTAGCAAACCGGAGACAAATCTCCCTTCTCCTGAGACCACAAGAGGAACCCGACCTCCAACCAGAGAATCGGAAGAACAAAGTGATCAGTTAAGAAGAAAAATAAGAAATGAAAAATACACAGTGACTGAAAGTTGTAAAAGATGATAGCACAAATGTGGCTCTCAACGGAGCTGACTGGCCTGGATTTGATCCACAGTCCAGCAGGAATAGATCTTCAAGCAGCTTCCCTTCTTCTCCTCTAACTCTCTATCTCTCTCTCTATCTCTCTTCTTCTCTGCTGCACTTCTCTTCTTCTCTCGCTCTCTGCTCTCAAAGGATCTCTCTCTCTTTCTTCTTCTTCTTCTTCTTCTTCTCTCTTTCTCCTCTTTTTCTTCTATTCTCTCTTTTTCTTCTTCTGCTAGCTGTTTCTGCTTCTGTCTGCTTCTTCGATCACTCTCTGCTCAGCACGATCCTTCTTTCTCGATCAGTCTTCTTCTGATGGAAGAAGCTTCATATTTATACCAGCAGTAGCTAGGGCGTGTGCAGGGCTTGTGCCCTCTTTGTCCTCGGATCATGTGCCAGGTGCCAACCTCGGATCACGTGCCCAGACATGTTTCTTCTTGAAGGATGTACCTGTCAAGCAGTCATAAGAAGATATTAGAGGGATGTACAGAGTTGGTCCAGGGAATGTGTAGACTTCGTATGCATTGAAAGGATTGTACAGACTTTATGAAGGCAATGCTAAAGTATGTACAGACTTGACCGATGAATGTTCAGACATTAAGTGCTTGTGTATGCATGAAACAACCGAATATATAGACATGAAACAAGGGAGTGTATAGACTTGATGTTTACGTGCATGAGAAACTAATGTACAGACTTGCTGTGCCTGCAGCAGATGACACCAGTGTACAGACTTGCTAAGCTTTCGCTAAGTCTGTATAGACTTGATAAAGCAGACGGTGACACCAGTGTACAGACTTGAATGCTCGAAGCACACGATGTATAGACTTTGAAGCATGTGAACACGGCGCTGTACAGACTTATGTATGCATGGATGCACTGACTAAGCCACGAGCCAAGTGGTGATGTATAGACTTGTGTTATGCACCCAGACAATGTATAGACTTGCACATAGAGACGTTGCAGAGATGATGCATGCACATACTTGGTCTTACAATGTATAGACTTGAAAGACGATGCATGAGACGATGCATTGTATAGACTTAGCGATGCAATGTTCACACTCACTTAGACGCTGAGTGAGACACTGGACAATGTACAGACTTGAATGCTCCATGCACAAAGACGCTGAGTGAGACGGATGTATAGACTTTAGTGAATGTATTCTAGGCAAACGCTGTACAGACTTTGAGAGACGATGCAAGCTGTACAGACTTTGAGAGACACTGCAGGCTGTACAGACTTTGAGAGACAATGCAGGCTATACAGACTTTGATAGTGTGTATAGACTTTAATGCCCAAATGCAATGTATGGACTTGTGTGTGCAGGTTAGACAGTGTATAGACTTGATAACATGATACGCTGAGTGAGGCTGACCGTTGTACATACTTTGCTTGCATGCGACAACCAATGTGCAGACTTGCTATGGATGTATAGACTTTGTGTTATGCAGCCAGACAAATGAATGCACAGATAAGACGATAAGTGAGACGCTAGACATTGTACAGACTTGAGAATGCATGATGTATAGACTTAATGGTTGTGTGAGCATGCAGCAGCCAATGTATAGACTTGCGAGTGCAGCAGCCAATGTATAGACTTGAGACGTAAAATGCATTGTCTTTGGCTGTATAGACTTGAAAATGCACTGATGTACAGACCCTTGATGAATGCATGTAATGCACTAAACGATGTGCAGACTTTGAATGAGTGACATGCAGTTTGCAACAAGAAAGTATGTACATTGAACATACAATGCATGAGAGACAATGTACAGACTTGTTAAATGATGCACAAAACAATTTATGCACATCAGCTAAAGTATCATCAAGGCATATGGCACTACAATTACTTGATCTGACAGTGCAATGATCTTACCTGTCACTGGTTGACCTTTTCATGACTTGTAAGTCATTCTTAAGCTGTTCTGTCAGTTTATCATAAACATCAAGATTATATCATCAAGGATGTAAATATAATGAGACATAATATTTGTCATCATCAAAACTCCAGAACCACAGGGGACACAACAATCTCCCCCTTTTTGATGATGGCAATATTATGTGTCATTGCAATAGATTCATCATGATGATTATGAAATACCATATGATAGTTCATGAACATGCACCACATAATAGCTCAGTCAGGAATGAGCATGTAAAACACCATGTGATGCAAGTGTTGATTGATGCAAATGATGACTCACAAAAGTTCTCCCCCTTTGATAACATCAAAAAGAATGGAATGATCATTGACTGTTGAGGGAGATGATATAGGAGCTGTTATGCAATGCTGAGTTACTGTCATCTAAAACTCCCCTGACAAGATACTCTCCTGAAGGATAGAGCAGGAGGGGTGTAAAGAAATGAATGAACATTGAACCACAGGGACATGCAAGAATTCTCCCCCTTAGATGGACAATGATTGGAATGAAGCTCAGGACACAAAGAAGTCAACAGTTAGGTCAGAAATAATGGAGTCCAATGTGTGAAAGTAAGCATTCAGAATGAATGAGAAAGGTTTTCAATGGGATATCAATTTCATAAATCTGATTAAGTAGGTATTTCAGACTCTTCTATTATAGAGATTTATGAATGATCTTCATTGACAAGTCAGATCAGAATATGATGTATGCAAGGCTTGTTCATAAGCTTTCTGTACTCATATCTGAAATCAGTTTTAATAAAAGTGAACCTTGCTTTCATATTGAAAGTCTTGTTTAATCTTCTTCTTTCTTACTCACTCAATTTCAAAGATTCCTTTAAGAGATGCAATCAGTAGTAATGAAGTTAAACACATAAGAAAATATTTGTTTCTGTCAAGGTTTCCAATAGAATATTTCTTTTGCACACATTTTTAAAAGATACACTAGATCAGCAACAATTTTCATAACAATCTTCATGAGCACTTGAGTTTAGTACACCCTTGTAACTAGAGGATACACGTTGTTTAGACGCTAGTATCCCTAAGCACTTGGAAGGACTAACTGTCATGCTTCATAAGAATAGAGATTGCATTTACACTTCATGACACACTACAAATCATTTCTTTGATGAGTGAGATATATTTCTCAGTGTGCATGCCATTGCTCTGCCAGATTATCAATCATTCTTAAGCAGAGTTAACTATGGCACCTCATGACACAGTCCTTTGGACATGGTTTCTCAGTGACCAAAGTCATTGCTCTGACAAGATTTACCCTTAGACATGTTCCAGATTCTCAGATGTTTAAAATCAATACTAATTTCATGCATATCAATCAAGGAATATCATGATTTCAGAATTTTCAGAATTCAGAAGAGTTTAAAAGACACAACATGAAAATGTTGGTTAAAGTTTATTAAGACTAACTCAGATATTTTCAAGATATGTTTATAAACAAACACAAGACATACATGAAACTTCAACCGGCTGAATGTATCAGACATTCATAGTCCTATATAATAGAAGATTCCTCTTTAAGTTGTTTTCAGATTTATGATCAGGATATGCACAGAGAAGTCTTTCTGAATTTTCAGGGAAGGCCGAAACATTTTTAGGAACAGCCAATTCAACATATACCAATGGATAGGATGAGTGAAAATGGCTGATAACAATTGAAGCAGGAAGCTGAAATGTGTTGCATTTCACATTCATCACAGGGATTTAAGCAAGATAGCAGTTCAAACTAAAAATGGGAAGTTCAGTTAATAGAAATGAGCAAGATAGACAGTTATGTGATTTCAAGAATATGAATAATGCTCCCCCTAAATGTATGCATGAGCTAGCACTCAAGGTGTCGACACTTCTAACCAGTAAATGCAAATGCAGTGAGCTGACAACATGTAATATATGCAATGATCACATAAACATTTAGACTACTCTTCGTGCAACACTAACCTATGAACATTCGGAGGACTCGGTCTAAAGACCACCTCACACATAGCAAGCACTTCCAGATAGAAATCATCTGCCCTTTAGTATCTCACTATTTATATACCAAGAGTCATGCATGACAATCCAATGCAGATGCAGTTCTATATGCATCTTAAGCTAACAATATGCTACTTATATACAATTGTGAATGCATGTGCATGTCAAATGTGCAAGTGAACATTTTTAAGCATGAGACATCGTCCAAGCAACAGATTCATTCAATTCATCTTTTTAGTTTTATGATGTGTAATTCATTTTCAGTCACTTTCAATCAATTCAGATTTCAGTATTCAAGCACCAATTTCAGTTGAACTGTTGCGTAGATAACACATCATATTCATTGAGAGATTTTAATGCCAAGCATAGATGCAGTTGAGAAGCTATATGCATGAAATTTTGATTAACAAATCAAACATGATATGCAACTATCTAGACAACGTTATCAAAAACTCAAATGTCTACCAGCAGAGGTGGGGTTTTACCAAACTTTGGATGCCTTGGTTTATTTGACCCCTTTTTATTCCTCATCACCAAGGCATACCTGCAAAGCACAGATCTCATTTTGTGTTTCTAGGTACCCAAGACTTCTTGGGTCCTACATTGTTAGTAACACCTCTTATAGGTGCTTTCTACAATCTTTGGGCATGTAAGTCATCAGATTTCATTATATTACAATCACTCATGGAGTGCCCAAAGGCTCCACAGGAATGACATGAAATAGCAGATCTTGAATTCTTTTTATGCACATAATTGTTACCATGGAATCTGTGTGCATTATCATGAAAATTTCTGTTATTTGCATGAACATACTATTTTCCATATCGTGCCAACCAGCATTCAGAAGCTCGGTGGCCAGGTTTTCCACATTCAAAACATCCAAGATTTTCTCTCTTACAACTAGATTTATTTCTACCAAAAGTATTTCTATTTGCAGGGAATTTAGCATGTTTGAAATTCACATTCCTACCCTGGATATGTCAACAGTCCTTGACTGTATGGCCATGCTTTCTACAGTGAGAGCATTTGAGAGATGTTTTCGTACCACTTGCAAACCAGCATTGTGTAATCGTGTGTCCTAATTTTCCACAGTAAAAACATTCAATTTTCCTTTTCTGAGATGAAGAATTTTTATCATAAAATTTCCTAGCATTCAAATCATCTAGTTCCATTAATCTACACTCATGCATCAGATGGCCAATCTTGCGACAATAATGACAAATCATTTTCTTTTTAGATGCATGTGAGTGTGTGGGTGAAACATGCAAAGTGGGGAGAGGAACATGTTGGATTTTTTCTTTTTATTTTTCTGTTGTTTTCTTTTGAGCAGATGACTGATAACCAGGAAGGTTCTGAGGGCTGTGAGAAGTTGAGCTAGAAACAAAAGAAGTTTGAACTTTGTTTTTAAAACTCTTTTTGTTTGAAGGGTTATAGCCCAACCCTTCCTTCTGAAAATTAACCTTTGTTCCTAGAATCTTGTCCAGATTATCTTTTTCGTCCACAAATTTTGACAAGGAATTATTCAAATCCTTAATTTCATTTTCCAGAGAAACGATGTGTATTTCATAACTGGAAATCTCTTGTTCATTGCAATTTACACATTCGCTTAGCACCTTGTTTGCAGTTTTATATTCCTCAACTTCTTGTTCCAGATTTCTCAATTTTTCAGATTCTTCAATGTAAATAGATTTTCCTCTTTCTAAGAAAAGAAGTTTCTCTGACATAGCAGTGTTCAACTGCTTCAATCCTTCAACCTCTTTAGCTAATTTGTCATTTTTTGATTTCAGATTTTCAGTTTCTTCAACAGAGCCTGATGCGGGATGGACTGAGGAGACGACGCTATATGAGACGGACACGACTCGATCAGCAATGACACGACTACTAGAGCGACCTCGGCTCGACACTAAGAGATCCTATCGGCTACACATCACTAACAGAAGTGCAAACTCACTCGTCGTCCCATGCGAGGGAAAGCGTGGATCGTGCGCGGTTAAGAAACCGGCAGAGTTCAAGGTAGTCAGACCCAACTTCCGGACTCGGATCGAGTCACTGGACGGGTCACTCTCGCACTCACAGCGGTGACATGGACACACGGGCTAGGAACCTACACTCTCGGAGCGGCATATGACCGTATACTAGCTAAGCAAGTAAATGCCAAGAAGGTGAGACTGTTACCTCCACGCACCCGGTGTGGCGAAGACAACCCCGGCCGAATTACGGACTCCCGGTTAAACAATATTACAACAATACAATGATTTGACCCACTCCACGTAGGGAGATAAAAGGTCACAAGTGGGGCCCGGGAATCGCGCAAATCGGGTTGACGGGTAGCATCTTGATGTCGCCCAGTGGTGCCAAACTCCGCATTTTCGTGCTTTCTGAACGGCGGATTCTACAGGTCCGTGGGGCCCACGGATGGCGCTGTCCTCCGGATCTGCGGGAGTGAGACTCATTGTGATGGGGACCCCTGGTGGCGCGCTTCCACGGATGGCGGTCGGCCGAAAACACCGATCGGGGGTCGATCGGCCCCGATTCCCAATTGTTGAACTAGCTTCCCACGGATTTCCGATTCTATTTTCCAGCGTGCGCTCCGGCGAAAACGGCCGCTGCGATCAATCCCGGCGTCGGATCGGGACGCACGAACTATCGTTGGAAAGCTCTCTCCAAATCCTTCAATATAGGCTAAGAGTGAACTGCTGGATCAGGTCGGATATAGACTTTATGGAATTTACAAGTTCCTATTGTACAGTACCCGAAATCTCAGATCTGTAGGTGAGTTGTCTGAGAACGGCCGTTGACCATGAGATTGATGGCCGATTCCGCTCCGGATCTCTTCACTAACGTTGTAGTATTTGGAACAAGGAAAATGGAGATATTTTTTTTGGACTGATTGGAGGTGGCTGTGATTTGTTATGATTTGTTTACTGGAGGGTGGTCGGATCTGGGAACAGGTGGACAACACTATAGCTAGCTCTGAGAATGAATTTTAAAAAATAGGTGGAGGGCCGATCAAAAATTAGGAAAATTCGTGGAAGGAGATATTGATGGATAGAACTCCCAGTAAAATTGGGAGCCCTTGAAAAAATCAAAAGGTGGATCTAAGATGCGAAATTTAGGAAAAGTGGAAAATCAGATCTGAAACTGGCAGAACTGAATTGGGAACTTGAACGAAAATGGGAAATTATCAAATCGAAGATTCATGACCCACCAATTTTTTTAAACGTGAGGAACACCTCTGAAACATCCCCTCAAAATCCCAAGTCGATCTGAGCTCATGGCTGACAGTGTAATTTTGTGGAAGTGGCAGTGGTCGGCTGAAAACAGAACTCCGACGAACTTGATGGCGGTGCGATGGCGGCTCGTGGCAGCGGCGATGATGACCGGAACCGATAGGGGAGGCGTCACACCTCAGAATGGCAACCGTCTCAGCTACAAGGGGGAGAGAGAGGAGAGAGGAGGGGTGCGCCCAAGGGCTGCTCCAAGCAATTTCATATTTCACAATGCATTAATTCCTACAAAATGGGAAATTACAAGTATTTATGTGTTACGTCTCAAATCCATTGTCCACCGTTGGATCTAGGGGATGGGAATGGGTGGCCTTGATTGAGTGTGACACACACACAAAAAAATACAATAAAAATATTAAGGGGGGGGGGGGGCGGCCTATTGACTAGAGAGGCAAGGGGGGGACATGGTAGTTAGCCACCTTGGACTTTGAAGTCCACTTGTCTCCCATGTGCCTTTTACCATTCAACCTTCTAGATGCCTCCATTTGACATGTTGACTGACCCCACATGGGGCCCTAGGGCTGAGGTGGTTCAATGGAAGGGGGTTTAGGGGGCCCGTGGGCTCGGGGGTCCCACTTTGCAAATAAACCCCTCTTACAAGCAAAATTACAAACCGACTAAAATGAAATAAACACATATTACACACAAATAAAGTCTAACTAAATATGATAAATGCCGGGACTCAAAGGGGAGTCTCCAGGCTGTCTCCGAACCAGATGGATGCTAAGGTGGCTCGAGTTGTGCTCCGCGTACGGTACCGGTGGCTCGGCGTATCGCGTCGCTCAATTGCTCGGGTGTCCGCACCAGAGCCTTTATCAATTTTCATTGAGCTCATTTTATTATTCAGCTCTTCCTCTATATGTTCAAACTCCAAAATCTTGTTTAACAGATCCCTGTTTTCTTCCTTTAGGGAAACAATTAACACCTTCTGCCATTCTAAATTTGAGTGAAGATTTTCATTTATTTCCTTGAGAAATGGACACTGATTGCATGCAGATTTACCAGAACATATTGTTTGAGCCTGGGGTTTTTCACATTGTTTCCTAAGACATTCATTTTCAGATTTTAGAACATCCAATTCAGAGCTAACACATTCAAATTCTTTCAACAGTTTTTCATTCTGAACTAAATTATTAAAATGAACCTGATCATCATCAATCGAGCTAAGTTTTTCTTTTAGTTCAGAAATTTTACATACAAGTTCTTGATTTTCTTCTTTGAATAAGCCAATTTGTTTCTTAAGCACTTGGACTTCAGACAAGCATGCATCATAGGACTGTTCTCGTTTTAAGCAATTTTCACATGAGGACCCCGAACTGTTCAGATCAATTTTCTTTTTCAATTTTTTATATTATTTTCTTAACATCTCATGTGACTCAAGTAACTCACCATATGCACCCTGCCAATCATCTAAAGTATAATTCTCGAAGAGGTTTACCTCATCATCAACCTCTTCTTCATTTTGGCTGCCACTTTGATCACTTCTGTTAGCCATCATGCAGCTGTCCTCATTTATCCTGTGAGCTAGCTTCTGCTTATCCAGGATATCTTTAGCGGACCTGCAGTCGTGGAAGCAAGAGTGTAAGGCCCTATCAGTAGCTGCTTTCATTAGATTCAGACCTCTTTGATTCTCTTCATGCCTTGATCTGTGACTATCAGTCCATTTGGACTCTTTCTTTGGTAATCTGTGAGGACCGTGTGAAATTAACTTCCACAGATCATGATTAACTGATATAACATATTTGCGTAGACTGACAAACCACACATTAACATTATGTTGACGCCTGGAAAATGAGCAATGGCGAAGACAAGAAATTGAAAAGAAGATCAGACCAACAGTGAAAGATCAATGATGAAGCTCATCAACCACCCATCCGGCCAGGCTAATGTCCAGTGTCGTCGTCTAGCAGACGACGGCACCGATGAAATAGCAGTCACCTGACTGATGAGACCTCCTACCATATTTTAACAAGAGCTGTATTGCTGCCCTATCCAAGAATCTACAGATGACATGTCAGAATGGGTCAGATGTTGACTTATTGACAGATGAGGCGGGAGCAAAGACAAAGATGAAGCCAAAGCCAGCAAATGAAGACTGTGAAGACTTCTACAAAGTCAAAATAAAAGAAGAACCATCTTCATGTACTGCGTGCCCTGCTGAAGCCTTCCCGGGTTAAAGATGACATCTGGTCTTGACATCATTCAGATGACAATGCTGATGAAACCATATCCGATTTTGTCGTCATTCAGATGGCAATACTGATGAAATCCCAGCCTGCTGACTGATGAAATCTTAAGATGATCTCAGCAAGGTTATGTCACCAATACAGGGCCTTCTCTGGTTCTGATGAATATCAATTTAAGGGATTAAAAGAGGCCAAGGCACGTGCGAAGCTTAAAAGCCCTAAATGGGCCAGCCAAATGGGCTTCCGAGTGTGGCGCCAAGAACCTCAACAGGAGGCCACTTGGCGCGCCGGGAGCTATTGCGAACGAATGAGGCACGCCGATTACCATCTGCCGAGATGCAAGAAGAGGAGGAGTCCATATAAACCCATTCCTTCGAAGACATCAGAGGAGGGCGGACAGACAGAAAAGAAGAAAACAAAGAGACGAAAAAAAAAGAGTGAACATATAGCCAGAAAGAAAAAGAGATAGGAAAAGAGAGGGAGAGAGTCTCCGCCGAAAGAAGAAGCAGAAGAAAAGAAGGAAGAAAGGCTCCAGGTGGGCTGATAGGGGGAGGGAGAGGAGTCAATGCTCCACCCTCCCCCCCCCCCCCCATGTTCGATGTTTCTTTTTTTTCTTTTTACTGATTCTCCGTATGTGGTAGTCGAAGTCTTGATGTTTAGATTACTCATACGATTCTCTCCCTGTTCCTCCCCTTTATGTTTCTCGGCTTCAGTTCTGCAGTCGATGTAAATGATGGTGAGATGAAGTAAATGCAGTTGCCGTGATGGATATTAGGCAATATGATCTTCCCCTGTCTCCATATGTATGCGTACTGTTTGTATGAATGCCCCATGGGCGAAATGACTCAGGCTTCGGAGTCGAGTCTGTTCTTCGAACAGGGATGAAGGTAGAACCCCCACCCTTGTTTAGTGGGTTGCTGGGTTCTATTCTCTTCTATCTTCCTGCTTCAATGGTATGCCCTCCGTATGTGTTTGAGTCTTGCCCTCAAGCCTCTTGTGCTGTCCGGGAACCAGAGACATCAATCTCTTGGTTCCCCGGACTGCCGGCTATAAAAGATGCATTTGAACCCGCAGACGAATGCAACCCTGGATCCTCATTCCAATCGTTGGATGACTAAGGCCTGGGGTCCCAGCACCGAGGGTTATTTCATCGCCGTTTTGCTTCCCAGATGGTACTATGCTAGTCTGGGGAATCAGAGACAGCCATCTCTTGACGCCCCCAGACGTCTGGCAGTAGACAGATAAAAGCTACTCAGGCCCCGACGATGGTCTCTCCTCCCCCTGATGATTCGGCCTCTCAGCTCCCTTGGCGTCCTTCTAGCAGAGGCATTCATGAAACCTCCTCATGCACCCCTGATTCGGTCTCAGTCTGAGCCATAAAACCCAGAAATCCCAGAAACAGAGTACCGTTTGAGCTCTGTAAACCCTGAAACCTCGTAGCAATTCAGCCTTCCCGACGTGCCATTTGCCCGCCGAAAACCCCTCAGCTGAGAGGCCTCCCTCTCCTGCTAAATGAAAAAAAACCTATTTCAAACCCTTCCACATGAGCCTCCCGGCACCAAGCTCCTGGCGCCAGGCTCCCGGCGCGCTCCTGGGCACGCCGGGAAGCCTCGCGCCGAGAGCCCCCCCCCTTCTGCCACTTAGGCCCAGGCCGAGAGCCTCTCCTGGCCACTTCATTGGCGCGCCGAGAAGCCCCTACTATAGCCCACGCCGAGAAGCTCCCTTCGGCCAGGGAATAGCGCGCCGAGAAGCCCCTCGCGCCGGGAGCTTTCTGCCGTCTTCCCTCTGCGCCGAGAACCTCGCGCCGGGAACCCCTTTGCCTCCTTGCCTTCGTGCCGGGAGCCTCCCTTCCCACTTTGCTGTGCCGAGAGCCTGCTCTGCTGCCCAACTGGCCTCCCCTATATTATGCGGTCCCTAACTGGATTCACATGCAACCCCGCGGGTTCGGCGGACCTTGTCTTTACAAGGGTCTCGTCGACCTCCGAGACGGGGAATAGTGATTGATGATAGAGACATGTACAGTCTCCTTGAGCCTTAGTGCTCCCCCGCTTTTCGGCTTTCATTCCGGCATTCCGTCGATGTCAGCCTATATCATCCCTTGGCAGATGCTAAGTCTAGGGGAGGTGCTGCCAAAATTCCCCCAGGATGATGAAAGCCAATATTAAGCTGCCCCCGGGAACCTTTGCGCACTTGAACTGCATTGATAACCTACTCAAATGTTGTTACTGAATCTTAAATCCGAATTTTGTTCCGGGGACTCCGCCCCCGGAAACCCCCGCAAGGGGCGCTGCCCCCTTGACCCCCGCGACCTCACCGGGCAGGTCAATCCCCGCGACCTGACCGAGCAAGTCGATCCGCGTGCGAGGGCGCAACATTGAGCGTTCGCTCACTTTCCGTCGTCCCGCATCGGGTTCATGATTAACCCCTTTAGCTCGGGAGGGCTCTGCCACTGCATGAGTTCCACCGGCTTCTACAGGGAATACCAAACATTGCCCCATGGCAAATATGCGATTCGGGAAGTTCAACACTTCTCTCTCTCTTGGCTTTCATCCCGGCACTCCGTGGGTGACAGCCTATTTCCCCCTGGGCGTAACCCAGATAAAGGGAAGATGCTGTCGAAATACTGATCGATGTTTTAAACCTCATCACGGTCGCGGCTCAGGCTACCTGTGATTGAGATCCTCCTTCCCCCCTTAACCCCGGGCTTTGAACCGCTGACTTAGCGATATCATCTGTTTCTACGGTTGGTGTCATTATCTTGCCCGCCTTCCTGGCTTCGGTATGAAGTTCCATTTCCGCACATGAATATACGTTTGCCTCTCGAGGCCTCCTACTTTTAGCGTTTAATCAAGGGTTGTCCTTCCTTGGAAGGACGTAATTAACGTCATAGCGTTCATTGTATGACGGACTTCGGGTCCTGACTCGGACTTCACAATCGACTGACCATGTCAGATCGAGCACACAATAAAATTGTCACTTCGGTGACTGACACGCCAATAAATAAATAATAAAATAAATAAATAAATAAATAAAATAAACTAAATAAAATAAATGTGTCAAACAAGTCTGGCACGCCCGGTGGGACAACGTCTCCCTTCATCTTTACGCTAAAGTAGGAGGCCCAGCGACCCCCCCCTGAAACTTCTGATTCTGTGTACTTTCCTTATTTTTAGGAATCTACAATGACAGTCGGAATCATGTCCGTTTGCTTCGACCAGCAGCTGATTGACATGCATGTGCGAGAAGGCTACCTGGCGGTACCCCTCGCGTTCGGATCAATGCCGCCTGCCGTTAGGCTGCCCAACTGCTTGGGCGTCGTCTTTACCGACCTTCTGCAGGTCGATGGCAATGAGCAAGGCACTGCTGCAAGTGCCCCATTGAAGAGCACTGACCAGAAGAATATTTTACCAGAGAAGACGGCCCCCACGGCCGTCGCCTGCTATGTCCATCACGTCCAAAAAAGGGACGTGGTCCCCGCTGCTGCTCAAAAGGGGAGAAGAACCAACCGGAGGAGCCGGTATGTTGCTGTTGACCGCTGTCTCTCCAACTCCGGAAAGACAATGATGATCGGTGGTGTCCGGGCAAACATGAACGGTTGCCCAAGGGCGGTCAAGCCAGACGTGATCGTCCCAATGGTGCCCACTACCAACAGATTCCAGACTCTGGCCACCAGGCAGGCCAACTGGGAGGCTGATGAGAAGAAGCCGCTGGCACCCAAGCCAGCAAAATACAAACAGGTCTGGCGGCCGAAGAAGATCCAAAGCTGGGCCCCAGCTCAAGACAGAGAGAACCTTACTGATGTCACTATTGCCCGCCTCAGAGCAGGGGGCAGAAGGGAAGTGAAGAAAGATGAAGGAAATGCTACTGTTGTCTACCCCAGGACCCGAGGGAGGAGAGATGAGATTGAGGGTCAAGAAAGAAATATGACTGCTGTTCGCCCCATGATGAGGGGCGGAAGATACGAGACAAGGGAAAACTTCACTACCACCCATCCCATGGCCAAAGGCAAGAGATGGGAAAAGAAGATCTACAATGCTGCTGCCGACCACTGCCAAGTTGGCAATATGAGAAGAAGTGAACCAGTCACTGTGGTTACTGCAAGAAGATCAAGAGCCTGTGCTAGACAGGCTGATATCTTCAAATACTCCAGGACCGAGCATTTGAATGCTCAGGTAACAAGACTGGCCTATCAACAGACGAGCCAGGAAAGACGAATACTCCAACCTGAGCCACAAAGGCGCGACCCGGAGGAGATGAAGCAAGTAGTCCAAGACTACTTCCACTACCTGGGGAACTCTGCCCTGGGTCAACAAAGACTATCCCGTGCCTTGGGCACCAGAGGTGAAGAAAAAGAAGAAACACCTCAAGAAATGATGATCGGAGCCTCTTCCTCCGATTCAAATAACTATGAAGAAGGCCTCAGGGCTGGATATGACGAAGAAGACCTGTACAGGGAAGAAGCCAAAGAAAGAATATCGATCTTTGACCGGCTCAAATATCCTGACCAGATGAAAAGAAAGGTCTACAGGCGGAAGGGAAGACTCCAAATCTTCGCCTGCAACATGGCTGGACTTGCCAGGGGGCAAGATGTACTGCCAACTCAGCCAGATGAACTGCTCAGGCTGGCGACTAGACCTGGTCCTGTCACAAGAAGAGGCCAGGCCGCAAAAGATAAAATGAAGAAATATGATGAAGCCCGCAAGATCACCACTATGACAGTCAATGTGGTGACAGCAGAAGATGAAGACAATCCCTTTGTTGATGATGCTGAAGGGACTTCTGAAGATATGCAAATCCCATCAACCTTGGATCCCATGATCCAGATGATGTTCAGGAGATATCAGCAGGAGATCAGTGCTCTCCGAAGGCAGCTCAATGAGAGACATGAAGCTACATCAGTCTCAAAGCAAGCTGAACCTGCGGGGCAGACATCCAGCTCAGCAGAGACGGCTATCCCAGCTAACCCTCTCCTAGCTGATAAGAGCAAGACACCGAGCCAACCTGTTCCACAGCAAACAGCAGCTCAACCCTCTGTGTCTCAGACACAGCCTACTGCGCCCATCTTACGTGCCACTGTGATGACAACTCCTCACAGCCAGCAACAAGCTCACTTCTTTCTAGAAGATATAGATCCAGCTATAGCCCACAAACAGATGATTGAAAGAATTGTGGAAATGAAACTGTCAGAAAAGACTGGTGGTGATGCTGGTACCTATGATGTGTACAAGGTACCGTATCCTCCCCAGTATGCTGCTAAGAGACTACCCCCAGGCGTCAGTAAGCCGCCGAAGTTCGAGAAATTTAATGGCCAAGGCTCCCCTAGGGAGCATATAGCCTACTACACTACAATCATGGGCGACCTAGCAGTCGATGAAGCTTATCTGCTCAAGTTCTTTGGCTCATCCCTCACTGGGTTGGCCTTTGAATGGTACTCAAGCCTGCCAGCCGGGTCAGTGGTTGATTGGCCTGATATGCAAAGAAAGTTCCGCGACAGATTTCATGTCACGGAGAGAGAAATCACAATAGCTGAGCTATATGCAACAAGGCAGAAGCAGGATGAGACCGCTCTGGATTATATAAAAAGATAGAGAAACCTCGCCATGAGATGCAGGCGGCCTCCACATCACGAGGACGTCGTCCAGATTTGCAAGCAGAATCTTCGGCGGGAGACTCTCGAAAAGATGATCGGGATGGAGATAGGGTCATTTGACCGACTAAACAATGCCGCGGCGGAGGTCGAGGCCTTCCTCTCCAGTAGTCCTTCAGTTGCTACTGCTATGTACCAGAAAACTAGATCGGCTGATAAACGGCCCATGCCTGCAGAAGTCAGTACAGTAGACTTCAAGATGTTCGAGCAACAAAAAGATAAAGAAAAAGGCATTGCCCGCCCTCCTCCCACTAGGCCGGCTGATCAGAAGGATGGCCCCGCTCTGCGAGCCAGGATGAGCAAGCCTTATTCCTTTCCTAAGGAAAAGACTCGGCTCCTGTTTAAGTGGGCCGCCCAATTTGACAAGATTGTCCTTCCGGATCCAAAGAGACCTGATGATACAAAAAGAAAA
This sequence comes from Amorphophallus konjac, assembly GCA_022559845.1. Lineage (NCBI taxonomy): Eukaryota > Viridiplantae > Streptophyta > Magnoliopsida > Alismatales > Araceae > Amorphophallus > Amorphophallus konjac. The sequence continues at coordinate 320,266,664 of CM040125.1, forward strand.
GATGACCCCCGCTTCTGCCCATATCATCAAGCATTGGGTCATCCTATTGAAGATTGCTATGTATTTAAAGATATTATTGAAAGAATGATTAAAAAAGGGGAACTCGAACTGGGTGAGTATAGAGTGGACCCTCCATGCCTGCATGAGTTGCCTGAGTTAAAAAGAGCAGTCAATATGATATCTCTATACCAGCAATCGCCCAAAGAAATGTTGAAAGAAACAGACACCGATGAGCCCATCCTGTGGGAGCATGTCAAGTCCCCAGGCCTTATGAATAAGATGAAAAATAAATCAAAAATGCCAGATGTGCTGGATGACCCGTTATGGGTGCAGATGTCGACCGCCGAAAGGAAGGAAAAGCAGGTGCAAACAAACACAAGGAGGGACAAAGTCTTCTCCTGTAACATGCTATCAGTTTTACCCGGCGATGGCCAGACTTCTGAAGGGGATGATGAAGAGATATGCTTCGTGCCGATAAGGTCAGAGCAAGCCAAAGCTTCAACCTCCTATCCCGATGATAAAGCCAACAAGAAGCATGGGCACCTCCCGCTACCAGAAGAAGAAGCATGCTACCACACTCCTCCTCCATATGCGGGGACGAGGGCCAAGATGTTAATTTCTGAAAGCCTGGACGCGTCCGGCGCCTGTAATAGGGTACTTTCAGTCCCTCCTAAGACTAGGGCCGGGGGCAACGTTCTTGGCCTTGCCATGATGACAGAGCTATCTAAAAAACTACAAGAAGTCAAAGTGTTGCAGAGCAAGATGAATGAAATGGGTTTGCATCTGCCTGGTTTGCACTTAAACTCACCAGCTCCGGTAGTGATGGGTAAACCCGATATGAAACAAACAATGAAAATCAACTCTGCCAAGGGAGAAGTTACTAAGGCAGAATTGTATGAGACCAAACAAAGGGCCGATGAATCTGCTCTGGATTATATCTACCGATGGAAGGACCTTTATGCCAGATGTCGGCACCCACCAAACCATGAGGAGGCTGTCCAGATATGCAAGCGCAACCTGAAAACAGAAGTCTTAACAAGGTTGGTTGGCATCGAAGTCAAGACCTTCGATCTCTTGAACGAGATTGTGGCTGATATTGAGGCCTTTTTGGCGAAATATTACCCGGCCGCTACCGCCCTTAGACAAAAGAGCAAGCCTGCTAGTGAACAGCCAATGCATAAAGATATTTACATTGCCAACTTCCAAGCTTTTAAGAAGAAAAAGGCGAAAGAGGCAGCTAGCTCTTCATCAGCAAAGACTGGCGAGCTAGGCCACTCCCTAAGAAGCAAAATGACTAAACCCTACTCCTTTCCAAAGGAAAAGACTCGGGTCCTATTCGAATGGGTCACCCACCACGGCAAGATCATACTCCCGGCCCCAAAGAAGCCCGGTGATGCCTCAAGGAAAGATGAGCCCCGCTTCTGTCCGTACCATCAGATGCTCGGACACCCTATTGAGGACTGCTACGTCTTCAAAGATGTTATAGAAAGCTTGATACAAAAAGGTGAGCTGCAGATAGGGGAATATAAAGTGGACCCACCGCGTCCCCATCGAATGCTCAATTTCAAGAAGGCAGCCGATATGGCCGCACCACACCCGCCAAAGAGCGATTTGCTCTAAAGGACATTTTCAATACGAATGATACCCCGTTCTGGGGTAGGTGTATGCCAAAAAGAATGATGGTGAAAGATGCCAGTGATACCCCTTCCTGGGGGCAGATGTACACACAAAAAAAAGAGAAATAAAAAAAATGAGAATGATGATGATGAAGAGATGCCCATGATACCCCTTCCTAGGGGCAGATGTATTAACAAAAAAAAATGATGAAAGGTATGGATGATACCCTATCCTGGGGGCACATGGGGATGATACCCTATCCTGAGGGCACATGGGAATAAAAAAGGATAAAGAAAAGAGAGATGATGAAGTAATATATATATATATATATATATATATATATATATATATATATATATGGTACTCCCATTTGAGGGGCGATGCACATCAAAAAAAAATGGAAATGAAAAAAAGAGAAAGATGACAAAATGATGGAAGATGCAGATGATACCCCATTCTGAGGAGGGGGATGCATATCAAAAAAAGAAGAAGAAAAAAAGGAAAGAAAAAAAATGAAGAAAAAAATATGATGATTATGAGATGATGGAAGTTCCAAATGGTGTCCCATCTCTGGGGCAGATGCATGCCAAACAATGAGAAATATTGATGGTATCCCGTTCTTGGGACGAATGTATGCCAAAAGAATGATGTAAGACACACATGGTTCCCCATTCTAGGGGTAAATGTATGAAATGCCAATGACGGCATGCATGGCCGTCGCTGGATATGCTCACCCCTTTAAAGGGGCAATGATCACGTATGGTGATGAGGAATAAAACTAGAGCATTGACCCTTCAAGGGCCATCCTATCACAGACTCTTACACTGCACGTCTGCTGCTGATGTCAGGGACCATCCAAATGATGGGAGCCCAGATGTCAATGAACAATGAATGATGGATCAATGAAGAACGATGGATGCTCGCCCAACCATCAGCGTTCAGGCCAATAGATGCTCGATGAGATCCCAAAAGAAATATATATATCAAACATCAAGGTGTCGGCATATAAGCCGATGGAGGAATAATGGCACTCGGATGAGTGAATGATAGATACATCGGTAATCAGACCGATAGATGTTTTACGATGGTCAAGGATATATAAGATGAGTACATCGGTATTCAACCTGATATATAATTAATGAAGCTCCAAGGCGAAGATGATGAATACATCAGAGCCCAAGATGATAGAGGTTCAACAATGTCCACAAGATATTCAAACAAGATCAACAATGCCCCAAGATGTCAACTATCGGTGTTCACGCCAACCGATGCTCAACCACTTTCCACGGTTGCCAAATGTATGCCCATCGGCGTCCAAGCCGACGCATGTCGGGGTTCGATCATTGACTTTCAAACCAACAACCATCGGCGTCTTAGCCGATATATGTCAATCATTCAGCCATCGGTACCCTGGCCAAAAGATGCCCGATGATCCTCTAGACTGCCAGAGATGTTTAACCGTCAGCATTCGAGATGACAGATGCTCACAAATATGGATTGCCAGTATGGCCAGCTAAGAGAAATCAAAATTCTAGCTATCAGTGCCCAGGCCGACAGATATTCTTCCATCGGCACTCAAGCCGACCAATGGTCAAAGATTGCCAAAGAAAAGTCAACAGAATCAGTGAATATGCAAAGATGTAGATACCCAGCGGGTCAGAACCACATCAGCAATGAAGCATACCCTTCCAGCGAACGGCTTCGTGCCCGAGCTGCCATACACATTTTTGAATCAATTCAGACCTTTCATCTGAGTTGATTATGAAGCCCTATTCCTTTGCGTTAATGTCAAACCCCTCATTAACGATAAAACATACCCTTCCAGTGAATGGCTTCATGCCCGAGCTGCCATACACATTTTTGAATCAATTTAGACCTTTCGTCCGGGTTGATTACGAAGCCCTATTCCTTTGCGTTAATGTCAAACCCCACATTAACGATAAAACATACCCTTCCAGCGAACGGCTTCGTGCCCGAGCTGCCATACACATTTTTGAATCAATTCAGACCTTTCGTCTGGGTTGATTACGAAGCCCTATTCCTTTTCGTTAATGTCAAACCCCACATTAACGATGAAACATACCCTTCCAGCGAACGGCTCCGTGCCCGAGCTGCCATACACATTTTTGAATCAATTTAGACCTTTCGTCTGGGTTGATTATGAAACCTTATCCCTTTGCGTTAATGTTAAACCGCAACATTGATGATAAAACATACACTCCCGGGAAACAGCTTCATACCCAAGCCCGCCATCCACAAACTTCTGTTCAGACCTTCCGTCTGAATTGCATGATAAAGCCCCACCCTCCTTTGCATTGGTATAAACCCAATACCGATGATGAAACCTACTGTTGAGCGATCGGCACATTGCCCGATCAATGATGAGACCTATCCAGTTTAGACCCTACGTCTATCCTGATGAAACACATGAGATCTTTGCATTGGTATAAACTCAATACCGATGATGAAACTTACTATAGATCGATTGGCACATTGCCCGATCAATGATGAAACCTACCCAGTTTAGACCTTATGTCTATTCTGATGAAACCTATAAAATCCTTGCGTTGGTATAGACCCAATACCAATGATAAAAGCAGCTGCTAATGGGGTGGCCCGCCGCCTGAGCAATGTTAAAACCCGTCCGGGGTAGACTTTCCGTCTGCTCTGATGAAAATGCTACACCCATTCTCAAATCAACCCGGACCTTCCGTCCGGATAGATGATAAAACCTCATCCCTTTGCGTTAATGTTAAACCCCACATTAACGATGAAACCTACATTTCCAGCGAATGGTTTCGTGCTTAAGCTGCTACACACATCCTCGAGCCAATCCGGACCTTCTGTCTGGGTGGATGATGAAATCCCATTCCCTTGCGTTGATGGCAATCCCCACATCAACAATACAGCCATGCTCCCGGCGAACGGCTTCATGCCTAAGCCACAAAACACACTCAAGTCGACCCAGGCCTTCCGCCTAGGCAGACGATGAAAACCTTATACCCCTTGCATTGGTGTCAGCACCCACACCAATGATGATACATACACAAGTTGAGCACATGGCTTAACAATTTACGAAGCTAAAGTCCCGATAAAAAAAAGAAGAAAAAAAAAAGAGAAGAGACAAAATGGGGTTTAAAAAATGGAGATACCCCGCCAGTCTTGTTCAGATACTCTGAACAAGGGCAAAAATGGCCAAAACCCAGCTGTGGTGAAAATCCGAAAGGGCACTGCAGGCAAAATCGGGTACCCCGCCACGTGAAAACCCGAAAGGGCGCGTGGGCAAAAGTAAGAGGGGGCTGGCTCCGGCGAAAACCCGAAAAGGGCGCTTGAGTCAGTAATGTGGTGATCTTAAAAGAAGCCTCACCTCCCGCCATAAACTCCTCGTCGATCGACCGGCACCTTGCCCGATCAATGATCAAACCCACCCAGTACAGACCCTACGTCTGTCCTGATAAAACCCTCATACCTTGCCAAAGTCCCACCATGGTGAAGTCCACTATTGATCGATTGGCGCCTTGCCCGATCAATAATGAAACCTATCCGGCTTAGACCTTACGTCTATCCCGATGAAACCTATGAAATCTTTGCATTGGTATAAACCCAATATCGATGATGAAACCTCCTTTGATCGATTGGCGCACTGCCCGGTCAATGATGAAACCTATCAGGCTTAGACCTTACGTCTATCCCGATGAAACCTATGAAATCTTTGCATTGGTATAAACCCAATACCGATGATGAAACCCCCCTGTGATCGATGGGCACCCTGCCCGATCGACGAAGAAACCCATCCTATTAAACTTGCATCTCTTCCTGTCCCACCGTGATGAAGCCTGCTGCTGATTAGCGGGCACACGGTCCGAGCAGCAATGAAACCTATCCAGTTTAGACCCTACGTCTATCCTGATGAAACCTACGAAATCCTTACATTGGTATATACCCAATACCGATGATGAAACCAACTGTTGATCGATTGGCACACTGCCTGATCAGCAATGAAACCTATCCGGTTTAGACCTTACGTCTATGCCGATGAAACTTATGAAACTCTTCCTTGCATTGGTATATACCCAATACCGATGATGAAACCAACTGTTGATCGATTGGCACACTGCCTGATCAGCATTGAAACCTGCCCGGTTTAGACCTTACGTCTATGCCGATGAAACTTATGAAACTCTTCTTTGCATCGATATAAACCCAATATCGATGATGAAACCAACTGTCGATCGATTGGCACCCTGCCCGATCAATGATGAAACCCATCCAGTTTAGACCTTATGTCTATCCTGATGAAACCTATGAAATCCTTGCGTCGGTATATACCCAATACCGATGATAAGAGCAGCCGCCAATAAAGCAGCACATCGCCTGACCCGTGCTGAAGTCCCAATTCAAGCGATATATATACGTATATATAAATAAATAAAAAAAATGGGGTTAAAAATAAAGATACCCCGCCAGTCTTGTTCGGATATCCCGGACAAGGGCAAAAATGGCCAAAACCCAGCTGTGGTGAAAACCCGAAAGGGCACTGCAGGCAAAATCGGGTACCCCGCCACGTGAAAACCCGAAAGGGCGCGTGGGCAAAAGCAAGAGGGGGCTGGCTCCGGTGAAAACCCGAAAGGGCGCCTGGGTCAGTAATGTGGTAATTTAAAAGTTCCATGCCAACCGGCACGCTACCTTTACCTCCCTTCTATTGATGAAGCCTTCCGTCGGTCAACTGGTTTCGCGCCCCGCCGACGATAGAACCCTTCCGGGGTAAACCTTACGTTTACCCTGATAAAACCTACATACCCTCTTTCAAAACATCCCACCGACAATGAAACCCAGCACCATTCTGCTAAAGCCTGTCCAGCTCAGACCTCACGTCTGTCCTGGTGAAACCTACGCATTTCTTGGCAAGTCCCACCTGCGATAAAACCTGCTGGAATAGACCTTACGTCTGTCCTGACGAGACCAACACCTTCACAGCCGATCGGGGCTCAAAACCGACAGGTGCCAGATGTTCAGCCAACCAGGGCTTAAAACTAACAGATGTCAAATGAATAGCCAATCGGGGCTCAAAGCCGACAGATGCAAGATATACAGCCGATCGGGCCTCAAAACCGATAGATGCAAGATATATAGCCGATCGGGGCTCAAACCGATAGATGCAAGATGTGCAGCCGATCGGGGCTCAGAACCGATAGATGCAAGATATATAGCCAATCGGGGTTCAAAACCAACAGATGCAAGATGTGCAGCCGATCGGGGCTCAGAACCGATAGATGCAAGATATATAGCCGATCGGGGCTCAGAACCGATAGATGCAAGATGTACAGCCGATCGGGGCTCAAAACCGACAGGTGCCAGATGGTCAGCCAATCAGGGTTTAAAACTAACAGATGTCAAGATGTACAGCCGATCGGGGTTCAAAATCGATAGATGCAAGATATGCAGCCGATCGGGGCTCCAAACCGATAGATGCAAGATGTACAGCCGATCGGGGCTTCAAGCTGACAGATACAAGATGTTCAGCCAATCGGAGCTTCAAGCTGACAGATGCCAGATGTTCAGCCAATCGGGGCTTAAAGCAGATAGAAGTCAAGTATGCCGTTGATCGGGGCCTAAAACTGACAGATGTCAGATGTGCCAATTGATCAGGGTTCAAGCCAATAGATGCTCAACTGATCGAGGCCCAAGTCAAGAAGATCGTGTCAGGATGAAATCCCAGTATGGGGATACTGCCAAGCTATAACTGAAGGAATGAGTCAATAACATTGAGCTAAAGATGCACCTACGGACACCGTGCCGCTTATTCTGCGCTTACGCCATCCGCAGGTGGGGGGAATTTGTTGACGCCTGGAAAATGAGCAATGGCGAAGACAAGAAATTGAAAAGAACATCAGACCAACAGTGAAACATCAATGATGAAGCTCATCAACCACCCATCCGGCCAGGCTAATGTCCAGTGTCGTCGTCTAGCAGACGACGGCACCGATGAAATAGCAGTCACCTGATTGATGAGACCTCCTACCTTATTTTAACAAGAGCTGTATTGCTGCCCTATCCAAGAATCTACAGATGACATGTCAGAATGGGTCAGATGTTGACTTATTGACAGATGAGGCGGGAGCAAAGACAAAGATGAAGCCAAAGCCAGCAAATGAAGACTGTGAAGACTTCTACAAAGTCAAAATAAAAGAAGAACCGTCTTCATGTACTGCGTGCCCTGCTGAAGCCTTCCCGGGTTAAAGATGACATCTGGTCTTGACATCATTCAGATGACAATGCTGATGAAACCATATCCGATTTTGTCGTCATTCAGATGGCAATACTGATGAAATCCCAGCCTGCTGACTGATGAAATCTTAAGATGATCTCAGCAAGGTTATGTCACCAATACAGGGCCTTCTCTGGTTCTGATGAATATCAATTTAAGGGATTAAAAGAGGCCAAGGCACGTGCGAAGCTTAAAAGCCCTAAATGGGCCAGCCAAATGGGCTTCCGAGTGTGGTGCCGAGAACCTCAACAGGAGGCCACTTGGCGTGCCGGGAGCTATTGCGAACGAATGAGGCACGCCGATTACCATATGTCGAGATGCAAGAAGAGGAGGAGTCTATATAAACCCATTCCTTCGAAGACATCAGAGGAGGGCAGACAGACAGAAAAGAAGAAAACAAAGAGATGAAAAAAAAAAGAGTGAACAGATAGCCAGAAAGAAAAAGAGATAGGAAAAGAGAGGGAGAGAGTCTCCGCCGAAAGAAGAAGCAGAAGAAAAGAAGGAAGAAAGGCTCTAGGTGGGCTGATAGGGGGAGGGAGAGGAGTCAATGCTCCACCCTCCCCCCCCCCCATGTTCGATGTTTCTTTTTTTTCTTTTTACTGATTCTCCGTATGTGGTAGTCGAAGTCTTGATGTTTAGATTACTCATACGATTCTCTCCCTGTTCCTCCCCTTTATGTTTCTCGGCTTCAGTTCTGCAATCGATGTAAATGATGGTGAGATGAAGTAAATGCAGTTGCCGTGATGGATATTAGGCAATACGATCTTCCCCTGTCTCCATATGTATGCGTACTGTTTGTATGAACGCCCCATGGGCGAAATGACTCAGGCTTCGGAGTCGAGTCTGTTCTTCGAACAGGGATGAAGGTAGAACCCCCACCCTTGTTTAGTGGGTTGCTGGGTTCTATTCTCTTCTATCTTCCTGCTTCAATGGTATGCCCTCCGTATGTGTTTGAGTCTTGCCCTCAAGCCTCTTGTGCTGTCCGGGAACCAGAGACATCCATCTCTTGGTTCCCCGGACTGCCGGCTATAAAAGATGCATTTGAACCCGCAGACGAATGCAACCCTGGATCCTCATTCCAATCGTTGGATGACTAAGGCCTGGGGTCCCAGCACCGAGGGTTATTTCATCGCCGTTTTGCTTCCCAGATGGTACTATGCTAGTCTGGGGAATCAGAGACAGCCATCTCTTGACGCCCCCAGACGTCTGGCAGTAGACAGATAAAAGCTACTCAGGCGCCGACGATGGTCTCTCCTCCCCCTGATGATTCGGCCTCTCAGCTCCCTTGGCGTCCTTCTAGCAGAGGCATTCATGAAACCTCCTCATGCACCCCTGATTCGGTCTCAGTCTGAGCCATAAAACCCAGAAATCCCAGAAATAGAGTACCGTTTGAGCTCTGTAAACCCTGAAACCTCGTAGCAATTCAGCCTTCCCGGCGTGCCATTTGCCCGCCAAAAACCCCTCAGCCGAGAGGCCTCCCTCTCCTGCTAAACGACAAAAAACCTATTTCAAACCCTTCCACATGAGCCTCCCGGCACCAAGCTCCCGGCGCCAGGCTCCCAGCGCGCCCAGGAGCGCGCCGGGAAGCCTCGCGCCGAGAGCCCCCCCCTTCTGCCACTTAGGCCCAGGCCGAGAGCCTCTCCTGGCCACTTCATTGGCTCACCGAGAAGCCCCTACTATAGCCCACGCCGAGAAGCTCCCTTCGGCCAGGGAATAGCGCGCCGAGAAGCCCCTCGCGCCGGGAGCTTTCTGCCGTCTTCCCTCTGTGCCGAGAACCTCGCGCCGGGAACCCCTTTGCCTCCTTGCCTTCGTGCCGGGAGCCTCCCTTCCCACTTTGCTGTGCCGAGAGCCTGCTCTGCTGCCCAACTGGCCTCCCCTATATTATGCGGTCCCTAACTGGATTCACATGCAACCCCGCGGGTTCGGCGGACCTTGTCTTTACAAGGGTCTCATCGACCTCCGAGACGGGGAATAGTGATTGATGATAGAGACATGTACAGTCTCCTTGAGCCTTAGTGCTCCCCTGCTTTTCGGCTTTCATCCCGGCATTCAGTCGATGTCAGCCTATATCATCCCTTGGCAGATGCTAAGTCTAGGGGAGGTGCTGCCAAAATTCCCCCAGGATGATGAAAGCCAATATTAAGCTGCCCTCGGGAACCTTTGCGCACTTGAACTGCATTGATAACCTACTCAAATGTTGTTACTGAATCTTAAATCCGAATTTTGTTCCGGGGGCTCCGCCCCCGGAAACCCCCGCAAGGGGCGCTGCCCCCTTGACCCCCGCGACCTCACCGGGCAGGTCGATCCCCGCGACCTGACCGAGCAGGTCGATCCGCGTGCGAGGGCGCAGCATTGAGCGTTCGCTCACTTTCCGTCGTCCCGCATCGATTTCATGAATAACCCCTTTAGCTCGGGAGGGCTCTGCCACTGCATGAGTTCCACCGGCTTCTACAGGGAATACCAAACATTGCCCCATGGCAAATATGCGATTCGGGAAGTTCAACACTTCTCTCTCTCTTGGCTTTCATCCCGGCACTCCGTGGGTGACAGCCTATTTCCCCCTGGGCATAACCCAGATAAAGGGAAGATGCTGTCGAAATACTGATCGATGTTTTAAACCTCATCACGGTCGCGGCTCAGGCTACCTGTGATTGAGATCCTCCTTCCCCCTTAACCCCGGGCTTTGAACCGCTGACTTAGCGATATCATCTGTTTCTACGGTTGGTGTCATTATCTTGCCCGCCTTCCTGGCTTTGGTATGAAGTTCTATTTCCGCACATGAATATACGTTTGCCTCTCGAGGCCTCCTACTTTTAGCATTTAATCAAGGGTTGTCCTTCCTTGGAAGGACGTAATTAACGTCATAGCATTCATGGTATGACGGACTTCGGGTCCTGACTCAGACTTCACAATCGACTGACCATGTCAGATCGAGCGCACAATAAAATTGTCACTTCGGTGACTGGCACGCCAATAAATAAATAATAAAATAAATAAATAAATAAATAAAATAAACTAAATAAAATAAATGTGTCAAACACATTAGAGCCATTGAAAACCGGTTGATCACCCATGGAAACAGATCAGATTAATGCAACAGGAATAATGATGCTCCAAAAGCGAGATAGCACCGAAGACTGCAGGATCGGATCTGTAGGTCGCTGGACCTTCTATGCAGACACCCGCTCTGATACCAATTTTTGGGACGGTGCGATGGATACAGAGGGGGGGTGAATGTATCCCTCTACAAAATTGCCCCACTTAAAAATAATAAGCCTGCTGCTAGACACAGTTGCGGTATAAAAGCTATAGAGCCCTTCAAGAAGAAATTCAAATAAACATTTGATCAATCAGTTGAACTGCTAACTATACTGGTGGAACCTGATCAAGTCTAATGCCGAAGACAGAGCTATGCAAACCAGACTCACTTAGCAAAATATGTAATGCTCAAGGTCACTTCAGATAGAAGCAAGAATGCTCAGACAACCTGTGAAAGAGATAGAAGACAAGGGGCAAACGCACAATGTAAACCACGACACAGTAGATTTTTAGGTGGTTCGGTCCACATACCTACGTCCACCCCTCACTCCAAACAGGAGTGAGGCTTCCACTAGCACAAGCTAGAACTGCAGACTCAGTCTGTAAACAAGTGCTGCCAAACAGCTTGACCAGGGGAACAACCTCCCCTCTTCCTCCAGACCGGAGGGCAACCACTAGTGACTACCCGTCACTAGCAACCAGAGACCGAAGTCTCTCTTCCTCCACCCAAGAGGGAACCCACAAGCGACACCAGTCACTTGCAACCGGAGACACCAAGTCTCCCTTCCTCTGAAACCCAGAGGGAACCCACAAGTGACGCCCAGTCACTTGCAAACCAGAGGTCACAGACCTCTCTTTCTCCACACCAGAGGGAACAACTAGTGACACACAGTCACTAGCAAACCGGAGACAAATCTCCCTTCTCCTGAGACCACAGGAGGAACCTGACCTCCAACCAGAGAATCGGAAGAACAAAGTGATCAGTTAAAAAGAAAAATAAGAAATGAAAAATACACAACGACTGAAAGCTGTAAAAGATGATAGCACAAATGTGGCTCTCAACGGAGCTGACTGGCCTGGATTTGATCCACGGTCCAGCAGGAACATATCTTCAAGCAACTTCCCTTCTTCTCCTCTAACTCTCTATCTCTCTCTCTATCTCTCTTCTTCTCTACTGCACTTCTCTTCTTCTCTCGATCTCTCCTCTCAAAGGATCTCTCTCTCTTTCTTCTTCTTCTTCTCTCTTTCTCCTCTTTTTCTTCTGTTCTCTCTTTTTCGTCTTCTGCTAGCTCTTTCTGCTTCTGTCTGCTTCTTCAATCACTCTCTGCTCAGCACGATCCTCCTTTCTCGATCAGTCTTCTTCTGATGGAAGAAGCTCCATATTTATACCAGCAGCAGCTAGGGCGTGTGCAGGGCTTGTGCCATCTTTGTCCTCAGATCACGTGCCAGGTGCCAACCTCGGATCACGTGCCCAGACATCTTTCTTCTCGAAGGATGTACCTGTCAAGCAGTCATAAGAAGATATTAGAGGGATGTACAGAGTTGGTTCAGGGAATGTGTAGACTTCGTATGCATTGGAAGGATTGTACAGACTTTATGAAGGCAACGCTAAAGCATGTACAGACATGACCGATGAATGATCAGACATTAAGTGCTTGTGTAAGCATGAAACAACCGAATGTATAGACATGAAACAGGGGAGTGTATAGACTTGATGTTTACGTGCATGAGAAACCAATGTACAGACTTGTTGTGCCTGCAGCAGACGACACCAGTGTACAGACTTGCTAAGCTTTCGCTCAGTCTGTATAGACTTGATAAAGCAGACGACGACACCAGTGTACAGACTTGAATGCTCGAAGCACACGATGTATAGACTTTGAAGCATGTGAACAGGGTGCTGTACAGACTTATGTATGCATGGATGCACTGACTAAGCCACGAGCCAAGTGGCGATGTATAGACTTGTGTTATGCACCCAGATAATGTATAGACTTGCACATAGAGACGCTGCAGAGACGATGCATGCACATACTTGGTCTTACAATGTATAGACTTGAAAGACGATGCATGAGACGATGCATTGTATAGACTTAGCGATGCAATGTTCACACTCACTTAGACGCTGAGAGAGACACTGGACAATGTACAAACTTGAATGCTCTATGCACAAAGACGCTGAGTGAGACGGATGTATAGACTTTAGTGAATGCATTCTAGGCAAACGCTGTACAGACTTTGAGAGACGATGCAGGCTGTACAGACTTTGAGAGACACTGCAGGCTGTACAGACTTTGAGAGACAATGCAGGCTATACAGACTTTGATAGCGTGTATAGACTTTGATGCCCAAATGCAATATATGGACTTGTGTATGCAGGGCAGACAGTGTATAGACTTGATAACATGATACGCTGAGTGAGGCTGACCGTTGTACATACTTTGCTTGCATGCGACAACCAATGTGCAAACTTGCTATGGATGTATAGACTTTGTGTTATGCAGCCAGACAAATGAATGCACAGATAAGATGATAAGTGAGAGGCTAGACGTTGTACAGACTTGAGAATGCACGATGTATAGACTTAATAGTTGTGTGAGCATGCAACAGCCAATGTATAGACTTGCGAGTGCAGCAGCCAATGTATAGACTTACGAGTGCAACAGCCAATGTATAGACTTGAGACGTGAAATGCATTGGTTTTGGCTGTATAGACTTGAAAATGCGTTGATGTACAGACTCTTGATGAATGCATGTAATGCACTAAACGATGTGCAGACTTTGAATGAGTGACATGCAGTTTGCAACAGGAAAGTATGTACATTGAACATGCAATGCATGAGAGACAATGTACAGACTTGTTAAATGATGCACAAAACAATTTATGCACATCAGCTAAAGTATCATCAAGGCATATGGCACTACAATTACCTGATCTGACAGTGCACTGATCTTACCTGTCACTGGTTGACCTTTTCATGACCCGTAAGTCATTCTTAAGCTGTTCTGTCAGTTTATCATAAGCATCAAGATTATATCATCAAGGATGTAAACAAAATGAGGCATAATATTTGTCATCATCAAAACTCCAGAACCACAGGGGACACAACAGTTTTAGCCAATGAAAGTAGCATAACTTAAAATAACCTAAGATACCTTAATCATGCAATTTGATTATGAATCAGTAGCTAAACTTGAAGTCATGATAACAGGTCCATCTTAGCTATCTAAGCTTATTTATAAGTAAACTTAACTGGTTATTATTCTGCCTTGGGCTGGCAGAAGACAAGGGTCTGACGGTGTAGGATAGGCACGTTTCAGTGAGTGTGATGGTTTATCGAGGGGCCGTTATAGTCGTGTAACGCTCCTGTTAAGATGCGTCAGAGCCAATAGAACAGTTTGAACACAACAGATTATGTGACGGTCTATCGTAAGGCCGTTACATTCATGTGACGGTCTTACGTTGGTGCGTTAGAGAATCTGCTAGCAGTAAACTAAGTAAAGGTTTATGAAAATATAACATGCCTGGAAATCAAAATACTACCACTGTCCTAGTCATGATAAATAAATATAGGCCAACTATATGCATGGGTTTAGTGAATAGACAGGATAATATAGTTTAATTTCCATTTAGGGCTAAGAGATGCATGAATGTATAGAACTATTAGATCATGAAATTCTTAGTCAATAATGCATGAAATCGAGCACAACCAGAGGGCTTTTATTCTTAACAAGTTATTTTTACCAATCATGAGATAACCCACCTCTTCTAAAACCTTTAAACTTCAAATTTGATGATAGGTGCTACCCTTAGTCCCTTGTACTTCTTGTGATAAATCAACAACTTCAATCTGCTCTATTTCCTCAGCCTCTTGACCTAAGGATGTGAAATTTTGAGGGTAAGAAGATGAAACTATTGGAAACAAAAAGTTCTAAAGGATTGAACTCTAATTACCTCGTTTAGACGTCCTAATCTCTGGATTTTCAGGGGACTTGCGTTCAGATTCCTGGGTTGCTAAGGTTGAATCAGCAACTTTGGAAGCTTCTATCTCCTTGGTTGCTTGATCTCCTAGCACGAAATTTTGAGAACTATTAGTATAATGTATACTAAAAAAAATATTATAAAGAACTTACCTAAAATTATATCTCCTTATCTTGATTCTTCACGAGCCAAAAGTAAGGGTCGCTCAGTTCAAAACTTGGTCCTATTTATAGGATTTTGGCTAGGGTTTAAAGATTAGATCGATTCTAGAGTCCTTAATTTACCATAACCTAATCCCTAAGAGTCCTTAGTAATGTTATAAGCTCTCCCAAGTCGATCTCTTGTAGATAAGATCCCAAAGTTTTAATCTTTTTGCTCGTTCTTTCTTTCACGGAACTGCCAGAGTGTAACGCATCAGCCTAGGTGCTTTACAGGGCTGTGGCGGTCGCCCGATAGACCATTACATTCAACGTGTATAGAGTTTCAATTTAATAAAACTCTTTTATTCATTTATCCACATAATTATCTTATATAAATAGTATTTATCCTTAAAATACGTGAATAAGCTAATTACCCTTCTAGAATATGGGCCAAACTTGATGGGCTTGGTCCATAAACCTTTTGGATAATAATTAGATAGGCTAGGTTAACTAACTAGCCTAATTGAGCCTTATAATGACTTATTAATCCAATAACCCCTTCATTAATTTATTTAAGCTTTTATAATTTTTAGAAAAATATTTTAAAATTCAAAATATATATATATAAATTCTGGGACACTACACCCTCCCCCACTTAAAAGAATTTGGTCCCCAAATTCAATATATGGATTTCGGAGAGTGTACTTACAGTTAAATAATTCTGGAAATCTTTTCGGCATGGCTGCTTTGGTTTCCCATGTCGCTTCATATGGCCATGTTTTCTTCCATTGAAGCTTGACCATAGGAATAATTTTATTTCTTAGTTGACGCACTTCCCGTTCCAGAATCTTTATTGGCGTTTGCTCGAACGTCATATCCTTCTGAATCTCCAGATTGTCATAAGTGATAATATGGTCAGGATCATATACATACTTCTTCAGCATAGAGACATGAAATACGTCATGAACTCCTACTAATTGTGGAGGTAAAGCCAGTTTGTAAGTCACTTCACCAATCCGTTCAAGAATTTCAAATGGGCCAATGAATCTTAGAGTTAGCTTTCCTTTAATGCCAAATCTTCGAATATCACGACCTGGAGAAACCTTTAAATATACATGATCTCCTACCAAGTCACGTCTTCGATTGCCAGCATAAGACTTTTACCTATCTTGTGCCATTTTCATTCTTTCTTGAATGAGCTTGATCTTCTCTATAGAATCCATGATGAGATTGGGGCCTAGAAATTGCTTTCCCCCTATTTCATTCCAATATATTGGTGATCGATAACTTTTTCCATATAAGGCTTCAAAAGGTGTCATTCGTATGCTAGCCTGATAGCTATTGTTATATGTAAACTCTACTAGAGACAAGTGATCATGCGAACTATCTCCAAAGTCGATAGCACAAACCCTGAGCATATCTTCTACTATCTGATTCGTTCTTTCCGTTTGACCACCTGTTTGTAGATGAAAAGTTGTGCTGAAATTTAATCTAGTCCCTAGTGAATATTGTAGACCCTTCCAGAATTGTGATGTGAATCAAGGATCTCTATCAGATATAATAGTGACTGGGACACCATGTAGTTTGACAATCTCTTTTATGTACAATGCTGCCAGAATATCCACAAACCATTGACTCTTTATTGGTATGAAGTGTGCGGATTTAGTCAATCGGTCTATGATTACCCATATTCCATCGTGTCCACCTCTGGTCTTGGGTAAACCCATAATAAAATCCATTCTTATACTCTCCCATTTCCATTCGGGAATATTCAAGGGATGCAGTTTACCTGCGAGTCTAAAATGCCCTGCCTTTACTTGTTGGCAGGTGAGACAGCGAGACACGAAATCAGCTATTTCTCTCTTCATGTTGGGCCACCAGAAATTTCTTTTAAGATCTTGATACATCTTTGTTCCTCTTTTGTCTTGGAATATATCAAGATATCATCAATGAAGACAACGATGAACTGGTCCAGATATGGCTGGAAGACATTGTTCATAAGTTGCATGAATGCTCCTGGGGCATTTTTTAACCCAAATGGCATTACCACGAACTCATAGTGGCCATAACGACTTCGAAAAGCCGATTTATAAATGTCTTCTTCTTTAATTCTAAGCTGATGATAACCTGATCTGAGGTCAATCTTAGAGAAATACTCTGCTCCTGAAAGATGATCGAAGAGCTCATCAATACGCGGCAACAGATACTTATTTTTAATTGTAAGCTGATTCAATCGCCAGTAATCGATGCACAGCCTGAGAGAACCATTCTTTTTTTTAACAAATAGAACTGGCGCACCCCAAGGGGATGTGCTAGGTCTGATGAAGCCTTTGTCTAGTAATTCCTGCAACTGCTTCTTCAATTCCTTAAGCTCTATGGGGGACATCCTGTAAGGGGCTATAGAAACATGTGCTACTTCTGGGATGAGTTCAATAGTGAAGTTCACTTCCCTCTCGGGTGGTAAACTGGGTAATTCGGACGGAAACACATCGGGGAACTCATTTACAATAGGAATGTCCGCTAAGATAATCTCCTTGGTTTTGGTAACAATTACAGAAGTAAGAAAAGCTTCGCATCCTTGCGAGATAAGTTTGCAAGCGTGAAGAGAAGATATGATAGTAGGATGTTTCTTGTACTTGATGCCAAGAAAAGAGAATCTCGAAATATCAGACTTTCGAAAGGATATAATCATATTTTGACAATTGATATAAGCATCATGATCTACAAGCCAATCTACCCCTAAAATAGCATCATAACCTTTTATGTCAAGGCATACTAAATTTGCGAGAAGATTATGACCTTCTACTATCACTTCGCTATCAGATAATAGTCGGTAAGCTTTGTTCCAGAACCTAAGGGTGTGGAAATAGCAAGACCTGAAGGTAAGGGAATTGATGCGATTGGTAAAGTTTTAGCAAAAGTAGTGTGATGTGACACAACCCCTTGGACCTGAATTTGCAAGCAATCGGACCGAACGGCGATATCTCACAAGCCGGTTCACCCGCGTCGCGCGCACCCGGGTCTGTAGGCAGACCGGCGATGAAGGTTAGGGTCCGAGGTTGGACCTTGGGGTTCCAAGAGTATGGATGGCTGGGGGTGGACCCCAATGGGCTAGGGATACCCAATTTCAAGGGTGGCCGGCACGCCGAGGGCGTGGGCTGTAGTGTCTCCCTCACAACTCACCCGCGGTGGCACTCGATTAGATGGAAAGTTGGAACGAGCCCTCTCTCACTGCCGACGGCGCAACTAGAGATAATACTAAGCTAAGCAAAGGTAAGAAACCAGTAGAGGAGAGTGGTCCGAAGCTCACCTGATTGGTGTGAAGACACCGATCCCGGCCGGAGACGAGGGCGAGCGGGGAAGCGTGGGCTACCCGCACGTCGCGCCGATGACGCTTCGGCCGAGGACCTGCTAATACATGCACTACTCCTCACGCAGGAGGGGGAACTCGGGGTGGGGAGAGTAGGGTACAAGCAAACACTACCTCCACACAGGGAGGGGCGGTAAGCCGGCCAGGCGGGGCGGGGAGTGGGGCTAAGGAAGAAGCCGAATGACCCAACGTGGTTCTGCCTGTCGGTCTGCCCGTCTGATAGGTGCTCGCTGTTGACGCTCCCGAGGACGCTCCCGAACTTATAAGCCGACGAAACCAGCGCCAAATCGTCACTAACTGGTCCAGGATGACTCCTGAATTTTTACGAGCTCTTGAAGTATCGCTGGTGGTCGGAGCAGGTGCTGGACCAGCGCTGTCTGGTTCTTGCTCGAGCAGGTTTCAGGATGCTGCCGTGCAAAGATGAAGCCACCCGGATGCTCCCGTGATCAGAACGGCACGGGACCAAGACGGTTGCGAGCGTGGATGCGTTCTCTTCGATCAGCAAGCAAGAATGGCATGTGGGGAGGTCGGGGTCGAGAACAGCGGCCTGAGAAGTAGGGAGGTATCGGGGCAGGCCCTGGCTGACCTGAACGATGCTCCGGTGGTAGAAAAATTGGTGCAAGCAGATCCGAACTCCAAATGACTCCCCTCTGGCTGGGTTGGATTGGGGACTGGTGGAGGATCGTCCCGGTCAAGTGGCTCGCCAAGGGGTACCAAGGTGTGGCCGTAGGAGCTTCTGAAAGTCGCCTCTGGTTGCAGTCTGGGCCAGATCTGCGCAGTCGGGGGAGAAAGGTTCTCCCGGGGTACCCCGAACTCGGAATGGAGCGGGATTACCTCGCCTGGAAAGCCACCTGGAACACCTTTCCAGTGACGTATGGTACACCTCCAGAGGATGCCGAACGACTCCGAGGCAGGTTCTGAAAGTCGGGTCCCAACTGCTACCTGCGAACTGGGCAGTGCAAAAAGGGGGGGGAGGGGTTGTTGGTGGAGATGGGAGGGGGAAATGGAGCAGGAAGTGGCTGGGGCGTCCCCTGGTTGATAGGGGGTCAAAGGGGGGTCGAACCAATGGGTGAGAGGGGGGAAATGCGGGCTGGAAGGGGGTCTAGCAGGTGGGGGACTGGAGAGCTACGAATTTTGGTGTTGGATGGGAGAGGGAGACCTTTGACTTGAATGAGTGGTTAATAGAGGGTTATTGTTGCTTTGGGGAGGGGAAAGGTTGTGTTGGGGATGGGAAGGGTTGTATGGGAAGGTGCAGGGGTGTGTGGGGAAGAGGGAGGGATACTTGGGGAAGTGGGAAGGGTGCTAGGGAAGTGGGAGGGTTGCTTTGGGAGATGGAAGGGTGCTTGGGTAGTGGTGGGAGTAAATGGTGGTTTATGGGTCTTGGGAAGGTGAAGGGTTGTGATTAATGGGGGAGGGCTGATGTGGCAAGGAAGGAGGAGAGAGGGGGCTGCGAGATTGGGAGAGAGAAGGGAGGAGAGAGAGAGAATTGCGCCCTAGAGAGAGAGGGGGGGTCGCCCCTTTTAGAGAGAGAGAGAAGAGAGAGAGAGAAAGAGAGAGAGAGGGGAATCCACCCCTAGAGAGAGATAGAGAGAATCTCACACAATTTTGGTGAATTTCAAAATTTCATTCAACAATTCATTAGCTCCAAATGGTGGGAGTGGGGTCCTATTTATAGGATTCCCACAATTTAACATAAGTCCCTGACTTTTGGACTACTAACACTCAACCAAGGGGAAGGGGGTGCCCGTGGGCCTAACCCATATAATTGGGCCCATTAACCTATCAAACTAACATAATGACTCAAGACTTAGATAAATTACTACTTAACCTAGGTATTGGACTCAAATAAAAGGAAAAGTACATGATAAGAAAATGAAAATTACATCATATGACTCGAAATAAAGTAGCGAACAATATGAAGCATAGTTGGCAAGCATCGGGATCCTCGAACAAATGAGATCACCGGTGATGTCCCCATTATAGTGGAGATAAAAGAATGAGAGGCACCTGTATCAAATAGCACAAATGCAGGATGAGAATAAATTTGAAGAGTACCTTCCATAAGCCCATCATCCCTGGGTGCTTCCTCTTCTTCTAGAACAGCATTGAGGCGAGCCTGCCTCCTGCGTCCATTACCAGATGACTGGTCCTTCATAAGGGGGCATTCCGACATGCGATGCTCCCTACTTCCACAATGTAAACAAGCGCCGAGACGCTTCCAACACTCCTCAGCCGAATGGACGAATTTTTCACAAAATGTGCAAGCCGTGGCGACCTGCTCCTTCTCCTCCTTGATTTTCTTTTGCTTATGGGAACTTCCACCATTCCTATTCCTGGATCTCTTCTTACTCTCATGGCTCTTGTAAGGCTCCGTGATGCTGAATTTCTCTTTCTTATAACGCCGATCTGAGCGACGGCTAGACCTTCTCCTTTCCCTTTAAATTTTTCGACCTTCTCTAAGGTCCTTTCACATAGGTACACCCGCTGAACCATCTCCACATAGGTACGGATGTTTTGGATCCCGAGCTGCTGGATGAAACTGGGACGTAACCCATCCATAAACTTATTCACCTTTAATAAATCGGTACTGATTAGATGTGATGCATACGGTGCTAGCTTTGAGAATTGCAGTTCATATTCGATAACTGTCATCATTCCTTGCCGAAGAGCGGCGAACTCTATAGCCTTTCTCTCTTTTACGTGCTCAGAAAAGTACTTGGCACGGAAAAGGGTAAGAAAACCATCCCAGGTATGAGGTGCATCGGCCGGAGGTGCCGGAACTGACTTCCACCATGCACGAGCATCTTTGTTAAGTTGAAAGGTTGCGAGATGCACCTTCTCCTGATCGGTGCATTGGATCACATCAAAGATACTGTTCATTTCATCTATCCAGTTCTCTGCCACGTCGGGATTAGAAGAACCATAGAATCACGGAGGATTTAAACTCTGGAAATTGTGATGTAGGTCACCAGCCCTTGCCCCTGCGCCACCTTGCGATATGATTTTCAATGCTGAGTAAGGCCGGCAACTGTTTGTTGCATGCCATCCCAATCTACACGATGAGCCATTCATAAGATAAGGTACCTGAGAGAAAAATAACAACTTGTTATTTCTCATGAAATGAAAAATCAATCTTAAAGCTAATTAATTATCTTATCTAGGGCTCTACCCAATTCTCACATGGGTGTGGAAATTTCTTCCATAGTTCATAGGTAGGGGTCCTTAAACCTTGGACTTTTCCTATGACATGACTCTTCTTCCTAAGTCCTGAGACTTAGGCTCTGATACAAACTTAACTGTCACGCCCCGAGTCTTTATTACAGCGGAAGACTAACTCGGGGAGCGTGAACAGCCGGCATGGTAAGCCTCTTGCAAGCAAGAATGATCAGAGCGCAAGACAATCACACACATAAATGCAATTACACAATATTTACTCAAACTCCAACTTTATTTCATAATAATCAAGTACAACCACTAATTCAACTTCCATTATGTACCAGACTCAAGAAATAAGAAAAATTACATAAACTCAATCTAAACAATTTAGACTTCCTAAGTCTTCACTCTCATCTTGACAATACTTTCATTCGCTCTCGGACCCGCTACTTGTATAACCCGAATCCGAATTCGAATTACTTCCATCTCCTGAAAAGATTAGAAATAGGTAATGAGCACACTTGCCCAGTAGGTATCTTCGCATCAACATGAAGGCACTATTAAAGTAATTAACAATTTAGCTCTAAAGAATAAGGTAAAAATCATGCGAATGCGATCAATCACGCTATTAAACCAAAGTAACAAGACGATCAAATAAGTTAGAATGAGAGCAAGTACGAACTAGCAAGAATGTAACAAGGACATGACATTGGCCTTTTATGAACAATAATGTATCGAGAATGTACTAGCAAGCCACATAATTATCACTCTAGTATCTTTTGCTGATGAGTAAGTACTTCATGAATTTCTGTGGAATATCAAGCAAGAAAGTCATGTACAAGAATGTCATGTCATGCCGTATTGTGGATTTTCACTTATTTATAGAGAAAATACTCCCAGCGTAATGCGACGTCAGTAGCATCATACCCCATGGTTTATAATAGTATGTTTCTGACAATCAGCCGAGGGGACTAGCATAGAGCCCTTGAACACAATCAGTGCTTGATCGCATCTTCAAGTATAAATCAAACTTTTTCCACGCATGTAACAATAAAGTATGGCCAAGAATGTAATAAGTTCAATAAGCTCATGATAACAATAATTCAATGAATGAATACTTTAATAAGAATCATGAGAAATCAAGAATGACTTAAGCAAGGTTACGCTTATGGAAATAAATCGGCAGCATAACGGTACATTCTTTATTTTCTATTCATTATTTTAGGTTTCTTGATCAATATGATAAGTTCTAGATCATTAATAGTCCATCTAGAAACCTTGGAATATCAACCCTTGGTCCACCTTGGGTTAAAATACTCAAGCAGTGTGACAGTCATGTACTGGGCCGTTACATGATTTGACGTACCAGTATTGGGCCGTTACATTCGTCTAAATCCAGAACCAAGAAATCGGACTCAGTTGAATGTGACGGTTGTATATTGGGCTATTACTTGTGCCTGACGGTCCAACATAGAGCCGTTACATTACTGATAACCAGAAACATCAATAGTGTAATCTAATCAATGGGCATTAATGGTACAACCAACTCGGCGTCCTAGTGGGAATCCCAGGCTCACGGAGAATTACGGAGGCCTTGAAATAAAATTTCCTAGTCTATTGGAAGGAATATCCAATAGAGAGGTCCTCATGGCCAAGAATAATGTTCCTATAGTGCAAAGTGTAACTAATGGACATATACCTGAATATACGCCATGTACTTAGAGAAATGACTCTATAGATAGAAAAGAATGTGTAACATGAAGTCCCACGATCAATGACACCCAAGAGGGGGGTGAATTGGGTGTTTACCAATTTTAAGAAAACTTTTGGCCTTTTATAAAATATGTGATACAAAGCTAGTTAGGAGATTCAAAGCTATTTGAACACTAATTTGATTTATCAAACTTTATATGATAAGAT
This sequence comes from Amorphophallus konjac, assembly GCA_022559845.1. Lineage (NCBI taxonomy): Eukaryota > Viridiplantae > Streptophyta > Magnoliopsida > Alismatales > Araceae > Amorphophallus > Amorphophallus konjac. Next base: position 320,290,156 of record CM040125.1, read on the forward strand.
ATAGATTACGCAAGATAAACGAAGATAAATCCAGAACAACAATTTAAACTAACGTTTATGTAGAATGGAGACAGAGGAAATGGAGCAAACCACACAATAGAAGCACAATGCACAACAGTTTTTAAGGTGGTTCGGATGCAACGACGGTAATCCTACGTCCACCCCTCACCAAACCCGGTGAGACTTCACTCGGGGATAAATCTCCAAACGGAGATGACGCTCTAACCACACACGTAGAACGACGCCTGCCCACACACATAGGGACGCACCCCAACACACACACACACATGGAGACGAGGTTGATAGGGTGCTAGGCCCGGATACAGAGGGGGGTGAATGTATCCCTCTACCAATAATGCTCAAATTAAAACCTGGATGCTAGACACAGTCCCAGAATAAAACTAATTCAATTGAACTCATGAACAAATACATGGAGCGCGCCTAAGCAATCATCTAGCGGAAGCAAAGCAAGCCAATCAAACCACTGCACAGATAATATTTTAGGTGGTTCGGTCCACAGACCTACGTCCACCCCTCACTCCCAATAGGAGTGAGGCTTCCACTAGCACAAGCTAGAAACCGTAGACTCAGTCTGCAACAGGTGCTGCCAAACAGCTTGACTAGGGGAACAACCTCCCCTCTTCCTCCAGACCGGAGGGACACCCCAAGTGACTCCCAGCCACTTGGAACCAGAGACTAGGTCTCTCTTCCTCCAGACCAGGAGGGAACCCACCAGTGACTCCCCGTCACCAGCAAACCAGAGGTCACAAACCTCTCTAACTCCAAACCAGGAGGGAAACACTGATGACTCCCAGTCACCAGCAAAACTGGAGAACAAATCTCCCTTCTCCTGAGACCACAGGAGGAACCCCGATCCCAAACAAGGGAAATAGAAACCACTGAATGTATGGAAGGAACAAACGAAAAACAAAATAGGAAAATCAAAAACAATATAGCTCCGAAGAGCACAATGATTGTGGATTTGATCCACGAGTCAATCCATGATCAGATCTTCAGGATGGACTGGCTGCACACTCTTTCTCCTTCTCACAATTTTTCTTCTCTCTCACTTTGGCTCTCAGCTTCTCTTTCTTTTTCTCTCGTTCACAGGCTCTCTCTGTCTCTTCTTTTCTCTTCTTCTTCTTCTTCTGCTTCTCTTCTGCTCTCACCTTCTTCTATCACTCTCTGTTGCTCACTTCTTCTATGTCCATCTTTTACTCTCTTGCTCGATCGCTTCTATTTATATCAGCAGCAGATGTAGGGCGTATGCAGGGCTTGTGCCCTCTCGGTCCAGGTAACCTAGGATCACGTGCCAGGTGCCAACCTCGGATCACGTGCCCAGACACCTGCAAGATTAATGAAGAGTTCAGTGGATGAACAATATCAGCTGAAGACAGTGTACATACTTTATTCAGTAGGCAAGACAATGGATGTATAGAGTTAGTCGTGTGAAGGAGGACGAGTGTATAGACTTGATAACACATGCTGTAGAATGCATATGATGCAGTGTATAGGCATGATGAAAGCAATGCATGCACAATGATGCAATGTTCGGACTTTGCTGAAGACTGCCAGTCGATGTTTAGACTTGCTGCGTGCAGGCTGGCAGAGGATGTATATACTTGCTGTGTAGGCTGCCTGACCATGTATGGACTTTGCTGAAGGTAATGCATGAGGTAATGTTCAGACTTTGTGTATGCAATGCAGTGGCGTGTACACACTTTGTGAGTGTGAAGCTATGCATGTATAGACTTCACATATGCAGTCATTATACCATGTATAGACTTAGTGTTCACGTGAGAAAATGATGTATGAAGTTGACGTATGCAACAATAAGAATGTACATACTGTATTGCGTGCATGACAGACAATGTCTAGACTTGCTATAATGCGTGCAGCTAAAGGAGCAAACATATGTATATACTTTAACTAAAGATGCATGAGCAATGTATAGACTATGCATCTAACTAAGTATGAACAATGACAAGGGATGCTCAGGCATGCAGTCAAGGGATGTACAGACTTGGTAGCTAGATGCACACAATGTATAGACATGATCAATCTTCAACAGATGGATGTATAGACTTAGAAGATATGTGTGTGAAGCTCAACAATGTATAGACTATGCATATGCTTTCGCTAAGTCTGTATAGACTTGATCATGAATGAATGCATGGACTTCACAGAGTGTATGGACTTGAAGTGCAATGCAACGAGGCAATGTGTAGACTTTGTGATGCACAACCATATGCAATGTATGGACTTAGTGTGTGCGAGCATTGCTGCAGGCAGTGTACAGACTTGATGATGTGCAATGCATGAACAGCCGATGCAGTGTATAGACTTGGTCTCTTGCAATGCAGCAATGTATAGACTTTACTATGCGTGCATGCTACGATGTGTAGACTTGATGAAATGCAAGGCAACGCAGACACTAGCTGTATAGACTTTACAATGTGTGGACTTGCCAAAAGAAAGGTTGTACAGACTTGATGCAATGCAAGGCAACGAATGTATAGACTTCACGATGTGTGGACTTGCCAGAAGAAAGGCTGTACAGACTTGAGCCAGCACGATGTATAGACTTTGGCAAAGCAGCGATGTACAGACTTGCACAGTTCCAACAAAAGGATGTATAGACTTAGCAAACTGGCTAGCATGAGAGTGTATAGACTTGCATGAGACTCTGCATGAGACGCTGAACCAGCCAAGAATGTATAGACTTCTAAATGCTGACGGACGATGTATAGACTTGGCATAAGACGCTACATGAGACGTTGAACCAGCCAAGAATGTATAGAATTCTAAATGCTGACGGACGATGTATAGACTTGCATAAGACGCTGGGTGAGACGCTGAACCAGCCAAAAATGTATAGACTTCTAAATGCTGACGGACGATGTACAGACTTCAAGTGATATTCCAATGTACAGACTTTCTGAATGCATGACCAGGCCGATGTACAGACTTGCCAATGAATAGACTTTAAGTCCAATGCAAAAGGTTGTACAGACTCTGAGACTTAATGCATGGTGGCGAATGTATAGACTTGAGTGCTCTGACTATGCTCATGCAATGTACACACTTCTAATGCCTGCAGTCTATGCAATGTATAGGCTTGGAGGACTTGCATGATGTGCAATGTGTAGACTTGAGGTCTCGCATGCAATGCAGTGTGTAAACTTTGAAGTGCTTGCAGCTGTGCAATGTGCAGACTTTGAAGTCTCGCATGCAATGCAGTGTATGGACTTGTCATGCATATACAAGGCGATTTACATACTTGCTGCGTGATGCTAATGTGCAGACTATGTAAATGCATGCAGTGTATAGACTACACTTATCTGGGGAGTCGACCCATCTAGAAAGGGGGTCGACCCACTTTTATCCAGACTATGCTGAGTGTGATGATGCATGGATGTTTAGCCTGTACTGACTTCCACAAGGAGAGTAAAGCAACTGATGTATATGTATATGAATGCTTTATGCAGCAGATAACATGACCGAACATCAAATGCAATGCTTTAGATCTGATAAACTGACTGAACAGCAATGCAATGTTTTATGCTCTGATAAACTGACTGAACATCAGAATGACTAAAATGACTGAATATCACATGGTGACTCACAGTGCTTAACTCACATCAAAACTAATCATCAAAACCACAGGGGCACAACAATCTCCCCCTTTTTGATGATGGCAACACTGTCAACACAGTGAGTCATTCTGATGATGTGAGTCATTCTGATGACTCAAACTATTCTCCCCCTTTGACTTCATCAAAAAGAAAAAAGTTTGAGAAGTTAAAACATATTTGTGACTAAGTCAATTTCTCCCCCTTGCTATAATCAAGATGAACCATGGAGAGGTATGAATGCAGAGATGCAGATGCAACAAGAAATGCAATACCTCCCCCTAAATATATGAATGCAAGGTCACAATTGATATGAACATGATTCAATATGACAAGGAAGCTCCCCCTGAATAGATACCAATTGATATGCATCTGTTGCATTTCTCCCAATTGATATGGTTGAGAGGGAGACCACAGTGACATTCAAGGATAAGTTCAGGTCAATGAATCAAGGACAGTGAGCAGAAGAGTTTCAAATAACATATTTTTAAATAAGCTCCAAACACAAAAAATTCAGCCAGATTTTCAAGGAGATACCAATCTCATAAATCAATAACAGAATTTTTCAAAGTCTTCCATTATAAGGGCTTATGAATGAACTTTATTGAACAGCATGGTTTAAACATGATGTATGCAAAGTTTGTCAATAAAATTCTGTATTTATATCTAAAATCATAGTTTAATAAAAGTAAACCAAGCCATCATATTTATATCTTGATTAACCTCCCTTTCTCTTACACAATCAAATTTACTGACTTCTTTAGGAATTACATTCACTAGTATTGAGATCAAGCAGTTATGAAGTCATGTAAATTTATCTAGGGTTATAGCAATTTAGCTTTTGCATCAATATTCAAATATTACAATTTGTTCAGCAAATTTTCATTCTACATATTTCCAGAGCACTCTAGTTCAGTGCACACCTTGTAACTAGAGGATATACGTTGATCAAACGCCAATATCCCTGAGCACTTAGTGTGACTAATAGCCATGCTTTATCAATAGAGTTAACATTTACACTTCATGACATACCTCATCTCATTTCTTTGATGAGTGAGATGTATTTCTCAGTATGCATGCCATTGCTCTGCCAGATTTAACAATCATTTTTAAGCAGAGTTAACTATGGCACCTCATGACACAATCCTTTGGACATGTTTTCTTAGTGACCAAAGTCATTGCTCTGAGAACTATTTACCCTTTAGACATTTCAGAGAGCTCATTTGCTTCAAAACAATACTACTTTCATGTACTTAACCAAATAAAATCATGTATTCAATAATGTAGATTTCAGAAGATTTTACAAGACACAGCATGAAACAGTTGGTTGAAGTTTATTAAAACACGATTCAGATATTTTTTTTAAGAGATTTAAAGTCAAACTTCAATGAATACATTAAACTTAAACCAGCTGAGTTATTTCAGACATTCATAAATTCGTATAATAGAAGATTCCTAGTTCAAGTGTTTTCAGATTTATGAACGAGAGATGTCCCATTGAAATCTTCATGAATGACTGATAGAAGAGATTTTCAAGAATGAGTGTTTTTGAAGCTCATTGTATTCAGATATGATCAAGGTTTGTGAATTAAAATCAATGAGGAAAAAGTTATGCACATCAAGCAAGATATCAGGAGGTCAGGCATGCTTCAGGATTTTCAAGATTAACATGCAATGAATTTTGACCTAAGAGTATGCATTTGACAATCTGTATGCTGTGCATTGACTCCCCCTGACAATATGCATTCAATCACTCTTTTTGGCATTTTTTAATGTAAGGAAATACAATGCACTATATGTATGCAAGGACATGCAATGTTTGCCATGAAGACTGAACATATGACAATGTGACTCATGCTCATTCAGACTGCCCTACTAAGCAAAATGACCCATGGTACTAGGCGGAGCACTTGATCTAAAAGACCACCTCACACATAGTAAGAACCTCCAGACATATTTCCTTTCCTTTTGGTAGCTTACTCTTTGACATACCATAGTGGTCAATCATGATAATTCAACATGCAGTCTTATAAGCAATCCAGATTTTCAGTGAGCTATGCAACAGACAGATTTCAAACCACATTCATATGCAGTTCAGATTTTCAGAAATTGCAAGTTTATTCTCATTTCAATATCTAAACAGCCAATTCATATGAGCATTGAGAGACATGAATACTCATAGTGTTCAAAAGATGACAAATATGCAAGAACACATCAAACCAGATATGCTGTTATCCAAGGTTCACAATTTCAAATAATAAAGTTTAAGACAAGTTTTCAGAACTGACCTGAATTTTACAATCCTAGGGGTTTCATTCTTGAATGCCTTGGTTTATTACCCCTCTTTATTCTTCAGCTTCCAAGGCATACCTGTAACAAATACATCATTTTGATGTAACAGGTACCCAAGAAACCTTGGGTCCTAGTTTACCACTAACACCACAAGATGGTGTTCTGAACAGTCTTTTAGCAAGATGATCATCAAATTTCATCAGAGAACAAGGAGCCATAGAATATCCATATTTTCCACAATATCTACATGTACCAACAGATTTTTCAACTTTATTATGATGCACATTAACAGAAACATAAGGCCTATGTGCATGAGCATGAGATTGTCTGTTGTTTACATGAACATTCTGTCTCCTATTTCTAATTAACCAACAGTTAACAGACTTGTGACCTGACTTACCACAGTTATAGCATGAAAATTTTGCAGGTCTTTTAGCAGAGAATTTAGAGGATTTGTCATTAACATGGCTTCCTTGGACATGCCAACAGTCCTTGACTGTATGGCCATGCTTCCCACATTCGAAGCACCCAACGAGCTTTCTCTTGAAACCAAAATTTTTCCTTTCAAAAACATTTTTGTTGTCATGGAAATTAATGAACTCAGACTGAAATTTCTTCCCCTTAACATGCCAGCAATGAGCTGCAATGTGACCCATCTTGCCACAATTGAAGCAATGAATTTTCTTATTTTGAAAAGCATGATTTCTAGCATGAAATTCTTTAACATTCAGATTACCCTTTTTCTGACCAAACACATGTTTTCTAGCATGCTTTTTGTCATCTTGTTTCATCACAAAACAGTTACTCATAAAGTGTCCATACTTACCATAATAATGACAGGAGCCATTTGATTTCTTTAAAACATGGCATTTTTCTAATGAGTTCTTAGCATGCAGATTGTTCCTTTGAATTTTTGATATTTTATGATTTTTATTTTGTTTTTGAATGTCGGTTTGTTTCTACATTTTCTGAATAATGGGATGTTTATCTTTTGATGTTGTGGCTACATTTGAAGCATTTATAAATGATGTCATTATTTTGTTCTGAAAAGTCTTTTTATTTAGATTATTGTAGCCCAACTTTTCCTTCCTGACATTGACTCTTACACCTAGTAGCTTGTCTAGGTTTTCTTGCCCATCAACAAACTTTGACAGAGAGTTCCTCAAGTCTTGGATTTCATTTTCGAGAGATGCAACGTTTATTTCATAACTTGCAATCTCTTGCTCACTGCAATTGACAGCTTCATTCAAAACTTTGTTAGCTGTTTTGTATTTTTCAATTTCCTTTCTCAGCTCATCTACTTTTTCAGTTTCGTTTGTACAGATGACTTTCCCTTTCTCCAAAGTAAGAAGACTTTCAGATATCGAAGAGTTCAGCAGTTTTAACTTCTCATTTTCTTCCTTAAGCTTATCATTTTGAATTAACTCATTTATTAGAGTCTGATCTTCTGAGTTAACCTTGTTTTCTCTCCCAGCTTCAAACTCCTTCAATTCTTTTTGCTGTTTTTCAAAATCTTTCTGCAATTCTATATTTACAGATTTTATGGCATTAAATTTTTCAGCAAACAAGTTCTTCTCTTGCTCAAGTTTCCCAAATTTTTCTTCATTTTCTTTAACAGATTTTCTAAGAGAGTCATTCTCACTTTTCAGCTTGTTTAAATCAGATTTAACACATTCAAGATTTTTCATCAAATCCTTACTCTGAACAGAATCATAACAAGTTAGGCTAAGCTTCTTATCAAGTTCAGAGATTTCTTTTACATGATCTTGATTCTCAATCTTCAGCAACGAAATTTGTTTTTTCAACATTTGAATATCAGACATAAAAGCATCATGAGATTGTTTCAACTCTAGACATTTTTCACAAGAAGAGCTTGAACTTTCTAACCCAGTACCCTTTTTCAATTTTTTATATTGTCTTCTTAACCTCTCATGTGACTCTAAGAATTCACCATATGAATTCTCCCAATCATCTAAAGTATAGTTCTCAAAGGGATTTACCTCATCATCATCCTCTTCTTCATTTTGGCTGCCACTTTGATTGCTTCTGTTAGCCATCATGCAACTGTCCTCATTTCTCTTCTGAGCTCGCTTCAGCATATCTAAAATGTCTTTAGCAGAGCTGCAATCATGAAAGTAGGAATGTAAAGCCTTATCAGTAGCTGCCTTTAATAGATTCATAGCTATCTAATTCTCTTCATACATTGATCTGTGATTGTCAGTCCATTTGGACTTTTTCTTTGGTAATTTATGAGGACCGTGTGAAATTAACTTTCACAGATCAGGATTAACTGATATAGCGTAATTTTTTAGACTGACAAACCATACATTAAAATTGGAGCCGTTGAAAACTGGTGGATCACCCATGGAAACAGATCAGATTTAATGCAACAGGAATATTGATGCACCAAAAGTAAATTAGCACCGAAGACTGCAGGATCGGATCTGCAGCTCGCTGGACCTTCTATGCAGACGCCGCTCTGATACCAATTGATAGGGTGCTAGGCCCAGATACAGAGGGGGGTGAATGTATCCCTCTACCAATAATGCCCAAATTAAAACCTGGATGCTAGACACAGTCCCAGAATAAAACTAATTCACTAGAACTCATGAACAAACACATGGAGCGCGCCTAAGCAATCATCTAGCGGAAGCAAAGCAAGGCAATCAAACCACTGCACAGATAATTTTGTAGGTGGTTCGGTCCACAGACCTACGTCCACCCCTCACTCCCAACCGGAGTGAGTGTTCCACTAGCACAAGCTAGAAACCGCAGACTCAGTCTGCAACAGGTGCTGCCAAATAGCTTGACCAGGGGAACAACCTCCCCTCTTCCTCCAGACCGGAGGGACACCCCAAGTGACTCCTAGCCACTTTGAACCAAAGACTAGGTCTCTCTTCCTCCAGACCAGAAGGGAACGCACCAGTGACTCCCCGTCACCAGTAAACCAGAGGTCACAGACCTCTCTTCCTCTGGACCAGGAGGAAACACTGATGACTCCCAATCTCCAGTAAAATCAGAGAACAAATCTCCCTTCTCCTGAGACCACAGGAGGAACCCCGATCCCAAACAAGGGAAACAGAAACCACAGAATGTATGAAAGGAACAAACGAAAAACAAAACAGGAAAATCAAAAACAATATAGCTCCGAAGAGCACAATGACTGTGGATTTGATCCACGAGTCAATCCATGATCAGATCTTCAAGATGGACTGGCTGCACACTCTTTCTCCTTCTCACGATTTTTCTTCTCTCTCACTTTGGCTCTCAGCTTCTCTTTCTTTTTCTCTCGTTCGCAGGCTCTCTCTGTCTCTTCTTTTCTCTTCTTCTTCTTATTCTGCTTCTCTGCTGCTCTCACCTTCTTCTATCACTCTCTGCTGCTCACTTCTTCTATGTCCATCTTTTACTCTCTTGCTCGATCGCTTCTATTTATATCAGCAGCATAAGTAGGGCGTGTGCAGGGCTTGTGCCCTCTCGGTCCAGGTAACCTAGGATCACGTGCCAGGTGCCAACCTCGGATCACGTGCCCAGACACCTGCAAGATTAATGAAGAGTTCAGTGGATGAACAATATCAACTGAAGACAGTGTACATACTTTATTCAGTAGGCAAGACAATGGATGTATAGAGTTAGTCGTGTAAAGGAGGACGAGTGTATAGACTTGATAACACATGCTGTAGAATGCATATGATGCAGTGTATAGGCATGATGAAAGCAATGCATGCACAATGATGCAATGTTCAGACTTTGCTGAAGACTGCCAGTCGATGTTTAGACTTGCTGCGTGCAGGCTGGCAGAGGATGTATATACTTGCTGTGCAGGCTGCCTGACCATGTATGGACTTTGTTGAAGGTAATGCATGAGGTAATGTTCAGACTTTGTGTATGCAATGCAGTGGAGTGTACACACTTTGTGAGTGTGAAGCTATGCATGTATAGACTTCACATATGCAGTCATTATACCATGTATAGACTTAGTGTTCACGTGAGAAAATGATGTATGGAGTTGACGTATGCAACAATAAGAATGTACATACTGTATTGCGTGCATGACAGACAATGTCTAGACTTGCTATAATGCGTGCAGCTAAAGGAGCAAACATATGTATAGACTTTAACTAAAGATGCATGAGCAATGTATAGACTATGCATCTAACTAAGTATGCACAACGACAAGGGATGCTCAGGCATGCAGTCAAGGGATGTACAGACTTGGTAGCTAGATGCACACAATGTATAGACATGATCAATCTTCAACAGATGGATGTATAGACTTAGAAGATATGTGTGTGAAGCTCAACAATGTATAGACTATGCATATGCTTTCGCTAAGTCTGTATAGACTTGATCATGAATGAATGCATGGACTTCACAGAGTGTATGGACTTGAAGTGCAATGCAACGAGGCAATGTGTAGACTTTGTGATGCACAACCATATGCAATGTATGGACTTAGTGTGTGCGAGCATTGCTGCAGGCAGTGTACAGACTTGATGATGTGCAATGCATGAACAACTGATGCAGTGTACAGACTTGGTCTCTTGCAATACAGCAATGTATAGACTTTACTATGCGTGCATGCTACGATGTGTAAACTTGATGAAATGCAAGGCAACGCAGACACTGGCTGTATAGACTTTACAATGTGTGTACTTGCCAAAAGAACGGCTGTACAGACTTGATGCAATGCAAGGCAACGAATGTATAGACTTCACGATGTGTGGACTTGCCAGAAGAAAGGCTGTACAGACTTGAGCCAGCACGATGTATAGACTTTGGCAAAGCAATGATGTACAGACTTGCACAGTTCCAGCAAAAGGATGTATAGACTTAGCAAACTGGCTAGCGTGCGAGTGTATAGACTTGCATGAGACTCTGCATGAGACGCTGAACCAGCCAAGAATGTATAGACTTCTAAATGCTGACGAACGATGTATAGACTTGGCATAAGACGCTGCATGAGACACTGAACCAGCCAAGAATGTATAGACTTGTAAATGCTGACGGACGATGTATAGACTTGGCATAAGACGCTGCATGAGACGCTGAACCAGCCAAGAATGTATAGACTTCTAAATGCTGATGGACGATGTGCAGACTTCAAGTGATAGCCCAATGTACAGACTTTCTGAATGCATGAATATGCCGATGTACAGACTTGCCAATGAATAGACTTTAGATCCAATGCAAAAGGCTGTACAGACTCTGAGACTTAATGCATGGTGGCGAATGTACAGACTTGAGTGCTCTGACTATGCTCATGCAATGTACACACTTCTAATGCCTGCACTCTATGCAATGTACAGGCTTGGAGGACTTGCATGCTGTGCAATGTGTAGACTTGAGGTCTCGCATGCAATGCAGTGTGTAGACTTTGAAGTGCTTGCAGCTGTGCAATGTGCAGACTTTGAAGTCTCGCATGCAATGCAGTGTGTGGACTTGTCATGCCTACACAAGGCGATTTACATACTTGCTGCATGATGCTAATGTGCAGACTATGTAAATGCATGCAGTGTATAGACTACACTTATCTGGGGAGTCGACCCATCTAGAAACGGGGTCGACCCACTTCTGTCCAGACTATGCTGAGTGTGATGATGCATGGATGTTTAGCCTGTACTGACTTCCACAAGCAGAGTAAAGCAACTGATGTATATGTATATGAATGCTTTATGCAGCAGATAACCTGACTGAACATCAAATGCAATGCTTTAGATCTGATAAACTGACTGAACAGCAATGCAATGCTTTATGCTCTGATAAACTGACTGAACATCAGAATGACTAAAATGACTGAATATCACATGGTGACTCACAGTGCTTAACTCACATCAAAACCAATCATCAAAATCACAGGGGCACAATAGAGGTCTCCAACACGATCCAACAAGCGGATCAATAAGACACACACACGCTGCGACAAGTGCAGCACTCCACACACTCAAACGCTAAGATCTGGATAAAACACCACACACACGCAGATCTAAGAAGACCTACGCACACACGAATGGAACACGACGACCACACACGACCATGTATCTAACAACAATCCACACACACACAAGTTCGCAATTTATACAAAACACAAATATGAACTTGAAACATAATGAGGCACAGTTTAGAATGCTCCTGATTTAGGCTCCCCCTGAGTGTATGCTCCGGATGTTTGCGTTGATTCCTTCTTCACTTGAATGACTTGAGACTCAGCTTGAATGGCCTTATATTTGATGTAGATCTTCTTGCACGGAGTACTGTTCACGGCTACAGTACTCTTCCTTTTTCACTTGAACAACCTTCCTTTGATCTCTTCTTGAAACTCTTGAATTGCTTCTCCTCATTGTAGACACGCCAAAATTGACGTTACTGTGAGCACATCTCATATTACCTTGTAATACCCCAATTTGACCCTCAAATTAGCTCTGTTTGAGTGGTTTTTCCCACTTTTCTTGGATTTCTCCCTTTTTCCTCTCTTTTCCTATTTTTCCCTATTTTTCTGGATTTTTCTAGATTTTCTGGGCATTTTTCATCTATTTTTATGAATTTTTTGGAATTAGCGACTTGAAGAGGGGCGTCATTTCTTTTTAAGAAAATTAAAAGAAAATAAAAGAAAATTAACGACATATAGTGAGGGCGTCCATTTCCCATTTTTCTAGAATTTTCTGAAGTTTTTTCAGAATTTTTTGGAATTAACGACCAAGAATAGGACGTTACCTTTATTTTAAATAAAATAAAAATCAAAAAAATTGAATTAACGACATATGGCACGGGCGTCACTTTCCAATTGATTATTTTAATATTATTTTCAACCTCATTCCAGAGGTGATTTGGTGGCCTTCCGGGTGTCAGAAAAATACGTAAAAATAGTCGTTGGAATCAGCACATCGAGATGCACCTTCACCTAAAAAATGGGAAAATAATATTGAGAAATAAAAAATAGCCCTATTTTGAATATTTTGAATTAACGTCCTGATCTAAGTCGTGTTTTTAATAACGCCTTCTGGTAGGTCGTCAATTCTTGAATTGACGCCCTTGTTCAGGTCGTGTTTCACCTTTCGGGTTCTAAACGAACGCAGCCCTTTCCCAGAGAGTTCCTGCTTCGTTTGGTCACCCTTTCCCATTCTAATCCTTCCCTCCTTGGGCTCTTGCCCGTTATTATCTCTTTTTTTGGATCTCTCCCCTTTAATAGAGCTTCTGTAGCTCTGTTTAGGGGGGATTCGATCTCTTCTTCCTCCCTCCGGTTTTCTTCTTCTGCTTCTTTCTTCTTCTGTTTTTTCTTTCTTCTGTTTTTTTTTCTTTCTTTCCTTCTTCGCAGGTTGCTGTTGCTGTGGCTGAAGGAGGGGCTTCTCCACGGTTCACTGCATCATCCTTTTGAAGTCTTCTCCCCATCGAGCATCAAAGCCACAAGCAACAGGCTCCTCTTTTATTTTATTCTTCTTTTTACTATCATTATTCATATGCATGCATGTTCATATTCATGTTTAGTTTTTTTAACTCAACCACGTTGAGTATCTCCCATAAGTACAACTCTTGCACTCTTTCCCTTATTCATATATTTGCATCTTCATACACCATATTTTTCACACCCTTTTTGCATAGGGGTTTAAGGGCAACCACCCGTAAGGTGTGTTCTTCATCATATTTTCATGCTCATATTTTTATTAAGAATTGATGCTACACTCACCATGTTCTAATTCCATATTCTTTATTGGTGTTTGATTATTTTGTAAGGGTAATCAAGAAAGAGAAACTCTCTTCATCGGCCGACCGATCTAGAAGAGAAAGGAACACTCACATCACCCGCACTTTCAAGGTATTCCTCGCGATCCCTCCTCCATATTATTATTGTTATATTTTTGAGGCCTCGTGTCTCTGGCGATCACAAACTCCATCTTAGCACCTCGTGCTTATTCGTGCTATTTCATGCTTATTTATTCATTATTTCTATTTGTTTAAGTGGATTTCTAATTAGAATCTACACTCTTGATCGGAAGTTCCTTGGCTTTAGATGGTGCTAGAATGACTCCAGTTGGATGAAGAACTTACTAGATGGAGTATATTTATGAGAGTTGTAGTAGCCTTCTTCTTGCCTTGATAGCCTCCCCCTTGATCTCTCTTGTTGGTTGCTTGCTTCTTCAATTCATTGGAGGATGAAGGCTTCAAAATGGACCTTGGATCTTCAGTTGTTGGATGGAGTTTTGATTCACGAACTACTGTTCATACTACAGTAGCACTCCTCTTCTTCTTCTCCCTTGAGCCACCTTGATCTCCCTTAAAGCTCTCTTGGTTTCTTAAGGTTTATGGCTCCAAATGATATGTTTTATAGCCCTTATATGGTCCATAAACAAGCCCCAGACCAGATCCACAAAACATGGTGAAATTGGGGTCATTGGGATTAAACAAATGGGTAGAAAGACCTCTCCTCGAGCTTGAAACACGAAGTCAACAAAAGGGGGCTCGGGGCTGGCGGTCGACCGGAGTAAGCTGGCAGTCGACCTTGAAGTTTCAGACTGCAGCCCGGTTCATTCTGGCAGGGGCGGTCGACCGGACGCCCATGGGCGGTCAACCGCTAGAGGCAGAGCCTGTAGACTTTGGGGTGCTGTTATTTCAGGTCGACCGGGATTGGTCCGGAGGTCGACCAGACTTTGGTAAACCTGAAAAATGAGTAGTTAAGCCCATAAAACTATGTCCATAAGTCAAGAGCTTCAAGTCCATATCAAATCCATGCATTTTGAGATTGAATTCAACTTAGTTTATGCATTAGACCATTTGAGCATTTCAAAATTTTGTTCCGAGGGCTCCGCCCCCGAAAACCCCCGCAAGGGGCGCTGTCCCCTTGACCCCCGCGACCTGACCAGGCAGGTCGATCCCCGCGACCTGACCGCGCAGGTCGATCCGCGGGCGAGGGCGCACGATGGCCAGAAGGGTTTCATGTTGAGTGTGCATGAATGAGGTGTATATATGAGATACACAAGGTAACATCGATGCTAAGACAAGGTGAGAGTCTCACCAATCGTCCTTGACAGTAAATGACATATACCACCTATTTTGGGTTGTAGCGGTGCAAAGTTTTGGTTCACCAGGTGACTATCATGAGTTTGATCCTGCATGCAAGATAGTCAGGGTTAATTGTATGCTTGTTGACATTAAAGATGTTATGAAACCTCTTGCCTCTTGTAAAACCAGCATATGCAACCAGCATAAACAACAAGATGAATGAACACAATCATCAAGAACATGTGTAATCAACCATAAGTTTAGTTATCATCACGTAATTACACATTAAGTTTAGTTATCATCAAAACCATAACTTAACAATTACAACAATCATCAAAATCATAAACTCAACAATATCCCCCTTTTTTATGATGACAAACTTAGTGATGATGACAAACTTAATGATAAACGTATGATGATATAACAGAATGGCACAAAATGTTCTTCTCCCCTTGTCACACACAATCATCAATTTTTCTCCCCCTTTGACATAATCAAAAAGCGGGATAATGCAAGTCTTTCTCCCCCTATAACATGATCAACAATATCAACAAGCTGGAAGAAGCCAAATGAGGAAGAACAAACCTATCTCCCTTTGAAGCAACAAAAGCCCATCTTATCAATTCAGAAGAAGCAAGGGCAAATCATGGGCGAACAAGGCAATCTGATTCAAATCAGAGGAAACCAATGGGTAATTAGTCTCACCAATCAATATGATATAAACCAAAGTAAAAACAGTCACTTGAAGGTGGTGATTGGCCTCAGGGATATGAACCAGTGGAGCAAGATGTTCACAAGATGAGGTGTTCAGCATGATAGCATTCAAAATCTAGATCCCATAGCAGATTTTCACAACAAGCAACAGCAGGAGGGCATACCAAAAGAATTGTCGTTGGTTTTCAAATTTCTGATTTTTGTATTTTGGTTTGAAATGCATGAAATGCAACATATGCAAGGGATGACATGTGGGATGATTAAGAGCTATCAAACCAATACGTATATATACATGCAATACAGCTCCCCTGTACTTATATAAGAAGGGAATGGGTATAAGAAAGATGCAAGAGAGTCATGACAACCGGAATGCACATGTGTAGCACATGGGAAGTTGTTCAATCATATAGGAGATTCATGCAATTGCTAAAGCATTCAATCAATTTTCTGAATCCATAATGAATCAAATTTCCAGATGTGTAAGTGAGTAACATGAAAAATGATAGTTACAATATGGATATTCAGATTTTCAGATTAACACAAGGAGATATTTTACAGACTGCATTTCAATTTGAGAACAGCGTATTGGAGGCTACGCTCTACCACAAAGAGTTTTCACCATCATTTTTCAACTCAACCATTCTCACAGATAGTCAGAATTTTTCAAGAGTGGTCAGGTTCAAATAATTCCTTTTTACGCGAGTAGACGCATGGAGCTCATGCTAGAATCTCCGGTTACTCAGAATATAGAACCATTTCACCTCATTAAGAACAGAGATACTAGTCCACACTTTTCAGATATGAACCACATCACGTCTCAGGTGACATTTGTCCAGTTTACTCTGTGAGACCGAGCATTACTCTATCTTTCATTTTCATTTCAGATTTTTCAACAAAGATAGGTAGGCAGATTTTTCCTCAACTGTCTCTTTAACATACATGCAGTAAGTTTAACATCTCGAGAGTGTTGAAAAGAAATTCATATATCTTTATTTTTAACACATTTTCACATTTTGTGCATGAAGTGTGCGAATTTGATTCAGCATGTATACCGAAAATATCATGAACTCATAACAGGGCAGCTCCCCCTAAATAGATGCACTTATGAAATAAGAACTCCCCCAGAGTGTACGACATGAGACACTCCAATAATGACTCAAATGCAGCATTATTTAACAAGAAGACATAAGGTCATAAAAATTTCAAGGATGGGGGTGAATAACATATAATAGTAAGCAAGCACACATTGGGAGTTTATGCAAATACACTATGACATGCATGCGAGCAATGTGATGTCAATTTGATACCAATTGAATGGACAATATGATACCAATTGAATGGATGCCAACTGAATGAACTAAGTGCGACTAATGCATGAGTTCCAATGCAATACAACGTATGAGCATATAACAATGCGATGCAATGTGCAAAGTGATTCAGACTTTTTATTTTCATTTGTATGATCTAAAAGCACCTTATGCATGCATGCATGTATGCAAGATGAGAATGACAAACAGGATGCAAAAGTAAGATGAGAGCTTTGATTCTAATCCAATGTGACAACTTCCACATGAGACTATTCACATTCAATTAATGAATCAAACAAGCATCTTTTTCTGACATGATCTTTATGAATGAGGCTGCATACATGATCACAATTAAACAATGCAACCCAATTTTCAGAATTGTTCAAAATTAGATTTTCAGAAATCTTTCACAAGTTTTGAAATTAGAAATCATTCACAAGCCAAATGTTTGAATCATGAGCAAAAACATATTTTCAATTGAAATAACTCAGTTCAAAGATTCATTCATAGATCAACCATTTGACTTCTTTGAGTTCTAGTACGAGGCGGAGAATGTTGATCCAAAGACCAACTCATGCAAAGTGAGAGTTCCCAGGTGGATGTGACCCACCTTTTCACTACTCAGTATTTGATATACCAGATACTCAATTGAGCTCAGACGTCATCATGCAATTCAAATTGAGAGATATTCAATAGCCAATCACCTCATACACATTTCTCAAGATTTTCAATTTGGTTCAAGAAATTTGACAAAAGCATCACATCATACTAGGGCAACAACATGTCAGGTTTTCAGAATATTTACCTGAGTTCAGCAGACCTGTTGAGAGGTGCATTCCATATTCTCCCACATGCAAATGTCAAGATTCATCAACAATGTTTATGCATGAAAATGGATATGCATTCTAATAGCAAAACCATTTTTTTTAATCTTCATTCATGGAAATATGGTTAAAACAACTATGAGTTTTTCAAACAGAGCTCAGAAGTTAATCTCCCAATACCTGTGCCTTGAGCATCCGTCATCTTCCAAGTCTTCACCTATTGTGGGCCTTTTATACCATGCCTTGGGTACTTATCTAGATCACTTTCTGTCTCCTGGTGGCAGATTGAGGAGATTTTTATCATTTTCATCATTGCAAGGTATTCCTCAGTTGATTCAAGCTTGGTCATGATTAACCCATCACCATTTGAAATTTTTTTTGAGTATAATCTGCATCATGGGACAAGAGGACTTGAGTTGTCAATTTCGATTCAAATTTATTGACAATGGCATGACAAATTATTTTAACATCTAACATCCTCTAGACAGCTCTAGATGCAATGCATGACTCGTGTGTAAACCTAAACATTAAGTTCATATGACGAATGTGGTAGCTCCCTCTTAGGGTGTGCATGAATGCAAGATGTTCAGTAACAAACTAATGTCATATGTAGCCTTTTAAGTAAATGACTCATAGTACCAGGCGGAGAACTTAAATCCGAAGATCACCTCACGCGTAGTGACAATTTCCAGACAGGCTTAACCTGCCCTTCCACATGTCACCATTTGATATACTATGTAATCATGGATGAAGAAGGCAGGAGGATAGCAATGCATTATGGCATGAATACACAATGTTCAACCTTTGCATGACAGAGTATGAAAGTATATGCCAACTCAATATATGTAGTGAAAATATGATCTGAAGAAACTTTAAGCTCTCCTACAACAAGATGCAATATGACAAGTGATATACACACAGATATGCAAATAACTATGGATGGAATGCATGTATAGACATGTGCATTATCACAAGACTATTCAGCACAATATGAGTCAAACCATGATACAATTACTGAAGAGAGTGAGAGGGATATCACCTGAGTTTCTAAATTTCAGTTTTTGATTTTTCTTCCGACCTGACTTATGCCACTTGACTCGTGTGCCTTCCCTTCTTGATGAAAATAAATTTCATGCTTTACATTCCCAAGGCACACCTGCAAAACAGATTTCTCATTTGCCATTTTTAGGTACCCAAATCCTTTTGGGTCCTTGTGGGTTAGCAGTAATATTTACACATGGTTTCCACTTCTTAACAACATTCAAATCATCATCTTTCACAGGAAAATAATCATGCTTAACATTTCTAGATTTACCGAAGTGATGGGGGGGAACACGTGGCATTACACTTTTCTTTCTCATTGGCTCTACTGGTTTATGTGTGTGAGCATGACTAGTTGAGTGAAAACTCTCTTTCTTCATGAGTAACCAGCAGTATGACTTGGTGTGACCTCTTTAACCACAGTGATTACAATGCATGGAAGGTTTTGTGGTGAAGACTTTCTTGGCATTTTTCAAAATAGCTTGGTTCCTACATGCTCTCAAGTCATCATTCTTCATAGTGAAGCAATTATGCATAGCATGTCCATATTTTCCACAATAAAATCATGTGAGTTTCTTTCTAGTTGGTTGTGTGTGTGTGGCAGAAGTATGGTTAACATGCATGGAAGTGCTAGCAACATTTTTAGATTTTTGATGTAAATTGATTTTCTTTGTGGATGCATGTGTGTGTGCAACATGGTTTTCCTTTTTCAGATTTTCATTTGATGTGCTGACTATGTTTGAACAGTGTACAAAAGATGTATAAACTTTATTTTTGAACTTCTTTTTGTTCACAAGATTAAAACCCAGCCATTCCCTTTAAAAATATACTTTCGTCCCCAACAGTTTGTCCAAATTTTCTTGACCATTCACAAATCTAGACAAGAAGCATTCAAGTCAACAATCTCTTTCTCAAGAGATGCAATATGCAGTTCATAGGAAAGAAATTTATTTTCACTGGAGTTGACTTGTTCATGTAAAGTAGCATTGATGGTTTTATGTCTTTCAATTTCTTGCAATAAAGCATGCACTTTTTCAGATTGATCAATATTCATAGATTTTCCTTTTTCAAAAGCAAGCAATCTTTCAGAAACGGTTCTATTCAATTCCTTCAGTTTCTCATTTTCTATTTCAAGATTTTTATCATGAGCAAACTCATTTCGACCATTGTTCATTAGACTTACTCTCCCTCTCAGCTCTTTGTTTTCATTTCTTAAAGAAGAAATTTGATATTTATGAATTTCAATGTCAAACACATGACCATCAATCAATTTCTTCAAGTGCGAGCATTCTTTACATGGAGAATCACATTTATTTTGTCCAACATTCTTTTTCAATTTTTTATTTTCAGACTTAACCTTCTCATATTTATCAGCAAGCTCATCATATGCAATCAATAACTCCTCATAGCTAAATTCATCTTCATTATTAGAATCAGAATTTACCTTTGAGCTTGATTCAACTTGCTGATCACTACCTTGATCACTCGTGCCTGCCACAAGACATTGATCTTCATGCTCTTCCCGGACTTTGGTTAAGCCAACCAAGATATCCTTCGCGGATCTACAATGGGAGACAAAAGGGAAATAATTAGAATCAACTGCAGCAATAAGTAATTTTAGAACCAAACAATTTTGATCATGTTTAAGTTTGGAATCTGCGGTCCAGATAGATTTATCTTTAGGTAACTCATAAGGACCATGTGAGACAAGTTTCCATAGCTTAGGATCATATGATTTGACTAGACTGCACATCATTCCTAACCACAAATCAAAATTGTAACCATCAAACACCGGTGGAGAATTCAAAGTGTACATAATGGTAGTCATTGATCTGAATCACTTTAGATCATTGGATCTATGAAATTAGAGCCTTGGCTCTGATACCAATTGAAGTCGCGCGATCAATGACACCCAAGAGGGGGGTGAATTGGGTGTTTACCAATTTTAAGAAAACTTTTGGCCTTTTATAAAATATGTGATACAAAGCTAGTTAGGAGATTCAAAGCTATTTGAACACTAATTGGATTTATCAAACTTTATATGATAAGATATATATTATGCAAGATAAACGAAGATAAATCAAGAACAATAATTTAAACTAACGTTTATGTAGAATGTAGACAGAGGAAATGGAGCAAACCACACAATACAAGCACAATGCACAGTGACTTTTAAGGTGGTTCGGATGCAACGATGGCAATCCTACGTCCACCCCTCACCAAACCCGGTGAGGCTTCACTCAAAGATAAATCCCCAAACGGAGACGACGCTCCAACCACACACGCAGAACGACGCCTGCCCACACACACGGGGACGCACCCCCCACACACACACACACACGGAGACGAGGTCTCCAACACGATCCAACAAGCGGATCAATAAGACACACACACGCTGCGACAAGTGCAGCACTCCACACACACACACACTAAGATTTGGATAAAACACCACACACACGCAGATCTAAGAAGACATACGCACACACGAATGGAACACGACGACCACACACGACCATGGATCTAACAATAATCCACACACACACAAGTTCGCAGTTTATACAAAACACAAATATGAACTTGAAACATAATGAGGCATAGTTTAGAATGCTCCTGATTTAGACTCCCCCTGAGTGTATGCTCCGGATGTTTGCGTTGATTCCTTCTTCACTTGAATGACTTGAGACTCAGCTTGAATGGCCTTATATTTGATGTAGATCTTCTTGCACGGAGTACTGTTCACGGCTACAGTACTCTTCCTTTTTCACTTGAACAACCTTCCTTTGATCTCTTCTTGAAACTCTTGAATTGCTTCTCCTCTTGATCGGAAGTTCCTTGGCTTCAGATGGTGCTAGAATGAATCCAGTTGGATGAAGATCTTACTAGATGGAGTATGTTTATGAGAGTTGTAGTAGCCTTCTTCTTGCCTTGATAGCCTCCCCCTTGATCTCTCTTGTTGGTTGCTTGCTTCTTCAATTCATTGGAGGACGAAGGCTTCAAAATGGACCTTGGATCTTCAGCTGTTGGATGGAGTTTTGATTCACGAACTACTGTTCATGCTACAGTAGCACTCCACTTCTTCTTCTCCCTTGAGCCACCTTGATCTCCCTTGAAGCTCTCTTGGTTTCTTAAGGTTTATGGCTCCAAATGATATGTTTTATAGCCCTTGAATGGTCCATAAACAAGCCCCAGACTAGATCCACAAAACATGGTGAAATTGGGGTCATTGGGATTAAACAAATGGGTAGAAAGACCTCTCCTCGAGCTTGAAACACGAAGTCAACAAAAGGGGGCTCGGGGTTGGCGGTCGACCGTGTTGGGACGGTGCGATGGATACAGAGGGGGGGTGAATGTATCACTCTACAAAATTGCCCCACTTAAAAACAATAAGCATGTAGCTAGACACAGTTGCGGAATAAAAACTATTGAGCTCTTCAAGAATAAATTCAAAGAAACAATTGATCAAATAATTGAACTGCTAACAATACTGGAGGTACCTGATCAAGTCTAATGCCGAAGATAGAACTATGCAAAACAGACTCACTTAGCAAAACATATATGCTCAAGGTCACTTGAGATAGAAACAAGAATGCTCAGACAACCTGTGAAAGAGGTAGAAGACAAGGGGCAAATGCACAAGGCAAACCACGGCACAGTAGATTTTTTAGGTGGTTCGGTCCACAGACCTACGTCCACCCCTCACTCCAAACCGGAGTGAGGCTTCCACCAGCATAAGTTAGAACCGCAGACTCAGTCTGCAAACAAGTGCTGCCTAACAGCTTGACCAGGGGAACAACCTCCCCTCTTCCTCCAGACCGGAGGGAACCCACTAGTGACTACCCGTCACAAGCAACCAGAGACCGAAGTCTCTCTTCCTCCACCCAGGAGGGAAACCACTAGTGACTACCCGTCACTAGCAACCAGAGACCGAAGTCTCTCTTCCTCCACCCATGAGGGAACCCACAAGCGACAGCAGCCACTTGCAACCGGAGACACCAAGTCTCCCTTCCTCTGAAACCCAGAGGGAACACCGACCTCAAACCAGAGAATCAGAATGTATAGCGATCAGATGAAAAGAATAAAGTAAAAAGAAAACAAGAAATGAAAACACAGCAATCAGAAAGCTGGAAATGAAATCCACAAAGTGTAGCTCTCGTAGGAGCAAGTCTGGTTTGGATCTGATCCAATTGCCAGATAGACAAGTGTTCTGATGAAGCTTCAGTCTCTCTTCTTCCTCACGAGCTGCCTCCTTTCTCTTTCTTTCTTCCTCTTCTTTCTTCTTCTCTCTGCTTCTCTTTCTCTTTCTCTCGTTCTTTTTCTTCTTCTGCTTTCAGCCTCTCTGCTACTCTCTCCTTTTTCTTCTTCTGCTTTTTCTGCTCTCTGCCTCTCTGCTTCGATCACTTTCGCACTCAGCACTACCTTTTTCTGATGGAGGAGTCTTCCATTAATAGCGGCAGCAGCTAGGGCATGTACAGGGCTTGTGCCCCCTTTATCCAGAGAACACCTCGGATCACATGCCAGGTGCCAACCTCAGATCACGTGCCACTCATCAGCTTGAATCATCCTGAACGAAGAGAAGAAAGGGATGCATCGAGTTAGTTCAGGATTTGAACTAAGCGTGTACAGACATGATGCAGCATATAGGCAAGTATGTACATTGACGATGAGTGTTCAGGCATGCTGTCAAGCAATGTACAGACTTGATGAGAAGGATGCATGAACAAGCCACAGCGAATGTATAGACTTGATACCAAAGTATGCACGACGTAAAACGATGTACATACTATGTGAATGCATGAAGAGCATGGGCTGTACATACTTAATAGCCTGCAGCTGTGTACAGACTTGACCGATGCATAGACAGCAGAGAATGTGCAGACTTTGACGTTTACGTGCGTGAGAAAACAATGTACAGACTTGTTGTAATGAACGATGCCCAACTGCATAGTGTATGGACTTGAATGCATGAGACAGCAATGTATAGACTTGATAGATGATGCATGAACAAGTTACCAATCGAGTGTACAGACTTCACACGATGTATAGACTTAGTGTTCTGAACGTAGGTAAAGATAAGGAATGCAGATAGCCGTTGTATAGACTTGGCGTTATGAAGCACACAGGCTGTACGGACTTGTGCTAATGCTTGCGATGTATAGACTTGATAGCATGAGACGCTGAGTGAGACTGACCGATGTACAGACTTTGAAAGACGATGCATGCACAAGCCAACGATGTACAGACTTTGCCAATGTACAAACTTGATTGCTCCATGCACAAAGACGCTAAGTGAGACGCTAGAATGTATGGACTTTAAGTGTGGATGACCAGATAATGTATAGACTTGCACATATGCATGAACAAGTGGCGATGTACAGACTTGACCAATGTACAGACTTAGCAGCGAGATGCACACGATGTATAGACTTGATGCAGCAATGTACAGACTTTGCGTCTAATGCCTGAAGCACATGATGCAATGTACAGACTTGGAAATCATGAGACGCAGACACCGAGTGTACAGACTCTTGATGATTGCATGTAATGCACTAAGCGATGTATAGACTTTGAACTGATGCAATGTGCAAACGTTGCATTGATACGCCACAAAAGGATGTACAGACTTTAGAAGTGATGCATGAACAGGCGACGATGTGTAGACTTGGCCAATATACAGACTTGAAGAAATGCATGAATAGGCGACGATGTGTAGACTTGGCCAATGTACAGACTTGAAGAAATGCATGGACTATGCACATAGACGCTTAGAGAGATGATGTATAGACTTGATAATGCATGGACTATGCACATATTGTATAGACTTGGAAAGCTTGAACACGAATAAGCTGCAATGTATAGACTATGCCCTTGAAGAATGTACAGACTTTGAAAGCAAGAGGCAAGGCTGTCGGATGTATAGACTTGCTAAACGATGCACACACATAGCGGCAATGTGTAGACTTCAGCTCGTGCAATGCAGTGTACAGACTTTGCCAATGAATGACATGCAGTTTGCAAAAGGAAAGTATGTACATTGAACATGCAATGCATGAGAGACAATGTATAGACTTGTTAAATGATGCATAAAACAATTTATGCACATCAGCTAAAGTATCATCAAGGCATAAGGCACTACAATTACTTGATCTGACAGTGCACTGATCTTACCTGTCACTGGTTGACCTTTTCATGACTCGTAAGTCATTCTTAAAAGCTGTTCTGTCAGTTTATCATAAACATCAAGATTATATCATCAAGGATGTAAACATAATGAGGCATAATATTTGTCATCATCAAAACTCCAGAACCACAGGGGACACAACAATCTCCCCCTTTTTGATGATGGTAATATTATGAGTCATTGCAATAGATTCATCATGATGATTATGAAATTCCATATGACAGTTCATGAACATGCACCACAGAATAGTTCAGTCAAAAATGAGCATGTAAAACACCATGAGATGCAAGTGCATGATTTGATGTAAATGATGACTCACAAAAGATCCCCCCCTTTGACAACATCAAAAAGAATGGAATGATCATGGACTGTTGAAGGAGATGATATAGGAGCTATTATGCAAGCTGGGTTACTATCATCTAAAACTCCCCCTAACAAGATACTCTCTTGAATGAACATTGAACCACAGGGACATGCAAAAAATTCTCCCCCTTAGATGGACAGTGATTGGAATGAAGCACAGGACAAAAAGAAGTCAACAGGTAGGTCTGAAATAATGGAGTCCAATGTGAAAGTAAGCATTCAGAATGAATGAGAAGGTTTTCAATGGGATATCAATTTCATAAATCTGATTAAACAGGTATTTCAGACTCTTCTATTATAGAGATTTATGAATGATCTTCATTGACAAGTCAGATCAGAATATGATGTATGCAAGGCTTGTTCATTAGCATTCTGTACTCATATCTGAAATCAGTTTTTATAAAAATGAACCTTTCTTTCATATTGAAAGTCTTGTTTAACCTTCTTCTTTCTTACTCACTCAATTTCAAAGATTCCTTTAAGAGATGCAATCAATAGTATTGAAGTTAAACACATAAGAAAACATTTGTTTCTGTCAAGGGTCCCAATAGAATATTTCTTTTGCACACATTTTCAAATGATACACTAGATTAGGAACAATTTTCATAACAATCTTCATGAGCACTTGAGTTTAGTACACCCTTGTAACTAGAGGATACACGTTGTTTAGACGCCAGTATCCCTAAGCACTTGGAAGGACTAACTGTCATGCTTCATAAGAACAGAGATAGCATTTACACTTCATGACACACTACAAATCATTTCTTTGATGAGTGAGATGTATTTCTCAGTGTGCATGCCATTGCTCTGCCAGATTATCAATCATTCTTAAGCAGAGTTAACTATGTCACCTCATGACACAGTCCTTTGGACATGGTTTCTCAGTGACCAAAGTCATTGCTCTGAAAAGATTTACCCTTAGACATGTTCCAGATTCTCAGATGTTTAAAAACAATACTAATTTCATACATATAAATCAAGGAATATCATGATTTCAGAATTTTCAGAATTCAGAAGAGTTTAAAAGACACAACATGAAAATGTTGGTTAAAGTTTATTAAGACTAACTCAGATATTTTCAAGATATGTTCATAAACAACCACAAGACATACATGAAACTTCAACCGGCTGAAAGTATCAGACATTCATAGTCCTATATAATAGAAGATTCCTCTTTAAGTTGTTTTCAGATTTATGATCAGGATATGCATAGAGAAGTCTTTCTGAATTTTCAGGGAAGGCCGAATCATTTTAAAGAGCAGCCAATTCAACAGATACCATTGGATAGGATGAGTGAAAATGGCTGATAATAGTTGAAGCATGAAGCTGAAATGTGTTGCATTTCACATTCATCACATGGATTTATGCAAGATAGCAGTTCAAACTGAAAATGGGAAGTTCAGTTGATAGAAATGAGCAAGATAGACAGTTATGTGATTTTAAGAATATGAATAATGCTCCCCCTAAATGTATGCATGAGCTAGCACTCAAGGTGTCGACACTTCTAACCAGTAAATGCAAGTGCAGTGAGCTGACAACATGTAATATATGCAATTGTGAATGCATGTGCATGTAAAATGTGCAGGTGAACATTTTTAAGCATGAGACATCGTCCAAGCAACAGATTTATTCAATTCAACTTTTCAGTTTTATGATCTGTAATTCATTTTCAGTCACTTTCAATCAATTCAGAATTCAGTATTCAAGCACCAATTTCAGTTGAACTGTTGCGCAGATAACACATCATATTTATTGAGAGATTTTAATGCCAAGCATAGATGCAGTTGAGAAGCTATATGCATGAAATTTTGATTAACAAATCAAACATGATATGTAACTATCTAAACAACGTTATCAAAAACTCAAATGTCTACCAGCAGAGGTGGGGTTTTACCAAACTTTGGATGTCTTGGTTTATTTGACCCCCTTTTATTCCTCATCACCAAGGCATACCTGCAAAGCACAGATCTCATTTTGTGTTTCTAGGTACCCAAGACTTCTTGGGTCCTACATTGTTAGTAACACCTCTGATAGGTGCTTTCCATAATCTTTGGGCATGTAAGTCATCAGATTTCATTATATTACAATCACTCATGGAGTGCCCAAAGGCTCCATAGTAATGACATGAAATAGTAGATCTTGAATTCTTTTTATGCACATCATTATTAGCATGGAATCTGTGTGCATTATCATGAAAATTTCTATTATTTGCATGAACATACTGTTTTCCATATCGTGCCAACCAGCATTCAGAAGCTCGGTGGCCAGGTTTTCCACATTCAAAACATCCAAGATTTTCTCCCTTAAGAGTAGATTTATTTCTACCAAAAACATTTCTATTTGCAGGGAATTTAGCATGTTTGAAATTCACATTCCTACCCTGGATATGCCAACAGTCCTTGATTATATGGCCATGCTTTCTACAGTGAGAGCATTTGAGAGATGTTTTCTTACCACTTGCAAACCAGCATTGTGTAATCGTGTGTCCTAATTTTCCACAGTGAAAACATTCAATTTTCCTTTTCTGAGATGAAGAATTTTTATCATGAAATTTCCTAGCATTCAAATCATCTAGTTCCATTAGGCTACACTCATGCATCAGATGGCCAATCTTGTGACAGTAATGACAAATCATTTTCTTTTTAGATGCATGTGAGTGTGTGGGTGAAACATGCAAAGTGGGGAGAGGAACATGTTGAATATTTTCTTTTTATTTTCTGTTGTTTTCTTTTGAGCAGATGATTGATAACCAGGAAGGTTCTGAGGGCTGTGAGAAGTTGAGCTGGACACAAAGAAGTTTGAACTTTATTTTTAAAACTCTTCTTGTTTGAAGGGTTATAGCCCAACCCTTCCTTCTGAAAATTAACCTTTGTTCCTAGAATCTTGTCCAGATTATCTTTTCCGTCCACAAATTTTGACAAGGAATTATTCAAATCCTTAATTTCATTTTCCAGAGAAACGATGTGTATTTAATAACTGGCAATCTCTTGTTCATTGCAATTTACACATTCGCTTAGCACCTTGTTTGCAGTTTTATATTCCTCAACTTCTTGTTCCAGATTTCTCAATTTTTCAGATTCTTCAATGTAAACAGATTTTTCTTTTTCTAAGAAGAGAAGTTTCTCTGACATAGCAGTATTCAACTGCTTCAATCCTTCAACCTCTTTAGTTAATTTGTCATTTTTTGATTTCAGATTTTCAGTTTCTTCAACATAGCCTTTATCAATTTTCATTGAGCTCATTTTATCATTCAGTTTTTCCTCTATCTGTTCTAGCTCCAGAGTCTTGTTTAACAGATCTTTGTTTTCTTCCTTTAGGGAAACAATTAACTCCTTCTGCCATTGTAAATTTGAGTGAAGATTTTCATTTATTTCCTTGAGAAATGGACAATCATTGCAAGCAGATTTACCAGAACATATTGTTTGAGCCTGGGGTTTTTCACATTGTTTCCTAAGAAATTCATTTTCAGATTTTAGAACATCCAATTCAGAGCACATTCAAATTCTTTCAATAGTTTTTCATTCTGAACTAAATTATTAAAATGAACCTGATCATCATCAATCGAGCTAAGTTTTCCTTTTAGTTCAGAAATTTCACATACAAGTTCTTGATTTTCTTCTTTAAATAAGCCAATTTAATTCTTAAGCACTTGGACTTCAAACAAGCATGCATCATAGGACTGTTTCCGTTTTAAGCAATTTTCACATGAGGACTCTGAAGTATTCAGATCAATTTTCTTTTTCAATTTTTTATATTGTTTTCTTAACATCTCATGTGACTCAAGTAACTCACCATATGCACCCTGCCAATCATCTAAAGTATAATTCTCGAAGAGGTTTACCTCATCATCATCCTCTTCTTCATTTTGGCTGCCACTTTGATTACTTCTGTTAGTCATCATGCAGCTGTCCTCATTTCTCCCCTGAGCTAGCTTCAGCATATCCAGAATGTCGTTAGCGGACCTGCAGTCATGAAAACAAGAATGTAGAGCCTTGTCAGTAGCTTCTTTCATTAGATTCAAAACTCTCTGATTCTCTCCATGCCTTGATCTGTGACTGTCAGTCCATTTGGATTCTTTCTTTGGTAGTCTGTGAGGACCGTGTGAGATTAACTTCCACAGATCCGGATCAATCAGTTCCACATAGTTATGGAGACTACTAACCCACGAGTTAAAATCAGAGCCATTGAAAACCACTGGAGAACCCATGGAATAAATCGGCAAACAGATCAATGCACCAGAGGGCAAGTTCAGAAATGCACCAAAGATGACAGGATCCTTTGCAGATCGTTGGATCTGATCAGACAGAGACCTGCACTGATACCAATTGTTGGGACGGTGCGATGGATACAGAGGGGGGGTGAATGTATCACTCTACAAAACCACTTAAAAATAATAAGCCTGTAGCTAGACACAGTTGCGGAATAAAAACTATTGAGCTCTTCAAGAAGAAATTCAAAGAAACAATTGATCAAATAATTGAACTGCTAACAATACTGGAGGTACCTGATCAAGTCTAATGCCGAAGACAAAACTATGCAAACCAGACTCACTTAGCAAAACATATATGCTCAAGGTCACTTCAGATAGAAACAAGAATGCTCAGACAACCTGTGAAAGAGGTAGAAGATAAGGGGCAAATGCACAAGGCAAACCACGGCACAGTAGATTTTTTAGGTGGTTCGGTCCACAGACCTACGTCCACCCCTCACTCCAAACCGGAGTGAGGCTTCCACTAGCATAAGTTAGAATCGCAGACTCAGTCTGCAAACAAGTGCTGCCTAACAGCTTGACCAGGGGAACAACCTCCCCTCTTACTCCATACCGGAGGGAACCCACTAGTGACTACCCGTCACTAGCAACCAGAGACCGAAGTCTCTCTTCCTCTACCCAGGAGGGAAACCACTAGTGACTACCCGTCACTAGCAACCAGAGACCGAAGTCTCTCTTCCTCCACCAGGAGGGAACCTACAAGCGACAGCAGCCACTTGCAACCGGAGACACCAAGTCTCCCTTCCTCTGAAACCCAGAGGGAACACCGACCTCAAACCAGAGAATCGAAAAGTATAGCGATCAGATGAAAAGAACAAAGTAAAAAGAAAACAAGAAACGAAAATATAGCAATCAGAAAGCTAGAAATGAAATCCACAAAGTGTAGATCTCGCAGGAGCAAGTCTGGTTTGGATCTGATCCAATTGCCAGACAGATAAGTGTTTTGATGAAGCTTCAGTCTCTCTTCTTCCTCACGAGCTCTCTCCTTTCTCTTTCTTTCTTCTTCTCTCTGCTTCTCTTTCTCTTTCTCTCGTTCTTTTTCTTCTTCTGCTTTCAGCCTCTCTGCTGCTCTCTCCTTTTTCTTCTTCTACTTTTTCTGCTCTCTGCCTCTCTGCTTCGATCACTTTCACTCTCAGCACTATCTTTTTCTGATGGAGGAGTCTTCCATTTATAGTGGCAACAGCTAGGGCATGTGCAGGGCTTGTGCCCCCTCCCCTTTATCCAGAGAACACCTCGGATCACGTGCTAGGTGCCAACCTCGGATCACGTGCTACTCATCAGCTTGAATCATCCTGAACGAAGAGAAGAAAGGGATGCATCGAGTTAGTTCAGGATTTAAACTAATCGTGTACAGACATGATGCAGCATATAGGTAAGTATGTACATTGACGATGAGTGTTCAGGCATGCTGTCAAGCAGTGTACAGACTTGATGAGAAGGATGCATGAATAAGCCACAGCGAATGTATAGACTTGATACCAAAGTATGCACGACGTAAAACGATGTACATACTATGTGAATGCATGAAGAGCATGGGTTGTACATACTTAATAGCCTGCAGCTGTGTACAGACTTGATCGATGCATAGACAGCAGAGAATGTGCAGACTTTGACATTTACGTGCGTGAGAAAACAATGTACAGACTTGCTGTAATGAACGATGCCCAACTGCATAGTGTATGGACTTGAATGCATGAGACAGTAATGTATAGACTTGATAGATGATGCATGAACAAGCCACCAATCGAGTGTACAGACTTCACGCGATGTATAGACTTAGTGTTCTGAACGTAGGTAAAGATAAGGAATGCATATAGCCGTTGTATAGACTTGGCGTTTTGAAGCACACAGGTTGTACAGACTTGTGCTAATGCTTGCGATGTATAGACTTGATAGCATGAGACGCTGAGTGAGACTGACCGATGTACAGACTTTGAAAGACGATGCATGCACAAGCCAACGATGTACAGACTTTGCCAATGTACAGACTTGAATGCTCCATGCACAAAGACGCTAAGTGAGACGCTAGAATGTATGGACTTTAAGTGTGGATGACCAGACAATGTATAGACTTGCACATATGCATGAACAAGTGGCGATGTATAGACTTGGCCAATGTACAGACTTACCAGCGAGATGCACACGATGTATAGACTTGATGCAGCAATGTACAGACTTTGCGTCTAATGCCTGAAGCACTTGATGCAATGTACGGACTTGGAAATCATGAGACGTGGACACTGAGTGTACAGACTCTTGATGAATGCATGTAATGCACTAAGCGATGTATAGACTTTGAACTGATGCAATGTGCAAACGTTGCATTGATACGCCACAAAAGGATGTACAGACTTTAGAAGTGATGCATGAACAGGCGACGATGTGTAGACTTGGCCAATATACAGACTTGAAGAAATGCATGAACAGGCGACGATGTGTAGACTTGGCCAATGTACAGACTTGAAGAAATGCATGGACTATGCACATAGACGCTTAGAGAGATGATGTATAGACTTGATAATGCATGGACTATGCACATATTGTATAGACTTGGAAAGCTTGAACACGAATAAGCTGCAATGTATAGACTTTTGAGTGCAGTAGCCAATGTATAGACTATGCCCTTGGAGAATGTACAGACTTTGAAAGCAAGAGGCAAGGCTGTCGGATGTATAGACTTGCTAAACGATGCACACACATAGCGGCAATGTGTAGACTTCAGCTCGTGCAATGCAGTGTACAGACTTTGCCAATGAATGACATGCAGTTTGCAAAAGGAAAGTATGTACATTGAACATGCAATGCATGAGAGACAATGTATAGACTTGTTAAATGATGCACAAAATAATTTATGCACATCAGCTAAAGTATCATCAAGGCATAAGGCACTACAATTACCTGATCTGATAGTGCACTGATCTTACCTGTCACTGGTTGACATTTTCATGACCCGTAAGTCATTCTTAAAAGCTGTTCTGTCAGTTTATCATAAACATCAAGATTATGTCATCAAGGATGTAAACATAATGAGGCATAATATTTGTCATCATCAAAACTCCAGAACCACAGGGGACACAACAGACCGGAGTAAGCTGGCGGTCGACCTAGAAGTTTCAGACTGCAGCCCGGTTCATTCTGACAGGGGCGGTCGACCGGACGCCCATGGGCGGTCGACCGCTAGAGGCAGAGCCTGTAGACTTTGGGGTGCTGTTATTTCAGGTCAACCGGGATCGGTCCGGAGGTCGACCGGACTTTGGTAAACCTGAAAAATGAGTAGTTAAGCCCATAAAACTATGTCCATAAGTCAAGAGCTTCAAGTCCATATCAAATCCATGCATTTTGAGATTGAATTCAACTTAGTTTATGCATTAGACCATTTGAGCATTTCAAAATTTTGTTCCGAGGGCTCCGCCCCCGAAAACCCCCGCAAGGGTCGATCCCCACGACCTGACCGCGCAGGTCGATCCGCGGGCGAGGGCGCACGGTGGCCAGAAGGGTTTCATGTTGAGTGTG
Organism: Amorphophallus konjac; assembly: GCA_022559845.1. Classification (NCBI taxonomy): domain Eukaryota; kingdom Viridiplantae; phylum Streptophyta; class Magnoliopsida; order Alismatales; family Araceae; genus Amorphophallus; species Amorphophallus konjac. The sequence continues at coordinate 320,323,284 of CM040125.1, forward strand.
CATGAATGAGGTGTATATATGAGATACACAAAGTAAGATTGATGCTAAGACAAGGTGAGAGTCTCACCAATCATCCTTGATAGTAAATGACATATACCACCTGTTTTGGGTTGTAGAGGAGCAAAGTTTTGGTTCACCAGGTGACTACCATGAGTTTGATCCTGCATGCAAGATAGTCAGGGTTAATTGTATGCTTGTTGACATTAAAGATGTTATGAAACCTCTTGCCTCTTGTAAAACCAGCATATGCAACCAACATAAACAACAAGATGAATGAACACAATCATCAAGAACATGTGTAATCAACCATAAGTTTAGTTATCATCACGTAATCACACGTTAAGTTTAGTTATCATCAAAACCATAACTTAACAATTACAACAATCATCAAAACCATAACTCAACATAACAATGTGAAACCAAGATAAAACTCCGTCAATACAACATTGGAAAATCGTGATTTAGAATACAAAATTATAGAGTTTTAGCCAATGAAAGTGGCATAACTTAAAACCACCTAAGATACCTTAATCATGCAATTTGATTATGAATCAGTAGATAAACTTGAAGTCATGATAACAGGTCCATCTTAGCTATCTAAGCTTATTTATAAGTAAACTTAACTGGTTATTATTCTGCCTTGGGCTGCCAGAACATAGGGGTCTCACAGTCTAGGATAGGCGTGTTACAGTGAGTGTGACGGTTTATCGAGGAGCCATTATAGTCGTGTAACGCTCCTGTTAAGATGCGTCAGAGCCAACAGAACAGTTTGAACACAACAGATTGTGTGACGGTCTATCGTAAGGCCGTTACATTCATGTGACGGTCTTACATTGGTGCATTAGAGAAGCTGCTGGCAGTAAACTAAGTAAAGGTTTATGAAAACATAACATGCCTGAAAATCAAAATACTACCACTGTCCTAGTCATGATAATGAAATATAGGCCAACTGTATGCATGGGTTTAGTGAATAGAAAGGACAATATCTTTTAATTTCTATTTAGGGCTAAGAGATGCATGAATGTATAGAACTATTAGATCATGAAATTCTTAGTCAATAATGCATGAAATCGAGCACAACAAGAGGGCTTTTATTCCTAACAAATTGTTTTTACCAATCATGAGATAACATACCTCTTCTAAAACCTTTAAACTTCGAATTTGATGCTAGGTGCTACCCTTAGTCCCTTGTACTTCTTGTGATAAATCAGCAACTTCAATCTACTCTATTTCCTCAGCCTCTTGACCTAAGGATGTGAAATTTTGAGGGTAAGAAGATGAAACTATTGGAAACAAAAAGTTCTAAAGGATTGAACTCTAATTACCTCGTTTAGACGTCTTAAGCTCTGGATCTTCAGGGGACTTACGTTCAGATTCCTAGGTTGCTAAGGTTGAATCAGTAACTTTGGAAGCTTCTATCTCCTTGGTTGCTTGATCTCCTAGCACGAACTTTGGAGAACTATTAGTATAATGTATACTAAACAAAATTTTCTAGAGAACTTACCTGAAATTATATCTCCTTACCTTGATTCTTCACGAGCCAAAAGTAAGGGTCGCTCAATTCAAAACTAGGTCCTATTTATAGGGTTTTGGCTAGAGTTTAAAGATTAGATCGATTCTAGAGTCCTTAATTTGCCAGAACCTAATCCCTAAGAGTCCTTAGTAATGTTATAAGCTCTCCCAAGCCGATCTCTTGTAGATAAGATCCCAAAGTTCTAATCTTTTTGCTCGTTCTTTCTTTCACGGAACTGTCAGAGTGTAACGCATCAGCCTAGGTGCGTTACAGGGCTGTGGCGGTCGCCCGATAGACCGTTACATTCAACGTGTATATAGTTTCAATTTAATAAAACTCTTTTATTCGTTTATCCACATAATTATCTTATATAAATAGTATTTATCCTTAAAATACGTGAATAAGCTAATTACCCTTCTAGAATATGGGCCAAACTTGATGGGCTTGGTCCATAAACCTTTTGGATAATAATTAGATAGGATAGGTTAACTAATTAACCTAATTGAGCCTTATAATGACTTATTAATCTAATAACCCCTTCATTAATTTATTTTAGCCTTTATAATTTCCAGAAAATTATTTAAAATTCAAAAATATATATATATAAATTCTGGGGCAATACATGACCCGTATTAATTTATTTTTGGTTCAAAGTTTATAAGCCCAAATCTACACATAACAACCTTAAAAAATATCAAGCATGCACATTTAATAGAGTTAAAACAATTCTTAAAAGAATTGCCTGCCCATTTCTTTCAATCCTACGCATCAATTTCATGAGGCACCTCTAGGAAAGACTTCATTAAGTATTGAAGATAAACAATTTCTAGAGGTTTATGAGCAATTATTTTTCACTTTTCTCCCTTTTTTTTATTGACAAGAACATGTTTAAGGGTGCATTTAGGTTAGTATACACTTTTTGACACGAGGAGACACGTTGTTTAGACGCTAGAATCTCCAGTTACTCAGTGTGATACGACCATCCTACTTGACCAGAGATAACTGTACACTTCATGACGTATAGTTCACATCACTTCTTTGGTGACAGGATGTGGTTTCTCAGTGATTCCATAGTCATTGCTCTGCCCCTCTCTTTGTTTTTCATACTTCACTCATAGAGTTAGCTAGACCGTTACTTCATGGCACAGTCTGTATCGCTTCTTTGGTGATAGGACACAGTTTCTTAGTTGGTCATAGCCATTGCTCTAACTTGAGATGTTTTCTTTTGAACCTTTTGAGGAAACCCTTGCACTGTTTATAAATAATAATTAAGTTAAAAATTTTGAACTAAAGAAGCCCCTTTGCTCTCAATTTTCAGACATTCAGAAAAATGGAATAGACAATGTGTTTTTCATGTTGTTTTAAAACTATTCCATGTACATGATACAAATCTTCAAGATGTTTAAGCTCAGATTTATAGGATTATAAACCTTAAACCATTAGATTACTAGGGGTCGGTCCATGAAGATCACGAGTCTCTAAGAAAGAGAATTAACATTTTAACTCCTCCTGAATCAGTGAACGTCCTCAAACATCTTGGATATGGAAACACTCCCACTGAAGAGTTGAGCAATAGGGACAGATTGCAGATATTTGGGAGTTCCAAATAAATTCAGATTTTATGAGATATGAGGGCCAAGATAAAGTTTGGCAGCCGATCACTCAGCATGCAAAAGACAATTTCAAGGATGTTCATGTTTATTGAGCAGATAGGAGATCTATGAGGATTTCAGAGAGATCAACTCTCATAGAGAGTGAGAGTCAAGAAGGGGGTTGATAGATGACACACTCTCCTCCTGAAAAATTGTAATACAAGACTATTTCAGTAAAAGCTCCCCCTTAGCAAATGCATGGATTTGAGGACATTTTTTTTAAAACAATGGGAATATGAGCTCAATGCAGTTCTAGAAACCTAAACTCATGGAGTGTAGTTCAAAACAAGCAATGTATGAATGATTTGAATGAGCATGGTTTAGAGTGATGTCAATGAAATCCATGATTTTCTCTGATTTTTAAATTTTTTGTTTTCTCTGGAAATGCATGAAACTAGATGCACACAATCGATTAACATTACATAGTGGAACCAAGCAAACATGCAATGTGCTTGTTGGTCGACCAAGTGAAATGGTTCGGTCGACCGAACCCAAACATGACTCTATGGTAAGTTACTCCTAAAGCAGATATGTGTATACACATGCAACGTAACTGAATCATAAAGGTTTGCAAAGCCTTAAATGTAGGATTGACCCGTGGTGCTAGGCGGAGGTATGTCCTCACGCATGGTGTGGCTTTTAGATAAGCTTAACCTACCCTTCCACCAATCACCATTTGATATACCACAAGAGTCCATGGTATGAATGCATGACATCTACACAAGCAGACTCACATATGAGAATGGTTGCATGACTCATGCAGAATCTCATATGTGCAACTCCCCCTCACTGTGATACATAGTAAGTAACTGAGTTCCCTCTGAACCTGATATACAGAATATAGTTAAACTCTCCCTTAATGTATGCATGATTTTTTTTTTGAAATGAGTTAACTGATCCCAAATGTCGAGAGGAAAAATTCACAAACATGATTATTCAAATTCAGTCATAGATTCAGCAGTACTCAAATTTTCATCAGCAAAAAATTGCAGCACCAATAATCATAACTTCTTCAACCATGTAGTTTTCAGCAACAATACTTAAAGTTTTAACAATCAAATGCAGTAGAACATAAATTTCAATTTGGAAGGATTACTTGATTTGATGACTGTTGACACCCATTTTATGACCAATAAGTTGGGTTATCTCCTTTTTCATTCTATGGGATGCTCCGAGTTATTCCCTTTCATTGAGCCTTCTTGATCAGTTTGAGGTTTATTTCATGGGTCTTGATTCCTTGGTTGGGTATGATTCTGTGATTCCTTGCGTTCAATAAAGCTTAGCAAGCTTTCCTTTTCATCTTGGATCCTTATTGTCTCTAACGGTCTATTCCAAGGGCGTTACGTTTCTCTGACGCATCAGCCTATGGCCGTTACATATTGAAGAGTCCTTACCCTCAAGGCTTCTTTCCAGTTCTTATCCTTTGGCTATCTATTGTCTCTAACGGTCTATATCAGGCGCGTTACCTCTTCTGACGCATCATCCCTTGGCCATTACATCTTGCAGAGTCCTTGAGCTTAAGGCTTTTTTTTCCGATGCTTATCCTTCTGGTTATCCATTGACTCTAAAGGTCTGTCGTGCAACCGTTATATTCCTCTAACGCATCTTCCATTGACCGTTACATCCTTCAAGAGTCCAATTGTTTAGAACTTCTCCCTGTTGATCTTATCTTCTTAAGAGATAAGGTTGTATGACGGTCTTCCTCTGGGCGTTACATTCCTGTGACGGTCTGTCGTGCAGCGGATACATCCAACAGAGAGTCCTGGCCAAGTCTGCTCCTTCTCTGCTACTCTGTGGTCGAATTGAGAGTTTGATCTTATGATTTCTCTTCCAAATCTGATCCTCAGAACCTTCTGTTTATTTTTATGGACTCTTGGGAGTCTTATCTTCAAAAGTTTGCTAAGAATCATCCTACTTTCTTGCTGGATTATCCTCTGCTCGATCAGAGAGTTTGAGGGTCTATAAATAGAGCCCTTAACTTCATGGCCTGAAGAGGAGAAATTTGGAGTTTGCGTCGAAGTGCTGCCGCGTTCTGGAGTCACATCTAACCAAGTGGAGTTGATTTCCACGTCCATCTGCATCTCAGTCAAGGGAGTACTTTGGTTTCAAGTGTTTAAGTTCAATCATTGGCATATTTGTGTTTTCCTTCCTCCTTTTCATCAAAGCATTGTCGCACTTCTCCTCTCACGTTCTTCCACTTGTTTCAATCATTTAAATATCCTTCCTATGTTTTAAAATGCCTAGAGGGGTTAAAAAACCAAACTTCCTCGGTATTCCCCTTTCCTTTTGCATGATATTAAGTTCATTTGATTATTGATGCTACGCTTGATTAAAGGCTAATCTGGGGCTATTTTGTTGTGTTCTACATTCTTTGGCAGGTTTACAGGGTTTATAAGGCGAGGCCCAAGCTTTCTAGCCAACTGGAAGGTTTGGAGTTTGAAGAATTCATAAGCTTGTTATGCAGACACTTTGACGGTCTTCATCAGACGCGTCAGGTTACTCTAACGGTTTATCGGGAGACCGTCACACTCCTGTGACGCGTAGGTTCTGGACCGTTACATTCAACAGAGCTGCAGTTTCCTATTGGTTTCTCTCTCCCGTGGGCGGGTGCATCATCCTCCTATTCTAAGGTATTTCTCAGGTCTTTGGCTTGTGTTTACCTTGGTGGCGATCACGTTCTTACTTAGTATTGGGCATTGGTTTTCTCTCTCTCATATCTCCTACTTCTTTTGCTTGTTCCACCCACGTGGTGTGTTTTCATTTATCCCTTGCTCCACGCTCCGGCGTGCATTTTTCTTTTCTTTCTTTAGTTTAGTTTGATTGAGATAGCATTGCCCATGCTAGAGCTTGTTATGATTGCCTAGGTTCATGGTTCACATGTTCATAGGTTGATTGAGATCGTTGTTATTTGCTCATTATATTTGTCATTCATCAACCCACAAAGAAAACAAATCAACCATTTTTTGGCGATCACAGTGGGACAACTTGTGCCAATCGTGTTTTGATCTCTGTTAAACCTGTCATCATTTCCTTGTCTTGGTTTCCCCCGGATTTCCCTTTTATTTTCTATTGTTTCTGGTTCCCTGGCTCCTCTGACAGCCTTCAGTTCCTGCGTTACACTGCTTCTGACGGTCTGTTCTTCGACCGTCACATTATTCTGATGCAGGTCCCCTAGACCGTTACATTCTCCAGATAGGTACGACTCTCGAGGTGCATTTTATTTCCGTAGTTTCTACTGTGATCTTTGTACTTGGGTGTTATCTGGTCTCCTCCCTAGTTGGTTTACATACTCATATCATTGTGTGCATAATTGTTTGTTAGATTCTAGGTTAGAAGTTGCATGCACCCCGGTGCACATAGGTTCATACATATTTTCATATATTAGATTGCATTTTCCTACCTTGGTGTGCGGACCTCTCGTCTCCATATTCCTTGGGGCCGACTAGAAAATCACACCAGGGACATCCATAAGTCTCCGCGAGCCGTGGATTCCCACACGGACGCCGGGCTGGTTGTACCCTTCCCACCCCGTGTCTAGAGTGCATAAGTGAAGGAGTGAACATTTAGAGTCAAGCCAAGCCTTACACCCCTCTCCTATTAGGAACCCATTGTTGAGAGCACATTTTAAATCAATCTACTAAAGTTCCAAAGAAAAACTCATAAAAATCTTGTGGCATCATCTTAAGCAACTTGGTTGACTTGGAGTGTCTTCGTTTCTTTTTCACTTACATCTTTGCGAGAAGTCATCTTAGTTTGGTCACTTATTGCATGATTGTTGCGTGTTGTTTGCATTTCTAAGGTTGTTCGTTGCATGTGGAGTCATCTTCATCCATTAGAAGCTTCATCACCCGGGGGCGAGTCCCTCTCCACATCCTATTTCAACCCACTCTTCGAATCTACTATGGCTTCCTTTGATCTTCCTCGGTCCCAAGAGGAGTCTCTCCCTCAGGGGCTTCTAGAGGATCCCTCTAGGGTTGTCTCGTTCAAGCCCAGGGAGGGGCCCATTCTTCCCTCATCTTCCATCCCTATGCAGAGTGCTCCATCCACTCAAAATCCTCCTCTTCCTTCCGCCAATTCTGTCCTTCAGATGATGGCTCAATTAGACCCGGCCCAGCTTCAGGCGGTCTATCAGGCTATGCAGGGGTCCAACTCCCCGCCTTCCCCAATTATGCAAGGCCAATCCAATCCTTTCGTTGCTCAGCATAAAGCCGATGGGCCCACTATCCAGCCCATTGATCTCACTCCAGTCCAACCTAGGACCTTCAGGTTCTCCAATCTCGAGATAGGCCAGTCTTCGGGTTCGGCCCAACAAGCTTTTGATAAAGGTAACACCATGGTTCCTCCTTCTTTCCGGTCGGATCATCATATCTCAGGCCCAGCTATGCCACATATTCTAGTTAGCCCGAATGATTTCATGTACCATCAGCAAGGGGCAACCCAGGTTCCTACCAATATGAGTCTTCCTTCAAATCAGTATCCTTCCTATGGGCCGCCTCCTCCATCTGCTTACCCTTCCATTCCTCAAAACTCATCGTTCACTGTCCCTGCTCCCTCTCGAGAGCAGGAGTTTCTTGATAAATAGGCCACCATGCAGCAGCAACTTGACTTCCTTCAAAAGCGGGTTGGCCCTCAATCTTTGGCAGATGTTCCAGTCCCGAGTTTTCAGAACATCTGATTCCCTCCACAGTCTGAGCTCCCCAATTATAGAAAGTATGATGGGAACAACAATCCTTTTATTCATGTAAGGGACTTCTTGTACGAGTCGGTGTAGTTTCAATATGATGATCGCCTCATGGCGTATCTATTTCGCCGATCGCTAGATGGTGTCGCACTGGAATGGTTCTATTCTCTACCACTAGAAGATGCTGAGAGTTTCAAGACAGTAAAAGATAAGTTCATCCAGCAGTTCCAAGATAGAGTCGGCCCGGAATATTCATTCACAGATCTGGTGGCCGAAAAGATGAAGCATGATGAGGAATTTGCTACTTACGCAGACAGATGGAGGCAAATGGCTGCTAGGGTGCCTGGCCACATTCCGGAGGAAGAGAAGGTCAAACTACTTATTTCTAATGCCACTTCGACCTTCTGCAACATTCTAGCTATGAATGATATAGCCAACATGCATCAGCTTTATAGCCGAGCGCGCTTTATTCAGACTCAGTTCAAAGATTCCCCCATACACTCGCTCTTTGAAAATCAAAAGCCCAAGTATCATAAGAAACCTCAAGGGCCTGTTACCGAGGGGATCCAAACGAACGAGCAAGTTCAAGCCGTTGCTTTCCCTTTCCAAGCCGCACCCTTCCGCTTCCCCCAAAACCCCCGCACTCCACAGAACCCCGCTCCCCAAAACATCCAAGCCACTCCACAAAACCCTCTGCCTACCTTCACCATTCCACAAAATACCTTCGCCGCACCACAGCAACCTCCACAGCCTCCGCAATATCACAATGTCCCTCCACCCAACGGCTACAACAACAACAACAAGCGTCTGGCTCCTAAAAGGGCACAATACCCACCCTTGCCAGAAACCCTCACGGATATCTTCTCAGCTCTCATGTCAATTAATGCGATCCAGATTCCTCCGGAACGGCCCAACTGGAACCCGACCGTTGACCAGACAAAGTACTGCATGTTCCACAGGCAGCCAGGCCACACCATTGAAGGATGTTTTCAGTTCAGGGACCTAGTGTATGACCTTCATGAAGGACAGAGGATTGATTGGGCCGAGATGCACAAGGCCATTGTTGAAATCAAAGAGAAGAGAAGGCAACCGCCAAGGCAGCAAGTGCAGCAGCAACAAGCACCGCAGTCGCAGCAGCAGCCACAGCAACAGCAACCCTAGCCGGTTCAGGACTTGGGGATTCATCAGAACCCGATGCCGAACCATCCTCCCGCTCCACAGCCTCAGCCGCCGGCACCGGCTCAGGTGAATGTTGTCCAACCCCCGGCTCCTAACGTCGGGTGGTCTTTTGATGACGACGGCACCATGCCGCAGATAATGTCCCTCCACCATAATCACCGCAATTCCCTTGCTTCTTCCATCATTTTACCTACACACCCAACACCTTCACCACTTGTTCTCCCATTCATACCCGCTCCAATAAACCCGCTACCACCCGTAATTCCATCACACCCATCACCAGTTAACCCTACTACCGTCGTTACTCCGTCACCGACTTCACCCATCACTACACCCCCGCTAACCTTTCCTCAGCCCGAACCAACACCCACCATTACCACCCCGCCTTCCACTAATCCTCATCCATCATCCGCCCATCGCCACTTATTACCTCCACCAACACCACATCCTACAAAATCCTTTCTCCCACACCGCCTATTCCTCTCACCCACGCCACCGGGCCAATTATACCGTCTCCTGATGCCGTGCCGACACAAAACCTCACCCTGCGGAGCGAGCGGCTGTTCCATCAGAACTATCCCACTACTTCTAATCCCCAGTCTTCCCAATCGGCTGCCGAGCAGGAAGAAGCCGAACCTCTGCCGGGTACCCAATACGACCTGCTACACCATTTGGACAGGGTGCCCGCCAAGATATCTATTTTGGAGCTCATTAAAAGATCCACCCTTCACCAGATGCTCTCAGAAACTTTCTACAAAAGGTGATGGTTAGCGAAGACATGGCAGTCGACAGTCTACCTATGGCACCGGCAACAATTTCCAAAGGGACGGCAATCACATTTTCTGAAACCAAGCTAGCTCCTCCTGAGGCTCGGCAAATGCCGCTCTGCATTTCAATCACTTTGAATAAAGTCAATATTGACGCAACACTGGTTGATACAGGGGCATCTATTAATGTATGCCCGCTCAGTACCCTTCGAGCTTGCAACATCTCAGAGGAATTACTATGGCCAACCCCCACTACCATAGCTGCATATGACAAATCGAGGAGAGCATGTCACGGTGTGGTCACTATTTAAGCCGAGCTTGGGCCTCTCACTATGCCCGTGGAATTCTATGTGCTGGACATTGACCCTATGTTCAAGGCTATCTTGGGTCGCCCATGGATTGACACTCTTAGCACTGTACCCTCCACTGCACATCAATGCATTAAATTCCCTTTTCAAGGGAGGGTCGTCAAAGTTAAGAGCTTATCCACAGTCCAATCTGTTAAAGCTATTTCAGAAAAGGTTCTTCCCACCTTATGGCCAAGCAACCGGCCAGTTATCTCTGTGCTAGATCTAGACTTTCCTTGGGCTTATGCACCCCGCAAGCCCGTCGCTGATGCGGTTAATGTCAAGGTGAAACCCCAGATTCGAGACTCCAAGGGCTAGGACATTATACTGAAACTAGGCTACCAACCGGGGAGAGGCCTCTGTGCTCAATTACAGGGAAGGACCAAGCCCATCCCCAAGGGAAGAAAAATGAACAGGAGAGGTCTCCGCTACCGAGAGACTGCATTATCTATGATGGGAGACTCTGGGCCACTCACCTGGGACTACCGTCAACATTTTGTCAGAGGGCCTCTTCAGCCAGGCACATTGAGCCCACAGCCAGTTCTGCCAGAAAGGAAAGGTTCAGTTTGTCCAGTTGCCAGTCCCCCTCTACCACCAAAAAGGCCAGTTGATGACATGTTTGACTATAGTCAGGCCTTTGAAAGATTATTCCATGAAGAGGGCTGCCGACAGAAACATCAAGAGGTTCGGCTCATCCAATGGAGGCCGAAGAAGCAGCCAGTTCAGCATCCACGAGAGGAGGGGAGCTCGCCAATTGTCTTTTCTTGGTCTCCCTCCCGTCTTCAATTGATTTTCCAGCAGCGGGAACTTATACCCTGTCATCCTCCGATCATGGTCAATCCATCTTTCAATAATCCATTTGAAATTCTGTTTGTTCCCTGCGCCTGTGGGCGTTGTCCTCCTATTAATCAGTTCGATCTATTCACTCCTCCTTCCTCCACCACCCCACTCCACGAGATGTGGTTTCGATCCTCTGATCCATTTTTCGATCGCATCTTCCCCGAGTTGTTCCCCATGCAACTTCCTCCCCTTCCATCCTGTTATATGGTCTCCACTGATCTCCAAAAAAAAATGTCAAATTTGAAGCGAAGATTTCAGTGGAAGATTATGCTACCTTGTCTCCATCCTCCTCCCAGGGGCACGAGTCCCCTGCTCCTTCCTTTCCACTAGATTTTCCTTCTCCCAGGTTAGGCGTAGGGTCCGTCGAGTCTAGGGAAGTAGAGTCAGCTAGGTCTAGAGAAGTAGGGTCTTGTTCTAGCTCATCCAACCCTTCCTCCTCTGAGCCGCGCCCGCTTGCGCGTCCTCCCAAATCCGTTCCTGATAGATTCCTGCAAGATCTAGCTCAGCGGTGTCAGGCTCTTTTGAGATGTCCGGAGTTCGTTGCTACGGCAATTGTGATAGAAGAAGATGAAGAAGAAGTAGAAGGGGTGTGGAGCGACGACGGATTGGGCGTCTATGAAATCCTGGATGAAAAGGACCCAATTGATTAGAACAGCAACGTAGATGACACTGCCGATCTGTATGCGCAAGGATTAAAGAGATTCGACGAGCCATCGTCGGCAGTGGATGAACCTACGAAGGAAATAAATTTGGGAACTGAAGAAGACCCAAGGCCCATCATTATTGCCGCTAATCTCCCTCCGCAAGTAGAAGAATATTTGATTAGGGTTCTCAGGGAGTATAGCGATTCTTTCACCTGGTCTTATGAGGACATGCCAGGTCTTGACCCCTCTTCAGTGGAACACCGACTCGTGCTTAAACCAGGGGCAACGCCTGTTAAACAACGGTCGAGAAGATTTCACCCCCACATGACCTTGAGGATTAAGGAAGAGGTCGACAAGTTTTACAAGGCCAGATTCATTAGAGTTGTTCTATATCCTTAGTGGGTGGCAAACATAGTCCCTGTTATCAAGAAGGATAGAAAAGTGCGCATTTGCATCGATTTTAGGGATCTTAATAAAGCATGTCCCAAGGATGACTTCCCGCTGCCTCACATCGATGTCCTGGTCGACAACACTACCGGGTACAAAGCTTTATCATTCATGGATGGTTACTCAGGCTATAATCAAATCCGTCTCGCTCCGGAAGATCAAGAGAAAACTTCCTTCACCATGCCCTGGGGCACGTATTGTTATGTGGTTATGCTATTCGGTCTGAAGAACGCAGGTGCCACCTATCAGAGGGCGATGATGACCATTTTTCACGACATGATGCATATCTATATGGAAGCCTACGTGGATGACATCTTGGTGAAGTCAAGGACTAAAGAAGAACACCCCTCTATTCTGGCTAAGGTGCTGCAAAGAGCCCGAGAGTATAAGCTGAAAATGAATCTGAAGAAGTGTGTTTTTGGAGTCGCTTCAGGGAAGCTGCTCGGCTTTATAGTTAGCAAACGGGGATCCAGATTGATCCTAACAAAGCACAGGCCATCATGGACATGCCCCCACCGAAGAACATTACAGAACTTCAAGGACTGATTGGAAGACTGTAATTCATTAGAAGATTCATATCCCAACATTCTCAGAGGTGCCGCCCGTTTTATGAATTGCTCAAGGCGGGGGTCAAATTTGAATGGAATCAAGATTGCCAGAAGGCCTATGAGGATTTAAAGGAATATCTATCCAATCCCCCGGTTTTGCATCCTCCTGTCCCTGGGAAACCCCTAATCCTATACATCTCGGTCATTGAGGACTCCCTAGGGGCGGTCTTAGCACAAGTAGACAACGAAGGGAAAGAGCGGGTTGCTTATTACCTCTCTCGATTATTTAACCTGGCTGAGGCCAAATACACCGCTATGGAGAAGACTTGTGCCGCTTTAGTGTGGGTAGCTCAGAAACTTAAACACTATTTCCTTGCCCACCCAGTTAGATTGATCTCAAGAATGGACCCGATTCGCTATCTTTTAGAAAAGCCTGTCCTTTCTAGTAGGTTAGCTCGCTGGCAGAGCTTCCTCTCCCAGTTTGATATCACATTTGTCGTTCAGAAGGCAGTCAAAGGATATGCCATCGTTGAGCATCTTGCCCATATCCCCATCCCTCACACTGATTCTATTCAGGACGATTTCCCTGATGAGCACTTCTTTGTCATCTCTCATCATCTCTTTTGGTCTCTGCACTTTGATGGTGCGCTCAATTCTCAAGACCGAGGGATCGGCGCTGTTTTGCTCACTCCAGAGGGAGTAACGATTCCTTTTGCTTATTAAATTTGATTTCCTGCTACCAACAATATCGCTGAGTATGAAGCTCTCCTAGCTAGATTGAAGCACACCTACCTTCTAGGCGCGCGTTATTTAAATATCAAAGGAGACTCTCAGCTCATCCTGCGGCAAGTTCTGCCCACTTACCGCACTCGTGACCCCAAGCTCAAGCCTTATCAAGATTTGGTCACGCTCCTTGCTAGGCAATTCCACAAGCTGATCTATATCCATACTCCTAGGTCTCAGAACATTCTAGCCGATGCTTTAGCCTTGCTTGTTTCCTCTCTATCTTTCCCTCTCAGTCGGAGCACTGAGACTATCGTCGTTCAGAGAATGGACGCACCCTCTCTTCAGGATCCTTGGTACATCAACCTTAGGAAAACTGTAGAGGCGAGGGCTGAGAAGGAGGATCTTAAGGAAGTATCATTGATGGAACTAGAAGAGATCCTGGAGGAAGAAGAATTGCCTTGGTATCAGGAAATTGAGTTATTTTGCAAAGACGGATCGTTCCCAGAAGGGGCAAATGCCGAGCAGTGCAAGTCAATAAGGAGAGCCGCCTCAAGGTATACCATCATTGCAGGAGAACTATACAGGCGTGCTACTAATGGAATGCTCATGAGATGCTTAGATTATGAAGAAGCTTGGAAGGTGGCTGAAGCAGCCCATTCTAGTGAGTGTGGAGGTCATGTCAATGGCCAGGCTCTAGCGAAGAAAATCCTTAGGTAGGGCTACTATTGGCCCACTCTAGAGGAAGATTGCTCCCTCTACGTCTGGAGGTGTCTTAAATGCCAACTCCACGGTGATAAAATCCATGCTCCAGCTTCATCTCTCCATCCTCTTCCGCTCCTTGGCCATTCTCTATGTGGGCTTTCGATATTGTCGACCCGCTCGGTGATCCTAACTCTCAGATCAAACAGAAATCCCTTATCCTTACCGCCACTGAGTACTTCACCAAATGGGTCGAAGCAGAGGCGTACGCAGAGATCAAAGCTACAACGGTGTGTCGCTTTATCATGAAGAATATCATCTGGCGGTTCGGAGTGCCAAGCAGCAGCATCACCGACAACGGACCCCAGTTCGTTTCTCAAGAGCTCAAGGACCTATGTAAGAAGTTCAATATTGCATTGCATCATTCATCTCCATATTATCCTCAAAGCAATGGTCAAGCCGAAGCCACTAACAAAACCCTTCTTAAAATCATAATGAAAACATGTGAATCTCATAAATTTTTCGATTGGCCAGAAAGATTAGTGGAAGCTCTGTGGGCTTACCGCACCTCTGTTCGTACTCCTACGGGACAAACTCCCTATGCTCTTACCTACGGGATGGAGGCGGTACTCCCATATGAGATTTTGATCCCTTCCCTAAGGGTGCAGCTCGATAAGGAACTTAATCTCGATGAACGTCGAGAGGCATTGCTCATCCAGCTAGAACTCTTAGACGAGAAGAGGATGAACGCGGCCGATCACGTATCCGTTTATCAAAAGAGAGTTTCACGTTATTTTCAAAAGAAGGTAATTGAACGTAAATTTTAAAAAGGTGATATGGTTTTGAAACGCAAATTCATTCGGTCAGCCGGTCCTAGGTCTAAATTGTAACCTAACTGGGAAGGGCCGTTCATTGTAAAAGAGGCTTATCTAGGGAATACTTATCATTTAGTGAACGCGGAAGGTGAGGAGCTCGCTCACGCTTGGAATGGGTTGTATCTTAAGCGTTTCTTTCCTTAGAGTCCAACCACGTGCCACCCCGGTAGCGAGGTGTTCTTCCTCTTTCCACCATGAAGAGGATCCCGAATGAGGCAATCACACACTACACAACATCCCTGGTCGGGTTTTCCGTATTGTAGACACCGCTTCTCCTTGGCCATGCTTCGGGGAAAAGTCAAAGTCCCTGTCCCTTTCTTTCTTCGGCTGAATCCAGGGGCAAGAGGTGAATAAGGAGGTGATGACCAATCTAGGCACCCTGATGAGAGGAGGTCTCAAATAGGGGCAGTCCGTTATGACCTGACGCCACAAGCAAAAAGAAGAAAAGAAGAAAGCAAAGGAGCAATCTTTGTGACAAAAGGAAAAGCATTATCTCAAAGGTCTACCTACCAATATTCCAAGGCTCCAAAAGGAAAGAAAGAAAATCTAGGCATGTCAAGAGTGACAGTACAGTTCCCCGCGGCACGAATGAGCCCGGTCGTATGGATGCCTAGAGTGGACCAAGGTTCGATGACGAACATAAAGCCCCGGCACAACAGACCAAATCTCTGATGGGTTGTCTGGAGAGGAACTCAAGTCCTAAAAAATTCTATATCTGGCCTAAGCTTACCCCCGTGTTCTATTTTCCTTTTTAGGACCAAGATTAGTACCCTATGTGTGGCCCTGGTAGAGACACCGTCATGTAAGTAAGGTCTTAGTCATGGGTTGTCACTTTATTGCACGCCAACCTCGAGAACTCTCGATGTAATAAGGAGGGCTCACGTGGCTAGGGGAGGCACTGGTTTTCAAACTCCAAAAAAAAATCATATATTTCAAAATCCAAAAACAAAAAAAATCATATATTTTCAAAACCCCCAAAAAAATCAGATATTTTAAAACCCAAAAAAAACACTAGATATTTTCAAAATCTCACAAAAATTCAGATGTTTTCCAAAATTCCAAAAAGCACCATCATATGCATCACATGCATTGCATTATTTCCATTATGTCTTCCGCCTATTTAATAAGGCTCCACCCCTTGACCAAATATCAAGAAATGGTCATTCTCTAACTTGCTTTAAGGCAAGGGGTTGAGTCTAAGAACAGATCTAACTTGTTTCTTATCTAAGTGTGTGCAGAACACAGGTTCAAGCTCAGGGTGAAAACCCACAACTATGCAAGTTCAGGTCTGTAACACGCCAGCATCAGACCGCCATAGTCATGTAACGGTCCATCCTTCGACCGTCACATTCTTCAGAACGTTGGCTTTCATTCTCTCAGCAGCCTTTCTCTAACGGTCTTCATGTAGACCGTCACATCCTTCTAACGGTCTGCGTTAGACCGTTACACTCTTCAGAGTACAAACTCTCAGTTCATCCCCCTAACGGCATGTCGTAAGACCGTCACATCCTCCTAACGGCCCAATGCAAGACCGTTACACTCTCTAGTGGCTCTGTTTTCAGATCATTCTAGTCAAGTCAAGAATCTGTTAGTGCAGCGAAGAGTGATATAGAAGAGGGGGGATGAATAGATCACTCCCTAAAAATACTAATTCAAAATTAATTCAATAATTCAAATTCTCAACCTTTCAGATACAGCGAGAGGGACAGCTAAGACAATCAATAACCAAGACAGAAGATAGAAGAAAGATCGAGATCTGTTCACAGTGAAACAAAATACCAAGCAGAAGGAGAGCAACACAACAATGACATGCAAACCACAAAAGAGGCAGGCAATTTTTAGGTGGTTCGATTGCAGTCCGTAATCTACATCCACCCCTCACTCCAAACCAGAGTGAGGATTCCACTAGCTAATGCTAGAACAGCAGACTCAGTCTGCAGACAATTGCTGCCACACAGCTTGACCAGGGGAACAGCCTCCCCTCTTCCTCCACACCGGAGGGATACAACCAGTGACAACAGTCACTAGCAAACTAGAGACCGAGGTCTCTCTTCCTCCACCTAGGAGGGAACCAACAAGCGACTCCCTGTCACTTGCAAACTGGAGGATCAATCCTCCCTTCCTCTGATCACTGGAGGGTAACAATATTCGATAAGGAAGATGAAATGAAAAATGAAAACATGAAAATCAAAGCACAAAAATCCTCTCTGAAAACAAGAAACAATGTAGCTTCCGAAGAAGCAAATCTGCAAGCCACAGACACTGCTCTCTCTCTCTCAAATATATTTCTCTCAGATCTGGATGAAATGGAATTCTCTGCTCTATCTCTTTTCTGGATCGTGCAGCCTCAAAAGAATTCCTTCTGCTCTTTCTTTCACGATCAAGCTTCTACTGAAAGAAGATGCTCCATATATATAGCATATGTTGGGCGTGTGTCCTTCAGGTTCCCGCACAGAGAGCACCTCGGATCACGTGCCAGGTACCACCTCGGATGACGTGTCCAATCATCAGCTTGAAACATTCTGTAGGGGGACAAGAGGATGTATCGAGTTAGTTCAGGTATAAAGACATGAATCAGCAATGAATGTATAGAGTTAGTTCAGGTGTACAGAAATGATTTAACAGTGAATGTATAGAGTTTAGTTTGAAGCAATAAGGATGTACAGACTTGATTCAGAGAGATGAACACTAGCACATAGAGAAGTATGCACAATGACTATGGATCAAGTGTGCACGCGAGAAGACTATGTATAGACTTGATGTAAGCAGCGTGCTTTAAGAAAGCAATGTTCAGACTAGCTGTAAATGCGTGCATGACAAAAGGCAAACCAGATGTATAGACTTTAGGTAATGCATGCAATGCAACACAATGTATAGACTTAGTTGCTGTGCAACCGATGTTCAGACATGCTATGCTTGCTGTGGGGGATGTATAGACTCTACGTCTATCAAAGTATGCAGAATGGAAAAAGACGCCTCTTTCCTAGGCGTTTATTTCAGAAGTGACGCCACTATTGGTGGGCGTCAGATTTCGAGCTTAAAAGAATGTATAGACTTGATGTGGCTGTATAGACTAGCAAATGCATGAAGAAGCAAGCCAATGTATAGACACTGCTGTATGGACTCTAAGTGAACGCTGTACAGACTTGAACGTAGGTGTAGACCGCAATGTATAGACTTGCGTTCACACAACGTAGGTACAGGTGAGAATGTACAGACTTACATTCAGCAGTGTATAGACTTGAACACATGCATTATGCAATGTACAGACTTGGACGCATGCTGTGCCATGCGATGTATAGACTTCCCAGCAGCAAGGCTTTGCTATGACTGTGCAGACTTGATGAAATGAGGCATGTACAGACTTGAACTCTTGCAATTGAAGGCTGTACAGACTTGGTCGTGTATGCGAGACAAGGCAGACGCTGTACAGACTTGGTTATGCATGGCGAGACAAGGCAGGCGATGCACAGACTTGGTCGAGACGATGCATAAGACGCTGCCAGACGCTGTACAGACTTGGACGTAGGTAATGATTGTAATGTGTAGACTTAGTGTGTAGCTAAAGCAGTGAACGTAAGAAAAGGTTGGAATGTATAGACTTACATTTGATCAGCAATGTATAGACTTTACCGTGTGCATGCTATGCATGCGAAGTACGGACTTAGTGGTGCTATGTCTGCGATGTACAGACTTAGTGGCGCCTGCATTCTATGCAATGTACACACTTTGAACGACTGCATGCTATGCAATGTATAGACTTCGAGGACTGCATGCTGTGCGATGTATAGACTCTGAAGTCTTGCGTGCTGTGCAGTGTACAGACTTTGAAGAGCCTGCAGCTGTGCAATGTGCAGACTTTGAAGTGCGACCAGACAGGATGTGTAGACTAGTACAAGTGCATGAACAGATGGAGATGTATAGACATGAGAGAAAATGCATGAGTTAATCTAGAGATAAAAAAGAGTTTGATTTATAGTGTGAGACATCATCAAAACGTAGGAATGCTACAATCTCCCCCTTTTTGATGATGGCAACACTATGAATCAAACAATATGAGAGCATTAAAATATGCAATGTTAAGCGCATCATGCAGACAAACTGAGCACACATTTTGAAACACATCTCTCACTAAAGCCACTCCCCCACAACTCACTCTCAGAAATTCCCATGAGCCAGATGACCTACTTTCAGATATTGCTTTGCATAACCTCTTTCTGAAAATGCCAGATGACCAACTATCAGAAATTGCATTGCATAAACTCTCTCCCCCTTTGACATCATCAAATGAAAAAGAAGGATATATGAAAGTGCTGGAGACATGAGGAAGAAGTACAGTAACTTCTTAGTGTAGAAAGCCACGAGCAAGTCTTAAGAGAATAAGTGGAGTGCTAAACTCAAGTGTAGATTCTTGAACTCGTGTAAACTATAGAGAGCTTGAATGAAAGTAAAGTTTATCAACATACAGAGTGTATGATTTAGAGCAGGAGTTACCAAGTATGGCAGGACAAAGCTGAACTTGCAACTATCCCGGAAACCAACAAGATATCAAGTCAAGGAAGATATTCTCATGAATTGAAGACAACCAATCCATTTTATTTGATAAAGACAAGGTATTTTGTTGAGTTTTTCAAGAAGACCAATGAGTAAATTGGTAATTCACACTGTTGATATTAAGGAGACACCTTGATTAGAGGCATGAATCCCCAGTTACTCAGTGTGAGTACCTCATTACCTCCCCCCCTTTTTTTAAGGAACATAGTTAGTAATTGTGACTTTTGACATTAGGGAAACACCTTGATTAGAGGCCAGAGTCCCCAGTTACTCACTAGTTAGCCACCATTGCTCTATGATGGTCAAAATATGAATGTCATTTCTTTTCAATTTTTTTGTTACTCATTTGACACCTCATGACATAGGAAACACTTCATTTCACTGATGAGGCTCCCAATTTCTCAGTGATCAAATCAAGATTTTTGTTTGGAATGATTGAAAATAGTATCAGAGGAACTATCTCTTGAAGTGACTCTCGAAGTTTAGATTTCAACTTGTTTTGGTCAGATATCAAGTCATACAAGTTTTGGCCTGAACAGGAATCACTGACAATGTAGGAAGATATACTTTAAACAATTAATCTAGATCTCTGATAGACTACCAGAGGGAAGATTCTAGCTGGAATTTAGTAAGGCTGACTTATGGACTTAAGAGATGAGTGAGATTCTACTGTCTGAGAGAATCACACTTTTTCAGTCATGAGAACCAGCAATGACACATCTGTAGTTAATCTTTTGATCCAGTCAAAGAACTCCCCCTCTTTCACAGCTCAACCAGCTCCCCCTTAATCAAAGCATTATTGAAGGCTACACAGTTGACACACAGAACTCCCCCTCACAATAGGAACACCCTTCACTCTTAAGACAGCTTGAATTAACCTAATTCTCTTCTTAGAGTAGAAAATGTTTCACTGTCCAGAGGTTTGGTTAAGATGTCAGCAATCTGATTAGCAGTGCCTACATGAATCTGTTCAAAATTATTCTTAGACACCTCATCTCTTAAGAAATGATGCTTTATCTCAATGTGTTTGGTTCGGGAATGCAACACAGGGTTCTTGGCTAGATTGATGGCACTAGTATTATCACAATATATAGGTGTGCAACCCAGGTCGACTTGGTAGTCCTGTAGCTGGTGTTTAATTCAAATGACTTGTGTACCAGAACTCCCTGCAGCCACATATTCAGCCTCAGCAATGGAGAGGGCCACAGACTGTTGTTTCTTGGATCCCCAAGAGACTAAACACCCACTGAAAAATTCATAGTGACCACTAGTACTTTTTCGATCTAGTTTACATCCTGCATAATCTGCATATGTGTATGCAATTAAATCTAGTGAGTGTGTAGCAGGAAACCATAGACCAAGTGAGGGTGTAGCTGACAAATATCTAAAAATTCTTTTCACTGCAGCTAAGTGTGATTCAGTGGGTCTAGACTGATACCTTGCACACATTCCTACATTGAACTGTATATCAGGTCTAGAAGCTGTCAAGTAGAGTAAAGAACCAATCATACCTCGATAGAGTTTGGCATTTACTTCTTTACCTGTCTCATCTGCATCCAGTGAGGTGTTGGTACTCATAGGTGTTGTTATATGCTTCAGGTTGATCATACCAAACCTCTTGAATAGTTCCATTGTGTATTTGGTCTGGTTGATGAAGCATCCATCCTCCAATTGTTGTATCTGTAAGCCAAGAAAATACTTTAGTTCACCTACCAAACTCATCTCAAATTCAGCAGACATCATTTTAGAGAATTCAGCACATAATTCACAGCTAGTTGATCCAAACATAATGTCATCTACATATACCTGAGCTATGATGAGATCGGTATTTGTACTCTTGGTAAATAAGGTTTGATCAACTTTACCTCTCTTGTAGCCCTTGCTGATTAGAAATTCAGTCAGTCTTTCATACCAAGCTCGAGGGGCTTGCTTTAGACCATACAAGACTTTGTTTAACCTGAAAACTTGGTTAGATTGAGGAGAAAACTGAAAACCTGGGGGTTGTTCAACAAAAACTTCTTCCTTGATGATGCCATTCAAAAAGGCACTCTTCACATCCAATTGCTGGAGTTTTATGTTCTTAGAGCATGCAAATGCTAGCAATATTCTTATTGCCTCCATCATAGCAACAGGTGCATAGGATTCATCGAAGTCTACACCAAATTCCTGACAGTAGCCCTTGGCTACTAGTCTGGCCTTATTCCTGAAAATGATTCCATCTTCATTCATTTTGTTTTTAAACACCCATTTAGTTCCTATGATATTAACACTTTCTGGTCTTGGAACAAGCTCCCATATATTATTTCTTTCAAACTGACCTAATTCCTCACACATAGCATTGACCCAAGATTGATCAGCCAAGGCCTCTTCTACTGATTTGGGTTCAATTTGTGAGACCAAAGCAATTAGGTCTTAATTATTAACATTCCTAAAATGAGACCTAGTCCGAAGAGGATCTTCAGGGTTGCCTATGACTTTATCTATTGGGTGATCTTTGAGGAATCTAATGTTTGTTGAAGACTCACCTGTTTCTCTTGCCCCTTCCTGATTGGGATGATTTGTTGTACCACTTAGCTGAGTCTCCTCTCCTTCTTGGTCTTCTAGGAAGTCCCCATCATGATTGGAATCCCTGTCAATATTTTCAATGTTAACAACACCTTTCTTATCACTAAAAATAATGTGTGGGGACTCTTCAACTTTCTTGTCTGTTATATTAAAGACCCTATATGCCCTTGACACTTCAGAGTATCTTAAGAATATTCCAGGGGAGCTTTTAGGTTCAAACTTATCTATGTCTTTCTTGTCATTATTATGAATAAAGCATTTAGCTCCAAAAATTCTGAAATGAACCAAGTTTGGTTTCTTACCTTTTAGTAGCTCATAGGGTGTTTTCTTGTGAATAGGTCTTACCATGGCCCTGTTGATTATATAAGTTGCTGTATTGGCCGCCTCTGCCCAGAACCTCCTTGGTAATTGACTCTCAATCAGCATGGTTCGGGCCATCTCCACAACAATCCTATTTCTTCTCTCCACAATTCCATTCTGTTCAGGTGTCCTGGGAGAAGAAAACATGTGGGTTAGTCCCTCTTTTTCGCAAAGCTCAGAAAATATGGAGTTTTCAAATTCACCTCCATGGTCAGATTGAATTGTACAAATGCTGTATTTTCCTTCTTGTTTGGCCTTATTGAAAAACTGGTTAAACTTTTGAAAAGCATCACTTTTACTGGCTAAGAAAAAGATCCAAGAAAACCTAGAGTGGTCATCAATGATCACATAGCCAAACCTATTCCCATTAAGACTTTGAGTCCTAGTAGGACCAAATAGGTCCATATGAAGTAGTTCCATTGGTCTAGAGGACAATGGCTCAGATCTTATCTTGAAAGAATTTCTGGTCTGTTTGCCTAGAGCACAGGCATCACAGGATTTTGAAATGGAATTGAACTTGATCCTAGGCATGCCTCTAACTAAATCATGCTTGACCAATTTATTTAGAGTAGGGAAACTAGCATGGCCTAGTCGTCTATGCCATTCAAAGGCATCACTTTCAGAATCAGTAGATAAACAAAGATTAGATTCAGATTCATCATCTAAGTCTATCATGTAGACATTATTAGTCCTGTTGGCTACAAACTTAATCACATCAGAATTTATTTCAAAAATTTTGCATGATTCATTATCAAACACAACCCTGTGACCCTTGTCACATAATTGACTAATGCTAATCAGGTTGTGTTGAAGACCTTCCACAAGTAGAACTTTTTCAATGGAGTTTGCGGAAGACTTACCTACTGTGCCAACTCCAATGATTTTACCTCTGTTCTTTCCTCCAAATTTGACCAGTCCCCCAACCTTCATCTCTAACTTGCTGAACTTAGATTGGTCTCCTGTCATATGCCTGGAGCAGCCACTATCGAGGTACCACTTGTTGTCTTCAGCTGCCAGGCCGACCTACACAATTAAAAGTCAGGCAAAGTGATTTGGAACCCAAAATGAGTTGGGTCCAAAGACATTATTCAAATCTCTAATCAGATGTTTAGGAATCCAGATTTGCTTCAACATTGTTTTCTCTGGCACCTTTACTTCTGGTTTATTGAAATTTTAACCGGGGTTGTGTCCAGCTGGTCTGGGGAAGTAAGCTCTATTCCAGTCATTGGGCTTCCCATTCTGGGATATCTCCTGTGAGCTTGTTGATTAACAGATTTTTGAGAATGATAGTTGTTTCTCCAGTAGTTTCTGTTTGGACCCGTCTGTTTGTAGTAATTCCATTTTCTATCCTGATCCATTTCCTTGGTCCATTTACCATTTATATTCTGGTGAGTGGGCTTAGTGAAGTTCTTCACAAGGTTCATTCCCTTTTTAATTGGTTGACCAGCATTGTTTGGTAAATTTTCTTTTGGACGTTGAGCTCCTTGACTGCTATTTGAGCTGGATGGTATGCCCAGCTGCTCTTTTCCCTTCTCTGGGCAGAAGGTGGTGGTTTTGAATTGAAAGGGTTTCTTGTTAGTTGGGTCATAGCCTAGACCTTCCCTATTGAAGTTAACCCTTGTTCCTAGTATAGCATCTAGACTTGTTTTTCCTTGAACAAATTTTTCCAAGACCTTCTGTTTGTCTTCCAGCTCTTTTTGCAGAGACTCAGAGTTTTTTAAGAGTTCAACATTCACTTTCTTAACAGCTTCATACTTCTCTGAGGTTACTCTATTTTCTTTCAGGCTTTCTTCCATTTTCATTTTGAGTTCATTGAGCTGGGTTTGACTCTCCTGGTATTCTACCTTGTGTTTTTCATTTTCTTTTCTCAAGGATGTCATTTCTTCTAAGTCTTTCTTTAATGTCAGTCTTTCCTCACTGATTTGGGTTAGTTCTTCAATATTAGTATTGAATTTTCTCTTGAGGACCCTATGCTCTTTACTGAGAGAATTGAACTTGTCTAACAATTCACCATAAGCATCTTCCCAGTCATCAATAGAGAAATTTTCAAAGACATTTATTACCTCCTCTTCGCTATTTGCCATTAGGCAAATTCCTTCTTCATCTTCCTCCGAGGAGGTGCTTTCCGGATCTTCTTCCTCTTCGCTCCACGTGCAGACCATTGCCTGTGGCTTCTTCTTCTTCTGCACCTTTGAGCTCTTCTTCTGGAAGTAGGGACCCTTCTTCTGGAGATCTGGGCAGTCCCCTTTCATGTGTCCCTGTCTGTTGTATTGAAAACAAGTCATTCTCTTAGTATTTCTATCCTTGTTATTGCTAGACTCAACGTTCTTATTGAAGGAGTATGGCTTCTTCCTCCTAAAGGTCTTCCCCTTAGTCCTTAAAAATTTCTTGAACTGTCGAGTGAGCATTGCTTGCTCCTCCTGGTCGAGATCAGAAAAACAACCGGACTCGGGGCTACTGCTCCCGCTACTGCTATCCTTGTTGCGGGATGCCTTGAGAGCAACATTCTTTCCCTTCCTGTCACTTCCTTCATCTCCTCTTTTAAAGTTCATCTCATAGGTCATGAGGGATCCTATGAGTTCATTCACTGTCATAGTCGACAGATCCTTTGACTCCTCTATCACAATGGCCTTAGTGTGCCATGCTGGGGTTAGAGACCTAAGAATCTTCCTGACTATATCTGCCTCTGCTAGCTCTTTCCCTAGCCCCTTAAGAGTGTTCGTGATCAAAGACAATCTAGCATACATTTCTATGACATTCTCCTCTGGTTTCATCCTAAATAGTTCATACTCAGAGGTGAAGAGATTTACCTTCGAGGCTTTCACTTGAGTTGTACCTTCGTAGATTAGTTCTAGCTCATCCCACATCCGCTTGGCCGTCCTATAGGCTGATATGCGGGCGTATTCTTCTGGGTGAACAGCGCACTGGATTATGTTCAGGGCTGTCCAGTTGAGTGAAGACAACTTGACATGATCATCTGTCCATGCATCCTCATTCGGTGGCAGATCATACGGCCCTGTAGTAATTACCCTCCACAGCTTGTGGCTCTGCGCCCTGATGAACACCTCCATCCTATTTTTCCAGAAGAGATACTTATTACCATCAAAGAATGGAGGGTGACTAATGGATTGTCCCTCAGCCGTGAAGCTTCGAGGACCAGTAGGATTACCCTGACCGTTGGCCCACACGATGCCAACCTGCTCTGATACCAAATGTTAGCGCATTGAAGAGTGATATAGAAGGGGGGGATGAATAGATCACTCCCTAAAAATACTAATTCAAAATTAATTCAATAATTCGAATTCTCAACCCTTCAGATACAGCGACAGGGACAGCTAAGACAATCAATAACCAAGATAGAAGATAGAAGAAAGATCGAGATCTGTTCACAGTGAAACAAAATACCAAGTAGAAGGAGAGCAACACAACAATGACATGCAAACCACAAAAGAGGCAGGCAGTTTTTAGGTGGTTCGATTGCAGTCCGCAATCTACATCCACCCCTCACTCCAAACCAGAGTGAGGATTCCACTAGCTAATGCTAGAACAGCAGACTCAGTCTGCAGACAATTGTTGCCACACAGCTTGACCAGGGGAACAGCCTCCCCTCTTCCTCCACATCGGAGGGATACAACCAATGACAACAGTCACTAGCAAACTAGAGACCGAGGTCTCTCTTCCTCCACCCAGGAGGGAACCAACAAGCGACTCCCTGTCACTTGCAAACTGGAGGATCAATCCTCCCTTCCTCTGATCACTGGAGGGTAACAATATTCGATAAGGAAGATGAAATGAAAAATGAAAACATGAAAATCAAAGCACAAAAATCCTCTCTGAAAACAAGAAATAATGTAGCTTCCGAAGAAGCAAATCTTCAAGCCACAGACACTGCTCTCTCTCTCTCAAATATATTTCTCTCAGATCTAGATGAAATGGAATTCTCTGCTCTATCTCTTTTCTGGATCGTGCAGCCTCAAAAGAATTCCTTCTGCTCTTTCTTTCACGATCAAGCTTCTACTGAAAGAAGATGCTCCATATATATAGCATATGTTGGGCGTGTGTCCTTCAGGTTCCCGCACAGAGAGCACCTCGGATGACGTGTCCAATCATCAGCTTGAAACATTCTGTAGGAGGACAAGAGGATGTATCGAGTTAGTTCTGGTATACAGACATGATTCAGCAATGAATGTATAGAGTTAGTTCAGGTGTACAGACATGATTCAGCAGTGAATGTATAGAGTTTAGTTTGAAGCAATAAGGATGTACAGACTTGATTCATAGAGATGAACACTAGCACATAGAGAAGTATGCACAATGACTATGGATCAAGTGTGCACGCGAGAAGACTATGTATAGACTTGATGTAAGCAACGTGCTTTAAGAAAGCAATGTTCAGACTAGCTGTAAATGCGTGCATGACAAAAGGCAAACCAGATGTATAGACTTTAGGTAATGCATGCAATGCACCACAATGTATAGACTTAGTTGCTGTGCAACCGATGTTCAGACATGCTATGCTTGCTGTGGGGGATGTATAGACTCTGCGTCTATCAAAGTATGCAGAATGGAAAAAGATGCCTCTTTCCTAGGCGTTTATTTCAGAAGTGACGCCACTATTGGTGGGCGTCAGATTTCGAGCTTAAAAGAATGTATAGACTTGATGTGGCTGTTTAGACTAGCAAATGCATGAAGAAGAAAGCCAATGTATAGACACTGTTGTATGGACTCTAAGCAAACGCTACACAGACTTGAACGTAGGTGTAGACTGCAATGTATAGACTTGCGTTCACACAACGTAGGTACATGTGAGAATGTACAGACTTACATTTAGCAGTGTATAGACTTGAACACATGCATTATGCAATGTACAGACTTGGACGCATGTTGTGCCATGCGATGTATAGACTTCCCAGCAGCAAGGCTTTGCTATGAATGTGCAGACTTGATGAAATGAGGCATGTACAGACTTGAACTCTTGCTATTGAAGGCTGTACAGACTTGGTCGTGTATGCAAGACAAGGCAGACACTGTACAGACTTGGTTTTGCATGGCGAGACAAGGCAGACGCTGTACAGACTTGGTCGAGACGATGCATAAGACGCTGCCAGACGCTGTACAGACTTGGACGTAGGTAATGATTGTAATGTGTAGACTTAGTGTGTAGCTAAAGCAGCGAACGTAGGAAAAGGTTGGAATGTATAGACTTACGTTCGATCAGCAATGTATAGACTTTATAGTGTGCATGCTATGCGTGCGATGTACAGACTTAGTGGCGCTATGTCTGCGATGTACAGACTTAGTGGCGCCTGCATTCTATGCAATGTACACACTTTGAATGCCTGCATGCTATGCAATGTATAGACTTCGAGGACTGCATGCTGTGCGATGTATAGACTCTAAAGTCTTGCGTGCTGTGCAGTGTACAGACTTTGAAGAGCCTGCAGCTGTGCAATGTGTAGACTTTGAAGTGCGACCAGACAGGATGTGTAGACTAGTACAAGTGCATGAACAGATGGAGATGTATAGACATGAGAGAAAATGCATGAGTTAATCTAGAGATAAAAAAGAGTTTGATTTATAGTGTGAGACATCATCAAAACGTAGGAATGCAACAGAATCAAGAACTCATGCTTGCGCAATCAAGTCATTCCCATCACATTCAATTGGACTTAATGAAACACAAGTTTGATAAAGCTTCAATTTCATCATTGTTGAACAAGAAAATCAAGCTACATTCAAGGTCCTATTCGCAAGAGGGCGGATCTTCCCTAATTCTTTCACGTAGCCACGGCGTGTTTCATCGTTCTCTTCCACCTCCTCTTGCCACAGACGCACTTTACTGAATTCCCACATTGTCAGCGCGTTCCGAACTACTCTTTCATCCTCCTCGGTCCCCATCTTCCTAGATAGAAGGGGAGGGTAGTGTGATAGTGCAGGAATCATGGTTCGGGGTAGTCCGATCTGAAGATGGCACCGGTGCGGGTTGTAGATCGCCATTGTAGTATTTCCCACTAGCTGGAGGTCCAGGCCCTAACGCCGCGGTATTCTAAGCAAGGTGCTCCGAAGGATTCTTGGTTGCATGGTGAATTTCTCTAATGGCAAGGTGTTGAAGAAGAGGCGCCATTCATCCCGTGTTTTCTTGTTCACTGTCTTGCATTCTATCTGAGAAGGAAATCCAAAGGCGCCTCCAATAAAGAACAAAGGGTGGCTCCCGAAGATCCGACTAGCAGAAGTTATATCTTCCTTGGGTGGGAATTTTACTCTCACTCCTATCCAACACTTGAGGAATATCATGGAGCCGAATAAAGGTCCTCCTAAGCAAGTTGAGCTTAGTCCTTCATAAAGATAAGAGAGGATTGCTTGAGAGATGGACATTCCCCACCACAACCCGCTAATAATGCTAAGATTTTAGATATCTAAAAGGTGGTCGGTAGTTGTGAAAAGGAAGACTCCACATAAGCAAACCGACACCGCCTTGGCTATTGCTTCATATCTCTCCCACTTGTTTTTGCAATGAGAGACTATCCACTGAGCCATAGGTATCAAGTGGATGTGGTGCGGGCTGATCATAGTCCTCACATCCTTTGGGTTGTGAATGAAATCGCTCAAGATCAAGGATGGGTCAATAGGTTCCACCGTATAGCAAACTAGGTCTTCATCCCCCACCTTAGTCTTAGGAAGGGCTAGGTAGGTTTCTACCTCATCTAATAGGACTGTAGCTTCAAAGGAAGGGAAGATGAAAGTATGTGTTTGAGGATGTCACAATTCTATAACGGTTGAAATGCTTGGCCAATCCAAAGATAATTCCTGAAAATTCTTGCCTAAGACCAATAGAGGTTGAAGGTGCCATGCCCTAAGGATTGCTAACACTTCTAAAGGGAGTTCATTGATCATGGGAGCCACCCACTTCAGATTGGAGTAACATCTTGGACCAGGAAGAGGCTAAAAGAAGAAGAGATTATGAGAAGTTGAAGTGCAGAATTTTTGAACTTGATTGAGGATCTAGAACTCACCACTCTTTGAGCACTTGAGCTCAGATGTTTGGGGATTGATGTCAGCCTTTGCGACTCCCCATGCTCTTTCCTCGCAGCTTTAGGTCTGGTGTAGACCTTCTCCTCCATAACCATCGCTTCGAAGCTTCTCTTCATGGTGTCCCTTGCCCTTAGGAGAGGTTCTTTAGCCCTTGTAGCAGAGAAATCAGCAAAGCTACAATTTTTGGCAGAGTTCCCAGGTTTTAAAGGCTTGCTTTTGGCTCTAGAATGATAAGATTTGGGTTAGGAGACCTTATCCTAAGACTTGGAGAGTTCTAGTCGGGGTTTAGATGGTTAACCTTCGGGATTGGCCTCTCACGGCACAATCCGTCTCAGAGTATACCTCGTTCTCTGGCGGTCTATCGTGAGGCCATCACTTGGCTGTAACGCACTATGTCTGGGCCGTCACATTTCCTGTGGGTTTCTTTTGGCCCCATCTCGTTCTGTCAAGCCTAACGGTCTAACAGTAGACCGTCACATGTTGTGATGCACTGTCACTAAGCCGTCACATTTTCTGCATTCAGTTTTGATCCTTCTTCTTGCTCGATCATTCCTGACGGTCTGGTTACAGCCGTTACTTGGCTCTGACGCCCCACATCTGGACCGTCACATTTCCTGCACGCTACTTCAATCTAGCTTTGTTCAGTCGTCCCTAATGGTCTGGCTCTAGCCGTTACATCATTTTGACGCTCCCTAGTGGACCGTCACACTTTCCTGTTGATCAGTTGGCAGTCTGGCCTCTGTCATCTCTGACGGACTTTAGCTGGTGCGTTAAAGCATTCTAACGCGTCTTCTCTAGACCGTTACATTGTCTGTTGCTGAATTTGTGCTATTCCTTTCTGCCCGTGGTCCTTCATTTACACATATCCCGTTCCATTTACATGACTTCAGTCATCCCCTTTATGCCATTTTTGCGCATTTCCACATGCATTTCCATTTCATTCCATCATACATTTTATTCGCGCAATTCATGCCATATATCCACGCTTTCATTCATTCCATCCATTTCATCCATCTGCATTTCATTCACACATGCAATCATTCACATAAAACAACATAAAGAACATAAAAATAACTCTTCACTCCATTTCATTCATTCTCATTTCATTTTTTATATATAAGTCATGTACAAGTAAGAAGAAAGAACAAAATGCAAGCTCATTCGGCCGGCTTGTCTCCCGGGCCGCCATTGTCATCACCGTCCCCGGGTCTCCTCGCTGGTGGCGCTATGGAGGCACTCTCCTCCTGCTGTCCCCTCTCTGCCCTCTCGTTCCTCTGTTGGCCGGAGGAGCTGGCAAGGAAATCTGCTGTTGATCCACTCGGGGCAACGCTCCTCCGTGCCCCACTTTGAGAGGTGCTCCGCTCCGGTCCTCGGCCCATCATCCTCAATGTGCACTCCATCATCCGCAGTTCGATCTTCAACTCGAAGATCTGACGCCCTGTCTCCCGGGCCTCTGTCCGGTAGCGCTCCAAGTCCGCTGTCCCGGTCCGGAGTCTCTCCACCTCGGCTTGTGCCTGAGCCAACTCTATCCGGAGTCGCTCTGCCTCCGATCATCCTCGCTCTACCTCCGCTCGAGCGCGTTCCGCCTCGGCCGCTGCTACGGTCAGCTCTCTCGACTACATTTTGCATTATCAGGATATTAAGCATTTGCATGAATCAAAGCATTTAGGTCTAAAGAAGAATTTAGTTTCTTACCCGCTCCACAAGGGTGGCCTCCGCCTCCTCAGCCCGAGCAACCGCTCGAGCGAACTCGGCATCCCGCTCAGCTCTGCCTCCCGCAGGCTGTGATGAAGATGACGGAGCATCCGGTCCGGCTCTTTGGGCTCCCTCGGCCCACTACATTTTGAAGTCAAAGTTAGCCAGTCATCATTCGCATAATTTACATCATAAGCATGAATCATATTAAGTCTCAGGTTTTAGAATCTTACTAGAAGCTCCAGAGCGGTCTGGTACTCATCTCGCTGCTGGATGGTAGCATGGAGTAGCCCTTCGAGCCCGGCTATCCTTCCCTCAGGGTCTAGCTGCATTTAGAAATCATGGGTCAGTGCATATAGAGAGTTTTCACATAAAAGCATTCAGAGATAGGGTTTAGAAGTTCATACCGGTCGTCGGGTACCTCGGTACACCTGGTCCCCGTACCGCAGGGCGAAGGCCTTCAAATATGCCTCATCGCTCTCGGCCCGCTCCTTTACCGCTCGACCTCTCTTGTTCCAGTCATGGACGTATTTCACCTTTTGGGCGCACCAGTCCACGTTGCCGCTGATCCCCTTTGATGACTTGCCTGGGCGCTCGTCGTCTCGGCATGGGAATGTCACCTCCGACTGGTGTAGTCCCCGGGTCCGCAGGATCTGGCGGTAGTGTAGTGGCTCGATGACGTTGATGCAGTGCAACCACACGTCTCACCCACGGTATGATAGGGCTGTCTGGACCCACGGCTATCCCTCGGTACTCTTGTCCCGGTACGGGGTCCACCTCACCTGAAAATCATGTTAGTTTGTCAGCATATAGAAGCATACAACATTCAGAAGCATTTAGAAAGCATTTAGAGTTCTGGGCTTACCGCTGTATGCGGGAAGGAATCCAGCTCGTCCTGGATCACCCGGGTCAATCGAGTGATCGACCCTGAGTCCCTCGCAACTACCCATCGCCTCGCGATCGGGATCCACTCATGGTGGAGTAATGTGCCTCTCCTTATCCCTGGGAGGTATATGAAGCTCCAGATCTACATTTAGAAGCAAATGTTAGTCAATTGCATTTCATAATCATATAGAAAGCATTTAAGTCAAGTTTACCTATAGGAAAGGCGAGAAGCCGCCCAGCATCGTCTGCCGGTCCGTCGTGCTGAGCGACTCGAACAGGAAGGCCAGGACTGCCGCCCCCCATGCGTACTTCCCGACTCTGCCTAAGTCCTTGAGCAATGGCAGTAGTCTGCAACTGATCACGTCCGCTCGAGTCGCGAACAGCAGCTTCCCGAACAGTAGCATGAGGAACCGTCTCAGGATGCGGTCTCCCTCCAGTCCTGCTTCTGCCACCACACGTGGGCGCACCTGCTCTATCACTCGCCTGAGGTGCTCCTCGGGTAGCTCTCCCACTGCAATAGCAGCTCCTCTTAGTCCCAAACTCTCCTGCAATCTCGATCTCGAAAGCTGGGACAAGGTTCGGCCCGGTCTGATCAAATCCAAGCCCAGCAACTCCTGGGCGAACTCCCTGTAGGTCTCGTAAGTCCACCCGGTCACTGTTGCTCCATGGACCCTCAATCTCATAATTCTCACTATGTCTTCTAGTGTGGGAATCATGTGGCCCCAAGGGAAGATGAATGCTCTGCTGATCGGGTCCCACCGCTCGTGCAATGCATATAGCAGCGGAGTGTCCATTCTGATCACCTCGATGCTCAGCACCTCGGAAAATCCCATTGCTGCGAGTCGCTCTCTTTGGTAGTTGGGCAGTGCCTGGTAAACCGCCCGGATCTGCAGCCATGATATTCTTGTTCGTCTCTTCCCCTGCATTCATTTAGAGCATAAGTTAGTCAATTACATCATAGAATCATTGCATAACATTCATATAATGAAAACAAACTAAAAATTGAATAACTAAAAAACCCCAAAAAAATAGTTCTGATCTCTGGTGATTGTGACGGCCCTGGACTGGGGCGTCACACGGCTCTAACGCACCA
Organism: Amorphophallus konjac; assembly: GCA_022559845.1. Lineage (NCBI taxonomy): Eukaryota > Viridiplantae > Streptophyta > Magnoliopsida > Alismatales > Araceae > Amorphophallus > Amorphophallus konjac. The sequence goes on from CM040125.1 coordinate 320,356,386, forward strand.
GGGGTGGTGCGTTAGGCTCGTGACGGTCGCTTGTAGGACCGTCACACTCTCTACTAAAGGGCGTTATCCCCTTTTGTTTCCCTTGGCTTCTCACTTTGGCCAAATGGCCTACATGTGTTCCTAATGGGTTCGTAGACCCATTTTCTACCCCCCATTCGTCCATGCATGCACTTAAAAACTCATAAAAATTAAAAATTGAAAATTAGGGTGAGTGGGCTTACCTCTCGGTCTTGGCCTCTTTTCCTCTTTTTTTTTGTGCTTTGGGTTCTCCTTCATCTAGGGGAGCTTCCCCTTGATCCTCCTCAGTCGATGGAGCCTCTTCTTCCGCCGTTGGCTCCCTCGCCGTCGTTTCTTCTTCCACGGGCGGTGGGATCACCTCTCGTTCTATCCGATGGTGGAGGCGGCGGATGGCCTTCCTCTTCATCCCCTTTTCCCTTCTCTTCGGTGGCTGTGGGGCCTCGTCGCCGGCCATCCTCGTCGGTGGTCACCGGTGGTCGCTTCGGTGGTCTGGGGTTTCTTTTGGGGGTGTTTAGGGCTTGAATGAATGCTTGAATGAGGCTTGTGACCGTTCGGTTTATTTTTTTTTAGACGCTCAGGAAATGTGACGGTCTATCGCCAGACCGTTACAGTCTCTGACGCGTCTATCCTAGACCGTTAGGTCCGTTTGAATTGTGCGTTGAAGAATGTGAACCGCCAAAGCTCTAACGGCCCAGGTTTGAACCGTCAGAGTGGTGTGATGCACCCAGTCTAGACCGTCACAGTTTGAAGATTTCTTGATGGAGAAAGTGGTCTATTTGATGCTTGAATGGTTACATTTTCTTCCATGGTGTATATTATTAATGCTTTTCATGCGTACAAATGATTATGCCTCGTTTCATGATTATGTTAATTGTCATTGGCTAAACCTTTTGCTCGTGAAGGAAGTTATGAATATCATGCTTTGCAGTTCGTCAGGCAGGTAAGTCAGGTACAGTATCTTGAATTCCTTATCCCTTAATGCATTACTATATGTTATCTATGATATGTCATCTTGAGAACCGACTGGTCATTCATGTGTTCTGGGATCTGATGTTCCCCTTAAACAAAAATGATGATGATCTAAGTGCACATGTTTAATCGTTGGATAGGCCGTTAGGTTGGAAAAGTTTGGGGATGATGGTTCTATCTTGCACGCCGTGGTTGCAGATGGTGTCCTGACCCTGATTTCTCCGGTATAGCAATATTATTCTCGAGTATCTTGTTATTTTATCTTTCTTTGCATTCGTTTTAATGATTTCTTTATTTTATCCCAGCATGCATCATACGCATCTTTGAGCATTCATGAGCCTTCATCTGTCAAGGTGTCTCAGTGATGGTGAATAGTTGTGTTCTTGATCTCGAATCAGGAGAGTCATTCTACTCTGAATTATAAGGTTTCCTTCAATCTGTTCGCTTGATTTGGTCAGCTGAAGATTCCTGTCTGGAGTTTAGTCAATCGTCTCTTTCCTTTCAGTTGCCTCCGGTGGCTAGCCGTGTTTTCCTTTCCTTAGTTGTTAGTTCCTCCAGACATGCGTCATTTGGTTGGCTATTTCCTTGTGATTAGTTTGAGGTTTTCCAGAAAATTCATGTCGCTTGTTGGATGAGAACGGGTGTCGTTTGCCTTAACGCCCGCTTTTCAGTCTGCTCCGCTTCACTTCCGCTTCATCTCCCTGTTCCATTTCACTTTCGCTTCACCTTCGCTCGCTCCCCTACAAAGAGGACGTTAAGGAGGGGCATCTATTGACACCCATTTTATGACCAATAAGTTGGGTTATCTCCTTGTTCATTCTATGTGATGCTCCGAGTTATTCCCTTTCATTGAGCCTTCTTGATCAGTTGGAGGTTTATTTCATGGGTCTTGATTCCTTGGTTGGGTATGATTCTGTGATTTCTTGCGTTCGATAAAGCTTAGCAAGCTTTCCTTTTCATCTTGGATCCTTATTGTCTCTAACGGTCTATTCCAGGGGCATTACGTTTCTCTGACGCATCAGCCTATGGCCGTTACATATTGAAGAGTCCTTACCCTCAAGGCTTCTTTCCAGTTCTTATCCTTTGGCTATCTATTGTCTCTAACGGTCTATATCAGGCGCGTTACCTCTTCTGACGCATCATCCCTTGGCCGTTACATCTTGCAGAGTCCTTGAGCTTAAGGCTTTTTTTTTCCAATGCTTATCCTTCTTGTTATCGTTGACTCTGACGGTCTGTCGTGCAACTGTTATATTCCTCTAACGCATCTTCCATTGACCGTTACATCCTTCAAGAGTCCAATTGTTTAGAACTTCTCCCCGTTGATCTTATCTTCTTAAGAGATAAGGTTGTGTGACGGTCTTCCTCTGGGCGTTACATTCCTGTGACGGTCTGTCGTGCAGCCGTTACATCCAACAAAGAGTCCTAGCCAAGTCTGCTCCTCTGCTACTCCGTGGTCGAATTGAGAGTTTGATATTGTGATTTCTCTTCCAAATCTGATCCTCAAAACCTTCTGTTTGTTTCTATGGACTCTTGGGAGTCTTATCTTCAAGAGTTTCTAAGAATCATCCTACTTTCTTGCTGGATTATCCTCTGCTCGACCGGAGAGTTTGAGGGTCTATAAATAGAACCCTTAACTTCATGGCCTGAAGAGGAGAAATCTGGAGTTTGCGTCGAAGTGCTGCCGCGTTCTGGAGTCACATCCAACCAAGAGGAGTTGATTTCCACGTCCATCTGCATCTCAGTCAAGGGAGTACTTTGGTTTGAAGTGTTTAAGTTTAATCATTGGCATATTTGTGTTCTCCTTCCTCCTTTTCATCAAAGGATTGTCCCACTTCTCCTCTCATGTTCTTCCACTTGTTTCAATCATCTAAATATCCTTCCTATGTTTTAAAACGCCCAGAGGGGTTAAAAAACCAAACTTCCTTGGTATTCCCCTTTCCTTTTGCATGATATTAAGTTCATTTGATTATTGATGCTACGCTTGATTAAAGGCTAATCTGGGGCTATTTTGTTGTGTTCTACGTTCTTTGGCAGGTTTACAAGGGTTCATAAGGCGAGGCCCAAGCTTTCTAGCCGGCTGGAAGGTTTGGAGTTTGAAGAATTTACAAGCTTGATCTGTAGACACTCTGACGGTCTTCATCAGACGCGTTAGGTTACTCTAACGGTTTATCGGGAGACCGTCACACTCCTGTGACGCGTAGGTTCTGGACTGTTACATTCAATAGAGCTGCAGTTTCCTATTGGTTTCTCTCTCCCGTGGGCGGGTGCATCATCCTCCTATTCTAAGGTATTTCTCAGGTCTTTGGCTTGTGTTTACCTTGGTGGCGATCACGTTCTTCCTTAGTATTGGGCATTGGTTTTCTCTCTCTCATATCTCCTACTTCTTTTGCTTGTTCCACCCACGCGGTGTGTTTTCATTTATCCCTTGCTCCACGCTCCGACGTGCATTTTTATTTTCTTTCTTTAGTTTAGTTTGATTGAGATAGCATTGCCCATGCTAGAGCTTGTTCTGATTGCCTAGGTTCATGGTTCACATGTTCATAGGTTGATTGAGATCGTTGTTATTTGTTCATTATATTTTTCATTCATCAACCCACAAAGAAAACAAATCAACAATGACCTTATTCATGTTGTTCCTGCCAATTAAGAAAGCAAAGACTTATTGTTCAATCATAAGAAGAGTTTACATTTGTTCCCCTTTGACATGCCTTGGACAGCCATTATCGTCAAGCCACTTGTTGTGTATGGCTGCAAGGCCTAGCTACTAGGAAATTAAGCTGTAAATTTAGAAACCCAAATAGCTTTGGGTCCCTTTTGAGTATTTAACTCTTCAAGACATGACAGTATGCCTTTCGGTATCCACAGCCGCCTTGCTTGGTTTGGATTCTCATTAGGCCTGCACGAAGACTTCTCAGAAACAGTAGTAAAAACATTAGAATGGTTCACAAATTTTTGCTTCTTTACAAAATTCTTGTTTCTATCTTTCCAGTAAGCAGAGGGTGATTGAGACTTACCATTAACTCTGTGTTTACCTGCCCATTGAGATTGATAATATAATCCATGAGGCCCATGCGTTGACCTATGGAAGGGCATGCATCGACCTGCAGGGCTTTGTACTTTCCACTGTAGCCAAAAGTTGACTCTTGGTGATGCATAAGTCGACTTACCCAAGAGTTTTGCAGGAAACTCATTCTGCTTGGTGGTGCAGAAGGCGACTTTAGAGGATGTCTAAGTCGACTTCCATGTTGCAAGAGTTCTGTGAAGTTTTTGTTGCTGCCCAAAGTCGACTTATGAGGGTACAGAAGTCGATTTCTCTGGTTCCAGGCATTTTTGTCTCTTGTGTAATGGTTTCTGATTAGATTGTTTGCCTGATTTGGTGGAGTTGGATTGTTCTTCTTGGTGTTTTGAGTGAAATGAGACTGGGTTTTGATTTTCCTACACCATCTAGACTCGGCTCTTGCCGCCTTTGTTTCTCTTGAATTTTAGCTATTTTTAACTTGCTTGTTTGTTTCAAAGGTTTCCCGTTTGGTTCCTTGTCATTTGATTTCATAGTAGATTGGTTCTTTGTTGAAGTGCCAGCCTCAGCCAATTTTTCTGAACCATACATGTTTACAAGAGGCCTTTTCTTCCCTAAGTCTTGTTCGGCCACGAATGTGGTTGTTTTTAACTAAAATTCTTTCTTGGCCGTTGGATTGTAGCCAAACCCTTCTTTTTGAAAATTCACTCTAGATCCTAGCATGGCATCTAGATTATCTTTTCCTTTGGTGAGTTTTTCAAGAGAATCCTGCTTTTCATTCAATTCTTGTTTCAATTTTTCAACTTCTCTTTACAATTCATCATTAACACCCATGATTGCAGCAACCTTTATAGTGGCCAGATTAGTTTCCTTTCCAAAATTCTGCAATTCCATCTTCAAGCCATCAATTATATTGTTCAGATTTTCATTTTCTTTCACAAATTTCTCAAGTGAGTTTTGCTTATCCTTCAATTCTTCTTGAAGCTTATCAATTTCATTTTGCAACTGACAGTTAACCCCTTTGATGGCATCATGTTTTTCCATAGCTAGTTTGGTTCCTTTTTCAGACTCTTGCATTTTCAGTTTGAGTTCATCAATCAAATTTATTAAGCCCTCATTTTCTTCTTTCAGTTCATTTGATTCACCTTCTTGCATCTTCATTTTAAGATTATCAATTTCATCTCTCAAGTTTTCATTTTCATTTTCCAATTCTTTTAATTCAGATTTGACATTCTCTAGATCACAGACATTTTTCTTCATGTTTGATATTTCAAGTTCCAAACAAGCATTCTTTTCACTCAATGCATTGTCATTCATAAGAGAGTTTATCTTCTTCTTTAATGACTTATTTTTCTTATGATACTCATCATATTTATCAAGCAGTTCAAGATATGCATCTTCCCAATCACTAATGGTGAAATGATTAAATGGAGAAGATACCTCATCATCTTCATGGTCTCCTCTTGCCATGAGACAGATCTCCCCATCACTCTCATCAGAGGTGGCCTCCTCCTCTTCATCTTCCTCTTCATCACTCCAAGTGCTTATCATAGCCTTTGGCTTCGTTCTTTTCCACTTGGAGTTGACCTTCTTTGCAACTTCTAGGCATTCTGGTTTGACATGGCCTGGCTTCCTACAATTGTAGCAAATGATGTCATCAGACTTTTTCTCATTTTCAGACTTAAGCTTAGAACTTTTTCTTACATGTGGCCTTCTCTTTCTAAGGCCCTTACCTTCCTTCTTCAAGAACATTCTAAATTTTCGGGTTAGCACGGCAAACTCACCTGAGTCCTCCTCAGTGCTGGATGACTCACTATCAATTGAGGACTCCTTGTTACGCTCATTAGCCTTCAGTGCTAACGGCTTCTTCTTTGATGTTTCATCCTCTTTTCTCTTCAAATTAAGCTCATAAGTCAGTAATGAACCTATCAATTCATCAACTGACATGGTAGATAAAATTTTAGAATCCTCGATCACTGTTGCATTGGTATGCCAGAAAGGAGTTAAAGATCTAAGGCTTTTCCTCACAAGTTCATTATCAGTGTACTTATTTCCTAGACCTTTTAAACTATTAGTCAACTGTGCTAGTCTAGCATACATTTTAGAGATGGATTCATGCGGTTCCATTTTAAACATTTCATAATCAGAAATTACCATATTAGCTTTAGTTTCTCTTACCTCAGAAGTGCCTTCATATAATACCTCTAGCCGGTCCCCCATTTCCTTGGCAGTGGCAATGAGGAAAACCTTGAAAATTTTGTTGGGTGAAGCGAGCATTGCATGATATTCATGGCTCCCCAGTTCAGGTTCGACTTTCTAATCTGCTCTCGCGTCCAGGTGTCTTCATCTTCGGGAATCCGATATGGCCCTCGGCTTACAACTCTCCATACTTGATGGTCCTAGGCTCTGAGAAAGTCCTGCATCCAATTTTTCCAATATGGGCAGTTAGTACCATCAAAATATGGTGGCCTTGTCACCGAATGACCCTCTGCCAAAAGTCCTTTAGCGTCCATTTCACTGATCTATCCGAGTAGTTGGACCTCTTGACTGGATAAACCCGCTCTGATACCACGTGTTGGATGTGGAATGGTGATCTAGAGGGGGGGTGAATAGATATATTCCTAATTAAAACTTGACTTATGCGAAAATTAAGTCGAACACCTAAGTGTGTATATGGTATATGCACTAAACAGATAGACGTCCCTAAGCATGCATCTACCGTCAATGCCAAGCCAACAATCACAAGGAGATAGTGAATTTTACGGTGGTTCGGTCTCTATCCAGACACCTACGTCCACCCCTTTTATTTATTACTCAAATCAAGTGAGGCTTCCCTAGTGCCGAGCACCAGAACAAGGGGATCCACACCCCTCAAAATCCGCCGATACACAGCTTAACAACCGCTGATACATAGCTTAACAACCCCTGACACACAGCTTGACTGCTGACTCACAGCTTGACTGCTGACTCACAGCTTGACTGCTGACTCACAGCTTGATACGCTAACTCAAAGCTTGCTATGCTAACTCACAGCTTGAACAAGGATATAAAATATAAACAAAATTTATGACACATAGAACAGATCAAGTTTTAGAAATGTTATCTCAATTTGCAGATGACTCGATCTGAAGATGAAGATCACCTGCTGCTTGGATTCCTCAAGTCAAGTTCTCTTCAAGGAGGACTTCTAGATCTGCTGCAACTTGAAGCTTGAGGATGAGGGTTGACGCTCGAATCTGATGCCTTCTTTAGATCTTGAACTGTAGCGCCTTCTTCTGGATCAGAAAAGTCTTCTCCAAGAGTTTTCTCCCTCTTTCTCCTTGGATGTGCCCTTTTTCTTGGCTACTTTTGGTTCTTTTTCCTTTTTCTTCTTCTTCCTCGCTGCGTGCCTTCTTTTCTGCTCTAATCCTGCCGCTCTACTGCTTGGCCCCTTGAATCTCTTTCTTTCTCTCATTTCTCTCTTGTTCTTATTTTTGCTTGCTGCTCCCGCCTCTTGTTGGTGAGTTCAAAAGACCTTGCTAAATTTTCTCTGGGTTGGTTATAGCAACAATTCAAAAACTTCCCTCTTTTAAGCATTCTGTTGGAGAAGGAATCTCATGGGCTCCGTAGGATCAGAAGGTAGTTGAGATATACTTGAAAAACCCGCCAAAAAGACCTTCATGTGCCTTAATCCTTGTGCCCTAATGGATCCAAGGATTGGGCATTAGATCTCGTACCCAAAACTGGTCCATTTTCTAGTTCGTTCAAAACCGGTTCCGGCTCAAGTCGACTTCTGGGAACTGTAAGTCGACTTGTGTGAACCTAGATAGAACTGGTTGTTCTGTCTGCAGTGCTCAAGTCGACTTCTGGGAGCCTCAAGTCAACTTGAGGAAGGCCAGTTCAGCAGACTGGTTTCTATTAGCTGTTCCGAGTTGACCTATCCTCTGAGCAAGTCGACTTGGTTTACTGTTCTTCTACCTTTTGTCTATTTTAAGCTGGAATTTGAGTCGTCTTGCTTCGTTGTTTGAGTCCTTGATTTGACTTGAGTTCCTTGACTTGCCCACATCCATGATTAAGAACTTTTGCATATTTTGATAAAAACTAACATCTCACTCAATGGCTTATAGTTTAGACATCATCAAAACCAAAGATGTACAACAAATACCATGCACTCACCTTTTACGGAAGGTCGAGAGAGGTCAAAATGCACGAGAGGTTTTCGGTAGTCAGGGTAACTGGACAGGGTGCGGGCGTGCCAGTCGATTTCTTGACAATCACCTATGGAACCAAAAGTTGAATGGGGAAGCGTCGCTAGGACGCGGCACGTGGGCACGAGGTATCGGGGGACACGTGGAGAGAAGGGAGGTTCTATGGGTGCGCGTGCACAGACGATTGTGGGGATTTGTGTGCAGGACGTATTTCCCCACCGACCGCAAGCAACCGGGGTTTATTTACATCGGATTCAATCCGAACACCTGTGTTCAGTGCTGAAGAAGAGCTTGGATATTTTTAAAGCCAAGGACAGGGGACCGATTATATCCTATAGCTGGGGGATTGGCAAACTGGGGCTCGGAAGATGGGTTGCACACTGGCACATGCGGGTAAGAAATTGGGACACGGGGTACGGGTATGCAAATTCAACTGGTGTCATACTTTATGGGTGCCATGTGGGCTTTATAGAGGGGCCGCAAGGGCCGGAATACAACTGGTGCAAGCCGCGGGACAATTTTGACACATAGGTCGGTCCTCGGGTCATTGCAGTGTAAAATAGATCATCCACGTGATTTATAAGGGCTCTCCTCAGGGAGCTAGGGGCGTGCCCGAATCACCGAGGGAGGGATAGACTGGATGGCAGAGGCAGACGCTGGCTGGCGCCTGAGGGAGGCCAGACGCGGCTCGAGATGAGCGATCGGGTACGGGTCCCAAGAGGCTGGTGTCTTTATGCTGGAGAGTGGGGGCCGATCCCGGGAATATTACTTCCGAGCCAGGGTCCGGCCATCTCGGGTCAGCGGCTGGGACGGTCGGTGGCCGACTCGGGATGAGTGGCGGGCACGTGGTCCCGTGACGGAGGCAAATACGGCAACATGGCGTACGTGTTGTTATCATAACGCACCATACGCGGGCGGACCCGAGCTACGGGTGTGTTCGTCATTATCATAATGCCTCATACGCGGTGGGGATGGACTTGAGTGAGACGGCTAGACGCCATGTGAGGGGAGTACGTGTGACATACCCTCGGCGTATACGAGCCGATCAACAAGCAACCCAACACGTGCTTATCTCCTCCCGTCCTTGCTGGAAGCCTTGGGGCTTGAGTCCTTGAGCCGAGTGCCCGCAGATGTCCGAGCGTGTATCCGTTAGCGCATATCATCCCCTTGAGCCTCTAAGGGGGTTTTATAGAGGAAGTTGAAGGGTCAGGGGGCGTTTGTGCGGACTGGATTCGAGGGGACGATCTGGTCTGCGTAAATCCCCTAAAAAAATATTTTTTTTATTTTAAGAGTGGGGGAGGGGGTTTTACACGGGCTGGAAAATGGGTTAGTTTCCCTTATAAAAAAAATCTTTTTTTGTTTCTCTGGGTTTACGCGGACCAGACGGGGGGGGGGGGGGGCGTCTGGTCGGCGTAAACCCCCCCCCCCTCTGGGGGTTTATGCGGGCTGGAAATGGGGTTTTTCCCCCAATGAAAAAAATCCTTTTTTGGGGGGGTTTACGCGGACCAGACTAGCCCCCAAGTCTAGTCCGCGTAAACCCCACTGGTACCCCCCCAGTGGGGTTTTCGGGGGCTGTAAATGGGGTTTTTCCCCATTGGCCTAAAAAAACCCGTTTTTGTATATTTGGGGCCAACGTTGACTCCGTGTGACCGCAAGAGGACAAAGGATACGAGCTTGGACAGGTTGGCTGGCCGCTTATGAGCGTGGACCGGGGAGTTGACCCTTCTGATCCCTATGCTATATCTTCGTGTGTTTCTCCAAGCGGGTACGTCGATTGACAATTGACCTTTGCACAAAGTTGGGATGGGATAGAAGTGGGACCCACGGAGCTGGGACAGAGCTGGGAGAACGGTGTGACCCCCAAGGGGAGTTCGCCCTCCCTGGGGCGCGGCCACGCCGGGTGCAAACTCCCCCCAGGGGGGTGGCCATCACATGGGGTTAGCCCGGGTAACCTCCTGTGGCTTTTTGGTCATGTCCATTGAAGAACTCGGGCCGAAGAAGTGCTGGGATTGACCCGTGGGGGTCAATTGTTTAAGGTTATTGTTGTTGCTCGCAAGGTGTTCAGAAAAATTCCAGACACACCTCGGGTTGTCGAACGGCTCGGGTAGCTGACTGGCGGGCCTTAGATTTGGCCCCGGGCTAAAGGTGAGAGCTCGCGGGAGTCTAGACAAGGCATTTTGGGCGTGTGGGTCTGGCCTCATGACGCATGCCGCATTGTAAGGCGGGTTGACAGGGCAGTCCTGGGTTGGCCCGGGAGCTGAAAGTAAACTACTCGTCGCCGCATGTCTGAGGGTCGGGCGTGGGCCCGACTTGCTGGAGAGTTTTCGTAGACTACAGGTAGTGTGTTGGGGCTGCGGGTCGGCCCCCGGCTTGCCATAGAATGGCTCGGATATGCGCACCCGTGAAGTGATCAGGAAAATTCTCGGCACACGTGCATGGGCCGCATGAGCGTGCTATGGGTCTCCAAAGCCCGTGGTTGACTGAGATGAGTCTTCCTTTGACTTTAGTGGGTTGGGGGGGTGGCATCTTGGGAGTAGATCCTAGCCTTGTTGCTGGATGCCACGTGTCGCGGCTTGTGGTCAGGGCGCCCCCGGGTTGGCCCAGGTGGCTTAGTTGAAGGCAGGTAAACCCGCAAGCTGGGTGATCGGGGGTGGCCCCAATCAACTATTGATGATAACGTTGGTCATGGTGAACTGGTTAGGACCCTTGATTGGGCCTGGTGTGTCGTAGAAAGGGCTGGGTGAACAATGCCTTGAAGGTGTTCGGGGAAATCCCCGAGCCCTCATTTCTCATTATTTTTGCTGGGAAACTATCTGGGTACAACACTCATAAAAGGAGGAAAATCCCAAAGCATAGTCAAGGCTACGTCGACCTCATGGATTCACTGCATCGACGCAACCAAGTCGGGCCAACAGTCTAGATTGAAGCAGCCAGCATGTGAAATGAGAGAGTCGACCCTCGATGTCGACCCCTCTCTATTAGTGTTCTGTCGATCCCTGATGCATCGACCCCACCAACTTAGGGCGTCGATGCAAGGCTCTCCCAAAAACAGTTATGGACGCATCCTTCAAAGGATGCGTCGACGCACCCCACTTACTGCATCGACATACAACATGCTAGCCTATAAACAGTTCAAGCGGGTCGCTGGTCGCGTCGACTCTAGCAGTTCACTCTATCGACTCCAGCCTCACCTTGGCGCCTAGCATCTCACAAGACTGGAAGTTGCGTCGACGCAAGGGACTAGGTGCGTTGATGCATATGAGGTTCTGACTGGATAAAATAAGCTTCGTCAATTCCGCAACATCTTCGACAGTCAAAGATGGAATCCTTCAAAACACGTGTTTCAAGGTCAAAAAGTGGATCCCAGAACACAGAATTGTCCTCCATCATCATGAGACAATCTGAACAACCTTTTTGGGTGAAAGATCTGTCAGATAGAGGACTTAGGAAATGTCCTTTTCATGGTGTCCTTCTTCTACAAGTCAACCAATCCCATTTGGTTCAAGAAAAGATCCCAGGAACAGAGGATCATCCTTTTTGTCACCAACCAATGACGAGGCAGATCCTACAAGGGTCCTTGATCAAAGAACCTCTATTTTATTCCCACCAATCAAATGGCAAGACTTGGGAGGGAAATCTTCTGCTCTTGCATCTATAAATCGAACGCCCCCTGCATGAAGAGAAGTTGTTACTGGGGCTGCAAGTGTGCCTGGAGAAGAGCTGAACGTGAGAGGGAAAGTAAAAGGAAGAAGAAGTAGTGCCTACTCTAATCTTCCATGAGAAAAATGTGAGAGTAAGAGAGGTGGAGAAAGAGCCGCAGCCAAGCCAGTCAACCATGTTTTCCTTGAATCACTGATTCACACCACCAGCTCGTGTGTTCTTCATTCTGCAATAGTTGCACTTGCATTTTCTTATTTTATGTTTTTTGTTTTGGATTTTCTACCACAAACTATCCTATGTATGGGGCATCATCCCCGTGTGAGTTGTGTGTCGTAGCGTGTGTGTTTATTTTTCTTGGTTCTTGTTTTTTCATTTGGGGCTTGTCCCCGTGTTCTGCGTGTTGTAGCGTGAGGACCTTGTCCTCATGCGGACTTCATCCTCGTGTGTGTATGTGTGGGCAGTGTCCCCGTGTTCTGTTGGGTTCACCAGCGTGTGTGTGTGTGTGTTTGCTTTTGGCCAAAGCGTGGAAGCCTCACCGAGTTGGTGAGGGGTGGACGTAGGCGTGCTAGGTAGCAGCCGAACCACCTTAAAACTCTGTGTTGTGGTCTGTTGTGTAATATCCATCTCTTCCACTGATAAGTGTCATATTTCATATCATAATTTGCATCACATAGATCATCTTTGAGCATTAAAAGAATAAAGTTATGCAATGAAATTATCCTAGTTTCGAGGCCATAATGATTATGTCAGAGTTGAATTTGCATAAGGGATAAATTGCATAACTTGTTTTTGGCATTTACCATGAATTTTCACAATTGCAGGAATTAGCATCCAAAGCTTGGGCGCCATTTCTTTGCCATATGAATGAGTGACTAAGATCAAGACGCCAATTAAAACAGCGCCTGTTCAGAAAGGCGCCCATTCGAAGAATCAGCGGCGTTTCGATTGGCGCCAATTCAAAGCTTGTCTTTAAAAGGAAGAATTAACAGCCAGAGTATGGACGCCATTTAGATCAGCGGCTATTTGAAAGGGTAACATTTCAAGAACTAGCGACGTGCATATGGCCGCCAATAGAAAGAAATTTATGGAAAAAAGAATTAGCGATCGTTCGAGAGGGCACCCATTCTTTTGTACGAAATAGAAAGAAAAGCGGCGAAAATAAGAAAAAAAAGGAATCAACAGCTATTTGCAAAGTCGCCAATTCTTCTATACAGAAAAGAAAGAAAATATTAAATTTAAAAATAAAGAATTAGCGGGTGGGACATGTATGTCAATTGGAAATAGCGACAGTTTAGAAAGTCGCCATTTTTTGAAATAGTGGCCACTCAGTGGACGCCATTTACAATCAGAAGCCAAGACGGAATCGGGTACCCTAAACAGACCTATCTTCCCTTGTTTGGTGCTAGAAGGACTCTTGTGATGGAAAGAGACTCAGTTCGAATGAGATTTGGAAGGAAAGTTGGATTTAAGCTTGATCTCCAAGGCCTTGTACAATTGGAACTCCCAAAACGCTATAAAACAATGTCATGAAGGATCGAACTGGAGATTTTAGCCTTTTTCTCCGCTTTCTATTCCTCTTTTTATTCTACTATCTTCAAAAACGTTGTTCATTTTTAAAAGTTCTCCAATTTCTTCTTCTTCCTCCTCCTCTAATTCTACTTCATTTTCAAGTTATAGCTTAATTTTTAAAGTTTAATTTTCACATTTTTTTCATACCTTCATTTTTCTTTGTTCTCTAGCCTTTTCATACTTTTTTGTTCTTCTTTTCATCTTAATCTTTTCAGCAAAGTTCTTCAGTTTTCAAATTTCTAGATTTTCTTCTTCTTCCTCTTATTCCAATTCTGCTTAGTTTTCAAGTTATAATTTAGTTTTTAAAGTTTAGTTTTCACATTTTTCTATAATTATGTTTTTCTCTGTTCTTCTCACTTTTTCTCCCTCTTCTGATCATTTTCTCCCTCTACTCTGTTCATGAAAGTTCTTCTTCTCTTCAATATCTTAAACTTCTTTTTCTTTGTCATCTTCTGATTCCTCTTTGTTTTAAAGCTATTTTAATTTTTCTCTTGCTCTATTTTTATTTCTATTTTACTGTTTTAGATTTTAATCTTCCTCCTCTTCTCTATCTCCCTCCTCTTCTATATTCTTTTAAATTCTCAAGGCGGAAGTTCTCTTCTTCAGTCCTCTCACAGCGCTCATCTCCAAGGCGGGGAGACCTCTTCAAAGGCTCGGCAAGGCGATTGGGCGGCATGAACCTTCTACTTTTCCGGCTCTTAATTCTTCACATTTTATTTTACTTTCATGCAAGTTGTAATTTTTATTTTCATAGACTTGTAATCTTCCCTTTAGCAATAAAAGTTAATTTTTACAATTGTTACTCTTTTCTCTCTTTCTATCTCTTCCAATCTTCTCTTCTCAACCCTCCTATATTCTTTAAGTAGATTTAATTTCAAGCAATTTTTTTTATTGCAATATTAAATTTTATTTTCAAAACTCACTCAAAAAAATCACTTTTCAAAACATAAGAGTTTTCCAACTTGCTTAAAAGAAAATTTTTCTTCTCTGTGGGATCGACCCGTATTCATCACTTTACTCTAATTAAAAATTCTTTTAGTGAGTGAGTGCGGTATATTTTTAATATTGTGGCACGGCATGTTTAACGACGAGTGTTTGTGCGCATCAATTTTTGACGCCGTTGTCGGGGAGAAATAATTTTTTATAGTTGAATATTCTTGTGTTTGATGTGTATATATGTATATTAATTTTTTTATTTTTTATTTTACAGGAGAAAGAAAAAATCAGAAAAAAAAATTCGACCTAAAAACTACAAAAGATCAACTGTCGTAGAAAACTAGAAAGCGTCGCTGAAAAATCTGAATCTGTCACCAAAGGGAGCAGAAAATCAGACAATCTGAAAATCATAAAAATTTAAGCGTCGTTAAAGGTCAGTAAGCGTAAGAATATGTTGTGTTTCGAAAATTTCTGAAAAATCTCAAAAAAATCATAAAAAATCCTAAAAATTCAAAGAAAATTTAGAAAACCTGAAACTCAAAAAAATATGATATTAGGTCTTATTTCTCAGTAGATTTACATATTGTTTGTTGTTTTAGTTGCTATTTATCTTTCATATCTACCTCTCTTTGAAAAATAATCTCTAAAAAAAATCAGAAAACAGATAACTCAAAAAAAAATCATTGTCATGATATCATGCTTTCATCATAGTTGCATCTCTTACATACATAGTTGCATTTAGTTAATTCTTTATTCATCATTTGCATCATTTGAAAAAAAATTCATTCTCTTCTTCTCTTTCTCCCTTCTTAAGGGCAATTAGGCACACCCCTCTTGGATTTGGAAGGACCCTCCAATTGAGCACTCCGTCTCATTGGACTGGAATCTCCTTTTTCAAGACCTCCATAAGTCCCTGCACCCATGGATTCCCTCACGGACGCCAGGTATGTTGTACCAAGAAAAGCCAAGGAGGTAGTTTTCCCTTAGAAGGTCAAAAAAAAAGAGTTTTGGGACCTATTGTTATTTTGGAAAATCGATGTCTAGGAAAGATGTCCAACGGCAAACGTCTTAAGCGGGTTTGTGGTTATTTAATTAGGTCCCTACGAAAGTAGGGGGAGTCTCCCACAACCTCACCTCTTACCTGATCGGTGGACCAACTTGGTAGTGGGTGCCAATTCCTCTTTTGTTAAAAAAAATCATCATGTTGCATGCATTATTCATATAGTTGTTGATTACATTGCATTGAAAAAAAATTATCAAAAGAGATTCAAAAAAAATGGTGAGAAAATTCTTACCTTTGAGTGGACTCGTAAATTCAATGAGGTGAACTTGTCGGCCCATTTGTCTTGATCCATTCCTTGGGCAATGAATCCAAACTCCTTCATCCCACCTTATTCTCAAGATCATAATCACATGTAGGTCAGATCGGCTCATTATGTGGACAATTATCCAACTTAAGCTCCACCTTTCACCCAACCTGGTCCGACCTACTACAAAAGCACATACTCTTGGTCAGCCTACAATGAAAGCCTATCACTCATGGGGGCCCAACTGCAGTCCTTTACTCAAGACCATATCCAGTCCTATCAATTCTTTCATGGGCCTTATGATTCATCTCGCACCCAAAAACAAACCTAAATTGCTCAAAGACTCTCCACACCTTCTTTTGATTCTTATTGGGGAGGACAACATAATAGTTCTTGGGATTCTTATCAAGCCCCAGCCCAAAATCCTTCGGACCAATTCTTTCAAAATTGGGCTCCATCTTCAAATAGCTTTCATGATCAAGCCCAATATGGAGGACAGACCACATCCTCTCCCCTACCTCACTATAAAGTTGATCATTATTCAACTTCTTATCCTTCGAACTCTGCTTCTCAGTCTATATATCTATCTCCTCCACGCCTAACTCTCAATAAGGAGGAGAGATTTAATCAATTGTATCAATTCATCATGCACAAAATCAATCTCTCCAAGATAATTGCTTGGCTACTCTCCAAGTGTGAATTGATAGGATGACTGGGGAGATCAAGAGGATAGAGGAAGATCAATTTCTTGGCTACTCTGGTTCTAATTCTACTGAACAAATTCTTGATGTTGACTATGATCAATTTATGATTCCCCAATATCATAACACTCAAATCACTCTTGATTTAGATCATGTGGGGCATATGGATGAGTCTTATCATGAAGTTTTTAAGGGAGTTAGCTATAGCTACGATGATAATCAAAAAGATGAGCTTGAGGAGCTGGAGCTTAATTGCCCTTATGCAGAGAGTTCTAAAAAAGTTGATGATCTCAAGTTGTGGGGTGAAGAAGAGAAAAGTAATATGATAGTCCACGATCAAATCCCATTCACTTTCCTTCTTAAATTTGAGGAGACTTTGTTCCAAGGGAAGGATGAAGAGGATGTGAGAGTGGAGGATGAATTGAGTGAGGCTATAAATGATCTCTCTTGGGTGAAGGAGGAGGCAGGTACCCTTCATAACTTTCATCTTGATTGGGCATCTTTTGATCAAGGGGAAGGTATTGATCTTTTACCTCTTCATGATTTCGGCAAATCTCATCTTGTTGAAGACATTCTACAATTAGCTGATTTATCTGATCCTATTGAGTCCTACGAGCATTGTGTTGAGGAGCATGCTTCTTTCACTCTTGATATTGCTCATCTCCTTAACATTGACCCTTTGATTAAAACTCCTCACCCTTCGATCTATTCTCACCTTACAAATATTCATGTAATTCTTAAAATTAAGGTGGTCGAAATTTTTTTGAAAGATAATAAGGTCTACATCCATGTTTTCAACACTTATAAAGACCTTAAGTTTTAAAATGAAAATTTTATAATTGAAGACATGATAATTCCTCTTCCATTCCTTAAGTGGGGATGTCATTTTGGCCTGCTTGATCTAGCATGGTTCGAAATGCTGGCCAAATCAAAAATAATGAATATTGATTTTTACTTGACCCCCACGGAAGAGAGGCTGTTGGCATATGCACTTAATAACAAAATCAATCATGCTAACAATCAACTTACCTCAAGTCCACATGCATTCTTTGATGATCTTATCTTCTCGTGGCATAAACATTGAAACTTACAAGAGGATAAGATTATGTGGTGGATTATTTTGAATGCAACTCGTTGGTTATGGAGCTTACATGCGTCTGGCTGAAGACAAAAAACTTAGCGCTTCTAGGAGACAACCCAATTTTTTGTTATTTGATGTTTTGTTCTAGTTTATTTTTCAGTGAATAGGTAAGAGCCAAGGAGATAAAGCTATCACCGTCCATATCAATCAAGGAATTTCATCCCACATATCAGGTTGTCTCTTTCCTTCTCAGTAACCTTTATTGTTACATTGTTCTGTTATTTATGTTTCTTATATATGTCATTGAGGACAATGTCATTCAAATTGGGGGGGAGAAAAAAATAATTTCATGACACATATAGTACAACCTGATTGGAGTTCTTGCATAATATCCTACATATTCTATCTTACAATCTGCATAAAAGTGAAAAGATGAAATCCCCGACTAAGTTTTCTTGATTCATGTTTGAATTGAAAGTGAATCTAGCATAGAAAAGACTAGGGAGAAGGATGATGGAAATTTTTTTTGACTTAGCCATGGAAAACTGATTTAAGAATCTCTTTGAAGTCCTTTAGCACTTCAAAAGAAAAAAATTACTTTGCACACTAATGAAACGAGCGAGACAAGCCTTCTGTTGTTTTGGTTATGATGTCTGATACTCTGCATTTCTTAGAGATGAGATATTTTTGGAAAAGTTTTCTGCCAAGTTCTATCAATCAAATAAGTGCAAAAGCACATCGGTGAAAAAAAAAAAGAACATCATGAAAAATGCCCATGATCCTAGTAACCGGGCCTGCTTCTCCTAAGGCAAGAGTTGAGGTTCGCGTCAAATAGTGAAGGGTTGTGCAGTATCATGTATGTATGAAAAGAAGAAAAAAAAGAGAAAAAAATCCCAAAAGGGACAAAGAAATAAGATAGATAAAAAGTTATTGTACTCAATGCTCAGATCTAGGAGGTGTAGAGTTGAAGGATACTTATCTAGAATGGCAAATGAGGGGTGCAATTGTCTATGCTGTGGATTTAGTATTACACTTGCACAAGTGCAGTTGAACGTTGGTCTGTATTCTTAGTCATATATCTCAATTTCTAATATAAGGCAAGTATGCAGTAATGTTTCCGGATTCCTAATCTTTAGTTGATTCTATGAAGGAAGAGTTGGATATGAAGATATAAACTTTACAAACTCTTGTTGGTCTGCATTTTAATTTAATTACATTGCTAAGGGACTAGCAATGAGTAAGTTGGGGGATGTGATAAGTGTCATATTTTATATCATAATTTACATCACACAGATCATCTTTGAGCATTAAAAGAATAAAGTTATGCAGTGAAATTATCCTAGTTTGGAGGCCATAATGATTATGTCAGAGTTGAATTTGCATAAGGGATAAATTGCATAACTTGTTTTGGCATTTACCATGAATTTTCACAATTACAGGAATTAGCGTCCAAAGCTTGGGCGCCATTTCTTTGCCATATGAATGAGTGACTAAGATCAAGACGCCAATTAAAACAGCGCCTGTTCAGAAAGGTGCCAGTTCGAAGAATCAGTGGCGTTTCGATTGATGTCAATTCAAAGACTGTCTTTAGAAGGAAGAATTAACGGCCAGAGCATGCACGTCATTTAGATCAACGGCTGTTTGAAAGGGTGCCATCTCAAGAATTAGCGGCGCGCATGTGGCCGCCAATTAAAAGAAATTTATGGAAAAAAGAATTAGCGGCCGTTCGAGAGGGCGCCCATTCTTTTGTACGAAATAGAAAGAAAAGTGACAAAAATAAGAAAAAAAGGAATCAACGGTCGTTTGCAAAGTCGTCGGTTCTTCTGTATGAAAAGGCAAGAAAATATTAAATTTGAAAATAAAGAATTAGCGGCTGGGGCATGGACGCCAATTGAAAATAGCGACAGTTTAGAAAGTTGACATTTTTTGAAATACCGGCCACTATAGTGGACGCCATTTACAATCAGAAGCCAAGACGGAATCGAGCAGCCTAAACGGAGTTATCTTCCCTTGTTTGGCGCTAGAAAGACTCTTGGGAAGGCAAGAGACTCAGTTCGAACGAGATTTGGAAGGAAAGTTAGATTCAAACTAGATCTCCAAGGCCTTGTACAATTGGAACTCCCTAAACGCTTTAAATGAATGCTCCGAAGGATCGAACCAGAGATCGTAGCCTTTTTCTCTACTTTTTGTTCCTCTTTTTATTCTACAGTCTTCATAAAAGTTGTTCGTTTTTAAAAGTTATACAATTTCATCTTGTTCTCTTCCTATAGTTCTTTTTCATTTTCAAGTTATAGCTTAATTTTTAAAGTTCAATTTTTACATTTTTTATACCTGCATTTTTCTCTGTTCTCCAGCCTTTTTCAAATTTTTCTGTTCTTCTTTTTCAGCAAAGTTCTTCATTTTCGAAGTTCTAGATTTTCTTCTTCTTCCTCTTCTTTCAACTCTGCTTAATTTTCAAGTTATAATTTAGTTTTCAAAGTTCAATTTTTACGTTTTTCTAAACTTGCATTTTTCTCTATTCTTCTCACTTTTTCTCCTTCTTATGATCATTTTCTCCCTCTATGCTCTTCATGAAAGTTTTTCCTCTCTTCAAGATCTTCAACTGCTTCTTCTTCGTCATCTTCTGATTCCTCTTTATTGTAAATCTATTTCAATTTTTCTCTTGCCCTATTTTTATTTCTGTTTTACTATTTTCTAAGATTTTAATCTTCCTCCTCGTCTCTATCTCCCTACTCTTCTATATTCTTCTAAATTCCCCAGGCAGAAGTTCTCTTCTTCAGACCTCTCGCGATGTTCGTCTCTAAGGTAGGGTGACCTCTTCAAAGGTTGGGCAAGGCGATTGGGCGGCGTCATCCTTCTACTTTTTTGGCTCTTAATTCTTCCCCTTTTCTTTTACTTTCATGCAAGTTGTAATTTTTATTTTCAAAGACTTGTAATCTTTCCTTTAGCAATAAAAGTCAATTTTTACAATTCTTACTCTTTTCTCTCTTTCTATCTCCTCCAATCTTCTCTTCTCAACCCTCCTATATTATTTAAGTAGATTTAATTTCAAGCAATTTCCTTTCATGCAATATTAAATTTTATTTTCAAAACTCACTCAAAAAATTCACTTTTCAAAACATAAGAGTTTTCCAACTTGCTTAAAAGAAAATTTTGCTTCTCCATGAGATCGACCCGTATTCATCACTTTACTCTAAATCAAAATACTTTTAGTGAGTGAGTTCGGTATATTTTTGAAATTGTGGCACGACATTTTTAACGACGAGTGTTTGTGCGCATCATCCACCACCCCTTCGCAGGTACTCTGATTTTGTCAAGTGCATTTCATATCACTTCGCTGCAACATTTCACGTACTAGTCAAGTATTGTGTTTGACTTGGTTTTGCTGTCTCATTTGTTTTGATACCTCTTCAAAGTGGGCGAAGATTGAGTGTAGGATCTATTCACCCCTCCTCTAGATCCTCTCATACCATCCAACGATTGGTATCAGAGCAGGTTCCCAAGAGATGTGGTCTAACAACCAAGGGAGATCCGATGGGAATGTGCCTCCCAGCCTCATAGCTGAAGGCCATTCCATCAATCGACCTCCACTCTTCGATGGAACAAACTATCTGTACTGGAAGAACTGAGTGGAAGCCTTTCTTCATGCCCAGGATCAATTGAATTAGCGTGTAATCAGTCGTCGCTCTTTTGCTTTACCGGAGGTGGATGATACCTGGACCCCTAACCTGGTCAAGAAGTCTGGAGAGGGGAAATCTCACCGCCTGTACGGAGAGGCCAAACGAGGTCCAAACCGGATCGAATAAGGCTCAACTCCCCCAAATGGTAGCCCTCGGGCCCACTTATTATGAACCCCAAAAATTCACTCGGTACAAGCACTTCCTAGGCGGCCTTCAGGTTGGGAAGTCAGAGCATCAGTCGATCGGTAAAGCTCCCTTAGAGCCCCTTATTCCTTGTCCCGACCCAACACTTATCCCTCGGGAGACCACTCCTGAACAAGTGCCATTCGCTCGGGCTCACTGATGGAAGCTTAATGATTTAGCTGTTGCGAATCCTTTAATGGCAGGAAGCTCAAGGGGACAAGGGAAACCAAGAGTCCGCGCGCCGTAAGGATCCCGCATGAAGGACGTAACCCCCCCTGGAACCCCTCCGCTTACAGGGATCAATTCGCTCAACCGACCACTATTTAAATAGGACATGCCCAACTCCGACAAGAGAGCTTAAGCACGCCCAAGTAAGCCTGAGCAGGAATCACTTCACCTTTTAGTGGAAAGGAGTCTCGTGCTCCCACTTTCCTCCCAATTCTCCTCTTCGCATCTGTGCTCTACTACCTGTGCTGACTTAAGCATCGGAGGGTCTTCCCCAGGGATCTATCCCTGGGCACCTCTGACTGGTTTCCCTTCTTATAGTTTATACTCCAAGGGTACGTGGTCATCTTCCTCCCCGCTCAGGAGCAGCGTGAGATCGCCCCTCTTCATTTGGCGCCGTCTGTGGGAAATGCACAAAGAGCCATCATGGTGCGAAGAAGTTCTGGTAGAGGACTACCGTCGATACGGGAAAAGCTCTGGTAACGGAGGAAGGTGCACCTTCCCTCCCCACGGAGCATTCCCCATCCGACAACCAAGCCAACGAGCTACCTCCATCGGTGGAGGGGGAACAACTTCCCGGCGGGAGCACCGACGCCCTCCAAACCCTCAACGTAAAACTGGATGTCCTCGTGGATCTCATGAGGGCCCAGGTGGCCAGGGAGGAGAAGTCGTAGCTCCCCAGGAAAATCCCCTCACGTGGAGATGCCTCCCAGCACACTACTGGAGGCCGATTCATCTTCTAGGGGCAGCGGCTCATCCGTAACGCGTTAGGAGGACCATCGCACGCCCCTCCCCCAGAGCAAGAAGCCTCCTCAACCCCGAGGAGTGAGAAGACCGGAGCACGCAAACCATTCCCAGACGTCGAGGCCCCTGAGGAGCGTCGGGGAAGCATGCAGGGCCCCCCCCTAGCCCCTCGGGACACCGACAACTGGAACTCTCTCTCTGACTGTGAGACTTCGAGAGGCGTTTTGCTTAGCAAGAGCGCGTTCTTCGTGCCTTGCAGAAGACCTCTCCTGTGGAGGACGAGGAGCGATCCTCGTTCTCCGACTACATCCTGAAGGTAGAGATATCTCCCAGAATCTCACTTCTGACCTTCAAGTCGTACGACGGCCAGGGAGACCCAGCCGACCATTACGACAGCTTTGACGCACTGATGACCTTACATGGGGCATCCAATGTGATCAAGTGCCGAGCGTTCATGACCATTCTAGTTCAGGGCGCTCAGGCTTGGTTCAGAGCCCTCGCCCCCGGCAGCATCCACAACTTCAAGCAATTCAGGTGAGTATTCAAAGAAAGCTTCACCGGCAGCGGTCCGCCCCGGTCGGTGGTGGGATTATTGGCTCTCAAATAGGAATAAGGGGAGAAGTTTAGGGCTTATATTAACCGATTCAAATCGGAAGCCCTATGCATCCCCCGCCTGGATGTGGCCTCTGCCATCACCGCCTTGACTGGGGGTACCCGCGACGTGAACCTACGGCGCGAGCTAGTGCTTCATCCCCCTACCTCCCTCGCCGAGCTAGTGACCTTGGCTCTGTGCCATGCCGAGTGCGAAGAAGTACTCAGTGCCTGCCAAGGCACAACCGGCTTGGGTCGGGAGGGGGACAAGAAGAGACCGTCCGAGCAAGGGACGGGATAAGGAAAGAGGTGGAACCAGGACGGAGATTGAAAAGATCCGCCCCGGAAGTACGAGCAGTATACCCCACTTACCGCCCCTGTCTACGAGATCTATGAAGACATCAAAGGCTCGGGTCTCCTCAACCAACCCGAGCCCATGAAGACCAAGCATCGCAATCGCCGCAAGCATTGCCTATTCCACAATGACCACGGGCATCACACCAGCGATTGCCATCAACTTCAAGATGAGATCGAGCGCCTCATCTGCCAGGGACACCTATCTCGGTATGTGTCCGGGCAAAAGGAAGATCGAGGCATCACTGAAGAGATTGATAATGCCCCCCGTGGAGTCCACATCAACGTCATCGCGGGCGAGACGACATCAGGCGGAGATAGCAGCCGAGGAAGAAAGCATCACGCCGAGCAGGCGAGCTGAGCCTCTGCTGAGGCACCTACGGCCCCGCTGGCTAGCGAACCACAGGCCCTGGTATTCTCTGACCAGGACCTGGAAGGGCTAACCAACCCGCACGACGACGCTCTCGTTATATCGGCTATAATAAACCATTGTAACGTGGACAGAATCTTAGTCGACAATGGTAGTGCCCCTGATGTATTATCTTATGAATGCTTCCTCAAAATGGGAGAGAATCCATCTAAACTCCGCCTGATCCGAACCCCCCTCTGTGGGTTCAACGGCCAGGCTACTTATCCCTAGGGAGCACTAAGTCTGCCTGTTACTATCGGCACCCCGCCCAAAACCGTTACGGTTATGGTAGACTTCATCATGATTAAGGGGATGACGGCATACAACGCCATCTTCGGCCAAGGCATTCTCAGCCGAATGAAAGCGGTGCCCTCTACCTTTCACCAAAAGATGAAGTTTCCGACCAAATATGGCATGGGGGAAGTTCGAGGTAACCAGGCATTGGCTAGATGGTGTTAATAGTCTCCGTTGACGCCACTAGGCCGGAAGGAAAAAATAAAGGGATAAAGGGAGCCGAGGAGGGACCTGCAACATCTGAGCCTGGCGGTGAGTTGTTAACGGTCTTACTAAATGGTGACCCGACCCTAGGAGTAAAGATTGGAGACGAGCTCCCACTTGAGGAACAAGAGAAATATAAAGATTTCCTTGCGCAGTACATCCGAGTATTTACATGGTCTAATAAGCACCTTCCCAGGATCCCGGGAGACGTGGTGATGCACAAGCTCAACCTCGACCTGACAGCAAAGCCAATACAATAGCGCAGGAGAAAGCACTCCCCACAGAAGCAAGCGGTCATCAAAGAGCAAATCATCAAGAGACAGAAGACTGGCCTCTTTCGCCCGGTTCTGTACCCTACATGGCTCTCCAACGTCGTCCTGGTACCAAAAGCTTCTGGGAAATGGCGGATGTGTGTGGATTCACCGATCTCAACCAGGCTACCCCGAAGGACTGCTACCCGCTGCCGAGCATCGATCAACTGGTCGATTCAACCTCTGGCAACGAGCTACTCATCTTCCTGGACGCCTACTCCGGCTACCATCAGATCAGGATGGACCCAGAGGACATCGAGAAGACCGCCTTCATCACCGACTTCGGCGTACACTGCTACACCCGGATGCCGTTCGGGTTAAAGAACGCTGGAGCAACATATCAGAGACTGATCAACCACATTTTTGAAGGACAGCTCAGTTGGAACGTCAAGGCCTATATTGATGATATGCTCGTTAAGACACCGAAGGCCAAGGACCACCTTGCCGACTTAGCCGAGACCTTCGACACTCTTCTGAAGCACAACATGAAGCTCAACCCCACCAAGTGCACCTTCAGAGTCAGATCTGAGAAGTTCCTTGGCTTTCTGGTCACTCAGCGTGGAATCGAGGCCAACCCGACAAGGCCCAGGCCATCCTGGACATGCGGCCACCCACCTGCATCAAGGACGTCCAGCGCCTTACGGGGTGCATTGCTGCCCTCAACCGTTTCCTCTCTCGGGTGGCCGAACGTTGCCTACCCTTCTTCAAATTGTTGAGGGGACCTAAAATGGCATCTGCTACGTTCCCCTGGGATGAGGAATGTCCGAAGGCGTTCGATAAACTCAAAGAATTCTTGGCCTCACCTCCGGTGCTATCCAAACCAGTCCAAGGCGAAGATCTACACCTCTACCTCTCGGTAACCCCTTCTACTGTAAGCTCGATCTTGGTCAGGAATGACGCAGGAGTCAAGAGACCCGTTTACTATGCAGCAAGGTACTTAATGAGGCCAAATAAAGGTACCCCACAACCGAGAAACTCATGCTAGCATTGGTAACCTCGGCCAAGCGCCTCCGACCCTACTTCCAAGGGCACTCCATCATCGTATTGACCGGCGAACCCCTGAAGAAGATTCTCTTTCACCCTGAAGCCTCGGGAAGCCTCGTCAAGTGGGCCATCATGCTCGGGGCCTACGATATCTCGTATCGCCCTCGCTCGGCTATTAAAGGACAGGCTCTCGCAGACTTCATCACCGAAAGCACGGTCCCAATTG
Organism: Amorphophallus konjac; assembly: GCA_022559845.1. NCBI lineage: Eukaryota > Viridiplantae > Streptophyta > Magnoliopsida > Alismatales > Araceae > Amorphophallus > Amorphophallus konjac. Next base: position 320,382,035 of record CM040125.1, read on the forward strand.
AAGAAGTACTTCCACCGGTAACCGGGCCTACCTGGGATCTGTTCATCGACGGATCCTTCAATTCAACAGGAAGCGGGGCCGACATTCTCCTCAAGTCCCCCGAAGGAGCAGAGCTACGGTACGCCCTGAAGTTCAACTTCCAGGCGTCCAATAACGCCTCCGAGTATGAAGCCGTTATCTCAGGAACCAGGATGGCTGGAAGACTGGGGGTCGAACGAGTCAGGATCCACACTGACTCCCAATTGGTCGTTAGCCAAGTCAACGGTGAATACAAAGCTCGGGAAGGACAAACGGTCAAGTATCTCCAAGCGGTCAAGAGGATGGCCCAACTTTTCGAGAGCTTTGAGGTAGTCCGAATAGCCTAGGAGAAAAACTCCCGAGCGGACGCCCTCTCTCGAGTAGCCTCCTCGCCCGACTAGTACATGATCAGTCTTCCTCGAAGAGCTCGGGCAACCGAGCATCGAATCCGGGCTTATAACTATAGACCTGGCACCCTCAAGTGACTGGCGAACCCCCTAGATATCTTGGATCTGGGATTCTCAAGAGCCCACCGATCCTTGGGAGGCTCGGAAGCTCAAGTACCAAGCTCAGCATTTCGTCATGCTAGATGGTACCTTGTATCGAAGATCCCTCTCCGGTCCCCTCCTCAAGTGCATCAGCACCGACGAAGCCAGCCGAGCGATTCAGGAAGTACATGAAGGGATCTGTGGAGCGCACCAAGGAGGAAGATCCTCACCAGGATCCTGCTACGGAAGGGTTACTGGTGGCCCACTCTCCATCGCGACTGATCGACCTACGTGCAGAAGTGTGATCGATGTCAGCGCTTTGACCACCTGATTCATCAGCCAGCTACAGAGCTCATCACCCTTGCCGAGCCGTACCCTTTCGCTTGGTGGGGGTCGACATTCTGGGGCCGTTCCCTACGGCTCAAGCTCAGAAGAAGTTTGTCATCGTTGCCATCGACTATTTCACCAAATGAATCGAGGCCGAAGCCACCACCAGGATCACTGAATCAGTCGTATGGAGTTTTGTTTGGAAATCGATCATCTGTCACTATGGTGTCCCCCGAGTGATTGTGAGCGATAACAGTCGGCAGTTTGATTCTCATTATTTCAAAGACAGATGTGCCGACCTAAACATTCGCAACCACTTCACTTCGGTAGCCCACCCTCATGCTAACGGACTGGTCGAGAATGCCAATAAGAGTATCTTAAAAGGCATCAAAACCAGGCTCGACAAAGCCAAGGGAAGCTGGCTCGAGGAATTGCCGAGCGTACTATGGTCGCACCGAACTACTCCGAGAACGACTACTGGTGAAACACCTTTTCAGCTGGTGTATGGCACGAAAGCTGTAATTCCGTTGGAGGTCAGCAATCCCTCTCTCTGAGTCGTCCACATTGAGCCTGAGGTAAACGAGCAGAAATTGTGAGAGAACCTCGACTTAGCCGATGAAATCCGAGAGAATGCAAGGATCCGAGCAACAAAATACCAACGGCGCATAACTCGATACTACAACAGCAGAGTCTGAGACAGACCCTTCCAGCCAGGAGACTTCATCCTGAGGAAGGCCGAAGCATCTCGACCACTAGAGGCGGCGGGGAAGCTGGCCCCTACCTGGGAAGGTCCCTACCGAGTGGTCGACAAGCTCGGGAAAGGTGCATATCGATTGTCCACCATGGAAGTAACACCCGTCCCTCGGACGTGGAATGCAACAAATCTTCGCAAGTTCTACTTTTGACCATTTGGCAAGCATACACATGTAAGCGAAATAGAATAATCACCATTCTTCTCTTCTTATTAAACTTTGATGTACATCAAGAAGGCCGTAGCCGATATAGTATACATGTACAAAAAATTACATCCCGTTGTACTGTAACGCGATCAGAATGCTCGACCGACCCTGTAGGTGCTCCCACGTCCAGCTAATGACTCTGCCTCGTGTAGAAACTGGCACGGATAAGAAATCGCCAGCTTCGTTGGTTTGAGAAGGCTCGGAAGAAAGGTGCCAAAGGGATTGGAAGGACAACAAAAAAGATAAATAAGTCGACCCGAAAGGTGAGGAATCTTGAGAGAGCTCCCTCCCTAGGCAACAAGATCAACGGTGGAAGGAGGGACGGGGATGACAGTGAAAGAGTGAAGCTGGACGAGCTCCATTCTCCCTCAGAAGAGCGCTGGCAGGACAAGGACAGGAAGGTGACATGCTCCGGCATGAGCCTTCCCCCAGATTGACCCCCGACTGACGAACCCTCTTCCAGATCAAAACAACAGGAGCTTCCCTCCCACTGCCATCTGCGTCATCATCTTCTGAAACTCCTTCCATGCCTGCCAAGACTTACAGCACAACACTTCACGAAAGGGAAAAATCGCCAAGAACGGCCTTAAGCGATGAAAGGAAAAGGAGACGCCTCTCGGACCTTTTATAGGCCGAAGGGGAAGCTGATCACTTTAAATGACTCTCCCCAAAATACGCTACCAAGGCTTTCCCTAAGTTGGTTACCTCATTTCCCGATATTCCCCCAGCGGGACGCGTGAAGCGGCAAGTCATTAAGGGTGATATGGAAAAATGGAAAGGTGCCAACGCCATGTCAGTTATTTGACAGATCGGCGCGCGCAAGATCAGTAGGAAATCGACGCCTTCTTCAAATGACTGTGGATACGACAGTCAAATCATACAAAAAGTAGTATGAAACAGTCAATTCAACATTCAATACTACCGCTATTATAGTTTCTAAAAAGAGCTTCACCCGGCTACATATGAAAAAGAAAGGAAAAAGAAAAGAGCTATTACATCAGGCCTCGGGCCAATCTCCTAGCTCGGCAGACAAGGCTTCTTTGGCACCAGATGATCTGCCCCCAATGTTCTCGATGACGGCCAGCCCAGACACTGACCCCACCTGTGTGGGAACTGTCTCGGTCGCGTCCCCTCCCAAGGATGCTGGAGTTGGCGGTCGCTCAGACGGAACCGAACTCACCTATTTGCTCGACGTATAGTGGGAAGAGTCAGTGGAGCCCCACTCCAAGTCATAGCGCTGACCAGAAGGAAAATCGAGCGAAGACGATTGGGCCTTTGCCTCCAAGACGGCCTGATCGTAGCCCTGGGAGAAGCCCTTCCGGAGTCCCCGTCGGTAGCCTGACTCGTAATAAGGATAGGCTGTTAATATTGGTGTGCTACAGGCCAATTTAGGGTCGGATAGGCCCAATAGATGTATGAGCTTGTTCTTTATTAATAAAGAGGTATTTGAGCGTAAATATGTGATTGTATATTATTTTATGATATCCCTAGGATATGTTGTTGTAAAGTCAACTCGAGATGGGATCTCGATCATGAGACTGACTTTACATGGACACATACCTTAAACTGTTTCTGGTTGGAGGGTAATCACTCGGGGACTTTGATTACCTATTAAACCAGTACACATGATGTGTGAGTGACCAGTCTCATGGTCATTGGTGCGGGGCACCAACACATATGTGTAGGTGTATGTCCTTGGAGAATGTATGCTAAACTGATCCGCTATTGGATCCTCAGATGGTTGATTATACCTAATGTCAACTGAAGATCCAACTGTCTCAGTAGCATCGTTGGTCCTTTGACCTGAGACATTGATCGCATCTTACACGAGGACTGGGATGGTTTAATTACTTGGCTAAGTGACTTTAACCATAAGTCATGAATTGCCGAGTCATTAACCATTTCAGGATATGTGTGAAGATCATCAATGGTCAAGAGGGGATCGCTCACTATCGGGTATATATCAGACAGTTAATGGGTCATGACACAACCATTAAATCCCTGGCCAGGGTCATGTGAGTTCGTTTAGAACAGACGTCATACACTTTAAGGAGGTCATGGTCAAATGGCACAATCATGGGGTTTGACAGAAACGATACCCTCGATCGTGCCAGACTCATAGAAGGAGCGAGGGATTATAGCGATGCGGCAACTGTATACTTACAGGTACCAGACATGCTGGTTTAAACCCGGCGTCCTCTAGGATCACGTGAATTTCCTTGGCCCAACGTGATCAAAGGTTCGGAATAAATTAAACTAATATTCGGCTCTAGTAGAAACGAATAATAAGTTTAATTTACTTCTAATTGGGAATTAGAAGTTAATGGACCTTAAACTATAGTGACTATGGGCTTAGAGGATCACACACAATGGATTCTTGGGTGACGGATTATTATTGTATAAATGTATATATTAATTCCCTTGAAATCCTTTTAGAAAGGCATATAAGAGGGGCTTAATATATATGTACAATAATGAAAAGGATATATATACGATTTTGGTCCTTATAGGTTTTTTTCAAAAGGGCCTAATCCTATATATATGCCACCTACGAGAACTCCCCTCTCCTCTTGGCTTAATCAAGCATTAACAGCAAGGGAAGAGAGGTTTTCTCTCCTCCCTTCCTCCCTCTTGCTCTCTCTCTCTCTCTAGAAGCCCTTTCTCTCTCTAAAAGGGGAAAGCTTGGGGAAGATCATGCCGGGGGGATACCGTCGTTGCGCGAGGATCCGTGTAGATCTATTCTAGAGGCCGTACTTCTATGTGGCTCGATGTTTACGAGATTCTGCATCGGGCACTGCGGACAGCGTCGTTCCGCGCAAGGTATAAATCTGTAACCCGTAGTTAGGGGTTGGGCGATTAATGCATTGATTAGAGCATGGATCAGAAAGTGAAAGGCAAATCCTGAACACTTACAGTTTTCCCTATAAACTCAGAGAGAGGCCCCCCAAAATTATCAGATGGTTCTGCCCCAGCTCAGGGTATGCCTTAAATGTTGATGGTGCTGCTAAAGGCAACCCAGGTCACTCTGAAGGTGGCGGATGTATCAGGGGCAGCAGGGGTGAATTTATACATGGGTTTTCGTATTATTATGGCATGGGGACCAACATGGTTGCAGAGGCCAGAGCACTGCTTGATGGGATGAGGATTCTGGTCAAAAGTGGGCTTCCTATAGCTGTGATTTACTCTGATTCTAAGACCCTTGTAAATTTGATTCAATCCAATAACCAGCCACCATGGAGAATATGTAAATGGTGGGACGAAATAAAGGACTTAATCACAAAAAACAACTGGAATTTGCAGCATATATACAGGGAGGGGAACTCAGTCGCTGATGCTTTAGCATCATTAGCCTGCTCCTATCGATCCAATAAGGACTTCAGGTGCTGGCAAGATCTTCCAAGAAATGTTCGTGGTTGTGCCACTGTGGATGCAGCTGGCCTCCCTAGTTGGAGGAGATAGAGATGGGTATTTGTCCTTCAGTCCTTTATCTTTGCTGTCACACATTCAGGGGTATGCCCCGAAGATTTTGTAAATATTTTTTCCACTATCAATAAAATTTAGACTGGATACTATTGGAGGACTTAGCACACATTGTGCTATCCTTCAATAGTCTCTCCTCGGTCTCGTTAAAAATAAAAAGAGCATGGATCTAGGATTCCATCAAGCTAGGTTCGGGTAAATAAATTTGTGTTATCCGCTGTGTTGCCCGAACAGTGCTGTAGGAAACCTTACAGTGGTATCAGAGCTAGGTTGACGCTCTGATCGATGTATTACCGCCGTATAGAACCATGTTTTTAGGGGCAATCTAAAATCTTCAATTGTTATTCGTAGAATTGGGTGCTGGGCATCTCTGTTCTTCCTGGATGTTGGACATCTATGCAGTAATTTTTTTTGTAAAAAAAAAAAAATTGCGCTGGGCGCACTGTGCCAGTCAGGGCGTAGTGCACCCGCCCGCGTGCGCCGGCGGGGCACACGAGGGCCGCGTGGCGGGCGCGCGGGCCTGCCACGCAACCCGCGCCGGAGGTGGCGCCCGCCACACAGGCGCCTGGCGCGCCCTCGCGCGCGGGCGCGTCCGCCAACGCGTCCCGCGTGGGCGGCCGCGCCCGCAAGGCGTTGACCGCAATTTTGTTTTATTTATTTAAATTTTTTTCCCTTTTTTGTAATTTAGTGTGCTAATTATAGTATATATTTATGATAAATATATATAAATACACATTAAATTAATCCTCTTATTATCTCAAATATTAATTATGTTATCTCAATAGAAAATTCAAATGTTATATTTTCTTTAACTTTTGAATTTAATGAGGTAAGATAATTATTATTTACTATGAGATAAAAGGGTAATAATTGAAGATAATTCTGTTAAATTCAATTTTTTGAACTTTTTATTATTAGATAATTATTAAATTCAGAATTCGAATTTCATTGAAGTTAATTGTATAAAATTCAAATATTTGAATTTGTAATTATTAGATAATTGTTAAATTGAAATTTTAAATTTTAGAAAAATGATAATTGAGAATAATTACATTATTTAAATTTACTTTGAAATAAAATTATTAGATAATTAGTTTGAATTTAAATTTAAATAATTGTCATATTTAAATTTCAATTTTAAATTTGATTATTAGATAATTAAATTTAAATTTAAATAATTATCTCAATTATCTGACTTATTTGAATTAGATTCAAATATGCATGCCCCTGTTATAAATGATGGTTCTTTACGTGATTTGCTTAATTTACCTTGCATTGGCTTACTTATGTGTTTAATTTTAGTTAATCCAATTTTGATTTTTAAAATTAAATAAAGCTAGCCTATTTTTTTTTGCACATCCTATTTTTTAATCGAAAAGTAAGGATTATTTTCAGAAATAACCCTTGATTGATTTTACATGAATGGGTTGGCAAGTGATCATGGACAAGGTTAATATAATTGATTGGGGTCTATGAACCTCCTTTCTCTCTCTGTTAAAATTCATATGTACTTCTATCTCCCTTTAAAGTTGTACTCGCCCTAAGGGCTGCTGGAATTTTATTGACATGTAATTTAAATTTTGCCGGCCTGCGTGTTGTGTAAAAATTGTAATTAATGCGGTGTCGGAGTTTGAAAGCGCAGAACACACCCGACGAGGACGATCCAGCTGCTTCAGAAGTGGGCCGGATGTCTTAGTTACATTAAGAATAAAGTCCATGATCACTTGCGATTTAATTTGTGCATTGGATGCATTTATTTTGTGCAAACTACTAGGTACGGTAAATATATTGGATATATTTATATTACCACCTAGGGTGAGATCAAGATAAAATCAAATTCCCTCGCGATTTAATTTTAGATTTAGTAAGCGTGGCTCTAGGAGTCGTCGTGGCCCTCCATCATTATGGGGTGAATGAACATCTTCATCATATGGATTTGTTGTGCTTTCCACAAGGTCCATGGGCTTGGGGGCGTGATGCAACTCCAAGGCTAGGCCTCAATGGGGTGAGGAATTGAACCCGACCTTGTTGTGCTTTCCACAAGGGTCGGATCATGAACTCATTGCCATATCGTAATGGTGGTTAGATCTATCCGAGAGTATACCTTGTTGTGCTTTCCACAAGGGGGTGATTTCTCGGGGGCCGAATATAGGGTATTGCATTAGATGCAAGTGCTTGTTGACTGCTCTTGAGATGGTGTATGGCTTGTTGTGCTTTCTACAAGGTCGTACCTCAGTCTCGTTGGGATTCCGACCCACTAGGATGATCCCGCTGATCTCCTGTTATATATATTGAGGGTTATATAGTTCGATCAAAAAATAGTGAGACTAACTAAGATAGAAAATCATATCTAAGTTAGAATTAAAACATATGCTAAGTTATCTTTTATTTCTTATCCAGATTACAATGTCGTCGTCCAACCCCCTCCGCGGCATCTTGGATACCAACAGACTGACAGGACCGAACTACTCGGATTGGCTGCATAATCTACGCATAGTCCTCACAGCCGAAAACATAGCCTACGTGTTGGACACGGTTCATTCTGAGCTAGCTCCTGATGCCGACGAGGGCTAGATGATGACTTATGCCAAATGGTCAAAAGACTCTTCCCATGCCCAATGTTACATGCTGGCCTCTATGGCTCCCGAGCTGCAGAGGTAACTTGAAAAGGATGATTATTGAAGCATACTTCTTAACCTATGCCAGCTCTTCGGGGAGCAAGGCAGGATTGAGAGGTATGATATCTCCAAGAAGCTTTTCAGGACACTGATGTCAGAGGGTGCTTCAGTACAGGCTCATGTAATGAAAATGATGGAGTGGATTGAGAGACTCAATGCACTGGGGTTCAAGTTGAATCTTGAAATGTGCATTGATCTATACTCCAGTCATTGACCGATTCTTTTTCTTCCTTCATCATAAACTTTAACATAAATAGGATTGATGCAACTCTCCCGGAGCTGCTCAACATGTTAAAGAGTGCTGAAGGGACTATGCAAAAAGATAAACCATCTTATTCTATAATGATTGTTGGCCGGGCCAGATATCCACCAAAGGTGACAAAAGGAAGGGAAAGAAGAAGGCCATGGGTAAGCAACTCGCCAAAGTTGACAAAGGGAAGGGCAAGAAGAATGAAAAAGAAGACAAGTGTTTTTGATGCAGGGAAACAGGGCATTGGAAAAGGAATTGCAAAGCAATTCTAAAGGAAGGTGCTTTTGTCATAGACCTTAATTTGTCATATATGGAATCCACATCATGGGTATTGGATACTTGATGTGCATCTCATATCTGCAACTCTGTGCAGGTGCTGGCAAATAGAAGGCGGCTGGGCAAAAAGGAGATTGAACTGAGGATGGACAATGGAGCTTTAGTTTCTGCCAAAGCTGTCGGGACTGCACGCCTCAGTTTACCTTCAGGAGTCATTCTGGAGCTGAATGACTGTTATTATGTTCCTAATATTATTAAGAACATTATTTCAATCTCTGGCTTGTATAACGTTGGATATACATTGGCTTTTAATAGCACTGGTTGCTCTATAATGAATAATGATTTGATTGTAGCCAATGGTTCATTAGTCAATGGTCTTTATGTATTAGATACACGTTCTAATGTTATGCAGGTTTCCAATGCTAATGATGTGAATTCTACATATTTATGGCATTGCAGGCTTGGTCATGTAGGTGAGAAAAGAGTCTCTCATCTACATTCAAATGGGTATTTGAATTCATTCGAATACAAGCCATTTGATACCTGTGAGTCGTGTCTCATGGGGAAGATGACCAATGCTCCCTTTAGTGGACATGGTGAGAGGGCTACTGACCTTCTCGAGCTCATACACTCGGATGTGTGTGGACCCATGTCCATGGAAGCAAAAAGGGGTCATATCTATTTCATTTCTTTTATTGATGACTTCTCAAGATATGGCTATGTGTATTTAATGAGACATAAATCACAAGCCTTTGAGAAGTTTAAGGAATATAAGAATAAAGTACAAAAATCGACTGGCAAGAGTATTAAGGCTCTTCGATCGGATCGAGGAGGTGAATACCTTAGCCATGAATTCACTTCTTATCTTAAAGACAATAGAATTATTTCTCAGTGGACTCCACCGTATACACCACAGCACAATGGTGTATCCTAAAGGAGAAACAAGACCTTGTTAGATATGGTCCGATCCATGATGTCTATGTCAGGACTTCCCTTGTCTCTCTGGGGCTATGCCTTAGAGACTGCAACCTATTTACTGAATAGGATCTCAAGTAAATATGTTCCTTCTATACCATATGAGATATGGAAAGGCAGGAAACCAAATTTTAATCACATTAAAATTTGGGGGTGTCATGCCCATGTTAAAAGGAACGATAGTGATAAACTTGAGTCTAGAACCGATAAATGTAGGTTTGTGGATATCCAAAGGAGACATTTGGATATTATTTCTATCACCCTTTTGAGTAAAGGGTCTTAGTGACTAAGAGAGCTGTATTTCTAAAAAGAGAATATCTTCTCCAGAAAGATAGTTGGAGCCAAATAGAATTGGACGAGATCCAAGAACCACAATCCGTAGACACAAACTCATTAGATGAGACTGTATCACCAAGAGAACCTGAGAGATATGTTGGACATGTCTCGGAGAGGTCCTCTAAGGTATGCATCAATGAGGATGAAGATCCTCAATCCTACCAAGAGGTGATCCGTAGTGCGGACTCCGAGAAACGGCAAGAGGTAATAGATTCAGAGATCTAGTCCATGTAAACCAATAAAGTTTTGAACTTGGTTGATGTACCCGAAGGGAAAATCCCTATCGGCTGTAAATGGATTTTCAAAAGGATGATCGGTACAAATAGACAGATTGACACATACAAGGCCAGATTAGTGGCGAAAGGGTATCGTCAAAGATAAGGTATTGACTATGACGCGACATTTTCACTTGTGGCCATGGTTAAGTCAATCAGAATCCTCCTTGCCATTGCTGCATACCTGAATTATGAGATTTGGCAAATGGATGTGAAGACAGCTTTTCTGAATGGAAATCAGTCAGAAGAGGTGTACATGGTACAGTCTGAAGGATTCACTTCCATGCTTCATCCTAATAAGGTATGCAAACTTCAGAGGTCCATTTATGGATTGAAGCAGGCATCTCGGAGCTGGAACTTAAGATTTGATGAGACTGTCAAATCTTTCAACTTCATTCAGAATGAAGATGAACCCTGTGTTTACAAGAAGGTCAGTGGGATCTCTGTGACCTTCTTGGTCCTATATGTTGATGACATCTTACTCATTGGGAATGATGTAGGGATGTTGACATCAACTAAGTCTTGGTTGTCCAAGACCTTCTCCGTGAATAATTTGGGAGAAGCATCCTATGTGCTGGGCATAAGGATCTATTGAGATAGATCTAAAAGGATGCTAGGATTATCCTAATCCATGTACATAGATACTATCCTCAAAAGGTTTAGGATGAAAAATTTCAAGAGAGGTCTCATTCCTATGAGACATGGAATTTACCTATCTAAGGGGATGAGCCCTAAAACATCTGAGGAGGTGGCACACATGAGTAAGGTACCCTATGCTTCGGCCATAGGGTCAATCATGTATGCAATGCTATGTACACGGCCTGATGTTGCCAATGCTTTGAGCATTGTCAGTAGATATCATGCAAATCTAGGCGAAGAGCACAGGTAGGCAGTAAAGGGAATCCTTAAGTACTTGCGAAGGGCTAAGGATCTTTTTCTATTTTATGGAGGAGAGGACCTACAGCTTAGAGCTTACACAGACTCTAGTTTCCAGTCAGATCTGAATGACTATAAATCCATGTATAGATTTGTATTCATGTTGAATGGAGAGGCAGTCAGTTGGAGAAGCTCCAAGCAAGATACGACTACAGACTCGACGATGGAGGTAGAATATATTGTTGCGGCTGAAGCTGCTAAGGAAGCCATCTGGATAAAGAAATTCATCTTGGAACTTGGCGTAGTTCCTGAGATATCATCTCCCATCCCATTATTTTGTGATAATAATGGGGCTATAGCCCAGACGAAGGAACCAGATCTCACCAAAGGTCGAAGCATATTCTCAGGTAATTCCACCTTATTCGGGAGATTGTTGATCGTGGAGATGTGGCGGTAGAGCGTGTACCGTCTGAAGATAACATAGTAGATCCACTGACTAAGCCTTTGACACAGATTGTATTTGAGAGCCATCGGGATAAGATGGGCCTCAAAGTTGTGGGCAATTGGCTATAGTTCAAGTGGGAGATTGTTAGTATTGGTGTGCTACATGCCAATGTAGGGTCGGGGAGGCCCAATAGATGTATGATCTTGTTCTTTATTAATAAAGTGGTATTTGAGCGTAAATATGTGATTGTATATTACTTTACGATGTCCCTAGGATATGTGGTTGTAAACTCAACTCGAGATGGGATCTCGATCATGAGACTAACTTTACATGGGCACATACCTTAAATTGTTCCTGGTTGGAGGGTAATCACTCGGGGACTTTGATTACCTATTAAACCAGTACACATGATGTGTGAGTGACCAGTCTCATGGTCATTGGTGCGGGGCACCAACACATATGTGTAGGTGTATGTCCTTGGAGGATGTACGCTGAACTGATCCGCTATTGGATCTTCAGATGGTTGATTATACCTAATGTCAACTGAAGATCCAACTGTCTCAGATCTTGCACGAGGACTGGGATGATTTAATTACTTGGCTAATTGACTTTAACCATAAGTCATGAATTGTCGAGTCATTAACTATTTCAGGATATGTGTGAAGATCATCAATGGTCAAGAGGGGATCGCTCATTGTCGGGTATATATCAGACAATTAATGGGTCATGACACTGACGCTCCATTAAATCCCTGGCCAGGGTTGTGTGAGTTCGTTTAGAACAGACGTCATACAGTTTAAAGAGGTCATGGTCAAATGACACAATCATGGGGTTTGACAGAAACTATACCCTCGATTGTGCCAGACTCATAGAAGGAGCGAGGGATTATAGCAATGCGGCAACTGTAGCCTTACAGGTACCAGACAGGCTGGTTTAAACTCGGCATCCTCTAGGATCACGCGTATTTTCTTGACCCAACGTGATCAGAGGTTCGGAATAAATTAAACTAATATTTGGCTCTAGTAGAGGCGAATAATAAGTTTAATTTACTTCCAATTGGGAATTAGAAGTTAATGGGCCTTAAACTAGAGTGACTATGGGCCTTGAGGATCACACACAATGGATTCTTGGGTGACGGATTATTATTGTATAAATGTATATATTAATTCCCTTGAAATCCTTTTAGAAAGGCATATAAGAGGGGCTTAATATATATGTACAATAATGACAAGGATATATATACGATTTTGGTCCTTATAGGTTCTTTACAAAAGGGCCTAATCCTATATATATGCCACCTACGAGAACTCCCCTCTCCTCTTGGCTTAATAAAGCATTAACAGCAAGGGAAGAGAGGTTTTCTCTCCCCCCTTCCTCCCTCTTACTCTCCCTCTCTCTCTAGAAGCCCTTTCTCTCTCTAGAAGGGGAAAGCTTGGGGAAGATTATGTCGGGAGGATACCGTCGCTACGCGAGGATCCGTGTGGATCTGTTCTAGAGGCCGTACTTCTATACGGCTCGGTGTTTGTGAGATTCTGCATCGGGCACTACGGACAGCGTCATTCCGCGTAAGGTATAAATATGTAACCCGTAGTTAGGGGTTGGGAGATTAATGCATCAATTAGAGCATGGATCTAGGATTCCATCGAGCCAGGTTCGGGTAAATAAATTTTTGTTATCCACTGCATTACCCGAACAGTGATGTAGGAAACCTTACAAAGGCCACCTGTTGGAGAGCTGCCTAGTAAGCCTCTGAGCACTTATGTTGCTCGAGTGCTTCCTTCCCAGCCAGCTCCGCCTTCCTCTCGAGCTCAGCTATCTGCTGCTCGGACTCGGACAACCTTCTCTCGATCTCGGACAACCTTCGCTCGACCTCGGTCCGCGAATCCTCGACCGCCCGAACTCGATCCTCAAGCCCCTCTCGGTCGGCCCTCCATTGGTCGTCATGCTCGACCTGGTTTCTATGCTCCGACTCCAGGAGCTCACTCTTCTGGTCGACCATGCGACGAGCCTGGGCCAGCTACTCTGCCAAAGACCGAGCCTCCGCTTGACTCGACTGCGCCAACGCTCGGAGCGGAGTGATCTCTCGACGAAGGTCTTCAAGATCGACGGTCAGATGCTCGACCTTCCGATCAAACGCACCGCGGGCCCACGAAAGAGTCTCCCGCTCGGACTCCACCCGAGCGTACACATCAACCGCTTCAGCTCCTAGCTGGGCCAAAATCAGCCCTCCCTCCATAATATGATCCAACAGCGAAGAGGGGGGACCCTTTTAGACTTTTTCCTGCAAGTCTCGAGAAGCTAAAGAATGACACGCCCGGTACAGAGAATCCCGGACACTGAAGGTGCTCGTAGAAGGAGGGGAAGCTCTCACCGGAGCGGCCGGGACCGGGGCATCTCCCTCGGGCAATCCCATCCCAGGGGCCCCACCGGTCAGCTCGACGTGAGCACCCCCACTGCGTACCTCCCCAGTTTCGGTCAGCTGTGATCGAGTTGCCTCCTCCTGCGACCCTCCAGCCTCGACCTACTGGGGATTGACCCCCTCATCTAGTGGCCCCTCTGCCACGCTCGGCGCCTCAGCATCGGCAGTAATCCCTCCTTCATCGGCCCCCTCTTGCTCAGTAGAGGGGAGAGCCGAAAAGGAATCTCCACCAGATGCACGGACGACCTCCTCCTTCCTCGCCCGTTTCTTCTCAGTAGACTGAGCCTGCATCGAAGACCATAGCAGCTTGGCAATGGGATCCTTGCGCTTGATCCCCCAGTGCTCAGAGGCATCGTCCTGAGCCGCCCACTTGCCCTTATCCCAGGCACGGGACGAACCCTCCAAAACTTGAAGGTCATCCGGAGCTGGCGTCTCGTCTAAGACGATGATCTCCAACTCGGCCGACGGTGCCTCCTCCTCAACCGCTCGCCTCATGTCTGAACCACAGAAAGCAGACTAAGAGGAGGAAGATCCCAACTCCGCAAGAAGGAAGACCAAGTTTCTGAACCCCTTACCTATCGGCAACAGCACTCGAGCGAGAAAGCCCTCAATGTTGGAAGAAGTCACCAGATCAGTAGTCTCCCGGTGATTCTGCTGAAGGATAGTAGCCTCCTCTTCCACCTCCGGAGAGAACACAGTCTGCTTCGGAGGAATGTTCGAGTGGAAATTGGGCACTGTCGGGAAATTCCAAGCTACGCCAACTGCCAACGGGCCCACCCAGAAATAATGGGTCTTCCACCCTTTGTGAGAAGAATCCTTCCCAGAGAGGGACACGCAGCTCCTCCCCCGCCTCGCCTGAATATAGAAGAAGTCTCTCCCCACATGAGCATCCTCTTTCAACTCAAAGAAGTAATGGAAAAGTTTCTGCGAGGCGCGCACCCCACACTAGCCGCAAAGGAAAATGAAGGAGAAGATGAAGGTATAAGAGTTGGAGACCAGCTGGACAGGAGCCAGTCGGTAGAACCGAAGCAACTCGGCAACAAAGGGATGAAGGGGCAGACGAAAGCCACACTTCCAAGCCAGAAGAAAAGAGTAAAAGAGACCAGAACGGGTGGACATGCTAGACTCATGAGGCTCAGGCGCCAGGAACTGGAACCACCAAGGTAACCCGTAGCGACTCTCCAGCCACTTCATCTCCGCCTTCCCCAGCTCGCAGCAGGACGGCTCCGGCGACGTCAAGAAAACTCTAGGGGTCCGTTCTCTCTGCCGCCCCTCAGCCTCAGAGTGATGGTCCGCCATGAGACAGAGAGAAGAAGAAGGGGAAAGCTCTAAGCCAGAGAACTTCAGAGAAGAAAGGGAGCTTACGAATCACCGCCTCAGGAAGCTCTCCTCGCTTCGACGGCTACAACGATTCTCTGCTCCTCTGAAACTACTCTCACAGAGCGGGAGCCTCCCTCAGATATAAAAACAAAGAGAGGCAAAACCCTAAAACCCCGGAGATAAAGGGACGTAAAACGCGCAATGCCTAAAAACCCTGACGGGAGGCGGCGCGGCGTCCGATCTCCCGAGGAGGGGCCTTCTCTTACTCATCATAATAGGCGTATTTTCAAGGTGAGCTACGTCATGTGGCCCCTACCAGAGAGATATCTTTACCCAACCAGTGCCACAGATAGTCCAGCCCAATTTCTACTCATCCGAGCCTAATCTTGGCTCGGGAGTAGGAGGGGGACAAGTGGAGAGGGGAAATCTCACCGCCCGTACGGAGAGGCCAAACGAGGTCCAAACCGGACCGAACAAGGCTCAACTCCTCAAAGTGGCAGCCCTCGGTCCCACTTATTATGAAGCCCAAAAATTCACTCGGTACAAGCGCTTCCTAGGCAGCCTTCGGGTTGGGAAGTCCGAGCATCAGTCGATCGGGAAAGCTCCCTTAGAGCCCCCTATTCCTTGTCCTGACCCAACACTTATCCCTCAGGAGACCACTCTTGAACAAGTGCCATTCGCTCAGGCTCACTGATGAAAGTGTAGTGATTCAGCCGTTGCGAATCCTTTAATGGCTGGAAGCTCAAGGGGACAAGGGAAGCCAAGAGTCCGCGCGCCGTAAGGAACCAGCATGAAGGACGTAACCCCCCTGGAACCCCTCCGCTTATAGGGATCAATTCGCTCAACTGGCCACTATTTAAACAGGACATGCCTAACTGCGACAAGAGAGCTTAAGCAAGCTTAAGCATGCCCAAGTAAGCCTGAGCAGGAACCACTTCACCTTTTGGTGGAGAGGAGTCTCGCCCTCCCACTTTCCTCCCAATTCTCCTCTTCGCATCTGTGCTCTACTACCTGTGCTGACTTAAGCATCAGAGGGTCTTCCCCGGGGATCTATCCTTGGGCACCTCTGACAGGTTTCCCTTCTTATAGTTTATACTTCAAGGGTACGTGGTCATCTTCCTCCCCGCTCAAGAGCAGCGCAAGATCGCCCCTCTTCAAAGTCCACAACTAATTAAAGCACAATGAACATAATGTAGTGTGCTATCCATCCCACATAATACTCAAGAGTATACACTTGCAAATCTACAAAAGAAATGTTGGATAGGCTTGAGATAATCTATGAGGGAACATGTAATGTCCTAGGTTTTTGGGACATTTTTTGGATTAGGATTCGTGCGTTTCAGATCACTTTCGGGGGTCCCGGAGCCCGTTTTGTGGTTTACGCATGTTTCTCCCTAATGAGCCTTCAGAACCCCGTAGAGGGCGAACCGTTGGATTCTCCTACTCGGGACGTTACCAATGTGTTAAGCGTGTTCCGAGGATTGGGAAAATCATTTTTCTCAAATTTTCATATTTTTAGGATTTTTTAGATTTTCTATAAATAACCCCCTTTTCTTTTCTCTTTTTCCTTTCTTCTTCTTTTTCTCTTCTCCCTCCTTCTTCCCGTGAGAGCACCACGTCCCCAACCGTTGCGGCTCTCCCCCATCCGAGCGACCGCGGCTTCCTCTCTCTCTGGCTGCAGATGGCTAACCGAGGCGGGCGTGGTAGCGACGACGGCGGCGTGGTGATCGTGGCGGTAGCATTCTCCCGGTGTGGGCGTGGTGTTCGGGGTTTGAACGTGATTTGGAGATCGATAGTGGTTCGGAGGATCTAAGCTTCTTTACGGTAGAGGGACGGATCCTTGCCCTCTTTCCTGCTTTCCCCGCGATTTCTAGGCTGAGGAGAGGTCGAGAGGGACTTTTTTCATGCCGGGATGAGGAAATCCATGTTTGGGGTTTGAGCGCCGGATCTAAGATTTTCAGAGGTTTTTGACCGATCTATGGGTTTAGAATCATGCTAGGAGGGTTGGGGATGAATTCCCCTTTTGTTTCCCCATCATTGGGGAATGATTGGGGCATGGATTGGGTTTTTTTGCCATTCTCGCCGGTTTCGTGCTCTGGTTGGGGTTGCGGTCTTACCAGAGACCGCAACCTTCATTTGGCGGTCCAAAGGAGGCCGCCAAGCATTTTTAAATGTCGGTTGGGCTTAGCGGTCCGCCTGGGATCGCCAAGCTCGAGTTGCGGTCTTGCGACCGACCGCTACCCCTGGGGTAGCGGTCAGTCGATGACCATTTTCGGGTCTGGTCAACGCACCTCGGGGTCTGGGTTTTTGACCGTTGGGGTAGCCCTACCTGGTGGCAGTCTGGTAATGGCCGTTTCTGGGTGGTTGCGGTCAGCTAATGACCGCCAGGGGGAGGGTAGTGGCCTTGCGATGGGCCGCCATTCAAACCCGTGGTTCGCCTGGTTGGCCACCTTCATGTGCTTGGCGGTCTCGAGGAGACCGCTAGTCTCTCTTTGTGGTCAGGGGTTGACCGCCTTTGTGTGCTTGGCGCTCTTGAGAAGACCGCTAGGCTCGCTTGTGCCTCCGTGTGCTTGGCGGTCTCTAGGAGACCGCTAGGCTCGCCTTGCAATCCAGGATGGACCGCCATTTGAGAAAAGAACCAAGGAGGGCCGATAATCCGTTTCTTTACGATCGGTGACTTCCATGAGTTGAGTCTTATCTCCAGTGCCACGTCCACTAGATGTAACCGTCTTACAGCACATGTGTGCTAACCCACCAGGGAGTGGTGGAGCGGCTTACCTGAGAGAGATGGTTTTTAGGCTGGTTGCCGTAGGGCCCCTTCGCGCAGCCTGAGTCCGGGCTTTAGGGAAGAACCATCTAGAGGATCTAACCTAGGGCGCTTGGTCTGTGTGTGCTCACATGGTTGGGGGCGTCGGACTCGCGCTGACGAGCGTGACCCCAACTTGTCCTTGTTCGTCGTACTTATTATGTGTCTCAGTCTCCGCCTAAGGCATGTAGGGAGACACTGAGGCGTGGTGTAAGACGTTAGGGGACGCATCCGGCTTTGCTTCTAATGGGTGGTGGTCCTGTCTTCTGACAGGTACGGGCTTATTTTCTTGTCGGACCGAGGATGGTTTGTTCGGTAGGGTACGGCTAGTTATAGACAAATTTTTCATTTATTTATTGTTGTTACTGCCGAACTCTTGTTATTTATCTTGCTCTCTTGTTTTCCTCGTTATGAGGTGGGGGTCCGTGGTATCCCTACTAAGCCAATGAAATGAGACTCGCCCCTGTGTTTTTAGGTGAGGCAGGGTCGTCAAGAGGCACGTCCAAGGCTCATTGTGGTTCCAATAGCCAGGGCTAGTTGCCAGAGTGGGGGTATGCCCCGTGTACTTGTACTTTTCTTTCTATTGACTATACTTATTTTTGGACATGAGATACTCTGGACCTTGTAGATATTTAGTGAGTGTTTATTTAATTCCATGCTTTTTATTTAGTTCGTTGTGCTAGCTCTGCAGTTATTTTAGATTCTCGTGTGCCCTCACACCATCCTTTAACCCTTCCGAGTCTTCAGGCTCGTGCGTGGCAGGCCGAGATTCGAGTCATGCCGATTCCTTTCCGGTACTCGGATCCCGGGTCGTTACAGTTGGTATCAGAGAGGGGTTGTGAATGTACATAAGAACCTGAAATGATTGCAGTCGTCTAGAAGGTCCATGAATGTCCTGTACAGTTGGTGACGGGCTTAGGGCTCTGTGTGTTTTATTGATTCCACTGGTTGTTTTTCTTAACAGGGGTTATGGCGCTGAGAAAGAGGACCCGTTCCCAGCAGGGAGAGTCAAGTGAGGGTCAGGAAGGGTAGAGCAGAGCAACACTTCCGGAAGATGTAGCTAGAGAGGCAAGAGTTCCCGAGGTAGAGGAGTTCTTCAGGGCATGTACCAGTATGTTCTTCAGTAGCAAGGGGGTGAAGCTGGCGAGGGCTTATCATCTCAAGGTGGTTGTGGTCTGGTACTGAAGGAGTTTTTGCAGTTCCAACCACCCCTTTTCAACGGGCAGTCAGATCCTGAGGCGGCACGAGAGTGGCCGGATGACTTGGAGGGGATATTCAGTTCTATGGAGTGTGCTGAGGAGGAGAAGGTGATCTTGGCTAGTGATCGATTACAGGGGTCAGCTCGGACCTGGTGGACGTCAGAGTGGGGGGCAGCGTTCCAATCCCGTCCTCTATCGCGTGGCGGGAGTTTGTTGCGGCATTTGAGCTTGCTTTTTGTCTGTCCTTTGTCCGATCGCAGAAGATGCATTAGTTCCTAGAATTGACCCAGGAGGATATGACAGTGATGTAGTACCGATCCAGGTTCATTGAGCTAGGGCATTATGCGCTGCACATTGTGGCACATGAGGACCTAAAGATCGAGCAGTTTATCAGGGGTTTGAGGCCAGAACTTAGGCATCCCCTACTTGCGTCGGTGTGGCCAACCTGGATACAGCTTGCAGAGCAACATCGGCGTTAGAGGGAGATTTACAGAGGACTCGATGATAGGGTAGTGCTAGTCAGACGCAGATGGGTCTTAGTTAGCCAACGGCCGTGCAGCAGCAGAGTACTGTCAACCCTTAGCAGGCAGTTCAGGGGCATCTCTGTCCGTAGCTTCAGCAGTAGATTCATCATCCCTTGGATTGAAGCTTAAGAAGCTGTTCAAGGATGCTGGTTTTGGCATGAGGCGTCGGGATCATAGAGATCAGGGGCAGGTGTTGTTGCATCCGTACGGTTTTGCTGATGTCTCACACTATAAATCGATCTGTTTCTATCTCTAGATCAATTCATGCTTCATCATTTAGGATAGTGCAGTTCATATGGTTGTCATATAGACATGCATTACTTGAACAAGTCTATACATTGTCAGCACACACGTTCAAAGTCTTTGCATTGAAGTCTGTACAGCCTTTGCATTGCGCATACTTTGAAGTCTATACATTGTTTGCTTAACTCCAGCCTTTGCATTGAAGTCTGTACATTGCATGCTACAAAGTCTGCACATCCCATTTGCACTAAGTCTGTACATCGGCCTGGCACTCGCCAAGTCTGTACATCGGCCTGGCGCTCGCCAAGTCTGTACATCGGCCTAGCGCTCGCTAGTCTGTACATCGGCCTAGCGCTGGCAAAGTCTATACATTCATGAGGCTTGGCTGTTCATCGTCTGCTGCATGCCACTTCAAGTCTGTACATAGTCTTGGCATTTGCATTCATAAAGTCTACACATCCATCAGTTGATAGTTGGCCAAGTCTATACATTGTAAGACCAAGTCTATACAACCTTGTGCATGCATCGCCTCATGCATCATCTCTCTCAAAGTCTGTACAGCGTTAGCCTACAGTGCATCGTCTCTCAAAGTGTGTACAGCCAGCTCTGTCTCACTTAGCATCTCATCAAGTATGTACATAGTTTGGCTGCATAACACAAGTCTATACATCCACACGCTAGCAAGGCATTCATCAAGTCTATACACTCATTATCTTTAGCTACGTTCAGAACACTAAGTCTATACATCACGTGAAGTCTGTACATCGGTAAAGTCTGGACATTGGCAAAGTCTGTACATCGGTCAGTCTCACTTAGCGTCTTGTGCATGCATCGTCTTACAAAGTCTGTACATCGTGAGTCTGTCCAAGGCATATCACAAAGTCTGTACATCGTGCGTCTGTCCAAGGCATATCGTAAAGTCTGTACATCGTGTGCATCATTTCACAACTCTTCACTGTTGTCTCATGCATTCTAAGTCCATACACTACTTTTGAGCATTGCTCTTCACAGCAAGTCGGTACACTGCTGTATCATGCACGCAATCAAGTGTGTATAGCATGTGTTCGCATCGGTTAAGTCTATACACTTGCTATGGCTTGTTCATGCATCGTTCTCATCAAGTCTATACACTGCTTTCTCATGCACGTAATCAAGTGTGTACAGCCTGTGCTCGCATCAGTTAAGTCTATACATTTGCTATGACTTGTTCATGCATCTTACCTCCGCAAGTCTGTACATTGAGGTCGCATGAAGGCTTTCAAAGTCTACACATTCTCACAGTGTACATACTTGCCTATATGCTACATCTAAAGTCTGTACACGCCTAGTTCAAAACCTGAACTAACTAGTTGCATCCCTTTCTTCTGTTCCTGCAGATGATTCAGGCTGATGATTGGGCACGTGATCCGAGGTTGCTGCCTAGCATGTGATCCGAGGCTTCTCTGGAAAAGGAGGGCATGAGCCCCACTCACGCCACATGCGTGAAGTCATGGAATTCAGGTCGGAAGCCATATAAAAGGATGTCCTCTGCGATTGAAAGAGGTGAACTGGAGAAAAGCTGAGAAGAGGAGTCCCTGAGCAGAAGAAGAATAGAGAGAGCCTCCACGTTCCAGAGAGAAGACAGAGAGAAATGATTTGAGAGAAATGATCTGAGAGAAAAGTCCTTGAGAGAGAGAAGAGTCTTGACTGTGAAGATCTGCTTCTTCGGAAGCTACATTGTTCTTGTTTTTAGAAATGATTGTCTTCTTCGATTGTCATGTTTTTCCGTTTTCATTTCATATGTTGTCATCTCATATTGTTACCCTATAGTGTTCGGAGGAAGGGTGAGATTCTCCGGTTTCCCTCTGGGCTTCAGAGGAAGAGAGATCTGTGATCTCTGGTTTGCTAGTGATGGGCTGTCACTAGCAGTGTCCCTCCGGTTTGGAGGAAGGGAGATACGTCTCCGGTTCTAGTCTTGCGGGTAGCAGGTCCAGGTTTCAAGCTCTGTGGGTTGCAGAGTTTGGGTTGAGGGATTTGTTTCCCTTGGTTGGTCAAGCTGTTTGGCAGCATATGTTCGTAGACTGAGTCTGCTATTTCTAGCCGTGGCTAGTGAAATCCTCACTCTGGTTTGGAGTGAGGGGTGGATGTAGATTGTGGACTACAATCGAACCACCTTAAAAACTCTTGTCTCTTCTGTGGTTTGCCTGTTATCGTTGTTGCTCTCCATCTGCTTGGCATTTTGTTTGACTGTGAACAGCTCTCTCGATCTCACTTCTTTTTTCGGTGTTGGTTATTGATTGTCTTAGCTATCCTTTGTGGTGTTTCTGAAAGGTTGAGAAACAAAGTTGTGGTTTATTGCTGAGAATTTATTTTTAGGGAGTGATCTATTCATCCCCCCTTCTATATCACTCTTCGTTGCGCATAACAATTGGTATGAGAGAAGGTTTGCATCATGTGGACCAACGGTCAGGGTAATCCTAATGGTCCTCGAAGTTTCATGCCTGAGGGTCAATCCATCAGTCGCCCTCCATTCTTTGATGGTAATAACTATCTCTTCTGGAAAAACAGGATGGAGGTCTACATCAGGGCACAGAGCCACAAGCTGTGGAGGGTAATCACTATAGGGCCATATGATCTGCCACCGAACGAGGATGCGTGGTCAGATGATCATGTCAAGTTATCTTCACTTAACTGGATGTCGCTGAACATCATCCAGTGTGATGTACACCCAGACGAATATGCCCGCATATCAGCCTATAAGACGGCCAAGCGAATGTGGGATGAGCTGCAACTAATCTACGAAGGTACAGCTCAAGTGAGAGCCACGAAGGTAAATCTCTACACCTCTGAGTATGAATTGTTTAAGATGAAACCAGAGGAGAACATCACTGAAATGAATGCCAGGTTTTCTTTGATCACGAATACTCTTAAGGGGCTAGGGAAAGAGATGGCTGAGGCAAGTGTAGTCAGGAAGATACTTAGGTCTCTAACCCCAGCATGGCACACTAAGGCCATCGTGATAGAAGAGTCGAAGGATCTAACGACTATGACAGTGACTGAACTCATAGGATCCCTCATGACCTATGAGATGAACTTTAAAAGAGGTGGTGAAGGAAGTGACAGGAAGGGCAAGAATATTGCTCTCAAGGCATCCCACAACAAGGATAGCAGCAGTAGCCCCGAGTCCGATGGTTTTTCTGATCTCGACCAGGAGGAGCAGGCAATGCTCACTCGACAGTTCAGTAAATTTTTAAGGTCTACGGGGAAGATCTTTAGGAGGAAGAAGCCATACTCCTTTAGTAAGAACGTTGAATCTAGCAATAATAAGAACAGAAATACTAAGAGAGTGACTTGTTTTCATTGCAACAAACAGGGACACATGAAAGGGACTGCCCAGATCTCCAGAAGAAGGGTCCCTACCTTCAGAAGAAGAGCTCAAAGGTGCAGAAAAAGAAGAAGCCACAGGCAATGGTCTGCACGTGGAGCGATGAGGAAGAAGATCCGGAAAGCACTTCCTCGGAGGAAGATGAAGAAGGAATTTGCCTAATGGCAAATAGCGAAGAGGAGGTAACAAACTTTGAAAATTTTTCTATTGATGACTGGGAAGATGCCTATGCTGAATTATTAGATAAGTTCAATTCACTTAGTAAAGAGTATAGGGTTCTGAAGAGGAAATTCAATACCAATATTGAAGAACAAACCCAAGTCTGTGAGGAAAATCAGAAACTAAAAGAAGAACTAAAAGAAATGACTTCCCTAAGAAAAGAAAATGAAAAGCTTAAGGGAGAAAACCAGGAGAGTCTCACGCAGCTTAATGAACTCAAAATTAAAATTGAAGAAAGCCTGAAAGAAAATAGAGTGACCTCAGAGAAATATGAAGCTGTTAAGAAAGTGAACGCTGAACTCTTAAAAAACTCTGAGTCCCTGCAAAAAGAGCTGGAAGACAAACAGAAGGTTTTGGAAAAATTTGTCCAAGGAAAAACAAGTCTGGATGCTATACTAGGGACAAGGGTTAACTTCAACAGGGAGGGTCTAGGCTATGACCCAACTAACAAGAGACCCTTTCAATTTAAAACCACCACCTTCTGCCCAGAGAAGGGAAAAGAGAAGCTGGACACACCATCCAGCTCAAATAGCAGTCAAGGAGCTCAATGTCCGAAAGAAAGTTCAACAAACAATGCTGGTCGACCATTTAAATTAGGAATGAATTTTGTGAAGAACTTCACTAAGCCCACTCACCAGAACACAAATGGTAGATTGACGAAGTAAGTGGTTCAGAATAAAAGCTGGAATTACTACAAACAGATGGGTCCAAACAAGTTGTACTGGAGAAATAACTATCATCCTCAAAAATCTGTTAATCAACAAGCTCACAGGAGATATCCCAGGAATGGGAAGCCTAATGACTGGAATAGAGCTTACTTCTCCAGACCAGCTGGACATAACCCCGGTTATAATTTCAATAAACCCGAAGTAAAGGTGCCAGAGAAAACCATGTTGAAGCAAATCTGGATTCCTAAACATCTGCTTAGAGATTTGAATAATGTCTTTGGACCCAACTCATCTTGGGTTCCAAATCACTTTGCTTGATTTTGTTTATGTAGGTCTGCCTGGCAGTTGAGAACAACAAGTGGTACCACGACAGTGGCTGCTCCAGGCACATGACAGGAGACCGATCCAAGTTTAGCAAGATAGAGATGAAGGTAGGGGGTCTGGTCAAATTTGGAGGAAAGGACAGAGGTAGGATCATTAGAGTTGGCACAATAGGTAAGTCTTCCACAAACTTCATTGAAAATGTTCAACTTGTGGAAGGTCTTCAACACAACCTGATTAGCATTAGTCAATTATGTGACAATGGTCACAGGGTTGTGTTTGATGATAACTCATGCAAAATTTTTGAAATAAATTCCGATGTGGTTAAGTTTGTAGCCAACAGGGTGAATAATATCTACATGATAGACTTAGACGCTGAATCTGAACCTAATCTTTGTTTATCTGCTAATTCTGAAAATGATGCTTTTGAATGGCATAGGCATCTAGGCCATGCTAGTTTCTCTACTTTAAATAAATTGGTCAAGCATGATTTAGTTAGAGGCATGCCTAGAATTAAGTTCAATTCTATTTCAAAATCATGTGATGCCTGTGCTCTAGGCAAACAGACTAGAAATTCATTCAAGCTAAGATCTGAGCCATTGTCCTCTAGACCAATGGAACTTCTCCATATGGACCTCTTTAGTCCTACTAGGACTCAGAGTTTTAATGGGAATAGGTTTGGCTATGTGATCATTGATGACCACTCTAGATTTTCATGGATCTTTTTCTTAACCAATAAAAGTGATGCTTTTCAAAAGTTTAATCAGTTTTTCAATAAGGTCAAACAAGAAGGAAAACACAAGATTTGTTCAATTCAATCTGACCATGGAGGTGAGTTTGAAAATTCCATGTTTTCTGATCTTTGTGAAAGAGAGGGACTAACACACAGGTTTTCTTCTCCCAGGACACCTGAACAGAATGGAATTGTGGAGAGAAGAAATAGAACTATTGTGGAGATGGCCCGAACCATGTTGATTGAGAGTCAATTACCAAGGAAATTTTGGGCAGAGACGGCCAATACAGCAACTTATATAATCAACAGGGCCATGGTAAGACCTATTCACAAGAAAACACCCTATGAGCTACTAAAAGGTAAGAAACCAAACTTGGTTCATTTCAGAATTTTTGGAGCTAAATACTTTATTCATAACAATGACAAGAAAGACTTAGATAAGTTTGAAGCTAAAAGCTCCCCTAGAATATTTTTAGGATACTCTGAAGTATCAAGGGCATATAGGGTCTTTAACAAAACATACCAGAAAGTTGAAGAGTCTCCACACATCATTTTTAGTGAAAAGAAAGGTGTTACTAACATTGAAAATGTTGACAGGGATTCCAATCACGATGGGGAATTCCTAGAAGACCAAGAAGAAGAGAAGACTCATCTGAGTGGAACATCAAATCCTCCCAACCAGGAAGGGCTAGAAGAAACAGGTGAGTCTTCAATAAATGTTAGGTTTCTTAAAGATCATCCGATAGATAATGTCATAGGCAACCCTGAAGATCCTCTTCGGACTAGGTCTCATTTTAGAAATGTTAATAATCAAGACCTAATTGCTTTAGTCTCACAAATTGAACCCAAATCAGTAGAAGAGGCCTTGGCTGATCAAGCTTGGGTCAATACTATGTGTGAGGAATTAGGTCAGTTCGAAAGAAATAATGTCTGGGAGTTTGTTCCAAGACCAGAAAGTGTAAATATCATAGGAACTAAGTGGGTGTTTAAAAATAAAATGAATGAAAATGGAATCATTTCTAGGAATAAGGCCAGACTAGTAGCCAAAGGCTACTGTCAGGAATTTGGTGTTGATTTCGATGAATCCTATGCACCTGTTGCTAGGATGGAAGCAATAAGAATTTTGCTAGCTTTTGCATGTTCCAAGAATATAAAACTCCAACAAATGGATGTTAAAAGTGCCTTCTTAAATGGAGTAATTAAGGAAGATGTTTTTATTGAACAACCCCCTGGATTTCAATTCTCTCCTCAACCTAACCAAGTTTTCAGGTTAAACAAAGCCCTGTATGGTCTAAAGCAAGCTCCTCGAGCATGGTATGAAAGATTGACTGAATTTCTGATCAGCAAGGGCTACAACAGAGGTAAAGTTGATCAAACTTTATTTACCAAGGGTACAAATAAAGATCTCATCATAGTTCAGGTATATGTAGATGACATTGTGTTTGGATCAACTAGCTGTGAACTATGTGATGAATTCTCTAAAATGATGTCTATTGAGTTTGAAATGAGTCTGGTCGGTGAACTAAAGTACTTTCTTGGCTTGCAGGTACAAGAGTCAGAGGATGGATGCTTCATTAACCAGACCAAATACACAATGGAACTATTCAAGAGGTTTGGTATGAATAACCTGAAGCACATTACAACACCCCTGGGTACCAATACCTCACTGGATGCAGATGAGACAGGTAAAGAGGTAGATGCCAAGCTCTATCGAGGTATGATTGGATCTCTACTTTACTTGACAGCCTCTAGACCTGATATACAGTTCAGTGTAGGAATGTGTGCAAGGTATCAGTCTAGACCCCCTGAAATACATTTAGCTGTAGTGAAAAGAATTTTCAGATATTTTTCAGCTACACACTCTCTTGGTCTATGATTTCCTGCATCACACACACTTGAGTTAGTTGCATACACAGATGCATATTATGCAGGGTGTAAACTAGACAGGAAAAGCACTAGTGGTCACTGGGAATTTTTGGGTGGGTGTTTAGTGTCTTGGGGCTCCAAGAAATAACATTCTGTGGCCCTCTCCACTGTAGAGGCTGAATATGTAGCTGCAGGGAGTTGTGGTACACAAGTCATTTGGATTAAACACTAGCTTCAGGACTATCAAGTAGACCTGGAGTGCACACCTATCTATTGTGATAATACCAGTGCCATTAATCTAGCCAAGAACCCTGTTTTGCATTCCCGCACCAAACACATATAGATAAGGCATCATTTCATAAGAGATGAGGTCTCTAAAAATAACTTTGAACTGATTCATGTAGGCATTGATAATCAGATTGCTGACATCTTCACTAAACCTCTGGACAATGAAAAATTCACTACACTGAGAAGAAAATTATGCTTATTCAAGTTGTCTTAATTGTGAAGTCAGTTCATATTGTTAGGGGGAGTTCTGTGTGTCTGATGATTAGCTTTTTGTAATGCTATGGTTAAGGGGGAGCTGGTTGAGCTGTGAGCGGGGGAGTTCTTATACAGATTCAAAAAGACTGACCAGATGTGTGTCATTGCTGGTTTTCATGACTGAGCTAGTATGGTTCTCTTAGATAGTAGAATCTCACTCACCTCTTAAGTCTATAAGTCTGTGATACTAAAGTCCAGCTAGAATCTCTCCTCTGGTAGTCTATCAGAGATATGGATTAATTGTATAAAGTATATCTTCCTACATTGTCAGTGATTCCTGTTCAGGCCAAAACCTGTATGTCTTGATATCTGACCAAAACAACTTGAAATCTAGACTTCAAGATTCACTTCAAGAAATAGTCCTTCTGGTATTGTTTTCAATCATTCCATCTCCTCAACACAAGGGATAAACTGAATGAACATGGTCTTGATTTGGTCACTGAGAAACTGGGAGCTTCATCAATGAAATGAAATTTCCTCCTATGTCATGAGGTGTCAAATGCTTAACAAAAAATTGAAAAGAAATGAAATTAATATACTGACCATCACAGAGCAATGGTGGCTAGCTGGTGAGTAACTGGGGACTCTGGCCTCTAATCAAGGTGTTTCCTCATGTCAAAAGTCACAGTTACTAACTCTGTTCCTTTAAAAAAAAAAGGAGGAGGTAATGAGGTACTCACACTGAGTAACTGGAGATTCAGGCCTCTAATCAAGGTGTCTCCCTAATGTCAAAAGAGTGAATTACCAACTTACTCATTGGTCTTCTTGAAAATCATCTCAAAATCCCTTGTCGTTTTACACTTTAATGGATTGCTTGTCCTCAATACCTGAGAACACCTTCTTTAACTTTGTCTCTTGTTGTCTTCTGGGATAGTTGCTTGTTCAGCTATGTCATGCCATACTTATTCACCCCTGTTCTAAATCATATACTCTGTATGTTGATAAACTATTTTCTATCATTCTATTTCTCTACTGTTTACGGGAGTTCAAGAATCTTCACTTGAGCTTAGCACCTCACTTATTCTCTTAAGACTTGCTCATGCCTTTCTGCACTAAGTTACTGTACTTCTTCCTCATGTCTCCAGCACTTTCACATATCCTTCATTTCCTTTTGATGATGTCAAAGGGGGAGAGAGGTTTTGCAATATCAGTAGGTCATGAGTTCATGAGTTTTGGGGGTTTGGGGAGAATTGTTCATGAGCTGTGGGGGAGAATATCTGAGAGTGAGTTGTGGGGGAGTGGTTTTGGAAAAAGAAGAGTTTCAGTAGTAGTGTTTAATTTGTCTGCATGCACTTGCTTTGAATTTGCTTTGATTGTTAAAGCTGCTGTTGATTTCTTTTTAAGCCTTAATATTGCTTGATTCATAGTGTTGCCATCATCAAAAAGGGGGAGATTGTTGCATCCCTACGGTTTTGATGATTTCTAACACTATAAATCAATCTGTTTCTATCTCTTGATCAATTCATGCTTCATCATTTAGGACAGTGCAGTTCATGTGGTTGTCATATAGACATGCATTACTTGAACAAGTCTATATATTGTCAGCACACACGTTCAAAGTCTTTGCATTGAAGTCTGTATAGCCTTTGCATTGCGCATACTTTGAAGTCTATACATTGTTTGCTTAACTCCAGTCTTTGCATTGAAGTCTATACATTGCATGCTACAAAGTCTGTACATCGGCCTGGCACTCGCCAAGTCTGTACATCGGCCTAGCGCTCGCCAAGTCTGTACATCGGCCTGGCGCTCGCTAGTCTGTACATCGGCCTGGCGCTCGCCAAGTCTGTACATCGGCCTGGCGCTCGCTAGTCTGTACATCAGCCTGGCGCTGGCAAAGTCTATATATTCATGAGGCTTGGCTATTCATCGTCTGCTACATGCCACTTCAAGTTTGTACATGGTCTTGGCATTTGCATTCATAAAGTCTACACATCCATCAGTTGATAGTTGGCCAAGTCTATACATTGTAAGACCAAGTCTATACAACCTTGTGCAT
This sequence comes from Amorphophallus konjac, assembly GCA_022559845.1. Taxonomy (NCBI): domain Eukaryota; kingdom Viridiplantae; phylum Streptophyta; class Magnoliopsida; order Alismatales; family Araceae; genus Amorphophallus; species Amorphophallus konjac. The sequence goes on from CM040125.1 coordinate 320,411,639, forward strand.
GCATCATCTCTCTCAAAGTCTGTACAGCGTTAGCCTACAGTGCATTGTCTCTCAAAGTGTGCACAGCCAGCTCTGTCTCACTTAGCGTCTCATCAAGTATGTACATAGTTTGGCTGCATAACACAAGTCTATACATCCGCATGCTAGCAAGGCATTCATCAAGTCTATACACTCATTATCTTTAGCTACGTTCAGAACACTAAGTCTATACATCGCGTGAAGTCTGTACATCGGTAAAGTCTGTACATTGGCAAAGTCTGTACATCGGTCAGTCTCACTTAGCGTCTTGTGCATGCATCGTCTTACAAAGTCTATACATCGTGAGTCTATCCAAGGCATATCACAAAGTCTGTACATCGTGCGTCTGTCCAAGGCATATCATAAAGTCTGTACATCGTGTGCATCATTTCATAACTCTTCACTGTTGTCTCATGCATTCTAAGTCCATACACTACTTTTGAGCATTGCTCTTCACAACAAGTCTATACACTGCTGTCTCATGCACGCAATCAAGTGTGTATAGCATGTGTTCGCATCGGTTAAGTCTATACACTTGCTATGGCTTGTTCATGCATCGTTCTCATCAAGTCTATACACTGCTTTCTCATGCACGTAATCAAGTGTGTACAGCCTGTGCTCGCATCGGTTAAGTCTATACATTTGCTATGACTTGTTCATGCATCTTCCCCCGCAAGTCTGTACATTGAGGTTGCATGAAGGCTTTCAAAGTCTACACATTCTCACAGTGTACATACTTGCCTATATGCTGCATCTAAAGTCTGTACACGCCTTGTTTAAAACCTGAACTAACTAGTTACATCCCTTTCTTCTGTTCCTGCAGATGATTCAGGCTGATGATTAGGCATGTGATCCGAGGTTGCTGCCTGACACGTGATCCGAGGCTTCTCTGGAAAAGGAGGGCATGGGCCCCACTCACGCCACACGCGTGAAGTCATGGAATTCAGGTCGGAAGCCATATAAAAGGATGTCCTCTGCGATCGAAAGAGGTGAACTGGAGAAAAGCTGAGAAGAGGAGTCCCTGAGCAGAAGAAGAATAGAGAGAGCCTCCACGTTCCAGAGAGAAGACAGAGAGAAATGATTTGAGAGAAATGATATGAGAGAAAAGTCCTTGAGAGAGAGAAGAGTCTTGACTGTGAAGATCTGCTTCTTCGGAAGCTACATTGTTCTTATTTTCAGAAACGATTGTCTTCTTCGATTGTCCTATTTTTCCATTTTCATTTCATCTGTTGCCATCTCATATTGTTACCCTCCAGTGTTCGGAGGAAGGGAGAGATTCTCCAGTTTCCCTCTGGGCTTCAGAGGAAGAGAGATCTGTGATCTCTGGTTTGCCAGTGACGGGCTGTCACTAGCAGTGTCCCTCCGATTTGGAGGAAGGGAGATACGTCTCCGGTTCTGGTCTTGCGGGTAGCAGGTCCAGGTGTCAAGCTCTGTGGGTTGCAGAGTTTGGGTTGATTGATTTGTTTCCCTTGGTTGGTCAAGCTGTTTGGCAACATATGTTCACAGACTGAGTCTGCTGTTTCTAGCCGTGGCTAGTGGAATCCTCACTCTGGTATGGAGTGAGGGGTGGATGTAGATTGTGGACTACAATCGAACCACCTTAAAAACTCTTGTCTCTTCTGTGGTTTGCCTGTTATCGTTGTTGCTCTCCATCTGCTTGGCATTTTGTTTGACTGTGAACAGCTCTCTCGATCTCACTTCTTTCTTCGGTGTTGGTTATTGATTGTCTTAGCTATCCTTTGTGCTGTTTCTGAAGGGTTGAGAAACGAAGTTGTGGTTTATTGTTGAGAATTTATTTTTAGGGAGTGATCTATTCATCCCCCCCTTCTATATCACTCTTCGCTGCACATAACAGGTGTCAGCGAGCAGTGTTCAGCAACCCACACCCTACCAGCGTCAGGGCTCAGTGAGTGGTTCTCGGGGCGCATGTCCTCGTTACGACGATTCTCATCTACGGAGATAGTGCTCGGCGCCCGTTATATGTTTCAGGTGTGACCAGCAGGGGCACATGGCACATGATTGTCCTTAGAGACCGCGTCAGTCGCACGAGTTTCAGTCGCAGTAGCAGTTTCATCCCCAGCAGTTACCACCACAGCAGCAGTAGTACGATCAGTAGGGTCAGTTTCCGCAGTTGTCCCAATTGTCCCGAGGCAGAGTTACCCACATGACCAGGGCGGAGGTTGAGGCATCGCAGTTGGTGGAAGGTACTTTTCCGATTATGGGTTGTGCGGCTCGAGTTTTGTTCGATTCTGGCACGTCCCATTCATTCATTTTAGAGGATTTTGCTCAGAGTGTCGAGGAGTTGGTGACTGAGGTGTCTTGCGACCTGGCAGTGGAGTTGCCTACCGGTGATTTCTGGATCACCCCGTATTGCCTTGAGAAGGTGCTTGTATGGGTAGATGGGAGAAACTTACTGGCCAAGCTTTATGCATTACCGCTTCAAGACTTTGATGTGATTTTGGGTATGGATTGGCTCGAGGCCCATCGTGCCGTGGTGGATTTGCAGCTCGAAGAGTGTCTACTTCTAGCATCCTAGCAGACCAACCTTCTACTTCCAAGGTATCCGGTCTTCCTCACCCCGTTTTCTTATTTTGGCGATTAAGGCCCATAGATTGCTTGATGCAGGGTGCCGGGGTTTTCTCGCTTCGGTGGTCATGGATGATCAGCAGTGTCCGGAAATGGAGGATATTCCGATTGTGTGTGAGTTTTTCGATATTTTTCTCGAGGAGTTGACAGAGTTGACACCACAACGGGAGATTGATTTCATGATTGAGATGGTGCCAGGTACGGTACCTATGTCGAAGGCCCCTTACCAAATGGCACCAGCGGAGTTGAGAGAGTTGATGGCACAATTGCAATAGTTGCTTACCAAGGGCTATATTCGTCCTAACTTTTCCCCTTGGGGTGTGCACGTGTTATTTGTGAAGAAGAGGGATGGTAGTCTGAGGTTATGTATCGACTACTGGTAATTGAACCAGGCGACTGTTAAGAACAAGTACCCGTTGCCTCAGATTGATTACTTGTTTGATCAGCTTCAGTCAGCCTAGGTGTTTTTGCAGATTGATTTGAGGTCGGGTTATTACCAGCTGTTGATCCGAGAGTCTGACATTCAGAAGACTGCGTTCCGCTTGAGGTACGAGCATTATGAGTTCTTGGTGATGCCGTTTGGGCTTACTAATGCACCCGCAGCAGTTATGAATTTGATGCATAGGCTGTTTCGTCCGTATCTGGAGTAGTCCGTGGTCGTGTTTGTGGACGACATCCTAGTGTATTCGCGGTCTGCAGAAGAGCATGTGCATCATTTGAAGGTTATGTTGTAGATCTTATGAGATCACCAGCTGTATGCCAAGCTCAAGAAGTGCAAGTTCTGGCTTCGAGAAGTGCACTTTTTGGGGCACGTGATTTTTGGTGATGGTGTTTCCATGGATCCAGCCAAGGTCGAGTCTCTAATGCAGTGGTCGAGGCCGTAATGCAGTGGTCGAGGTCGAGTTCTGTCACGGAGATTCGGAGCTTTCTGGGGCCTGCATGCTATTATAGGAGATTTATGCAGCATTTTTCTCGCATTAGGGCCCCAATGACCAAGCTTACGCAGAAGGATGTGCCATTTGTTTGGGCAGAGGAGTGTGAGCGGAGCTTTATGGAGCTGAAGAGATTGCTCACTATCGCTCCGGTGTTGGTGTTACCTTTAGGATCGAGAGGTTTCGTGGTGTGGACAGACGCTTCCAGGGTAGGATTAGGCACCATGCTGATGCAGCATGGTAGAGTTGTGGCATATGCATCTCGGCAGTTGAAGCCACATGAGGAGAACTACCCTACTCATGATCTCGAGTTGGCGGCAGTGATTTTTGCTCTTAATATATGGACGCATTATCTGTACGGTGAGAAGTTTGAGATTTTACTGACCATCAGAGTTTGAGGTATGTGTTTACCCAGAAAGATCTTAACCTCAGGCAGAGGAGGTCGATGGAGTACATGAAGGATTATGATTTCACTCTGTCGTATCAGCCTGGCAGGATGAATGTTGTGGCTGATGCCTTGATCAGGAAGGTGTTGGTCAGCTAGATGTTGTTGCGGATGTGGAGGTTATGGGAGAAAGTGCCGATCATGACTTTTAGGCTCAAGGTCCCACGGAATCAGGGTTCGGCTATTCTCACAAGTTTGATAGTCACACCAGCTATTCGTCGCCAAGTGACGGAGGCTCAGTGTGCGGACGGACCCCGAGCTACCTCAAATTTTTTTGATGGCCGAGGTGGAGTTTGGTGAGGATGGTGCTGTGAGGTTCAGAGTTAGGTTGTACGTCCCAACCGAGGAGCAGGCGAGGCGTGCGGTGTTACGAGAGGCTCATGGGAGCTGATATGCCGTGCACCCCGGATCGGTGAAGATGTACCAGGATTTAAAGAGGCAGTTCTGGTGGCTTGGGATGAAGAGAGATGTTGCAGAGTTTGTGGCCAAGTGTTTGGTCTGCCAGCAAGTGAAGGCGAACACCAACGACCGAGTGGTACACTGCAGCCCTTGGAGATTTCCACGTGGAAGTGGGATAACGTGACCACTGATTTTGTGGTTGGGTTACCGAGGACATCCAGTGGGCATGATAGTATTTCGTTGCTGGTGGATAGACTGACGAAGACGGCTCGGTTGTTGTCGATCAAATTTAGTTGGAGTATGCACAAGTTGGCCCGTCTGTATGTGGAGCGGATCGTTCGGTTGCATGGAGTTCCCATCTCCATTGTGTCCGATCGTGATCCTCGCTTCACTTCAAGATTTTAGAGGCACTTCCAGAGAGCTTTGGGCTAGGAGTTGGCTTTTAGCTTGGCGTACCATCCATAGTCAGACGGTCAGTCTGAGAGGACCATCCAGACTTTGGAGGATATGTTGAGGTCATGTTGCCTAGTGTGGCAGGGGAGTTGGACCCACCATTTACCGTTAGTAGAGTTTGCTTACAACAACAGCTATCATTCGAGCATTGGTATGGCTCTTTATGAGGCGTTGTACGGGTGACCATGTCGGACTCCGCTTGATTGGTTCTAGGTGGGTGAGCGTGTCCTGACAGGACTGGATTTGGTGCAGTAGTGTACTGAGGTGGTGCATTTTGTCCAACAAAAGATGTTTGCGATGTAGAGTCGATAGAAGAGTAATGCCGATCGGAGAAGGAAACCCCTCAGCTTTGCGGTGGGAGATCGGGTGTTTTTGAGAGTTTCTCCCATGAAGGGTGTGATGCATTTCGGCAAGCGTGGGGAGCTGAGTCCCCGCTACATTGGTCCTTTCCCCATTGTCGAGCGTATTGGTGAAGTTGCTTATCGGTTGTAGTTGCCCCCGGACCTAGCTGCTGTGCATGACGTGTTCCATGTGTCTATGTTGCGGAGGTATATGCCCGATGATTCTCATGTCTTAGAGGATTCTGTGCGGCCCGAGATGACCCCAGACTTGTCCCTTCCGGAGTACCCTATCCGCATTGAGGATCGGCATGAGTAGCGCTTGCAGAACAAGGTTATCCCTCGGGTAAAGGTGGTTTGGCAGTGGCACTATGGTGGAGAGGCGTCGTGGGAGCGAGATGAAGAGATGCGGCGACTGTATCCCTACTTGTTTGAGTGAGTTTTCTCCCCTGTTCCTGCTATTTCAAATTTTGAGGATGAAATTTGTTTAAGGGGGAGGGCTGTAATGTCCCGAGTTTTTTGGACATTTTTCGGATCAGGATCCGTGGGTTTTGGATCACTTTCGGGGGTCTCGGAGCCCGTTTTGTGGTTTATGGGTGTTTCTCTCGGACGAGCATTCGGAACCCTGTAGAGGGTGAACTGTTGCGTTCTCCTACTCCAGGACGTTATCAGTGTGTTGAGCATGTTCCAAGGATCGAGAAAATGATTTTTCCTAAATTTTTGTATTTTTAGGGTTTTTCAGATTTTCTATAAATAACCCCTTTTTCTTTTCTCTTTTTCCTTTCTTCTTCTTTTTCTCTTCTTCCTCCTTCTTCCCGTGAGAGCACCCCCTCAACAAACGTTGCGGCTCTTCCCTGTCTGAGCGACCGCGGCTTCCTCCCTCTCTGGCTGCAGACAACGAGCCGAGGTGGGCGTGGCGGCGATGGCAGCGGCGTGGTGATCGTGGCAGTAGCATTCTCGCGGTGTGGTCTTGGTGTTTAGGGTTTGAACGTGATTTGGAAATCGATGGCGGTCCGGATGATCTAAGCTTCTTTGAGGTAGGGAGACGGATCCTTGCCCTCTTTCCCTCTTTTCTCGGGATTTCTTGGCCGAGGAGAGGTCGAGACGGTCTTGTTTCATGCTGGGATGGGGAAATCCATGTTTGGGGTTTGAGCATTGGATCTAAGGTTTTCGTCAGTTTTTGACCGATATATGGGTTTAGAATCATGCTAGGAGGGTTGGGGATGAATTCCCCTTTTCTTTTCCCATCATCGGGGGATGATTGGGGCGCGGATTGGGTTTTTTTGCCATTCCCCCCGGTTTCGTGCTCGGGTTGGGGTTGCGGTCTTACCAGAGACCGCAACCTCCGTTTGGCGATCCAGAGGAGGCCGCCAAGAATTTTTGAATTTCGGTTGGGCTTAGCGGTCCGCTTGGGACAGCCAAGCTCGGGTTGTGGTCTTGCAACTGATTCCTACCCCTGGGGTAGCGGTCAGCCGATGACCCTTTCCTGGTCTGGTCAACGCACCTCGGGGTGCGGGTTTTGGACCGTTGGGGGACCCCTGCCTGGTGGCGGTCTAGTTTTGGCCATTTCCGGGTGGTTGCGGTCAGCTGATGACCGCAAGAGGGAGAGTAGCAGCCTTGCGATGGGCCACCATTCAACCCTGTGGTTCGCCCGGTTGGCCACCTCCGTGTACTTGGCGGTCTCAAGGAGACCGCTGTAGACATGCTAAAATTGACATCATTTTGAGCATATCTCCTATCGCATTGCGATGCCCCAATCTGACCCTCAAAATTGACTCATTTGAGTGGTTTTTCCTCATTTTACTGGATTATTCAGCTTTCCGGAGCTTTCCCGCATGTTTTCCTATTTTTCCAGATTTTTCTGAGATTTTTCTCCATTTTTCCGTGGGCTTTTCGAATTAGTGGCGGCCACCCTGCCGCTATTTAACGAATTGGTGGCAGCCACCTCACTGCTATTTAACAAATTGGTGGCAGCCTGCCTGCCGCTATTTAACGAAATGGTGGCGGCCACCCTGCCGCTATTTAACAAATTGGTGGCAGCCTACCTGCCGCAATTTAAATAGTGCCGAGGAAGGGGGCGCCAATTCTAGCAGGCTTCCGGTTTGCTGTTTTTGGATTATTTGAAATAGTGACACTGCGTGAAGTTGCCAATTCATTAAATAGCGACCGTTCGTAAGGTCGCCAATTCTTTTCTTCATATTTTGAGTCAAAATCGGATTATTTTTGATTCCACGACTTCCTGGAAGGTCGCTATTTTATGAAATAGCACCCGTGTGTAAAGTCACCAGTTTTGTTGCCATATTTAGATGGTTTAACTCCGTCCAAAACTTGTATTAATTTCTAAATAGCGACCCCCTTATGGTCATCAATTCTGTTCAAATTTTGAAAAGTCTGAACTCGTCTCGAAATGCCTCAGAATTAGCGACGCTTCACGCGGGCGTTATTTTAAATAGCGACCATCTGCCTGGTCGTCATTTCTTTCAGAGATCTGAACTCCGGCAGAACCTCCTTGTTTCCCTCTTTTGAGCTCCTTTTCACTTGGAAAAGGACTCCTAAGGCTTTCCAAGGTTGAAGGGACACACGACCATGGTTTATCACCTTCCAAATCCAACTAAAATTGGTTTTCCTAATTTCCCTTAGAATTAACGCCGAATTTAAGCCCTATGTATAGGACCCCTCTCTCCCTTGTGTTAGGGGCATCAATATCAATCCAAGGGGAGGTGCTGCTGGATTGAAGGCTCAAGGAGGAGGCTCCCATGAACCCACAAGCTTCATCCATAGAGTTCTTCTTCCTCCCTTGAAGATCTTGAAGCCAAATTGGAGAAAATCACTATGCTTTCCCCCTCCTATCTCTTGATTTTACTTTAGTTAATTGCATGCATCATATCATATTCTTCTTTTATCTATTTTTATCTCAATATTGAGATCTTCCCAAGTTGTGCACTCTAGCACATCTCCCTTAGTGCAACACTTGCACATCTCTCTCTATTCTTCATCATACATCATCTTCTATCTACCCTTTTGCATAGGGGTTTAAAGGCCAAACACCAATAAGATATGTTCATATCCATATTTTTTATGTCCATATTTATATTTGGATTTGATGCTACACATCTTGGTTTCTAATCCATGTTTGTTTGTTGGTGTTTGTTAATTTTGCAAGGGTAATCAATAGAAGAACTCTCTTCATCGGCTGGCCGATAGTAAGAGAAGGAACATTCATAATCTCCCACGCTTAAGGTATTTATATCGCAATCCCTCCTTTGTTTATTCTTATATCATTTGAGGCCTGCGTGTCTCTAGCGATCACCCTCCATTATCATCCCTCGCATGCTCCCCTTTCTCTCTCTTCCCATGCTTTTCTAGCAATATATTATCCTTTTCTTTTCTAAAGTGGATCTTCTTAGAATCTACAAATTTGCGATCACGGTGGGATGTCCTCTTATTTTTCTTTTGATTACCCCTCCCTCGGGCACCCACGTGTGCCATCTCCCCTTTGCACCCACGGTGCACCTCCCTTTGTGCTCCACGTAGCACTCTCCCTATGTGATTGTTGATTTGATAGATTTTTTTTTAGAAATTCCATTTATCTATCCCCCTCAAATAAAGATAAAAAAAAAAGAGGAGCATGTCATGCTTTGTTTCTTAATTTTTGATTGCCATGATTCATGCTTTGAGTTTGTGAGTGTTTCCTTCATTTTTATTGGCCTTTTATTCACTATCTAGCTCTCTGGCCGTTGTAGTGTTTCTGGGACACAGGGATATAGTGCCCCCTCATAGGGGCGATGTTTCTACATTTGGCGGCAGGGGTCAGGGCGCTATTTCCCTGCCCCTCTAAAAAAATAAAAAAAGAAAAGAAATTCACAAGGATATAGCGCCCCCTCACAGGGGCGTTGTTTCCCCATTTGGCGGTAGGGGTCAGGGCGCCATTTCCCCGAGTGTCTGTAGTGATCTCTTTTCCTGCGTGTTCAGCCTCATTCTTATCATTTTCTGTTCATGCATGTATATTGTCTCTATTCTGCATTAGTTTTGCATCCATTATGCATTTTGGCTTGGGAGACCTCCTCTCTCCATCCCTTTTACGACCCATACCCTCTCTTGGTTAAGGAAGGATCCTCCATTGAGCATTCCGTCTCTTTAGACCGAAAATTCCTAAACCAAGCCTCCATAAGTCCCTACACCCGTGGATTCTCTTACGGATGCCGGGTAGGTTGTACCTTTGAAGTATCCCAGGTTTAGTTGGCCTATGCATGGTGAAAGAGTGTACCTAGTTGGCATTGAAGAAAATTCATATTGAAACTAGGTTCCTACCTTGTGTGAATCATATTAAATCACCTAATTCATCAAGACTTAAGTCAAAACAAAATCAAGCATAAATATCACAACTTGATTAAATAGCGTCATAACATTGCTTTGATAGGTTGAATTGTTTGCTTTCATGATGTTTAATCTTGATAACAAAACCACCAAGTCTAATCAATCATATATTCATGAGGATGATAAACCAAGCATATCTTATAATCCTCAACTTTATAATTCTCACCACAATCTTTCTAAGGGATCGCACCCCCACTTTTACGATATTGCCCGACCCATGGGCAATGTCCAATCGCATGGTCCCTCGCCTCAACCGCGAGCCACTATTCCCCCGGGATCATCTCCTCCACATGATAAGAAGGTCTCCCATATCTTGCATGCAATAGATCATCTCACCCCTCAACAAATCCAAGCCCTTAAGGATATTGTTGATGGCACATCTTTTTCTCATCCTCCTTCCAATCCCACACGGGTGGCCCATCACCCACCTCCATCCATTCAAACCCGGGTGGCCCATTACCATCCTCACTCTCTTATTCTCACTCCCGTTCAAGGAGTCCATCCACCCCTTTCTACACAAACTCCTCCTCGGGTGAGCCATCATCCGCCTCCTTCTATTCCTCCTCCTTCACCACGGCCCCAAGGCCCAAACGTTCCTTGCAACCCAGTCCATCCGGGTCCTTTTGTAAGTCGGCCCATTAACCCTCCTCCACGGCCTTCATATCAAGCCACCCCTCCAAGGCAATCATGCCAACCCTCCACTTTGCAAGTTACACCCGTCCAACAAAATCTCCTTGATAAAATTGCCTCAATGGAGGAACAACTCAAGAGGGTCACAAGCCCATGGCACGCTCCTTCTCCTCCTTCTCAAGTCAATCATCTTCACACTTTCATGAATAATATTACCAAGATGGAAAAGGATTGGAAGGAGAGGAGAGATAATGGCACTATAGATTCAAGTAAGCAAGATTTCGATGATCAAGTGGACGTCGTCCGCCCTCTACCAATTCACCATGTTCATCACTCATTAAGCCCTCTGCCTTCATATTTACCACCACATTATACTCCACCACCCATTATTACGCTTCCACCACGGCATCCACTTGATTTTGGTCATTATGAAGATTTGGAATTGGCACATGACGATGAGGTTCTGTAGGCACCCCTTCCGAGTTTCCTTCATTTTCCTCTCCCTCCATTGCCACCCGATGAACCCCCTGCTCAGGACGAAGCCAATATCCTTAACCCTATTTATGAGACTAAGTGGCGCTACGATGATGGGTCGATACTCCAATCACCCACACCGGTACACCATACGTCTTCCCCTGTCCCTAATACCTCTCGCACCATCCGGCGCTTCCTCCACACCAAACCTTCTCCTTTTATTCCTCTATTAACCTTTACCCCACTAGCCCCCACCAAGCCATCCGAGCTTTCCTCTACTCCCCCGACTTCCACCGAGCCTCCATCAACCTCCACTCCACCAGCCTCTGCCAAACCTCTCGCTAAACTTTAAACCATAACACCTCTTCCTTGTTCGCCACCTAAAGGCTCCATTATCCCCATAACACCTAAGCCAATTACCCTAAACCCAATTTCGCCTACACCTTTACCCGAACCCGTGGCTAGTCCTGGGTAGGACTCACCTATTTTTGCACTCGAGCCGATCCCAGTCGCTTCCGAGCAAGGGGAGAAGCCCGACATGTTTGAACCTCCACTTACCCTTCCATTAAAACTCCTCATTACACCTCCACTGCTCATCAAGCTTACCGCCTTCGCTTCACCTTCCTCTACCACTCGGAGCGGGTGTATTCCTACAGGCACATGTGCCAGGGATATTCAAGAACCGGACAAGAAGGGCTTGAACTCGGCTATGCTATTCAAAGTTCAAGATTTTATTTGCTGAATGCCGACCCGTGTTCTTGTACCGACCATATTTAATAAGTCTTCATCGAGACTCAGTATGATTAATTCTTACAACTTGATGCCATATCGACCCTTTATTAAAGTCACCTTATTCATTGGTCGATGCTCTTTTAATGCTCTCAATACCCATCGCGTCATTATACGACTCCCTTGTCAAATGAAGGGGTTCTCTTATCATATTGCCATAACACATGAGAGTATTCAGGCATTAATTCCATCCATTGAGCCGTCTCGACGGGCACTCTCCTTTCCATGGAGGGGTGGGCATCCTTTCGCTACAGGGCCTTCCACCAATTCATTCACTCCTTATTCTGTTCCACCCACATTTTTCTCTCTACGGGCCACTCCATGGGTGAGAAGGAGGATCTTACCCTCTCATTCCACACATTCTCTGCATTCTTTTCATATCATGAATTTCAAGCATCTCCTACATCCATCACATTGCATTCACATGCATTCCTTCTTTCCCGGGTTTCCGAACCCGTATCTTCTCCACCTTCCGGCCCTTCCATATCTTCCACCTCCGGAACTCCCTCTCCGGACATCACGCCCCAATACACCCACATGTCCGGATCCTCTGGGCTTCCCACTGATTCTCCCAAGGCATTGCGTCCCTTAGCATTTCCCTCCTCCGGAACCTCCAGACTTCTTCTTAGGGCATCATGTCCCTTCTAATTCCATTCCTCCAGACCCTCCGGATCTTTCGCATTCCACATCTCGTTCATCTTTATCCTCGGGGTCTCCGAGTCCCTTCCTACTTGATGGGCATCGCGCCCCTTTTAATCTTCTTTGAGGGCATTGCGTCCCTCGGCATTTTCTTCCTCCGGAACTTCCAGACTTATCTTTCCTCCTTGGGCATCGTGTCCCTCAGTACTTGCCTCCTCCGGAACCTCCGGACCTCCCTCTCCAGGCCTCGCACGCCTCCACACCTCCATATCTGGATCCTCCAGATTTCTCTCTGCTTGCCGGGCATTGCCCCTTCCTTCTCCACATCCTTCCGAAACCTTCGGATTTCTTATCTCCACTCCTAGGGCATCGCATCCTTTCTTTCGCTATCCTCTAGAACCTCCGGATTTATCTGATTCCCTAGGGCATTGCTCCCCTTTTTATCTTCTTCCTTCAAAATTTCCGGACTTATCTTTCCTCCCTGGGCATCGTGTCCCTCGGTATTTACCTCCTCCGGAACCTCCGGATCTCCCTTCCTTCTTCTCTCTCCTCCGATTTATCTTCTTACTCCTCCAGACATCCCGTCCTTTATTCTCTTCTTTCTTCTTAATCATCTTTTTTCATATCTTCTCCCAGGGCATTGCGTCCCTTGGGATTTTCCTCCCCCGGAACCTCCGGATGATTCATCCTATCATGATTTTCCTCCTTCACTGCTTCCGGAACCTCCGAATCTGTCTCTTTCCATCTACCAATTTCTTCATCTAATTCCTCCCAATCACGGGTCCGACCCAACTTCTTCTACATCCACTGCTTTGGGCATCTGCCCTTTCTCCCATTGCTTTTGAGGCTTTAGTCCTCACTCCACTTCTTGATTTTTCTCTCCTTTTGTAGATCTTTCATGTGATCAGGGTCTCCGCACCTTAGTGAGGGAGTTCTAGCCCTCACCTCTCTTCCTTTTCTCCTTATTCGTCTGAGTCTGGTCCGGGCATCACTCCTTCTTGTTAAGCCACTTTCAAGACTTTGCTATCCTTTCTTATCTGTCAAAAAGGACAAATATCATGTTTATCAACATCGCCTCCGGCAGCTGCTTCAAATAAAGGTCGCAAGGTAATATGTTGGCGTAAGGACGCATTTTTATGATGTCATTACTCATTCATCTTCACGCATGTTTTTCAAAATGAAGTGTTTCTTAACATGATTAAGAGTGATTATTTTAGACCTTTATCTTAAGTTTTGGTTCAATTAATTCAATGAAAAGAGTCTATAGGCTTGCTATGCAGCACCTCTGGTTATTAAGAACCCCGTGCTGGGAGTTCAACATTCTCTCCCTGTTAGTTAAGAGCAACCCCTAGCTGGGCACTTCACGGCGTCCTTAGCCGGCTCCTTTGGATAAACATAGTTGCTACTTTGGCCATGCCATGAGTATACCTGAAAGTCTTTTCTCTTCTTTGCTCGGTCAAGTGCAGGTGCAAGAGAATGACGGATGATATAACCAATCTTGATAATCGCCAAAACGAGAGAAGTCTCAAATAGGGGTAGTCTTGACCCAAAACAAAGTAAAAATTTCATGATACATCTAGCCAAATGGGCTATTATGAAAATCAAGGACGAATTTGATAAAATTCAAAATTATGAATTATGGCATGTCAAGAGTGGCAAAGTCTCCGCAGGGAAAACCCTGGTCGTATTCATGTCAAGGGTCTAAAATCAAAGGCACAAAGTCCCGGCGCAACAAACCGCCTCTTTGAGGGGTAGTACCTTGAAAGGATTTCGAGTCCCGATATCTCCCACCCTGCACAAAGCTTATCCCCAACTATTCTTCTCTTCTCTCTCCAAGACTGAGTGTTTCTTAGGTATGGCCTTGGTAGGGGCATGTTAATCAAGGGCAGTCGGTTATAGGGCGACACCCTTCAATGCACGTCGGGCTTCGGGCAGTTGTTAGCGAAAGGGGAAGGAGAAAAGACCCTTAGCTAGTGGTTAAAAACACCCTTTGATGCTGCATTAGCATGTCTAAGCCAAAATTTCATAAAAATTTGAATATTTCCAAATTTCCAAAAAAAAATTCAACATCCCCAAAATCCAAAATCAAACAAATAAATAAAAAATAAAAAAATAAAAAAAATAAAAAAACCTGAATATTTTCAAAATCCAACACAAAATTCAAATATTTTCCAAAATCAACATAAAAATTCAAATATTTTTCAAAAACTTATAAAAATTTGCATATTTCAAAATCCAAAAATTGCATTGTATTTTTCTGATGGTATTTTTGCGGGGACAACCTTTTTGTAAGGACCAAGAACACGGGATGAGTCCTCTCCATTCACCGCTATCAATCTTTTGATTCTTCCCAATATTCTCATGATTTGTCACTATGGGCACTCCTAATTATCATCTCTCTATTCAAGTCATATTGGGCATTAATTGATCGTTCATCTCCAAAATCGGTTAATAAACTCTTGCTGATTTCACTTGATCACTCTTCCACTGAGCATTACTTGATCCTGATCATCCAATCTCAATCTCACATGCCAAGATTGTCATCCTCATGACAAACAACAAACAATGATGTTTTGCAATACTATGCTTCAACTCATGCTATTTATTGTAAACATGCTTCGCCTTGCTAATACATGCTTGAATGCTATCCACACCAAGCTTTGATTGCTTATTGATGCTTTGATTCATGCTATACTTGCTATGCTTAAATGCCTTATTCATTGCTTGCTATATCTTGGATAATGAAATTTTGAGTGCAAGATAAGAAGCTTTCTTTGGTCCCACCGTCCAGGTATCAACATTCAAGTCCCTCAGTGCTTGCATCTCATCCCTCAGTTCCTTCATGCTCATTGCTATCACCATCTTCCTGTATGCATTTTACTATATGCTATTACGCTACTAGATTATATCAAGGACCTTGTGGCTTTGGTAAGTCTGGAATTTGAGTTCCCCTCCATCAAAAATAATGATGATTCCAGAGGCATCTTAGTCGCACGGGTAGGCCGTTGAGCCATCCAAGACTAAGGACGATGGTTCCCATTTACGAGTTGGTGCGCGGATAAACAGGCTTCGGCTTAGTATCAGCTCACAAAATGAGTTTCTTGACTCATCCGGATAGCATAACAATATTATCCTTGATTATCTTATATTTTTATTTGCTTTATATTTTCCCTTTAAACCCAGCATACATTCATATAGGAATTTGAAACAACTTTAGAAAATCATAGTGATAAGCTGATTTTGAGAGTTAAAATTGATCACTAATTTCCAAGATATGAGGTATTCACTGCCAAATTGTGTCCTCAGTTCGCCTTGTTACCATTTTGGGGTGTTTCCTTACAAACGCCTTTGTTTGGATTTCTCTCTCTCCTTCAATTCCTTCTCCTTTGATCCACCTTGGTTGCAGCACGTCCACATTGACTGGTAACCACTCTCCAATGGTGAAACCTACAGGTTTGTGACTTGGGGTACTTCCACCGCGCTGGAGGTTGATCGTTCTTTTATCTCCTTCGTGCCCGCACGCACACTCTCCTCTTATCCAAACAATTGTTGTTTTCATTGAATCTCCTCAAGATTGCTTCATCTCGAGCTTTCGATTCAATTCTTATCAAGAGATGTTGATCGCGTGTCTCATCACACCTTGGCATCTACTTTTCAGTCCGCATTACACTCCATTCCATTCCATTCTAGGCCGCTTCACTACATTACACTTCATTACACTCTGTGTCACTCCCTTGCAAAGCAGACGCCAAGGCGGAGCAACTGTGGACACGCTAAAATTAACATCATTTTGAGCATATCTCCTATCGCATTGCGATGCCCCAATCTGATTCTCAAAATTGACTCATTTGAGTGGTTTTTCCTCATTTTATTGGATTATTCAACTTTCTGGAGCTTTCCCACATGTTTTCCTATTTTTCTAGATTTTTATGAGATTTTTCTCTATTTTTCCGTGGGCTTTTTGAATTAGTGGCGGCCACCCTGCCGCTATTTAACGAATTGGTGGCGGCCACCCCGCCGCTATTTAACGAATTGATGGCAGCCTTTTTTTTTAATAGAAAAACCTAGCCTAGGGGTCAATGGGAGAGTGCACCCCTTACCAGAGGTAAGGAGAAACCCACTCTACCATCAGACCACTAGGAGGCAATATATATTCCATTGATAATAAGTAAAGAATTACATCAGTCGAATACTAGGCAATCCTAGTAAGTCTAGTCGAGCAGCACCTTTTATAATAGAAGGGAGCTCATTAAAAGAATAAAAAGAATTACATTTATTGGTGCAAGCTATAGAGGCAAGTAAGTCCGCAACAGTATTTCCTTCTCTGAAGATATGATAAATAGAATCATGGTGAGATAGAGTGTTCCAAATATCCCTGACATAGCTGAGAATGGACCAGGGACATTGATATTCTTTCTTGATAATCCTGACAAGGGTAAGAGAATCACATTCAATAAAAGCTGGTTTGTTGTCAAAAGTCTTCAAATATTTGATGCCATCATGAAGGGCACGAGCTTCGGCTATTAAACTGTTAGACTGACCATAGAAATGAGAGAAGGCCATGATGACCTTGCCTCTACTATCCCTAGTGATACCACCTCCTCCGGATTCTGAACTATTTTTGCAAGCACCATCAGAATGCATGTCGCTATTTAACGAATTGGTGGCAGCCTGCATGCCGCTATTTAAATAGTGCCCAGGAAGGGGGCGCCAATTCTAGCAGGCTTCAATTTTGCTATTTTTGGATTATTTGAAATAGTGACACTACGTGAAGTCACCAATTCATTAAATAGCGACCGTTCGTAAGGTCACCAATTCTTTTCTTCGTATTTTGAGCTAAAATTAGATTATTTTTGATTCCACGACTTCCTGGAAGGTCGCTGTTTTGTGAAATAGCGCCCGTATGTAAAGTCACCAATTTTGTTACCATATTTTGAGGTTTTAACTCCGTCCGAAACTCGTATTAATTTATAAATAGCGACCCCCTTATGGTCGTCAATTCTGTTCAAATTTCGAAAACTTCGAACCCGTCTCGAAATGCCTCAGAATTAGCGATGCTTCACGCGGGCGTTATTTTAAATAGCGACCATTTGCCTTGTCATCATTTCTTTCAGAGATCCGAACTCCGACAGAACCTCCTTGTTTCCCTCTTTTGAGCCCATTTTCACTTGGGAAAGGACTCCTAAGACTTTCCAAGGTTGAAGGGACACATGGCCATGGTTTATCACCTTCCAAATCCAACTAAAACTGGTTTTCCTAATTTCCCTTGGAATTAACTCCGAATTTAAGCCCTATAAATAGGACCCCTCTCTCCCTTGTGTTAAGGGCATCAATATCAATCCAAGGGGAGGTGCTGCTGGATTGAAGGCTCAAGGAGGAGGCTCCCATGAACCCACAAGCTTCATCCATGGAGTTCTTCTTCCTCCCTTGAAGATATTGAAGCCAAATTGAAGAAAATCACTAAGCTTTCACCCTCCTATCTCTTATTTTTGCTTTAGTTAATTGCATGCATCGTATCATATTCTTCTTTTATCTCTTTTTATCTCAATATTGAGATCTTCCAATGTTGTGCACTCTAGCACATCTCCCTTAGTGCAAGACTTGCACATCTCTCTCTATTCTTCATCATACATCATCTTCTACCTACTCTTTTGCATAGGGTTTAAAGGCCAAACACCAATAGGGTATGTTCATATCCATGTTTTCTATGTCCATATTTATGTTTAGATTTGATGCTACACATCTTGGTTTCTAATCCATGTTTGTTTGTTGGTGTTTGTTAATTTTGCAAGGGTAATCAATAGAAGAACTCTCTTCATCGGCCGGTCGATAGTGAGAGAAAGAACATTCACAATCTCCCACACTTAAGGTATTTATATCGCGATCCCTCCTTTGTTTATTATTATATCATTTGAGGCCCGCGTGTCTCTGGCGATCACCCTCCATTAGCATCCTACGCATGCTCCCCTTTCTTTCTCTTCCCATGCTTTTCTAGCCATATATTATCCTTTTCTTTTCTAAAGTGGATCTTCTTAGAATCTACAACAGCTAGGCTCTCTTTGCAGTCTAGGGTTGACCGCCTTTGTGTGCTTGGCGGTCTTGAGAAGACCGCTAGGCTCGCTTGTGCCTCCGTGTGCTTGGCGGTCTCGAGGAGACCGCTAGGCTCGCCTTGCGGTCTAGGGTGAACCTCCATTTGGGGAAACGGTCCAGGGAGGACCATGCCTTGCTCACTAGGAAATTCAGGAAGTTCCAAAAAAAATGGGTAAATTCTAGAAGAAAAAGAGGACGCCACAGGTAAGCAAATTCTCCAATTTCAAATCTGCTCAAATTAGAAAGCCTGACGATGTTATCTGCTACCAATGCAAGTAAGCAGGACATATGCGAGGAGAATGTCCTGAGTTGCTCAAGCAGAGGTTTAAGGCCAAGGGAAAGAAGCCCAAGGTAATGGTTTGCACTTGGAGTGACGAGGAGGAGGAAGATGAAAGGTCCTCTATAATGGAAGATGAGGATGACTTCTGCTTGATGACAAATGAAGATCAGGTAAGCACTCCATTTGAAAATTTCTTAATTGAAGAGTGGGAAGATGCGTATGCTAATTTGTTTGAAAAGTATGAGATGTATAAAAAGGAAAACAAGCAGTTGAAGAAGAAGATTAATGTCTTAGCTCATGATAATCTTGCTAACAAAGATCTGGAGACCCTAAGAACAGAACATGAAGAGTTGAAGAAACAAATCAAGCAATTTTAATTCAATTGATCAGAACTGAAAAGTTCAAAAGAAGAAAATGAAGAACTCAAAAAATAGTTAAGCCAATTTGAGATGCCAAGAATGTGAAAAAGAAAGTCAACTTAGTTTTGAAAAAATTGAAGCAATAAAAGTTGTTAATTATGAATTGCTGAAAGGTCTTGAGAAGGTAGAAAACGAGTTGAATGACCGGCAATCTGTCCTAAAGAAAATGACCCAGGGTAAGTCCAACCTAGATGCCATCCTAGGAACTCGGGTAAACTTTAGGAAAGAAGGGTTTGGGTTCAACCCCACTGCGAAAAAGAAATTTGAATTGAAAACTATCTCTTTCTATCCTGAGAAGGGGAAGGGAAAACTGATAACCAAAGAACCAAATTGGAAAAATGTCCCTAAGCCCAAAACAATCAAGAGGCAAGGAAGCAGCCATCAGGCTGGTCATAGAAAACATGTTGAACTTCAGGGTCGACGCAATGTTCAGTCGAGTTGACGCACCAAAGCTCAACCAAGGCAGCAGGGTCGACGCACTGACTCACAGGGTCGACCCAACACCGTTCAGCCAGAGCCAGCTAGGCATCAAGGTCGACGCAATGATCAATCAGGTCGACACGTCTGTGCTCAACAAGGTCAGTCAGGTCGATGCACCAGGGATATGCATTGACGCAGCTCATCCTTTTACTTCGAGAAGAAAAAGTGGTTTAACAATAAAAGAAGGGGCAACAGACAGCCAAACTTCGTTACCCTCCATACCCAATTCAACACATTTGCAAACCCAAGAACCAGACCTCAATTTAATTCACACTCCATGAACTTCATGAAATCTATTTGTCACACCTGCAACCTACTTGGACACACCAGCAACCAATGCTGGTCTGGCTAGAGAATGAGGCCATTTAAGCAAGTATGGATTCCAAAGAATTTAGTGCATACTTTCAACTATGATTGTGGACCCAAATTTATTTGGGCTCCAAAAGCTTCTGCTTAATGTGTTCTATGCAGAAATGTCTAGTAGTCCATCACAACCGATGGTACTTGGACAGCGGCTACTCGAGGCACATGACAGGAGACATGAAGAAATTCAGCTACCTGATCAAGAAGGAAGGAAGGAGTTCAAGTGAGGTTTGGAGGTAAAGACAAAGGAAAAGTCAATGTCACGGGTACAGTCGGTAAGAATTCTTCCAATTTCATTGAAAACATTATGCTTGTTGAAGGCCTTGAGCACAATCTGCTCATCATAAGCCAACTGTGCGATAAAGGCCACAAACTACTATTTGATGCCAATGAATGTAAGATATTTGAGCAAAATTTTGATTCTATGATGTTTGTAGGTCATAGAGTAAATAATGTCTACATGGTAGACCTTGATACCTCACTCTCTGAAAATCTGTGTTTGTCTGCCAGTCAGCCCAATGATGCATGGCTGTGGCACAGACGATTGGGACATGTCAGTTATAGTACACTGCACAAACTGTCTAAGCATGGAATGGTTAGGGGTCTGCCTAAATTGTCCTATAAAAAGGTTACTCAGGTTTGTGAAGCATGCTCCCTGGGTAAACAAACTCGGAAAACTTTTAAATCTAGAAGTGAGCCTTTGTCATCCATGCCCTTTGAGTTTTTGCACATGGACTTGTTTGGTCCAACTAGAACAGCCAACATCAATGGAAGAAGATTTGGCTATGTGTTAGTCGATGACTTTTCTTGATTCACTTGGATCTTTTTCTTAACTAACAAAAATTATGTTTTCCATATATTTTAGAAATTGTTCAGAAAACTGAAACAAGATGGTAAATTCAGAATCTCCACCATCTTGTCTGATCATAGAGGAGAGTTCAAAAATTCCTCTTTTTCTAAATTCTGCAACCAGGAAGGACTAACACACAGATTTTTCTCTCCCAGGACCCCGGAGCAAAATGGCATTGTGAAGAGAAGAAATCGAACAATTATGGAGATCGCCCGGACAATGCTGATTGAGAGTAAGCTCCAAAGAAAATTCTGGGCCGAAGCAGCAAACACAGCATGCTACATAATCAACAGGGCCATGGTAAGGCCGAAAAGTAAGAAAACTCCCTATGAAATGCTCAAAGGTAAAAAATTGAACTTAGCCTACTTTAAAGCTTTTGGATCAAAATGTTACATCCATAACAATGACAAGGCTGATCTTGATAAATTTGAGGCTGAGTAATATTGGAACATTCTTGGGGTATTCTGAAACATCAAGGGCATATAGAGTTTTCAACATAAAAAATCAAGTTGTGGAGGAAACTCCACATGTGGTGTTTGCTAAAATGTCTGATGATTCAGATAAAGCTGATGTTGACAGGGAAAAGGAGGAAGAAGATGGAAGATTTCTTTTGTTATGGCAGCGGAAATTGAAGATGTGGGTTTCACTGGTTCACAATTTACCTGGTACAATGGAAGAATTTATGATGGTATTTGGGCTCGCCTTGATAGAGTTTTTATCAATTCTCAATAGTCTTCTTCATTTCCATCAGTGAGAGTGGAGCACCTGTCCAGAGCATGTTCTGACCATTGTCCAATGTTGATCCACATGGAATCCCTTATGTCCAAACCTCCAGCAAGATTCTGCTTTCAGCACATGTGGACCAATCATGAATTTTTTTTCAGACGGTCAAGTGTGCTTGGAACATGGGGCCAGTTGTCTCAAATCCTCTGTCTACTTTGGCCTTAAAATTGAAGTTTATGAAGGAAGCTCTTCAGACCTGGAACAAAGACGTCTTTGGAAACATTTTCTCACAAATTAATAAGGCTAAAGCTGATTTTCAAATAGCCCAGCAAGCTCATGACACCTCTCTATCTCCTGAGACAAAAGATAGGTTGTATAATGAGCGGGCCAGACTAGATAAACTTCACTTACAGGAGGAGATCTTCTGGCGACAAAAATCCAGAATTCAATGGCTAAAAGAAGGTGACAAGAACACGAAATTCTTTCACTCTTGTGTTTTATCAAATAGAAGGCGTGCAGCCATTCATTCCATGAAAGATGATATGGGAAACTCTATTACCTGCAAGAAGCAAATCCAGCAAATGTTTCTTCAGCATTTTCAGCAAGCTTTCTCCTCGATAGAACACGTAGTCATGCAGGAATTTTTACAACACATCCCATATGTCATTAATGATCATCAAAATTTCAATTTGTGTGATGTGCCTTCTGAGACTGAGATTCACATGGTGGTTTTCTCACTGTCACCTGAAAGTGCTCCAGGTCCGGATGGTTTCACAGGCTGGTTTTTTCACTCCTGCTGGGACATTATCAAAGACGATATTTGTAAGGCAGTTCAAGCATATTTCTGTGGCCACCCACTGCCAAGGTCCTACACTTCTTCTCTAATAGCTTTAATTCCCAAAGTGGCAAATCCTTCAACCTGTTCTGAATTTAGACCAATAAGTCTTTGTAATTTCATATACAAAGTGATATCCAAAACAATAAGTGGCCAATTGGATGGTATTCTTCCATCCATTATTTCAAAAGAGCAAGGGGCCTTTGTTCAAGGAAGACAAATTGTGGAAAATATCTCTCTTGCTCAAGAATTGGTGAAGGAGCTTGGCAGGAAGGTTAGAGGTAAGAATGTCATATTAAAACTTGACATGGCAAAGGCCTATGACCGCATGGAATGGGACATCATCCTAGATGTTCTTAAGAGGTTTGGATTTTCACTGAACTTCATATCTCTTATAGATCCTTTGTTATCTAACTGTTGGTTTTCAGTCTTGGTAAATGGATGCATTTGTGGATTCTTCAAGTCCACAAGGGGCCTTCGACAGGGGACCCCATCGCTCCATTACTCTTTATCATTGCAGAGGAGGCCTTTAGCAGGGGTTTATCTCATTTTTCAAGCACCGGACAGGTGGATTCATAAAAGGTCCCCAGGGGTTGTCCAAGCATATCACACCTTCTATTTGCTGATGATGTCCTTATCTTTACAAATGGTGCTGCAAATTCAATTCGTAGACTCATGCTCTTCTTTCAGGAATATGAAAGGAACTCTGGCCAGCAAATTAACAAATATAAAGCTAACATCATTCTGGGTTCTGGATTCCCTGCTAACCGACTCCAGGTCATTTCAACCCTCACAGGGTTCTCAAAGGCTTCACTACCCATCAAGTATCTTGGGGTCATGCTTTATGAGGTACGAATATAGAAAGTCTTATTTGGGCACATGGTTGCTAGGATTCAAGCAAAGCTTCAGAGTTGGAACACAAAATTCCTATCCTTAGCAGGCCGACTTATTCTCATTGAACATGTATTATCGGCCATTCCCATCTATACCATGATGGTGCTTTCTCTTCCTACAGGCTCTATAAATGATATAAATCGCCTCCTGTCCAATTTCTTTTGGGGTTATTTTGAGGGAAGACCCAAGCGACAATGGATCAGCTGGAGTAAAATTTGCAAACCAATTGAATCTGGAGGCCTTGGTATTATATCCCTTCCGGACCTGCAGCTGAGCTTGCGTATGAAGTTATTGTGGACTGCAATAACTGTTTCATCCTCATCTTCAGTTTGGGCTTCTTTTTTCAGATCTAAATACTTCAGAAATGCGCATTATTCAGAAGCATCTTTCAAGCAAATAAAGTCCCCGGACAGAGCAGTTTGGATAAGGGCAGCTAAGATTGTCTATCAGCACCACAGAGTTATAGTTGATCCTTCCACCTCCAATTTAAGTTTTTGGTATGAAAAATGGGCTGGTATGCGCCCCATGAGGGATCTTATCATAGAGGAAGCATGGCAATCTAATGAAAACAAACTCATCTCAGTGGCAGAGGTGGTTTCAAATCCTCTTCATCCCCAATTGTCGATGATTCAGAATCACATCCCTCAAATGATCACACCAGCAATAGTTTCATAACAATGGATATGGTGTCCTACTGCTAGTGAAGAATTCTCAACCAAATTAGCAAGGCAAATTGCTATGCCTGTTCATCAAACTTGGTCAAGTTTCTGGAAGAGAATCTGGAAAGCCCCCTTTCCAGCAAAATGGACAATCCTTCTCTGGAAGATCCATCGCCGAGCGGTGCCTACAGACAACTATATCTGCAGGTATGGGATTTCCATGTGTTCGAGATGTATGTGCTGCTCTTCTGGCAACAATGAAATTGCTAGTCATTTCTTTTTTTATGGAGAATCGGCTTCTGCTGTATGGGCTGCCTTTGAATCACTATTGGAAGGTATGAATTGGAACAAGCTAGGAGTTAATCTCGACATTTCAGCTGCTTTTCAAAATACCTCTTCATCAACTATTCAGGGGACAATTACTCTTATTACCATGGCAGCCACTACATGGGAGATATGGAAAGCAAGAAATGCCACCAGATATGAAGGCATTCCAATGTCAGCAAACACAATAATGCAACAGGTCGCCATGCACATCAAGTCCCTCCTCCCTCTCTTTAAGTGTTCGGCAAACACTATACCTCGAAGACTTGGTCAGGAGTTGCTGCGATGGGAGATTGTTTTGCCACCACCAAAGAAGATCGAAACCATTGTTATCAGTTGGACATCCCCACCAACTAATACACTTAAACTAAATGTGGATGGAGCTTTCAAAAAAAGCATTGGTAGAGCAGGAGGTGGAGGTGTTCTTCGCAATTCAAAAGGTGATATTATTTAGGCATTTTCTCATCGTTACCCCTATCTTTCCAGCCTGGAAACAGAAGCTATGGCTATGCGGGTTGGACTTTGAATGTGTGCTTTTTATGGACTATCAAAGTTTATCATTGAGTCTGACTCTACAGTGCTGATTGGGATTATTCAGAAGCACAACTCTTGTCCATGGCAACTCATACACATTGTGAACGACATTCACCGTCTTGCAGCTGGCATGCAACTATCCTTCAAGCATACCTATCGCGAAGGCAACAATGTAGCTGATTCTTTGGCAAATTGGGCTTGCTCCATTTCTTCATATGTTTTCTTGGATAAATGGGATGGTTTACCTCGGGATGTAAAGGGGCATGTTAGGATGGATAAATTACACTACCCATCTATCCGTCTTTGTTCGGCCAAATTGGCCCCTTTGTAATTGGTTTTCTCTCATATTAATAAAATCTCCAAATTCTTGGGTAAAAAAAAAAGATGGAAGATTTCTGGAGTCTAAAGAAGAACCCAGGGAGAGTCGCCAGCCACAACCTGTAGAACAAGAGACAGCTTAGTCGACTCAAATCTCAACTCAAGTAATGCCCGGTGAGTCTTCAATCAACATCGGAACCTTAAAGGACCATCCCACTCAAAACATCATAGGAAATCTCCATGACCCCCCTACGACCAGATCATTTCATAAAGAAGTAAATAATGAGGACCTCATTGCATTAGTGTCTCAAGTGGAACCCAAGAACATTGAAGAAGCCCTACGAGATGAACACTGGATTAATGTCATGCATGAGGAACTTAGCCAATTTGAAATAAATCAGGTGTGGAATCTCATTCCAAGACCCACAGACCAGCCCGTCATTAGAACTAGATGGGTCTTTAAGAACAAGTTAAATGAAGATGGAGCAATAACTAGAAACAAAGCTAGGCTGGTAGCTAAAGTGTATAATTAGGAGATTAAGATTGATTTTGAAGAATCATATGCTCTTGTAGCAAGATTAGAAGCCATCCGAATTTTACTAGCATTTGCATTCTCACTAGGCATAAAACTTCAACAAATGGGTGTCAAAAGTGCTTTTCTGAATGGCTTGATAAAAGAGGAGGTGTTTGTAGAACAGCCCCCTAGTTTTGAGCATGATGATTTCCCTAACCATGTTTACAAATTGAACAAGGCATTTTACGGATTAAAGCAGGCTCCTCAAACCTGGTATGACAGACTTAGAACACATCTGACCAGCAGAGGTAAGATTGACCAAACTCTCTTTTCCAAAGTGATGAATGGACACATCATTATAGTACACGTATGTGTAGATGATATAGTGTTTGGTTCAATTGATTCCAACATATGCAAGCAATTTGATGAACTTATGACAAAAGAATTTGAAATGAACCTCATGGGTGAACTCCAATTCTTTCTTGGACTGCAGGTCACACAAATGAAGGATGGATTCTTCATAAATTAGTCCAAGTACATATTGGAGATTCTGAAGAGATTTGGAATGAAGGATGTCAAACACATATCCACGCCCATGGGAACATATGCATCTCTAGATGCTGATGAGAATTGTAAAACTGTAGATCCTAAAACATACCGAGGTATGATCGGGTCTCTTTTATATCTTACTACTTCTAGGCCTGATATTCAGTTCAACATGTGCATGTATGCAAGATTCCAAGCGAATCCTATAGAATCAAACTTGATTGTTGTAAGAAGGATCTTACGATACATTGCTAGCACACATGACTTAGGGCTATGGTTTCTTGCATC
The DNA here is from genome assembly GCA_022559845.1 of Amorphophallus konjac. NCBI lineage: Eukaryota > Viridiplantae > Streptophyta > Magnoliopsida > Alismatales > Araceae > Amorphophallus > Amorphophallus konjac. Next base: position 320,437,836 of record CM040125.1, read on the forward strand.
ATGCTATTTTTATCTGATCTCTTATAGTTATGCTGACTATGCTGGGTGTAAACTTGATAAAAAAAGCACTAGTGGCTATTGCCAATATTTGGGTGGGTGCCTAGTTTCTTGGGCTTCCAAGAAGCAACACTCGGTTGCACTCTCCACTGCAGAAGCCGAATATGATGCCTCAGGGAGTTGTGGGACCCAGGTGCTATGGATAAAGCACCAACTCCAGGACTACGAAGTAGATCTTGGATGTACACCCATCATGTGTGATAATACTAGTGCCATTAATTTAACTAAGAACCCCATCCAGCATTCCCGCACAAAACATATTGAAATAAGGCATCACTTCTTTCGGGATGAGGTAAGCAAGAAAAACTTTGAAGTTCACTTTGTTGAAACTAAAAAGTAAATTGCATATATTTTTACAAAATCTCTGAGCAATGAAAAGTTTTCAACCTTAAGAAGAGAATTGGGTCTGTGTAGACCCCCCACTTGATTGTTCTTGTATAATTCTGGTCAAATAAGTCAGAAAGGTCACTGGTTGTTACAGTCCGGGGTAGTCCATTATGCATGTTTGGTTGGTTGCATTGTTCATAAGTCGTAGATTGTGTCTTTTGTGTCGAACACCCACTGGTATATAAAATGGTGCCGTGTGAAAGGGCATGCACAGTCTGCCTGGGAACACTCACTATGCGTGAGAAGAAACTCCGCTAGGTACCAAGGGTACTCACACATTGCATTTTAGAATCCATGGGTCGAGGGAGAGTTGGTAAAAGTTCATTGAGATAGGCTAACTGTGTTGTTTGATCCAATGCGTCGATGTACTGATCAGTGTGCGTCGACCCTATAGTTCAATTTCACCAAAACTCTCTATTCTATGAAACGGCTCTGCGTCGACCCCCTGTCAAGCTCAGGTCGACCCCTTTGTGAACTTTCAAGAATGTCACAGCTTTTCATTTCCTGTGCGCTGCATATCTGAAGACTGTGTACTCTTATCATCTCCAAACAATCTATAATGCCTAACCCTCCTTATTTCAATTCTCATTTCACAACTGACACTTTAAACATTTTCTCATGCATATATTTTGTCATTCAAATCCTTGCAATTGCTGAGGGTGAGCATGTGTCATCTGTTATCCATTCATCGGTTGTTCAAATCTCCTCTCTTGTGTGCATAGCCTCAAGGGGAGATTCATATCTAATACATGTTGTTCAATGACTGATATTTCTGAAACAATAGTCTTCTAGTCTCTTAGCATCATGGTGGTTTCAATAAACTGAAGGCTTTAAGGCTAATAACTTTTTGAGGTCTGGACATGGCAAGCCAATAGAAGACCTCTTCAAGTTTACTTCTGCTAAAGCATTAAGCATTTTCAATCCATGTACTCGTGTAGCTTGACTATGAAGGTTTAGTTATTATTTTGGTTAATTGTCTTCACATTGAGCATTGTTTTCAAATAATCAAGTCATCTCACTTTCTCTCCTTCGAGCACTTGATGCAGAGCAATGAGAAAGACCTACTGAGTAACCGGGCACACTTCACCTGAGACGTGAGGGTGTTCGCGTCAAAAGGTAGTGTCCTACTTAACTCTGCTCTGGTTCCATTTACATCATTCAAAAATAAAAAATAAAAAAAAGTGTTACAAATATACATAGAGCAACTGCTTCAGTCTGTTGAGAAACTATGCCCCCTCACCAATGAAGTGATGCGGGCTGAGGCATGAGTTGGCAAGCTATCTCTGGTCAAACTAAGATAGGATGGTTCACTACACTGATTAACTCGGGAATGTTGCATCTATTGCAAAAGTTGAAGGAGAGTCTGTTGATACCAACATTCAATCAACAAGAATTCTATTTTTAGAAATTTATGCAGAGGTGAATAAATGTAATGAAGTAATGATTATGCAATGACATGCAAGCAAACAAGCATTCTTCATAGACATGCAAATATAAGCATATATTAGATAGATCTCCCTTAGGGAGTGGGATAAGAAAAGTGCAATAGATTCAAAACCAGAAATATTGCATGTGCCATAACTAAGAAGGCTATGCTTGTACAAAGAGTTTGTATTATCATGTATATAGACAAATTCATAATATATGCCCAAAACAGAAACTCTGTGAAGTGCATGTGCTCAAGAGTGTGCAATGAATCTTAAACATAAAGATATACAAAATTTCCAAATAACACTAACTGATATCTTTTCACTCTACAATTTTATTTTAGATCCTCGACTATCGATAGCTTCACACAACCCCTTTCTTTTGTAAAAAAAAATAGACTTCACCGTTCAACACGAGTCTCCTCATATGTCTCAATAGGGATTCCCAGTTACTAAGATCCGTCACTCATTGTAATTTTTCCTTGTGGAATTTGTTTCACCATTTCACTCGAGTCTCCTCATTTATTTTAGTGGGGATTCCTGATTATTTGGATTCACATTCCACTTATTCAACTTTTGTAGGGGCAGGCAGCTTTTTCCTCACGATTACTCCTAATGTCCTTGTAGAGTTTCCAGTATCATGTAAGTGTTAGAAAGAATTTCCAATATCTTTATGGTTAAAAGACATTAAACACAGTTTTTCAATGTGTGGGGGTTTTGTTTCAAGTATATACTGTGAATCATGCAAGAGACATGAGATTTCCTCCCCCTGAGTATATGCACTCACCATATAAAGATTCTCTCCCCTAGTGTATGGCATGTAATACACCTAGTCTGAATCATCGCAACATTTGTTTGTCAAGGAATACAAGGCCTTAGAATTATTCAAGAAATTACTTTGTAAGCTAAGTACAAACAAGCATGCAAGGATTAGCAATATATTCATGCAAGATGATATGCAACCACACATGAGTCAAAATATGCAACATGCAGATGCCATTGTATGCAAAAGTGTGAATGATATGCAAAAATATCAATGAAACATCATGAATCTTTCTAACTGATCAACCTACAAAACCCAAGCTCTTGTTATGTCTGAAATGCATGACATGCCCTATAAGTATGAATATGCAACATGCATCTTTTACGCGTATGTTCGGATGTTCAACTTTTTATTCAGTTGAAAAAGATTTATTGCAATTCAGTAACAACTTATGACCTATGCAAAGCAACCACATGGATTCATTTAGTTGTAACTAAGCCATGATCAATCAAAAATATTTTTGCAGCAGAGAGTGAAAAATTCTACAATACAAAAAATTTTCCTTCTTGAAACAAGAAATTTTTCAGATTCAATTTAAAAGCAATTCAAATCAAAGGTAAATTGATTTCATTAAGAATCAATGTTTCCTCAAAAGCCAAACATTTTCAATTTATGAATTTTGGTACTAGGGAGAGAACTTAGATCCGAAGATCACCTCATGCTTAGTGATAGCTTCCTGACAGACTTAATCTGTCATTTCATATATCACCATTTGATATACCAAATATTCATTCAACGAGACCTTATATGGCTTGTGAAGAAATGCAATTAAAACATAACAGAGTAACAAAAGAAAAACATCAAAATTACCAAGTCTGACATTAAGGATAAGTAAGGTCGGGATTTTACCAAATGTGAGTGTGCCTTGGTCCTTTTAATTGGAACCATTTTTATTCTTTATTTCCTCGAGGCACACCTACATAAAAATTAACCTATTTGACAAATTTAGGTACCCAAGTCTTCTTGGGTCCCTGGGGGTTAGTAGCATCACTACCAGAGAATTTCTTCCATAGTTTCATTGCTTGTATATCATCATTTTTCATGATTTTGTAATCTTCAAGCACATGTCCATAGTTTCATAATAAAATAATGAGGAGGAGCAACTCTAGCAAAAGACTTCTTTTTATGAGCAAAAGAGTTTTCAAAAGCATTCCATCTTTTATTTGCAAAATCTCTAGATTTAGCAAAATTAAACCTAGTATTCATCCTAGAAGCATGTGAATCATGATTTTTCTTTGACCAACAATCTTTCATCATGTGACCATGCAATTCATAGTAAAAGCAAGAAACATTTCTTTATCTTTTGAAAAGAGATTTATCTTCACATGCATGTTGGTCATCTTTCTTCATGATATTACAATCATCCATGACATGGCCATACATACCACAATAAAAGCATTCAACATTAGATTTCAAATTTTATGATCTATTTGGCATGGTAAGTTTTGTGTTGACATTTTTATTTTTCTCAAGGTTATTTTCAAATTTTTTGATTTGTGCAATAGGAGGAGGTGCTTCGGAAGTGCTAGGTGTGCCAGAGGCATAAACAAAAGAAGTTTTTAATTTATTTTTAAATGATTTTTTATTCATAGGGGAATATCCAATGCCTTCTTTTTGAAAATTCATTTTTTGACACCAAGTATTTTGTCCAAAGTTTCTTTATCCTTAACAAATCTTGACAAGTCATCTTTTGGTCGTTGCACTTCTTCTTCTAGAGTAGAAATATGCAATTCACCACTTGTGATTTCTTCCTCGCAAGCACACACTTTATCACTTAACAAACAATTCATAGTTTTGAAGTTTTCATTTTCCTTCCTGAGTTCCTTATTTTCAGCATTTATGGATTGTAGTTTTTCTTTTAGCTGTTCAAGGACTTTCTCTGTTTCAACAAACTTTGAAACCTTTACCTATTCATTTTCAGACTTTAACAATGAATTTCCTTTTTCATATTTTTCAAAGCTTTCAAACTACTTTCAAGTAGAGAAATTTGAATTAACATGACATTATTTTTTTTTTAAGTTCTTCATTTTCAACCATGATGCTCTTGCTCTCAGTTTCAGTATCAAGCAATTTTTCAAACATCTTTTCATCATCAGACAATGAATCTAACTTGTTTCTAAGATTTTTTTCTATTTCTTCAAGTAACGAAATTTTAGATAGAAAGAATTTGTTCTCATCACATAATTCATGACATTCATTTTAAGAATCCAAAGATCTATCAGATGTCCTAGCTGTCTTAAGCTCTTCATTCAAGCAGAAAATTTCATCTTCAAATAGTCTTATTTTAGATTCCAGAATTTCATTATTGTACACTCGATCTTCAATTTTTGATTTCAACAAAGTGCAATTTTCACATGGATCAGCGGTATGGGTGAGATCATGGATTTTCTTTTTTAAGGTTTTATTTTCATATTTGAACTTCTTACATTTGTCATATAGTCCAGCGTATGCTAATTGCCATTCCTCAATTGGAAGATTTTCAGAGTCAGAATTTACCTCATCATTGCTATCTCGTTGAGCCATCATGCATGCATCAATTGTATTTCCTTCATACTTGCATGCCAACTCGTCCCAAAGATCTCTAGCTGACCTGCAAGAGGAGAAATGTGAAAGTATGTCAGATTCAATGCTCTCCCTAAGAAAATCACAAGAAACAATCTAAGTGGTTCAACCATCGAAGGAGCCAAAGGGAAAGCTTCGCCCATTGAAGAGCAAGAGAAGAAAGGAGAAGAGAAAGGAAGAAGAGGCTTATCAACGTGCTACCAAAAAACAAAGTATCGGATTATGGGTTAAATGTGGTTCTACAGAAGCTATTAAGCTTTCACTTGTTATCATGCTTTACTATCATTTGTTCCTTAACTTTGAATCAGATATTTGTGTGCATATCTGTGCAATGGTTGCACATGCTCAGATTGTCTGAGCGTCCATGTGTGTGCTACTGGGTTTCAGACCCAGGGTGGTTAGTGTTCGTCCTCGTTGATTGCTGTGTTAACAGCGTGAGGAGAGTTCTCTTCATGGGGAGGCTGTTCCCCATGTGTGTGCAGGCGTCGTCCTGCATGTTGTTGGAGCTTGACTCCGTGTTGGGGATTTATCCCTGTTCTAATTTTTCAGTGGTGAAGCCTCACCGGGTTTTGATGAGGGGTGGACGTAGGGAGCCCATCGTGGTCCCGAACCACCTTAAAATTCCCTGTGTCTTATGGTTTGGGCTATGTGATTGATTCCTTATCTTTTACCCCATTCACAGGAACTTTTTTTCAGATTACCTCATGTTCACATACACACTGCTTGTTTGTCTACTGAGCACCGTACTGCATCACACACTAATCATTCACCCACATACTGTGAGGCTTTGTCTATTTATCTACTAGTTGAGTTTATACCTAATCAGATTCCATGAACAGTTTAATGTTATTCAGTTCATACATCTTCAGATAGTAAGTCATTTTTTAGTTTCTCCTGTGTGAAGTTCTATGTTTTAAATTGGACATAAATTTTTATAGAGGGTTATATTCAACCCCCCTTCTAGATATGTTTCCCTGCACTACGCGACCCAACAGGTTGCATCTAACACATGTACTTCTTCACGTCAAAAGGTGTCAGTTCAACCTGACTATCAGCCTACATCAAAAAGCCATTTTGTGCCTTCCACTGAACAACCAGAGATGCTTAACTCAGTGAACTTTCAATGCTTAAACATTGTTTGACCTCAATGCTTATAATAGTTTAATCCTGAAATGTGACTGGGCTTGCATTAGATAGGCTTCGAGTTGAGTATTAAAATTCTTTGGCGTGGCATTGTGTATTCGCTCTAGTAACCCTGTGCGCAGGTACTTCTATTGCCTTCTTCACTTCTACACCCTCTAGAGTTATCACTCTTAAAATTCTTCAAGCTCCAACCATGCAGTGCTCTTTTAAGGAAGATGTTTGCTCCGCACTGAACTAAGTCTTTGGTTTGAATCTCCTCATCCTTTTCACATATGTTCCACTTCCTTCAATGCTTCCCCACATCTTTGCACCCCTATCCTAGTATTTTGATGATGTCAAAGGGGGAGAAGTTTTTGATGAGTCATAATCTGCTAAAGTCCTCTGTCTGCTAGAGTCCTCAGTCTACATATCCATATCTAATAGATAAATAAATTGGGTGAAGGTCTATATTCACTGCATATCCTTCATGTATTCAAATCCTTGATGTGCTTCATGCTATTTTATGTCAAAACCTGTTGCATGCCAATTTACAGTCACTCAAACTGTGAGAACAATGACTCATAGTTGCCATCATAAAAAAGGGGGAGAATGTTGTGTAAATTGAGTTTTGATGATGTCTTACTATAAGTCATTGGCCAATTGATTTAGAATATCTGAAACACCTTTCATTGGCTAGATATGAAGAACCTAACAAAGCTTCAAGGCTGTGTCAACCCCTTCTACAGGTAGCGTCGACTCCATTGCTCACAAAAGGAGGAAAAGCCCAAAGCATAGTCAAGGCTACGTCGACCTCATGGCTTTACAGCGTCGATGTAACCAAGCTGGGCCAACAGTCCAGATCGGAGTAGCCAGTGTGGGAAATGAGAGAGTTGACCCTCGGTGTTGACCCCTCTCTGCTAGTGTTATGTCGTGCCCTACTGCGTCGACCCCAACAACTGAGGGCATCGACGCAAGGCTCTCCCAAAAATCGTTATGACGCATTCTTCAAAGGATGCATCGACACACCCCACTTGCTCATCAACGCACAACGTGCAAGCCTATAAGTAGTTCAAGTGGGTCACTGGTCGTGTCGACTCCAGCATTTCACTGTATCGACTCCACCCTCACCCTGGCACCTAGAAGCTCACAAGATTGGAAGCTGCATTGATGCAGGGGACTAGGTGCATCAACGCTCATGAGGTTCTGACTGAATAAAATAAGCTTCATCAATTTCACAATGTCTTCGACGGTCAAAGATGGAAGCCTCCAAAACACGCATTTCAAGGTCAAAAAGAGGATCCTAGGACATAGAACTGTCCTCCATCATCATGAGACAGTCTGAACAACCTTTTTGGGTGGAAGATCTATCATATAGAGGACTTAGGAAATGTCCTTTTCATGGTGTCCTTCTTCTGCAAGTCAACCAATCCCATTTGGTTCTAGAAAAGATCCCAGGAATAGAGGATCGTCCTTTTTGTCACCAGCCAATGAGGAGGTAGATCCTACAAGGGTCCTTGATCAAAGAACCTTTATTTTATTCCCACCAATCAAATGGCAAGACTTGGGAGGGAAATCTTCTGCTCTTGCATCTATAAATCGGACTCCCCCTGCATGAAGAGAAGCTGTTACTGGGGCTGCAAGTGTGCTTGGAGAAGAGCTGAACGTGAGAGGGAAAGTAAAAGGAAGAAGAAGGAGTGCCTGCTCTGATCTTCTAGTAGAAAAATGTGAGAGTAAGAGAGGTGGAGAAAGAGCCGCAGCTAAGCCAGTCAGCCATGTTTTCCTTGAATCATTGATTCACATCACCGGTTTGTGTGTTCTTCATTCTGCAGCAACTGCCCTTGCATTGTCTTCTTTTGTGTTTGTTGTTTTGGATTTTCTACCACAAAGTATCCTGTGTGGGAGACGTCGTTCCGTGTGAGCTGTGTGTCGCAGCGTGTGTGTTTGTTTTTATTGGTTCTTATTTTTTCTTTTGGGGCTTGTCCCCGTGTGCTGCATGTTGTAGCGTAAGGACCGTGTCCTCGTGAGGACTTCATATTTTATCAAAGCGTGGAAGCCTCACTAAGTTGGTGAGGAGTGGACGTAGGCGTGCTAGGTAGTAACCGAATCACCTTAAAACTCTATGTTATGGTTTGCTGTGTGATATCCATCTCTTCCACCACCCCTTCGCAGGCACTGTGATTTTGTCAAGTGAATTTCATATCACTTCGCTGCTAACATTTCACGTACTAGTCAAGTATTGTGTTTGACTTTGTTTTGCTGTCTCATTTATTTGGATACCTCTTAAAAGTGGGTGAAGATTGAGTGTAGGATCTATTCACCCCTCCCTCTAGATCCTCTCATACCATCCAATAGGGGAGGCCCATAGTTGCCTGACCCTGCATCTTGTATATTATCTAGGCCAACTTGGCACCCTCGTCCCTCTTCCCCAGCATTCATGGCTCTGAGTAGCTGTCGCTTCCCCAAGGAACTGTTCCCAAGACCGCGGAAATACCCCTGGACAGTCTAGGTCATGTCCTCTTATTTTTGGTGGCGCAGAGCATAAGTGGTGGCACCAGCTCACATATAGGGGGCCCATAGGCGAGCCACCCCAATCTGGCTATTCTGCCATGGTTCATATCATAAGAATAGATATTCGCATGTTGTGCACAAGCCTGAAAATCTGACTTGTAAGATGCCCAGACCGGCATCTTAGTCTTCTTCTCTTGCTCCAACCTCTCTCTGGGCCTGTTAGGTCTCGATTGAATCAGTACTGGGGCCTGAGTATGCTTGGACACCTAGATCTGGGTGAACTTGGTTGGTTTTGGGGCCAACCCATCCCTTGGCTTGTAAACAGACACAACACGGTCCCTTTTGTTCTGGGCCAGTACCTAGAAGGAATTGCGTACTGGCACCATCGTACTGACACCATCAGATTTCAGTTTTTGGTTTTACTTTTAACCTGGCTTATGTCGCTTGGCCCGTGTGCCTTACCTACTTAACTGAAAACATATTCCACACTTCATATTCTCATGGCACACCTGCAAAATATATTTCTCAATTTACATTCTTAGGTACCCAAACCATCTTGGGTCCTTGTGGGTTAGAAGGAAAATTGGCACTTGGCTTCCACTTTTTGACAACGTTCAATTCATCACTTTTCCTTAGAAAACAATCATGCTTATCATGCCCAGATTTGCCAGAGAAATAGGAGGAAGCATGTGGTATCACTTTTTTTCTTCTCATTGGCTCAACCAGTTTGTGTATGTGAGCTTGATGTGTTGAATGAAAACTCTTTTTCTTCATCAGTAGCCAGCAGTGTGAAATTGTATGACCTCACTTACCACAATGATTATAATGCGTGGAAGAATTTGTGGTAAATGATTGCTTTACATTTTTGAGACCAGCTGATGAGAATCGACGCCGAACACTGACTTTTTATTTTGCACTTGAGTCCTTTTATTTGCTTTTATATCCTTGGGAAAGTATATGTGCAATTGTAAGGCTTTATAAGCCAATGTGTCATTCCCTTGGATTATTTGGGTTTTTATGCAAAATATCAGTAGGTCCAGCAAGGGGGCCCTCACTCCTTTCCCATTGGTCCATCTAAGTTATAGGGGTCCATGTGTGGCTGGTCAAAGTCCTAGGTGGGCTTCTAGATGGTTTGACATTCAAAGGGGACAAAGGGGTTTAAAAGTCCAAGATGCCTTCCTTCCTTTTAAAGGAGTGTCCCCTCCATATGTAATTTATTTATTTTGGATTTTTGACCACATGGGAGAAGAAAATGGCCTCTTTCCCACGAAATTCCCAGCCCCCCACCCCTTACCATTCTCTATATAAGCCTGTGTATAGTGTCATTAGAGATTTAATGAAGAAATTATGTGAAAATTGCTTGAAGCAAGAAGGGTGTGCCCTCTCTCCTCTCTCTCTGGTTCTCTTCTTCTTCCTCCAGCCCTCCAGGGTGTGAAGCCCTCTCCTATATTATCCTTAGCCCCTCTGAGTTCTCTCTCTGCCACCGCCGCCGCCGTTCGTGCCGCCATCACGCCGCCACCGCCGCTACATCAGAGTTCTGTCCAAATCAAGATAGAACCTCACCTCCGGATTTTTTCTTTTCTTATTATAGTATGTTCGAGCCCCAATTTTGACGGTTTGTTCTGTCCATCTCCCCTAATCTCCAGTTCAAATTTCGTGCCATTTGGAAGTCATTAGGTATTTTTCCCATATTTTTGTTTGTCCTCTCAGTAATCTGCCCATTTGCAGATCTACGGGATAGAGTCACCTTGTCGCATTTTCCCCACCCCCTTACAAATTTTCAGAAAATCCCAAAACATTACTCTGTGTTCCACACATATATCCCCTTCCACCATAATTTTCATGGAGTCTAGAAAATTCATTTGACCCTCGGTCAAAGGTCAGTTTCAGGCAGATCCCTTGCTGCCCGGTGTGTCTGTCAGTCCAAGTCAGAAATAAAAATAGTATTACAGTCATATTCATTTTCAATCCGCTCAATGGATAGAGCTGTCACAATTATATGTTGTAGATATATGAGTCCTCTTTCCAATGGTACCAGCCACGCCTCGACCGGCCTCCGGATCTGAGCGTCGTAATTCTTACAGCCGAGGCGTGCAGATCTTTTCCTTGTGCAGGTCTGAAATTGCAGCCTAGGAGAAATTCAGAAATAAATATCAAAAATCAACTTCAGGAGCCGCCACTTCAGGAAGTTGTTCAAGGACGTCCTGCCATCGTCCCAGCCAAGAGGCACCTCCAGAAGATCTTAGGAAGGCAACGTTCCTTTGGAAACCGTTGCTTGCTGTCCAGTGAGTCAGCAACCGAGTTGGCGCAGCACCGAGTTGGAATAGTGCCGAGTCGGACCAGCAGGTCGAGTTCGTGCCGTATGCACCTCCAGATTGCTGCCCGTCAACCCAGGGTCGGTCCTCCCGGGCCCCACTTGTAGCCCTTTATCTCCCTACGTGGAGTGGGCACTCATATTCATTGCTGTAATATTTGTGTAATAATTGTTCCGGGAGTATCAGTTCGGCCGGGGTCGTCTTCCCCACGCCGAGAGCGTGGAGGTATCGTGTTCGCTCCTTACTCGGCACTTTGCTTAGTTCGTATATACTTTATATGCCGCTGCTAGAGAGCATGATAGGGTAACTTAGCTCGCTATTTATTGTTATTCACTGCTGCGAGCGAGAGAGAGATACCGCCCCGTGACCCGATCCGGGCACGAAAAGAGAGCCGACCACTCTAGCTCACTATCGGTTTTTCAACCGTGCACGTCCGATGCTTCCCTCGCTAAGGGACGATCGCGAGTTTGCATAGAGTCCAAGGATCGCATTTCAATTGGAGTTGAGTCGCGTGTCCATCCCGCATCAATTTGGTATCAGAGCGCCAGTTGAGTCTACGGTGTCTAAAATCAACAAAAAAAAAGAGTCATTTAAGTCGAGTCTAAGCTTAAGTCGGTCCAAGGTTGCATAGCATACCTTTATTCGGTATATTAAAAGGTGTTGTCTGAATGTTAGGCTATACCTATCGGGAAGGTCGCACACTTACGCGAGTGATATTCGGATCGATTAACTCCGCCACGTATCGAGTCTTGGTTTAAGTCTAGGGTCCTTAGTGTGCATTAGTTAGTGCATTCCAACCTTGCATAGTCGGTCTAGTGTCTTGTCACCAACTGTTGGCATGTCCATTCACCAGCGCCCCCGTGTCCCATGGATGACCAAGGGGCCACACGTTCTGCACGGTGGCAATACTATCTAAAATGGAAGGATCACGCGGACCGCCCCAAAAGGCCCGTAGCCCGGGACTTCTACGGCTCCGATAATCCAAGTGACTACCTAGAGTGAGAAGTCATTATGGACGACTACTTTGAGTGTTATCTTATGTCCGGTCCCGCGCAAGTCGACTTTGCCAAAAGGTGAATTTTCTATGAAGCCGCTGAAACATGGAGGGACATCCAGTACTTCCGGGAAGATAGGAGGCTAAGGCCCATCGAGTCATGGTGGGATCTGAAGAGAGCGCTTAGGAGGGTCTACCTTCCCCGCCCACCTACCTCCAACCACGGGGGTCATATCACTAGCCAACCCCACCGACTCACCCATAATCAAGTGGGACACACTTCCAACCAACCCCGCCCCTTCACCTCCATCCAAGTCCACCAAAGCAACCCCAATCAAGTGGCCCTCCCAATCGCCTCCAACCAAGTGGAAGCTCCACTTATAGTCGAGTCTAGGTCTGCATCCGGGCCGAGAGATGAGGAGCGAGTCCACCCCGAGGCCCCTACTCCAACCCGCACCTTAGATGAAATCAAGAAAATGCTTTTGGATTAGTTGGAAAGGATAGAAAGGACACATGCTCCTTCACCACCCGTGAGTGCTCCATTGCCACTTTCTACTTCTGAACTTTATTCGAAACCCTCTTATTTGGAGCCACTCAAGCCCGAGCCACCCGTGTTTATAACAGGTACGCTTTTCATAGCCAAGCCGCTTCTTAGTTGGCTCAAGGATGGCTTGATCCCGCCTCCTTACCCATCCATGGACCCCACCCTACCATTAGTGTCGGTCAACTCATTCCATACCACATTCCGGTCTAGTCACCATGTTGACACATTGGATGACCTTGTTATGGGATTAGATTCACAATGGCAGTTGACGCACTCCTTGTCCTGAAGCTTTGACCAACTTACTAGTCGTAGCTTCACCCATCTGGCCATAAGGTCCATTACCTCCGTATGCACCGTGAGTTGTGTCACTACGGAGATCCTCTTATTCCTCCCCATGTCGGTCGAACCTGACTTCATACCTTTTTGCCCAAGGGAGGAACCATACATCCTACACATGATCACCGTCCCACCTACAATGCATGAAGGTGACTATCCACACCTTCAAGACTTCTACACCGGGGACCGTGACTTGTGGGAACCCACCACAAGGGGTCATACCTTCTTTGATCCCTTTGACCCATTCCCTAGTGGACCCCGTGACCCACCATATATACTTCACTTCTTTGAGGGAGTCCACTACCACACCCCTTCCCCACGGGATGGGCCATAAATGCCCACCAAGTCTGATCCACCTACATTCGACCCTCCTAGCCCTCCCAAGTCTCCCAAATCCCATAGGCAGCCGCATGCTAGGGACAAAGTAGGGTGTCTAGGAGTCCCACTTTCCGCCAACCACCGGTTGCCACTAGTGTATGCATGGCACAGATTCAGGTGTCCTGGTCCACCATCGCCTATGCGTAGGTCGGACTAACATTAGGTTTGTTTAGGGTCTGAGTGAGTCCTTGTTTCGTATTGGTTGTTTGTCGAGTGCATGTCCATACATATAGTCGAGTCGTTTTGTATGCTCGCGTTGTTAGTCCCTTTCGAGTATGAGACTTGTCAGAATATTGGGATCCGTTCTACTTCATATCGGATCTAGTCACATAAGGGACAAGCGGTGATTCCTAGTGAGTCTTCGATCCGCCTTCCCTCCATTGAGAGTGACCCCACCCCGGAGTGTCCACCTCTAGCCTCATTCCCATGATAGCGTATGCATATCGAATCTATACGGGATGAGCATGTGTCGATTACTTGGAGTGGAGCGTACTCCGCGCTTCATGGTACAATGACGGATCTGCCGGAGCTACTCGAGCAGTCGCACCCCTTACTCGACGGGGTCGAGTTCTTCCCACCCGGGGAGGGTTGATGGGAATCGACGCCGAGCACTGACTTTTTAGTTTGCATTGAGTCCTTTTATTTGCTTTTATATCATTAGGAAAGTATATGTGCAATTGTAAGGCTTTATAAGCCAATGTGTCATTCCCTTGGATTGTTTGGATTTTTTTGTAAAATGTCAGTAGGTCCAGCAAGGGGGCCCTCACTCCTTTCCCATTGGTCCACCTAAGTCATAGGGGTCCATGTAGGGCTGGTCAAAGTCCTAGGTGGGCTTCTAGATTGTTTGACATTCAAAGGGGACGAAGGGGTTTAAAAGTCCAAGATGCCTTCCTTCCTTTCAAAGGAGTGTCCCCTCCATATGTAATTTATTTATTTTTGGATTTTGACCACATGGGGGAAGAAAATTGCCTCTTTTCCACGAAATTCCCAGCCCCCCACCCCTTGCCATTCTCTATATAAGCCTATGTATAGTGTCATTAGAGATTTAGTGAAGAAATTATGTGAAAATTACTTGAAGCAAGAAGGGTGTGCCCTCTCTCCTCCCTCTCTTGTTCTCTTCTTCTTCCTCCAGGCCTCCAGAGTGTGAAGCCCTCTCCTATATTCTCCTTAGCCCCTCCGAGTTCTCTCTTTGCCGCCGCCGCCGCCGTTCGTGCCGCCATCGCACCGCCACTGCCGCTACATCGGAGTTCTGTCCAAATCAGGATAGAACCTCACCTCTGGGTTTTTATTTCTTCTTGTAGTCTGTTCAAGCCCCAATTTTGACGGTTTGTTCTGTCCATCTCCCCTAATCTCCAATTCAAATTTCGTATCATTTGGAAGTCATTAGGTATTTTTTCCATATTTTTGTTTGTCCTCTCAGTAATCTGCCCTTTTGCAGATCTACAGGATAAAGTCACCTTGTCACATTTTCCCCACCCCCTTATAATTTTTCAGAAAATCCAAAAAATTACTCAGTGTTCCACACATATATCCCCTTCCACCATAATTTTCGTGGAGTCTAGAAAATTCATTTGACCCTTGGTCAAAGGTCAGTTTCAGGCAGAACCCTTGCTGTCCTGTGTGCCTGTCAGTCCGAGTGAGAAATAAAAATAGTGTTACAGTCATATTCATTTTCAATCCGTTCAATGGATGGAGCTGTCAAAATTATATGTTGTAGCAATATGAGTCCTCTTTCCAACGGTACCAGCCACGCCTAGATCGGCCTCCGGATCTGAGCGTCGTAATTCTTACAGCCGAGGCGTGCAGATATGTTCCTTATGCAGGTCCGAAATTGCAACCCAGAAGAAATTTACAAATAAGTATCAAAAATCAACTTCAGGAGCCGCCACTTCAGGAAGTCGTTCAAGGACGTCCTGCCATCATCCCAGCCAAGCAGCACCTCCAGAAGATCTTAGGAAGGCGACATTCCTTTGGAAACCATTGCTTGCTGTCTAGTGAGTCAGCAACCGAGTTGGCGCAGCACCGAGTTGGAATAGTGCCGAGTCGGACCAGCAGGCCGAGTTCGTGCCGTACGCACCTCCAGATTACTGCCCGTCAACCTAGGGTCGGTCCTACCGGGCCCCACTTGTATCCCTTTACCTCCCTGCGTGGAGTGGGCACTCATATTCATTGCTGTAATATTTGTGTAATAATTGTTCCGGGAGTATCAGTTCGGCCGGGGTCGTCTTCCCCACGCCGAGAGCGTGGAGGTATCGTGTTCGCTCCTTACTCGGCACTTTACTTAGTTCGTATATGCTTTATATGCCGCTGCTAGAGAGCATGATAGGGTAACTTAGCTCGCTATTTATTGTTATTCACTTCTGCGAGCGAGAGAGAGATACCGTCCCGTGACCCGATCCGGGCACGAAAAGAGAGCCGACCACCCTAGGTCACTGCCGGTTTTTCAACCATGCACGTCCGACGCTTCCCTCGCTAAGGGACGATCGCGAGTTTGCATAGCGTCCAAGGATTGCATTTCAATTAGAGTCGAGTCGCGTGTCCGTCCCGCATCACCAGCGATGTTTCTACATGCTCTCAAGTCATCATTTTTTATAATGAAACAGTCATGCATCATGTGTCCAAGTTTTCCACACTAGAGACAAGAAATATTTCTTTTCTTGGATACATGGGGTTTCACATGAATGTTTTTAGCATGCACATTTTGGACATTAACACTCTTTTTCGGATTTGGTTGAGTTCTTGACATAGTGTGCTGTTGGGAGTTAGATTTTGAGTGCTGGTTGTACATGTGCTACGAAGAAATGAAGTGTGTAACTTACTTTCAAATTTTTTTTTGTTCACAAGATTAAATTCCAGCCCTTCTCTTTGAAAGTTCACTTTCATCCCCAACAATTTGTCCATGTTTTCTTGACCATCCACGAATCTAGATAGTGAATTTTGTAAGTCCTGGATTTCACTTTCTAAAGATTTGATGTGCAGCTGAGTGTTGGCGAGTTCTTCTTCATAAGTAGCAAGACTGACATTCAACACATCATTGATTTTCCTAAAACATTCAACTTCTTGTTTTATTTCATCCACATCTTCACACTCATCAAAAATCACATATTTTCCTTTTTCTAAGACCAACAATCTTTCAGAAATGGCCGTGTTCAATTTCTTCAGTTTCTCATTTTCTCTTGTAAGCTTTTTATCATGAACAAGTTCATTTTGACCATTGTCCATTGAACTTATTTTCTCTTTCAGCTCTTTATTTTCGTTTCTCAAGGAGGAAATTTGATTTTTGTGAAATTCAATGTCGAAGACATGAGCCTCAATCAATTCCTCTAATTGTGAGCATTTTTTACAGGAGGAATCACAGTTATTTTGTTCAACATTCTTTTTCAATTTTTTATTTTAAGATTTTAGCTTCTTATATTTATTTGCAAGCTCATCGTATGCAACCAATAGATCATCAAGGGATATATTTTAATAATCTGAATTTACCTCCAAGGGTGATCCATTCTGCTGATCACTGCCGTGATCACTTGTGCCTACCATAAGACATTTGTCTTCATGCTCTTCCTGAAAACCGGCTAAGCCATCCAATATGTCCTTTGCGGAGCTACAACGGGAGACAAAGGGAAAACTATTAGCATTAACTGCGGTCGTGAATAAACTTAGAACCAAGCAATTTTGATCATGTTTGAACTTATAATCCGCAGTCCAAATAGATTTGTCTTTAGGTAACTCATAATGACCATGTGAAATAAGCTTCCAATAGCTTAGGTGTTGAATACGTGTGCACCATGATTACTGTTATGGTTTTGATGATAGCAACTACTATAAGTCACACTGTGCTTGCATATGATGTCATTGTGTATATGTTTAAGCAGTTAGTCATTTCATCGAACAGGTTGTGTGCATGAGCAATGCATCAGTGCATACCACTATTCATATCTTGCATTGGTTCATTCATGTAGTCGATGCATCTCTTATGCTGCTACACAACAAGTCTATACATTGGTTGCAGGCACATCAAAGTCTATACATCCATTAACAAGTCTATACATTGGTTGTAGGCACATCAAGTCTATACATCCATCAGATCAGTGCACAGCAAGTCTATACAGCAGCAAGTCTGTACATCCTTAAGCAGCAAGTCTGTACATTCTTCAGTAGCAAGTCTGTACATCCTTCAGCAGCAAGTCTATACATCAGCAAGTCTATACATCCTGCAACAAGAAGTATGTACGTTGGCTGATTGCACAGACTCAAAGTCTGTACGTTGGCTGCTAACTCAAATTCAAAGTCTATACACTCTTCAAACTCCATACATTCTTCAAAGTCTATACACTTATCAAACTCCATTCATTCTTGAAAGTCTATACACTCTTCAAACTCCATACATTCTTCAAAGTCTATACACTCTTCAAAGTCTATACACTCTTCAAACTCCATACATTCTTCAAAGTCTATACACTCTTCAAACTCCATTCATTCTTCAAAGTCTATACACTCTTCAAACTCCATACATTCTTCAAAGTCTATACACTCTTCAAAGTCAATCCATTCCTTCATTTCAATCGGACCTCCCAACCCCACCTGCAAGGGTCGACCCCAAGGGTCGACCCCGGGTAGTTATTTTTTTGAACCCGGCGGGCTCCTTCACCAGACCTGCAAGGGTCAACCCCAAGGGTCTACCCATTCACTCGAGGGTCGACCCCAAGGGTCGACCCCTATTGGCAGATTTTTTAAAACCCACACTGGTTCCTGGAAGGGTCGACCCCAAGGGTCGACCCATGCTATCTGGCCCCTCACGAGGGTCGACCCCAAGGGTCGGCCCTTTCTGGTCTGGGCGGCGCCGTAAATGTGGACTGTTGTCATTTCGACCAAATGGTCCAACCACACTTGTGTGGCTGTCCTTAATCCACTCCATAACAAGTGGATCTTGTCCCATGGCTGTCCCTTGACCACCCTTGGCCTATATAACAACTTGTAGAGGATGAAAACCCTAAGAGAAATTCGTATGTCCTGATTTAGGGTTTCTTCCTAACATTTGTGTGTGCAGGTTCGGAGTTGCAGCCTTCAAGCCATATTCCACCTTGCTCTGAAGCTGAAATCCAAAGGAAGGAGCTTGAATAAAAGCCCAAGATCATATACATCGAATTGCTGCATCGGACATCAAGCTTCAACATCCATTCGTGCTAGAATCCTTCATCATCCTTCAAGAACGATCTAAGGGGAGTCAAGAAAGATTCAAGGGAGATAAAGAGAGTGATATTCAAGGAAAAGAAGAGCCAAGCAAGCCTGGAGTAAAGCTCTGATCAAGTGGAGATTGAAGCCACATTCAAGATCAACAACATACATTCAAAGGGGAGCCAAATCAGGAGTTTTTCTCAATTGTGCCTTATTGTGTTTTAAGTTTCAGATTTGTATTTCTTATAAACTGCATACTTGTGTGTGTGTGGATCGTTGTTAGATCCGTGGTTATTTGTGTGTGTAGTATTGGATTCATGTGTGTGCGTAGGTCTTCCTAGATCTACGTGTGTGTGAGGTTTGCTGCACTTGTCGCAGCGTGTGTGCGTTTTGTTGATTCGCCTGTTGGATCGTGTTGGAGACATCGTCTCCGTGTGTGTGTGTTTACTGGGGCTCGTCCCCGTGTGTGTGTGCAGGCGTCGTCCTGCGTGTGTGGTTGGAGCGTCATCTCCGTTTAGGGATTTATCCCCGAGTGAAGCCTCACCTAGTTTGGTGAGGGGTGGACGTAGGGAGCCCCGTCGAGGTCCCGAACCACCTTAAAATCCTTGTGCATTGTGGTTTGCTTTGTGCGTTGGCTTGGTTTGATTGTTGAATCCTCTTATATGATCGTGTGGGAACGGTGAGATTGAGAGAATCTATTTATTGGCATAATCAACTTCCTTAATCTTGTTGTAAGGAGTTTACTCCACCACGCAGCATTCGTCTTGTCGTCTAGTGTGGGGGTTAGTGTAGGTTGTTATCTTACTTGCATGTTCATCATATTCGATGTTTTAATTGTTGTTTCATAACACTTGTTAAAAAGGGAAGAGTTTCCTTAAAATTTGTAATCACCCAATTCACCCCCCTCTTGGGTGTCATTGATCGTGGGACCCAACAATTGGTATCAGAGCTAAGGCTCTAATTTCATAGATCTAACAATCTAGAGTGATCCGGATCAATGACCACCATGATGTACACCTTGAACTCACCACCCATGTTTGATGGCTGTAATTTTGATTTGTGGTTAGGAAGAATGTTTAGTCTAGTCAATTCATATGAACCTAAGCTATGGAAGCTTATTTCACATGTTCCTCATGAATTGCCTAAAGACAAAAATATCTGGACTGAAAATCAAAAGCACAAACATGATCAAAATTGCTTGGTTTTGAAGTTTCTTATTGCTTCAGTTGATTCTAACTATTTCCCCTTTGTCTCCCAGTGCAGATCTGCGAAGGAAATACTGGATGGATTAGCAGACATCAAGGAAGAGCATAAAGACAGATGTCTTGTAGCGGGCACGAGTGATCAAGGGAGTGATCAGCAAAGTGGATCAAGCTCAAGGGTAAATTATGACTCCGATTGTGAAGATGAATTTAGCTATGAAGAACTGTTGAATGCATATGATGAGCTCGCTGAAAAACACAAGAAGTTAAAATTAGAAAACAAAAAATTGAAAAAGAATGCTGGTCAAAATAAATGTGATTCTCCTTGTAAAGAATACTCACACTTGAAGGAATTGATTGATGATCATGTGTTCGACATTGAAATTCACAAAGATCAAATCTCTTCTTTGAGAAATGAAAACAAAGAGCTGAGAGAGAGAGTTAGTTTTATGAACAATGGTCAAAATGAGGTTGCTCATGATAAAAATCTTGAAATGGAAAATGAGAAACTGAAGGAATTGAACAATACAATTTCTGAAAGATTGCTTGTTTTTAAAAAAGGAAAAAGTTTGCTTGTTGATCAATGTGAAGAAATATATGTGATGAAACAAGAAATGGAAACCTACAAAATAATCAACACCCAATTACATGAACAAGTCAAGACTTGTGAAAATAAGATGGTTTCCTATGAATTGCATATTTCATCACTTGAAAAAGAAATTTCTGATTTGAATGCTTCTTTATTTAGATTTGTCAATGGTCAAGAAAACTTGGATAAACTATTGGGAATGAAAGTAAACTTTCAAAGAGAAGGGCTGGGGTTCAATCCTATGAACAAAAAGAAATTTGAAAGTAAAATATATACTTCATTTGTTCATGACAATTGTGCGCCTACCACCTCCACATCTTACTCCCAGCAACCCACTGTATCAAGAACCCAATCAAATCAGAAAAATAATGTGAATGTCCAAAAGCTTTAAAAAGAAAACAAAAATCAGAAAATCAACATGCATCAAAAATCCAAAAATGCTGCTAGCATCTCCATGCATGTTGAACATACTTCTTCCACACACACACAACCACCTAGAAAGAAATTCTCATGTTTCTATTATGGAAAATATGGGCATGCCATGCGTAATTATTTTATGAGAAAGAATGATGATTTAGAAGCATATAGGAAAAGAATGAAACCTTTTGCAAACGGGAAACAAGAGTGGAACAAAAAATCACAAGCTTCAAAGAATCCTCGTGCTTTTAAGAACTCAAAGTCATGTTGCAACTACTGTGGTAAAATTGGACATATGGTGCATGATTGTTTTCTGAAGAAAATTGATGATTTGAATGTTGTTATGAAGTGGAAGCCGCGTGCCAAAGATGTTGCTAACCCACAAGGACCCAAGATGGTTTGGGTACCTAAGAATGTCAAATGAGAAATTTATTTTACAGGTGTGCCTTGGGAATGTAAAGCATGAAATCTATTTTTATCACGAAGGTAAGGCACACAAGTGGGATAAATCAAGTTAAAAGAAAAACCAAAACTGAAATTTGGAAATTCAGGTGATATCCCTCTCACTCTCTTCAGTAATTATATCATTGTTTGATTCATATTGTGCTGAATTATCTTGTGTTAATGCACATGTTTGTTCATGCATTCCATCTATAGATAGTTGCATACACTTGTGCAAATCATCCTCATATAGCATCTTGTTGAAGTGATGCTTTGAAACCATCAATAACATTCACTACATTTGTTGAGCTTGCATACACCCTCATGTTTGCATACACCCTTTCACAACCTGTCATGCTATAGTTGAACATTGTGAATTCATGTCATAATGCAAAGCAATCCTCCTACCTTCATCATCCATAACTACATAGTATATCAAATGGTGACATGTGGAAGGGCAGGTCAAGCCTGTCTGAAAACTATCACTACGCGTGAGGTGATCTTTGGATCCAAGTTCTCCGCCTAGTACTATTAGTCATTTACTCAAAAGGCTGCTCATGACATTGGATTGTTACTGAACATCTTACATTCTTGCACACACTAAGGGGGAGCAACCACATTTACCATATGAGTTCAATGCTTAGGTTCACACATGAGTCTTGCACTGCATCTTGAGCTATCTAGAGGATTTTGGTTGTTAAAATAATTTGTTATGCGAAAGTTAATAAATTTGAATCAAAATTGACAAATCAATTCTTGTTGTTCTTAGATGCAAATTACACTCCCAAAATCCAAATGCTGATAGGCTGGCCGTGACCAAGTTTGAATCACATGAGGAATACCTTGTAAGGATGAAAATGATAAAAATTTTCTCAATTCACCACTGGGAGATAGGAAGTGATCTTGATAGTAACCAAGATATGGCATGAAAAGTGCCCATCTCTGTTAATGAAGGATGTGTTCAATAGGTGAAAGACTTGGAAGAAAAAGGATTCTCGAGATAAAGGTAAGAAAGCAAAATCTGAAATATCAACCTCCGTGAGGTTGGTGATCTGAATGTTTGAAGGCTTCCATTCTTGTCTCCTGAAACAAGGTAATTCATCCTTATCAACTCATACAATGGCCTTTTGTCACTTGGTGATACCTTTAGATGACAAGTGTTGATTCTAAAAACTTGAGTTGTCATTTACTAGCACGCTGTGACAAATTGGTTGAATCTAGGTTGATGTGATGAACACACTTAATTGATTTAACAAAATTAAAACCTTGAGAGATGTGCATGAAGTGGTTGGTTATTAAATGACACTTGAATTGAATTGCATATCTGGTATATCAAATGGCATTTGTGAAAGAGTAGATTATATCCACTTGGAAGCATTCCCTATGCGTTGAGTTGGGTCTTTGGACTAAAATTTCCGCCTCGTACTAGATCTTGATTGGCTTGTGATTGATTAATTGTTGAATGAATCCCTGAGATGAGTTATGTGAATTGAAAATATGTTTGTGATTAAATGATCCATACATTTGACTTTTGGATGAACTCTCATTTGAAAACTTGTGAAAGACATTTGAAAATCTATTTTTGAACAATTCTGAAATTTGGGTTGCATTGCTTACTTTTGATCATTTATGCACCCTTATTCATAAAGGTCTTGTCATAAACAATGTTTGCTGATTCATGGATTGAATGAGGATGAACTCAATAAGATTTCTGTCACACTGGCTTGGAAATCAAAGCTCTCATCTTATTTATGCATCCTGCCGTTCATTCTCATACAGCTATAGGTTGCATACATCAGAATCCAATGCATTAGGTGCATTTAGTTCACTCAAATGAAAAACCAAAAACACACACTTTGCACCCATGTTAATTTCTGCTTTGCATTAGAACTCATGCATTAGTCACACTTAGTTCATTCTTTTGGCATTCATTCAATTGGTATCAAATTAACATCACATTGCTCGCATGCATGTCATAGTGCATTTGCATAAACTCCCAATGTGTGCTTGTGTGTTAGTATATGCTATTCACCCCCATCATTAAAATTTCTATGACCTTATGCTTTGTTGTTAAATAATATTGCATTTGAAGTCATTATCGGTGTGCTTCATGTTGTACACTTTGGGGGGAGTATAAGTGCATTTATTTAGAGGGAGTTGTATTGTTATGTATTCATGATATTTTCGGTATACATGTTGAATCAAATTCGTACATTTCATGCACAAAATGTGAAAATGAGTGTTAAAGATAAGGATATATGAATTTCTTTTCAAGACTCTTGAGATGTTAAATTTACTGCATGTATGTTGAAGAGACAGTTGAGGAAAAAACTACCTACCTATCTTTGTTGAAACATCTGAAATAAAAATGAACGGCAGAGCAATGCTTGGTCTCACTGAGTAAACTGGGCACATGTCACCTGAGACGTGATGTGGTTCATATCTGAAAAGTGTGGACTAGTACCTCTGTTCAAAATGAGGTGAGATGGTTCAGTATTCTAAGTAACCGGGGATTCTGGCATGAGCTCCATGCGTCTACTCGCATAAAAAGGAATCATTTTGGACCTGATCACTCTTGAAAAATTCTGACTATCATGTGATACTGGTTGAGATGAAAAAATGTTGGTGAAAACTCAATTGTGGTAGAGTGTAGCCTCCAATACGCTATTCTCAAAATTAAAGTGCAGTCTGTAAAATATCTCCCTGTGTTGATCTGAAAATCTAAACATCCATATTGAAACCATCATTTTTCATGTTACTCACTTACACATCTAATAATTTGATTTAATATGTATTCAGAAAGTTAATTGACTGCATTAGCCATTGCATTAATCTCCTATATGATTGGAAAATCTCCCATGTGCTACACATGTGTATTCCGATTATCATGACTCTCTTGCATCTTTCCTATACCCATCCCCTCTTAAATAAGTACAGGGGAGCTGTGTTGCATGTACCTATATATATCTATTTTTTTGCTTGTGTATGCATCTTACATGCCATCCTTTGCATAAGTTGCATCTCATACATTTCAAACCACAAATCAAAAATTAAAAATCTAGAAAATACTGAAAAGCAAAAATTGAGTGGACTTCCCATGCTATTTACTTGCTCAATAAATTCTTGTGTTTGCTTGGCAAATGGGGAGAACAATTGGGCACATCCAAGTAATCAACATTTGGTATCTTCTCTAGCCAACAATTGGTGTTTCCCATACATTCCATGAACACACTTATTTATAACTTACTCCTGCTTCATCAGAATTTCAAATATCGGTTAATGTTCCTTGCACATTTATCATGCTACAATGTGCCTCTCCTCTGTTTCATCTTCATGAGGGCGTATGATTGGCATTACCCCACTTTTTGATAATGTCAAAGGGGGAGAAATATTTCATGTGATTCATGTTTGCTGGTTTCATGATTGGGGGAGAACAACATGCTGGATTCATGATTGGGAGAGAACCTTCATTTATGATGGGGGTTTATGCATAGCATTCATACACTTTACTTCTCTATGCATACATATCTGCATTCACATGCTTCACTATCATGGATCTTGAGCTGCACATGTTACATATGTCATAAACTTTGCCTACTTGGCTATTTCTGCCATATAATGACTCACAGTGTTGCCATCATCAAAAAGGGGGAGAACATTGAATATGTGTGCACCATGATTACTGTTATGGTTTTGATGATAGCAACTACTATAAGTCACACTGTGCTTGCATATGATGTCATTGTGTATATGTTTAAGTAGTTAGTCATTTCATCGAACAGGTTGTGTGCATGAGCAATGCATCAGTGCATACCATTGTTCATATCTTGCATTGGTTCATTCATATAACCGATGCATCTCTTATGCTACTACACAACAAGTCTATACATTGGTTGCAGGCACATCAAAGTCTATACATCCATTAACAAGTCTATACATTGGTTGCAGGCACATCAAGTCTATACATCCATCAAATCAGTGCACAGCAAGTCTATACAGCAGCAAGTCTGTACATCCTTAAGCAGCAAGTCTGTACATTCTCCAGCAGCAAGTTTGTACATTCTTCAGCAGCAAGTCTATACATCAGCAAGTCTATACATCAGCAAGTCTATACAGCCAGCATGCCTATACATCAGCAAGTCTATATAGCCAGTAAGTCTATACATCCTGCAACAAGAAGTCTGTACGTTGGCTGATTGCACAGACTCAAAGTCTGTACGTTGGCTACTAGCTCAAATTCAAAGTCTATACACTCTTCAAACTCCATACATTCTTCAAAGTCTATACACTCTTCAAACTCCATACAATCTTCAAAGTTTATACACTCTTCAAAGTCTATACACTCTTCAAACTCCATGCATTCTTCAAAGTCTATACACTCTTCAAACTCCATTCATTCTTCAAAGTCTATACACTCTTCAAACTCCATACATTCTTCAAAGTCTATACACTCTTCAAAGTCTATACACTCTTCAAAGTCTATCCATTCCTTCATTTCAATCGGACCTCTCAACCCCAGCTGCAAGGGTCGACCCCAAGGGTCGACCCCGGGTAGTTATTTTTTTGAACCCGGCGGGCTCCTTCACCAGACCTGCAAGGGTCAACCCCAAGGGTCGACCCATTCACTCGAGGGTCGACCCCAAGGGTCGACCCCTGTTGTCAGATTTTTTTAAACCCGCACTGGTTCTTGGAAGGGTCGACCCCAAGGGTCGACCCATGCTATCTGGCCCATCTGGCCCCTCACGAGGGTCTACCCCAAGGGTCGACCCTTTCTGGTCTGGGTGGCGCCGTAAATGTGGACTCTTGGCATTTCGACCAAATGGTCCAACCACACTTGTGTGGCTTTCCTTAATCCACTCCATAACAAGTGGATCTTGTCCCATGGCTGTCCCTTGACCACCCTTGGCCTATATAACAACTTGTAGAGGATGAAAACCCTAAGAGAAATTCGTATGTCCTGATTTAGGGTTTCTTCCTAACATTTGTGTGTGCAGGTTCGGAGTTGCAGCCTTCAAGCCCTATTCCACCTTGCTCTGAAGCTGAAATCCAAAGGAAGGAGCTTGAATAAAAGCCCAAGATCATATACATCGAAGAGCTGCATCGGACATCAAGCTTCAACATCCATTCGTGCTAGAATCCTTCATCATCCTTCAAGAATGATCTAAGGGGAGTCAAGAAAGATTCAAGGGAGATAAAGAGAATGCTATTCAAGGAAAAGAAGAGCCAAGCAAGCCCGGAGTAAAGCTCTGATCAAGTGGAGATTGAAGCCACATTCAAGATCAAGAACATACATTCAAAGAGGAGCCAAATCAGGAGTTTTTCTCAACTGTGCCTTATTGTGTTTTAAGTTTCAGATTTGTATTTCCTATAAAATGCATACTTGTGTGTGTGTGGATCGTTGTTAGATCCGTGGTTATTTGTGTGTGTCGTATTGGATTCATGTGTGTGCGTAGGTCTTCCTAGATCTACGTGTGTGTGAGGTTTGCTACACTTGTCACAGCGTGTGTGCATTTTGTTGATCCGTCTGTTGGATCATGTTGGAGACATCGTCTCCATGTGTGTGTGTTTACTGGGGCTCGTCCCCGTGTGTGTGTGCAGGCGTCGTCCTGCGTGTGTGGTTGGAGCATCGTCTCTGTTTGGGGATTTATCCCCGAGTGAAGCCTCACCTAGTTTGGTGAGGGGTGGACGTAGGGAGCCCCGTCGAGGTCCCGAATCACCTTAAAATCCTTGTGCATTGTGGTTTACTTTGTGCGTTGGCTTGGTTTGATTGTTGAATCCTCTTATATGATCGTGTGGGAACGGTGAGATTGAGAGAATCTATTTATTGGCATAATCAACTTCCTTAATCTTGTTGTAAGGAGTTTACTCCACCACGCAGCATTCGTCTTGTCGTCTAGTGTGGGGGTTAGTGTACGTTGTTATCTTACTTGCATGTTCATCATATTTGATGTTTTAATTGTTGTTTCATCGCACTTGTTAAAAAGGGAAGAGTTTCCTTAAAATTTGTAATCACCCAATTCACCCCCCTCTTGGGTGTCATTGATCATGGGACCCAACATTAGGAACGTATGAGTTGACTAGACTGCACATTCTTCCTAACCACAAATCAACGTTAGAACCATCAAACACCAGTGGAGAATTCAAGGTGTATATTTTGGTAGTCATTGATCTGGATCTTTCTAGATTGTTAAATCTATGAAAAATTGAGCCTTAGCTCTGATACCAATTGAAGTCCCGAGATCAATGACACCCAAGAGGGGGGGTGAATTGGGAGATTACAACTTTTAGAAAACATTTACCCGATTTAAGAGAATATGATGAAACATCAACTAGAAATTCAAATCTATTTAACCACAAGCTAGATTTATCAAAATCTACTTCCACGATAGTTCCTTGGTACAAGGCGGAGGTGTGAATCCAGGGATTCTACTCACGCAAGATGCTATTGTTGTGACAAGAGTGATCTTGTCGATTCAAAAACACCTTTTGATATACCAAAAATCTATTTAGATAAAAGACCGATTATGCGAAATCTGAAAGATCAAACCCGAAACAATAATATGCACTAACAAACACACGGAATGGAGGTAGAAGAAATGAGCCAAAACACAATTGAAATCACAATGCACGATGATTTTTAAGGTGGTCCGGATGCAACGACGGCAACCTACGTCCACCCCTAACCAAAACCCGGTGAGGCTTCACTGTTGTAAACCAGCACGGGGATGAATCCCCAACACGAAGACACACTCCAACCACACATGCAGGGCGACGCCTACACACAAACACACGGGGACACGCCCCAACACACACACACACATAGAGACGAAGTCTCCAACACGATCCGACAACCGGATCAACAACACACACACACGTTGCGACAAATGCAGCACTCAACACAATAGAATAGCCGGATCTATATAGATCCATACACACACATGCAGATCTATGAAGATCCACACAACCTCACACTACCACGGATCTGAATCGATCCACACATACATAAATACTTGCAGATTACAAGGAATAAGACTTGAAGCTCAAAACATAAAGACAAATGAAACAGAGTTGAGAAAACTCTTGATTTAGGCTCCCCTTGAGTGTATGATGCAGATCTTGAACAAGGCTTCCTTCTTCACTTGAATGGAGATTAAATGGCTTCAGATAGAGCTTGAAGAGCATGAGGATGGATGAAGAAATCTTCCACAAATTATTGTTCACGGAGCTACAATAGTTCTTGCTTCCCTTGGCAGCCTCTCCTTCAATCCTTCTTGTGATCCCCTTAGGGTTTCTTACCCTTAAGAAGTGTTTTTATATGTCTTGGGTTGGTCAAAGAACCCTCCAGACATAGATCCACAAATCCTATCGAATTTGGAGGCTAAAGGATTGAAAAGTCCACAATGGAAGCTTGAACACTTTGGTGAAAAACAAGGTCAAAGATGGCTGCATCGGTGGGTTCGATCGACCGGAGGTTGGCAGTCGGTCGACCGATTATTTATAGGTTTTGAAGATTTCGTTGCTGGGAAAATCGGTCGACCGGCCCTGGGTTGGCGGTCGACCAAAATTTGTAAAACTCCAGATTTCTAGGTGCTGGTAAATCAGGTCGACCGAACTCTGGAAATCCTGCAAAACAATGTAGTTTAGTTCATGAAACATATCCAAATATTGAAGACTTGTGCTTGCAAGGGAATGTCCAAATAATATGAGCTTGTTTGGACTTGATGGGGTATTTGTTAAGACATGATAAGGTTGAACATTGGCTTTGATGAGAATGACTTTGAAACATGTTTAATGCTCGCTCTTGAAGATTATGCATGGAATGCATTCAGTATTATGCAAAAGACTCATGAAATCTCATTTTCAAAATGACTCTTTGTGGAAATGCAAGGAACAAGTTCAACCCATTAAGAGCACATGAAAAGATATGCATGAGAAGCCTTTGAAAGCTGAGTATCATAGCTTTCAATCTATTGATCAAGGTTAAGTCAATAGATCCACCAACAAACAAATCCATATGTTCAAGCATATAGAACCTTTTCACATCAGACCAAATCAACTTCCCATGGAGGCAAGTCGACTTTACTTGCTTTACCAGAATTAAGAATGCCATAGCCTTTCCAAGGGTTCTTGAAGAGTGTACACATGGTTTACCACTTGTTTTAGATTGTAGATATCAATGTGCCTATCAACACGTTTGTTTTGCCTTCCAAGCGACCACTGTGATGTTTTATCCTACAATTCAAGATAGTCAAGGTTAATACATCATGAGATGCATAAAGACTTTGTTCACCATTAAAAGGTATGAAACCTCTTGGAAAACCAACTATTTCAACCAAGAATCAAGACCATATAGCAATGCATTGAACCAACATGTTTGAGCTTGCCTCAAAAGCCATTTGCCATCTCAACCTTATTTGAACAACAACATCCTCTCAACCATATTTGAACAACAACATGAGTGCACACTGATATCAAGAACATGTGCAAGAAAGAACATGTGTAAGAAAACATAAAGTTTAGTTATCATCAAAAACATATGTAAGGCATATACAACAATCTCCCCCTTTTTGATGATGACAAACGTTATGACGGACACATACAATACTATATTCTTCTCCCCCTTTGACATTGTCAAAAAGTGTGAGGAAGGTAAGGAAGTTCAAATTTCAACAAACAGATTCATAAATCAATAAGATCCCACTTCAGAAGTTCAAATGAGGCAATAGCAAGGCAAGGATATGGGGAACAATAGACATGTTTATTCTTTGTGATTCCAATTGCTGATTATGGAGATAGAAAGGTGTGTAGTCTTAAGAGTTGCAGACCAAGATTCACAAATCAAGATGATACCATTCAAAGCCAACACCCCATGTGGCTAGTGTAAAGAATTTGAAGTCTAAATTTTTGGAATTTTATTGATTTTTAAATTTTTACATTTTCTTTCGAAATGCATGAAGCTAGATACATACAAATGATGACATATGAAATGCACGCAATGCAACCAGACAGTTACGTATATATATACATGCAACATATCTCCCCCTTATTTAAGAAGGTAATGGGTATAAGAAAGATGCATGAGAGTCATGACAACTGGAATGCACATGTGTGGCACACAGGAAATTGTGCAATCATATAGGAGATTTATGCAATTGCTGATGTAGTCAATCAATTTTTTGAATACATAATAAATAAAATTTCCAAAAGTGTAAGTGAGTAACATGAAAAGCGATAGTTACAATATGGATATTTAGATTTTCAGATCAACACCAGGAGACATTATACATATTGCACTTTAATTTTAAAAATAGCGTATTGGAGACTACGCTCTGCCTCAATAAGTTTTTCACATTAAATTTTTAAATGATTTCACAAAGACAATCAAAATTTTTCTAAGAATGATCAGGTTTAGATAATTTCTTTTTACGTGAGTAGACGCAGGGAGCTCATGCCAGAATCCCCGTGTTGTGCCCCTGTTGGTTTTGATGATGACAAAACACCTTACCATTGAATAATGCATTATGTGTATTCATGTTCCTTCACACCTTGTCTTTGAGTCTTCTATATCTCCATGGTGTAGATTAATCTTGGTTTCACTCAAACCATTGAGCTGCTTTTCTTTATCCTTCAAATACCTATCCACATGATGAATGTTCATGCTAACCGTAGTTAACTTTTCCATTGTGAGACATGGTGAGCTGAGGGAAATGATGGGAAACAACTCAAGGCTTCACCAAAGAACAGACCAAGTGTGAAGTGGAGGTAATGTCAAGTATGGTCTTCATGAAAGGTGAGAAAGAATGGTCAATACATGTTAAACATGGTAAGAAATTCATCTCACATGTCCTAGGATTATATTGATTAAAGATCCTTTAAATTGGTCTAGGTTTAATGTGTTTTTCTGCCCTAAGTTCAATGGTCGACCCCCCTTGGCAGATGGGTCGACCCTTGTAAAAACCTTGCTTCTGGTTAGCCCCTGGAGGGTAGATGGGACGACCCATCTGGCAGATGGGTCGACCCCTGTAATCACAGATTCTGGAAACAGAGTATGTTTGAGACAAGGGATGACCCACCTGCTAGATGGGTCGACCCTTTCTGTATTTGCCCATTTTTCTCCGAATTTCGAGTTATGATTTCTCATAAATAATTAAGGGCTAATCTTTTGATTCTAAAACACATGTTAACATGGGTTCAACCAATGGGAAGCTGGCTAGCACTTATTAAACATTTTTGTTTGATGTTTAACATACTAACCCATGTTTTTGCATTTAAATCATAGTTTTCAACCTGTGGTCGATCGGTTGCCATGCCAGCCATAAAGGGCCAATCAACGAGGAGAACAATCATCCTTTCTATCCAGATCAGAGAATTTTCATCGACTTTTTAGGCACTTTTATGTGGAGTATAAATGCCAATGATTAGGGCGTCGAAAGAAGTGAGAGGAAAAGGTTGCATACGAGCTTTCATCTTCATTCCTTGGAGAGTCGCCATCGAGCATACCAAGGGGGAGAATCTCAAGAGAAGGGGAGGTGAACGTCCCTCCTACGTGTGGCACTAAGTTCAGAAGGTGACCTCTCATCAACCTCTTCATCCAGGCGCTGCTTTCATCTTCCTCCATCAATTCGCAGCAGGAGACCTCATCGGCCAACTCTGCCTCACTACTCCAAGTCAAGGGCGCAGCGATATACCAAGGGGAAAAACTTCTGTTAATCCTTATTGAGTTGTTATTTGAGCTCATTGTATACATCTGATTCCTATTTTACAAACTCTTAAGAGAACTTGTGTGTGTACGTGGAGATCTTGTCTCCGAGTGTGAGCTCCTGTCATTGCTTTTACGAAGGGGCGTGTGTTCTGGGGTCTTGGACCTCATGTGTATGTTCTAGCTAGATTATCACCAGCGTGGTTATAGTGGAATCCTCTCGAGTTGAGAGGGGTGGACGTAGGATTGCACTTGGGTGCATCCGAACAACCTAAAAAATTCTTGCGTCCTATGGTTTGCTCTTTGTGTGGTTGCTTGCATATTTCCTTGTGGTGTGTTGTGCAGTCTCTCACTTCACCGCTCTCATCTCAGTGATTGAATGCGCTCAAGTATTTAACTTGTCGTTCATAAGCGTGCGGGCCATCTTCTATATTTGGCTGTTTCGTTCTTGATCTGTGCCTTGCCTCAATTTTTTTTTAATTTCTGGTTCTAGCCCAATCAAATATTTTATTTAGCTGGCAACCAATTCACCCCCCTCTTGCTTGCCAATTCAACGGGACAACAATTGGTATCAGAGCCTCGGCTCTAATTCTAGAAGAACCTCACGGTTCTTAGAGTGATCCTTTTCTGAAATGGCAAACAAAGGGTTGATGCCCGAAGGGCATTCGATTCATCGACCACCATTCTTTGATGGGATGAACTATAGTTATTGGAAGAACCGAATGACTGTATTTCTTCGCGCTCAAAGTCATGAGATCTGGACCGTTGTCCACAAAGGTCCACACACTCTGCCAGCAGAAGAAGGAAAATGGTCTGATGAACACATTAAGAAAGCTACTACAAATTTCAATGCTTTGAACATTATCCAATGTGCCATTCATCCTAACGAGTATGCTCGGGTCTTTATGTGCACCAGTGCCAAAGAAATGTTGGACAAATTGAAGCTTATATATGAAGGGACGTCGGAAGTCAAAGAGACCAAGGCGAATTTGCTAATCAGAGACTATGAGCTATTTCAGATGAAGCCGGAGGAGAGCATATCAGAAATGTTTGCTAGGCTCATGAGATCACGAATGGGCTGAAGGCACTAGGGAAGGACTACTCAAATTCAGATCTGGTCCGCAAGGTATTGAGGTCCTTATCACCAGCGTGACACACTAAAGCCATGATAATTGATGACTCAAAAGATTTGTCTGCTCTGTCATTGGATGAGCTCATAGGGTCACTTATGACCTATGAGATCAATGTCAAAAGAACTGAAGAAGAAGTCAATAGCACTAAAGGCAAACCTAGAGCAGTCTAGTTCAAGTGATGAAGACTCCACAGAAGACACTGGAGAAGAGGAAGACATAGCTATGTTGACTAGGAAGGTGAGAAGATTTCTCAGAGCAAGAAATAAGTTTTTAGGAAAGTTTAAGAAACCATTCAAGAAACAGTCCAAGTGGAAGACGGAAGGAAGCAAGCTTAAGGATGTGATATGCTATGAATGCAAAAAACATGGCCACATGCATGGCGAATGTCCAGAGCTGAAAAAGAAATTCAAGAAGGACAAAGAGAAGAAGCCCAAGGCTATGGTCACTACCTGGAGCGATGACGAAGTGGACGATGATGATGAAGATGATGCGGAATTAGAAGAGCTGATGAAGAGCATGTGTCTAATGGCACATGAAGAAGAACAAGATGAGGTACTCTCTGACTCAGATACTCTTACTATAGAACAGTGGGAGTCTGAATATGTTGCACTTTATGCTAAATTCAAGAAAACAAGATCCAAAAATAAACAGCTGAAAAAGAAAGTTGAGCTTATGATGCATGTTGATGTCTCAAATGATAAAATTGCTGAACTAACTAAAGCTTGTGCTGATATGAAGGCTGAAAATGAAGCCATGCTTGAAAAAATTAAAAGCCATGAGGAGAATGAATTGCAACTCAAGGGTGAACTGGAAAATCTAAAAAATGTCCAGCTCCACAATTCTGAAAATGAAAATAGCAGTGAAGAAGCTGATGCTAAAATCCAAAATCTTGAGGATGAAAATGAGAGGATGAAAAATGATAATAAAATCCTGAGGGATCAAATTTCGGTGTGCCATGAAAAACTAAATCAATCCGATCAAAAAACTCTCATCTTAAACAAGGAGATTGAAGGGTTAAAAGATGCCTTGGCTAGATTTGTTAAAGGGAAAGATAACCTTGAGAAGGTTCTTGGAACTAAAGTCAATTTTTAAAAAGAAGGAATCGATTATGAACCGGTTAAAAAGAAATCATTTGAAAGAAAGTTGATGACATCCTTTGTGTCTTTTGTGCCAACTACTAATGGTAAGTCTTCCTTGCATGAAGAATTGAAGGTTAACTCAAGCACTCACCAAAAAGGGTCTTCAGGTTTGAAGAAAGGAAAGTCAGGAAGAAATAGAGTTTATTGTTACTATTGTGGTCGTGTTGGGCATGTTATGTCGTATTGTCATACATTGAGTCAAGATGATGACTTTTATGTTCGCAAGACCAGAAATGCTTTTATGAATAACAAAACTCACAAGCACGGACCCAACTCAGTTTGGGTACCAAAATTTGTCCCTTGAGTTTATGTCTTGTTGTAGGGATGCCTCAAGGCCGAGGATTCACATTGGTTTCTAGATAGCGGTTGTTCGAGGCACATGACCGGAAACAAGAAGGTATTTGCTGAGCTTAAAGAAAAAGAAGGAGGTTTTGTTGCTTTCGGTGGGAACGACAAAGGTAGGATCGTTGGTATTGGAAAGGTAAGTGTGAATAACTCCAACACCATCGATAATGTTTTGTTAGTAGATGGTCTTAATCATAATCTTTTGAGTATCAGTAAACTATGTGATAGGGGACATAAAGTAACTTTTGAATCATCATATTGCATAATTGTAGATAGTCTTACAAATGAAATAAAATTTCTAGGACTTAGGAAGAATAATGTATATACAATTGATTTGAATGAGCTTCCTTGTAAACACATGTGTTTAGTTGCCAATGATGCCGACAGTTTTTGGATTTGGCATCGTAGATTGGGCCATGCCAGTAGTAGTGTTGTCTCTAAACTATGCAAAAATAATCTTGTCATAGGGCTTCCAAAATGAAGTTAGATGTAAATTAAATTTGTGAAGCTTGTGCTAAAGGAAAATAAACACGATCATCTTTCAAATCTAAAAACCTCATCTCTACCACTCGCCCCTTGGAGCTTCTCCACTTTGATCTTTTTGGTCCAACTCAGACTCACAGTTTAGGGGGTAAGTGTTATGGCTTTGTTATAGTTGATGATTTCTCACGCTTTACATGGGTTCTATTTCTGAGCAGCAAATCTGATGTATTGCAGGAATTTCAAGTCTTTTGCAGAAGGGTTCAGAATGAGAAGGGTTATATGATTACCCGATTATAGAGTGATCATGGGCGTGAATTTGATAACACAAGCTTTGATGAATTTTACAGGAATGAAGGATTCACTTACAATTTTTCTGCACCAAGGACGCCGGAGCAAAATGGCGTGGTTGAAAGGAAGAATCGAACACTAATTGATATGGCAAGAACAATGCTGAGTGAGCGGAGCCTTCCTTGTTATTTTTGGCTGAAGCGGTAAATAAGGCTTGCCACATCATAAACCGCGCAATGGTAAGACCTTTTGTAAATAAAACTCCTTATGAACTCTACAGAGGTAAGAAACCGAACATCTCATACTTTAAAACCTTTGGGAGTGTTTGCTACATTTTAAATAATGGTAAGGATGATCTAGAGAAATTTGATGCAAAGAGTGATGTTGGAATTTTCTTAGGCTACTCTAACAATTCTAGAGGTTTTCGTGTTTACAACAAAAGAACCATGGTGATTGAAGAGAGCCCACATGTTATAGTTGATGAAGGTGTTTTCAAGAATTCCACTTTAACTAATGAAGAATCAGATTTTTTGCAGGACAAAAGCCAATGGGACACAAAACAAGAAAAGCAGCAAGATCTATCCACCTCTGGAACAAAAACCGATGAGAAGTATGAAGCTGAAGAAAAAAGTACAAAACAAGTAGAAGATGCACCTCAAATTCATCAAGATTTGCCTCCCTCATGGAAGTACCTTAAGGACCATCCAGCTGAAAACATTCTGGGTAAGGTAAATGAAGATATAAAAACTCAATCATCCCTGAAACTCATGCTAGTTTTGAATGCCTTTGCACACACATCTCAATTTGAACCCAAAAGTGTTGATGATGGATTAAAAGATGAATTCTAGGTGATGGCATTGCACGAGGAACTACACCAATTCCAACGTAATGAGGTGTGGAAACTAGTGCCCCGTCCTAATAACCACAATGTGATCGGAACGAAATGGGTATTCCGAAACAAATTGAACGATCAAGGTGTGGTTGTTACAAACAAGGCCCGACTCGTGGCCAAGGGATATTGCCAAGAGCTTGGAATCGATTTTGATGAATCATTCGCACCAGTTGCTCGCCTTGAAGCTGTGTGCATCATATTATCATTTGCATGCTCTAAAAAATTCAAACTGTATCAAATGGATGTAAAGAGCGCATTTCTTAATGGTTTTATCAAGGAAGAGGTATTTGTTGAGCAACCTCCGGGGTTTGAGGACATGAAAAACCCGGATCATGTGTTCAAGCTAGATAAAGTTTTGTATGGTCTAAAACAAGCCCCACGGGCTTGGTATGACCGTCTAAGCTCTTTCTTGATTGAACAGGGTTTCAAAAGGGGTTCAGTAGATCAAACCTTATTTTCCAAGCATGCTGAAAAAGATATACTTCTTGTTCAAGTCTATGTCTATGATATTATTTTTGGATCAACTAATGAATTTCTATGCAAGAAGTTTTCTGAGTTAATGCAGGCTGAATTTGAAATGAGTTTGATGGGCGAACTCAATTACTTCTTGGGGCTGTAAATCAAACAACAGAAGGATGGGATTTTCATAAACCAAAAGAAATACCTGTTGGAACTCTTGAAGAAATATGAGTTTGAGGGTGCGAAACCATATGACATCCCAATGTCAACCGGTATGAGATTGGAAAAAGATTGCAAAGGTAAACATATTGACCCAAAATTGTTCAAAGGTATGATAGGCTCTCTCTTATACTTGACAGCAAGTAGGCCTGATATACATTTTGCAGTCTGTCTTTGTGCTAGATATCAATCCAGTCCTCGTGAATCTCATTTAGGTGCCGTGAAAAGAATTTTCCGTTATCTTGCCGGTATTGTAGATTTAGCACTTTGGTTTCCACGTGGTTGTGATTTTAAGCTTGTGGCATTTACTGATACTGACTATGCTGGGTGTCTTATTGATCGCAAAAGCACAAGCGGCACATGCCAGTTTCTCAGAGGTTGCCGAGTCTCTTGGGCCTCCAAGAAACAAAATTCTGTGGCATTGTCGATTGCCGAAGCCGAGTACATGGGTGCCGGTAGTTGTGGTGCACAGGTTCTTTGGATCAAACATCAGCTAGTCGATTTTGATGTGTTTCTGAAGTGTGTTCCCATCATGTGTGACAATAAGAGTGCCATTGATTTATCAAAGAATCCAACTCATCATTCTAGATCTAAGCATATATACATCGAACACCATTTCTTAAGAGATCATGTAAATAAAGGAGATTTTGCATTGAAATTTATTGATTCTAATAATCAGCTAGCGGACATCTTTAATAAACCTCTCAGCAAAGAGCAGTTCACCTCCCTCAGAAGAGAATTAGGAATATGCAGAGTAGAAAGCACTTAGATGGACTTGCATTTCTACATTCTGTTCAATCCATGATTCACTCATTTTGTCCTACGTTAATAATTTCATGTGTTCACATAACACTGCATCTTACCCATTGCATTGAGTCTTTATAACAAATCCTCTCTTCCATGCATCTCATAAAGTACAACTACGAGCCCAAATCACTGTCCATATACTACTTCTCTTGCATATGCATAGTTGTGTGCCACTCATTCAACAATGAAACTATTATTACTATTAACGCCTGAATTTGTCTTGCCTGATATAACCATGTTTTGGAATAATCCTCTTATTGTTATGTTGAAGGCTTGTTTAGTTCATTTGACTGAAATAAGGTGCAACTTCAATTTTAGGCTGATGGCTTGACTAATTCCTTCTTTGGATAATATTGAAAGGTCTTGAACAATTTTCTAAATCTTGCTGAAGCATTTCTCACTAGGACCCATATTTTTTGCACCCAAAACCATCAAATCTAATGGTCCAGTGAGTAACCTTCATCATCTCCCTGAGCCATGCTTTTTGTCTTGTTAATAATACTCTGGGATGCCCAGGGATGACCCATCCCAGGCAAGGGTCGACCCTTCTGCCTTTGGCCTTCTTAGGCGCCTTCCACTAAAGCCGGTCAAACCCCCTTGAACCATCCTTTGACCACACCTTTTATTATAATGGGCATCTCCTACTAAACCTAGCCGCAACCCTTGTACACCAAAGGCCTCTCGTCCTTGGCCTTCTCACACACCTTAGGTCCAGCAGACAACACCGCGGCTACCGCCGCCCCCTCCTATTGCGGGCATCAAGGTCTCTTATTTGAGCTTCCCACGAAGGTGCAAAGGAACCCTGACTGGTGGAGGGAAGCTTCTTCCAAGGTCGGCTATAAACCTCCATCTCAAGGAGAGAAAGGAGAGTTTCTTGCGGTTTGAGTCTGGGCTCTTCAATGGCTCCGCGGACAAAGGCTATGGCTAAGTGTCCAAGGCGTCAGGCTGCTACAAAGGCTTCATCGTCCGCAGCTGATCCACACTCTTTTAGCCTTGATGATGAAGTTCCCCAAGCAATTCCTATCAAGGCTGGAAAGAAATCAGAGGGGCGGACAAAAAGGATTCATGATGAGGTACTAAAAGGCTCCATATTTTATAGCATATATCCTCGTATGATTATGCGACCCAGAGCAGTGGACTTTAATGATGTTACTCTCATGCTCCCTGAGCTATATAATTTGATTGACTCCTAGGAAAACTGGGAAAAGTTCATGTCTGAACATCGCAAGTTTTATCCCTCATTAGTTCTGCAATTTTATCAAAATATGGTGATTAAGAACAACAAAGTATACACAGCTGTCAACAACAAATCTATCATGCTGAATCCCGGACTTTTCAGTCGCATCTTTGGACTTCCAAGTGATTCTACTACTAAACAAGCAGATGTAGTGTTGGATGAAGTGGATGTTTACAAAATAATGATGGGCTTCGATGATATAGTAATCCTTGATGAAGATGATATTCCACAGGCTTTGAATGCCAATGTTTTCCCCCCTGCCCAGTGCATTCTTCACCATCTCTTCACCATCATTATTTATCCCAGGGGAGGCAGTAGACATAAAGCCAATAGAATCCACAAATTTCTATTCCACTGCCTTTACAATGGTTGTACAGCTGACCTTCCAAGTCTCATGCTGGATTTAATGCTAA
The DNA here is from genome assembly GCA_022559845.1 of Amorphophallus konjac. Lineage (NCBI taxonomy): Eukaryota > Viridiplantae > Streptophyta > Magnoliopsida > Alismatales > Araceae > Amorphophallus > Amorphophallus konjac. Next base: position 320,477,227 of record CM040125.1, read on the forward strand.
TATGTCATAGAGAGAAGAGACGCAGTCTTCCATATGCTGCACAATTAACTGATGTTTTAAACACCTTCGTCTTGACTTGGATAAAGAAGTCTATGAAGAACTGCCACACAAGGATGTATATACTGGACAAAGTCTATGCAACAATATGGGCTACAAGAAAGATAAACATGGGAAGCTTGTTCGACATCTGAAGAAAATCAAAGGAAAAGCAAACCAGACTAATGAAGATAGTGACCATGATGAAGAAGAAGCTCCTGCTGCTACGGATGTTGCTCAGCCACCTCCTAGATCCTCTCGGGCCAAATGAAGCATTTCTGGACAAGAGACTTCTGGATCTCGTCTCGATCGAATTGAACAAAAGGTGGACCAACTGACTGAGGAAGTGGGTGGACTGAAGCTGCATCACGAGTTGTTCCTGCACCAATTTGATACCATTTCCAAGACTCTTGATGCCCAAGGCCAAATGCTGTAACGAATATGGGATTCTGTTTCGGGAACGGTCGATAAGTCTAATTAGGAGCAGTCTTCCGTCAGTCCTATCTATGAAGCTGCCCATTTTGTTTAAACCCTCCTAGCAGCCTCCTTGATTAATTATATATGTACCTAGTTGCATGACTGAATGCTTGTGTGGCCCATGTTCGAGTCTCTTTTGTTGGTCATCTTGTTTCTCTCTAACTTTCCGATTCTACCCAGCTGCATTATGTTAAGTCTACTCTTGTGAACTTACTCTACACATCTCCTTTTTGCTCATGACAAAAGGGGGAGAAGTGACTGTAATTTGCTGGTAGTATTCGGTGAACATGTCTTGCTACATTAATTTTTTTTGGTATCTGGAATGCACATGGTTTTGGTTCTTTGAACATGATTGAACAACAACTGAATGCCTTTGGCATGCCTCTACATGGTTTGGTTCTAAATGGCTTAGTGATGCATTTGTTCATAGGCTCTTTTTGCTCTTATTGAAAGTAAACTTCTTATGATTCAAACTTGGCTGAAATTTAGGGGGAGTTCTTCTTGGCTTAAATATCATAATCATCCTTCATAGAGCTCAAATTGCATTAGGTTTTTGTCATCATCAAAAAGGGAGAGATTGTTGTGCCCATGTTGATTTTGACGATGACAAAAAACCTTACCATTAAATAATGCATTATGTGTGTTCATGCTTTTTCACACCTTGTCTTTGAGTCTTCTATATCTCCATGGTGTAGATTCATCTTGGTTTCACTCAAACCATTGAGCTGCTTTTCTTTATCCTTTAAATACCTATCCACATGAAATGCTAACCATAGTTAACTTTTCCATTGTGAGACATGGTGAGCTGAGGGAAATGAGGGGAAACAACTCAGGGCTTCACCAAAGAACAGACCAAGTGTGAACTGGAGGTAATGTCAAGTATGGTCTTCATGAAAGGTGAGAAAGAATGGTCAATACATGTTGAACATGGTAAGAAATTCATCTCACATGTCCTAGGATTATATTGATTAAAGATCCTTTAAATTGGTCTAGGTTTAATGTGTTTTTCTGCCCAAAGTTCAATGGGTCGACCCCCCCTGGCAGATGGGTCGACCCCTGTAAAAACCTTGCTTCTGGTTAGCCCCTAGATAGCAGATGGGACGACCCATCTGGCAGATGGGTCGACCCCTGTAATCACAGATTCTGAAAACAGAGTCTGTTTGAGACAAGGGACGACCCACCTGCTATGTGGGTCAACCCATTCTATATTTGCCCATTTTTCTCCGAATTTTGAGTTATGATTTCTCCTAGATAATTAAGGGCTAATCTTTTGATTCTAAAACACATGTTAACATGGGTTCAACCAATGGGAACATGGCTAGCCCTTATTAAACATTTGTGTTTGATGTTTAACATACTAACCCATGTTTTTGCATTTAAATCATAGTTTTCAACCTATGGTCGATCGGTGGCCATGTCAGCCATAAAGGGCCAATCAAGGAGGAGAACAATCATCCTTTCTGTCCAGATCAGAGAATTTTCATCGGCTTTTCAGGCACTTTTATGTGGAGTATAAATGCTAATGATTAGGGCGTCGAAAGAAGCGAGAGGAAAAGGTTGCATACGAGCTTCCATCTTCATTCCCTGGAGAGTCGCTGTTGAGCATACCAAGGGAGAGAATCTCAAGAGAAGGGGAGGTGAACGACCCTCCTACGCGCGGCTCTGAGTTCAGAAGGTGACCTCTCATCAACCTCTTCATCCAGGCGCTGCTTTCATCTTCCTCCATCTATTCGCAGCAGGAGACCTCGTCGGCCAACTCTGCCTCACTACTCCAAGTCAAGGGCGCAGTGGTATACCAAACGGGAAAACTTCTGTTAATCCTTATTGAGTTGTTATTTGAGCTCATTGTATACATCTGATTCCTATTTTACAAACTCTTAAAAGAACTTGTGTGTGTACGTGGAGATCTTGTCTCCGAGTGTGAGCTCTTGTCATTGCTTTTACAAAGGGGCATGTGTTCTGGGGTCTTGGACCTCGTGTGTGTGTTCTGGCTGGATTATCACCAGCGTGGTTATAGTGGAATCCTCTTGAGTTGAGAGGGGTGGACGTAGGATTGCACTTGGGTGCATTCGAACCAAATAAAAAATCCTTGCGTCCTATGGTTTGCTCTTGGTGTGGTTGCTTGCATATTTCCTTGTGGTGTGTTGTGCAGTCTCTCACTTCACCGCTCTCATCTCAGTGATTGAATGCACTCAAGTATTTAACTTGTCGTTCATAAGCGTGCTGGTCATCTTCTATATTTGGTTGTTTCGTTCTTGATCTGTGCCTTGCCTCAAATTTTTTTAATTTCTGGTTCTAGCCCAATCAAATATTTTATTTAGCTGGCAACCAATTCACCCCCATCTTGCTTGCCAATTCAGCGGGACAACACCCCGGTTACTCAGAATATTGAACCATTTCACTTCATTTTGAATAGAGGTACTTTAGTCAACACTTTTCAGAAATGAACCACATCACGTCTCAGGTGACGTGCATCCAATTTACTTAGTGAAGCTAAGCATTGCTCTGTCTTTTCTTTTCAAATCCTTTCTTCAAAAATTAGGCAGGCAACTTTTTCCTCAACTGTCTCTGCAGTATACATGCAGCAAGTTTAATATCTCTAGAGTGTTGAAAAGAAATTCCTATATCCGTATCTTTAACACTCTTTTTCACATTTTGTGCAAGATGTGTGTGAATTTGATTTAGCATGTACACCGAAAATATTATGAACACATAACAGTGCAGCTCCCCCTAAATAGATGCACTTAACAAAAGTTTACTCCTCCTGAGTGTACGACAATTAACACTCCAATAATGACTAAAATGCAGCATTATGTAGCAAGAAAAATATAAGGTCATAGAAGTTTCAATGTTGGGGGTGAATAGCATATAGTAACATGCAAACACACAATTTTGAAGATATGCAATGTGCAATGTAAAATGCAAAATGCGTTGTGAATGCAAAATTTTAGATTTCATTTGAATGTCCTAAATGCAATGCAAGCCATCACCTATATGAAAATGCAATGCAAGATGCATTATGACAGAACTTACAAGAAAACATTTAGATTTGAAAGATGAGCATGGGACATTTTTCAACACATGAGTTTTATATACAAGGGTGCAGAAATCATTTGAAGTAAGTAATGCAATCCATTTATTTTCAAAAATTGTTCAAGAGCAGATTTTCAATCACTTTTAAAAAGTTTTGAAGACCTTCACAAGCCATTTAGGAATTGACATTTCTATTGCTAAACTTTTCATATCATTAAGGATCAACTTCAGAAAATTTGAAGCAATTCATCATAAGTATGTTGCATGTTACAATTGGAGATCACTCAGTCAATAGAAAATGAAACAACATTCATTTCAAGTTGTTTAGCTAGCAAGACTCCCCCTTGACAATACATGAATTTCAAAAAAAATCAATGAAAGTGCAATGTGTTCTCTTATGGCATGGGGCTAGCTAACAAATGAGCATTAAATAGCATCAGAAAACTCATTCAATGCCAATCATTCGATTTCTTCGAGTTCTGGTACGAGGCGGAGAACTTTGTTATAAAAACCAACTCACGCATAGTGAGAGTTTCCAAGTGGACGTAATCCACCTTTTCACTACCCAGTATTTGATATACCAGAAATGTAGTTAAGTTCAAATTAGCCATTGAACATACAGTTCCAATACAGAATTGTTCAAAAATAGATTTAGACATCTTCACCAGTGAGACATTGGTAATAGTTCAAGAGATGATATTGTCTACATAAGCCTGAACCACTAGCATGTCTTTACCTGAATTTCTTGTGAATGGTGTCTAATCAACCTTACCTCTCGTGAGTCAATTTTCAGGTAGGAATGAGATGAGCCTCTCATACCATGCCCTTGGTGATTGCTTCAGTCCATACAAAGCCTTCTGCTGCTTATACACATGTTCTGGATGTTTTGGATCCTGGAGGTTATTTTACAACAGCATCTTCTTGATGTTCCCATCAAGAGAGGTAGATTTAACATCCATCTATCTCCTGGTAGCAATTTGGGGAATTCTCATCATCTTCATCCTCGCAAGATGTTCCATAATTTGATTCAACCTTGGCCTTAGCTGGCCCAGCTTCACTTGGATTTTCGGGAGTGTGATCTGTGTCCAAGAGTGAAGAAGTTGATTTGTTAGTTTCGATTCGGATTTATTAACAATGACATGAAGAGTTCCCTTAACAACTAACATCCCCTTAAGAAGCTCTAGACTTAATGCATAACTCAGGTGTGAACCTAAATACTAAGTTCATATGACGAATCTGGTGACTCCCCCTCAATGTGTACATGACGGTGAGATGTTCAGTAAAATTTTAATGCCATATGCAGCCTTTAAGTACTTGACTTATAGTACTGGGCGGAGAACTTAGATCCGAAGATCACCTCACACATGGTGATAGTTTCCAGACAAGCTTAACCTGTCTTTTCACATGTCACCATTCGATAGACTATGCAGTCATGATTGTGATGAAGGGAAGAGAATTGCAATGCATTATGACATGGGTTCTCAATGTTGAACTTTTGCAAGATAGGATGTGAAGGCATATGATAAACTCAATGTATGCAATGAAGGTTAATTTCAAGGTTTCCAAACTCTTCTTTAATAATATGCTATGTGACAAGTGATATGCACAGAGAGATGCAACTAACTACGGATGAAATGTATGTACAGACATATGCATGATCACATAACTATTCAGCACAATATGAGTCAAGACATGGCACAATTACTGGAGAGAGTAAGAGGGATATCACCTGATTATTCAGGTTTCAGTTTTTGGTTTTACTTTTAACCTGACTTATGTCGCTTGGCCCATGTGCCTTACCTTCTTAACTGAAAATATATTCCACACTTTATATTCTCATGGCACACCTGCAAAATAGATTTCTCAATTTGCATTCTTAGGTACCCAAACCATCTTGGGTCCTTGTGGGTTAGAAGGAAAATTGAAACTTGGCTTCCACTTTTTGACAACGTTCAATTCATCACTTTTCCTTAGAAAACAATCATGCTTATCATGCCCAGATTTGCCAGAGAAATGGGAGGAAGCACGTGGCATCACTTTTTTTCTTCTCATTGGCTCGACCAGTTTGTGTATGTGAGCATGATGTGTTGAATGAAAACTCTTTTTCTTCATCAGTAGCCACCAGTGTGAAATTGTATGACCTCTTTTACCACAGTGATTACAATGTATGGAGGATTTTATGGTAAATGATTGCTTTATATTTTTGAGAACAGCTCTATTTCTACATGCTCTCAAGTCATCATTTTTCATAATGAAACAGTCATGCATCATGTGTCCAAGTTTTCCACAGTAGAGGCAAGAAATATTTCTTTTCTTGGATACATGGGGTTTCACATGAATATTTTTAGCATGCAGATTTTGGACATTCACACTCTTTTTCAGATTTAGTTGAGTTCTTGACATAGTGTGTTGCTGGGAATTAGATTTTGAGGTGCTGGATGTACATGTGCTATGAACAAATGAAGTGTGTACCTTACTTTCAAATTACTTTTTGTTCACAGGATTAAATCCCAGCCCTTCTCATTGAAAGTTCACTTTCATCCCCAACAATTTATCCAGGTTTTCTTGACCATCCATGAATCTAGATAGTGAATTTTGTAAGTCCTAGATTTCACTTTCTAATGATGTGATGTGCAGCTGAGTGTTGGCGAGTTCTTCTTCACAAGTAGCAAGACTGACATTCAACACATCATTGGTTTTCCTAAGACATTCAACTTCTTATTTTATTTGATCCACATCTTCACACTCATCCAAAACCACATATTTTTCTTTTTCTAGGACCAACAATCTTTCAGAAATGGCCGTGTTCAATTCCTTCAGTTTCTCATTTTCTCTTATAAGCTTTTTATCATGAACAAGTTCATTTTGACCATTGTCCATTGAACTAATTTTCTCTTTCAGCTCTTTATTTTCGTTTCTCAAGCAGGAAATATGATCTTTGTGAAATTCAATGTCGAAGACATGAGCCTCAATCAATTCCTCTAAATGTGAGCATTTTTTACAGGAGGAATCACAGTTATTTTGTTCAACATTCTTTTTCAATTTTTTATTTTCAAATTTTAGCTTCTTATATTTATTTGCAAGCTCAACGTATGCAACCAATAGATCCTAAAGTGATATATTTTCAGAATCTGAATTTACCTCCAAGGGTGATCCATTCTGCTGATCACTACCGTGATCACTCGTGCCTACCATAAGACATTTGTCTTCATGCTCTTCTTGAAAATCGGCTATGCCATCTAATATGTCCTTCGCGGAGCTGGAATGGGAGACAAAGGAAAAACTATTAGCATTAACTTTGACAGGGAATAAACTTAGAACCAAGTAATTTCGATCATGTTTAAACTTATAATCTGCAGTCCAGACAGATTTATCTTTAGGTAACTCATAAGGACCATGTGAAATAAGCTTCCAATAGCTTAGGAACGTATGAGTTGACTAGACTGCACATTCTTCCTAACCACAAATCAAAGTTAGAACCATCAAACACCGGTGGAGAATTCAAGGTGTACATTTTGGTAGTCATTGATCTGGATCTTTCTAGATTGTTAAATCTATGAAAAAATGAGCCTTAGCTCTGATACCAATTGAAGTCCCGAGATCAATGACACCCAAGAGGGGGGTGAATTGGGTGATTACAACATTTAGAAAACTTTTACCCGATTTAAGAGAATATGATGAAACATCAACTAGGAATTCAAATCTGTTTACCCACAAGCTAGATTTATCAAAATCTATCTCCAGGATAGTTCCTTGGTACAAGGCGGAGGTGTGAATCCAAGGTTTCTACTCACGCAAGATGTTATTGTCCTGACAAGAGTGATCTTGTCGATTAAAAAACACCTTTTGATATACCAAAACTCTATTTAGATAAAAGATCGATTATGCTAAATCTGAAAGATCAAACTTGAAACAACAATATGCACTAACAAACACACGGAATGGAGGTAGAAGAAATGAGCCAAAACACACAATTCAAACCACAATGCACGATGATTTTTAAGGTGGTTCGGATGCAACGACGGCAACCTACGTCCACGCCTCACCAAAACCCAGTGAGGCTTCACTACTGTTAACCAGCACGGGGATGAATCCCCAACATGGAGACACACTCCAACCACACACGCAGGGCGACGCCTGCACACAAACACACGGGGATGCGCCCCAACACACACACACACACGGAGATGAAGTCTCCAACATGATCCGACAACTGGATCAACAACACACACACACGCTGCGACAAATGCAGCACTCTACACACTAGAATAGTCGAATCTGGATTGATCCACACAGACACATGTAGATCTATGAAGCTCCACACAACCTCACACTACCACGGACCTGAATCGATCCACACACACACACAAATGCTTGCTAATTACAAGGAACAAGAGTTGAAGCTCAAAACACAGACAAATGAAACACAGTTGCAAAAACTCCTGATTTAGGCTCCCCTTGAGTGTATGATGCAGATCTTGAACAAGGCTTCCTTCTTCACTTGAATGGAGATTAAATGGCTTCAGATAGAGCTTGAAGAGCTTGAGGTTGGATAAAGAAATCTTCCATGAATTACTATTCACAAAGCTACAGTAGTTCTTCCTTCCCTTGGCTGCCTCTCCTTCAATCCTTCTTGTGATCCCCTTAGGGTTTCTTACCCTTAAGAAGTGTTTTTATATGTCTTGGGTTGGTCAAAGAACCCTCCAGACATAGATCCACAAATCCTGCCAAATTTGGAGGCTAAAGGACTGAAAATTCCACAAAGGAAGCTTGAAAACGTTGGTGAAAAATAAGGTCAAAGATGGTTGCATCGGGGGGTTCGGTCGACCGGAGGTAGGCAGTCGGTTGACCGAAAATTTACAGGTTTTGAAGATTTCATTGCTCGGAAAACCGGTCGACCGGCCCAGGGTCGACGGTCGATCGAAATCTGTAAAACTCCAGATTTCTAGGTGCTGGTAAATCAGGTCGACCGACCAGTCTTCCAGGTCAACCGAACTCTGGAAATCCTGCAAAACATTGTAGTTCAGTTCATGAAACATATCCAAATATTGAAGACTTGTGCTTGCAAGGGAATGTCCAAATAATATGAGCTTGTTTAGACTTGATGGGGTATTTGATAAGGCATGATAAGGTTGAACATTGGCTTTGGTGAGAATGACCTTGAAACATGTTTAATGCTCGCTCTTGAAGAGTATGCATGGAATGCATTCAGTATTATGCAAAAGACTCATGAAATCTCATGTTCAAAATGACTCTGTGGAAATGCAAGGAACAAGTTCAACCTATTAAGAGCACATGAAAAGATATGCATGAGAAGTCTTTGAAAGCTTGAGTATCATAGCTTCCAATCTATTGATCAAAGTTAAGTCAATAGATCCACCAACAAACAAATCCATATGTTCAAGCATAAGGAACCTTTTCACATCAGACCAAATCAACTTCCCATGAAGGCAAGTCGACCTTACTTGCTTTACCAGAATTGAGAATGCCATAGCCTTACCAAGGGTTCTTGAAGAGTGTAGACATGGTTTACCACTTGTTTTAGATTGTAGATAGCAATGTGCTTATCCACACGTTTATTTTACCTTCCAAGGGACCACCATTATGTTTTATCCTACAATTCAAGATTGTTAAGGTTAATACATCATGAGATGCACAAAGACTTTATTCACAGTTAAAAGCTATGAAACCTCTTGGAAAACCAACAATTTCAACAAAGAATCAAGACCATATAGCAATGCATTGAACCAACTGTAGGCACCGTGGCTCGTTGGACAAGGCGACGTGTGTGGTGTGTTGGGTTGGTGGAGGAGAGTTGGTTTGGAGAATGAACTTAGCGGGGTTATCTCCTCAACCTTCCTGGACCACGAGTACCTACAGAGGAACAAATCAAGGGTTGAATAGTTGTGATCGCCAGAGGTGTTTACCTGAACCTCACAGGAATGATGATCGCGGGGAGATGCTCAAAATAGGGAGAAGGTAGGGTCCCTCTTCCTCGTCCTCGGCAGGCCAAGGACCGAGATCCCTGTGTAGTTCCTTGATACTGAAGTCCTGCAAACAGTGAAACTCAAAGAAGAAAAGAAAAGAAGGCCATTAGTAACAGGAAGTGTAATATCTACTCTAATGAAAGTTAATGTAGCAAGAATGATGGCAACGTGATTACTTGGGGGTGGTGGGAAGGAGGGATAGCCGAGACTTTCGACCACCCACCTTCCTATTTGTTTTAGAGAGAAACCTCTTAAGTATAGGATATAGAAAGATTTCTATATGCAGAATGTACTTACTAGGGAGCCATGATGCGAGAAGTAAAGAACAGGGGATTCTGAAGTTCAAACCTGGATCAAGAAAGAAGAAAGGAAGGGGGCTGTGCGCAGCACTCTCTTCACTTCTTTCGACTCCCCCCTCGATCCAGAAGTTCCTCTTCTCCCAATCTCCTCTTCCCAATCCTGAAAAGAAAACCCAAAAGAAAAACCAAAAACCTCCCCCTCCCCTCCGGAGATTGGTGGTTTTGTTCGTCCATGTCGAGGGCTTGAAATCGTGGGGGAAAATTGTGCAAAATAGGGGGGGAGAACGTGCTCATGAACTGAGCCACGTTCTTATGAGACATGGGTGCCCTACATGAGTGAGCTTCTCACCCACTCAATACCCTCATTGTTGAGCCCTCTTTGAGGGTTGTGTAGGGTGAAGATCCTTGTGCGAGGCTTCCCCTTCAATTTGGACATGGGTGCCCTCCATGGAGGGGAAAGGTTCTGAAGGGGCATTTGTCTCCATGTGGCAAAGTGGGTGGGCTACTTCTTCTAATGCTAATGGGGTGTGAAGGTTCTTTGAGTGTGGGGTGATGATAGCCAGTGTGTGGTGCACTCGGGGTGGTGAACAAGGGCGGGACTCCGGCGGATGGGAGAGTACAAGATTGTTGAATTTAAAGGCTCCCGGAAGGTATGGCGGATGCACTAGGCAAGTCCGACGTGTCAGGTCGATGTCGGCATTCCTTTCATCTAACCATTTCTTTCCTAGGATTATACATGGACCCGCCAATGTTCCTACTTGACACCAAGCCCCATCAAAATACTTAGTCTTTCCAAACCATCCATGGAATTCAACAAAGACTTGGTCTCCATTGTGCATAATTTGTCCGGTCCTAGAAAGAGAGGCAACGATATTGGTGGATACCCAATTATCGGACTCTAAGTCAATGAAATCAATTTATGTGGGCTCTCCATAAAGTAGATATGCATGGGATATGATTGGGAGAGGGGCCATTTGACCCTAGACTCAATGATGACAATGGTGGGTGGACAATGCAAGGGTCGGACCGATGATGACTCCAATGCAAGCGTGCCCTAGGACTTGACTTGTAGAGATAACTCAATGACTTGCTCTGATACCAATTGATGTGACACCACCTTGGGGGTAATAGTCACAAGACCATGCACCTTGGACCTTATCAAGCAAGCACAATTCACAATAGAAATGGACCGATATCGGTGGCCACTCACCCGACACTCACCCAAATCCCGGGGTAACCTGGTGATGGCGAGTGGAGGTTGTGAGGGCTGAACCCTTGCTAGTAGAGGGCCAGTAGGGCTAAGGGACTTCCCAAGGGTATGGAGGTCCAATTCAAAGGGGCCGACTGGGTGCCAATGGGCACCGGTCACACTCTCACCCACAGCGGTCACTCGAAGCAATGGGGCTTGAGGACCGGGCGCTCTCTCTCACGGACCAGCGGAGTTTATGAACTAATATTGAAGGAACATGGCATCCAAAAGAGAGAAAGACTAGAGAACTTACTCGACCAGTTTGAAGAAATCGATCCCGTTCGGAGACGAGGGCGTGCGGGGAAGCGTGGGTTCCCCACACGTCGCGCCGGTGTAGCTTCAACCTGTTCAAGGTTTTACATCACTACGCCCCATGCAAGGGGGGGTTGAACTTGGGAAAGGGAAGTCAAAATTATATTCAAACACTACCTCCCACAGGGAGGGGCTGTAAGCCGGTCAGGCGGGAAGGGGAGAATCAATCTAGGAACTTAATGAAAGAAAATCAACGGTTCTGTCCGCCCTTTAGAACAGGGGATAGGCAGTCAAAGTCGGCGCCGCTGGGGCCTATCCAGAACTCCTTTGTCGACAAAACCAATTTTTGAACGTTCGTAGTTGACCCAGGAAGACGTCTAATTTTTGGGGGAATTTCTAGAAGGCAGCGCTGGTCGGGGCAGAGGCACGAACAGGGGCTCTACTTGTTGGTTCTGGTAGCTTCTGCACCTCTACAGCTGGAAGACGAGGCTACCACGGATGCTCCTCAGCTCCGATTCAGGCTTGGCTAGAGTCACTGGATTCGTTGTCGAGTCCTCTTCGAATGGAGACCCACGGGGGTACCGGAGGAGGTCGGAGTAGATAGAGACAGCGCGAACAGTGATCGGGTGTCTATTTAGTCCCACAGTGGACAGAACAGCGCACCTGGGGGAGAAAATTGAGAAATCACAACTCCGGATGCCGAACGGGGTTCCGCTTCTTGATACTGAAAGTACTCGGTGTAGAAACTCTCAGCCAAGGCTCGCCTTCAGAGCTTCAGGAAGTTGGCCGTGGGAGCCTCTGCAATCGGCTTCAGGTTGATAGTCAGGGGTAAGAAGCGTAGTTTGGGGAGAATGGCTCCTCCGGGTAGCCACGAGCTCAGAATGGGACGAGACCACCGCCGTTACGAATAGGGTAGGGAGACGCTTCCGACGGTACCACTTGGGCCTCTAGGGACGCTGGGATGAATTCAGGGCCGCCTCTGCAAGCTGCTGGTCCTCTGCAGATCCTAAGCTGCGAACTGGCTAGCTGGGAGTAGCTCCAATGGCACAAGAGATAGGGGAGGGAGGTGACTAATGGTGAAGGAAAGTGGAAGGGGTGGAGAGAGTGGAGGGAAACAATTCAAATTTCCCTTGGGAGCTGTAACTTTGTGTGGGGACTAGGGTGGATTGTGTTGGGAAGGCCAAGATTCTCCTTGGGAGGTAGGAGATTTGGTAGGAGTTGGTGGAGGGGTAATGAATGCACCTAGCGAAGTGATGAGGTGGTTGGGGTGGCTAGTGGTGTGTGGATGAGGTGGAGCCTAGGTGGAGGAGAGAGGAGAGAGAGGGGAAATTCAAAATTTGGGGAGGGGGGAAGAGAGAGAAAGAGGGGGTGGCCCCCTTAGAGAGAGAGAGAGAGAGAGAGAGAGAGAGGGAATGGAAGGGCTTCTCACCCTAGGGCTTCACACCCCACTAATGGATTCTCTCCAAAAGAAACTTGAATGTTGAAACATCACCTCCCGTGCCCACACTCACGGCTCGTCTCCCCCCCCCCCGGAAGCACCCGACATGGTCTAGTCATATATTTTGAGTCATATGTTGTATTTTCATATTTTTTTGAGTCATATCATTGTAATTTTCCTTTTATTTGAGTCCAGTACCTAGGTTAATGAGTCATCTACTTAAGTTAAGTGTCATAGGGTTGATTAGATTAGTTAATGGGCCCAATTCATTAGGCTAGGCCCAGGGCCGCCCCCTACCCCCTTGGTTATTTGTCATTGTAGCAAGAGTCAAGGACTTTTTTGTAAAATGCGGGTTGCCTATATATAGGACCCCATTCCCCCCCATTTGAAGTCAATAAAATTGTCGGATGTGGAGTTCCTCTCTCTAGGTAGCCATTTCCACGATCCCTTTGACCCCTTCCTATACCCATGTGGCCCAACCATCTTACCAACCACCCACCATTTCCTATCCTCACCCACCATATTGGGCCAAACCCACCTCATCCATGACCCAGGTTATACCAAAGGAACCGTGACCTTAGGCAACACCCACCTAGAGATCGAGGAAATGTCCCACCCCATATCCACCTTCCTAGATCCCTTCGACTCTTTCACATGGAAGATCAAAGGTCATCCTACATCTATGCACATGAAAGTCACCTTTAGGATAAGCATGCATGTATCTAGGCTTACCACACCACTTGACATGAACACTATGTTGTGTCCATTCATTCACATCACCCACATGTCAAGTAGGAAACAAGAGTGGTCCATATTCAGGTGTAATGGTCCTCCTTCATTCATCATGGGTCGTAGACATGATAGGAGTATTCATGTATGTCTGGGTCCCCCAACATTTGTCACCCCATGCATGACCGGATCACCTATGGATGCCCCGGTCCTCCCCATTCCATCAAAGTCTTCTTGGCGTCAAAGCATGATTGGTCTACTTTTGGTTGCCCAGGTCCACCCATCACCCCTAGAATGTCCACATTCACAAAATTGCATGAAAACCTTCGCAAGCACATCAGCAAGGAAAATGAGATTTATAAAAGGCAGGCTGACTCCCCTCGGCGTCACCAAGAATTCCACGTGGGTGACTTTGTGATGGTGAGGACGGAGAGGCTCTCCCCGGGAGTCATCTCCAAAATGAGGCCTCGTGGGGCTGGTCCCTTCCAGGTTCTGAGGTGCATTGGCACTAATGCCTATGAGTTAGATCTTCCCGAGGTGTACGGGGTGAGCCCCACATTCAACGTGGCCGACCTAGTGCCATATAAGGGTCCCACGGTGGTACCCAGTGAGGATATTGAGCCCACACCCCTCATTGAGAGAGCACCCACCCGTGAGAAGAGTCCACTAGCCAGGAGAGCCCAGCGTGAGCGAATTGAGCAAATATGGGATGAATAGGTCATTGCCACTAGCAGCAAGGTGTATGAGCGCTGTCTCGTCGGGTGGATGGATCGGTCTCCTTCGGAAGACTTGTGGGCGGTATCACTTCTACACCCTCCGAGGAGGGAAGGACTCTTACTCAACGGAGTCGAGTTCTCCACACCCTGGGAGTATGATGGGGACATCACCTCCCGTGCCCACACTCACGACTCGTCTCCTCGCCCCGGAAGCACCCGACATGGTCTAGTCATTTATTTTGAGTCATATGTTGTATTTTCATATTTTATTTTAGTCATATAATTGTAATTTCCTTTTTATTTGAGTCGAGTACCTAGGTTAATGAGTCATCTACCTAAGTTAAGTGTCATAGGGTTGATTGGACTAGTTAATGGGCCCAATTCATTGGGCTAGGCCTAGGGGTGCCGCCTACCCCCTTGGTTATTTGTCATTGTAGTAAGAGTCAGGGACTTTTTGCAAAATGTGGGTTGCCTATATATAGGACCCCATTCCCCCCATTTGAAGTCAATGAAATTTTCATATATTGAGTTTCAAAATTCAAGTTTCTTGTGGAGAGAATCCATCAGTGGGGTGTGAAGCCGTACGGTGAGAAGCCCTTCCATTCCCTCTCTCTCTCTCTCTCTCTCTCTAATGGGGCCGCCCCCCTCTCTCTCTCTTCCCCCCTCCCCAAATTTTGAATTTCCCCTCTCTCTCCTCTCTCCTCCACCTAGGCTCCACCTCATCCACACACCACTAGCCACCCCAACCACCTCATCACTTCCCTAGGTGCATTCATTACCCCTCCACCAACTCCTACCAAATCTCCAACCTCCCAAGGAGAATCTTGGCCTTCCCAACACAATCCACCCTAGTCCCCACACAAAGTTACAGCTCCCAAGGGAAATTTGAATTGTTTCCCTCCCCTCTCTCCACCCCTTCCACTTTCCTTCACCATTAGTCACCTCCCTCCCCTATCTCTTGTGCCATTAGAGCTACTCCCAGCTAGCCAGTTCGCAGCTTAGGATCTGCAGAGGACCAGCAGCTTGCAGAGGCGGCCCTGAATTCATCCCAGCGTCCCTAGATACCCAAGTGGTACCGTCGGAAGCGTCTCCCTACCCTATTCATAACAGCGGTGGTCTCGTCCCATTCTAAGCTCGTGGCTGCCCGGAGGAGCCGTTCTCCTCAAACTGCACTTCTTCTCCCTGACTGTCAACCTGAAGCCGGTTGTAGAGGCTCCCACGGCCAACTTCCTGAAGCTCTGAAGGCGGGACTTGACTGAGAGTTTCTACACCGAGTCTACTTCCAGTATCAAGAAGCGGAACCTCGTTCGGCATTTGGAGCTGTGATTTCTCATTTTTCTTTCCCAGGTGCACTGTTCTGTCCACTCTGGGACTGAACAGACACCCGATCACTATTCGGGCTATCTCTGTCTACTCCGACCTCCTCCAGCACCCCCGTGGGTCTCCGTTCGAAAAGGACTCGACAATGAATCCAGAAACTCTGGCCAAGCCTGAATCGGAGCTGAGGTGCGTCCGTGTTAGCCTCGTCTTCCAGCTGTAGGGGTGCAGAAGCTACCAGAACTAGCTAGCAGAGCCCCTGTTCACGCCTCTGTCCCGACCAGTGCCGCCTTCCAGAAATTCTCCAAAAAATAAGACGTCTTCCTGGGTCAACTATGAAGGTTCTCCAACTGGTTTCGTCAACAACGAAGTTCGAGAGAGGCCACAGTCGGGCCGACTTTGACCACCTATCCCCTGTTTCAGAGGGGGATAGAACCATTGATTTTCTTTCATCAAGTTCCTAGATTGATTCTCCCCTTCCCGCCTGGCCGGCTTACAGCCCCTCCCTGTGGGAGGTAGTGTTTGAATGTAATTTTGGCTTCCCTTTCTCAAGTTCAACCCCCCCTTGCATGGGGTGTAGTGATGTAAAACCTTGAACATGTCGAAGCTACACCGACGCGGCGTGTGGGGAACCCACTCTTCCCCACTTGCCCTCGTCTCCGAACGGGATCGGTTTCTTCAAATCGGTCGAGTAAGTTCTCTACCCTTTCTCTCCTTTGGATGCCATGTTCCTTCAATATTAGTTCATAAACTCCGATGGTCCGTGAGAGAGAGCGCCCGGTCCTCAAGCCCCATTGCTTCGAGTGACCACCGTGGGTGAGAGTGTGACCCGTGCCCATTGGCACCCGGTCGGCCCCTTTGAATTGGACCTCTATACCCTTGGGAAGTCCCTTAGCCCTGCTGGCCCTCTACCAGCAAGGGTTCAGCCCTCACAACCTCCACTCGGCATCACCGAGTTACCCCGGGATTTGGGTGAGTGTCGGGTGAGTGGCCACCGATATCGGTCCATTTCTATTGCGAATTATACTTGCTTGATAAGGTGCCTCTAGGGAAGTGAAGGGTCTCTAGATGAGGTGGAGGGTGATGGATGAGGTGGAGGATGATGTGGAGGGGTGAGGAGAGAGAAATGAGCGCAAGTTTTAGAGAGAGAAAGTGGAGGAGAGAGAAAATGGCTTCCTAGAGAGAGAGGTAGAGAGAGAGGGGGGATAGGGGCTTCTCACCCACTCAATACCTATATTGGCACCCAGTCGGCCCCTTTGAATTGGACCTCCATACCCTCACCCACCATCTCTAGGTAGCCATTTCCACGATCCCTTTGACCCCTTCCTATACCCATGTGGCCCAACCATCTTACCCACCACCCACACTAGAGAGAGAGTACAAGGTTTCTTCAAACCGGTCGAGTACTTTCTCTACCCTTGCTCTTCTTTGGATGCCATGTTCCTTCAATATTAGTTCATAAACTCCGATGGTCCGTGAGAGAGAGCGCCCGGTCCTCAAGCCCCATTGCTTCGAGTGACCGCCGTGGGGGAGAGTGTGACCCGTGCCCATTGGCACCAGGTCGGCCCCTTTGAATTGGACCTCCATACCCTTGGGAAGTCCCTTAGCCCTGCTGGCCCTCTACCAGCAAGGGTTCATCCCTCACAACCTCCACTCGGCATCACCGAGTTACCCCGAGATTTGGGTGAGTGTCAGGTTAGTGGCCGCGGATATCGGTCCATTTCTATTGCGAATTGTGCTTGCTTGATAAGGTCCAAAGTGCATGGTCTTGTGACTATTACCCCCAAGGTGGTGTCACATCATTTGGCCTTCAAGAAGTGGAGGGCGGCCAGCTCTCTGGCCACCCAGCAGAGGAGGGCGGCCACATCCTTGGCCGCCCAAACCATGGGCCTTGGGCCCATCTAATAGACGAGGCCTAATAGCACTATGGCTATGGGCTGGGCTTCAATGCTTGGAACAATGATAAACCAAGTATAACAATTGTGCATCATTCACACAAAGGTCCACTGGGATCTGCGGGGAGATCGAAATTAGGCGTCTACAAATGCCCCTCTAGAACACCCGTTTTGCAAGGGAGCCCGGCGGACTGATAAATGGGTATTTCGAAAAAGAAACAAGCCTAATGAGGGCAACACGCTCAAGGAGATTCTTGAGCAGAAAATAGGCTTCATGTAGGGTCGCATGAGCATTAAGTAATCAAGTAAGTCATTGGCAAAGGCGAGGAAGGACAATTAATTTAAGAGGACTTATATCTGCAGTCGCATTGGACCCCCTAGCATGGCGCTGTGGGACTTGAGGGGACGAACACAATCCAGTGCTCAAGGAGATACAATACCTAAAACAAGGATAAGTAAAATATCTGGATATGGGATTCAATGACTCGTTGAATCATGAAATACTCAAAACGGTCTTGCGCAAAACACATCTTCCGCTGGTCAAATCGAAGTGGAATCACGTAGACTCACTCACGCAAACTTTGCTAAATCGAGAGACTCGAAAAATCGAATGCGGGGGCCAAAGGTCCACGGGTTGGTCAAAGCAACGCGGCTTCCTTACCTCTACATCATGGCTCCCAAGATGAGATGCATGCATTTTTTTTGTATTTTCATGCATATATATATTTATATATATATTTTTGTCTTTTATCAAATGGGGCTAAAAGGCCTATATGATGCATGCTGGGTTTAAAAAAAAAGGACCTATCTAATGCAAAGTCGGAGGGTTTATTTGCCTACCTCCAAACCAATCGGTCAACAATTCAAGAAGTCTGTCATCCTATGCTTGGCAACAGACGTGGTCCGGATCCCGGTCAGGGTCCATCGTTCCACATTATAGTTAAGCTGTAATACCGCGATTATTTATTAAGTTTTATTGAGCTTTTATTAATTAAAAATTGAATTAAAATGAATTAATGTTTGAATTTCAAAATATTAATATTTAATTCATTAGAAAATAGAACCTATAAAATTCGACTACCTTGGAAAAATCTGTAAAAATAGTAATTGGGTAAAAGATCATTTTTATAGCAATTTTGTCTTCTGGACTTAACCCAAATTAATTACGTAACCTTGTCTAATTAGAGGATTAATCTCGAATTTGACTTCCACCTACCCTTTACCTAATCGTAACTTAAAACGTGAAATTCGACCTTATTACTCAACCAAATGATCTGAAATCAAGGGCAAATGGAAGGCCACGAGGTAAGGAACATTTACCCTCAATCAATTTGAGGTAAACCTAGCCCTAAAACGTGCTGCCGACATAGTTTTGGTCAAGTCAAGGATTTCAGCGCCGTTTTTAGCACGTAACTTGCAGCGTCGAATACTCCCAACTCCGAAGGATCCAGAAGCCCCATGACCCATAGAAATGTAGCTCTTCGACTCTAGTTTCATTTGGTTGCTGTGGGGTACGTTGAAGTTACAGATCCAAGGAGTTCTTGCTCGATTAGTGGAGGTGGGTCGGCAGGCCGTCGGCTTCCTCTCTTCCTTCCTTGTTCCAACGATTGAGGTAGGAATTCTCAACTAAACTTCGATCATGAGTATAGAAAATTGTTCCTCTCATCTAGCTCTATTCATTGGTGGCAAAAGCCCCAATTTCAATTAGGTATCCGTGGAGATATCGAGCTTTTTGTGAGGTGCTGTCAAGCATGTTCTTTATTCTAGGGTTTCGAGTTCCCTCTTCAATTTGAGGTAGGATCTAACAACCAAATCCTAATTAACTTACATGAAGTAATCAGCATGTTGTTAGCTTTTATTCAACGTAGAAACCCCCAATTTTTATTGAGCATGCTTGGTGAATTTTGAATTTTTGTAGAAGAATGTCTAGAACATGATTCATATAGTATTCCTTTAAGCCAGAGCTTGATTGCGGGCTTATTTTGAGTCATGTAATCTGATATTCATGTAGCATATCATACATGGTTGGATTCATGATCGCGTTATCTTTCTTTTGACACCAAAATCCCCAAATTTGGTTTTGTATATCGAGAGAATTTGACAGTTTAGTGGAAGTATGTCCTGAACTAGGTCTTCTTGTGTTCTTCATAGAATAGGTTGTGATTAAATGGGTTTCTGATGAAATTCGTGCTTTAAAACTCATGTATTATGACCCTCATACGTCTAGTTAGATTTCTATAGCATGGGGTTTTGATTTCAACTCAATTGGACCTCAAATGGGTAAGTTTACATGTTTTCCGGAGGCCCCGGCCTTTTCTGGGCTTGCAGGGGTCGACCCCAGGGGTCGACCCATGCCCCAGCAGCAAAGGCCAGCCCGAGGGTCGACTCCTGGGGTCGACCCATTCGGCCCAGCGCGAGGGTCGACCCAATGGGTCGACCCATGCTGCTGGATTTGAGGGGGTCGACCCCAGGGGTCGACCCATCCAGCAGGCAGACCCCATTTTTACAGGAGTCGACCCATGTACCAGAAACCCGCTTTTCATCATTTTACGACCCGTGGATCGATCCGGATCATTAGGGGATCGACCCATTGAACTTAGATCAATTGAAAACTATACTTTTGAAGAACCAGTGACCTAATCTGGAAACCTTATGATTTCAATTTACATTGGTTCCTACTTGCAAACATAGTGTAAAAACATGCCGTTTACCATCTTCATTTCGACTCATACATTGGTTAAATAGAAACCCACATAATTAGTGGTTAATGGTGTAATTAAATCTCTGTTAATGCATTCTTTTTCCTTCCTGTACAAGTTTGTTCCTTTACCTTATCATCTTGAATCAGCTTTTGGCAATTGTCTTAATGCAAATGATAATGGATAATCTTTGACATATTAACTTGATAATTAGGATTAATATGTTGATTAGCTTGTTGGATAGCTGCTGTACTACAGTAGCGCAGCATGATTAACTCTTATTGTGACTTGGTTTTCACTCTTCTTGATGATTGTGCTTACCTTGAAATTCTGAAATGAATCTCCTTCCTACGTGAAATTGTTATTGCTACATGGTTCAAACCTTGGAATTCTGGGCATAAATTATGGAAGTCTAGATTCGTGGGATCTTTGACCAAAGAAATCAATGCCTGGCAAACAATTAGGGCTCGGTCTAGTCCTGGGAGGAGCGCCCGAACACTACGTGTACCCCCGGGGAGGTGATTGACTAGGTGTGGCATTTGGCACCAGTACTATGACATGGGTAAAATCTAGGACTGGCCACTACTCTCTACTACTCTATACTACTTTTCACTTTCCACTCTTCACTGTTCTATACTCTACTTGTTGTTACTTACTTGCTGTTACTTGGATGTGGAAATGAAACTACACACGTGCTTGACATGACTTGAAATATCTTGATATGGCCAACTCTTTATCGTTATCTCCTGTAGTAAATTCTTGTCTTTGTTATTCCTCTTAAGTATTACCATTCTATTCCTTTATATTTCTTGACCTTGCGAGATCTTTCAATTTTGTTTCATTATATCATCATGATTCTTTTATTGCATTATCCTTTGTAGCATGATATTTTGAAAATGTAATTAAACTGCTAATCACTTATACCTATCTGTTATTTCCTACTGAGCGTTAGCTCATAGTTGTTGTTCCCCCCTTTCCAGGCTTTTCAGGTGACGCGCTTATCGATGGGGAAGGGCAGGAGTGATGTTTTGAGTGTATCAGTTAGTCGAGTTTAGAGTGTGTTGTGTTTCAGTTATGTTATTGTGGTTTAGAGTTTGTTATCCCAGTTGTATTGAGTTCATTTGAGGATTATGTACCAGTTATGTTTTGTTTAATGGTCAATAAGTTATTTCCATTTCTTAGCATTTGTATATATTTAGATTAGTTCTCTCTCTTTCCAGCTCGTTTCTAGCTGTACGTCCCGATATTCCGCGTCGGGGCGTGACAGTTTAGTTGGTATCAGAGCCCTAGGTTTCATATTACTAGGTTCCCTAAGTTTAGGTTTTCTTGAATTGCATCCCAATAATCGGTATATCAAAAGGTGTTGTCTGAACGTTAGGCTACGCCTATCGGGAAGGTCGCATACTTGCGCGAGTGGTCTTCGGACCGATTAGCTCCGCTAGGTACGGAGTTTTTGGTCGTGTTTAGGTGCATTAGACCTCTAACCTTGTTAAAGTCTAGAACCTGACCTGGTGAGATTTGGTAGAAACTTGGGTTAAGTTCGTTCCTTAATCGTGTTATTATCTATTTTATTGGACCTAAGTAATCTATTTCTCGTGTAGATGGCAGCTGATCGTGATGAATGGAGGAACCTGCAGCGCACGGTTCAAGCCTGACTCAGGCGTTACATCAGGTAGCTCAAGCTGGAGCAGCGGGTCATGGCACCGGTGACTTATACCGGAACTTTTCAGGAATGAACCCGCCAAGATTTGCTGGTTCGACTAACCCCGATGAGGCTGAGCATTGGCTCCACGAAATGGGGAGAATTTTTGAAGTCACGCAATGCACCGACCAAGAGCGTGTCCTTCTTTCCACCTTCCAATTGGAGCGGGACGCGCGTACTTGGTGGGATTCCGTCAAGGCAACTCTGGGCAATCAACAAGTCACATGGGAAGAGTTTGAGGAATTCTTCAACGACAAATATTTTTCCGATCGTGTACAAGAGAAGAAGGCGGCGGAGTTCGCGGCTCTAAAGCAGCGAAGCTTATCGGTGGCTGAATATGAAGCACAGTTCTCTCAGCTTTCGCGCTATGCTACTCACCTTATCTCCACAGAAAAGATGAAAGCTAAGCGATTTCTCAACGGGTTGAAGCTTCACTACATCAATCAACTGGCGCCGATGGAGATCTCTACTTATTCTGAGATGGTGAGAAAGGCACAAGTTCTAGAAGATACCTTAGAGATGACGGAGAGGATCCGTGGGCAAGGCATGAAGAAGGAACAACCAACTCCTAGACCCGGATTTGGCACTAGCAAAAAGAGGTCCATGAGTGGGTCTAGTTCGTGGATCGGATCGGGAACGTGGAAAGGCAAGATGCCAAGAAATGAAGAGAAGAAACCCGGCCCTATTGTTCCATTCAAGGGCAAGTGCAAGTATTATGATCGTCCAGGTCACAAGATGGAGGAATGCTGGCGCAAGCTAGGTGCGTGTTTACGATGTGGGAGTAGGGAACACCGTATGCCTGACTGCCCTCTTCTATCGGAACAAGCTACACCGGCAAAACCTCAAGTAATCAAGAAGCCGCAAGGAAGGCTCCAAGCTTTACATGCGGATGAAACTGGGATTTCTGATGATGGCAGACTCGTCGAAGGTACCCTTACTATAATCGACAAGCCCGCATTTGTTCTCTTTGATACTGGTGCAACGCATTCTTTTATTTCTCAGAAATTTGCGAAGTCGTTATCTGTCGAACCTATTATGATGAATTCTCCCTTGGTTATATCAACTCCTATTGGTTCTGGAGCGGCTATTCAATATTACTATCCTTCTAGTAAGGTTATTATTGATGAACGGAACTTTCCAGCCGACTTAGTTTGCATGGATATGAAGGATTATGATGTAATCCTTGGAGCAGATTGGTTGGCCAAGTATGAGGCCAGTGTTCACTGCAGTTCTAGCTCAGTGACTTTTACTGGACATTCTGGTTTATCTTTTACGGGGATCAAGCACCATAACCCCGTATCACTTATCTCGGCTCTTCGAGCCGACAAGCTGATGAGGCAAGGTTGCGAGGCTTTTCTAGCCTTTGTCCATGCTACACCGGAGCAACAAGATGAGATCAAAGACATTCCTATTGTCCGAGATTTTCCTGATGTCTTTCCAGAGGAACTACCAGGACTTCCGCCTGAGCGGGAAGTTATCTTTTCTATTGATCTTTTTCCTGGCATGTCT
The DNA here is from genome assembly GCA_022559845.1 of Amorphophallus konjac. Lineage (NCBI taxonomy): Eukaryota > Viridiplantae > Streptophyta > Magnoliopsida > Alismatales > Araceae > Amorphophallus > Amorphophallus konjac. Next base: position 320,500,565 of record CM040125.1, read on the forward strand.
CCTATTTCTAGAGCTCCTTACCGTATGTCCCCTGCGGAGCTAAGGGAATTAAAGCAACAATTGATGGAATTGCTCGAGAAGGGTTTTATTCATCCGAGTACTTCACCTTGGGGAGCTCCTGTATTATTCGTCAGGAAAAAGGATGGTTCGATGAGATTATGCATCGATTATCGGCAACTAAACCAACTAACTATCAAGAATAAATACCCATTGCCGAGGATTGATGAATTATTCGACCAGATAGCGGGAGCACATTATTTCTCAAAGATCGATCTTCGATCTGGATATCATCAGTTGAGGATTAAGGAAGATGATATTTATAAAACGGCTTTCCGCAGCAGGTATGGTCATTTTGAGTTTGTCGTTATGCCTTTTGGTCTAACGAATGCACCAGCTGCTTTCTTGCAGTTAATGAATAATGCATTCCGGCCTTATCTTGATCAATGGGTCGTGGTATTCATTGACGACATACTAATTTATTCCAAGACTGAAGAAGAGCATGCCAAACATTTGAGGATGGCATTGCAGATATTGAGAGATCATCAACTATATGCCAAGTTCAGTAAATATGATTTCTGGCTGCAAGAAGTGTCCTTCTTAGGACATATCATCACCAAAGAAGGTATTTCAGTTGATCCTTCGAAAGTGGAGGCAGTAAGGAACTGGGATCAGCCTACTACAGTGACCGAAGTGAGAAGCTTCCTAGGCCTGGCAGGCTATTATCGGAGATTTATTCAAGACTTTCTCCAAGATTGCGGTACCTCTCACTCGATTGACCCGCAAAGATAACAAGTTTGAATGGTCCGAGGAATGTCAGCAGAGCTTTCAAACATTGAAGGATTGCCTCACTACTGCACCCGTATTGGCTTTACCTTCTGGCGACGGTGGTTTCGTGGTCTATACCGATGCTTCTGGTATTGGCTTAGGCTGTGTACTCATGTAGCATGGTAAGGTGATTGCTTATTCTTCTAGGCAGCTGAAGAAGCACGAAGAGAACTACCCCGTTCATGACTTGGAACTTGCAGCAGTTGTATTCGCCTTAAAAATTTGGAGGCATTACTTGTATGGAGAAACACTCACAGTATTTTCAGATCATAAGAGTCTGAAGTATTTATTTTCTCAGAAAGAACTTAACATGAGGCAGAGAAGATGGTTGGAGTACTTGAAGGACTTTGACTTCTCGATTGAATATCATCCCGGTAAAGGCAATGTGGTGGCAGATGCATTAAGCCAGAAGCCTGTGGCTAAATTATCAAGTCTCATGTTACAAGAGTGGAGGCTATTGGAACAGTTAGCTAGCCTGGATCTAAATGTTGATAATGATCAGGTTATAATTGCACAGATTCGACTTAAGCCCGAATTATTAATGGAGATCAAATCCTTGCAAGATAATGATCCCGAGCTGGTTGAGATCAAGGGAAGTTTGAGCAGCAGACCCGACTTCATGGTGGCTGACGATGGAAGATTGTTATTCCAGGGTAGAACTTGTGTACCTGATGAAGCTGAGTTAAAGAACAAGATTCTGGAGGAAGCACATAGATCCAAATATACTATTCATCCTGGAGGCACTAAAATGTTCAAGGATTTGAAAAGGTCCTTTTGGTGGCCGAATATGAAAAGGGAAATTGCAGATTTCGTGAGTAGATGTCTGGTTTGTCAACAAGTTAAGGTGAACATTTCAGACCGGCAGAAAAGTTGAAACCACTCGACATACCCCAATGGAAGTGGGAAAGCATTGACATGGATTTCATTATGGGTCTACCTAAGACTCGTGGTGGATTTGATGCGATATGGGTGATCGTCGATCGCTTGACAAAATCGGCGCATTTCTTACCCATTAAGTCCAAGTGGACAGTTGATGTATTGGCTGCTTTATATTTGAAGGAAGTGGTAAGGCTCCATGGTATACCTGTCAGCATTGTGTCTGATAGAGACCCGAGATTTACTTCACATTTCTGGAAGGGACTGCAAGAGTCTCTTGGTACTCGTTTGAATTTCAGTACTGCTTTTCATCCACAGACAGATGGACAGACTGAAAGAACCAACCAGATAGTGGAAGATATGCTGTGAGCTTGCATGATTGATTTCGGAGGCAGTTGGAGTAATCACTTGGCATTGATTAAATTCGCCTACAACAACAGTTACCAATCCAGCATACAAATGGCTCCATTTGAAGCTATGTATGGAAGAAGTAGTCGTTCCCCGTTGTGTTGGGACGAGGTGGGCGAGAAGAAATGGCTTGGACCGGATCTTGTTTCAGAATCATCACAGAACATCCGTGTTATCCGAGACCGGTTACAAGTGGCTCAATCAAGACAAAAGAGTTATGCCGACACAAGGAGAAGAGCATTAGAATTTCAAGTTGGCGAGCATGTGTTTCTGAAAGACTCTCCTTCGAGAGGGATTCAAAGATTTGGCATTCATGGCAAGCTGAGTCCGAGGTATATTGGTCCATTCGAGATCCTAGATAGAGTGGGAGAAGTTGCTTACAGACTGGCTTTACCGTCTCAGTTATCTGGCGTACATAATATTTTCCATGTGTCTATGTTACGGAAATATGTGTACGATCCCACTCACATCATTCAACATGTGGATTTTGAGTTAAAGGAAGATTTGACTTATGAAGAAAGACCTATCAAGATTCTAGACCGAAAACAGCAGCAACTCCGGAATCGGTCTATACCGATGGTCAAGATTCAGTGGAGTCGGCGTGGAACCGAAGAAGCTACTTGGGAATCGGAAGATACTATGCGGAAGCGGTATCCCGACCTATTCTAGGTGATCTATCTTTTCCCTACCTTCCGTATATAGTGCAGTGAATTTGGAGGACCAAATTCTTTAAGTAGGGGAGGGTGTAATACCCCGATTATTTATTAAGTTTTATTGAGCTTTTATTAATTAAAAATTGAATTAAAATGAATTAATGTTTGAATTTCAAAATATTGATATTTAATTCATTAGAAAATAGAACCTATAAAATTTGACTACCTTGGAAAAATCTGTAAAAATAGTAATTGGGTAAAAGATCATTTTTATAGCAATTTTGTCTTCTGGACTTGACCCAAATTAATTACGTAACCTTGTCTAATTAGAGGATTAATCTCGAATTTGACTTCCACCTACCCTTTACCTAATCGTAACTTAAAACGTGAAATTCGACCTTATTACTCAACCAAATGATCTGAAATCAAGGGCAAATGGAAGGCCACGAGGTCAGGAACATTTACCCTCAATCAATTTGAGGCAAACCTAGCCCTAAAACGTGCTGCCGACATAGTTTTGGTCAAGTCAAGGATTTCGGCGCCGTTTTTAACACGTAACTTGCAGCGTCGAATACTCCAAACTCTGAAGGATCCAGAAGCCCCATGACCTATAGAAATGTAGCTCTTCGACTCTAGTTTCATTTGGTTGTTGTGGGGTACGTTGAAGTTACAGATCCAAGGAGTTCTTGCTCGATTAGTGGAGGTGGGTCGGCAGGCCGTCGGCTTCCTCTCTTCCTTCCTTGTTCCAACGATTGAGGTAGGAATTCTCAACCAAACTTCGATCATGAGTATAGAAAATTGTTCCTCTCATCTAGCTCTATTCATTGGTGGCAAAAGCCCCAATTTCAATTAGGTATCGAGCTTTTTGTGAGGTGCTGTCAAGCTTGTTCTTTATTCTAGGGTTTCGAGTTCCCTCTTCAATTTGAGGTAGGATCTAACAACCAAATCCTAATTAACTTACATGAAGTAATCAGCATGTTGTTAGCTTTTATTCAACGTAGAAACCCCCAATTTTTATTGAGCATGCTTGGTGAATTTCGAATTTTTGTAGAAGCATGTCTAGAACATGATTCATATAGTATTCCTTTAAGCCAGAGCTTGATTGCGGGCTTATTTTGAGTCATGTAACCTGATATTCATGTAGAATATCATACATGGTTGGATTCATGATCTAGTTAGCTTTCTTTTGACACCAAAATCCCCAAATTTGGTTTTGTATATCGAGAGAATTTGACAGTTTAGTGGAAGTATGTCCTGAACTAGGTCTTCTTGTGTTCTTCATAGAATAGGTTGTGATTAAATGGGTTTCTGATGAAATTCGTACTTTAAAACTCATGTATTATGACCCTCATACGTCTAGTAGATTCCTATAGCATGGGGTTTTGATTTCAACTCAATTGGACCTCAAATGGGTAAGTTTACATGTTTTCCGGAGGCCCCGGCCTTTTCTGGGCTTGCAGGGGTCGACCCCAGGGGTCGACCCATGCCCCAGCAGCAAAGGCCATCCCGAGGGTCGACCCCTGGGGTCGACCCATTCGGCCCAGCGCGAGGGTCGACCCATGCTACTGGATTTGAGGGGGTCGACCCCAGGGGTCGACCCATCCAGCAGGCAGACCCCATTTTTACAGGAGTCGACCCCAGGGGTCGACCCATGTACCAGAAACCCGCTTTTCATCGTTTTACGACCCGTGGATCGATCCGGATCATTAGGGGATCGACCCATTGAACTTAGACCAATTGAAAACTATACTTTTGAAGAACCAGTGACCTATTCTGGAAACCTTATGATTTCAATTTACATTGGTTCCTACTTGCAAACATAGTGTAAAAACATGCCGTTTACCATCTTCATTTCGACTCATACATTGGTTAAATAGAAACCCACATAATTAGTGGTTAATGGTGTAATTAAATCTCTGTTAATGCATTCTTTTTCCTTCCTGTACAAGTTTGTTCCTTTACCTTATCATGTAGAATCAGCTTTTGGCAATTGTCTTAATGCAAATGATAATGGATAATCTTTGACATATTAACTTGATAATTAGGATTAATATGTTGATTAGCTTGTTGGATAGCTATTGTACTACAGTAGTGCAGCATGATTAACTCTTATTGTGACTTGGTTTTCACTCTTCTTGATGATTGTGCTTACCTTGAAATTCTGAAATGAATCTCCTTCCTACTTGAAATTGTTATTGCTACATGGTTCAAACCTTGGAATTCTGGCCATAAATTATGGAAGTCTAGATTCGTGGGATCTTTGATCCAAAGAAATCAATGCCTGGCAAACAATTAAGGGCTCGGTCTAGTCCTGGGAGGAGCGCCCGAACACTACGTGTACCCCCGGGGAGGTGATTGACTAGGTGTGGCATTTGGCACCAGTACTATGACATGGGTTAAATCTAGTACTGGCCACTACTCTCTACTACTCTCTACTACTTTTCACTTTCCACTCTTCACTGTTCTATACTCTACTTGTTGTTACTTACTTGCTGTTACTTGGATGTGGAAATGAAACTACACACGTGCTTGACATGACTTGAAATATCTTGATATGGCCAACTCTTTATCATTATCTCCTGTAGTAAATTCTTGTCTTTGTTATTCCTCTTAAGTATTATCATTCTATTCCTTTATATTTCTTGACCTTGCGAGATCTTTCAATTTTGTTTCATTATATCATCATGATTCTTTTATTGCATTATCCTTTGTAGCATGATATTTTGAAAATGTAATTAAACTGCTAATCACTTATACCTATCTGTTATTTCCTACTGAGCGTTAGCTCATAGTTGTTGTTCCCCCCCTTTCCATGCTTTTCAGGTGACGCGCTTACCGATGGGGAAGGGCAGGAGTGATGTTTTGAGTGTATCAGTTAGTCGAGTTTAGAGTGTGTTGTGTTTCAGTTATGTTATTGTGGTTTAGAGTTTGTTATCCCAGTTGTATTGAGTTCATTTGAGGATTATGTACCAGTTATGTTTTGTTTAATGGTCAATAAGTTATTTCCATTTCTTAGCATTTGTATATATTTACATTAGTTCTCTCTCTTTCCAGCTCGTTTCTAACTGTGCGTCCCGATATTCCGCGTCGGGGCGTGACATAAGCATAGTCAAGATTTCGGAAGTCCGTCATCCCGGGTTTAGGCAGCAGGCGGCCATCGAATAGCTTAAGGAGTATAAACTCTTCCTGGTTTTTATTAAAGAGGAACTCGGAGTTTATACGCCTGAAGCTATTAGCCTCCGGCATTCTACCTATAATGCAAAGGTAGTGGGGCGGCATCGCCCTCGGGTCCCACAGTTGTTGAGATCTGCAGCTGCATTAGCGCACATTAGTAAAGTTCATAAATGATAATAACAATGGAACTATAAGCATATTTCATTTAATGAACCTTTGGACCATACATAGCAAAGATATATTATTCACAAGTGGGGGATGAGGGCGGCCAGATTAATGGCCTTCTCTTGGTCTGGGTGGCTAGACTTGTGGTCGCCAAGCCTGGGATGGGCGGCCAGCGACTTGGCCGCCCTCCTGCTCTTATCCCGGGTCAATTCTGGACTCTGAGCTAGGAAGGACTCTCGGTCCTACAAAAGTCCCCATCGGGACACTCCTACTCCATCGTTAAACATCAACTTGAAGCAAGAGGAGCAGTTCTAAGGAGAAGATTAGGCATGGCGTCTTCTTTCACCCCGTCAGGAGGCCATGAACTTAGCGTTCTCTCTGATGTGCCTGACCACTTGAGCAACCTCGTGAAGCAGGGCAGTGTATGGTTTACGTGACACAGAATGCAATTTTTTTGTTGTTGTTTCTTGTTTATTTCCTTTTTTCATATTAGGTAGGTTTTACCTATTTATTGATTTTTGTTTCTTCTCTCCTCTTACTTCCAAATGGTGCAGCCGGTGCCTTCTTTCCCTGGGGCAAGGCACGCCCGCCGCTATGGCTGGCTCCATGATTTGATGGCAGTAATCACACCTGCCATGAGGATATTCATGCACCAATGGCATCTGATCCGATTGGTCATCATGGCAAAGTGCTTCAGCAGCATGAGGTGGAACTGGGAATCGTTAGCAGCACTGATTGAGTTGTGGCATCCAGATACCCACACTTTTGTCTTCCCCATGTTCGAGGCCTCAGTGCTAGTAGAAGAACTAGATTTCATCTTCCAGTGGAGTGATTTGGAGGTGGGTGATCTGATCGACCTTCCTCCCTTGGATGAGATCTTAGCAGAGATTGTGCAAGATAAGCGCGAAGTTCACCGGATGACAGACCAGCGAGGGATCCTAGTCGACCGCCTAGCAAGTTGGCTCTTGAGTCATGTGAAAGACAAGACAGTGAAAGTAGATCGACGGATGCGTGGCGTAACATTGTGTTTGGGCGGGGCATTTCTCTTCCCTACGTCGGGCGACGTGTTGAGACGAGAGTACGTGGGACCACTAACTCTCCTATGGACGGGACATTCTCTCTCCCGGGCGGTGGTGGCTCACATGTACTGTGGACTCACTCAGATGAGTCTGGGTGGAAGTGCCATGGGGAGTCTCTACCTTCTACAGATGTGGATGGAGATCCACTTGAGCTTTGACTTCGACGACGAGGCAACTACTACTTCTCGGATCTTCGCAAAGAGCGCTATCTATCCAGCGAGGGCTCTCTTTGGTCCTGAGGGTCAGGTGATATGCAAGACAGCACTACTGAAGACTAGAGATGATTGGCATGACCATCTAAATTTCCTGTCTGAGGATGAGTTTGTGTTCGTGCCGATGATGTATCGACATGAAGAATTCAGGATGTGTGGATCGCCCGAGCAGGAGTTATGGCTTGTGGGGGCCGAGGACTTAGTGTTTTACCAGGCACACCGTTGTCATCGCCAGGTGGGGCTACCCAGACGGATCCCATGGGCTGCTTCCAAGGGAGCATTGATTACAAGGCACCTTCCGGGAATCGACGTGGATCGACAGCGACTTCAAAGGATCAGGAAGACATGGAGACGCTATGCCGCCGTGGCAAAAGCCAAGATTGACATTGAGGATGACAAAGATGAACTGAAGCATTATGTGGGATACCTATAGAGTTTCAGACCAGCTGTGAACGAGTTCTTTATGAGGTGACGCACCTAATTGATGCTTGTTCAGCATTCCTTTTTTATAGTTAGTGAATGGATGAAAATGGACTATTTTTGTTTATTTTGTTTTTTTTTTTGTGTTTAAACTGGTGGGTGGTTGATGGTTATGAGAATGGATGGATGAAATGAAGGTAGCATGATTTGGATTTTATGTGAAATGGAATTGTATTAATTTTTGTTGTTTTTTAGCATTTTTCTCTCCTTTTTTTGGTTTTTTTGGCTGAACAAAGGGGAGGGCGGCCAGGTCTCTGGCCGCCACCACTTGGGGCTGGGCGGCCAGAGTCTTGGCCGCCCTCTCAATTGAGGGTTTTAAAAGGGTGGCCGGCCCCCTCATTTGGGCGGCCTTCGTCTTGGACGTCTGTAAGAGTGAGGGTTGAGAGAGTCGATCCTTCTTCCCATGAGTGAGGTTCTAGCCACCGGGTTCCTTAGATTTGGGTAATGGGGTGAAGGAGAACTCGGCTTGACATTGCTCCCGATCCCTCGTCTTCAAGTGAGAGTGAAGAGCAAGAGGAGGTGCAAGCTCTGTCGGGCTCATCCTCTTCGGTAATGGCTTCTGCTGACTTGGAGGAGCGTGGAGAAGATGGAGGCGAGGCAGATGAGGCTCACCCCGATGAGGGGTCGGCCGACCTCGGTGATGAAGATGAAGATGAGGAAGAAGATGGTCTGGATGAGGGCGAAGCCGACCAGGAGGAGGGAGGGCGGCGTGAAAGGGTAAGTCCTATGACCTTGCTCTTCCATTCATTAGTCTTGGTTGTGCGTATGGAATTGAATGGAAGGATGAAGGCATCGGAGAGTGGGTTTGTGGGAGAGAAACTAGTGGGTGGCCAGGTTAGTGGCCGTCCACTACCCTGGGCGGCCAGGATGTTGGCCATCCACTGATGGACTTGGGCGGCCAATGTTCTGGCCGCCCCTGGAGATGGACGTCCAGAGCTCTGGCCGCCCTCTTCTGGGGGCAGTGAAATTTTGAAATGAGGGTGGAGGGTGGATTGATTGGAGGATCTAATGAATTCTCTATGTTTTTTTCTGTTGTGTGCAGGGTCCGAGAAGGATTAATGCCAGGGTGTCTTGGGACTTGGGTGGGCTTGGTACCATGCCTTACCTCCTGGGCAACGGGGGAGGGTGGATCGGATTGGTTTTGGCTCGTTCTTCAGGATCCGACCATTTCCTATTGGTGCTATCTTTCTGGCGGCGCTACGGGAGAGATGGATGGACATTTGCAGAGCTTTCATGATGCCGTGGGTACATATGATCCCCACCCTTGAGGATGTGGCTTTCTTGATAGGGTTGCCGGTGGCAGGGAACCCGGTGCTTGGCCGAGAGCTCGTGAATTATCGAGAGGAGGTGGAGAACATGCTCGGTCCGCAACTGGCTCGGTCGGAGAGACCAGTGACCACTCTTCCCCTCGGGAAGATCAGTGCTGTGATGGGGCTCGCGAGAGTGATACGGGGACCACTAGTGGATTTGGATGCATACTTAGGGCGAGTGAGATAGAGACTCCTTGCCCAAGGGAGGAGTGACCAGCAGGAACTGAGGCTTTTCCTCTTATATTTCTTTAGGAGACTACTGTTCGCTACATCCTCGAATAAGGTGAATCTCAAATATCTCTTGCTAGTACGGGATTTCGAGCGGGGACCCCAACTCGCGTGGAGGAGAGCGATGCTGGCGCACCTCTTCGCCCACTTGGATCATGTACGCCCATGTTCGGGCAACCTAGGTGGTTTCACACCCTTCTTACAGGTACGAGTCTACCCCTTTACACATGTTGATTCTAAATTTGATTGACTGATGGATTGTTTTTCTTGTGTCTCTAGATTTAGGGGTACACTCAGTTCCCTCTAGGTCGCGGTAAGATCCCGCGAGCCCTGATGCAAGTGGTCCCTCTCATGGCTAGATGGGAAATGATCCAGGACCGGCGCCTGGTGGCCACTAGACTCTCTGATCTTAGGACGGCCCTGGATGAATTCCCTCCCCATCAGGCAAGTGTTTTGGCTAAAGAGTTGTGTGATTTTTCAGCATTTGTTATATGTACTCAGATTAGCAAAACGTTCATTTTTTTATGTGACAGGTGATCTGGACCCCCTACGCGACGGAGGACCTCACCCCCCTGCCGTGGGTGAGGGAGGGACGAGCTTGGTTCCACAGAGACGCAGTGTTGTTTTATGTGAATCTGAGGGAGCCGCTCTTCCTTCGCCTAGTGCAGAGAACACTGGGGTGGCATCAACCGCTAGTGGCGATTCCAGTCGAGCATGAGTCAGACCGGGGATGCTGACGGACTTCGGCGAGCGAACAGGACTAGGCCTCCCGCTACCGCAGAGAGGCAGAGGCACTACAGAGAGGGCCCTCACTAGAGCGAGACTGGACCGTGAGGGGCAGTGAAACTTACTTGGCGGATTACCAGGACTGGTATTCCGGACGGCTTCGTCTCGACACTTGAGTCGTGAGTTGCTTTTAGCTTTCAAAATGTGATGTTTTCATTTAAGAACTGTAGCTAAGTGAGCTTGTGGATTTGATGTGCAGATGTCTGAGACTGAGGCTATGAAGATACTCAAGGATCGGATGGTCATCCTTAACCAAACGATCGTGAACTTGGGCCACGAGATCCGAGAGTTGGTGAGCCAAAATTAGCTTAATTGATTTTGAACTTGGAATTCGTTGCATTTGACTAACTGTTTGCCCCTTGTCTTGTCAGCGAGGGGAGTTGACCTATGCGCGGGTGAGGGCAGGAGTGAGTGGAGAAGCCGGCCATTTATCCCGAGTTGATGCCTGAGATGAGCTGGAGGATCACTTGGCGGGGGCCATTGAGCGAGCCAAGGAGCAAGAGGCCGAGCTGGTCGAGGCGGTGAGAACCTAACACTCAAGTTGAAAGTAATTCTCTTTTCTACATCTCTATCTACCTTACCTGATGAGTCATTTTCTGCAGAGGAAGGAGCTGGCGGCCACCCTGGCCGTTCGTCGGGAGCAGGATGTCCGTATAGAGGAGCTGACACGCCGCCTTGGAGAGATGAGCTCCATTGAGACGGTCGAAGGTCGCCTTGCCGAGGCGAAGGGGAGAGAAGCCGAGGCGTGAGCCCGAGAGATGGCGATGGCAGTTCGGGAGCAATGAGCCCTTGACTAGTTGGAGGCTCTAAGATGGCGAGTGCTGAGGAGATACCAGGGTAGAGGTGCCCCAAGAGAGGGAGCCAGGCCTGCGACTCCTTCCGAGTTTCTACGGACTATAGGAGATGTGCATTTCTCGATGGAGGAGCTTATGGGCATGATGTAGTCTCCTGCAGAGCAAGGAGTAGTCCAGCCAGTCGTGTCAGGTTTGAGGGCTTCATGGCCATCGAGGCTGCAAGATATGGGGAGCGGAGATGGAGACGAGGCTGATAGCCGGCAGAGCCGACCTCGCACCGACGTAGATTAGGAGGAGAGATAGAGAGAGAGAGGGATGCAGTTGGGTAGCAGCTGCCCCTTTTGTACATTGGGGATATGCCCCTAGAATGTTGTATCGCTAGAATATAATGGACATATTTTGGAAGGGGAATGAATTATCTTCAGTGTACGTGGCTTGGCTTGGCTTGTGACTCCGTATTCCTTTTCACCTGTTTCAACCATACTAACAAGGAAAAGGTTAGTGTAGTATGATTTTAGCCCCCTGTCGAAAGTAGATACTACCTTTCTTGATGTAGGGTCAGAGGGCTAAATCTTATTTACAAGATTGAGAAAAAGAATAGTAAACGTGATATGCACATGCAAAATAAGCAGAATGTAAATAAAAGGAAAATATGATCATGCAAATGTACATGCGGATGCAAGACATATTTTTGGCTTTTGGCTTTTATAAGTTTTTGGTGTTTTACGATTTTATGCTTTCTTCTTTTTTGTGTGTGTGTGTTGTTGTTGTTGGTTTTTTTGGTTTGTTTGGAGATATATTTGAATTATTTGTTGATTTTACGTATATAGATTTTTTTGTTGTTTTCACGAATGCCTGGTGACCACCCATGGGGCACCTGACCTATATGGAAACATGGGTTTTCTAAATTACCTCCCAGGTATCCTGAGCATACATCTAGGTTGATTTGGGCCTCTAGACTCCTCGAATGATAGTCTCGCCGGTTAAGTCTTATCCTGATGACAATACCGTCATGCCAAGCTTAGGCTCCCAGTTGCTTCCGACCACAGGGATACAGCCAAAAAGCATTCGAGGTAAATGATTTGCCCGACCCGGGTCTATTTCCTTACAACCCTAGATGGTATATGATGGAACACCTTGGAACCCTAACGGTCAACCGCACGACACTGACCTGGAATCAGACGCCGTCGCACCCATAGGTGACGCACTTTCATTGACCTAAACCCGAGGTAACATGAGAAAGTGTTAAGGGTAGTAAATAGAGGTCTTGATCAGCCAGAAATACAGAGACCCCTTCACAGCAACGGCTTCTACCTTTGAAGTGGACAACCATATATGTATTTTTGATAAACAAGGTTGCAACCTTGACAGGGTTCACCCTTCAGCACTTCCATTGAGCTTTCATCTTTTGGTGAGAGAAGGAAGAATGTAGGGGATAAACCTCCTGAGAGCACCGGCAAAGCCGTTAACCCGACAAGCTGGTTGAGGGCCTACTCAACTTTCCCCTTTCAGGCAATTTTGGATCACACCCCGAGCATTATGACATTATATGCCCCTTCTGTAAAAAAAATTGATTTTTGAATAGGAGGGGTTTCATTTGCTGGAGTCATGCATGGTCACGACCAGGCTTTTCATGTGACTTGGTCACATATACATGCATACATAATTTTTCTTTTCTTTTCTTCTTTTTCTCTTTCTTAGGGAAAATAATATTGCCATTTTCTTTTAAATTCCCCTTTTCATGCCTACGGGGACACTGCCCTCTTCTCATGCTCTGACCCGGGCTCGAGGGGATGGATCCTACTCTTGCCTTAAGGATCTTGTGCTTCATTCCTATGATGCTCAGCGTTTTAAGGGCGCCGACTATCTCAATCGGTCAAAGAGAAGAAGAACAAAAGTGTGTTGCCTTTCTGGAGACTTTCGGGTGAGGCCTTATCGTAGGTGATGCTACCCATTTGATGTAAAATACGTGAGCGTGTGCATGTTGTTTTCCTTCTAATAAGCATAGGCCGACGTGGTCGGACAGGGATCTCCACGGTTCTGGTAGACCAAGACCCGATACTTACCACACCTTGACGGTCCCTGTCTATCATGAAGGGTCGATGCAAAAACTTTGGACTACATGATGGTCACCAGGCATGTGCAAGTTTTTCTGTACAAGAAATAAAAGGACATTTTTCGTTTGTTTTTGTTTTCCCCTTTTTTTGAATAGTTATGATGTGACACAACCTCGGACTTAGTCAAACAAGCACATCTAAGCATCCAAATGGGCCTTAATGGGCCACCGCTCTCTTCGTTGCACTCTATTCCCGGGGTGACTATGTGATACCAAGGGTGACTTATGGGAATGGACCCTTGCTGGTAGAGGGCCAGCAAGGCCAAGAATTGATTCCCCAAGGTTGGTTGCCCAATTCGATTGGGGCCGACAAAGTGCACTCGGGCACCGGGTCACACTAACCCACGGCGATCACTCTAAGTCATGGACTTGAGGATCGGGCGCTCCTCACGAATTCAGCGGTGCATGAATCAAATATTGAGAGAGCTACACTAGGTGAGCAAGGAAGAGACACTTACTCAACCGGTTTGAAGAAACCGGTCCCGGTCGGAGACGAGGGCGAGCGGGGAGGCGGTGGTTCCCCACACGCCGCGGCGGTGTCGCTTGACCTGCCAAACCACTTACAAAACTACTCCTCTCGCAGGAGGGGGGATCTTGGGGTAGGGGTTAATATGATACATTCAAACACTACCACCACGCAGGGTGGGGCCTTCAGCCGGCCAAGCGGGGAGGGGTTGGTGGACCGAAACGAAGAGAAATGAGAACTAGGGAAGTTGCAGCTTCAATCTGGAATTCTGGACAGGGGGTCACTGTGATGGCTATGCCGGGCTTGTCCGGACTCCAAATTGATCGAAACCAGCTCCTGAAGCTTCCTGACTGGAAGAGGTGGACTCCAGAATTTTTGGGGAAGCTCAGACGGTCGGAGGTGGCTGCACCAGCAACAGGAAGTAGCCTCCTCTGTCTGGCCGCAGGTACTGTCTGGACTGTAACAGCAAGTTGCAGAAGTGACTGAGTGCCCTCCCGAGCTCCGATCAGCACGAAACCAGCGGCATCATCTTCGTGGTCGAGGTAGCTTTCAGCAGGAGGTGACGGAGATGCATTCAGAGGTCGAGGATGGCCGGGGCACCCAGAAGAGTGGGTACTGGTCGGAGTAGACAGCAGAAAACAGAACTAGATAGATCGGGGAAGAAAATTCGTAACTTCTTCCTCCGGTGGCCGAACGGGGTTCTGTTTCTTGATCTTGAAATATGACCGGTAGAGGAAGAACTTTGATGAAGGGGCTTCAGCCTGAATCCGCTGGGGTTTGTCGTGGCAGAAGGATCTTCCACGCTCTGGTCCAGGATGAAGACCTCTCTGCGCACTGTTGGGAGAATGGCTCTATCTGGCAGCTCCGAGCTCCGATCGTGTTGATTCCACCTCGCCTGCGAAGTAGACTGGAAGGCCTTTCCAGAAAGGTAGGCCACGCCTTCTGAAGAACTAGGATGAATCCGTGGTTGACGTTGCAACAAGGGCTGTTCTGCAGATCTGCACAGCTCCAACCTACTAGAAGAAATGAGAGGGAGATGTGGCTTCTTTGGTGGAGGGAAATGGTAGGAATGACCTAAGGGAGAGTGGGGGCTCTTGTGGGGTGGAGAAGGGAGCTAATGGTGATGGGGAATGAGGTGGAGAATGGCTGGAAGCAAGTGCTAGCAGGTGGAGGAGGAAGAGCTACGAATTTGGGGAAGGTGGGTGAGAGGAGAAGGTGAGGGGGGCACAAGTGAGTGGAGGGAAGGGTGGATTTCAAATTCAAAAGGTCTTGGAAGGTGGGTGATTATGTTGGGAAGTGGAGTGCTTGCATTGGAATGGGGTAGATTTGGTTGGAAGGTGGAGGAAGGTGTTGGAATGGGGAGACTTCTACCTAGGAACTAGGGAGTGGAGTAATGGAGGCCATGGGGAAGTGGAGGGCATTAAAGGAGGTGGTTGGAGGTTGGAAGTGGATGGGAGGAGGGAGGAGAGAGAAGGAAATTCAGATTTGGGGTTGGAGGAGAGAGAAAGAGGGGTGAAATAGAGAGATTAAGAGGGGAATGGGTGGGGAATCTCTCCCCTAGGGTCTCTCACCCAAAAACTAGAGGAATCACTCCAATTTGAACTCAAATGGCAAGTTTAACTCAAAAGGATGTAATCATTCATTAACTTCAAATGAGGGGAGTGGGGTCCTATATATAGGCAACCCACTCTTTACAATAAGTCCCTGACAAAATAAACAACTACAAATAACCAAGGGGGTTGGGAGTGCTAATGGGCCTAGTCCAACGAATGGGGCCCAATAGCTTACATTAGACATCATGATGATACCAAACATAGGAAAATAAGTGCTAGACTTAGGGAAATGACTCAAATAAAATGGAAATACATCAAAATGACTCAAAGGAAAACTACAAAATGGATAAGGGGCCTTAATAGAGTGAGGCCCAAACTCAACTAGCTCCCGAATGTGAAGAAGTGGACCCGAGCCAAAGGGAGTCGTGGGTGATGCCTCCATCAAATCCCCTGGGCCGCAAAGAGCTCGACTCCTTCGAGTAAGGGTCCATCCGGCTAAGGTACCGCTCGAGGAGATCTGGATCCAATCGCTGTAGGTCCTCCCGACTTACCCATGAGTCTTCCAACGGAGGCCGATCCTTCCACCTGACGAGATAGCGCTCATAGACCTTGCTCCGGGTGGTAGTGACCTGCTCATCCAATATTTGTTCAATGCGATCACGCTGAGCTCTTTTGGCTAGTGGACTCTCCTCTCGGGTGGGTGCTCTCTCAAAGGAGGGAGTGGGCTTGATCTCCTCACTAGGTCTCACCGTGGGGCCCTTGTAAGACACTAAGTCGGCGACATTGAATGTAGGACTTACCCCATAATCCTCGGGGAGATCTAATTCATAAGCATTCGCACCAATACGCCTCAAGACCTGGAAGGGCCCAGTCCCACGTGGTCTCAACTTGGAGTTGGCTCCTGGGGAGAGCCTCTCCGTCCTCACCATCACAAAGTCACCCACTTGGAACTCTAAGTGACGCCGGTGAGAGTCGGCCAACCTTTTATACGCCTCATTTTTCATGCCAATGTGCTTGCGGATTTCCTCATGCAACTCTCTAATATGTTGTGCAAAAGACTCGGCAGAAATGGACACTCTAGCATGCTGGGGAAGGGGAATGAGATCGGATGGCTTTCTTGGTTTGTACCCATGCACTGCTTCAAATGGACTCATCCCTATTGACTTATTGACGGAATTATTGTATGCAAACTCAGCCTGTGGTAAGATGAGATCCCAATTTCTGGGCCGATCCTCAACAAGACACCTAAGGAGGTTCCCTAGACTCCGGTTGACCACTTCAGTTTGGCCATCCGTTTGGGGTGGTAGGCAGTGGAGAATTTGAGGAGGGTACCCATCATGTGCCAAAGAGTCTTCCAAAAATAGCTAGTGAATTTGACATCCCTATCGGAGACTATGGTCTTGGGTAGCCCATGGAGGCGGACTACCTCATCAAAGAATAACCGGGCTATATGGGAGGCATCGGAGGTTTTGTAGCATGGGATGAAGTGGGCCATTTTGGAAAATCTATCAACCACCACATAGATGGAGTCATGCTTCCTAGAGGTCTTGGGTAAACCTAACACAAAGTCCATGCTCAAATCTTGCCATGGGCGGTCGGGAATGGGAAGTGGGGTGTATAGGCCGGTGTTTTGTTTTACTTGTTTGGCCGAAGCACATGTGCGACATTGACCCACTATTTTGCCTACATCCCTCTTGAGGCTTGGCCAATAAAATTGACCCTCAACTAAGGCAATGGTCTTGTGGACCCCAAAATGACCGGCTAACCCACCGGCATGTAATTCCCAAACCAAGAAGTCTCGAAGAGATGTCCGAGGAATGCAAAGCCTTGGTCCCTTGAAGAGGAACCCATCCTCTAAAATGAATCCTTCATGCTCCTTGCTAGAATGAGTGGTCAAGTTGGCATAGATTTGTCCAAAGTCGGGGCAACTAGGATAATCATCCTTGACCTTGTCAAAGCCAATCACTTCCACTTGGATAGTGGATAACAAGGACATCTTCCTACTAAGGGCATCCGCGGCCTTATTCTCACTCCCGGCCTTGTGTTTGATGACAAAGGTGTAGGATTGTATGAACTCAACCCATCGGGCATGTCGGGCATTCAACTTTTGTTGGGAATTGAGGTATTTGAGTGCCTCATGGTCGGAAAAGATGACAAACTCTTTGGGAAGCAAATAATGTCTCCAATGTCGGAGGGATTGGACCACGGCATAGAACTCCTTGTCATAGGTGGAGTATCTAGTCCTAGCATCACATAGCTTCTCACTAAAGTAGGCGACCGGGTGTCCCTCTTGACTAAGAATCCCTCCTATCCCAATCCCGGATGCATCACAAGTGACCTCAAAAACTTTAGAGAAATCGGGAAGACATAAGACCGGGGCTTGGGTCAACTTTTCCTTAAGCTCAAGGAAGGCTTTAGAGGCGGCTTTGGTCCAAACAAAGGTTCCCTTTTTGAGACAATCAGTTATTGGGCCGGTGATAGTGCTAAACCCCCGAATGAATCTCCTATAGAATGTGGCCAACCCATGGAAACTTCTAACCTCATGAAGGGTGTGGGGTTCAGGCCAATCAATGATAGCTTGGACCTTGTCGGGGTCCATGGAGACTCCTTTGGTTGACACCACATATCCTAGGAAGGTGATGGTAGTGGTCATGAAATGACACTTTCTTAGGTTGGCAAATAAGCTCTCTTGCCGGAGGACGGTGACGGTGCAAACTTTCCTAAGGTGTTCGAGGTGGGCTTCATGGGTGTGGCTATAGATGAGAATATCATCAAAGTATACCACTAGAAAGTTCCCAATGAAAGGCCTAAGTGCTTCCGTCATAAGACGCATGAAAGTACTTGGGGCATTAGAAAGCCCAAATGGCATGACTAACCACTCAAAGAGACCATCCTTGGTCTTGAAGGCCGTTTTCCACTCATCCCCGGGCCTTATCCTAACTTGGTGGTAACCACTCTTGAGATCTATCTTAGAGAAGATGGTGGCTCCAGCTAGCATGTCAAACATGTCATCAAGCCTAGGGATAGGGAACCTATACTTGACGGTAATCTTGTTAATGGCCCGGCTATCCACACACATCCGCCACGATCCATCTTTCTTGGGGGTAAGGAGGGCCGGGACGGCACATGGACTCTTACTAATGCGGATGAAGCCCTTCCTAATGAGTTCCTCTATTTGCCTCCTAAGTTCGGCATGTTCCGTAGGATTGAGGCGATAATGAGGAAGGTTTGGAAGGGTGGCTCCCGGCACTAGGTCGATTGCGTGTTGCACATCACGCATGGGAGGGAGTTGGTCCGGGAGCTCTTCCGGGAACACATCATGAAATTCTTCCAATAGTTGTTGGATCTCTATGGGATGGGGATTAGAAGGGGTAGGTTCCCCTAAGCATATGACAACCGCACACAAAGGCACCCCTTGAGCAATTTCCTCTTCAAGCTCTCTCCTAGTGATGAGATGAATACCCTTGGTCAACCCCGTGGTTCTACTTTGTTTTGGGGTTTGGATAAGGGCTTGAGTTGGAGGGGTGGAGTTCCCCGAGACTTGTGGAGTGGTGGGGTGTGATCCTTGAGGGAGAGTGTCCCTCTTGGGCATGGGACGAGGTGGGGAAGGGTTAAGACGGATAGTCTTACCCTCATGCTCAAAGGTGCATATGTTGCTTCTTCCTAGAATGGTGGCATCCACATCATAGAGCCAAGGTCTTCCTAAAAGGATGCTACCCACTTCCATAGGTATGACGTCACACCATATTTGGCCATGGTAGGAAGAGAAAGTGAGAGGCACTAGGCATTGGGTGTTGACCGGGATGGAGTTGTTGTTGATCCATGAGACCCGGTATGGACTTGGGTGGGGAGTGAGAGTAAGCCCAAGGAGCTTGACGGTGTCGGGTGACACGGCATTAACACAACTACCACTATCCAAGATCACTTTCCTCACATGGTTTTCTATCTTGACAAAGGTGTGGAAAATTGAAGTCCGTCGCCAATCCTCTTCTTGAGGTTGGGTGAGAGTGCACCTAATGACTCCTAGATGGGAGTTGTTTGAAGGAGTGGAATGATCTAGACCCGACTCTAGACATTGGGCTTCATACTCCTCTTCCCAATCTATTAAGGCTTCATGTTCCTCAATGACATTTTCTTGTTCCTTTTGGGGTTGGACTTCTTCCTCAATAAGCAAGCTAGATAGCCCCTTAGATGGACATTGCCCCGCAAAATGACCATACCCATGACACTTATAGCATTGTTGGCGCCCACTTCCCGGGGTGGCTCCTACACTTGGGCCTTTGGGGTTGTCATCCTTCCGTGGAAGAGGGTGACTAGGAGCGGGTTTGTTTGGAGTGATGGGTGGGGGAGGGTTGTAGGACCTTAAAGGGGCATTCCCACTTGGGCTAGGAGCTCTCATGGGGGTGGGTGGAATGGGACGTGGTCCCATGTTTTTGGGGTCGGTGGGTCGGGGAGGGATAAATCGGGAACTCCTAGAAAACCTTTCCACATCTCTAGCAATTTGGTAAGCTATCTCAAGGTTATCCACATCTCTCATGAATAGTTCCCTCTTGATGTGGCTTTGAAGCCCATTCCTAAAGCGGGATAAGGTGACATCCGCATCCTCATGGACTCCACACTTTAGAAGATAAGAGTCAAATTTTTCAATGTACTCTACCACGGTCTTTCCTTCTTGGGTGAGGCTTTGCCATTCATCTAGGAGCATTTGGTGGTAGGTTCGGGGAAGGTATTTGTTCCTAAGTAGATTCTTCATATCCGCCCAAGTGTTAATAGGCTCATCCCTCCTAATCCGCCTTAGACCCTCTTGATTTAGCCAATAAGTTTTGGCCAACTTAGTGAGATGCATCTTAGCCAATCTAACTCTTCTTTGGTCGGACATGGGGTACCATTCAAAGTATTGGTCCATGGCGGTCTCCCATTCTAGGTAAACACTAGGTTCATGTGAACCGTCAAAGTTTGGGGCCTCTACCTTGATCATCCTTAAAAGGGGGTCATCCGGATCATCCCGTGGACGCCGGTCATGGTTTTGATGGGGGCGAGGTATCTCATGCTCATAATAATGGTCATAGTCCATTTCATCCCTATAAAATTCAGCATGTGGGTGATGGGCTCTTGGGCCGTTGTTCCTTGGGTGGAACTCATCCCTATGAGGCTCTATATGTGGAGGGTGGACTCTTGGGCCTTGGTTCCTTTGGGGAAAACCATTCCTATGATAATCACCATGTGGTGGAGGGACTCTTGGCTCATTGATTCTTGGGTGAGGATCTTCCCTATGAGGTTCATCTTGTGCAGGGGGAATTCTAGGCTCATTGTTCCTTGGGTGGTACCCTTGGTCTTCTAACCGAGCAATTCGGTTGGTAAGGGACTCTAGTTGGGCAAGGATGGTTGTGAGGGCAGCCTCTACCCTTTCTTGGGGTTCCTCCCTAGGAACATCTTGGTTGAGTTGGTGAGGATTGGGATCCATGGTTGGAATCGAAGATGAAGAACCGGGTTGGTAGCTAGTACCACTACGGGTGGACATGCAAGACAAAGGGCCAAAGTGGTTGGACACACAATGCAAAGGTCCTAGGACTTAGACTTGATAGAGACAAGTCAAGGACTTGCTCTGATACCACTTGATGTGACACAACCTCGGACTTAGTCAAACAAGCACATCTAAGCATCCAAATGGGCCTTAATGGGCCACCGCTCTCTTCGTTGCACTCTATTCCCGGGGTGACTATGTGATACCAAGGGTGACTTATGGGAATGGACCCTTGCTGGTAGAGGGCCAGCAAGGCCAAGAATTGATTCCCAAGGTTGGTTGCCCAATTCGATTGGGGCCGACAAAGTGCACTCGGGCACCGGGTCACACTAACCCACGGCGATCACTCTAAGTCATGGACTTGAGGATCGGGCGCTCCTCACGAATTCAGCGGTGCATGAATCAAATATTGAGAGAGCTACACTAGGTGAGCAAGGAAGAGACACTTACTCGACCGGTTTGAAGAAACCGGTCCCGGTCGGAGACGAGGGCGAGCGGGGAGGCGGTGGTTCCCCACACGCCGCGGCGGTGTCGCTTGACCTGCCAAACCACTTACAAAACTACTCCTCTCGCAGGAGGGGGGATCTTGGGGTAGGGGTTAATATGATACATTCAAACACTACCACCACGCAGGGTGGGGCCTTCAGCCGGCCAAGCGGGGAGGGGTTGGTGGACCGAAACGAAGAGAAATGAGAACTAGGGAAGTTGCAGCTTCAATCTGGAATTCTGGACAGGGGGTCGCTGTGATGGCTATGCCGGGCTTGTCCGGACTCCAAATTGATCGAAACCAGCTCCTGAAGCTTCCTGACTGGAAGAGGTGGACTCCAGAATTTTTGGGGAAGCTCAGACGGTCGGAGGTGGCTGCACCAGCAACAGGAAGTAGCCTCCTCTATCTGGCCGCAGGTACTGTCTGGACTGTAACAGCAAGTTGCAGAAGTGACTGAGCGCCCTCCCGAGCTCCGATCAGCACGAAACCAGTGGCATCATCTTCGTGGTCGAGGTAGCTTTCAGCAGGAGGTGACGGAGATGCATTCAGAGGTCGAGGATGGCCGGGGCACCCAGAAGAGTGGGTACTGGTCGGAGTAGACAGCAGAAAACAGAACTAGATAGATCGGGGGAGAAAATTCGTAACTTCTTCCTCCGGTGGCCGAACGGGGTTCTGTTTCTTGATCTTGAAATATGACCGGTAGAGGAAGAACTTTGATGAAGGGGCTTCAGCCTGAATCCACTGGGGTTTGTCGTGGCAGAAGGATCTTCCACGCTCTGGTCCAGGATGAAGACCTCTCTGCGCACTGTTGGGAGAATGGCTCTATCTGGCAGCTCCGAGCTCCGATCGTGTTGATTCCATCTCGCCTGCGAAGTAGACTGGAAGGCCTTTCCAGAAAGGTAGGCCACGCCTTCTGAAGAACTAGGATGAATCCGTGGTTGACGTTGCAACAAGGGCTGTTCTGCAGATCTGCACAGCTCCAACCTACTAGAAGAAATGAGAGGGAGATGTGGCTTCTTTGGTGGAGGGAAATGGTAGGAATGACCTAAGGGAGAGTGGGGGCTCTTGTGGGGTGGAGAAGGGAGCTAATGGTGATGGGGAATGAGGTGGAGAATGGCTGGAAGCAAGTGCTAGCAGGTGGAGGAGGAAGAGCTACGAATTTGGGGAAGGTGGGTGAGAGGAGAAGGTGAGGGGGGCACAAGTGAGTGGAGGGAAGGGTGGATTTCAAATTCAAAAGGTCTTGGAAGGTGGGTGATTATGTTGGGAAGTGGAGTGCTTGCATTGGAATGGGGTAGATTTGGTTGGAAGGTGGAGGAAGGTGTTGGAATGGGGAGACTTCTACCTAGGAACTAGGGAGTGGAGTAATGGAGGCCATGGGGAAGTGGAGGGCATTAAAGGAGGTGGTTGGAGGTTGGAAGTGGATGGGAGGAGGGAGGAGAGAGAAGGAAATTCGGATTTGGGGTTGGAGGAGAGAGAAAGAGGGGTGAAATAGAGAGATTAAGAGGGGAATGGGTGGGGAATCTCTCCCCTAGGGTCTCTCACCCAAAAACTAGAGGAATCACTCCAATTTGAACTCAAATGGCAAGTTTAACTCAAAAGGATGTAATCATTCATTAACTTCAAATGAGGGGAGTGGGGTCCTATATATAGGCAACCCACTCTTTACAATAAGTCCCTGACAAAATAAACAACTACAAATAACCAAGGGGGTTGGGAGTGCTAATGGGCCTAGTCCAACGAATGGGGCCCAATAGCTTACATTAGACATCATGATGATACCAAACATAGGAAAATAAGTGCTAGACTTAGGGAAATGACTCAAATAAAATGGAAATACATCAAAATGACTCAAAGGAAAACTACAAAATGGATAAGGGGCCTTAATAGAGTGAGGCCCAAACTCAACTAGCTCCCGAATGTGAAGAAGTGGACCCGAGCCAAAGGGAGTCGTGGGTGATGCCTCCATCAAGTTATGTACAATGTCTCATGAATAGAATTTCTTGAGGTATACCCCATTCCATGGGTATGTGAGCTCCACCCCTTCGGAGTCCACTAACTTGTAAGTATTACCTGAGTAGACTTCTTCGATGACAAAAGGGCCTTCCCAATTTTCTTGAAATTTTGCTTTTAGACTGGCGGTTTTAGTAATCTTCCTCTTTAAAACCAGTTCACCTACCCTGATCTTTCTCTCCAGAACTTTCTTGGCATAATAACGTGTAATTCTCTTGCGATATACTTGGGCATGATCGGCCGTGATCATTCATCTCTCATCTAATAGTTCCAGTTGGGCCAACATATTTTCTCGGCGTTGCTCAGGATCGAGCTCGGGATCCAACTGCACTCTTAGTGAGGGAACGAATATTTCATATGGGAGTACCGCTTCTGTCCCAAAGGTGAGTGCGTACGGGGTTTGACCCATGGGAGTACGGATAGAAGTGCGGTAAGCCCAGAGGGCCTCAATGAGGAGATCTGGCCAGTCTGAATAATGGTGAGATTTGCAAGTTTTCTTGATAGTTCTGATGAGAGTTTTGTTTGTCGCTTCAGCTTGTCCGTTTCCTTATGGGTAGTATGGAGATGAATGATGCAAGTTAATACCATATTTACCACACACGTCGCGGAGTTCCTGGGATGTGAACTGTGGTCCATTGTCGGTGACGATGTCACGGGGGACGCCGAACCTGGCGAGGATGTTGCGCTTGATAAACTTTACCACCGTTGATGCTTTGACTTTTGTGAATGCCTCAGCTTCCGTCCACTTCGTGAAATACTCTGTAGCGGTGAGGATGAAAGATTTTCTTCGGATTTCTCCGGTTTTATCCTACAAGGGACTGACTACGTCAAACGCCCACATGGCGAAAGACCAAGGAGCTATAAGAGGATGGAGTGAAGATGAGGGTGCGTGAACCTTGTCTGCATGGAGTTGGCATTTAGAGCAATGGCGGACATATCGAGTACAATCTTCATGCATGGTAGGCCAATAGTATTGGCGAAGAAGTTTCTGAGCAAGCATGCGGCCATTCACATGTCCACCGCATTCACCAGAATGTACAGCTTCGACAACCGCACGGGATTCGGTCTCATCGAGGCAGCGGAGATAAACTCCACTGAGAGATTTGTGATGCAAGAGACCACCTATGATGGCAAAGCGTTCCGCGGCTCGACGAATGGCTCGCTGATCAGGGGCGGTAGCATAATCAGGGAAGGAACCATCTCGGAGATAATTCTCGATATCGAAGAACCAGGGATTGCCGTCTTCGAGGTCGATCTCAGGTTCATGAGAGATGACATGGACTTGAGAAGAAGGCTCAGAGAACTGTTGGAACTAGGTATCTGAATGCGAAGGAGTGTGCATTCTCTGCACGATGATAGTGGCTAACGGCCTTATGCCGAGAATTGGAAAAGAATATGCTAAAGACGCCAAAGCGTCGGCTAGAATGTTTTGAGCCCTATGGGTGTGTACAAGGGTGAGCTTCCTAAACCGTCGGACCACCTTGCCGACCAGGTCTTGGTAGGGTTTCAGCTTCGGGTCCCGAGTTTGATACTTACTAAGGGATTGCTGGAGTATGAGCTGGGAATCTCTGATGATCCTGAGCTTCTTAATTCCGAGGGCCAGTGCCAACTTCAAGCCCATGAGGAGTGCCTCATACTCAGCTACATTGTTCATCGCGGTAAAGGTTAATTGACAAGCACGGGGAATGATGATACCTTCCAGGGATTGGAGAACAACTCCCACTCCACAGCCCTTGGAATTAAATGCACCGTTGAAATAGAGGATCTACGAAGGTTCACCATCTATGATGGCTCCTAACTCTTCGTCCGAGAAACTCTCATCGATAGGGGAGAATGTAGAGAGTGGATGATGGGCAAGGTGCTCGATGATGGCGTGCCCCTTGACCGCCTTCTAATTGACGTAGGTGATGTCAAATTGGTTGAGAAAACTTTGCCATCTCACCAAACGGTCAGTTAGGGTGGGCTTTTCCAATAAGTATTTGATTGGGTCCATTCGTGCCAAGAGCTTTACTTCATGTGCAAGAAAATAATGCTTTAGCTTTTGGGCGACACAGACGACAGCCGCACAGGTCTTTTCCATGGTAGTGTACCTCTGCTCAGCTTCATTGAACAGTTGGGACAAATAGTAGACCGCGCGTTCCCTCTTGGCCTCGTCATATTGGGCCAATACTGCTCCAACAGATTCATCGGTTGTAAAAACGTAGAGCAGTAAAGGCTGGCCCGGGGTGCTAGAACGGGAGGATTCAAAAGGTTACTCTTCAGATCATCGAAGGACTTTTGACATTTGTCGCTCCAATCAAATTTAGCCTCTCCTTTTAACATGCCGTAAAAGGGCTTGCATCGCTGAGAAGGGTGAGATATAAATCTCCTAATGAATTTCAAACGCCCGATTAGACCATGGATCTCTTTGATGTTTTTAGGAGGAGGCATCTGGACAATGGCCTTATCTTTATTAGGGTCGATCTCAATTCCTCTTTTGCTAACAATGAACCCTAAAAGCTTCCCTGAAGAGACCCCGAATACACATTTTTTGGTGTTCATTTTGAGTTGATGCTCCCGCGACCGTTGGAGAACTAGTCAGAGAAATTTTGTATTGCCACTCCTGGTCTTGAATTTAACCAGAATGTCATCCACGTAAACTTCCATGTGAACGTGCATCATGTCGTGGAAGATGGCCATCATCGCCCTTCGATATGTTGCCCCTACGTTCTTGAGTCTGAAGGGCATGACGACATAGTAGTAAGTCCCCCACTGAGTGGTAAAAGAAGTCTTCTCCTGGTCTTCCTCTGCTAGGTGGATCTGGTTATACCTCGAGAAGCCATCCATGAAGGAGAGCATCTCATAGCCGACGGTGTTGTCCACCAGGACATCTATATGTGGGAGAGAAAAGTCATCCTTTGGGCAAGCACGATTGAGGTCATGAAAATCTATGCAGATGTGGACCCTACCATCTTTCTTCATAACAGGGACGATGTTGGCTACCCATTACGGATATAAAACTACCCTGATAAACTTGGCCTTATGGATCTTGTTTACTTCTTCTTTGACTTTGAGTGCGAGCTTTGGGTGAAGTCGCCTTAGTTTTTGTTTGACAGCTCGAGCATCGGGTTTCAGGACCAAACGATGTTCAACCAAAGAAGGGTCTAGACCCGGCATGTCTTCGTAAGACCAAGCGAAAGCATCGGGAAATTCTCTGAGAACTGCCACAAGAGCAGCTTCCTCTTCATCCGTCAAATTGGCACTTATCAATATATTCTTTGGATCATCCTTAGTGCCGAGATTGACTTCCTTGGTGGATTCTTCAATGGAAACATTAGGCTCGTCAAATTTCTTGGTTCCATCGACGAAGGAAGCTATGGGATCAATACCATCTTCTAATGGCTCATCTACTTCTTCTGCGCCATCATCATCCTCTTCTAAAACATACACCCCTAAACCGTCATCTACTGAAGATCCTTCTAGTGCAGCTGCCCCTAGGGGAATGGTAGTGGCTGCGAATTCAGAGACCTGACAGAACTGTGCGCATTTACCAGCCAACTGGCTGATGTATCGCGCAGGAACCTGATGGACACTAGACTTTCTGGAAGAAAAGGGCGCTATGTACAGACCTTGACTCGATCTAGACCCTACCTTACTATGTACAAGGGGGGTTAGTGGAAGGGAGTTCAAGGTGGAAAGTGTCGGCCCTTGGCCGAGGGATCCATTTTCCAATGAGATTGTTTCTTCAACAGTGAGCTCGCAGGCCCATGCTTGAGAATCGACGTTTTTTTATGGTGGTTATGGGTGAATGTACAAAGCCTATGGGCGGGTTGCCCCATGGCAGGATAAGTGAGGAGCGAAGGGAATGGTGGGTGGAATCGGAAGGGAATGAAGAGCACAAGCGCAGGCCTGTTTAAAGTAAGAAAGATACCCGAGGGGAAAACCTCGTCGGGGGGTTTATCAAGATGAAAAAGGGAGAGGAGACCAAAGTCCTCCTCGAGTGGTGAATCAGGTGGGATTTCTTTTCTTTGAGATACTTTAGACTTTTCTCTCGGCTCTGGCTGAGTTCCTGGCTGAACTGGCCCTAAGACAAAGTGACCATAAATCAAACCCTTACCCTGAGTAGCCCTAGGCGGCTCTTTCGGAGAGTAACCTAAACCTGCCTGACCTACAGCAACCTTTAGCTTTCTTCTATGCGTGGGACCTTGTTTGAGCTGACCTAAACCCTTACCCATGGTAAAACCTATCCTGGCCATGATTTCCCATCCTTTACCGAGAGGGATATTGGAATGTGTGATTGGCCGAGGAAGGAGGGGGGAATCTGGTTAATTTAAGGTAGAGGGCCCTACGGCACCCTCTATGGAAAGGATAGGTTTCTTGCCCTTATCTGGAATTGTCATAAATTGGATTTGCTCATAAGTGATAGCATTGAGAGTTTCCACCAGTGGGATACTCTTGATTTTGATCACCCTACCATTGTACGAAAACTTGAAGCATAGATGGGCCGTTGATGGGATTCCAAGGGTTTGCTCAATCCATGGCCATCCTAACATGGCCTTGTATGCAGGGTCGACATCAAGGACAAAGAAGTATAATGTCATGACCATTAGACCTAAGCCGAGTTGCAAGGTCACCTTTCCTTTTGCACATCTCTTTGAATTGTCATAAGCTGAGATGGTAGTGCATACCTCCTCCAGGTTCTCTTCTTGGAGGCCAATTTTCCGAATGGTCTTCATGGGACACACATTGATTGAAACTCCCGTGTCAATGAGGGTGGAGTCGACCTTGACTCTGTTGAGAGAGACTGTGAGGCACAACGGGAGTAACCTGCTTTCTGGCAAAGCAAGGTCTTTATCAGAGAATGAGATGGATGGTCCACAAGTAAGGGCCATGATTGTGACAACCCGGACTCCGGATACCGGATATACCGAATAGGACTATCGAGTAGACCCGATACCACTTGGAACCCATGAAGCCTCCCAAGAGCTGTAAAGCTCCGAAGGGATAAAAGGAATGTCGTGTAGTATATTGAAGTCGCAGATATAACAGTAAGTAATTAAATTTCATTAATCAGGTTTGCTAAAGTAGCAGAAATAAAATTACTTTTTAATAAACAGTTAAAACTAACAATTATACCAGAGTCCAGTCCAAACGAAAGATAAGTACAGTCCAACAGAAAGAAGAACGTACACTGAGGTCGGGGGAAGCCCGACACAGGTACCGCTGGCAACTACGAACACGCCACACCAGGAACAGCGAAGGAAGAAGAGACAACCACACCTGAAAAGTAGGGGTGAGTCTCGTGTCACTGGCTCAGTAGGGGTCACGTGGATCCCCACTAAAAAACACGCAGTAACACGAAACAACAACTAAAACAGTAGTAGTAGTAAAGCAGGAAAAGCTAAACTATAACTAGAAAGATGTAAAAGAAAGCAGGAAGAACAGGAATAGAAACAGCTAAAAGAAAAGGGAAAAGCAAATCCGTAAGGAATGAGAACACGGCTACCGAGTAAAGCAAGGCTCCCTAAACTACTCCAACTGCAACAGAAGGGTGATCTCTGATCTCACAAAGTCAAGAGTTACCGATCCGTCAGCTGAACATTAGCCCAAAGGCTAAAGCCCACGAAACCCAGCGAAAGCCCAAGAAAAGACCTAGACAGACAACAGACACTAACGCATACACAACTAGATCGTCATGCACGTAACATAGAGCCAACCTCGGGTAAGGCCAAGAAAAGACTAACCCGGGAAGGTCACAATGTACAAGAAACGTGAGAGTCACATGTCAAGTGATGGAAGCACCTCCTCACTAGAAGAACAACCCGATGCGTCCACTGACGTCTTACACGGCGATACAAGTATCTAGCTACAGACGCCGAGAACGACGGAGACTGAGATACACACAGAACTAGAATAGGAACTATAGTAACGAGTGACTAGTCAGGGTCACGCCCGTCGACACTAGTCCAAACGCCCCTGGCCACGTGTGCCCACATCGACTCTTGCCTAGAGCCAGGCCTCTAGCTAATTTTCCCCCCAAGAAGGATGCCACCGTTAAGGAGGGGCCCACGGAACTAGCTTAAAAACTGTATATCGGGAACTACCCTTAAAACCACTCCCAGGTGGACCGACACTCGAGGTCGTAAGGCTACGACTAGTGGAGGCTCACTAGACACATAGACTCTAAAACGTGAGTGTTGGAGTACATATAAGCTAAGAAAGCACTATCGCACGTACTACGAAGCACCAAAGTAGCATACCAACTGCCAGCAGACTCAGGATAGGGCAACTAGACATGCTAATACAACGATCCTTGAGTCTCACGACTTGAGGTCAAGATCATCGCACAAAGCGGAACAAGCCGCCAATCGGTCTAATCCTAAGCCAGTGAAACTGACAGTTCCGTAGGAAATGACACACGGAGACTTGAGGGATCACCAAGACCCTCAACAGAACTGGACAAGCAAACCGAGGTAAGACAATACCTCCAGGCGTCCAGAACCATGTCTCGAGCTATCTAGAATAGTCGAGACAGACGTAAGGTTACTTGTCAACCACTGGGTCTCACCGGGTTGACCGGAACCTGACAATGACTCTATAGTAGTACAGAAACCAAGGCATGCCTGACAACCTTATATCATGGTCATAGCCCTCATAGGACATCAAGAGACATCCACGGGACAACGGGCAAACCACAAGGTCAATCCATGACAATAGGAAACCAAAATACCGATAAACCATCCTCTGGGACACAAGCAGTACATCACTCGGCCACTAAGCAACACAAGCAGTCAAGGAAGTAGCCGCTACACGCACAGAGGCAAAGACTCTAGTGGTCTTACATTGGGCCATGAGATGACAGTGGCGATCAAAGATATGGCCGCTACACTCAGTCAACACTCGAACCGACTTATCCAGTTAAACCACCATAGCGATCTAATGAAGATGCGCTACACGGACTAAGGCGGTCAAAACATGAGCCGCCACACTAACCGCCCTAAAACATTGACCTAAGACGAACGGACTGTAACGGTCTAAGAAGAGCGTGCTACAAGGAAGAAACGCATGAAGGTTGGGCCGCCAAGGCCAACCGACTTAAAATAATGACTAACGTCAAATACACCGTAGCGGTCTAAGGATAGCCTGCTACAGCACAATGGCGGTCAGAACTAGGACCGCTAACTCGAACTGACATACAACTGACTGACACACTATGGAGTGTGGTGGTCCATCGTGGGGCCGCCAGAGACCTGTAGTGGTCTCTAAAATGACCGCCAAAACGTTACGGCTGGGAAACTAGGGAAATGGCCGATCTCGGCCGTTCCACGCGCCATACGCATCTAAACATAGGGGAAACAAACCTAATAACCAAAAATAACCTTCCAAGGGCCGGAAGGGGTCCAAACAACATCTAAATCGCAAGAAACGGGTGATTCCAATGAATCGACTCAAACGGAGTCACCGGGTTCCCGGGCTCGTACCGGCCCGAAATGGCCACTGATCGCGATGAAACTTACGGGAATGGAATGCTAACATGCTGGGGGTTCCAATGACACTAATTTAGCTAAAAACCGCCGCCATTTTCCCGCGAACCCAACGAACACCCCAAAAGCATGGTTTTCCCAAACTTGAAAGAAACCCACTCAGATGCTCACTGAACCACGTAAAACTGTAGGAAAACGCAAAGGAGAAGTAGGCGATCCATGTCCCTACCTCCACCAAAGATTCCGCGCACCGAAGTGACTAAACCGCGCCGAAAACCACGTCGCGAGCTCAACCGTCGGCTTTGAATCCACCGTTTGGGATCGCGCCAGAAACGGTCTGAACCTCATCCCATCGCGCACCCGACCATCCCCATGGCATCTCCACTACTTGCCCGTGCCTCCTCCGTCTGCAACCGGAGCCGGGAGGGCGAGAGAAGAGAGAAAATGGGAGAGAGAGAGAGAGAGAGAGAGAGAGAGTCACGGTGGCGAATGAGAGGGATGAGAGAGGAAGAAGAAAGAAAAAGAAAGAAATTAGGAAATTTTCCTAATTTTCAAAAATTCCGATTTTTGGCCCGAAAATGGACTAATTCAGAAAAATACGTAGAAATAGTCGAAACGATCCTCTCAAAGAGTACATCGCAACTGCGGCATCCACGAGTCGATGAATTGAGAAATAAACTCACCATAGGGTTCCGTAACTAGTACGAGAGAAAAATCCACGTGGATCGTAAAACTCAACTCATGAGCCACAAAAACGATCCGAAAGCACTCCGATAAGGATCCAAAAAATCTGATAAAAATCTAGGGTATTACAGCCTCCCCTCCTTCAAGAAATTTCATCCTCAAAATTTAAGGAGCAAACAAGAAGAAGCAGGGATGAACAAACACCAAGACGCAACTTGAAACAGCACGACGAAAAAGAACGCCCCATCCCATCCTGATGAGAGTAAAACCATCTCGTACAGTGCTAACATAGCACGTACAAGACAACACACGGAAACAAAGTGACAAAGAATCGCAAAACCTAAGCCACCGAAAGACTGTACAGGACTTTCAGGACTATGGATACTGTATATCTCAGATTCCCATGTACTTCACACAACAATCGCTCTGATACCACCTGTGACGACCCGGACTCCGGATACCGGATATACCCGATAGGACTACCGAGTAGACCCGATACCACTTGGAACCCGTGAAGCCTCCCAAAAGCTGTAAAGCTCCGAAGGGATAAAAGGAATGTCGTGTAGTACATTGAAGTCGTAGATAGAACAGTAAGTAATTAAATTTCATTAATCAGGTTTGCTAAAGTAGCAGAAATAAAATTACTTTTTAATTAACAGTTTAAACTAACAATTATACCAGAGTCCAGTCCAAACGAAAGACAAGTACAGTCCAACAGAAAGAAGAACATACACTGAGGTCGGGGGAAGCCCAACGCAGGTACCGCTGGCAACTACGAACATGCCACACCAAGAACTGCGAAGGAACAAGAGACGACCACACCTGAAAAGCAGGGGTGAGACTCGTGTCACTGGTTCGGTAGGGGTCATGCGGATCCTCACTGAAAAACACACAGTAACACGAACAACAACTAAAACAGCAGTAGTAGTAAAGCAGAAAAGGCTAAACTACAACTAGAAAGTTGTAAAAGAAAGCAGGAAGAACAGGAGTAGAAACAGCTAAAAGAAAAGGGAAAAGCAAAGCTGTAAGGAACGAGAACACGGATACCGAGCAAAGCATGGCTCCCTAAGCTACTCCAACAGCAACAGAAGGGCGAACTCTGATCTCACAAAGTCAGGAGTTACCGATCCGTCAACTGAACATTAGCCCAAATGCTAAAGCCCACAAAACCAGGCGAAAGCCCTAGAAAAGACCTAGACAGACAACATACACTAACGCATGCACGACTAGATCGTCATGCACGCAACACAGAGCCAACCTTGGGTAAGGCCAAGAAAAGACTAACCCGAGAAGGTCACGACGTACAAGAAATGTGAGAGTCACATGTCAAGTGACGGAAGCACCTCCTCACTTGAAGAACAGCCAGATGCATCCATTGACGTCTTACACTGCGCCACAAGTATGACGCTACGGACGTCGAGAACGACGGAGACTGAGATACACACCGAACTAGAACAGGAACTACAGTAACGAGTGACTAGTCACGGTCACGCCCGTCGGCATCAGTCCAAACGCCCCAGACCACGTGTGCACACACCGACACTTGCCTAGAGCCAGGCCTCTAGCTAGTTTTCCCCCCCAGCAGGACGTTACCGTTAACCAGGGGCCCACAGAACTAGCTTAAAAATCATATATCGGGAACTACTCTTACCACCACTCCCAGGTGGACCGACACTCGAGGTCGTGAGGCTACGACTAGTGGAGGCTCACTAGACATAGAGACTCTAAAACGTGAGTGCTGGAGTACAGATAAGCTAAGAAAGTACTATCGCACGTACTACGAAGCACCAAAGTAGCATACCAACTGCCAGCAGACTTAAGACAGAGCAACTAGACATGCTAATACAACGATCTGTGAGTCTCACGACTCGAGGTCAAGATCGTCGCACAAAGCGGAACAAGCCGCCAATCCGTCTAATCCTAAGCCAGTGAAACCGACACTTCCGTAGGAAACGACACATGGAGACTTGAGGGATCACCAAGACCCTCAACACAATTGGACACGCACACTGAGGTAAGATAATACCTTCAGGCATCCAAAACCATGTCTCGAGCTATCCAGAATAGTCGAGACACACGCAAGGTTACTTGTCAACCACTGGGTCTCACCGGGTTGACCGGAACCTCACAATGACTCTACAGCAGTACAGAAACCAAGGCATGCCTGACAACCTTATATCGTGGTCATAGCCCTCATAGGACATCAAGAGACATCCACGGGACAACGTGCAAACCACAAGGTCAAGCCCTGACAATCAGAAACCAAAATACTGGTAAACCATCCTCTGGGACGCAAGCGGTACATCACTCGGCCGCTAAGCAACACAAGCAGTCAAGGAAGAAGCCGCTACACACACAGAGGCAAAGACTCTGGCAGTCTTACACTGGGCTGCGAGATGATAGTGGTGGTCAAAGATATGGCCGCTACACTTAGTCAACACTCAAATCAACTTATCCAGTTAAACCACCATAGCGGTCTAATGAAGACGCGCTACACGGACTAAGGCGGTCAAAACAAGAGCCGCCACACTAACTACCCTAAAACATTGACCTAAGACGAACGGACTGTAGCGGTCTAAGAAGGGTGCACTACAAGGAAGAAACGCATGAAGGTTGGGCCGCCAACGCCAACCGACTTAAAATAATGACTAACGTCAAATACACCGTAGCGGTCTAAGGATAGCCCCCTACAACACAATGGCGGTCAAAACTAGGGCCGCCAACTCGAATCGACATACAACTGACCGACACACTATGGAGTGTGGCGGCCCGTCGTGGGGCCGCCAGAGACCTGTATCAGTCTCTGAAACGACCGCCAAAATGTTACGGCGGGAAAACTAGGTAAATGGCCGATCTCAGCCGTTCCACGCCCCATACGCGTCTAAACATAGGGGAAACAAACCTAATAACCAAAAATAACCTTCCACAGGCCGGAAGGGGTCTAAACAACATCTAAGTCGCAAGAAACGGGTGATTCCAACGAATCGACCCAAACGGAGTCACCGGGGTTCTCGGGCTGGTACTGGCCTCAAATGGCCACCGATCACGATGAAACTTATGGGAATGGAATGCTAACATGCTGGGGGTTCTAATGACACTAATTTAGCTTAAAACTGTTGCCATTTTTTGGTGAACCCAACGAACACCTCAAAAGCATAGTTTTCCAGAACTTGAAAGAAACCCACTCATATGCTCACCGAACCACGCAAACTGCAGGAAAATGCAGAGGAGAAGTAGGCGTTCCGTCTCCCTACCTCCACCGAAGATTCCGCGCATCGAAGTGACTAAATCACGCCGAAAACCACGTCGCGAGCTCGATCGTCATATTTGAATCCATAGTTTGGGATCGCGCCAGAAACGGTCCGAACCTCGTCCCATCGCACACCCGACCATCCCCACGGCATCTCCACTACTTGCCCGTGCCTCCTCCGTCTGCTGCCGCAGTCGGGAGGGCGAGAGAAGAGAGAAAACGGGAGAGAGAGAGAGTCACGGCGGCGAATGAGAGGGAGGAGAGAGGAAGAAGAAAGAAAAAGAAAGAAATTAGGAAATTTTCCTTATTTTTGAAAATTCTGATTTCTAGCCCGAAAATGGACTAATTCAAAAAAATACGCAAAAATAGTCGAAACGATCCTCTCAAAGAGTACATCGCAACTGCGGCGTCCACGAGTCGATGAACTGAGAAATAAACTCACCACAGGGTTCTGTAATTAGTACGAGAGAAAAACCCACGTATATCGTAAAACTCAACTCAGGAGCCACAAAAGAGATCCGAAAGCACTCCGATAAGGATCCGAAAAATCCGATAAGAATCCAAGGTATTACAATGATGGCCTCGGTCACACCACTTGCCGGAATGTCTTCGTTGACCATGATTTTTTTGAGGAATTGAAGCAAGGTGGCTTGGTGTGATGGGGACTTCTCAATGAGCTCCAAGATGGAAACCTTCGCAGGGGTCCTATCTAGATGTTGGAGAATGTCATACTCCGCGGGAGGGCCTTGAGAATTGACCCCTTCCTTTGGCTGGGATAGCCTTTGGGACGGGGGAATGATGCCATTACGGAGAGTGACATTTACCGAAGCCTCTTTCGGGTCATCTTGCTCCAAAGGTTTCGGGCGGATGAGCTGCAAGGGAGCTGGAGATCTGAAGATGCATGAGAGGGACGCTGGATTGTCTCCAGAATCGACAAGAGAAGGAGAAGGGATTGATTTTGGCTGAGGTGGCTTAAGGAGGACCAAAGGGCGCAACTGCACTGACTGAGCCTGTGAAGAGGCATGAGGTTCTTGACATGGAATCTGAGGAGGGTTGATTAATGTGAGTGGTTTTTGGGTAGCATTTAAAAACTGACTGGAAGGTGAGATCAGACTTCAGGATTGGGTGAACATATTGACGTCCGCCCATGGTTCATTAGCTTCCACTTCTAACTTCTTGTACCAGCCCGGGAACCCTTCGATGCCCCACATCTGGGTCCTCTTGAGCACCCGTGGTTCCATTCCAATTACGGTGTTCACCCGCTCATTTTGCCTCGAGCTCGAGGGATCTTTCTTTGACTGATGAGTTGGCAATGGGTTTTGCACGATACCAAGGTCCCGGTTGGGTTTCTTGAGATTGGCAATGGCTAGCTTCACATCCGCCCAATTGATTCTCCCCTTGTCGTTCATATCATACACCCAATCCCAGAATTGGAAGCAGTTGAATATATCGTGCCCGGGAGTTCGATGATAAGGGCAATACGTGGAGGTATCAGCATTGGGATGGACCCGATCTCATTGAGGGGGAAGTTGAATGGATTCGGAGAACATAAGGGCAAAAAAAATGTCACCCAAAGTTTCAGGCAATGGAGGATAAGAAGCCCTTTTTGGCCCAGTGTGGTTGTAGTTCTGAGGTGGAGGGACGTTCGCATAAGGCTTGGGATTGCCTTGCCCCTGGTTTGCACTAGCCTGGGCAGGATGGGAGCCCTGGCGATTGTTAGACTTGAAAGGTTGGCCAACTGCATTGACTTGCTCATTTATCGTGACGCCCTCGATGGTGGGGACGGCTAGAGTCTTCCTACTCTTGGTGTGAGGCTCAAAGAAAGGAGGCAAGGTGGAATCCCTTACCTGGGCCTGAACTATCCGAGCTCGATTATAGAGTTGGTGAAAGGTGTGGAGCTCACTGAGCATTAAGATGGCCCTAAGCTGAGGGGTGGCATTGTTCACCAACATGGTGACAGCCTAAGACTCGGGGATGGGAACTTCCATCCTAGAAGCCATGATCCTTCACCGATTTGCAAAATTAATGAAGTCCTCATCGGGCTTCATTTTTTCTGTGACTAGGTCAAACAACGTAGAAGAAATGGAAGACATATGACCAAAGTGAGCGAGAAATCGCTCGGAGACTATGTCAAAGTTGATGAGATCAGCAGTTGGTAGGGAGGAAAACCAACGTAGGGCCTCGCCCTCAAGGGATTTTTAAAACATATGGACCAATAGGACCCGATCGTAGAGCCATTGATGGGAATCCATGAGGAAGCCTGAAAGGTGATGATGGGGGTCAGTGGTACCATCATATCTCTTATACTTAGGGGCCTTGAACCCAGGCGGGAAATGAGCATTAGGAAGTTTCCAGTATTGGGATAGCGAGTGGCGACGTGAGTTTGGCATGCTCTCGGCCACTGCCTGCCGAATGTAGCTTTGAATCTCCTATCGAAATGACAGGTCTATCCCCTTTAACTTCCTGCCCGTGGTTGACGGAATTGGTGGTGAGGAGACTCTTTGCGAAGCCATTGGATAGCTGAATTGAGGTGGATTCTCGGGAATGGGTCAGCTCGTGGACCCTTGAAAGGGGGTTAGAGCGCGAGGAGGTGTGATATGGGGAGACATATGTGGGATGGCCGGAGCCCGTGGTGGCCAAGTCCGTGGGAGTGTAGCGGGATAGCACACTGATCAGCTTTTGATCCTCATCTGGAGAAAGTGTAGGAGCCCTCGGGCTACCGCGGTCATGATCACTCGCTGAAGAAGGCGAATCGGCGTGGACGGCCTCATTTGGCGTGGCCGAGAACATGCCTATAAAGGCATCCGGATAATCATCCTCTATTTGAAATAGAGGATTGCTACTAATCCCGGATTCATATTGGGGATGGAATTCCTCCACATATCTCAGATTTGTGAAGACCCGCTCCATCCTAAACCAGTTTTAATTGGTTTAGAAAAGAGAGTGAAACTTAAGGGGGAGGGGTGAGTGTTTCTAATCACACCAAAGGGGGTGACCACAAGCAACGTCCCAAAATTTTCTTTTCCTTCTTTTTTTTCTTTTTGTTTTTCTTTTGTTCACTCGAGGAGAGAAGAGAACTAAGTGGGTGAAGGGTGAACTCTAGGGAACTTATAGAAATCTCACTCCAAGCCCAGGGTCACTATAGGTTCTTCCGATGGTACAACCTGCCTGACGACCGTGTGGGAACCCACGGTTCGTAAGGACTCACGGAGGTTCCCGGTTGGACCGAACCAATTACACCCGAGTGGGAATCCTCAGGTGAAGGGTTCAATTCCAACGGGAGGGATTCCTAATAAGGGGTGATGCCGACTCTGCCTAAACCCAACCATGATTCAACCCTGTGGAGAGAGATCACACAATACACAAGAAAATAACTAGTTATGGGGGAGCATAAGAAAAGAGTTAGAGGGCGGCCAGGTCACTGGCCACTCAAAGACCTAGGCGGCCAGGTCGAGGGTCGCTCAGGGGATGAAGGCGGCCAGAGTGTTAGCCTCCTAGAGGAGGAGAGGGCGGCCAAAGCGAGGGCCGTCTAGTGGTCTGGGCGGCCAGACTCTTCGTCGCCCAGAGGATGGCCTAGGCGGCCATTGGGTTAGTCGCCCAGGGGTCTAGGCGGCCAGGGGGTTGGCCTCCTTCTGTCCAACTTTCAGAAAACACAAAATAGAGCTTCGTAAATTAATTTAATGTAAACACATGCTTCACCTATCTTGGACTTCAAGCATTCGGGAACTCACAGTAGGCATTGGAGGGTCCCACCGTGATCGCCACTTCCTTGGTTGTAGGCGCCGTGGGTCGTTGGACCGGGCGACTTGTATGGTGTGTTGGGTTGAATAGTTGTGATCGCCAGAGGTGTTTACCTGAACCTCACAGGAATGATGATCACGGGGAGATGGCCAAAATAGGGAGAAGGTAGGGTCCCTCTTCCTCGTCCTCGGCCGGCCAAGGACCGGGAGCCCTGCGTAGTTCCTTGATACAGAAGTCCTACAAACAGTGAAAGTTAAAGAAGAAACAAAAGAAGGCCATTAGTAACAGGAACTGTAATATCTACTCTAATGAAAGTTAATGTAGCAAGAATGACGGCGGCGTGATTACCTGGAGGTGGTGGGAAGGAGGGATAGCTAAGACTTTCGACCACCCACCTTTCCGTTTATTTTAGGGAGGAAACCTCTTAAGTATAGGAGCTAGGAAGATTGCTATATGTAGAATGTACTTACCAGGGAGCCATGATGCGAGAAGTAAAGAACAGGGGATTCCAGAGTTCAAACCTGGATCAAGGAAGAAGAAGGGAAGGGGGCTATGTGCAGCTCTCTCTTCACTTCTTTCGACTCCCCCCTCGATTCAGAAGCTCCTCTTCTGCCAATCCTGAAAAGAAAACCCAAAAGAAAAACCAAAAACCTCCCCCTCCCCTCCGGAGATTGGTGGTTTTGTTCTTCCATGTCAGGGGCTTGAAATCGTGGGGGAAAATTGTGCAAAACGGGGGGGAGAACGTGTCCACGAACTGAGCCACGTTCTTTGACCAAGTAAAATCAGGAGGGCGGCCATCGATTTGGCCTTCCTGAAGGGGAGGGCGGCCAGCTCTCTGGCCACCCAGCAGAGGAGGGCACCAGATCCTTGGCCGCCCAGGATCTGGGGCGGCCAGATACTTGGCCGCCCAGACCATGGGCCTTTGGCCCCTCCAATGGACGAGGCCCAATAGCTCTATGGCTATGGGCTGGGCTTCAAAGCTTGGAACAATGATAAACCAAGTATAACAAATGTGCATCATTCACACGAAGGTCCATCGGGATCTGCGGGAAGACCGAAATTAGGCGTCTACACCAACATGTTTGAGCCTGCCTCAAAAGTCATTTGCCATCTCAACCATATTACAATAACATCCCCTCAACCATATTTGAACAACAACATGAGTGCACACTGACATCAAGAACATGTGCAAGCAAGAACATGTGCAAGCAAACATAAAATTTAGTTATCATCAAAAACATATGCAAGGCATATACAACAATCTCCCCCTTTTTGATAATGACAAACTTTATGACAGACACAGACAAGATCATATTCTTCTCCCCATTTGACATTATCAAAAAGTGTGAGGAAGGCAATGAAGTTCAAATTTCAACAAACATATTCATAAATCAATAAGAGCCCACTTCAGAAGTTCAAATGAGGCAATAGCAAGGTAAGGATATGGGGAACAATAGACATGTTGATTCTTTGTGATTCCAATTACTGATTATGGAGACAGAAAGGTGTGTAGTCTTAAGTGTTGCAGACCAAGATTCACAAATCAAGATGATACCATTCAAAGCCAACACCCCATGTGGCAAGTGTAAAGAATTTGAAGTCTAAATTTTTGGAATTTTATTGATTTTCAGATTTTTACATTTTCTTTCGAAATGCATGAAGCTAGATACATACAAATGATGACATATGAAATGCAAACAATGCAACCAGACAGTTACGTATATATATACATGCAACATATCCCCCCCTTACTTATTTAAGAAGGGAATGGGTATAAGAAAGATGCATGAGAGTCATGACAACCAGAATGCACATGTGTGACACATAGAGATTATGCAATCATATAGGAGATTTAGGCAATTGCTGATGCAGTCAATCAATTTTTTGAGTACATAATAAATCAAATTTGCAGAAGTGTAAGTGAGTATCAGAAAAGCGATTGTTATAATATGGATATTCAGATTTTCAAATCAACACAAGGAGACATTTTACAGATTGCACTTAAATTTTGAGAACATTGTATTGGAGACTATGCTCTGCCTCAATAATTTTTTCACATCAAATTTTTCAATGATTTCATAAAGACAATCAAAATTTTTCTAAGAATAATCAGGTTCAGATAATTCTTTTTTACGCGAGTAGACGTATGGAGCTCATGCCAGAATCCCCGGTTACTCAGAATATTGAACCATTTCACTTCATTTTGAACAGAGGTACTTTAGTCAACACTTTTCAGAAATGAACCACATCACGTCTCAAGTGACGTGCATCCAATTTACTCAGTGAAGCTAAGTATTGCTCTGCCTTTTCTTTTCAAATCCTTTCTTCAAAAATTAGGCAGGTAACTTTTTCCTCAACTGCCTCTGCAACATACATGCAACAAGTTTAATATCTCTAGAGTGTTGAAAAGAAATTCATATATCCTTATCATTAACACTCTTTTTCATATTTTATGCATAATGTGTGCGAATTTGATTTAGCATGTACACCAAAAATATTATGAACACATAACAGTACAGCTCCCCCTAAATAGATGCACTTAACAAAAGTTTACTCCTCCTGAGTGTACGACAATTAACACTCCAATGATGACTCAAATGCAGCATTATGTAGCAAGAAAAATATAAGGTCATAGAAGTTTCAAGGTTGGGGGTGAATAGCATATAGTAACATGCAAGCACATAATTTTGAAGATATGCAATGTGCAATGTAAAATGTAGAATGCATTATGAATGCAAAATTTCAGATTTCATTTGAATGTCCTAAATGCAATGCAAGTCATCACCTATATGAAAATGCAATGCAAGATGCATTATGATAGAACTTACAAGAAAACATTCTGATTTGAAAGATAAGCATGGGACATTTTTCAACACATGAGCTTTATATACAAGGGTTTAGAAATCATTTGAAGCAAGTAATGCAATCTATTTGCTAAAGTTTTCACATCATTAAGGATCAACTTCAGAAAATTTGAAGCAATTCATCATAAGCATGTTACATGTTACAATTGGAGATCACCCAGTCAATAGAAAATGAAACAGTATTCATTTCAAGTTATTTAGCTAGCAAGACTCCCCCTTGATAATACATGAATTTCAGAAAAAATCAATAAAAGTGCAATGTGTTCTCTTATGGCATGGGGCTAGCTAACAAAGGAGCATAGAATAGCATCAGAAAACTCAATGCCAATCATTCGATTTCTTCGAGTTCTAGTACGAGGCGGAGAACTTTGGTCCAAAAACCAACTCACGCATAGTGAGAGTTTCCAGGTGGGCGTAATCCACCTTTTCACTACCTAGTATTTGATATACCAGAGATGCAGTTAAGTTCAAATTAGCCATTGAACATACAGTTCTAATATAGAATTGTTTAAAAATAGATTTAGACATCTTCACCAGTGAGAGATTGTTAATAGTTCAAGAGATGATATCATCTACATAAGCCTGAACCACTAGCATGTCTTTACCTGAATTTCTTGTGAACGGTGTCTAATCAACCTTACCTCTCGTGAGTCAATTTTCAGGTAAGAATGAGATGAGCCTCTCATACCATGCCCTTGGTGCTTGCTTCAGTCCGTACAAGGCCTTCTACTGCTTGTACACATGCTGTGGATGTTTTGGATCCTGGAGGTTATTTTACAATAGCATCTTCTTGACGTTCCCATCAAGAGAGGCAGATTTAACATCCATCTATCTCTTGGTAGCAAGTTGGGGAATTCTCATCATCTTCATCCACGCAAGATGTTCCTTAATTTGATTCAACCTTGGCCTTAGCTGGCCCAGCTTCACTTGGATTTTTGGGAGTGTGATCTGTGTCCAAGAGTGAAGAAGTTGATTTGTTAGTTTAGATTCTGATTTATTAACAATGACATGAAGAGTTCCCTTAACAACTAACATTCCCTTAAGAAGCGCTAGACTTAATGCATAACACAGGTGTGAACCTAAATACTAAGTTCATATGACGAATCTGGGGACTCCCCCTCAATGTGTGCATGACTATCAGATGTTCAGTAAAATTTTAATGCCATATGCATCCTTTAAGTACTTGATTCATAGTACTGGGCGGAGAACTTAGATCCGAAGATCACCCCACGCATGGTGATAGTTTCCAGACAAGCTTAACCTGTCTTTTCACATGTCACCATTTGATATACTATGTAGTCATGGATGTGATGAAGGGAAGAGAATTGTAATGCATTATGACATGGGATCTCAATGTTGAACTTTTGCAAGATAGGATGTGAAGACATATGATAAACTCAATGTATGCAGTGTAGGCAAATTTGAAAGTTTCCAAACTCTTCTTCAACAATATGCTATGTGACAAGTGATATGCACAGAGAGATGCAACTAACTGCGGATGAAATGCATGTACCGACATATGCATGATCGCATAACTATTCAACATAATATGAGTCAAGACATGGCATAGTTTCCGGGAGAGAGTAAGAGGGATATCACTTGAGTATTCAGATTTCAGTTTTTGGTTTTACTTTTAACCTGACTTATGTCGCTTGGCCCGTGTGCCTTACCTTCTTAACTGAAATGTATTCCACACTACATATTCTCATCGC
This sequence comes from Amorphophallus konjac, assembly GCA_022559845.1. NCBI lineage: Eukaryota > Viridiplantae > Streptophyta > Magnoliopsida > Alismatales > Araceae > Amorphophallus > Amorphophallus konjac. The sequence goes on from CM040125.1 coordinate 320,543,425, forward strand.
ACACCTACAAAATAGATTTTTTTAATTTGCATTCTTAGGTACCCAAACCATCTTGGGTCCTTGTGGGTTAGAAAGAAAATTGGCACTTGGCTTCCACTTTTTGACAATGTTCAATTCATCACTTTTCCGTAGAAAACAATCATGCTTATCATGCCCAGATTTGCCAGAGAAATGGGAGGAAGCATGTGGCATCACTTTTTTTCTTCTCATTGGCTCGACCAGTTTGTGTATGTGAGCATGATGTGTTGAATGAAAACTCTTTTTCTTCATCAGTAGCCAGCAGTGTGAAATTGTATGACCTCTTTTACCACAGTGATTACAATGCATGGAAGATTTTATGGGAAATGATTGCTTTGTATTTTTGAGACCAGCTCTGTTTCTACATGCTCTCAAGTCATCATTTTTCATAATAAAATAGTCATGCATTATGTGTCCAAGTTTTTCACAGTAGAGACAAGAAATATTACTTTTCTTGGATACATGGGGTTTCACAAGAATATTTTTAGCATGCACATTTAGGACATTCACACTCTTTTTCGGATTTGGTTGAGTTCTTGACATAGTGTGTTGCTGGGAGTTAGATTTTGAAGTGCTGGGTGTACATGTGCTATGAACAAATGAAGTGTGTAACTTACTTTCAATTATTTTTTTTGTTCACAGGATTAAATCTCAGCCCTTCTCTTTGAAAGTTCACTGTCATCCCCAACAATTTGTCCAGATTTTCTTGACCATCCACGAATCTAGATAGTGAATTTTGTAAGTCCTGGATTTCATTTTCTAAAGATGTGATGTGCAGCTGAGTGTTGGTGAGTTCTTCTTCACAAGTAGCAAGACTGACATTCAACACATCATTGGTTTTCCTAAGACATTCAACTTCTTATTTTGTTTCATCCACATCTTCACACTCATCCAAAACCACAGATTTTCTTTTTCTAGGACCAACAATCTTTCGAAAATGGCCATGTTCAATTCCTTCAGTTTCTCATTTTCTCTTGTAAGCTTTTTATCATGAACTAGTTCATTTTGACCATTGTCCATTGAACTTATTTTCTCTTTCAGCTCTTTATTTTCATTTCTCAAGGAGGAAATTTGATCTTTGTAAAATTTAATGTCGAAGACATGAGCCTCAATCAATTCCTCTAAATGTGAGCATTTTTTACAGGAGGAATCACAGTTATTTTGTTCAACATTCTTTTTCAATTTTTCATTTTCATATTTTAGCTTCTTATATTTATTTGCAAGCTCATCATATGCAACCAATAGATCATCAAGTGATATATTTTCAGAATCTGAATTTACCTCCAAGGGTGATCCATTCTGCTGATCACTGTCATGATCACTCGTGCCTGTCCTAAGACATTTGTCTTCATGCTCTTTCGGAAAACCGGCTAAGCCATCCAATATGTCCTTTGTGGAGCTGCAATGGGAGACAAAGGGAAAACTATTAGCATTAACTGCGACAGTGAATAAACTTAGAACCAAGTAATTTTGATCATGTTTGAACTTATAATTCGCAGTCCAAACAGATTTATCTTTAGGCAACTCATAAGGACCATGTGAAATAAGCTTCCAATGCTTAGGATCGTATGAGTTGACTAGACTACACATTCTTCCTAGCCACAAATCAAAGTTAGAACCATCAAACACTGGTGGAGAATTCAAGGTGTACATTTTGGTAGTCATTGATCTGGATCTCTCTAGATTGTTAAATCTATGAAAAATTGAGCCTTAGCTCTGATACCAATTGAAGTCCCGAGATCAATGACACCCAAGAGGGGGGTGAATTGGGTGATTACAACTTTTAGAAAACTTTTACCCGATTTAAGAGAATATGTTGAAACATCAACTAGGAATTTAAATCTGTTTAACCACAAGCTAGATTTATCAAAATCTATCTCCACGATAGTTCCTTGGTACAAGGCGGAGGTGTGAATCCAGGGATTCTACTCACGCAAGATGCTATTGTCCTGACAAGAGTGATCTTGTCGATTCGAAAACACCTTTTGATATACCAAAAATCTATTTAGATAAAAGACTGATTATGCTAAATCTGAAAGATCAAACCCGAAACAACTATATGCACTAACAAACACATAGAATGGAGGTAGAAGAAATAAGCCAAAACACACAATTCAAACCACAATGCATGATGATTTTTAAGGTGGTTCAGATGCAACGACGGCAACCTACATCCACCCCTCACCAAAACCTAGTGAGGCTTCACTGTTGTAAACCAGCACGGGGATGAATCCCCAACACGGAGACACACTCCAACCACACACGCAGGGCGACGCCTGCACTCACGCTGCGATAAATGCAGCACTCTACACACTAGAATAGCTGGATCTGGATATGTCCACACACACACATGCAGATCTATGAAGATCCACACAACCTCAAACAATCACGGATCTGAATCGATCCACACACACACAAATGCTTGCAGATTACAAGGAATAAGACTTGAAGCTCAAAACACAAAGACAAATGAAACACAGTTAAGAAAACTCCTGATTTAGGCTCCCCTTGAGTGTATGATGTAGATCTTGAACAAGGCTTCCTTCTTCACTTGATTGAGAATAAATGGCTTTAGATAGAGCTTGAAGAGCTTGAGGATGGATGAAGAAATCTTCCATGAATTACTGTTCACGGAGCTACAGTAGTTCTTCCTTCCCTTGGCAACCTCTCCTTTAATCCTTCTTGTGATTCCCTTGGTGTTTATTACCCTTAAGGAGTATTTTTATATGTCTTGGGTTGGTTAAAGAACCCTCCAGACATAGATCCACAAATCCTGCTGAATTTGGAGGCTAAAAAACTAAAAAGTCCACAAAGGAAGCTTGAACATGTTGGTGAAAAACAAGGTCAAAGATGGCTGCATCGGGGGGTTTGGTCGACCGGAGGTAGGCGGTCGGTCGACCCAAAATTTACAGGTTTTGAATATTTCGTTGCTGGGAAAACCAGTCGACTGGCCCTGGGTTGGCGGTCGACCGAAATCTGTAAAACTCTAGATTTCTAGGTGCTGGTAAATCAGGTCGACCGGACCAGTCTTCCAGGTCTACCGAACTCTGGAAATCCTGCAAAACAACGTAGTTCAGTTCATGGAACATATTCAAATATTGAAGACTTGTGCTTGCAAGGGAATGTCCAAATAATATGAGCTTGTTTGGACTTGATGGGGTATTTGTTAAGACATGATAAGGTTGAACATTGGCTTTGGTGAGAATGACCTTGAAACAAGTTTAATGCTTGCTCTTGAAGATTATGCATGGAATGCATTCAGTATTATGCAAAAGACTCATGAAATCTCATGTTCAAAATGACTCTTTGTGGAAATGCAAGGAACAAGTTCAACCCATTAAGAGCACATGAAAAGATATGCATGAGAAGCCTTTGAAAGCCTGAGTATCATATCTTTCAATCTATTGATCAAGGTTAAGTCAATAGATCCACCAACAAACAAATCCATATGTTTAAGCATAGAGAACCTTTTCACATCAGACCAAATCAACTTCCCATGGAGGCAAGTCGACTTTACTTGCTTTACCAGAATTGAGAAAGTCATAGCCTTACCAAGGGTTCTTGAAGAGTGTAGACATGGTTTACCATTTGTTTTAGATTGTAGATAGCAATGTGCTTATCCACATGTTTGTTTTACCTTCCAAGCAACCACCATGATGTTTTATCCTACAATTCAAGATAGTCAAGGTTAATACATCATGAGATGCACAAAGACTTTATTCACAGTTAAAAGCTATGAACCCTCTTGGAAAACCAACAATTTCAACCAAGAATCAAGACCATATAGCAACGTATTGAACCAACATGTTTGAGCCTACCTCAAAAGCCATTTGCCATCTCAACCATATTTGAACAACAACATCTTCTCAATCATATTTGAACAACAACATGAGTGCACACTGACATCAAGAACATGTGCAAGCAAGAACATGTGCAAGCAAGAACATGTGCAAGCAAACATAAAGTTTAGTTATCATCAAAAACATATGCAAGGCATATACAACATTGGCAAAATAGCTCACAAGGTCGAAGGTAGGGGCCATATCCATGATATTGGATAAACCCCTGGCCAGAACCTCTCCTAAACATGCTCATCTCCCTCCCCTAGGTTGGCAGTTACATATTAGTCCTACACCCCCAAAAAATATCAATGGTGAAGAAAACGTAGTAACAAATAAAACAACAACAGTGGGAGGATCAAATATTGCAAATGCATTCACGAAAACCTCTTCTTTCCATTCATTCATCGCAACCAAAGGAAACAAGAGGACAAAGATATATACATCTAAAGGGAAGAGAATAAAAAGAAAAGAAAAAAAGATACATAGAAGAGGGGGATAAATGGAGCATCGGCTCCGTCTCCCCCTTCCCTCACCTCTCTTCTCTATTTCTCACTCTCTTCTTCTTCTTCTTCTTCTTCTTTCTTCTTCTCTTCTGCTATTCTTCTGCTCCGGTGGGGAAGCCGCTACACCAACCGAGGGAGAGATTGCTTTTTTTTCAAAACCACCAGACCCTTTTCTTCTCCCCTACAGCCCCTTATATAGGGAGTAGGGAGGCAGACGTGAGGGCCTCATTACACTGCCAGATGGGGCCTCAATCATTGCTAGTCGAAGCTTCCAATCCCTACCAGATGAGCCTTACCAGTGTTGCCATTTAAGTGACTCACGAGCTGCCGTTTAAGGCCTATGTGCGCTACCGTTTAAGGGCGTTGGGTAACGCCCCAGGTTTTTCAGATTCTTTTTCGTGGGCCGTGGATCGTGTCCAAGTGGGTTTCATACTTTTTTATTTGGTTTTTGGACCACATTTTTGATGTTTTCGTGAGTTAATTCGGGTCCGTGCCGGCGCGTGGAGGAGCCTAGCTTTTTCTTGGAATTTTTTAAAGTCCGAGTTGATTTTCTGGGCATTTTTGGGGTTCATGCAGATTTTATAAATAAAATAAAAAAAACAAAAAAAAAATTTACCCCCTCTCTCCCCCCTCCGATCTTTCATCTCTCACCCCCCTCTCTCGTGTCTCTCCTCTCCTTCACTCTCTCCCGTCTCCCTCTCACTCTCCATTCTCACTCCGACAATCGACGAAGGTGGCGAGGGGGCGTGCGGTAGTGCGACAACGGTGGCGTGCGGCGTGGACAAACCCGAGGGGCGTGGCGTGCGGTGAAGTGGAGGCATCCGCAGCCGTGAGAAGGCGACCGCGCGGGGGAATGACGTTTCTTTGGGTTTTTCGAAGGTAAAGCTTCTGAAAGGTAGGGGGATGGATCCCTGGCACCCTCGTGGGTTTTCCCTTGTGATTCTGTGTTCCGACGAGGCCGAGAGAGGGTGTTTTGCTTATTTGGGGAAAATGAGCATGTTTGGGACAAGCAGCGGTTTTCGACTGATTTGGGCCCCGATTGTGGTTTTGATTTGGTTTTCCAAGGGTAGGAATGCTCCGGGATGATTTCCCCTTGTTTCCCCCTTCGCTGTGAGGCGAATGGGGCGTGGAATCGAGCACCAGGTGGAGCTCGGTCCGTTTCAGAAAACCAACAAGAGACGGTCACATGGGTGGTCGTCTGTGCCTTGGTCTGGGCGGCCATGACCCAGGCCGCCCAGGTCACTAGGCGGCCAAGAGTCTGGCCGCCCAAGGTGATAGGCAGCCAGGACCCTGCCCACCGTCCCCCATTTGGTCCTGGTTTGGGCAGCCAAAGCGGTGGCCGCCCACCCCTCCGGGCGGCCAAAGGAGTGGCAGCCCAGGCCACAGGGAGCCCAAAAGCTGGGCAGCCACTGGTGTGGCCACCCAGGCCTCTGGGCGGCCAAGAGTTTGGCAGCCCAGCCCATTTAGCCCCGGGGTGCTGTGCTTTGTGCTTTCTTGCCCTGAGGTGTCCGTATGCGGTACAGTTTCGCGGAAGAGGTGTCTGTCTGGTTCTTCGTGATCCGGGATTTCGGTGAATGTCCTTTATGGGCCATATCTATGAAAATTATGTCAGTGGGAAGTGTTGTCATGCCACAAGCCTTTAATACAGCGGAAGGAATATCGGGAACGTGAACAGTCGGCATGGTAAGTCTCTTGCAAGCAAGAAATCAGAGCACAAGATAATAACAAAAAAGTAATTGCACAAATAAGTAATCCAAAAATCCACATTATTCATAATAATGACTCAAATGTACATAAGATCATGACTTTTAACATCCTTACATCCTTTGACTCAAGAAAATAGAAAATTACAATGTGATTCAACTGGACACTAGATAACTATGGCTTCTCTCGTTCAAATAGATCATCAATTGCTCTCGAACGCGCTACTAGCATAATCCAAATCCGATCCACTAGTATTTCCTGAAAAGATGAGAAAATTGGTATGAGCATACTTGCCCAGTAGGTATCTTCGTATCAACATGAAGGTAATATTTAAGTGATTAATGTTTTAGCTCGAGAGTTAAAATAGAAAAAATGAGAATGCGGTAAATCATACGGCATAACCAAAACATCTAAGAATATAGAATCATGATATATCTGAGCAAGTAGACATGATCGAGTATATGAACAAGTAAGATTTAATCATGTAGATGTAAGCTGGCCTTTCACGAATAAGAATGTACGAGCATATAATTAGAAAGTACTTATACAACCTCATAAAGGCTATGTACTAGATTGTCATTTAACAAGCATGTAATTTCCATAAGGAGACTCGTGGATTTTACTCATTTATAAGAGAAAGCACTCCCAACGTAATGCGACGTCAGTATCATCGTATCCCATGGTTTATAACACGTTTTCGACCATCGACTGTGGGGCTAGTATGGAGCCCTTGGACACAATCCGTGCTCGGTCTTGCATCTTCAAGTTATAAATCCAACTACTTCCACGAGATATAACAATAAAGTACGGCCAATAATGTAACAAGTTCAATAATAGTTTCATGATACAATATCAAGGTAAGAATGCACCAAATAAGAATATGGGAGTCCAAAAATGACTTAAAGCAAGGTCATGCCACGGTAGTAATTCGGTAGCATAACGGCACATTCTTTACTTTCCATAGTTATTAATATCTTATTTGACAAGTGTTAAGTTCCAAGCAATCATCAGACCATCTAGGAACTTGCAAAACCCAACCCAAATGTCAAACCTCGAGTTAGACAGGATCAGGGACATTGTGGTCATTTATTGGACCATTTTTACACGAAAGTGGTCAGATCCAGACCGTTTCATGGAGACATGCGGTCGAGTCAGGACCGTTCAGTAATAGAGTTAATTAAATGAATGAACCAGAACCATGTGGTCTAGGCAGGGCTGCTAGGGGTCCTTATCGGTCAGGTGAATGGCCGCTAGGTTCCTCTAGCGGTCATCCAGAAGGCCGCTAGGGTCCAGAACTCACAAAACGCTGGTAAAGTGCTTTCTAGATAATTGGGTTTAAGGGTACAACCAGCTCGGCGTCCTAGTGGGAACCCCAGGCTCGCGGAGTCTTTCGGAGGCCTTGAAACATAATCCCCTAGTCTGATAGAAGGAATATCTGAGGGAGAGGTTCATAAGTCCAAGAGAGTGTGCCTATAAGTGCAAAGTGTAACTAATGGTCGCACACCGGAGTATACGCCATGTACTTCTATGACTCATAAATAAAAAGAACTTGTAAAGCAACGATCAACCAATTATGAAACAAGTTCATCTATCACTTTGAAATATGCCTTTAATACAAGAATATATTATTTTGGCATGAAATTAACTTAACTTGAAATAATTTCCATGCATATGTGAAACCTGCAATCTACTAGAATAACCCACCAATACAACCAAATTTACAAATGTAGCACTTAAAACAGGAATAAAACCTAATTATCTAGGGTTATCATAAGATAAATAAGACTACTCTGCATTATGTTTTGGGTTAACATAATTACAGAACTCAGAAAATAAAAGCGATCGTTTTCCCCTGTAAAATAAACGCCGTAAGATAACATAATTACGGAGACCGTTTTTCCCCTGTAGCAGACAGACATTAAAACCGAAGTTCAGGCTTATTCTAGGGTAAAATAATGCATGGAAACAAACTAGAAAGGGATATAAAACATGTTGCAAAGGAATTAACGCCATGGAGATGTAGGGTTACATAAATTAAGCTAAGATTGTTATCTTTGAAATTAAGCTTAGGGACTATGCATGCTTCATAACCTAAATGCGCAGTGATAACAAATCGTCAAATACAACGTGTACAATGCATGAAATCTTATGAAACAAGAGGGCTTTTACTCTTATCATTCAATTTTAGCATTTTCATGAGATAACCTACCTCTGATCTGGGCTTTAGACTTCGAATTTAGGGCTGGAAGTCAACCCTAGTTTCTGCTCGTTCAGAACCGAACCAGCAACTTCGTGACCTTCTAACTTCTGATTCTCTTCACCTATGACCATGAATTTTAGAGGGTAAGAAGAGGGTACTAAAAGGAATAAATAACTCAAAAGAACAAATATCTAATTACCTCGTTCAGGACATCTAATATGCTGATCTTCCTGGGCCCTTCGCATAAGTTCCTGGGTCACTTGCACTGAATCAGCGTCCTTACAGGCCTCTAACTCCTTGTGGGCTTGATCTCCTAAAATGAAATTTTTTTGGATAGTTAGACCTTAGTATCATGAACAAAATATTCTAAAGAACCTACCTCAAATAATACTTCCTTACCTTAGTTCCACGTGAGCCAAACGTAAAGGTCACTCAGGTTGAACTTAAGGTCTATTTATAGGGTTAGCTAGGGTTTTAAGGATATGGACAACCCTAGAGTCCTAATTAGGTCATCAATTTAATCTTAATCTATCCTAGAATCTTCTAGCTAATAGATTGCTTCGATCTCTAAGGATTTGGCCTGAAGAATTTGGAGTTTTTCACGCGATCAAACTGCTCGCGATCGGACTCTTGGTAGTGGTCCAGTTGGGACCGTTTCTTGCTCCTTGCGGTCGCCCGATAGACCGTTTTCAATGTTGGGCGCCGAAATTTGAATTGGTTCAAACTCTTTTGTTATTTATCCTTCATTTATGTCTATTTAAATCTACATATCTCTTAATTCTATAAATACATCAATTTAAGGTTCTAGAACATGGGCCAGGGTCAAAAACCATAATTTGGGCCAAGTGGGTTTAATTAAATAGGCCTATTCATCTTTAACTAGTATAGGACCTTAGATTAATTAACCATAATTCATTTAATAGCCCATTTAGTCTATTTAAATGTATAATAATTATATTTTAATCCTAAAAAATTCCTAGAAAATTCTCGGGCGTTATGCCCTCCCCCACTTAAAAAGAATTTGGCCCCCAAATTTATTGCAATAAGATTTAATAAGGAGAGTGTACTTACAATTGAATAGCTCAGGAAATCTCATGTGCATGGCTTCTTCCGTCTCCCATGTTGCTTCATGTGGCCAAGATCTCCTCCATTAGAGCTTGACCATGGGAAAAGTTTTATTCCGAAGTTGACGTACTTCTTGTTCAATTATTTTGATTGGCTTTAGCTCGTATGTCAAATCTTTTTGAATCTCCGGATTATCATAAGTGATAACGTGGAACGGATCATAGACATATTTTTTTAACATAGAGATATGGAATACATCATTAACTCTTGCCAACTATGAGGTAATGCTAGATGATACGCCACTTCTCCCACTCTTTCAAGAATGTCAAAAGGGCCAATGAATCTTGGCGTAAGCTTACCTTTAATACCAAACCTGTGAATACTATGACCAGGGGAAACCTTGAGAAATACATGATCTCATGTCTAAAATTCTAAGTCTCGCCTTCGATTATCAGCATAGGACTTTTACCTATCTTGGGCCATCTTGAGTCTTTCTCTTATCACTTTCACCTTATCAGTTGTTTCTCGAACAAGATCAGGGCCTAGAATTTGTCTTTCACCGATCTCATCCCAGCATATTGGTGTTCGGCAACTTCTTCCATATAATGCCTCAAATAGTGCCATTTGAATGCTAGCTTGGTAGCTATTGTTGTAGGAAAATTCCACTAAAGGTAAATGATCGTGCTAGCTTCTATCGAAATCTATAACACATGCTCTTCGCATATCTTCCACCACTTGATTGGTCCTTTCGGTTTGTCCATCAGTTTGTGGATGAAACGCAGTGCTAAAATTCAATCGGGTCCCTAAGGAGTATTGTATCCCCTTCCAAAATTATGAAGTAAATCTAGGGTCTCGATCAGAAATAATGGTGACAGGGACACCATGTAATTTAACAATCTTCTTTATATATAAAGCAGCCAAGATATCCACAGACCATCGACTTTTAATAGGTAGAAAATGAGCCGATTTTGTTAGACAGTCTATGATCACCCATATCCCATCATGTCCACCTCTTGATTTAGGCAGTCCCATCATAAAATCCATTCCTATACTTTCCCATTTTCATTCTGGAATTTCCAAGGGATGTATTTTTCCAACAGGCTTTTGATGTTCTGCCTTAATTTATTGACAAGGTAATGTGACACATAGTCTGCTATCTCTCTCTTCATATTAGGCCACCAATAATTTCTTATAAGGTCTTGATACATCTTGGTAGCACCAGGGTGAACAGTATATTTAGATTTATGAGCTTCTTCTAAGATCATCTTCTTAGTATCAGCATGATCCGGAATACAAATACGACCTCGAAACAATAACCTCCCGTCATTTGCAATAGAGAAATCCGATCATTGTTCCATATCAGCCTTAATCTCCACCAGTACAGGATCATTCTCTTGTAACTTGATTAGATCTTTAATCAATGTAGGTTGAGTCCGGATATTGGCTATAAAGTAATCTTCTTTCTTCATATCAACGTCTAAATTCAACTGAGCAAATTTAGAAATAAGATTGGTCATACCTTTCATAAGACTTGATAGCTTTCCCATTGGTTTTCTATTGAGCGCATCAGCTACAGCATTTGCCTTGCCTGGATGATATTGAATATCGAAGTCAAAGTCCTTGAGATACTCCAACCATCGCCTTTGCCTCATATTCAATTCCTTTTGAGAAAAGAGGTATTTCAGGCTCTTATGACCTGAATATACAGTAAATTTCTCCCCATAAAGATAATGATGCCAAACTTTTAAGGCAAATATGACAGCAGCCATCTCCAGATCATGAACAGGGTAATTCTCATCATGTCGCTTTAATTGTCTTGAAGCGTAGCAAATTACCTTGCTATTTTGCATGAGTACGCACCCAAGGCCAATGCCGGATGCATCTGTATAAACTACAAATCTGCCACCTTCAACAGGCAAAACCAGTACAGGTGCCGTGGTGAGATGCTCCTTAAGGGCCAAGAAATTTTCCTCACATTCCTTTGTCCATTCGAAAGGATTTTCCTTTCTAGTGAGTCTTGTCAAAGGAGTGGCAATTTTGGAGAAATCTTTGATAAATCTCCTATAGTAACCAGCCAGGCCAATGAAACTCCAAACTTCAGATACGGTGTTCGGTCGACTCCAGTTCTTAACAGCTTCAACCTTAGAAGGATCTACTGCAATGCCTTCTTTAGAAATAATGTGGCCAAGGAAAGAAACCTCCTTAAGCCAAAATTCATATTTGTTCAACTTAGCATGGAGTTGGTGTTCCTGTAGGGGTCGCAACACAACCCTTAGATGTTCCTCGTGTTCCTCCTTTGTTTTAGAATAAACGAGGATATCATCAATGAACACGACCATGAATTGATCAAGATATGGTCGGAACACGTTGTTCATTAGTTGAATGAATGCAGCTGGGGCATTAGTTAACCCGAACGGCATTACCACAAATTCATAGTGTCCGTATCTGCTTCGAAAAGTAGTCTTGTAAATGTCTTCCTCCTTGATCTTCAGTTGATGATAGCCCGACCTGAGGCCAATCTTGGCGAAGTACTCCGCGCTAGAAAGTTTGTCAAATAATTCATCAATACGCGACAGTGGGCATTCATTTTTTATTGTAAGTTGATTCAACTGCTGGTAGTCGATGTATAACCTGAGGGAACCGTCCTTCTTCTTGACAAATAAGACCGGTGCACCCCAAGGGGATGTGCTAGGTCGAATGAAACCTTTTCCCAGCAGCTCCTGAAGTTGCTTCTTCAATTTGTTCAACTCCATGGGGGACATCCTATAAGTAGCTAGTGACACAGGTGCTGCTCTAGGCATGAGTTCAATGGTGAAGTTAACCTCCCTTTCGGGCGGCAAACCAGGCAGCTCAGAAGGAAAAACGTCAGAAAACTCCCTTACTACGGGGACTGCATCTATCTGAATTTCCTTAGACTCGGTAACTACTACGGAGGCAAGGAATGCTTCACATCCCTACGAGATGAGTTTGCAAGCGTGAAGGGATGAAATAACGGTAGGATGTTTTCGATATTTGATACCAAGAAAGGAAAATCACGGAAGACCTGGTTTCCTAAAAGAAATTATCCTATTTTGACAATTGATATAGGCGTCGTGGTCTACAAGCCAGTCAACCCCTAATATGGCATCATAGTTTTCCATATCAAGATATACAAGATTAGCAGGAAGATTATGCCCTTCTATAGTGACTTCACTATTAGGGAAATAGGTTTTCAATTCCGTTCCCGACCGTAAAGGGGTAACTATGGTTAAATCCTATGGTAAGGGAACAGGTGAAATAGGTAATATTTTTGCAAAGGAATTAGCAATAAAGGAGTTAGTAGCACTAGTATCAAATAGTAGAAAAGCAGGATGTGAATGAATGTGAATGGTACCTTCAATGAGTTCTCCTTCTTTAGTTGGTTCATCCTCATCCAGAACGGCATTCAATCTAGCTTGCCGCTTTCATCCGCCGTTGTTCCTTGTAGACTGTTGCTCCTTAATAAGAGGACAGTCAGGCATGCGGTGCTCCCGACTACCACATTTTAGGCATGCGCCAAGACGCTTCCAACACTCTTCGGCCGAATGGCCGAATTTTTCACAGAAAGAGCAAGCAGTTGTGAGAACCTTTTCTTCTTCTTTAACCTTCTTGTTCTTGCCGTTGCCACTCCTGTTACTGTTATGAAATCTCTTCTTGTTATCCCGGGAGTTGTAGGTGATGCTAAATTTTTCCTCTTTTCTTCCTCGTCGATCAGATTTTCGGCTCGGCTCCTCCCCTTTGCCTTTGAGTTTATCGACCTTCTCCAAGGTCCGTTCACACAAGTGTGCCCGTTGGACCATTTCGACGTAGGTCCGAATATTTTGTTGGCCAAGTTGCTGAATGAAGATGGGTCGTAGCCCATCCATGAAGCGATTTACCTTTAGAAGATCAGTGCTCACTAAATGTTGGGCATATGGTGCTAAGCGAGAAAATTGTAGTACATATTCTGCTACCGTCATCATGCCTTGACGTAGCGACGCAAATTCTGCCGCCTTCCTCTCCTTGACATTTTTGGAGAAGTATTTGGCTCGGAAGAGAGTGAGGAATCCCTCCCAAGTGTGCGGAGCATTTGGAGGCGGTGCCGGAATAGACTTCCACCAAGTATAGGCATCCTTGTTAAGCTGGAATGTGGCAAGATGAACCTTTTCTTGACTGGTGCATTGCATGACGTCAAATATCTGGTTCATCTCATCGATCCAATTTTTTGCTTCATCTGGGTTAGAAGATCCAGAGAACCATGGAGGATTTAAACTCCAAAAATTGCTGTGCAATCAACCCACGCCAGTCCTTGCACCAGCTTGGGCCACGGTCTGTAGGCCTTGGGTAAGACCCACAACAGTTTGCTGTATCTCGTCCCAGTTCACACGATGAGCCATCGAGAATTCAAGGTACCTAAAAAAGTGGACCTTTAGTTATTTTCCTTAGAATCGGGAAGATTTACCCTAAGATAATTTCTATATAACTATCTCACCCTGGGTTCTACCCAATTCTTACATGGATTCGGAATTTTTTTCCTAGTTCATAGGTACGGTCCTTAACCTTGGACTTAACCTATAATATGACATCTTTCCTAGGACGTACTTATGCCTAGGCTCTGATACCACTTTAACTGTCACGTCTCGAGCCATTAATACAGCGGAAGGAATATCGAGAACGTGAACATCCGGCATGGTAAGCTTCTTGCAAGCAAGAAATCAGAGCGCAAGACAATCACATAAAAGTAATTGCACAAATAATTAATCCAAAAATCCACTTTATTCACAATAATGACTCAAATGTACATAAGATCATGACTTTTAACATCCTTACATCCTTTGACTCAAGAAAATAGAAAATTACAATGTGATTCGACTAGACACTAGAGAACTATGGCTTCTCTCGTGCAAATAGATCATCAATCGCTCTCGGATCGGCTACTAGTATAATTCGAATCCGATCCACTAGTAGTTCCTGAAAAGATGAGAAAATAGGTACGAGCACACTTGCCCAGTAGGTATCTTCGTATCAACATGAAGGTAATATTTAAGTGATTAATATTTTAGCTCTAGAGTTAAGATAGAAAAAATGAGAACGCGGTAAATCATACGGCATAACCAAAACATCCAAGAATATAGAATCATGATATATCTGAGCAAGTAGACATGATCGAGTATATGAACAAGTAAGATTTAATCATGTAGATGTAAGTTGGCCTTTCATGAAGAAGCATGTACGAGCATGTAACTAGAAAGTACTTACACAACCTCATAAAGGCTATGTACTAGATTGTCATTTAACAAGCATGTAATTTCCATAAGGAGATTCGAGGATTTCACTCATTTATAAGAGAAAGTACTCCCAGCGTAATGTGACACCAGTATCATCGTACCCTATGGTTTATAGCACGTTTTCAACCATCGACCATGGGGCTAGTATGGAGCCCTTGGACACAATCTGTGCCCGGTTTTGCATCTTCAAGTTATAAATCCAGCTACTTCCACGAGATATAACAATAAAGTACGGCCAATAATGTAACAAGTTCAATGGTAGTTTCATGATACAATATCAAGGTAAGAATGCACCAAATAAGAATATGGGAGTCCAAAAATGACTTAAAGCAAGGTCATGCCACGGCAGTAATTCGGTAGCATAACGGCACATTCTTTACTTTCCATAGTTATTAATATCTTATTTGACAAGTGTTAAGTTCCAAGCAATCATCATACCATCTAGGAACTTGCAAAACCCAACCCAAAGGTCAAACCTCGGGTTAGACAAGATCAGGGACATTGTGGTCATTTATTGGACCGTTTTTACACGAAAGCGGTCAGATCCAGACCGTTTCATGGAGACATGTTGTCGAGTCAAGACCGTTCAGTAATAGAGTTAATGAAATGAATGAACCAGAACCATGTGGTCTAGGCAGGGCCGCTAGGGGTCCTTAGCGGTCAGGTGAATGGCCGCTAGGTTCCTCTAGCGGTCGTCCAGAAGGCCGCTAGGGTCCAGAACTCACAAAATGCCGGTAAAGTGCTTTCTAGACAATTGGGTTTGAGGGTACAACCAGCTCGAAGTCCTAGTGGGAACCCCAGGCTCGCGGAGTCTTACGGAGGCCTTGAAACATAATCCCCTAGTCCGATAGAAGAAATATCCGGTGGAGAGGTTCATAAGTCCAAGAGAGTGTGCCTATAAGTGTAAAGTGTAACTAATGGTCACACACCGGAGTATACGCGATGTACCTATATGACTCATAAATAAAAAGAACTTGTAAAGCAACGATCAACCAATTATGAAACAAGTTCATCTATCACTTTGAAATATGCCTTTAATACAAGAATATATTGTTTTGGCATGAAATTAACATAACTTAAAATAATTTCCTTGCATATGTGAAACCTGCAATCTACTAGAATAACCCACCAATACAACTAAATTTACAAATGTAGCACTTAAAATAGGAATAAAACCTAATTATTTAGGGTTATCATAAGATAAATAAGACTACTCTGCATTATGTTTTGGGTTAACATAATTACAGAACTCAGAAAATAAAAGCGGTCGCTTAAGGACCGTTTTATCGGACCTAGCAGTTTACCGTGAGGCCGCAAGCGGACTCTAGCGGTCTTACGGAGACCGTTTTTCCCCTATAGCAGACAGACATTAAAATCGAAGTTCAGGCTTATTCTAGGGCAAAATAATGCATGGAAACAAATTAGAAAGGGATATAAAACATGTTGCAAAGAAATTAACGCCTTGGAGATGCAGGGTTACATAAATTAAGCTAAGATTGTTATCTTTGGAATTAAGGTTAGGGACTATGCATGCTTCATAACCTAAATGCGCAGTGATAACAAATCGTCAAATACAACGTGTACAATGCATGAAATCTTATGAAACAAGAGGGTTTTTACTCTTATCATTCAACTTTAGCCTTTTCATGAGATAACCTACCTCTGATCTGGGCTTTAGACTTCGAATTTAGGGCAGGAAGTTGTGGACGTCAAAAAAAAGAAGAAAAAGAATGTTCCTGTGGCACAGACGTCTCGACATCTTAAGAGCAAGTCGAAGATGGGAAGGCCGAATAAACTATATACCTCCCCCAAGGAAGACGAATATATACCCAGTGCTCTGCCACCCAACAAAGAAGCCCCTTGGGCAGAAGAGACAACCCTGGCTCTCCAGTCGGCACGGCCGAAGGCCGAATCAGAAGAAGCCCAGAAACTCGGACGCGGGTTTGGCTTGTGCCAAAAATCACTCAAAGTCCCGAATCGAGATTCAAAAACATCGAGCTAAACATCTCGGAGCAGGAGCATTGTAGCTGAAGTTCTTCAGGAGCACAACTGATTGCCTGAATGGTCGCAAAGCGGAGACGAGGTCTAAACCGGCGCGGCCTGCACTTAAACCGGCGCGCCCTTATACGGGCCTCAAACCGGCGTGCCCTCCCATATGCTACCAAATATGGCGCGCCCCCCTTGCTTATGCTTAATCCGGTGGGCCCCTTTACATGATGCTAGTCCGGCACGCCCCTTTACATGATGCAAGTCCGGAGCGCCCCTTTATATGTTGTTAATCTAGCGCACACAACACCGCGCTGGTTTAACCTAAATGCCATCCCATCCATACCCCGATGCTCTGTTCTCCTATCAACTTCGGACGCAGACTCAAAAGGGCGTAGCATTCAGTGCTATCAAGCCGTCTCTCCACCTCCGTTCGACAGCGTAGTAGCGAAGGCATGCATCGACGGTGGAAGCAACAGAAGATCTCCCGACAAATCCACGAACGTCCCGTCTTCGGATGAATGTCAGTGTACTCCACTAACCAGCAGCAGCCAGCGCAGCGGGTCAACCTCCGACGTTGCTACGAACAAGGCAAAAGGTGGCGAGAATTCTCCCCTGCTGGCCATTCCTACAAGAAACGCAATCCATCCTATATATAGGTGGGTGAAAGAAGAGAGAGGGGGGCTGGTCCGTTCATCAACAGAAAGGTAGGCCACCGGAGGAGAAGGAATGATCCGTCCCCATGCCGGAGAGGTGAAAAAAGAGAGGAGAGTGAGAGTGAGAGGTGAGTCCGAGGGGGGGGAGAGCTTGTGCTCTATTCCCCCTCTCCCATTGATGTAACTCCTCCTCTTGCCCCCTAAATGTACTTCTCTCTACCCTAGGGTAGATCCCCCTTCTGTATTTCGATCTTCCCCTTCTTGTGGATGAATAAAAGGAAGTCTTTTGGCAAGCACGGTTCTTGGCTTTAGCTCCCGTCCCCCATCTTCTCCCCATCTTCCGTTCATCCAGGGTCTTTGAAGCCTGCCTCTCCGTGGCATGGCCTTCGAAGGAACCCACATGAGGGATGAACATTCATGGCCCTCTTAAGGCACACAATTGTCCCACTTTGAGGAATCACCGCCAGTAAGCTACAGGAACTCTTGAAGGCTTGTCCTCGAGTCTCCACATGCACTTATGGGTTAACGGAGGCCTTACTCCGTGTTTTGAGGCTCACCCCGGAGCAATCCGTTTGGTGTTTTCCATTTTTCTATGGCAAGCTTCAGTCCGGCGGAGATGCTGCCCAATTTTCGCCAGGAACTTGAATAATAAAAACTAAGAACGAACGCACATAGAGGTAAACAAACTAAAGTTCTCCCTGTCAAAAAATGCCCAGATAAGAAAACCCCTCTGAATAAAACACTTGAATCCTCGTGCTAATTCAGCTTAACAAACAATCAAAATACTTAAATCTCCTCTCCACAAAGCTAATCCATCAATTGGAGGAACAAACTAATCAACAAATCAACCCACGGGTGAAAGAAAGAAGAAACAGAATAAACAAGAATGAAATAAAACCCACAGAACTTATCCGGCGTGATCTCAATCCAGCGTGGCCTTATCCGGCGCGGTCCCCCCCCCCCACGCCGGTTTAACTCTACACTCAAAACCACTCTCAAACCCTTGGAATGAATAGTGCGCACTCCCATTACTTTATGAGCCTAAATCTGGCGCGCCCCCCTGTGCTCCCTTAAACCGGCGTGCCCTCCCTTGTATCATGCTAAATCAGCGAGCCCCTAGTGTCCTGCTAAACCGGGGCGCACTCCCCCTCTCTTCCCTCATACCCATTTAACCGGCGCGCCCCTTGGCATCTCCTTCATTTATTAATCCGGCATGCTTCGTGAGAAGTCAATCAACAAAATAAAAGAAATAGTATAAGGCTTTAAGCTAATGAATAAAACAAATGAAAGGAATATGAAGCCAAAAATCAAAGATTACCCCTGCTATAACTAAATTTTTTGTTCCGGGGGCTCCGCCCCTGGAAACCCCTACGACCTGACCGCGCAGGCCGATCAACGTGCGAGGGCGCACGTTGACGAGTTCGGGCTCCACATTTAACAATTCACTCCCCCGGACTGCGTATGAAGAGAAAAGTAATGATGCCCTACTAGATCGGACTTAGATCTCGGGGGCCTTCACCCGGATGTGACCATGATCCGAACTTATCCCAGGCCGATAGATCATTAATCTGACCCGCTTCTACCGGGATCTAATCCCGCACTTGCATTAAACTTGCCCTACTCACGGCAGACATTTGTACGGTTTGTCACCATCTCTTACACTACAAACGCGGACTTCCATCCGAACAAGAAATGGTCTGACCGTGACCGACATGCACTCATACCTTGGAACCTTCGTTTCCCCGGACTGTGTGTGAAGAGAAAAGCAATGACACCCCATGGCATCGGACGTGGACCTTGGGAACCCCGTTATGGCCATAGTCTGAAACCATCTCGGGCCGATAGTTCATCAGCTTGATCCACCTCTATCAGGATCCAATCCCGCATCCACATTAAACTTGCCGCATCCACGGCAGACATCCGTACGGCTTTGTCGTTATCTTCGATGCTTCAAATGTAGACTCTCGTCCGAACAGTGAATGGTCCGTTAGTGACTGACATATATCGGATCTAATCCCGCATCCACATTAAACTTACCGTACCTACGGTAGACATTTGTACGGGTTTATTTTTGTTTACGTCGTGCCTTCAATACGGATCTTTGTCCGAACATAAAGTGGTCCATGAATGACCAACAAAATCTGAATGGAATGAGACGGCTCTCGTCTTCTCCAAACCCTACGTGTGGGAATATCAATAAGACCTTCATGAGTCACGTTTGGACCTCAGGTTCGCCCCAACCATGGTCATCGCTTGATCCACATCCTAGGCCTATAGCCAGCTATCTTTGCACGCATCTTTCTTTTGGAATCTAGTCCTGGGACACTTTCCCGCTGCCCTTCGGCACCGAAAATATTAACGATGCCCCCGCAAGCCTCGTTTGGACCGCGAGAGGCACCCCCGGAATGGTCCTGACTCGATCTCGCACCGGGCCAATAAACTCGCTGATTCTCGACCACTCTAACTGGGATTCAACCGAATGTCTCCTATCCCTTTGAATAATAAATTTATCGTACCCCGGCATACATATGCTCCGATTTTCCCCATGACGATCATGATTTTCTGAAGCCCGACGCTCGTCCGAATATCAAAATGGTCCCTTGAGTGACCGACATATTTTGAATGCTTGCTTCCCTAGACATCGGGCTTTCTGACTGATTCGAGACCGCTATCGGCTTGTTTCTCTCGATATAGTTCCCTGACCATGAGGCCCTGATTCCCGGCGATTAATCAAGGGTGTTCCCCTCTCCGAGGGGATGTAAATGACGCCGTGACCTTTACGGCACGACGGGTTTTTGTCCCGACACGAACCACACAATCGTCTGATTAGTCAGATCGAGCACACAATAAATCGTCACTTTGTGACTGGCACGTCCACGCACTTAATAAACGAATAAACCCACCGAATAAACCGACTTAAAGAACAAACAAATGAGTGTGTCGAAAAGTGCATCCACAAGTCTGGCACGCCCGGTGGGACTTGAACCACCCTTCATCTCTTCGCCGGGATTCGAGGCCTCATGGCCTCCTAATAAACGATGTTTGCCTGCTTTGATGAATTGTAGGTGTTATCTTCGCCAGCCCTATGGGGTGAAAAGCCGGACCAGGCGAAAGTGTTTTGTGGCCTCAGAGATGCTACTCCGAGGCACATGCAGCTTCCAGGAATAATGAAGGCCACTTAAAGAAAAAAAAGAGAAAGAAAAGAGGAAAAGAAAGAAACAAAAAGGAAGAGAAAGAATTGGCAAGAGAGGGTTGTACGGCCATATTCATCGGGACCCGTGCTGAACGAAGATTACCACTGTGGGATTGATGCGGTGGAGCGAACCACTCATCCCCTCCCTGAGGGGGTGAGCGCTCTCCTGCACACCCACATTGGTCTATTACACAAAGAAAAAAAGAGAAGAAGAAGAGAAGAAAAGAAAGGACAAAAAATTTTGGCAAGCGTGGCCGACCAAGAGAACGAGAAGAAGGCCGATGTAGACACGCCTTTCCTGACGTCTCCTGAGAAAGTCTCATATTACTGTACGACGCTCCGCGACGGCTTACGCATTTTTGAATCACTTGAGTGCTTCCGTTTCCTGAATCTTCTTCCGCCCTTTTCGGCATCCGGAATCGTCTCGTTGCAGCATTCGGACGGCATCAACACCATTCAGACACGCCAAAGAATTCCGGAACTAGGAAGGGTGCCCGCCGGGGAGCTGTCGACGCCTTTTCAGCGGACCCGAGGGGTCTTAATGGAGGCGTCCAGGCCCCTGGACGCCTCCATTACTTTAATTTATTTTTTAAGACAAAAAAATACATAAAAAATATATATATTTATGAAGGCGTCCAGGCCCCTGGACGCCTCCATGAAAACAAATATAAAAAAAATACAAAAATTCCAGCTTTGGCATAAAAACAAAACAAAAATAAAAATATATTTTTTTGGAGGCGTCCAGGACTCTGGACGCCTCCATCAACTTGCCCACCGGGCCCCGTCCACTGACCGACGGCTTGGCGTGTGTGAAAAAAGCCAATTATGGAAGCATCCAGACAATTGGACGCGCCCATTTCCAAATCACGAGGTGCCGCTCACAAAACCACGCGTTGTGCCAAACCGCGTGCGGCTTTCGGTAGAGTTCGGTGGACCTTATTGAGGCGTCCGGGACCCTGGACGCCTCCATGAAAATATTCAAAAAAAATGAATAAAAATAGAATAAAATATTACTTCGGCCCTCATGGAGGTGTCCAGGGTCTTGGATGCCTCCACCCTCCGGAGCCCTATAAATAGAGGCCCACCCCCTCAGTTCTGAGGGAGCTAAGAAGCGATCCGATAGGCTGCCGGAGCCCAGAGGCTGCCGGAGTCATTTTTTCTAACCCGTGGGGTCTTTTTGAAGGAGGAGGTCCTGTCGGCTTCTCGGGTGTCCAGGCTCGGGAGAGGAAGGCTGTCTTCGTCCACCGCGCTTCCACGTCGTCCCCACGCTGCCGAAGCTCCGCCGGATCTCACCATCGGCTCATCCAATAAGCCATTTCTCCCCTTTTCCCTCTGTAGTTCTTTGCATTCATCATCTCGCATCCTCTAACTCCCTTTGTAAGGGCGCCTTCTCTTATATACTTCTTGCATTCATCATTGCATTTTCCTCCTACTCGTGTCCGAGAGGGGTTTAAAACCACACCAACCAGGTGTGTGTCCCACCACGATTTCATTACTTTCATTGCAAGAGTTTGATACTACACTGCCATTTTTTAATTCCATTTTTTTACTGTCTGTTGTTTTGCAAGGGTAACTAAAGAAAGCCCTCTCCGTCGGCCGGCCAAAGGGGGAGGAAGAAGCAACCCGCCACTTCCTGCTAGTGAGGTAGGCGCGATCACTCTTCCATTTTGGGGTCCTCGACCCCTGGTGATCACATCATAATCTCGAGGCCGCGGTGAGTCACTTCCCGCAATGGCCGTTTGAATTCTGTCATCTATATATCTTGCTATATCTCTTATATGTTGCCATATCTCTCTCTTCTGCTATACTCTCGAGGCCGCGGCGAGTCACTTCCCCAATGGCCGTTTAAATTCATGTTCTTATATTCTCTTTATATCCTGTTATATTCTGATCTGCCCATATTCTCGAGGCCGCGGCGAGTCACTTCCCCAATGGCCGTTTAAATTCCCGTTCTTTATATTTTCCTTATATTCTGTTATATTCTTATCTGCCCATATTCTCGAGGCCGCGGCGAGTCACTTCCCCAATGGCCGTTTAAACTCATGTTCTTTGTATTCTCCTTATATTATGTTATATTCTTATCTGCTCATATTCTCGAGGCCGCGACGAGTCACTTCCCGCAATGGCCGTTTAAATTCTGCTCCTTTTTATACCTTGTTATATTCCTATTATGCTGTACTCTCGAGGCCGCGGCGAGTTGCTTGCCGCAATGGCCGTTTCCATTTTTGTCATTTAATTTCTGCACCCGCTCGCCCCGCCGGAGCAATCTCCCGTGGTGGCCCCCCTTCTCTCTCCTCTTATCTTTAACATATTGTGTTTGTCCCGCTCGCCCCGCCGGAGCAATCTTCCGTGGTGGCCCCTTCTCTTTTCTCTTATTTCTGTGTTGCAGTAAACAAAAGGAGCCCGCGCGCTCCGCGTCTTCTTCACTCCTCGAACCGCGTGACGTCGCTCACAGATTGGCGATCACGGTGGGACGTCTACTGCTTCCTTTTGGCTACCCTTACAAGTTCGGCACTGTCCGTGCCTCTCCACCATGGCGCCCTCGCGCGCCCCCGTTGTGCTCACGGTAGCACTGTCAGTTGTGATTGGTTGGGTGTTTATTATATGTTTGTTATTTCTGTTGTTTTCTTACTCTATATCTCTGTCAGCATTCCATTGCATACATCCATCCCTCTTTTATATCATTTTTCATTTTTTCTAAGGATCACCCTTTCCCGGTGAAGGAGTGACTCTTCGTTTGAGAATTCCTCTCAACGGACTAGAATCTCCTCCACTGGGACCTCCGTAAGTCCCCGACATTGAAGAATCTCCTCTTCGTTCACTAGGCTGGTTGTACCATTGAAGTTCCTCGGAGTTAGTCATCCCATTCGTGGTGAGACGAGAGACCCTAGCTGACACAGTGGTGAAACAAAAATAAACTAGGGTCCCTATTTTGTGTGAACTTCGGATCTCGCTAAAAACACAAAAAAATCATCAAAATCAAAACACAAAAAAAAGATGTAAAGGCATCCACTTGTTTGATAATCTCTGCTACCTTCTTGCTAGTGTACGTTTTTGCGTTCTGGGAAAACTGTGAGCATGGCTCATGAGTCTTTTGAGGAGAACCACCCTAGTCGTGGTTTGTCAGCCGACCCGCGAGTCTATGCTATGGACTCGGGTCCTTCTCATGAGCCCTCGCATGAGGTGCAGGTTATTACCGGGGACACATCCCCACCACAGGATATCTCTTCCTTACTGGGCATCCTCGCCAACAAGGAGCTTACCTCTGAACAGCTCCGGGCCTTCCATGCCATTCTGAAGGGAAAATCTGTTTCCCCCACGCCCCAGGAATCAACTCCGGCCATCGCACCCCTCCAAGAGTCCGTGCAGGCCATTCCATCTCCTTCATTGGTGCAAGCCATCCAATCTCCCTCGCTTCAAGGACAAGCGAGCCAACAACCACCCTCATTCCAATTCCCGTCACAATCTCAAACTCCCGTTGTTCCCCGCATACCGCTTCAGCCGGGGCCGACTGTCGGCGGTCCGGCAGCTCCCTCTCATTCGGGGTTCCCCCCTTAAGTCTCCGGGAGACAGTTTCTCCCCTAGTGGCAAGTGCCACCTTCACCTCCAGAGGAGCTCGCCCAATCGCTCCTCAATAGGTTCAATCGCATGGACGAGCAGTTTCAAAATCTGAGAAGAATGGTGGACGTGAAAGCCACCCCGGAGGTTGCTTTGCCAATCCTTCCCGTCATTCATCTTCCTCCCTCCGAAATGCCCACGTACCGCAGATACAATGGTACCGAAAACCCCTTCATTCACCTCAAGGATTTCATGTATGAGTCCTCCTATTGGCAAAATGAGCAGAGGTCCCTGGCATACCTCTTTCGGAGATCATTGGATGGTCCCGCGCTAGAGTGGTTCTATTCTTTGGAGCCCCGCGAGGCCGAGAATTTTGAAATAGTCCAGAGAAGGTTCTTGCAGAAATATAGGGATAGGGTCGGTCCCTCACTCTCCATTACCGACCTAGTGGCCGAAAAGATGAAGCCCGACGAGGATTTTGTCCGCTATGCTGATAGATGGAGGTCTCTGGCGGAAAGAATAAGGGATACCCTCTCCGAGCCCGAACAAGTGAAGATGATTGTGTCTAATGCAACCCCACAGTTCAGACACGTCCTGGCCATGAATAAACTTACTACAATGGAGGAACTCTATGAAAGGGCCCGGTACATCCAAACCCAGTTAAAAGACTCCCCCATTATGAACATGTTTGAGTCGTCGAAGCCCAAAGTGGTCAGAAAGACAGGCGCTGGTGTCCCGGGCGGAGCCACAGAAGGGGTCGTGACAAATGAGCAAGTGGGTGCGGTCAACAATGCCAACTATGCAGTCAACCCAAGGCCTCCACAAATGCCCCGACTTCCCCTCCAACCAGGTCCTTTCCTTCTTCGTCCTCCACCCCAAAATAATCCACCCCAGGAAATTATGCCTCCATTACTTCAACCCCAGCAACAACAACCACAACCTCAGCAACAACAACCACCACTTCAGTACAACCAAGTTCCACCCCCGGGGAATTATGGTCCCCAACAGCAACAAAGGAGGCCGGTCGGTCCCAAGAGAGCCTACTATCCACCATTTCCAGAAACTCTAGCGAATATTTTCAACGCCCTCGTGGCCTCAAACATACTTGTGCTACCCAGGGAAAGGCCCGTGTGGCCCCCGAATGTTGATACCTTCAAATACTGCGTCTACCACAGGCAGCCAGGACACACAGTAGATTATTGCTTCCATTTCAAAGATTACATCCACGATATGAATTATGAACATCAAATAGATTGGGATGAAATGAGATGATACGTCGCCGCTCTCAAGGCTAGGAGACCTCCTCATAGGCCACAGCAGTAGTTACAACAGCAGCAGTTACAACAGCAGCAGCAGCAGCAACCACAACAACAACAACAGCCTCAGCAGGCCCCACAACAACAGCCCAACATGGGCATAATCCAGAATCCATTACCGGAGCACCAACAGCTCAATCATGAGGTTAACCCCATCTCCTCCTTCCCGAAAGTCGGGAGAGAGCAGGTGTGGCACCCGGAAAGTACCTCCATTCTTTCTACCGCCAATCCTATCATCACGCAACACCCTTGCCTTGCCCGGGTAGCACCTCTCTCTCATCAACCCGCGTCAGTATCACCTTCACCATTTCCACTACCATTACGCCCTCTCATCCGCACCCCGATCTCCTATCAACCGACACTCTCCACTACGCCTTCACACCCTCTCATCTTCTCTCACTCCCCCACTTTACCATCCATCTCTACCACATTTACCCCTACGCCTTCTAAACCCCTTATCATCCGTCAACCATACATAACCCCGTCTTTCTCCACCATATCACCACTAATGCCTTCAAAACCACTCATTACCCATCACCCACCTCAAAATCATTGCCCGCTTCAAGCCTTACCCACTTCTACTTCGTCTCCACCTCCACCTTCTAGACCCCTTATCCTTCATAATCCGTGTGATATCCCCTCTACCTCCACCATGCCTCCACCTAACAAACCCCTCATCAGAATCCCTGCTCCCGTCATCACCCCTGCTTCATCAACCATTCCTCCACCACTACCCCTCAAATCCCTATTAAAACCCACTGCTACCCCCACAGAGGTACAAAAGCTGCAGGCAATGGTGCTCCGGAGTGGAAGGATTTTCCACAGGGTTTTCCCCCACAACTGTCAGAATCCTGAGCAATCTCAGCTAGAGAAGGATGATGGAGAACAACCAGAAAGAGCTATCCCTGGAATACAGTATGATCTATTGAAACACTTGGACAAGACGCCTGCTCGGATCTCCATCCTGGAGCTACTTCAAAAATTCACATCCCACCAGGCGGCCTTGATGGAATATCTTCAAAAAGCCATGGTTAATGAAGACCTCCCCGTGGAGAAGATTTCGACCGTCCTGACCCCAATATCATGTTCCACAACTACGAGCTCGCTCCCAAGGAAGCTCGAAAATATGCATTGTGCATTTCAAAAAAAATTAATGGGGTATCCATAAACCCGTGTCTTGTGGACACGGGTGCGTCCATAAATGTGACATCCATAAATGTGATCTCCATGGACACCCTTCAGTTGTGTGGGGTCAATGAGGAACAAATAAGACCTTCCTCGATCAGGGTCACGACTTATGACAATAGCAAAAGGCCGCCGCAGGGGATGATTATTCTGAAGGCAGAACTAGGCCCTATGTCAGTTCTCACGGAATTCTATGTCCTCGACATGGACCCCACATTCAAAGCTATACTGGGTCGCCCCTACATTGAAGCCATGGACGTTGTGCCTTCCACCAACCATCAATGACTGAAGATTCCTTACAATGGGAGGATTATTAAAGTGGTTAGCACACCTGTCCTTCATACAGTGGATGCTATCAACACCTCTCTGCCCTCTGTTTGGCCATCTCATCGGCCCATATTATCATTGCTGGACGTGCGTGATCTATCTCACATTCCACTAGCACCAAAGGAGCCGGTCAGGGTAACCGCAACATCATATCTCCCTTTTCACTCCAAAGGTTGGGACATTATGAGGAACACCGGCTACCAACAGGGTAAAGGTCTGGGCGCACAGTTATAGGGTAGGCTCAAACCGCCAAAGGAAATTAGGCCGAACCACAGGTTTGGCCTAGGCTTCAAAGGACCGTTCAAGGCGGAGTGGAAGCCCCTCACATGGACTCTATCAAACCACTTCAACAGAGGGCCCGTTGTTCAGATGGGAGATTACCCACGAGAAGCATATGGGGGATCACATGCTGTATATTTGGCTGAAAAATGTCCGAGGATCACCAAAAGAGGCAAGATCAAAGATCCGGAATGTGAGTGGAACAAATGGTTCGACATACGGGACATTTCCGTTGCACTAGAAAGGATGTTCTCATCTCCGCAGCTTGAAGGACCACCATTGATCTCCAGAATACCAGAGAATATTACCACTCTTGCCAAGGTTCCAAACTATCCTCGTCCTCGCCAGAAGGACCCTATCATCGATGGATCTTCATCCGTCCTCAACATTGCCGTCAACGGCTCATTAGCCGTCATCTTCTCCATCCACTCGTCTCAGCCTTTGCTGATGTTTTCTTCCTGGGCCAGACAGTTATCTGATGATCTTCCCAGGTCCCCTTCTTTGCTTACATACCTACGCGGGCTTTTCAACCCGCGCCAAGTCTTCAACCATGATCTGCTCTATGAGCCTCGCAATCCTCTAGCCATAACCACTTTTCTCTCTCCTCCGATCTCTTTTCACTGTTTTGTCATCAAAAATGAAAACGAAAAAAAAACGTCAATTTTCAAACTCCTCAACAACACATCTTCGTTGATAAAACCTCCTACATCTCCCACGGGTGCGTCCCGCCCTGCGGACCACCCGTCCAAGGTCCGATGAGCGACCTTTTCTACCCCTCCTCTGAGGGGTCTTTACATGTACATTCTACACCATCCTCTTCGTCTTCCTCTTCTTCTGTAAATATTGTCAGTCAATCTAGGAATGATAGGTCAAGGGTAGTACCTAGGATGAAATCCAAGGGTAGGCAGATCCCTCGTCGATTCCTTTTGGATTTAGCCGCCAGGTGTCAAGCCCTCCTTGCCATCCCCCAGTTGTTAGAAAATCCTACCCGGCTACCGGAAATAGAATGTGAGGGCGACTGTGCATTTGATGAAGGGTATGGAGTCTATGAGATCACGGATGAAGAATGCCCCACTGACGATGAGGGTGAAGAATATGAGGATGCGGCGGGCGCATACGCTAGTGGAATAAAGAGATTCGACGAGCCGTCAACCGCCGTAGAAGAATCCACCAAAGAAGTCAACTTGGGAACTGAGGAAGACCCTAGGATCATCCTCATAAGTGACAATCTACCACCCTCTGAAGAAAAGGCATTAATTGAAGTTCTCAAGGAATATAAGGACACATTTGCATGGAGCTACGAGGATATGCCGGGTCTAGATTCAACCTTGGTCGAACACCGTTTAACCCTAAAACCAGGGTCCGTCTCCGTAAAACAAAGGTTAAGGTGTTTCCACCCTCAGATGGCTTTGAAAATGAAAGAAGAGGTCGATAAGCTCCACAAAGACAGGTTCATTAGAGTCGTCCTTTATCCTCAATGGGTGGTGAACATTGTCCCGATCATGAAGAAAGATAGGAAAGTCAGGATTTGCATCGACTTCCGGGACCTTAACCGCGCGTGTCCAAAGGATGATTTTCCCTTGCCTCACATTGATGTGTTGATCGATAACACGGTAGGTTATGAGACCCTCTTATTCATGGATGGATTTTCAGGGTATAATCAAATTTGTTTGGCAGAAGAGGATCAGGAGAAGACGTCATTCACTACCCCTTGGAGAACATATTGTTACGTGGTAATGCCGTTTGGGTTAAAGAATGCTGGAGCTACTTACCAAGGAGCTATGATGGCCATATTTCATGACACGATGCACATATACCTAAAAGTGTATGTGGATGACTTGTTGGTGAAATCAAGGACCAGGATGGAACATCCAGAAGTTTTGGCTAAGGTCTTGCAGAGGTCAAGGGAGTTCCAATTGAAAATGAACCCGAAGAAGTGTGTGTTTGGTGTATCGTCGGGTAAATTGCTAGGTTTCATTGTGAGTAAAGGAGGGATCGAGATAGATCCCTACAAAGCCAAGGCTATCAGGGATATGCCGCCTCCCAAGAATTTGAGGGAAGTCCGAGGTTTGATCGGGAGGTTGCAGTTTATTCGTCGGTTTGTGTCCCAACATTCACAAAGGTGTAGACCTCTCTTCGAGTTGACCAAGCCAGGAGTAGAATTCCACTGGAATTCTAAATGTTAGAAAGCTTTTGAAGGGTTGAAGGAATATCTGGCTAGTCCACCCGTTCTCATTTCACCCAAACCAGAAAAACCTCTGATCCTTTACGTCTCAATCTTGGATGACTCCGTGGGAGCCGTCCTCGCACAAGCTGATGAAGAAGGCAAGGAACGGGCAACCTATTACTTGTCCAAACTTCTCAATCCCTGCGAGCAGAAGTACACCGTCATGGAGAAAACCTGTGCTGCCCTCGTTTGGGTAGTGCAGAAATTGAAGCACTACTTCTTGGCTCATGAGGTCCACTTGATTGCTCGAATGAATCCTATCAAATTTCTTCTGGAGAAATCCGTCCTTACGGATAGGCTAGCACGCTGGCAAAGTTTTCTCTCTCAGTTCGACATCACCTACATCCAGCAAAAGGTGATTAAAGGCTATGCCATAGCCGAGCATCTCGCTCACCATACTCTTCCCAAGTTCGATCCCGTCCAATCAGGGTTTCCAAATGAGGAACTAATGTCCGTCAACCAATCAGATGAGCCAATGTGGACGCTATATTTTGATGGAGCTCTGAATTCTCAAGGGAGAAAAATCGGCGTCGCCCTCCTGTCGCCTGAAGGCCTCACATTCCCATTGGCATACCAGCTCAAATTTCCAGTTACCAACAATATAGCCGAATATGAAGCTCTTCTAGCTGGCCTAGAACTCGCTCATTCTTTTCGTATCACTGAGTTGCGAGTCGTAGGTGATAGTCAACTCATCCTTCGCCAGGTGCTCACTAAATATCGCACTCGCGATCCCAAACTCAAGCCATACCAAGAACTTACTGCTGCCTTTGCCAAACTGTTCACCAAACTGATCTTTGTTCATGTCCCTCGTCATCAGAATATTCTCGCCGATGCCCTCGCCTCGTTGGCATCATCCATAAGGTTCCCTCTAGGAAGATGGTTTGAGTCCATTTCCATCTACAAACTTCACGCCCCTGCAATCGATAATGCTTACTACGTAAATATCAAAGACAGGTAGCAAGGAAGATCCTGCAGGAAGATATCCTTGAGAAGAGGGAAATCATGTTCGCAGAGGCCGAAGAAGAACTTGCTGATGAAGAGAAACCATGGTTCTATGAAATCATCAACGACTGCCAAGATCAGTCTTATCCTGAAGGGGCCACCACAGAGGACAAGAAAGCCATAAGAAGGGTGGCTCAGAAATACACATTGGTTGGAGGTCTACTCTATAGGAGGAGCCTTACTGGTATTCTGTTAAGATGTCTTGGTGACGATGAGGTTTGGAAATGTGTAGAGGAGACGCACTCGGGTGTGTGCGGTGGCCACGTGAATAGTCAGATGCTCGCCAAGAAGATCATTCGCCAAGGCTTTTATTGGCCCACTATGAAAGAGGATTGTGCTGTCTATGTCCGTAGGTGTGTCAAGTGTCAACTTCACACCGATAAAATCCATTCACCATCTTCCTCACTTCATCCAATATCCTCCCCGTGGCCTTTCTCCATGTGGGCATTCGACATCATTGGTCCCCTAGGTGATCCCAATTCCCTCACCAAGCAGAAATCTTTCATCCTTACTGCGACGGAATACTTCACCAAATGGGCCGAAGTCGAAGCTTACGCGGAAATCAAGACGTCAACAGTCTGTAAGTTCATCATGAAGAACATCCTCGCCAGATTCGGTGTCCCAAGCACAATCGTCACCGACAATGGGCCACAGTTCATTTCTTAGGACCTATACGACCTCTGCAAAAGGTACGTAATTGCATTGCATCATTCATTGTCTTATTACCCACAAGGTAACGGCCAAGCGGAGGCCACCAATAAAACATTGCTCAAAATCATCAAAAAAACCTGCGAGTCTAGTAAGTTTTCAGACTGGCCAGAAAAACTTATCGAAGCCCTATGGGCCTATCGCACTTCAATCCGTACCCCCACCGGACAGACTCCATTTTCCCTTACTTATGGTATGGAAACGGTAGTCCCGTACGAGACTCTGATCCCTTCTCTCAGGGTACAATTGGACGAGGAATTTCCCCTCGACGATCATCGTAATTCACTCCTCGCCCAGTTGGAACTCTTGGATGAGAAGCGGTTGGCCGCTGCCGAACACGCGCGTGTGTATCAAAATAGACTCGCTCGCTTTTACCAAAAGAAAGTCGTTGAGAGAAAATTTAAAGTCGGTGAGATGGTCGTAAAAAGAATTTTTGTCAAACCTGGAGGTCCGCGTTCTAAGCTCCAACCCAATTGGGAAGGAACATTTGTAATTCAAGCCGTGTACCCTGGCAATGCCTACAAGCTAGTCAACGCCGAAGGGACCGAGTTACCCCACCCTTCGAATGAGCTTTATCTTAATAAATACTACCCTTAGCACACAAAAAATGATGAAAAGATAGAAAACATCAAAAATAAAGAAATATTAAAAACCACTAAAAATATGAAAAATTCAAAATGCCAATGCCTGGTGGTCACCATGTAGTCAAGTCACTGCATCTAACCTTCATGTTAGGATAGGGCCCATGAAGTCTTGGTAGGCACCGGGTCTTGGTTTGCCAGAACCGTGGAGATCCCTGTCCGGCCACGTCGGCCTATGCTCGCTCGAAGGAAGCTAACATGTGCTCACTTATGTATTTTATTCAAAAAAAAAGTCGGTAGCATCACCTACGGTGGGGCCCCACCCAGAAGATCTCCGGAAGCTGTAATCTTTATTCTTTTCTCTTCGACCAAATGAGACAGTCGGCGCCCTTAAAATGCTGAGCATGAGAAACCGAAACTCAAACCCCAAGGGCAAAAGTAGGATCCATTTCCTCGAGCATCGATCAGAGCACGAGAAGAGGGCAGTGTCCCCGCAGGCATACGAAAGGGAGCCCACAAACCTCAAACGACTATATCTCCCTCACAAAAAGAAATACAAAATCAAAATCAAGAGCCTAGTCGTGACCGTGCCTGATGCGATAAATGGAACCCCTCAAAGCAAAAGTTCGAATCCACAAAAGGGGGGGGCTATGGAATGTAAATGCTCAAGATTTGGTCCGAAGTTGTCCGAAAGCAAAGAGTTAATGGGCCCTTATTCGCTCGCTGGGTTAACGGCTTTGCCGGTCCTCTCAGGAGGTTTATCCCCTACACTCTTCCTTCTCCCTCTAAAGATGAAGGTTCGATGGAGTTTCTGAAGGGTGAAAACTGCCCAGGGTCTGCGACCTTATTTTAATATACACATTTGGTTGCCTACTTTGAAAAGCTAAAGCTATCGCTGTGAAGGAGTCTCCGTGTTTCTGGCTGGTCAAGACCCTGTTTACCACCTTGATGTCTTCTTGTTTAACCTCGGGCTTAGGCCAATGCAAGCGCGTCACCTATGGGTGCGACGGCGTCTGATTCCGGGTCAGCGTCGCGCGGTTGGTCATTGGGGTTCCAGGGTGTTCCATCATATACCATCTAGAGTTGTGAGGAAACAGACCCGGGTCGGGCAAATCTCTTACCTCAAACACCTTTTGGGTGAATCCCTGTGGTCGGAAACGATTGGGAGCCTAAGCATGGCATGACGGTATTGTCATCAGGGTAAGTCTTAGCCGGCGGGATCATCATTCGAGGGGTCTAGAGGCCCAAATCAACCTAGATGTGCACTTAAGATACTTGGGAGGTTAGTAAGAAACCCCTGTTCTCGTATAGGTTGGGTGCCATTTGGGTTCTTGACAGGCATTAGCAACAAAAAAAATTTTATAATAAAAGCAACAAAAAAATGAAAAAGAGAAAATGTACATATTTACAAACAAAAAAATCTTTTTTATGATAAAATAAAAAAAATGCCAAATATAAAAAAGAAAACAAATCAATTTTGCATGATTGCATTTGCGTGCATCATCTCACTTTTAATACCGCTTACATTCGTGTGCTTGCCTGTCGCATTTATCATCACTGCATCTTTCTCTCGCCTTCCTTAAATAAAGGCTTGGCCCCTTGACCAGTTATCAAGGACAGTCAATGTGACCATTTGCTTATTGAGCAAGGGGCCAAGTCAGAACAGAAATTCTGATTTGTTTGTTTCAGTGATGTGTCCAGGGATTCGAGGCGACAAAAGTAAAGGTGAAAACCAAACAGACCAAACCTTGTATTTTATTCCTTTCCAAAATAAAAAATTACATCAAGTTCCGCCCTCTCTCTCTGCATCACTCGTCCCACTACTCTTCGGGTAAAACGCTCTCAAGGGTGCTACCCAACTATGAAAAGCGGTACTCCTACCGCTCTGTATTCCCCTTCCTATTCCCATACACCGGCGTTGATCCACGGAAACAGCAGAGAAGCTACCAACACGAAAGCCACACTCTCGTGCTCTTCGGTAGCGCTCCTCACCATCTCTCAGCCACTGTTCAGCAAGACCAAGGCTGGTTCGGAGTTCGAATAGTTGGGCCTCCATGGCCCTTCGTTCCTCCCTTTCAGTCAATCTGTTGGCTCTTTCTCTCTCTGCGTCTCTTTCTCTCTCTGTACGTTCTCTCTCACGGTCTTCCCTCTCCAACTGGAGAGTGATCCTCAGTTCCACGGCATCCCTAGAGGAGTCGTCATCAGGACGACGCCGCAGTTCCCTCTCCAGTTCTGCTATCCTAGCCTCCCTCTGCGCAGCTTGGGCAAGCGCTTCTTCCGTCTCCTTTTCCTGCCGAGTGTACCATCTCAGATACGCGATAAGGCGTAAACAAAGAGAACTCACCACTGAAACTTTTACCTGTATACAGAGTATCCCTTCTGCCTCCGCAGCACGCTGCGTGGTGTGAGCAAGTTGCTCATGAAGCAAGTCAAGTTCTGAGGTGGGAATCCACAAGCTGGAAGAGGCACCACCTACTCCCATCGCTGGGGAAGCCGCGCCAATCTGGGCATGCTACGACCGGGTGAATTAGTAGCCAACATCTGGAATCTGGGGTTTTAATTAGGAACGCACTGTACACCTACCAAGGCGCTCGTAGATCCGCGGGCATCGCCCAACCATTGCTCCATCTCTGCCAAGCGAGTTCGTAAAGTTACTATCATCGTATCACGGATATCCTGCAGCCATACGAGTCAGCATTTCCACCAGAAAACCAAAAAAGGGAGAAAGAAGAAAAGAGAAAAAGGGGAGACCTACCTCCGCAAGTCCCCGGGGTTG
This sequence comes from Amorphophallus konjac, assembly GCA_022559845.1. Taxonomy (NCBI): domain Eukaryota; kingdom Viridiplantae; phylum Streptophyta; class Magnoliopsida; order Alismatales; family Araceae; genus Amorphophallus; species Amorphophallus konjac. The sequence goes on from CM040125.1 coordinate 320,577,836, forward strand.
GAACCGCTTTGCGTACCTTGTCTTGTATAGACGCAAGTAATCCTCGCTATCCCGTGCCTGCGATTCCATGATTATGCCATCCCGTTGCCTGTCTTCATACTGTTCGGGGAATCGCACACGCCAGTCAATACAGGTCGCCGGTCCTCTCGTCTCTCTCCCAACGCGAGGTGGCGCAGCTGAATCCACCCATTCTTGAGCCAGTCCCAAAGTCCTCATAACCAATCGTAGCCGAAGCGGCTCAATTTCATTCAGGCAGTGCATCCACAATTCCCGTCCGAACCGGGCACGACTTGCTAGAACACACGGCTGGTCGGTGTCGACCATGTCTGAGTAGGGTCTCCAGTTTACCATCGCTGCAGGGAACTCCTGTAGCTCCCGCCTTAGCACCATCAGTTGGTAGGTTAGGGGTGCCGCACTCATGATGGGTTCCCACCGCCTGGCTAGCGGCACCATCGCGGGTCGCCAATGCCGCGCTTTCCCCATTGGGAGGTAATAATAGCTCCACAGCTGCTCGGCGCAGGTCATCTGTACCTTGCAACAACAAAAAAAAATACAAAACAAGCAAAATCAAAAATACCTGGATGAATGGTGTGAAAGCACTCACAGCCATCTCACGATCCGCTTCTTGGAACAGGCCCGCAAACAAGTGTGCCAGCATGGCAGCTCCCCAGGCATAGTATCCTACTCTTTCAAGGTCTGATAGCAGCTCCAGGAAGCGACATTGGATACCGTCCCCTTTCGAGCTCAGTACCAATCTCCCCAAAAGGAAGAGGAGAAATCTCCTCAAATCTATGTTGCATCTTTCCCAGTTATCGAAATCTGTACAGTACACGGCACGGCATCCTATTTCCATCCTTTCCATGAACTCTTCTGAGGATTCGTCATCCCGCCGATGAGTGTCGGTGAGCCCTAATGCATCCATGAGGGACGCCCTAGCTACCGACCTATTTTTCCGACCATCTAGGTCCAAACCCAGTAGCTTCCGAGCACCTTCTCGGTAATCCGCATAAGTGACCTTGGTCACTACCTCGCACTCAACCTTCAGGCTTGTGATCCGGACCACATCCTCCAAGCTGGGCACCATGTGCCCCCAGGGCATCAGGAATGCCCGACTCACTGGGTCCCATCTCTCACACAAGGCTTGGATCAGGACCAGGTCGAGCTCGAGCGGCTCGATCCGAAGAAAGGTGCCAAATCTCATCACGTCTAGCCTCGCCTTCTGAAAATCTGGGAGACCTCGGTATGCTGCCACTACCAACTCCCATGAGATCTGTGATTTCATCACACTCTACGCATGCAGGGAATGGAGAGGAGGTTTGGTCAGAAAGAAAGGAAGAAAAAAGTATGGAAAAAAGGGTAGAAAAACTTGGCTTACGAGTTACGATCGGGTCCTTTCGCTGAAGTGCCCTTCGAGATCCGAGAGCTTCCTGGAACTGCTACCGCTGGACCTGCTCCTCTTCGAGGAATGGGAAGATTCACCCTCCATCTCGACTTGAGGATTTTGAATCCCTCCTCTTCTGTGGGAATCTATACTCCTCGAGTTGGCTCTCAAGGACCCTGGGAGAACAAAAGAGCGGATATTTATAGAAAAAGGGAGGAGTGCCGAGCAAGATCCCTTCAATAGCCCTTGTGGTAAGGCACCTGCCATACGGTCCCACATGTGTTACTTCACCAATCACACAAGGCGATTGTTTGGACAAGATGCCCTATCCTTTTGAAGGTTGTCTGCAAAGGCTGGCAAACCGCCCGAGAAGAAAAGCTAGGGCCGTCTTTTTTGACTCCCGCAGTAGATTTCTGTAAAAGGGGATTGGAGCGAGACGCGTTTTTCCGTTCTAGGGCGAGGTTTCAGCAGGCACATCACATGGAAACAGTACAAAGGAAGCATGGCGAAGAGGGAACGCACAAGAGAACAAACAAGCAGTAGAAAATCAAATCACTCCATTCATAATTCTACATAAGCTATCATAAACATCACAATCATAGAGAGGAGGCAGGTCCACTAGCTCGCCAACTCTTGCCATTATCTTCATGCTCGTCCCTCTAGGTATCCCTCTCCTCTCCCCTGAGGTGAGGGTCCCTCAGAAGCCTCCTAGATCCCCGTGCTGTAGCACCCGTCTCGCCTCATGGCACCGGCTCCACAGTAATGACTCGCTGCTCCTCTCCTGGCGTGGCGAAGAAGCCACTAGCGGCAAAGTGACCAGACTGGCGCAGTCGCTCCACGAACTCTCGCGCTCTCTCGTAGCGCGTCTCCATCGCTCCTAGCCTCTGCACCGCGACCTGAAGGCCCAGCTGGAGCTCCCTCACCTGGGCCTCCAAGGCCCTCCTCTTGGCCTGATCTCGCTGTCGCTCGGACCTTCTCTCGACTTTCTCTCTCTCTGCCTCTCTCCTCATCATCTGCAGAAGAACCCTTAACTCCAGGATGTCTGGAGAAGGTCTCTCCTCACCACGATGTCGTAGCTCTGCTACAGTTGCCACCCAGGCATCACGCTCCTCTTCCGCCCGGGCAGCCCGAGCCACCGCACCGACAAGTTACTCCCGGAGGGAGGCAATCTCAAGAAAAGGGGCCGAGGAACTGGAAGATGCGCCGCCAGCCACTCCCACCATCGCTGTCTGCTGGGCACGCTGGAACGAACAAACAACAGCCGTCAGCTAAGCTCCACATTTAAAAATAGAAAATGCAGCACTTAGCTTACCAGGAGCGACATTTCCTGTTGAGTGGCGGCCAGCTGCGGCCTGACCTAGTCTAATTGGGCACGCGAGCCGTTGACGTCGCGCGTATCCCCGGCTCGGGGAAGGCCCACGTAACTCTCTCTGCTGCCGCAGGAAGTCGGCACTATCTTGCACCAGTACGCTCCCTTGCTGTCAAGGGAGACGTATGCGCCAGTCTTCAAGCTTCGCCTTGCCGCGACTCTCCTTCCTAACGCGGCTCGGCTCGTCTGCACTCGCCCACTCATCGGCCAGGCCCAGGGTCCTCGCCATGTCCTGCACCAAGAAAGAAGGGCCTCGCATCATAACAAAGAACGTGTCTTCTGTCAAGGACGCGTCCATCATTTGAGTGCAACACTCGCCAAAACCTTTTCCCCCCACGGCTCGCTTCAAAACTCAAAATGGATCAAAGAGGAAGAGATCGGAGGACCTACCAGACCGTGTTCACCTCCCTCCGCGACATCGGGCCCCTCGGGTCCCTCGGGGGCCCGAAGCGGCCCTTCCTCCTCCATGGACGTCGTTCCGTGCTCTTGCGTGTCCCTCCTCAGGTGAGGAGTCCCACGTCCCTCTCCACCTTCACCATGGTCCGGCCCACCGAACTCCATCAATCGAGAGAGGAAGAAGACGAAAAGGGGCAAGCAAATCTCGACAGGAGGCGGGCTCGTTTGCGGGTAAGGCACGAAGAAAGAAAGGCCGCCTGGCGCTTTAAATTTGAATTCGAAGGATAAGACGCGTCCTCGCGCCAGGACGCGCCCAAGAAGGAACAAAAGAAAGAAGGATGATCTCTCCGTGCAAGGCGTAGTTCCCTACTTTTCAGGACAAGGTCTCGTGAAGCGTGCCTTGAAACAACTCGGTGCAAGAGAAGAAGCGTGGAAAAGGGAAAGTGCATACGACAAAAGGAACCATTTCATTGCACATAAGTAAATAGTCAGTTATACATCATAAAGTAAGGAAGTTGGAGTGTACAAGCAACTCTCTAACTCTCGCTACCACCCTCCTGATCATCTCTCTCCTCCCTCCTCTGACGGGGATCCCTAGGGGGCCTCCGCGAACTCTGAGAGTCGGTTCTCGCCTCGCCCTGTGGTGGCACGCCAGCCTTGATGGCGCGACGATGCTCCTCAGCCGAAGAAACCAGAAAGCTACCCATGGAGAAAGAACCAGACTGACGAAGTCGCGCCCCGCGCCCCTTCGCCCTCTAATACCGCTCCTCGCTCTCCCGAAGCCTCCCCTCCGCCGTGCCGAGACTCAATCGGAGCTCCGTCAGCTGGGCCTCCATAGCCTTCCTCTCGTCCCAGTCTCGCAGTCTCTCTTCCCTCCTGTCCTCCCTCTCTCTCTCTCTATCCTCTCTCTCTCTCCCTCTCTCCCTCTCCTGTCCTCTCTCTCTCTCTATCCTCCCTCTCCCTCTCCCTCTCCTCTCTCTCTCTCATCGCCTCTCTCTTTGACAGCTCGAGGGCGATCCGCAAATCCAACATGTCGCGAGGGAGCTCCTCAGCCTCCCGTCGACGCTCCTCCTCTAGCTCCGCAATCCGAGCGTCACGCTCTGCTGCCCAGGCGTCGCGCTCCTGCTCGGCACGAACAGCACGGGCCAGGGCCTCCCGAATCTCGACCACCTGTCAAAACACGCATGCACCATAAGAGAATAGTAATAGAAGAAAAGCAGCTAGAAGGAGAGTCGGGGTCAAGCAGACACTCACTCGAGCCTCACGGTCGCGCTCCGCCTCCTCAGCCCGAGCCACTTCATACGCCAGCTGCTCCTGAAGGGTAGAGATTTCCGGGGGAGGGCCCCACGAACTGGAACCCGCTCCACCAGCCGTCTCTGCTGCTGCTGCCTGGTGGGCCCGCTGAAACACGGGGCAAACGACAGTCAGAGGCTAAGTATCGAAATACAGGTCACAAAAAATGCATTGCATAGACTCACCAGGATCTCCAACTCCTATCGGATGGCCACCAACTGCCGCCTGGCGTCCGCCAACTGGGCCCGCAGGTCAGCGATCATGTCGTCACGAGCATCCTGCATGGCATATAAGTTAGTATCACATGCATATACACATAGAAGAATGAAGCATTTTCATTTCACACTTACCCCTGCCATACCACCGAGGGAGAGGCGGTCCCCGTACGTAGCTCAATACCATCTCATGTAATCAGTGTTGTCCTGTACATGGGACACCACTGGGGCCCCGCCCTGCTGCCAGTCCTGGTACTGTGCTGAGAAGCGCGTACGCCAGTCCACAATCTTCGCCCTCCCCTTGGTCTTCCGCCCGATGCGGGCCGGCTCATCTACATCAACCCACTCCTGGGCTAGCACCAACGTCCTCATAACCAGTCTGAGCCGCAGCGGCTCGATCTCGTTCAGGCAATGGACCCACACGTCCTGCCCGAAATGAGGAAGACCCGCTACAACCCAAGCCTGGCCAGCGTCGCCCATGCCCAGGTAGGGTCTCCACACCACCTGCATCACCATACATACATCATGTTAGTTGCCATTCAGTCACATGTATAAAAACACCAAAAAGGAAATATATATACGCATCATACCATGGCCTCAGGATACTCGCTCAGCTCCCGACGAAGTGACGCCAGCTGGTAGCCGTGGGGTGCCGCAACCACGACCGGCCTCCACCGCCGCGCCAGAGGCACGGCTCTCCTGTTCCCATGCCTAGCCCTCCCCATCGGGAAATAGTAATAGCTCCACACCTGCATCCATCATACATCATTAGTACAATAATTGCATATTTAACTACGATAGAATGCATAAAAAAATGTTTACTTGAGAAAAGGTGCGAAGCCACTGACTGTCGTCTCCTTCTCCGAAGTCTGGGAGAGATCGGCGATCAGATGAGCAAGCAGAGCCGCTCCCCACGCATAGTGTCCCACTCTATCCAGGTCCGCCAGGATCCTGAGGAAGCGGCAGTGGATGCCATCCCCCTTCGTCCCCAGCAGAAGGCGGCCCAGGAAGAAGAAAAGAAACCTCCGGAGGTCTAGATCCACCAGCTCCCGCTCGCTCGGGTCTTGGGTGAAAGCTGCACGGGCATCTCCCTCCAGTCATGCCAGAAACTCCACTCCAGTCTCGCTAACCCGCTGGCGCGGGTCGACGAATCCGAGCCCCTCCATAATCTCCACTCGGCCGACTACCCTGCTGTCTCTGTCGGTCACGTTCGTCTCTAACCACAGTAGGTATAGGGCACTCTCTCGGTAGTCGGGGTAGGTGACCCCGCTGACCTCCTCTCCGTCAACTCGTAGCCCGGTGATCCGAGCTACGTCTTCAAGTGTCGGCACCATGTGCCCCCACGGCATCAGAAACGCCCGACTCGGCGCATGCCACCGCTCCCTCAATGCCTGGATAAGAGAAGGTCGAGCCGGAAGGGCTCGATCTTGAGGAAGGCTCCAAAGCCCATGGCGTCCACACGCGCCCTCTGGAAGTCTGGCAGCCCACGGTACGTTGCCACCACTAGAGACCAACTGATCCGGCCCTTCATCACGCCCTGCACACCACAAAACCAACAGGGCAACACATCAGAATCATGGATAATAATAAACAATAACACTGTACATAATATTTATTATATATATATTTTTAGAGGCGTCCAACCTTCTGGACGCCTCCTTTCTATTTTTTTATTTCTTTTTTAAACAAAAATCAAAACAAAAATAAATAAATAATATATATTATCGTGGAGGCGTCCACCGCCCTGGACGCCTCCTTATTTTTTATTTATTTATTTATTTTATTTACATAATAACCCAAAAAAAAACAAATAATAAAAACAAAAATAAAAATTTTTGGAGGCGTCTAGGCCCCTGGACGCCTCCTTCCTCCACTCCTCGGCCTTCTCCACATAGCCTCTCATCCGCCCGTTTAGCCTAGTGAACCAATAGAATGGAAGTCTAAGGGGCTTACCGGATCATGCGCGTCCTCTCTCGCGTCGCCAGCACCCGCAGGGCCCTCCACAGCCAAAGGAGGCGCCTCCTTTTCCGCGGCTATCTCCTCTTCCGCAGCGATCTCCTCTCCTGCGGCAGCATCCTCTACATGATCCCTCGACCTCCTCGGACGACGAGCCCGTCGTTTCCGCTTCTCTCCACCCTGGCTCGGGCCTCCTTGCTCCATTGGAACTGGGAATAGGTCATTTAGAGTGAACAAGTCGTCAAAATGAACAGTAGAAGTGGAAGGGGGGTGAGGCCCCCCATTATATAAGGAATCCCCCTTTTGGGGCGTCCAGGCGCCTGGACGCCCCCACCTTTTTCTTTTTTAAAAAAAATTCAAAAAAAGTAGGGGCGTCCAGGCGCCTGGACTCCCCCAAACAAAAATTCCAAAAATTAAAAAAACAATTATTATAGGGGCGTCCAAGACCCTGGACGCCCCCAAAAAAAATAAAAATTTTAAAATAAAAATAAAAGAATTAGGGGCGTCCAGGACTCTGGACGCCCCCATAATAAAAATTTCAAAAAAAAAAAGAAAAAAGAGAGAGAAAAGGAAATAATAATAAAAAGAAAATTCATTCCAGATAAGAGTAACAAAAATAAAAAAAACACAAAGAAAAATAAATCACAAAAAAATAATAATTAGGGGGACGGGGGTCCGAAACATCCAAATTCCAGATTTTATTCCATCAGAAAGCAGGACGAGATACATCAGGGGCTTAGGCGCCTTAGGCCTTAACTTCCCTAGTTCAGTTACATAAGCCCTCCACAGCTCGCATTCTTCCCCCACATGCGCTAAGGCCTTTCCCGCAACACTTGTCTTCCAGGGTGCTTTGACGGCCTTCGCTTCCTTTACATCCGCTTCAGTGCCCAACTCTCTCTTCTTCAAAGGAACGATGCCAGTCGGTAGTGGGAACGAATGACGTGGAATGCCGATCTGGAGGCAGCACCGATGCGCGTTGTAAAGGACAAACTCGGTCGCACCAATCAGTTGGAGATCAACTTCACAAGAAGACCTCATGAGGAGCTCAAGCAGGAGTAAACATGCCGGTGCGCAAGAGAAGAAGTTTTGTGTCACGGTTCGAAAGTGAGACTGCCAGTCTTCACGTCTCTTTAGCCACGGAACACGGTTCGCCACGGTGCCACCGAAGCCTAACACGTCGGCTATGTGATAAAGGGGGCTTTGTTGGAAGAGCTTCGAAGCGGTTGGCATTCCCTCACGGTGATCAAACTTGAAATGTAAATCCAGCCAGCAATTCAAGACAAGTGCGCAACCAAAAGGAGGCTTACCCATGCTCGAGACAGTAAGGCCACTATACAGGTAGGCAAGGACAGCAGGTCCCACCCTCTTTCCACGCCAGATCCCGCAGATAGCACTCAGTTGGTCTTCCTCCACCATGTTGTCGGTATAAGGAAACAAGAGAGCATAAGCCAGACAAATGGTGAACCCTTTCATGATTCCCTCCAAATAGTCATCGTCTGGTAAACCTCTCAGGGCCTCCATGACCCATTCCGCGAGCTTTTGCAAATCAATTCTCTTTTGAGTACGAACCTTTCGGGCTACGTCGGGAGGCATGAAGCTTCCAAGGACGCTTTCGGAAGTCCCCCGTGTCAGCATCCGCATAGCCTTCACCTTTCCGTCACTCTTGAATTTCTTCAATCCGAGCAGAAGTTCCACCTCCTCGAGGAGGATGGTCGCCTCGAAGGTCGGGAAGATAAAAGTGTGGGTCTGGGGATGCCAGATCTCCACTAGTGCGCCCATAGCTGCCCAGTCCATACGAATCTTCTCGTAGTGTTTGGCGTGAATAAGGAGCCCCTGCAGATGCCACTTTGAGAGTATGGCCCTCATGCCGATGGATATGTTGGAAGTTAACTTTGAAAGCCATGGCAATTTGGAAAACTTCCTCGGGCCCGGGAAGAGTGGATATGGATGAAAAAGGAAAAGAAAGAAGGAGGAAGGGAGCAAGTGAGAAGAAGGTTCAAGAGGAGAAAAGTTGAAATGAATCAGCTTGCCATATGCGACATGATCATCCCACTGAGATGACCCTCGAGGTCGGAGAGTCGCCTAATCTCGCTGCCAGGCCTGCTCCTCTTCATAACACGGGAAGACTATCCTTCCATCCTGAGATCTCTAGATTCTCCTCTCCTTCCTCTCCTGAGCTTCCAAAACCCAACTTGGTGCATTTGAATGAACTAGCCTAAGGGGAGTTCTTATAGGAAGGGAAGATCGCTACAGGACAGAACATGTCACATCAGCGGTCAGTGTCAGGATTTTGGCTAGATCTCCTTTCTACTGTGGTGCGATTCTCTTACGATTCTGTTACTTCCTGATGTTATTAATCCATGCTGGCCTGTGCAGGTTTTACTAACGGACGTCTTTGTCCTATCTCCTGTCCCACCTTTCAATGGTTGGTCCCACCATGTCATGCATCGTAGTATATGATACCTACGCTACTAGAACATGTCAAGGACCTTGCGGCCTGAACGAATCTGGGATTTGAGTTCCTCTTCAACAAAAATAGTGATGATCCCGGAAGAATTTGGGTTGTACGGATAGGCCGTTAACTTGTGATAGCATGGGGATGACGGTTCCATTCAGTGAGTTGGTGCGCGGATAAACGGGCCCCAGCCCAGTGTCAGCTCACCGGATCGGTATCCTGACCCATTCTTAACAAGTTGACAATATTATCCTTGGCTATTTTCTATTTTAGTTTGTTTTAAATTTTTATTTAAACCCAGCATGCATTCATATAGGACTTTGATTTATTGCGGAAGATCATTCAAGTGATTCGATTGTGAAAGCCGTTGTGTTTCAATTCCTACAAATATGAGATATTCCACTCCGAATGAAATACTGAGTTTCCTTGAAACGGCCCTACGCTGCTCTTCCAAAGGAGACCCTTGTTTGGACAGACTCTCAGATATTTCTTTACTTTTTACTTTGTTTGACCCACCTTGGCCGCAGCACTTCCACATTGGCTGGTAACCGCTCACCGAAGGTGAAACCTGTAGGTTTATGACCCAGGTACTTCTACACCGAGAAGTTGGTCTCTTTTTGTTTCCTGCCTGAGCGCACATCTCACCCTCCCTTATTCGATCTCCGTCCAAGCAAATCGTCAAAATTTGAAAGACCTCCTTCAAGGTCACCTCATTGAAACTTCAGGAAAGATTCCAAACAGTAACGTCAAAAGCGCGTCTCATCACACCTTGGCATCAACTTATCAGTCCGCTCCCACTTCATTCCATTTCACTTTGATACCCTTCCATTACGTGTCACTCCCTTGCAAAGCAGACGCTAAGGCGGGGCAGCTGTAGACACGCCTTTCCTGACGTCTCCTGAGAAAGTCTCATATTACTATACAACGCCCCGCGACGGCTTACGTATTTTTGAATCACTTGAGTGCTTCCTGTTGATATGTTATTCCTCCTCGAGTTAAATAATATTGAAGAGATAAAAAAAAACAGGAGGAAAGATGAAGCTGTTGACCGTGATCGCCACCCGGTGAAAGCGCCGGGACTCGGAAGCTACGGGAGAATGCGGGTCCGTTCCTCCACTCCTCCTGGCCGGCCAGAAGGTGCGGGCCTCGTGCTTTTGGTTGCTGACCTGAAAGCAAACGGTGAAACACACAGATAAACGGAGATTAGCTAAATGATAGTGTAGTAGGTGTACTAATTGAAATAAAACAAAGGAAGAACATGGCCCGGCGATACCTGGAGGTTTTGAAACCCCGTTTAGGGCGCCGGAAACAGTAGGAAAGATAATAAATGCCAACGAAATGATGTATGTGATGTGTGATGCAGTGGAGAAAAGACGTGTGTGTGGTGAGCAAACAGAGAAGGACTAGAAACACAGAAACATGAAGCGTGAAGTTCCCTGCACCGGGGGCCTGCGAGGGATGTAGAAGGCCCCCACTCCCTGACGAACGGGCGGATGCTGTGTGAGATTTGGCGATGGAATTCGACAGCACTTCGTGATGGTCCCCCCCTTTCCTCTGTCAGAACGGACGCTGTATGAGATTTGGCGATGGAATTCGACAGCACTTCGTGATGGTTCCCCCTTTCCTCTGGAGTTCGACAGCACTTCGTGATGGTCCCCCCTTTTCTGTCAGAACCCGTGAGCTATATATATAGAGCCCAGGGCTTCGAGCTTAATCAGGGGTTAAGGGGAATGACGGTCGGTCAAAGGCCGGTAAATGAGAGCATCGTGTCAATATTGCCAACGACATTCTCCTCTTAATCCGCCTGGAATCACGGGGGTCTAATCTGGGTGGCCTTAAAAATGACGGTCTTACGAAGGCCGCCAAACATGTATGACGGTCTGGGAGGGGCCGTTCAATATACATGACGGTCCTGGAAAAACCGTTATACGTAAAGAGGAGTCAACGCCCAGACAAACAACTTTTCGTGAAGCACGTGGCTATGACCGACTGTCGGGCCTCTGAACCCTTTTCTTGTCGGCAAACAATGACGGCCCAGGGACGACCGCTATATTGACTATAACGGTTAGAATTGAGCCGCTATACAAAGCGTATCACGAGATACAAATAACCCGGGGCAGCGGAACACAACGGCCTAGTGGGGACCGTTCTATTGAGAAAAACGGTTTATAACAGACCGTTAAATCCAATGAGAGGGAGGGAGGCCTTCTTTGCTGGGAAGAGCCCAAAATACTGCCAGAGGAATAATCTTTCATGTGATTGACTGTTCGGGACATCAATAACTGAGACGCAGGAACTGATTCGATTCATCGGTAAAAAACGGGTGTCAACAGATGCCCCTCCTTAACGTCCGCCTTGCAAGGGAACGAGCGGAGGTGTAGGGGAGGCGTCATGGAACATGGAGTTGTAGCGGAAATGAAGCGGAGTGGACTGCAAAAGCGGGCGTTAAGGCAATACGACACCCGTTTCATATCAAGCCATAGAAATCTTCCGGCAACCTTCGAACCAATTTGCAAGGTACTGTGGGACTGAGTGTTAAACCTGAATCTGGAGGAACTAAGGTAAAAGAGCAAGGAGCGGCCTCGTCGGCGGACAAGCTGTGGTCCTAAATGAGGCGATATAGAAGCTGGTAATAGCGAAATTAAATGGATTTTAAAACTCCAGACGAGGGAAACACTTAATTCATCAGAACCGAACAATTAGGTCCAAAGAAATACCTTCTAATTTTGGAGTGGAATTATTCCTTCGGTGGGACATGGAACACAGAAAACAGTCAATCATACGCAAGATCATTTCTCAGGCAGACCGTAGGTCGTGAATGCTCAAAAGGTGCTTGTGATGCATGCTGGGCTAAAAGAAAGAAACATGTAAAATCGAATGCAAACAAAGGATAAAAATATAAAATACTCGAGAATATTATTGCAGAACTGAATGAGTCAGGGTCAGGACACTTCTTGCAACCACGGCGTGCAAGAGAGAACCGTCGTCCCCTGACTTCTTCCAACTTAGCGGCCTTTCCGAAGATTAGACACGCATACCTAGATCATCATGTGTTTTTGTTGACGGGGAACGTCAGATCCTGGAATGCGTGAAGAATCGACTGGTTCTCGAGATAGATGTTTATTACCATATAGTAATGCAATAAGAGTTTTGAGGGATTGAGGGCCATACCTGACTTACCTGTGCAGGCGTAACGGCGGGACATTGATGTTGTTTAGCTTTAACTGCAATCAAAACTCATTGGCACATGAATTTCACAATAATGATACATTCAACAGTTCAACGGCTCAGAGGTGACCGTTCTTAAATTGGACGGCTCATGGTAAACCGCCATATGGATATTTAACGGTCATATGAAGGCCGTTCAATGCTAAGTAACCGTTTACAGAATAACGGCCCTCAGGTAGCCGTTCTTATGGTATGGCGGTCTATCGCTAGACCGCCATTCTCAACGTCGGTTCAAAAATATAAACCCCTTCCCCTTCCCTCCTCCTACCGTAACGGCAGGAAGAGAGGAGGAGAAGAGGAACGGCGCCCCTTACTCTCATTCTCTCTCTCTTTCTCTCTCTCTCTCTCTCACGATGGTGACCGGCGGTGGTAACGGCGGCGAGCGGCTGTTAGACGTGACGGATTCCTCGCCAGAGACGACCCCTTCGGCGGCCGAGGAGACGACGGGAGCGGCGGCAGAGGCGACCTCGGCCGGAGAGGACTTCTCCGTCGACGACCTCGCCCTCATGCTCGTGGAGGAGGGCGCGACCGGCACCGACGGCGATCGTGCGAGCGGCGGCGATGCGGCGGCGGAAGCACCACGCCCGGCCAAGAGGCGTCGGGGCTCGGAGGTAGGTCCCTCTCGCCTTATTTTTGCATAGCATGGGGGAATGGGGGCTGTCCACGGCGTGCGGGGCGGAACTCGCCGTCGTCGGAAGAGATGACGGAATGACGGTCCTCATCGGGCCGCCAATCAGACCAAAACGGCCCAGGAGAGGCCGTTAAACACACCCGGTCTTCGAGGTCACCTCAGAACAAAACGGCCCCCAACGGACCGTCAAACAAAACAGCGGTCCAGGAGTGGCCGTTGACCCTAACGTAGCAACCCTTAGCATTCAGAACAATACGGTCCCCATTGGACCGTTCAAAATAGCACCGCGGCCCAAGGAGGGCCGTTGAATGATTCACTAACCTCAGAACAACGGTTCACGGACAACCGTTGTGAATGGAACAGCGGCCCAGGAATGGCCGTTTTATTCAAAACATCACAGGATAGGACGGTCCATGGACGGCCGTCATAGGCAACAAAACGGCCATGGGAAGGCCGTTGAACACTCAACAACTAAAATGATGAACATCACAGGGTAACCCCCCCTTCTTTTGTTATTAAGAAATATGAAACTAATGAGATGAATGAATGAATGCAGGGAAAGCGTCGGACCCGTATCTCTTGGCTGCAGGTTCGGTCAGTGTATCTTGCACTGCCGGACTTTCAGCGGGAGAGGCTGGCTGCCATGGGGTTCGCCCCATTCCTCAGTGTTGAGGTGTGTCGCTTTGACACACCTCTTCTCTATGCCCTGCACGACCGCTGGGATCCGGCGAGTCGCACGTTCCTCTTCCCGTGGGGTCACATGGTCCCCACGCTAGAGGACGTGGCCAGGCTCACTGGTTTGCAGGTGCACGGTCTACCGGTGACTGGGATCTCCTTCCCCGATTACCGCGGCATGGCCGAGAGGCTGTTAGGGCTTGCACTCCAGACGACACGTCGGCAGACCACGCTTCTTCCGCGGGCAGCTCTCCAGGACAGCCTAGGGCTGCGACGGTCCGGACTTGCAGTGGGCGAGCGTCCAGAGGAGCACTTGGACCGGCTGGTGACGCGCGTGCGGCCTCGAGTAGCAGCAGGACCGGGTGCAGAGGCGGACATGGTTCTTCGGCGGTTCCTGATGTTCTTGTTCGGGCGGCTCCTCTTCTCTACGCGTGCGGACGTCATCCACTGCCGACTTCTTCCGTTCCTCGAGGACCTAGAGCACGTGGGAGACTACGCGTGGGGTGCTGGTGTACTCGCCTTCCTTTTTGAGAGCCTCAGCTCGACGTCCCGACGGACGATGTTGGGGGGCTTCTCTCCCCTTCTCCAGGTACGACTCTGACTCAGAACTCATGCAATTTCCTAGGACCTAGGCTCTAGATGCTGACGACTTGTGCATGATGCAGGCATGGGCTTACGTGCGGCTGCCTTCTCTGTACAGGGGACTAGAGTCCCGCCCTGGGCTCTTCCCCATTCTGCGACGGTGGGAGCCGATTCGGGGGTCAGGGACCCTGACACGGCAGGTGCGCGACCTGCAGGACGATGTCGACATGCTTCCTCGCGCCTCGGTACGACTTCTAAACCTTAGCCTTTATTTGGAAAATGCTTGTTTTATATGATGTTGATGTGATTGCTGATGTATGCAGGTGCAGTGGACTCCTTATGCACATGAGGACGTGACAGAGCAGCCGTGGGTGGTGAGAGCTCTCACCTTCTCCGGGCGTGATGTGTGGTTACACTGCATGAATGTAGTGGAGCCCCTTTACTCCCGGCTGGTGATGAGGACGACCGGCGTCTCTCAGCCCGTGGTAGACTTTCCGGCGCAGGAGAGCGCGAGGGAGAGGGTGACGCGGAGCACCCGAGGGCTGACTCAGCAGTGCGATTGGGCGGCGCGGAACGCCGAGCAGGTTGCCGACTGGCAGGCAGGTGGGCGTGTGGTGACCGCTCGTGCTGACAGTGATGCGGCGTACGTGACTGCGTAC